>OX454416.1:12071375-13449288 GCA_949715475.1 Microchrysa polita | reverse complement strand
ACAACGACAAACTCTATTCAATGGATAAAGGTCTGTTTATGGGGTCAAGTTTAGCGCCGATTTTAGTTGAACATGTTCTAGAAGATGTAATTAATGAAACGCTCAAAAAACTAGATTTTACTCCCTTGTTTTGGTACACATACGTTGATGATCATCTTACAGCAATACCGGAAGATAAGATCGGGCTCGTTCTGGATACTTTACACCAATATAACCCATATATTCGATTCACCTACGAAATTGAAAACGAAGGAAAATTGGACTATTTAGATACCACTCTACACAGAACCAGCGAAAATCGTATTATAACTAATTGGTACCATAAGCCTATCGCTTCGAACCGACTACTAAATTATTTTTCAAATCACCCGAATAATATGAAGACTAATGTGGCAAAATCCTTCATTAATAAGGTCTTTCGTATAAGCCACAAACGTTTCTGGCGTGAAAACTTGAAACGAATTAAAGAGGTTCTAATCAAAAACAATTACCCGATAAAAAAGATTACAAAAATGATTAATGAAGTGCGAAATCAAAAAAGATATTCTGAGAGGACATGCTACAGTTTTTTGTCAAAAGATGAAAATTCGAAAATAGGTCAAACCAATGACCCCTTACACTACGCATCACTAACATATGTACCTAATCTTAGTGAGTCCATTTCCCGGTCATGTAAATACTTTGTTCCGGATCTGAAGTTAGCTATGCGGCCACATAACAAAAACAACATCATGTTTACCAATTTAAAAACTAAAATCCCCAAAAATGAAAAATCTGGAGTAGTATATAAGATTGACTGTATGGACTGTGAGCAAACATACATAGGTGAAACTATCCAAAAACTGGGAACACGTATTGGCCAGCATAAAAACGATACCAAAAAACCATTAAGCAATAATTTATCTGCATTGGCTAAGCATTCTATTTCGAAAAAACACCAATTCAACTTTGAAGATGCTCATATATTAGTAAATCAAAAGAATAAAACGAAACTTCAGATACACGAGGTCAACCAGATAATACGACATGAAGACAAAGTTTGCAATGACAAAAGCGACAAAAAAGATTATACGAATACTTATTTTAATTTGATCAAAATGGGACTAAGATAAATTAAATATTTTTTGTATAGTACAATGTAAGGAATGTCATTTTACCAATTGTTATTTATTTATTTTTTTGAGGAACACATCTGTGATATTTACACTTATTCATGTTTTATAATACTTTTCGTGTTTTCATTTGTTTATTTCGATCATTTTGTTTGTTTGTTTTTATTTAATTTATTTTGTTTTCTATTTTTTACTAATTTTACAATCTATAGTCATTTTAAATTGTTGTTGTTGTTTTTACTAATTTTACAATATCTAGTCATTTTAAATTTAAGATCTATGTTAAATTAATTTTGTGATGTGTACACATAGTCCATGATAAATGTAATTTGGAAATAATGACACTCCTCATATACTTATATACTTCTTGACATATGACTCTCCACAATATTTTATTTTTCATGGTTTTTTCTATAAACTGTCAAAGTGTCAAAACTTGTCAAATTCTAGACAAAGGAATAAAGAACACAACAAACTTAGGTAAATAAACCTTAATTTTGATATTTTTAAGATTTTAATTGTAAAAACATTGTAAATTTTTCATTTTTAGAATCCCTGAAGATGGGCCAATAAATATGCCCGAAATATATTGGAAGAGTTGAAAAAATTTGAGTGTTTTTTCTTATTCGGGTTTTTAAAAAGGAGGCAATACAAAAAGTTGCATCATCAAAAACTTTTTAATTTGTGCACTAATTTCAGTCAAAACCTCATAAAAGTGCATTTCAATCGATGCCACAAAACATATGTAAAAATCAATGGAATCAGACAATGGGGTCATGGGGCCGTCATACAAACCCAACCCCCCAAATTTAGTTCTTCTACGAAAAACTTTTTGACTTGTGCATCACTTTTAACCAAAACTCGTAAAAGTGCATTTCTATTGATGCCATAATGACATAATTTACAAATGAACGGAATCGGACTATGGGGTCATGGGGCTACCATACAACCCCCCCCCCCCCCAGTTTGGATCTTCTAAGAAACATTTTTTCTACACCAATTTCAAAAAACTTAATGCGTCTTTGTCAAAACAAAACAAAAAGTAAAACGAATGGAATCGTACTATGGGGCCATGCTCCCGCATCCCCCTAATAAAGTTTTCTGAGTAAATATTTTTATTTTCCCACTTATTCCAACCAAACCTCACACAAATATTGTTTTATCGACGCCACCGAATTTGTCAATATAAAATATTATGCGAAAACAGAAGGAAAAGAATGGGGAAGGATTGAACACAACTCATAGGTTCGCCCCAAAAAACTATTAGCCCGAGGAGAGTGAAGGGTATTCAAATTTCGGCCGCGCCCGAAATTAGCCTCGGTCTCGTTTTTTTTTAATTTCTCCCTGAGGGGTTTGGAAACTTTGGTCGTATAGATTGAATAGCAGGTTGTTTCATATGCATAACCACCTACAACTACATAGTTGTTTGGGTTGAGGAAAAACTGTTGTATTCTACAATATCACTAAATATATCTCTGCCAAAGTTTCTATATTTTGGGGTACATATTAAATTTTTTCTAAAATATATACTTTGAATACAATTTGTATGTTTGTATCAGGGTGTAAACACTTGTTTTCATTTCACTCTAAAAAAAAACCCCTCCAGAAAATAATTTGCTAAAAAATTGCAAAGTGCCCAACACAAGTGTCAGGATAAAAATAAATACAAATTTTTCTCTCGGAGAAGCTGTTGACATTTATTTAAAATCGGTTTTTCGAAAATTGCTAACGATAATCATGAAATCATAAATTTTGTTTGGGTATTGGTAGGGACCACCATCACCGATTTGCCCCAGGGTCAATACATTGTTAGAGCCGCCCTATGGTTGGTTCAGTAGTATTGTGGTCGCCTTTGAAGCACAGCGTCGTGGATTTGAATTCCATTGTGAGCGGTTTCGATTTATGATCGATTTTGAATTCACGAAGGACTATGATCTTATTTAGATGTTACACGGGTGTCATTAATGGGGATAACTAACTCTGCAGAACCTTCATTTGATTTCAACACCTCCTCAAAGAAGCAGTTAAAATCTTGGATTAAATTGAATGTCACTAATACATCTCGGACAACTTCAACTATCTGGGTTGTAACTTATCAAAGGACGCCAACGAAACCGACGAAATTAAGCGACGGATACAACTAGCCAATAAGACATATTTCTCGGTCCTCCCTATAATAATTAATTCGAAACTTGCGCACAGGAACACGAAGCTCCGCTCCGCTCCGCTTCAACGTCTGCAATGGCCGGGGCATGTACAACGGATGGACGATAATCGCATGCCAAAGAAAGTGATGAACGCACAACGAATTGACGGAGCGAGGTTGCGTGGACGACCGAGAGCTCGCTGGGAGAACTTCGTAGGTGAAGACGCCCACCAGCTGCTGGGCTTCCGAAACTGGAGGACAAGGTCACGTAACCGTGACAATTGGAGGTCAACGATTCAGGCGGCCAAGGCCCGACGTCGGGCTATCGTGCCACATTGATGATGATGAATACATCTCTGGCCTAGGTTCAATGTTGCACTGTCACACCAGTTGTTAATTTATTTATTTAAATAATAATCCTGTTTTGAATGTTTTAAGTCTACATCATATTAAAAAACACTTCAACATTGTTTTTGCATAATATTCAAACATAATAGCCTACACCAAAAGGAATATAGTGAAAAGAATATTATTCCTGAAACGAAATTTAATGAGAAGGAAATTAATGCAAATTGGTTTCTCTGTGCTTTCAAATGCGATAAATAAATTTTATATAATGAAACGTAGAAATTGCTACCATACCCTATTCAGTGATGTAAATAGGCCCTTGGGGTAATAATGAATGAACAATTATCGAGCAATTATGTTCTTTATGATATGGTTTGCAACTCGAAAAATTCCTTAATTTGTTAATTTCTTTATTATCATTTTCAAGAGAAATGAATGAATGGAAGATTTGCGTTATTTGGATATCCTTTGTCTAAAGCTGTGTCTCCACCATGGTTTGTTGATGCAACATAGTTATATGAAATTTTATGCGATTATTACTTATTTATATTCTACCAGGCGACCAACGCGATCGGTCGCTAATCGATTTATTGCTCTATTCTTAATACTGGAGCATTATTGAAAATTATTATCAAGGGAGCTGTTTTCCTAATATCGACTAAAGCCTGAAGGAATACAGCTCGATTAATTTATGAAAGTAGTGCTCTAGGGCGTTTAATAATCAATAACCCAGCGATCATCACATGAATCGTCCGGAGCAACCCGAATTTTTATAGTTTGTGTTGCCAGAGGCGACTCGTGCGATGATCACTCAGCCATCATATTTTGTCAACTAAGCCCTGATTGAATATTTCTTGTATCCAATGTCACTTCATTCAACATGTTCATATAGGTAGAAAATATACGCATATAGTGCTTAGAACCGGTTGCCTAACTTCGATCGCTGAGCGATCATTCCATGAGTCGTCTCTAGCAACACACACATCAAGAAAGGAAAAATGCAGTCCTTTGAAAATTTATATTTCAACTCTCTAAAACCATTGACATAGCGCTTGTTCAGGAGCCCTGGGTTCGCGATGATTCCATTAAGGGGCTTTTGGATAGGCGATACATTCTTTTTTACAACAGCAGCAGCACAGACCAAGGTAAACCAAGAACGTGCATCTTATCCAAAAAATGCGTTACTGCCTTCCTATGCCCGCAATTTAGCTCATCGGATCTAACAGTGGTTAGAAAGGAGGTTCCAGAGTTTGGAGAGCTGTACATCTCCTCCGCCTACATGGCCCATGATAGGTCGGCGCCTCCGGAAGAGCTGATGCGGCTGACAACCTACACCACTGCGAGGAACACTACTCTCCTGGTAGGGTGCGACGCAAACGCACGACATACCTTATGGGGGAGCACCGAAATATACAAAAGAGGTGAGGACCTGTTTGACTTTATCATTAATACTAACTTTACAGTATGTAATACGGGAAACTGTCCAACCTTCGTTTTCCCGAGCTCGCAAAATTACGCAGGCTGGGAGGAGGTATTGGATATTACACTTTTAACCGATAATGAGAGATTTAAGGTGGAACAATGGAGGGTGTCTGACCTTAATTCTTTTTCAGATCATTACTGGATACTGTTTAATATAAATGTTTCCATGGAGACTCCAAAGCCTTACAGGAACCCAAGGACCACAAACTGGAAAAAGTTTCGACAGATTTTCAAAACAAACTTCCAAGTCCCCCAAATCACTCGATAAGCTCCGTGGAGGAGCTGGACAAGGGAGTTGAAGCATTAGAGAAAGCTATGGAAATAGCTTTTAAAAATTCATGTCCAGTGAAGTGGAGTATAGGAAAACCCTTCCGCCATGGTGGAACGATGACCTATCCAAGCTTAGGAAGCTTACTCGGGACATTCTCAATATCTGCAACAAGCACAAATTTTGGCAGCCATATAAAGATTGTCTGAAAATATACAAAAAAGCCATCAGAACAGCAAAAATCCAAGCCCGGATCGAGTTCTGTCAATCCTTGGATCATATCAAGGATTCGGCGAGAATTGGAAAAATTTTGTCAAAAACACATTCATGCCCGTCCCTGATAAATAGGGACGATGGCTTCTGGACCGAATCTACTGGAGAATCTCTTGAGATTCTCTTGAATACGCATTTTCCTGGGTGCGAAAGTACTTCCACACACAAACAGACACTGCATATGGCAGACAACCAACGGAGCGATTTTGTAGTCTCCATCATTACGGAGGAGAAGATTTCCTGGGCAATTAATAGCTTCTCTCCATATAAATCTCCCGGACCAGACGGTATACTGCCCATTATGCTGCAGAAAATGCAGGATCTTGTAGTTCCGATGCTGTTGCCACTCTTCAGGAGTCTTCTGACCTTCATTTACGTCCCCCAATCATGGCGACGCGTGCGAGTCGTATTCATACCAAGGGTAGGCAAACGTGGACACGAGGTCGCGAAGGATTTCAGGCCTATTAGCTTATCCTCCGTCGTATTGAAAACACTGGAGCGTATTAGTGATCTCTACATTCGGCAAAGCATGGGAAGCTCAGCACTCTCTAGGTCGCAGCATGCATACGTAAGGGGTAGATCCACAGAAACGGCTCTCCACGAAATAGTGCGCAGCATCGAGTACAGTCTGCAATACAAACAGTACACGTTAGCCGCTTTCCTCGACATAGAGGGGGCTTTCAACAATGTCCGCATAGAATCTATTTACGAAGCCCTTGCGGATTCGGGAGTGGAGGTGGGATTCAGCAAATGGATAGTGAGTCTGCTGAAGACCAGGGTAATTCATGCGGACTTAGGAAACAGCCAGATGACATAATTCGTCTGCAGAGGGACACCTCAAGGTGGTGTCATCTCTCCGCTACTGTGGCTAGTAGTGATCAATAAAATCTTAACCAAACTCGACGAGGAAGGTATAAAAGTAGTAGCGTATGCGGATGATGTAGCGATCATAGTATCAGGAATGTGTCTCTCCGTGATCAGTCAGATCATGGGAAGAGCGCTCGGGTTAGTCAGCAAGTGGGCTACAAGCTGTGGCCTTGGTGTAAACCCAAGCAAGACAAAGCTGATGCTGTTCACTACAAAAACCAAGATACCATCTTTTTCCCTTCCAAAACTTAATGGACAGCAACTGACACTATCGACTAGTTCGAAGTATTTGGGAGTCATTTTAGACCCGAAGCTCAGCTGGAAGTTAAATATTGAAGAGCGTGTTAAGAAAGCCTGCGTAGTTTTCTACGCCTGTAGGACAGCCCTCAATTAAAGGTGTGGCGTTAAACCAAATGTAGTACTCTGGCTTTATACAGCAGTGGTACGTCCCATGCTGACGTATGGAGCACTTGTGTGGTGGCCAGCGCTTACCAGAGAGTACAATATAACGAAACTGGGTAGGGTGCAAAGAACGGCATGTCTTGGCATCACAGGGGGTATGCGAACATGCCCGAGGGATGCGTTGAATGTATAATCCTGCATCTTCTACCAATCAACCTTTTTATTAATAAACTGTCGGCATGTAGCGCGGTAAGGCTTAAAGAGTCCGGTGGCTGGACCTCCAAGCCATATGGCCGCGCTGATATCCTCAACCAGCTGCCACTAGATGAGATCAAGGCTACAACAGACTTTGCAGTGACTACACTGAAAAACTTTGCTGTCAAAATTCCGACTAGGTGCGAATGGGGTATGGGTGAGGCAGTACGAAATCTCGATTTTCACAGATGGATCTAAAATGAGCTGCGGTGTAGGTTCAGAAGTCTTCTGCGATACACTTAACATCTCTGAATCCTACCGTGTTCCTGATCATGCTAGCATTTTCCAGACGGAATTGTTTGCAATCATGAAGGCCTGCCTCGCACTCGGAAATATTCAAGACAGCCAAAACATAGCCATCTGCTCAGATAGTCAGGCTATTAAGGCACTTAACTCTGCGAAGATATCCTCTAAGCTTGTCAAATGCTGTGAGGAGACGCTAAACAATCTTGGTAGGAAGCACTCAATCACACTAATTTGGGTGCCTGGACATACGAATATAGATGGCAATGAGCTGGCAGATGAGTTGGCCAGAAAAGGGGCCTCTATGGACACCTCCTATGAAGAGCGCGTACAAGTTCCGATGTCAACTGTCAAGGGACAGATTTCCTTGCATTATCTTACGATTGCAGGCGGTTACTGGCGAAACATAAGAACTTGTGCCATATCACGGAAGTTATGGCCATCATATGACTGGAAAAGGACGCCCGAGATTCTAACAAGACCGCGGAAGGATATCGCCAGACTTACAGCAGTTATTACGGGCCATTCGCCAATAGGGGACCATGCGGCCAGGCTGGGTATACCTCACAACTCGCTTTGTCGTAGTTGCGATAACGCAAGTGAGAGAGAAACTCTAACTCACTTTCTCTGCAAATGCCCAGGTCTTGCTAGATCCCGCTATCGAACGCTCGGTCGTGCGTTTTTTGATAGTCTAGAGGATGCGTCGGAGGCGAAAATAGGGGAGCTGCTTCAGTTCCTCAATTGTACTGCGTGGCTCTAGACGCCTCTCCACTCATGACATTTAACCTTCTGTAACCTCCTTTATTAGTTTAACGGAATATGTGGTTTTAAAACGGCGCCTTCTGCGCTAATTGGGCTTCTGGTCTGCTTGACCAAAGCCACCACTTTTACCTACCTACCCCTCTAAAACCACCATTTCCAAACTTCCTACCACTGACCCTAACACACAGCGCAGGGGCTTCAATATGAGCACATCAACATTCTCAGAATTAACTTACATAGTATACCGTTCCATGACTTTTGATTTCACATTAAGATAACCACTATGACTCCTTCACCTTTCAAATTGACTGTCATCTTGCATCCATTTCGCTATCAAAAGTCGAAAAAAATCAACAGAAAACCGAAGTCATAAAAAAAATCGAAAACTTTCCAGAATAATTCGTAATCTGTTTAACTTGGTCTCCGTTTTTTTCGAGGGTTTATCCTTTCTATTCCCGACGGCATAATATTTCAGCAAAATAGTCCCCGACAAAATACGGACCTTTACACTTTTTTTTCGTCGTGAAACGTGCGTACGTATTCGTCTCAAATAGAGGAGGGATTCTGAAAAAAAAACCGCATAAAAGGAAAAGTCGGCAGACCATACATCCCTTTTGAATTTGAAATGTAGGCGGCATAGTTGGTAAATATTGTATGCTTTATTTTTTTTGAGAATTTCCCATCGGTCTGTCATATATTGAAAGGGTTAATGGCCATATTCCCACTTCGTTGATGCGGTTTTTGCGTTAGATAACTAACGAGAAAATAATTCACGGCAAGACGGGGAAAATAGGATTATTAATAATGGATTGGAGGATTGGATTGGTTGAAGGACGATTCGGTGGCAATCGACTGGCAGGTGCATTTTATTATGTAGAAATTTGACGATTGAAATCTAACCCTCTGTCTGTCTCTCTCTCTCTTTGGTTGCTCTGGGCCACAGAGAGAGTCAAACGGATCAGAAAGGGTGAATGTCGAAGTTTAATTGGGACCACAATTCGCATTATGACCTGGCACCAAATGATCATCTTCTATCCGTATTTGCTTATTTTTTTTTTTCTACAAATTTAGATTTATCCATTCTGCAGACTTTCAATAAATTTCTTCGCTAAATCACGGAGCCTATATAGACCACCCCCAAATCAACAACAAGCAACAGTCGGTGACATTAAAAGCTCCATCACAATTTCACACCATACGCCCATCCGCCAGCGATATAAACTTTGACACTAAGTCTACTGAATAGTCATTGATTTCCCGCAAACAAAACCTTCTTATCATACTTTTAGACTTACCTTCAAGACAGCCGAACAAAACTCATCCCATTCGCATCCATCCATTCTATAGGATTTCCATTCATCAGACATTATCGATCCGATATCCTCTTTTCTATAAAATTGTCGACAGGACAGGTCCAAAAAAAAAGAAACAGCAAAACGAAAAGAAGGATATGAACCGTGTCATGAAACTGAAACCGAAAATCCCCGGAGCCAATTGCGAATACGTGTCCTTTTTCTTCTTATTGGTGCTCCTCCGGGGGAGGGAAAAATGGTTTGCGGTAGGAGCATTTTTCTTGATGACTAAATCGTTTCTTTCACGGCGTTCAGCTCCTGACGCTATCTAAAATTTAGTCATCCTATAGGATGGATGCGAGATTTTCGTGGTGTAATCACAATAGATTTACTTTTCAATTTGTCGAGAATCAAAATTGATACACGCGCCATCAAATATAACAAAAAGAGAGAAAGTCAGAGACGGTTGATGAGGGGGGCGGAGGGGGGATGGAAATTCTTCAAATAAACGAGATGGATTGATAGGAGACACAATCAAAATGGTTAGGCCTTCGGGCATCGGTGTATAAATTTCAGGATGGAATCGCTATAAATATATTTCAAGTTGCATGTATAGTATTTTCCATTTCTATGAAAGCAAGGATAATAATGTTTGTCAAGAAAGCTTCACATATTTGGGATATGTCGAATAAATATTTGGAGTATTTGAAATTTACCGATGTGATATATGGACCTGTAAACAGTTACAAGCATCGACAAATCGGGATTGCAGTACTCTTGATTTGGCCCGAAGCTATATCCAAGTAGAAACTAATTCATCGTACGAAGCACACAGTAGTCGAAACTTTTGACATTCACCTTAATGTCGCAGGATTATCAATTGCATAGAAGCTCTCGACGCCTCAAAATTTTATATATTCGGTGAAGATTAACCGTCACGCATTACTGACATTTTCATCAGTTCCCCCTGACGTAACTGTTGTTAGTGTCTGTATGATTAGTTAAACCCACTGGGAGACACGTGTAAAATTCTTGATTTAGACCATGCTACGGCCGTTCATGTCCCTATTATTTTACAAATTGACAAACCAGCTGACATGCCCAGCCAAAAAAAAAAAACAGGTGTGATCTATCATTTAAGCAGAAAACGTCTGCCGAGATATCTTTGCCATTTGTCACATTTTCATACAAACAGTACATGACGATGTCTCCCTATATCATCTCACACGCCTTTGCGCCTTATAACGGATAAATACTATACATAATCCTTACTCATAAAGATGATGTAATCATTAATTATATATCATATATGTTTAATGCATCGCTCGTGAAAAATATTCATGACTTACGCGAAATGAATGAGTGATATATCTTTCGTCATAAATAAAAAATGCCTACAGCGAAATAAATCCTTAGTGCGGAATTCATAGTTCCCACTTATACTTACGGGAGGGCTTAAGGGACTGACGCTATTCATAGTCGTTCAATAAGCAAACGCTTAAGGGTTTCCTAAAGGATTCCTTTATTCGTTAAGGTACATATCTATTACATAGTACATATGAATTCATATATTTGTTGACATATCCTTATTAAAACACTTTTATATTTTTAATTTTTTTTTAATTTTTAACTACTTGATATTTTTTTATATTTACACCTATATAACGGTATAAAATATACTTTAAGCCGGCCCGACGAACTTCGTATCGCGCCACCTTTTAAATGTTATCATTTGGCGGGTGGGGTAAAAGACACCAATTCGGCGTAGCGTACCGGAATCCGCGGAAATAAATGCAAAACTGTGTAAAGAAGAACTGTCTCCACAATTTTGTTCATTGTGAATTTTGTGCTTGTTTCAATCCCGCTATTCGGAGTGGAGCCCCATCCTTATTCGCCGTTACTTCTTACAGCGCTCCAGGACGTCGCGTTATTTGGTCTGCAGTGTAGGCACGTTGCTCGTTCTGGCGATAATGTCAGCCTATTTCTACAGGCACCTCTATCTTGGATCGTGACATCGCTGAGACTAATGCGTTGTTGTTGCCTTCCCATTTGAAACATACAGATTTACTCAGATCCGCGAATTAGTTCAGGAAATATAGACAAAAGTATTTGAAAAAAACCTGTTTTTATAATTTTTCTTATTGTGAATGTTTTGCACATTTCAAAAGAGTTATTCTGATTGTAGACGAATCCGGTAGAATCAATTTACAGAAATTCTACTATTCCATCAAGAAATACCGAACAAAAATATGTGAAAAAAGACTGTCTTCATAATTTTGTTCATTGTGAATTTTTTACGAAATTTTCATTCGGGAAAATCTTTGAAAATCCACTAACATGTTTGAGCAATTCAGACATAAGTCTGTGAAAAAGAACTCGTGAATGTTGCTCATTTTAAATTGCGAGGCAAGGCAATTCAAACAAAAATCATAAAATTATTCACTCCTTAGCAACGTACAGAAATGCGAAAAATCACTTTGATCAGAATGCTATTCCCAATTATATGTACTTCTAATCGTATTCGGCACAAAGACAAATACGGTGCACTAAAAGACCTCCCATCAAAATTTTGTTCATCCCTTCAGTTGATTCTGCATGTTCCAAAATTCCAAAAATATTCAAATCCATACGAAAAGTGACCATAGGATCATTTTGAATTTTATGCATATTTCAATAGTTATTCTGGTGTTTTGGGGTAGAGAACATAAGGGTCGGGCAAATTTATTGAAATAAGCTTATTCGCTAAGGAGATATAGGCTGAGGTTTGGTCATGACCTCAATTTTGCTAATTTTCAATTTGTTGCAAGTTTACGTAAGCTATAAGGTAGAGACTAATCCGGTGGTGTAAATTTACGATATACACTACACCGTTCCAGAATGGTATTCAAAGGATCAGAAAAACAGCTGCCTTGAACATTTTTCCGGCATTTAGCGGCATCCGCTTATCCGCTCAGGAGATAAATACAAATTTTGTGAAACGGTCTTCATAATTTTGTACATTGTGAATTTTGTGCATGTTTTAATACTTATTCCGGTATCCGAAGAGCAGTGCAATCCGGTTTTGCATATTTACTCAAATCCAGTGGCGGAGCAACTTCACTCGGGGCCCTCCCGCCAACTTCTTGAAGGGGCCCCCTACACTGAGTAAAAGCAGAGTGAAATCAATCGGAAATACTCTTGAAGGTCGATCAACACTTTTCACTTACAGTCCTTATCCATATAAGCTGACAGATTGTCAGTTTATTGATTTACTGACAATTTGTCAATTTATATGGGAAATTACTGTCACTGATGACTAAAAAGTGTGGATCGAACTTAAACAACTTTCTACTAAAATTAGAAATGTCGTTCTTAAAATAACTGAGAGCTACTTTGACTCTTTGCTTTCTTATATTGAGAATAGCATTCTTGCTGTATCGTTTATAAAATTAATGATTTCATCAATGCTTTTTTTTTATTTTAAAATAAAAACGCTCACGGAGCGCAGCATTGACCTCTATAGGCGCTGGTGATATTGAAGTAAAGTAAATTACCTGCGCCTACAATGGGATTCGACCCCGTGAACCTATGATTTGAAGACGATCATCCTATTTACCATAAAGCCGCACACACGCGGTCAATCCGAATCCATTTTTTTTTAATTTTCATTCTGTCAAAATTGTAGAAAATGTATGAATTTACCAGAACGAAGAAGCCAAAAAATGGATTCGGATGCTTCGTGTATGGACGTTATTATTTCATCTCTATTCCTTGTTTCAGCTTGAAATTTAAGTGTGCTCTAATTTAAATCCTTCAATTTTAAGAACGTTTGTACTTAATATTAAATTCAATACAGAGATCTTGGCAAGACTCCTTTCAAACCAAAAGTGGCTTCTGCATCACAGCCCTAATGACCGTGTATATACCGCAAGCAAGATAAAATATTTTAGTCTTCAACGACATAGGTATACATAGTTTGAATTGAACTAAGTTTAATAGCACTCTCCAACTATTTTGTTCGTGTTTGACAGCTCATGACAAGTCTGTCAGTTTAGAAAAGGTACTATCACCAAAAATGTTTAAAGATAATTTATTTGCAGCGGGACCTAAAGAATTTTGCCCATATGGTACTTGGCAAGGAAAAGGGTGGGTCGGATTAGAGACCGCGGCTACAGCTACAGCAAATAGCGCAGCCATGCCAGGAGCAATTTCATTTTTTGTTAAAATTTGAGGATCCGGATTGTCTCTTGAACTTTCAACGATTATATGACAATATTTAGTTTGTTAATCTAAGGGACTTGGTGAAAGAGGAACAATAAATTTGGCATTGTTTTGACTTCGAAAAGTACATATCTCTTCCTACAGCCTGTCTTCAAAAAATGTCTACGTCGGAGTGTTATTTCTCGTAGTCGTGTTGTTTTTATGATTCGAGAAATCCTTCATGTGGCTTTTGGGCCCCTAAATCTCGTGGACCCCCCCGCCACGCGGGCCCTGCGGGCCCTTATGCGCCGCACCTGCTCAAATCCACTGTTTATAAGAATCTCAAAAATGTCATGGCCAACATAGCGTGTAAACATTATACGTAGAGAGTCAAAATTGCATTCTCATGTACATAGGTATTTCCCCCAATCCCAATCCCAATTACGTCAAAAATTAAAATAGAAAGAGACAGCTACATTGTGGTCTATAATTGATTGCTGGCATTTCCACCAGCTGCTGGCCATAATGTATTTCGCTTTCAAAGCGTATTATAGATACAGAACATCGACTCGTGATGCATGAAGTAAAGGTTATTCTGGGATATATCGACGAACGATGAACGGGACAATATTAGAAGCACCAAATGCCGATGATTCTAGAATTCCGGACCCATAGAACTAGAAAGAACTAGGGTACAGGAGGGCAAAATGCAGCGAGCACCTCAACGAGTGTAACCTTTAATGTAGGTGGCAATAGATGGTGGTCCATAGTCCGTGCATTAAGGAGCCTCAACAAGGATAATGGAAATATTATATATTAACAAACCACAACTCTGTGCCTGTGCCAGCCTGTTCAATAGACATTTTATTGAACACGCAAAACGCAGAATTTGAAAAAGATCTGTCGCTGAACTGCTGGCATCATACTAATTTAATGCCATTCCCGAAAATCTGGAAGATTGTGGGCAATTGTCCTCTGTCTGAAACTTGGAAAAGGCTCGAATTTCGCCGAGTCCTATCGACCAAATACGATACTGTCCCCGGTCGCAAATACGCTGGAAGAACTTATCCATCCAACACATGTTGTACATGCTTAGCGAGGATCCCACCAGTGTAGCTTCAGGAAAATGCGCAGCATTACAGCCATCGATGTAATTACGAACCACGTGAATATTACAAGGCTGGTTCAAGTGATATATTTCTATTATGTACTAGGCTGCTGTTGGGCAATTTTCATTTTTCAAGTGGTTTAACCTATTCGCAATTCGAAAAAGATCTTAACCGAACCCTAATGTAAAATCTGACCAAAAACAACAAAATTGTAAAAGTTACCCCGCCAAAGAAAAATTCATCTGTCGCAAAAAGAATACATATCCCTCCAATGCGCCGCTCATATGTAATTTTGTTTTAAGTGTAAATGCTGGAGAAGTTCAAATGTACAGGACTACTTCTTAAAGTAATTTGGTGGGAGCCTTAACATTTTATTCAGTGCCACTTTGACGGCTCCCTCCAAATTACTTTAGGAAGTAGTCCTGTACATTTAAACTTCTCCAGCATTTACACTTAAAACAAAATTACATATGAGCGGCGCATTGGAGGGATATGTACTCTTTTTGCGGCAGATGAATTTTTCTTTGGCGGGGTAACTTTTACAACTCTGTTGTTTTTGGTCAGATATCATATATTTTTGCATACTTAAATAGCCAACTAATATTTTTGTTTTAGGATCCTGATGTCCCAGTGTCCTAATTTCCTAATGTCCTTATGTCCCAATGTGCAAATATCACAGTGTCCCAATGGCCTAATGTCCGAATCTCCCACTACCCTAGCGTCCCAATGTCCCAGTATAGCAATATCCCAGTCTCCCTGTGTCCCAGTGTCCCACTTAATGTCCTAATATCCCTATGTCCAATTGTCCTAATGTCCCAATTTCCTAATATCCCAGTTCCCCAAAATGTCCCAGTATCCTAATGTGATAATATTCCAATGGCCCAATGTCCTAAGATCGGAGTGCCCCAATATCCAAATGACCCAATATCCCGATGTCCCAATATCCTAATATCTCAGTGGCCCGATATCTCAATGTCCTTATGTACCAGTGTCCCAATGTCCGATTGTCCTATTGTCCCAAGGTCATAATGTCCCAATGTCCTAGTATCCGAATGCCCCAACGTCCGAGTTTCCCAGTGTTCTAATGTCCCAATATCCAAATGTTCCCATGTCCCAATATCCTAATGTTCCAATGTCCCAATAACTTAATATCCTGATGTCCCAATATCCCGATGTCTCAGTGGCCCAATGTTCCCACGTTCCAGTTTCCCCAGTGTACCTAATGTCCCAATGTCCTAATGTGTTAACGTCCTAATATCCCAATGTCATAATGAACCAAGACCCTATTAACCACATGTCCTTTAATCCCAGTGCCCAATATCCCGATTTCCCTATATCCATGTTCCAGTGGCCCAATGTCCCCATGTCGCAGTTTCCCCAGTCTGCCTAATGTCCCAATATCCGAAAGTCCTAATGTGCTAATGTCCCAATGTCCTAATATCCCAGTGCCCCAATATCATCATGTCCCAATGTCACAATATCCCGATGTCTCAGTGGCCCAATGTTCCTATGTTCCAGTTTCCCAATGTCCGATTGTCCTATTGTCCCAAAGTCATAATAATGTCCCTATATCCTAATATCCCAGTGCCCCAATGTCCCAGTCTCCCATTGTCCTAATGTCCCAATATCCCAATGTTCCAATGTCCCATTGTCCCAATATCCAGATGTCCCAATGGCCCGATATCCCGATGTCCTAATGTCTCAAGACCCCAATGTTCCAATTTCCTAATATTCCACAGCCCCAAGATCCTAGTCTTCCAGTGTCCCAATATCCTAATGTCGCAGTGTGTTTTAAAAATTTGTCAATGCGATGAGCCGAAAGACGCAATTGTCGGAAATCTTTTGTTAACTTTACCAATTAATTTACCGTTATTCCATCCACTTATCTAAATGGAAGACATTGATTCTTTGGAAGGACCACCAGAGGATCATTTATTCCAAATTTCATAAAAATCCCATCACGGAGAGAGACAGTAGAAGCAAGTCTTTCTGCAACTGTAGACTCCAGTCTGAAATTGGGTTACACGCTTAAGTCTGTGAGGGTGAACATTTCACCGTTTATTGCATATATCTTACCCGTTATTGTGCCGATCGAAGATTTTTTTGGAAAGGCACTAGAACAGAATAAGGGGAATATTTTGGTAAAAAAATTTTCTTGGGGGATGTTGCCTGGAAGGCTGTAGCCCTGTCAAACAAAAAAGCAAGTTGTCTCCGGTAATCATAGACTTGTTCGCTTTCGTTTTTTTTCCTTTGGCGGACGATACGCTCTCGCGGCTCTTGATATTAATGATAATCATGGATCGTGTGACATATTTTCAATTTCGCTGTCTACTGCTAGGGTTTGCCTCCCCTGGCAATGAGAAATAGAGCTGAGAAGGCACCTCACGAGGCAAAAAAAAAAGTTTTCAGAAAACGTACGTAGCCTATATTTTAAATTCATTTATCTAGCGTAGTGTTTATCGCGTTCGCCCTGCTCAAAGCACAGAGTCGTGGGTTCAAACTTCACTCTAGACGAGTAAAGTTTATGATAGTTTTCATCATAATGTGATGCACTCACTATCTTTCCACTTGGATGTTAATGGAGTATCCATTTATGGTGAACTGTCGCTCCAGTTATTTATTTTGTATATCTACGTCCTGACAACAAAGCCCAATTTTCGGATTCTTCATTTTCAAATCAATTTTAGTATTTCAATTATTATTTATTGCTACTCATGCGTCAACAATTGTAAATCACCATGGGATTCAGCAATTTCCTTTCGCAGAAATATTTATCAAAATTCTCTCATATTGCACGCAAGGATTCGAATTCAAGGCGAAATCTTATTGCTCATCAATATGCGTCGCAACGATACTTTCGCACTTGGATATTGGCTGATATTGCTCTTCTTCTCGGAATCCGATTTTGCGGAAAATAGATTTCCATCTTATGAAATATGCAATTGCAGTTCATTTTCATTTCATGGAATACGGATATATAAACTTGAAGACCGACTCCTCTCTTGTGGACTGAAATTTTATCAAAAATCATATTGCAACGAGCAAAAAAAACTTATGATGAGTTTCACACGAGTTGATCCCATTTTCACTGTATCGTTAGAGGGATAAGAATCGGCAAAATTTCTCTTAGATTGTACCAATTCGTTGTGAGCCATAACGCGTCGATAGAGTCGGGTATTGTCTATGATGATGGAGTGTTGTACACATTCCAAAAAAGAGGAACGGATTTGAGTCACATCGTTTTTGCTTAGATTGTCCTTCAGATTGGCGACCAAACCATATCCGAACATGATAACGACATGACAACACATATGACAACGACAATAACCTTGGACATATCCTTTTTGAATATGTATCACCGTCATCAATATAAAATGATTTATGTGCAAAGACTATTCTATGTACTCCCGCAGGACCATCAGGACCCCGACTCAACTACAAAGAACTTCAGTTATTGTCTTTTTATCCAAATCAGCACCATATAAATATATGACCGAATTATTTTCCATTCATTACCATATCCTTGTAACAAAGCAAACATTCCATTGTTAACTTCTGTCTTTATGTTCCTCTACTATAAGATAAAACATTTTCAAAGTCTAATCGTGACGTCCTACCAATTTTTATTGGCTCCAGACATTATGTCTGTGTATACTGTTTGAATTTCATCTAGGACACGCAGATAATATACGAACATTCATCCTTCACGTCGCCGGCAACCGGATAACAAAACTTAACGGCGCGCGGCCAATAAATAATGAAAACAATATCAAAGTATCTCATAAAATTCAGGGATTAAGGACTAAAAAAAGGCGAACATGCGAAAATGCCAAACATGATTTCGGAAAGCCTCTAAAATATTAGATTTATTACAATTTAGGAATAAATTACGTTCCTTTATGACATCGTTGATTACCGTTTGCGTTATTCGTTATGAATAGAAAAGAATAAGCCCAATAAGTTGGTCATCGTAGGCTCTAGGACGAAGTCCTGTGCTGCTACGATACTTCCTTCCGTATGTCCTGTCCGGTCTAAATGCGCGAGGTGTGAAAGTCGCGCCCTGCGTGTTTGACCACGGCAACACAAGCTTTTATTCTGAGTGAAAATCAATAAGTATTTTGCGAATGGTTCTCAATAACCAATGACCTGTGCGACACAACAGGTTCTTTTGTATCCTATATAGCCATGCTGTGCGGCCGACGGGCTTTCATCTATAGAGCTAGGATATTATTAACACATCATTAACATCAAACTACGCAATCAAATGAGGTAGCTGGACGAATAAGCTGATGGCTGCAAAATATGTGTATGCCGGCCGGGGAGAAAGGCAATATCGAAATAATGGGCATATGTATCGAGGATTAAGCAGTTTAGTTTCGCTTGAATCAGTATGCGAGTACAATGCGAAATAGGATAATCGAACGCAATTGTGCGGTTCAAGTTTTACAATGGACGTTTAACAGAATTGCCCACTTGAATATAACGAAAAGTCGGCAATGGGACTGAGCTTGTGAGTCTGTGGATGAAGTTCACGGGGAAGAATGTCATGTCAGTTAAGGAAAGAGTCCTGGAAATCGATTGAAAATTGATTCTTTCCACTGGACAGTGATTGTTTTTATGTATGGCGTTGCCTGGAAAGTCGGAGCATCGTGGTCTGGACATACAACTGCCATGTGTGTGTTCTGTATGGGCTATGCATCCTTAATTCGTTCAAACGTGCAAAGTATTGCAGTATTGTCGTCTTAATTTGTTTCTAAAATTCATCGCCATTTGATTCCACATAATTATCGTTTTTGCTATGATTGTCCACAATCCTAAGACTACAGCAATATAGAAATTCTAATGATGTCGTTTATATGCATCATCCATTGCGAATGTACTCTTTGCTATTTTCATTTTCTCACCTGCATATCACAACACAGAAAATTTGCTAACCAGAATAATTTCTAACGTTCATCCATCAGAAGTAAATAAATCTTAGTGTATAGACAATAATGTATTTATTTTAAACGATTGATAGTCCATTTAGTGTGATTTATTGGTATACAAATATCTGACACATCCAAAACCATATACAGTGAATTGTAAAAGAACTCCAAACGCACAAAAATGTCTACAAATATGTTAACTCTTCCATTGGTAAGTATAAATTATATACATATTGTTGGAACTTAGTGAATTTTAATGAGACTGGTGAACATCCTTCGGTTGCCTATAAAATTATTTAAGGAACATCTGGTCTTTTTGGTTTATTTCACAATGAATTGTGGTAAATTAATTAAATAAATTAACTTTCCCGATTTCAACTCATTTTATTATCATTAAACTTAAAACGTGTAACATACAACGCGATATTCACTAAATCAGTGCCATTTAAACCCCACCCTCCAAAAGAAACTTAAGAAATACCTTTTTCCATTACCGACATCTCCTATCCCTATTCAAGTTCTAAACATAATATGTATAAGAAAAGCGGGGTCGAATGATTTGGCAATAGCCATAGGGCTTCCATAGAAACCCCACCTCCGAAAGAAAGTTCTTCTAAGATTTTTTTTCATAGACTAATCTTAACCAAGCCTGATATAAATGTGGCTCTATCGAAGGTACATTAGTAGCACAAAAGAGAGCCGGAAGTTGGGGCTGCCATAGAAACCCCACCCGTAAAAGAAGGTTTTTTTTAAATTATTTTTTTTCTTTATCCTAACCAAATCTTACAAAATTTCGCAAATAAGTGGTAATTTGTTTGCTTTTTTTAAATAAATTCATACTGTATAGGTATGTTCAATTGAGATGAATCTCAGAGTTTGCTCGCTTTCACTGCTTGCGCTCGCTCCTCTCTTAAAACCTCTTTCCAAAAAACCCATTCAACAATTAAAAAAAATATAAAATGGCGTCAGATACATGTTGCAATTTTCTGACTTCGATATCTTTTAATTAGCATCTTCTTATTTTTTTTAAATATAAAAGAAAGTCATGTTAGTTACACCATGGATTCCACATATGTATTCCCATAAATCTACTTGTTTGTTTTTTCTTTTCGCGCAAATTGCCGCTTTAAATTCACGCCGGAATTGTTATTTTCCGTCACTTGCATTTGCACTAATCTTATTTTCTTTTAGAAGATTTTTGAAATATTCTTTAAAGAAATTGACCGTTGCAATTTCATTCATCGCGATTTCAACAGAACAGACGCATGCGACCTCTCTTCTTTCAGAACTTGTTCATACGATTTACAAGGCGTTGTGCACAACGGCTTTGTGCACAAGCTCTAGTGTAAATTTTGCCATATAGTCTAGTACAGATAGCTCAAAACCCAAACATAAAAAAAAAGAAATGTTTGATGCCAAATTGTTGAAAACGCTGCCCAATATATGCAGAAGAAAGTTACACTAATTTGCGCCATGGGTTAAGGGGGGAGGGGGTGGCAAAGGGGAGAAAATTCAGTTTTTTTGCAAATATCTGAAAAACTATGAGTCTGACCTTAAAGTGTCCTGAGGACGAAACAAACTACATAAAATGACCTTTGTATTTATATATAACACTTTAGATGTTTTCTCGGAAAATTATACCCTAGACCCAAAAGTATTATAGTGAATTTACATTTTTTTAGTTTTACATTTTGCATTGTAACTCCTGATAAAATAGATTTAGGATCATAAGATCTTGTCCATATATTGTTAACAAAACTTGTTTGATTTGTACCAAAAATTGAAGTACTCCGCCCATTGACGCCCCCCTCACTCCTCCTAGAATTTTTCAAAAAGGCATGCCTGTAGCTCCAATTCAAATTAAGCTAGGCAGATCAAATTTGGTGGGGTGCCTAGTCTAAGCCCCATTATGCTCCTTACTAAAAATTATTAGCATCCGATCAAAACTAAGAGTACCCCCCATACAAAATGACCCACATTTCTAACAAATTTTACATTTTTTCACTTCTAAATTCTACCTAAAATAGAAAAAACAAATTTATCTCTTAGAACGTCCTTATAACAGTTAATTGTAGTCTTCTGAATGTATATCCGAAAGTTTGAACCAGAGCGTGCCTCAGAAGTACGAAAAATCGAGTTTGAAGGTTGCTAGTACACGTTACTCGACATATTCGCAAATAAGGACCACATCAAGAGTAGCTACATCCGAGGCAGCTTGTCTATAGACCAACCAATCACCGAAAAGCTCGAAGACCGACGAATGGATTGGTATTGCCATGTTCAAAGGCGTCCGCCTGAGAACCCCGCAAAGAGAGCGATATCAATGGAAGTTCCACTTGATGGACCCAAGGCCAGAGGCAGACCGAAGAACAACTGGATGTGTCAAATGAAAAAGCAACAACAACGCATTGGTCTCGGCGATGACACGATCGAAGATAGAGCTGCCTGTAGAAATATGCTGAGAAATTATCGCCAAAACGAGCGATGTGCCTACACCGCAGGTCGAGCAACGCGGAACCATGGAGCGGTATAAAGAACGAGGCAAGGAAGAAGAAGAAAGGGCAGGGTATTCAACAATTTCGCATCAAAAATTTCTTTTTTTTTTTTGATGTTTGTGTTTGGGGCTATTTTGAACCTATTGTACTGGACTACATAACCCCTTTGTTCCGGAAACCGCTAAGATATCCTAAATTGGAGCGTGTGCTCCTCTTCCCAGATTGTGCACCCATCTTGGTCGCAGTGTCGTAACAATGTCGTATGTGCAGTGAGCAGTCGGCCGTGTACATACATAACATACATATGTATGTACAGGGTGGGGCAAAAGTAATCATCCGATGTTCTTTCGCTGTATTTTTTTTTAATAAAAAAAAACTTCGGATTTGCTTATGAAATACGTTTATTTAGTCCCTTAGAATTTATTGTATATCAAGTCGCAAAAATTATATCGGCCAAGTGGCCGTCGCCACAGTTGATTACCATACGGGCCCGTTTTATGGCATTTTCCATCACTCTTCCCAGAATATCGGGCGACAGGTTTTCGCGAATATTCTCCTTAAGGGCTTCAAGAGTCTGAGGCTTGTTGACGTAAACCCGCGACTTCAAAAAACCCCATAAAAAGAAGTCTGAAACAGTTAAATCGGGTGATCTGGCCGGCCAGTGCAAATCACCAAAACGAGGGATTAACCGACCCGGAAATGTTTCCTTCAGAATATTGATTGTGTCTCGAGCAGTGTGCGTGGTTGCATCGTCCTGTTGGAACCACATGTTCTCCAGTCCTAGTTCATCCAATTTAGGAAGAAAAAATTCGCCATCCACAGTCGTCGTTTGACCCGCGGCGTTTTCAGAGAAAAACGGCCCGATTACTCCTTTAGCGTTAACAGCACACCACGCAGTAACTTTAAGCGGGTGTAATGGCTCTTCGTAGGTGATACGTGATTTTGGGTTCACCAGAAACGAGTATTCTGTTTGATCACGAAGCCGCTCAGATGGAAATAAGCCTCATCGCTCATGATGATTTTTGATGAAAAATCGTCCTCTTCTTCGAAACAAATTTGCCAGCGTTCCTTAGGAGTAAACCGATTCCTGGCTTGACAGTTCGTATTCTACATTTGTTTACTTCAGAAACTAGGAAAAATTAAAGAAAAAAAGATGAAGAAAAAAAAGTTACAGCGATTTAGTATAGAGTGATTACTTTTTCCCCACCCTTTATATGATATCCTAAATTGGAGTGTGTGCTACTCTTCCCAGATTGTGCACCCATCTTGGTCGCAGTGTCGTAACAATGTCGTATGTGCAGTGAGCAGTCGGCAGTGTACATACAAAAATATGTATGTACCTATGTATATGGGCATAGATTCAGTAGGTGGAATGTGTATCTAGATCTAGGTATAGTAAAACCTGTCAACTTGATCACCTCTACAAGTTGGCCAACTACCATGCCATAGAATTTCACCCTCATAACTTGGCCACCTGCCTAACTTGTAACTTGACCGCCCAATAGCAGAACGCTTCAAGTAAACGTACCCTTCTAACATGACCACTTAGGAATTTCCGTCCAAGAAGTTCTTTGAGAATTCACAGATAAAAACTGCAATTCGGTTGTTGTGCTTATTTCGTGTTATTTAAGAAGTTCTAATTTGCAATTTTGTTGTTGTTCTATTGAGGAATTTGCAATTTTGTTGTTGTGCTATTGAGGAAAAAAGGACTTTTTAGTGATTGGAAAAGTATGGTCAACGGTTGAAATTGCACTTTTTTGGAAAATTTATAAGGCCGCACTTACACGGCAATTTATGGATTTCATTGTATTAAAATGGATCTCAGTCAAATGAACCCACGGGCGGATTGGGATATTGATCCAACTAAATCCATGTTGAATCCATGGATTCGTCATATATGTACATATACACTGCGCGACAAATGCTTAGGTTCACACATATTTCCTTCCAGAAAACGGTAAAAAAAAGTTTACCGGTTCAAGAAATGTTATTTTCGAAACTATTAAATATCACAAATAAAATGGATGGAATGAGGCCCTACAGGACACTCTCCTTAAATTACAGTAATTGATTTCATTCAAAGAGTCTTTTTCCACTTCGACAATTGCTTAGGTTCAGGGACGATTTTACCGTTATACTTAATGTTTTCGCTGAAAAATATTTCAGAAAAGTGTCAAGCAGGAGAAATACAAAAAACAAGAGAATTTTTTGTTATTTAATAGTGTGTATTTCCGCCATTTTTATTTATAATTTTATAAAGCCTTCAAGGAAGGGGAATTGTGTAAAGAATGCAGCACGGATAGCGGTATTTTAGACCGAGCTGTCTTAATTCCATGAATTAACTCTTCTTTAGGGTTTTACTGTTTACCACTACTGTAAACCTCCCGAACAAGCCACCCCCAAATGTTTTCTAATGTGTTAATGTCAGGGGAGTTGGGCACCCGGTCTAACAAAGTAACATTTTCCTCCAAAATAAACGATTTAACTACCCTCGCTGTATGAATTGGGGCAAGATCATGTTGCAATATCCAAGGGTCGCCTTCGTCCATGACATTTTTCTTAGGGATATCCTCTTCTAAGAGCGGTTTATAAGATGAACTCGTTTGGCGACCTCGTAGGATGACCAAGACGATAGTTCCATGATATGATATGGCTCCCCATACCATAACGGAACCTATTCGGGAATGATGGCGTGACAGGTACATAGGTTCCTTCCTAATATCATGATAATAGTAAGAGAACCCATCTGGACCGTCCACACAAAACCGTTTTTCATCCGTAAATATTACCTCTCCATTGCGATGTCCAGTTCATGAATCTTGAGGCGAATTCCAGGCGCTGTAGGCGATGCTGCGGGGTTAAGGCTGTTTTTTTCTTTAACCATAAACGTTTCAAACAAGAAGAAGATCTAAGAACTCGTTGGATGGTCCTCACACTTGTTGATAACCCCAAATTATCCCCATGCTTACGCTCAGTAAGGGACGAATTCGAGGCTTATCTTAAGAGACGTCGCCGTAATGCACCGGAAATCGCTTTTTTTCTGCCTTCTGCGTATCGTCGGCCATAATTTTCACTATCTCGTATAAAATTACTTGCAACGTTCGAGCTCCGCTGAATCCATATTGCCATTTGTCCGTTTGAATATCCTTCTTGCTTTAGTATGGCAATTGTCGCCTTTTCCTCGGCAGAAAGTTGCTTTCCTTTTGACATTATCCACTATACGACTCACAGAGTATAACGCGAAAAAAATGTTTACAGAAACACTTCTCACCAGGACGAGTTAACTCTTTAAAGTAAGTGAACCTATACAATTGTCGCAGTGGAAATTGCGATTTTCATTTTAAAAAATTCCGTTAGCCATGCGAGTTGCTTGATAGAGTTGCAATATTTATTAAAATAACCGTTAATTGAGAGAGCATTATTTAAAAATTATTTTTGATCAGAGTACATAGAAATTATATAATTTTAAAGGAAAATATCCATGAACCTAAGCATTTGTCGCGCAGTGTATGTGCGATTCTATTTTTTTTTTAATTAATTGGATTTTTCAAAAACAATGGGTGCGTTTTGCTGACCTAGAGTAGGGCAAAATGCTATTTATTAAAGTCCATCCAGACTGTCTGCCTGATGGTGGTAGCACGCACTGCCAACTGGCAGTTGTCATTGCATCCGCCTCCCACTTTTAATATTCAATATGGCAACTGAATCATATGCAAGCTGACGCTTTGACAACCGCTTGTCGAATTCAAATCGACCATTTTGCAACTTTTGTTGGTTTTTTGTGTGAAATTGAATAATTCTTTAATGGCCGAGTAATAATTTAAACGCGCAGAGTCCGAATTTGGTAATTAAATTAAAAAATCTCCAAAATGAAGTTTTGGTTATGTCATTTTATCCTCCATTTGGTAGCTAGGGTAAGTAATTGCAAAATGGCAATTCGCGATACCAGTTTTTTGACGATCCTTCATAGATATATGCCAGTTTAGATACAGCTTAAAGTTTATTGCACAACTTTCAGAGAGATAATGCATCGCATTGGGCTTTTGTATCTACTCAGTTGCCCAGTAGTCGAGTTAATTGTTTGAAAGTACATTATGTACTTACCGTAAACTGTAGGGGATATACATGTCCAAGGAAAGAAACCAAACGAACAATTTTGTATGATTCGCTATACACCCTAGAAATCAAGTATTCAAGAGATGTCAAATATTTCTCGTCCATATATTCAATACCAGCTGATATTTTAATCGTATTTTGTTGTACCCCTTCATAAGTTGGCCACCTGTCTATGTTGACCATCTAAAGTGAGAACCGGCGGTGGTCAGCATACACATCCAGGGAATTTACAATGAGTAAAATTTTGAAGAGAGTATTTTACAATTTTAGGGAATTCTTGAAATATTTCCGCTCTCATCAGCAGCTGAATGACTTCCACCCTCAATATAGCAGAAAACATCTGTAACATTGACCAGGAGGAAAATTGTGAAGGCATTTCATTTTCTCCATTTGTTGCCTATATCTACTGATCGAATTACCGTACTTAAGTAAACTTATCATTACCTAACCTCCCTCCTCTCAACTATTTAATGACCACCGTTCCGAATAGATCATGAAGCATTTGAAAAATTGGCCGGAATGTAATGGTGAAGACAGCTTTTGTCTATATCTCTAACCATATATTTCAGTAAAGAATAACGATTGAAGTAAAATTGACCAAGAGAAAATTTTTTAAAGCAGTTTATTTTCTTTTACGTTCCATCCCTCCTTGACCGTCAATAGCATAAAAGCAATTGTAGGAAAATTTATCCTGACCAACCTCTAATGATCATCAGCTCCAATATGCTATGGAACACCTGTAAAATTGGCGAGGAGAATTAGAGGCAGTTTATTTTCTGCCAATTTTGTCTGCATCAGTAAATTATATTCTCCACCGGATTGGATTTGTCTCTACGCGCCAAATAACAGAATAGCTATTGAAACATTCATAAATGTAATTCAGAGTGTGTGAAATTAGTAAGGAAGCTATTTTTCACATTTACCCCTCCTGCAGACTTCCACCAGAAACCCCCCTCCCTCATTTCCTCCAATTCGTCTATACCCCTTGAATAGAATAGCGAATTTCAGAATTTGACTTCCACACTAAATAGCAGAATAGTTCTTCACACAATTGGAATATAAGCCAGGAGACCTCCGCCCGCATTTATTTCCACCCGCAAAAGGAAATCGACCAAAAAACTCATGAAGGTAGTTCATTTTCTCATACTTTTTTATATATCTGACTAGGGAAATGTCAGTTTTGCGCACTGGATAGGTGTCTACTCCAAATACCAAATATGTAACTACTGAAACATCCATAAAATTCTTCAGGAGAAAAGTAATGAGGACTTATTTTCGGATCTCGGTAGTTTTTCGTCACCCAATAATTGGTACATTCAAAAGGTGGGGCGATACGAAGTTCACCGGGTCAGCTTGTTAATCCATAAAGAAACACAATTCCTTTTAGAATAACTTACTTTTTGGGGTGAGGATTCTATGGCAGCCCCATGTGCGGTTTCGTTCGTTTATGCATAAGCATCGGCATTTCTTAGAAGAACTTACTTTTAGGAGGTTTGTAAGTTACCCCTATGACCTTCTCCTTCTAAAAGGAGACATTTGTGTGTAGTTCTTGCAGGTATACACAATGGTACATATACGATATAATGATTCTAACAGGAATGCTGCCATTTTATTTGTATTGCACCCGTTTGGAACACAATGTTAGCAATGGTTGAAGCAATAAATTTTCATTATAAATTGAAGAATTTCAAAAGGATGTTTCCGAATTTCTATGTGATCAATTTCAAAATAAAATAATATATAATGACGAATTAAGAAATCTTATTGGCGAATTTTCTTGTCAAATTCACGAATTTCGAAATCATATTGACGAAGTTCCATTACGAATTGACGAACTGGCAGTAAACGGACGAATTTCCGTTTCAAATTATTTTATTTTATTTTATTTATTTTTATTTTATTCACAATTCACTGAACAGGATACATTCCCAATAATACAGTAAAGAACAATTATAAGTTTGAAGCTATTAAACAAATTAGCTGTTAAAAAGAGAAAATGCAATAATAGTAAAAATATGATCAGTAAAAAGAAAATAAGGTGCGGAAAAAAATAAGTAAAGAGTAAGATCTATAAATAAAATGTGTACTGTGCAAACGATTAAAATTTAAATAGCAAATCGAACTTCTGGATTCAAAAGAGATACTTTATGAATTAATGTTTGTTTAAAAGTAGTGAATGAATGAGGGAGAGGACCAAGCTCCAGCTTATCATATTCGTGCATAAGCCTGATCAAAGGGGAATTAAAATAAACCGACATCTGAGTAGGAGGTGGGTCAAAAACAGCAATAGATCGCGTGTTGTAAGCAGGAACGCGGTACTGAATGCGGTCGGATAGTTCACTATGCAGATAGCCGCGACATAATTTGTAAAGAAAACACATGTCCAAGTAAACTCTTCTTTGGATCAAACTCATCAGATTTAAAGTTCGCAGGCGATCAATGTAAGGTATGTAAGGCAAATTCGATTTGAATATTAATTGGCGGGAGAATTTTCTTTGTACTGATTCTAAATCTTTCGTGCTGCTATCTGTCGATGGCGACCAGACGATTGAGGCATATTCTAAGATGCTACGCACTAGCGAAACATATAAACTGACACTGGAACCTAAAGTATTAAATTCATGGGAACATCTTAAGGTAAACCCAGCAAGTTTGGAAGCACGTTTAATGATGTCGGAATAATGATCAATGAAACGGAGTTTTGAGTCAAATTCAACACCAAGATCATTAAACGTAGAAACGGGCTGAAGTTGGACCGAATTCATATAATAAGGAAATGTTATGGGGGATACCTTCAACGAATAAGTCATTGCTACGCATTTCGATATATTTAAGTACAGATCATTAAGTTGACACCATTCCGATAGAGCGTCTAAGTCAGCTTGGAGACCGATGCAATCGTCGGTGCTCGCAATAGTTGAAAAAATTTTGCAATCATCTGCGTAGAGTAATGAGCACTGTTTTAGTGATGAGGGCAGGTCGTTGACAAAGAAAAGAAAGAGAAGCGGGCCAAGGATTGACCCTTGGGGCACACCAGAAGAAGGCCAGTATGATGAAGAAAGTTTGCTATTAAATGATACGTACGATTTACGGTCACAAAGGTAGGAGAATAGCCATGCTATCAGAGATGGAGGGAAACCGATGGAATATAATTTGTTAATTAATATTCCGTGATTCACTTGATCGAAGGCTTTAGCGAAATCTGTGTAAATAACATGCACATCGAGGTGATTGTTGAATGCGCAAGCGACGAAATCCGTAAATTCAACCAAGTTGGTGACAGTGGATTTCTTACGACAGAAACCGTGTTGACATGGGCAGATAAGATGCCCAAAGTTGTCATATATGTAATTATAGACTATCCTTTCCAGAACTTTAGAGCAGGAAGATAATAGAGAAATAGGTCTATAATTAGATATTTCGTTAGTATCACTATTTTTGGGTATAGGCACAACCAAGGAGGACTTCCACTGAGAAGGAAAAACCCTTTCCTGGATGCTCTTATTAAATAGTATAGCTAGAGGAAGAGATAATGCACCGTGGGTTTTTTTCAGAAAAGAATTGGGTATACCATCCGGGCCAGTTGATTTGTCAGCTTTAAGAGAAGAGAGTAGAGTATCAACATAAGTGCGAGTTATTACTGGTGTGGTAGAAGCTGAAAGATCTTCGAGGTTGTTGCTTGATAAGGAAGAGCGTTTGAAAGTGCTAGCAAAAAAGTAGGCAAACAGGTCACAAATTTCCTGGGGAGTTCTAGCACTAATGTCTCCCAAAGAAAAAACGGATGGCTGAGATGTGGAAGATCGCATGTTGCGCACGTAAGACCAAAAGAGCTTACTCTCATTGCTACGTACGCTATTTTCAACGCTACAGACATAGGCAGCACGCGCAGCTTTAATGAGTCTCTTAGTTCTAGCTCTAATCGCGTGATAATCGCAGAGATCAGAAGGACGTTTGAATCGCTTATATTTCAAGCGAATCTTATTCTTTCTATGAATCAGACGGTATATCATGGGCGTAAACCAGACAGGACCCTTCCGGGGTTTAGAGTTACTCAAAGGTACAAACTCAAAAACAACATTATAGATCAAGCTGTAGAATTTATCCAGTGCGGATTCACAGCTTAAATCTAGGAGAATGTTGTACCAATCGAATGATTCTAATTTTGAATTAATAGCTTCAAAATTGGCTTTTCAGAAATTAAAGCGAATAGGTGCAGCAGGAAGATTTGTCCGGATAGGGGGAATTTCCAAATTTATGTCATTGCATAAGGCAGGGTGATATGAATCACATGGAACATATGGTGACAAATCGCAAAGAGAAGACAAACCTGTAGTAGGCAAATTGCTAAAGACTAGATCGAGCATCCGACCCATGATATTGTGGGTAATATTAAATTGTAGCAAATTACAGAATTCCATAAAGGAGACTAGGGACAGTAGTAATGAAGGCGAGGATGAGGAAGTTGGAAGACCTGGTGAGTGAGGCCATTGAATATGAGGTAAATTGAAATCGCCGCAAATAACTATTGAAGTGTTAGGATGATTTACATTGCATATGTTTGAAAAATAGGAAAAAAGACTCGCATATGTAGCCAAGGAGGAGTTGCAAGGGACATAAATGCAAGAAATCAAAAGGGACAAGGAACCCGAAGTGTGAAGCGCGACTGTGATTGCATCGAAAGATTCAGAATCAGTTTTGGAGATAAATGAACAATTTAAATTATCCCGAATGGCAATAAGAACTCCTCCACCAGCAGAGGTTCCATAATTTTCGTAATTTCGATCGCACCGGAAAACTGTAAATCCTTCGAGTATTTCCCCACTAAAAAAAGAAGAATTCAGCCATGTCTCAGTTAAGCAAATGATAGAATGTCTAAAAGTTAGAGCAGATGAGTTTAGTTGCTGGAGTTTGGTCCTGAGCCCACGTACATTTTGATAATACAAAGAAAAGCTTAAAACTATATTGGAGTTTTGGTGCTGCGTTGACGGAGAAAATTTTGGTTCGTGAAGTCTTTCAATATAACACCAGGTGGCCAGAAAGTATGGCTACAAGGCAATTTTACCTGGTCGGAGATAGTTATTTTAAAAGAAGCAACAATTCTGTTGGGAAGATTATCCTTCGTCAGTTTTCTGCACACGAGCAAGGCAGGTTCAAAGCCCAATTTTTGAACTATGTACTGCTTTACATCCGATGCAGAAGTATCATATGCCAACCTTGAGATGAATAGTTGTTTTGGTGGCATACAGACACGTAGAAGGGTAGAGATATTTAATGCATTACTTTCCGGCGGTAACGTCAACGTCTTGATGCTAGCTGAAGAAGTAGATGGCGCTGGAATAGCGACTAAAGTTGTAGATGGGCTCGGAAGATTATTAGGCACATTTGGAGATAGCAACGGCGATCTAACATGAACGACGTCTGAGGTTGAGGCATACCTGGAAGGCCCTGATGTTTGTTGAATGTTATCAACATCACTTACGGTGCTGATTTGAGGCGGTTGACTGGGCTGTTTCTGCCTCTTCGCTCTCTCCTGAACTATCGGCTGCTGACGGGTTGTCACTCCAGATGATGGTTGAGTTGAAGAAGAACGTTCACTTGCCGAAAAAGAATCCGTGTTGCAACAAGTGACATCATGGGTAGAAGGAAGCGATAACGGTTCAGCAATTACGTTTGGCAGATCAGATTGTGATTTGGCCCTAGATCGAGTGCGGGTAGCGATACCTTGATTTGGTAGACTTAAGGTCGATGTTGATTCACACGATTGCGCAATTGTGGAATAAGATTCACCTAGCGCATAGGCAGTGAATTTTTGCTGCAACGACTTCAGTTCATTTTGTAGCTCGGCAAAAGATGATGTTTCTTGATTTACTACTGAAGCCTGTTTCTGGTGATGGGTGGATGATGAAGCTAATAGCAAGGCAAACTCGTTAAGGGTTGATAGTAATTTCGATTGAGACGAAGCTATTTCATTAGAAAATTTCTCCATCAGCTGCTTTGCATTTAAAAGTTTTTTGACGTAGATTACCATTGAAGCCGGTCGGCAAGTATCACAAAACCAATAAACACCCGGTGTATTTCGGATAGCGTAACCAAGTGAGTTGGACATATCAATACATTTGCAATGGAATGATTTCTCACAGAATCCAGAACAAACGACAGCCGGCAGAATACCGGATTTGATTGCACAAGATTTGACCGAGCAGATTGACATATCGGAGGCGAGTAGGTTTTAATTATTACACGTACTGTATGGGGATGTCAAAGAGAACTGCAGGTGCAGGCTAAATGTTTTGTGTACTTGAAGCGATTAAGGTTTACAACACAAGTCTGTAATGTTTTCAATTGAAATCGAATATCGGTGGCAAGTTAGTGGTCACTTTAGGTTTAAAATATTTTATTTTATATTGCACGCACGCACTGGATGACAATGAATGTGTATGATGCAAAATTCAGAAAATTTTTTTTGATAGTTTACTTGCTCAGTTCAGGGTGCAAAAAAGTTCAGATAGCGCATTTGAACACAACCCGATTTTGTAAAAATTTCACAATTTATTTCTTTCCGTGTATAAAAAGTCAAAAGTACATAGACTATGTAGCAAGGACACAAACCGGATGCAGAATCACGGGTAGGAGTGCCGGTAGGTAGGCAAATTATTGTTTACAAAATTAAAGCTCGGCACTAATAACACCTGATATAACGGAGAGCACTACGGGCGAAGAAGAAAAGTCTTGCACTAATCAGGATTTTAGTATTGTTTTTGCGTTTATAAGACACACAGGCACTTCACTCCAATTGTGTCACTCGCGATGGATGATGCGAAGAACTCGCAACCAGGTTTACACGACTTTGCAGCGTAATTAAGCGATAATAAAGGTTAAAAAGCGGCGGCCAAAATAAACTCGTAATGAAAGCTCGATAGATGACAGATTATAATTGACCGATCACGATAACGAATCACGTTGACTTTCTATCTCAAATTGACATAGAACCGTAATTTTGCACAACATGTTCCCTTGTCCGTTTCATATATGTTCCGCTGCAAATTTACTTTATATTTTTATACAATTTTTTTTTTTGTGTGAGACAGGTCTGAACCTCTTACACCTTTATTAAAATTTTTAGCATCTAGAATTTTTCCTGTAAAGAAAAACTCTGGTCACAGATCCACTCTCTTTTCAAAAAGCTATCTACGCCACTGGTTCGTACACACGAATTTCAGCCAAATCAGTAAAGTAGCTTAGGAGGAGATACGTTAATACCGAATTTTATATAAACGTACATTCAACGATTTAAAATTCATTTCTGTTTGATTTGGATTTATGTACTGATTAACATCTCTACTGCCTAAACTACAATATCCAAACGGAGAACCTGTCTATATTTGTTTCATTTTTTTTTCAGCTGTGCCAATCAAATGAAATAAATAGAAACAATAAACAACATATTTTTCTCGCGCTATTTGCAAACAATTTAAAAATATTTTCCTCCAGCTCTGACGAATATTTAAGCTAATGATAATGTCATATTTTCATTTAAACATATTTTCTTCTAAAAAAATCAGCTTGAGACAAACAGTCATCTCATAATTCTTTAACTCTTGGCAACCGACACATTATCGTCGTACACATGTATCGAAAAATATTTTTGAATTTTTAATGTCAATTCGCACACCATATCAACGGACGGTTCACAAGAACGCAATCGAATGATCATCTTTATTCGAATCTAAAATAATCAAATGCCTATGCTTTTGATTTTGTCGGCGACGAAACCATTTAAAAAAAATGTTTTTGAAACGGGCACACCAATGAGTACTTATAGAACACTATGACGTTTGTGATTTCTGAGTTTGTGCTTTTCTCGTATATCATCTTGAAATAGCTTTAATTAAATTTAGCCATTCATAAATTGTAAATATACTCGCATGTCGTCGATACATACTCGTATAACATGAATATGGATGTGCAAAATGAAGTAAATGTCAAGCAGTGCATATGTATAAATTTTTACTGAGCTCAAGAAGTGCTGTGAAAAACAATAACCTATGACAGTTTCTTACGACTTAGGATAAGTAAATACATGCAGTTTTAGCCCCAGCGAAAGCCAATTGACATACAAAATGAAAGCGAATTTGACCTTCTCGCCTTTTTCATATGGGGCGATAGAAGCGAGGAGGCTCTCGGTTGTTTTGCGACAATAACAAAACATACACAGTGAGAATCGGTTAAGTGGCAGTTATGTCGGCAACTGTCAACTAACTCAAGAGAAGCCGTGCATGCACAAGTGGATATAAATGGTAGCAAGCGAATTAGACGATTTTCCTGTCTCGTACAGTAGTTGAGGAAGGAAAGTTAGAAGGTATGACTATAGGCTTAGATTTAGATGCAAAGGATATTCTCAGGGACGACTGTTGTACATACATAAAAGGGTTATATTGTATTTTAATAAATTACTATGCTTCTACTTTACAATTAGCCGTTGGCTTTTCTGTCCCATATTCTGCGAGAGAAATTTCGTGCTGTTTGTGAAGTCTCTCCCTTCTAGAAAAGGCTACATACTTTGCAAGAAAAATTAAATCTTAAATTAATTGATTAAAAGTTGTAATAACGATTAAAATTTTATTTCTTTTCAGGTAAGTTCACTATAAAATTACGTAAAATGTTTCGAACGTTATATTGGGTAAGTGAGAAAATGTTTGTGTATATTCTGCCAAAATCTGCATAAAACATGTTCTTGTTATGCTTTCCATGACTCTAAAAGTTCTAGAGATTTTCTCTTTTTTTACGTTGAAATTATTTCAATTTAAAGGTTATGTTTACCGAACTATTAGAAACAGCTTTTCCGCAAAATTACATTATTAATCAACTTGTTTGGGGCATGGTAAGCAATCGGTATGTACCAATGATGCGTTTATCGCCTTCTCGATGTTTTATCTGTACGCAAGAGACGAGCTTGGTTTTAAATTGGTAACAGGAAACGAAATGTGCATTGGTTTGTACGATACTATGTATTTCCATTTGTAAAGCTTGTGTTCGTGATTCTGCGAACTAAATGCAGTGTAGAGCCGACAGCCGCAACAAATTAAATTTATTTACAAATTCTTGCTGTTCTCAATGACTGCATTCAGCGAACGAAATTCACTGGAAATGCTACAAGAATTACCCGCCACCGAATCCTTTCTCCGCTTAATAGTCCACATGCAAAATGAGAATCCAATTGGAGTAAAAATTTTCTGCTACATTTTTCGTTCGCTGAATGCAGCCATTATCATTAGTACGTCCACCGCATCGATGCGGTATCTCCGTAGACACCACGTGTACCAAATTCAACCAATTAAGCTGAAGTGCATCGGGATGAATGAGAGAGACAGTTTCTCCTTCTTTATATACTGTGTCGGGTTGACCTTAGAAATGACTGTATTAATCAACAGAGATAGTTGTTCCTTTTTATTTTAAAAAACACTAGGGGGCTTCGCCCCCTGCTCGCTACGCTCGTCAATCCCTATTTTCTAGACTCCTTAACCACTGTTACAAGTTCGTTTTTAAAAATGCAATAAAATGAACAAACTTAAATTTTTTTCCATGTCTTATGGCTTTATTAGAAAGTAAGTAAGCTCCCATTAATGATGGAACACAACTTCATTCAAGTGGCTGCCCCGTGGCATCGCAGTAGCGCATTCTGTCACACCAATTTTCCAAGACCCTGTTGATGCTTTCAGGCTGTAGCTTACGGATTGCTTGGATGATATTGGCTTCAAGTGCTTGAATCGTTTCTGGATTGTTGGCATATAATATCGATCCTACACGATATTGGCTTCTCGACAACAACGTGCGTGTTTCCGAGCCCCAGATGCGGCAATATCGTTTATTAACGTAGCCGCCGAGATGAAAATGCGCCTCATCAGAAAAGATAATTTTTCGCCCAAAATCGTTGTCTAATTCAAGCTGCTCTAAGGCCCAAACTGCGAAGCGATAACAAAGTGGATGGTCGTGCGACGGGTTGGGTACGATATCCCGCCTATCATATTCCCGTTTTTTTAAATCCCGACATTCAATATCCCGCCATTTCAAAATCCCGCCAATTAAAAATCCCGCTCCATTAGATTCCCGTCTAATCAAAATCCCGCCATTTCAATAACCCGCTTATTAAAAATCCCGCTTATATCCCGTCACGAAAGGTAAGTATTCTTTCATAAATCGCGCGCGATTTTTGAAAGAATACTTACCTTTTGTAAAAACCAAGTTGAGCCGGCCCGAATCGAAGGTCGCATCCAAAAGGTCTTTAGACGTAACCAGCAGTTAAGGAATATACTTGCATCTAAAGAGGACTATGAAAAAACGGATTTTTTGAAAAACTTGACGCATAAACTAATGTAAATAATTGATAAGTCGAACGCATATCTGTTTTGTTAACAATAAAAAAAAATTTGGTGGTATTTTGGCGGGATTTTTTTTTTATTATTTAATAGCGGGATTTTGGAATGGCGGGATTTTTAGGTGGCGGGATTTTGATACGGCGGGATTTTGATACGGCGGGATTTTGATACGGCGGGATTATGGAATGGCGGGATTTTAATATGGCGGGATTTTGTAATGTCGGGATAATGTAAAGCGGGATTTTTTTCGAAAAGGCGGGATTATGAACGGGCGGGATTTTGTTTTTCGGGATTATGTAGGTATCCCTCGTGCGACTTTAATTGCTGAGTCAATTGGACCTTGTAAGGGCATAATCCGAGATCTTTGTGCAGAATTCTTCTCAGGCTAGTGCGTGAAATGTTTAACTGTTGAGATCGATGGCGTGTTGATGTTCGTGGATAGAGTCCCACAAACTTGCGTACGTGACGCTCGGTGGGTGCTTCATTTCGGCCAAAACTTCTTTTCAATAAACGCACTGTTTCGGCTAGAAAATAAGTTTCCAATATTTCCCAACGTTGTTCAAGCGTAAAGCGACTCATTTCGTTCCGCGAAGGTATGATACTGACTTTCTGTCCAGATTTTGAGCGAAAAACAGCTGTCAGTGTCAAACTAACCTATGATTTAAAAACGAGCTTGTAATTGACCCAATATCTTAATATGTTCCCAAAACTACACTTCCTGCTTACTGACTTCTCGCCGTACGGTTTAACAGTAATATAAGGGGCCAGTTTCCCTGCTAACGTTTCCAATATATAGTGAACAAATGCTTCAGATGTACCAAATTACAAAGCGATTGCCTACGAAGAATAAAGCTTCTCGTTACATTGTAAAGTCGTACTGAAATGAATCAATTGACTATTTCGTGCATTTATAGGAGTAGGCAGCCGTATGGTGCCCACAGGCATCGGTTTAGACATTCATTATCCAGGGCATCTAGGCCATGGGTATCAAACTCAAAGCCTGGTCTGGGCCAAGTATCATTGTTTTTGGGTTTAAGCGGACCGCAGAATAAACAATTTCAAAACGCGTTTAAAAAACGATGTATTTTCGAAATTGAATCACAGAATATTATCGTTAACATGCAACTGTAAATCTGAGTCATTAACTTCCTCGAGATTATGTCCCTTAGAAATACTAGCTTTTGTAAAGTTTCTTCAAACAAATTGAGAAACCTTAGACAAGAAGTAAAAACGCCAAAATTTGTTTAAATAATTTCCGCCAAATTAAGGAAAGCTGATCAAAACATTAAAAAAAAATCCAGGTAACCCAAAACAACAAAAAATATGTATGTATGTAGGTACCAGTAAAGCTTAATGAGCTAAAAGGCGAAAAATCGTTATGTTTGCGGAATTTCACATCCAGGTGATTTCCTTAGCAAATATATATACACTTTCGGAGACGGATGCAAACGTGAATTATAGTGCGACCGTGGCAAATAACTATTACGTTCGGCAAAGCCTAAAAATGTTTTCTCGGCCGAATTTCGGGATAAACCAATTTCACGGAAGAGTTTTATACTTTCCTCCACAAAAAGGTTGCCTTAAACATGTACCTCAAAAATTCGTCGGCCAATTATTATTAATATATTTGTAGTAAATAGAGGAAGGTTTCTGAAATACATAGTTTAAGCTTGCATAAGTAAGCGACTTATTGATGGGTTTTAATAAATTTCTTAGAGTTGAGTTCATCATACCGATTTTTTAATTTTTACCCATTTGTGCTGAACTCATTGGGTTTCTTTCGACCTGGCCACGGCCCGCGAGCTTCACATGTCTGATCTAGGCCATTTGAAAATGCACCGAGGAAGGGAATCGCTGCAAAGCATTAAATGTGAGGTGCTATTAAATAAATACGTGGTATTATACTCGGGTATAAGCAGATTTAGTTTATTTAAGGGACCCCACATATAAACACATTTAATGATTATGACTGGGGCCCCGGATAATAGCAGTCCCGGTGGTTGATACTATGAGGTCTAGGTTCAACCTCCTTTAGGTTCGCGTATGACTAATGGAAATTGCAATTTCGATTTAGTGAATAATTCTATTTTTATGAGAAACCCATTTCGTCCGAGGCTCTGACGGCCCACATACGTTTCGCGAACCACCGGTTGGGAAGCATTGCTCCAAATGATACATATCTCTTAGTATCTTCTACATGCGCACTTATTTCGGAAAAAAAAGTTCTAAAATTTATCTTGTAAACTGCAGATCAATTCACCAAAACATGAACGAACCATTTAATTAATTTTTTTTATAAGATGTTTACCAAAAGTCAGTATCTTTTCATTTCCTTGCCAAACTGGTTTTCCAGATATGTATGTATGTACAATTCCATTTCAAGATTTGTAACAATCAAAGACGCGGGAAGCTAAAGGTGAAAAAAGATTTAATTTGCATTGCTTTGCGACTATTGTATGAAACTACATAGAACTCCCAACTATGAAGCACTCTTTTGTGGTGACCCAATTTTACGAGCGCAGTATCCAATCATCTACAAACTATCTATCTACAAAGAGCGTTAAACGTGGGTTAAAAAGTTGCAAATCTTAGCTCAAGTATTTGCTATTATGGCATTTATTGGTATCTAGATAGATTTCATTAGAGAGCATTTTATCCATTTGTTTTTTTTTTTTTAGATTTTATACAATATAACGTAGATTAATCAACATTTCTGAGAATCAGACTGTCATCAGCAATAAATGGATTGACATCTGTCGAATATTTGGATATTAAGCTTAATTTACACTTGCGTTTTTCACTGACCTCGACTAAAGAGTAAATAAATCATAAAATGACATAATAGCTCAGTAGTGATTGGCAAAATACACGAAAAATACCAACTCGGATGACTCAAAATGAAAACGCGTTCAAACTTCAAAAAACAAGCGCGACAGTCCAACGTTGGACTAAGGTCGCAGATGTGTTAGTGACGCCAATTTCCAAGACCTTAACTGCTTTTTTGTTGAGGTGTTGAGATCAACAGCACGCTCAGCAGTGTTATTTATCCCCATAAAGTGGTACTCGTTTAATATCTGAGTGAAATCATAATAATCCGTCATATGGGTCGTGCGTTCGAAAAACACCATAAACTCTATTCGTTCACGGTGAGGCTCGAACCCATGACCATGTGCACCGAAGGTCCCATTACACCAGCCAGACTACTCAAACTTCAAACTATCAAAAAATTAAAATTTCGGGTTATCAATTGGATAACGTATTTAAGCAGCAGATTTTTAGGATCTATGTCATTCGGGAACCTATACCTGATCAGCAGATCTCGCAAGGGGGGCACGACCTGAAAAAGATTGGGAACCACTGGCTTAGACCCTAAGCTAGATTATATCGTATTCTTCACTCTATAGTAGGCACTTGTGTGCCAATTTAGAAAAAATGTGTAGTGTCAATCCATCTATCTCTCCATCTTTTTATCTGTTTTTGATTAAAGATGCTGCCCTCTTCAGTAATACATTCAAGTTGAGAGGACTTCCACTCGTGACACTCAACAAGCGCACTATATTTTTTCTAACAAGGAATAAATAAGGCCTTTATCTAGTGATGCTATGCTGTGCACTAAGTGCTGCTGGGACTGGCTCGTACATAGAACGCGAACATACTCTCAGACTCGTGCACTTTGATAAGCACAAAACTTGAATTACATGTGCTTTTTTCCTAGTACTCCAGGCGATCGGTCGTGAAATCGGGCTTCAGAGTGCATGCCAGGCACTGTCTGAGATTATTTTAGAAATCGATAGGGTATTAGTCAGAAAGCTTAAATTTAAGTTTGCACCACTTGAAAAATTTTCTAACGGTACTTATGAAGGTTTTTGTCTTGTTTGGGTCTCCGGCGTATATCTCCGCTCCTAATAGTAGCATTTCCAAAAAAAGGCTACCGAATTGTTTGGTACAAAATTTTCTTCATCTTTGGCATAGCGATTGTTCACCATAAAGCAGTAGGTAAAATGTTACAGCGTGTCAAAGTTGAAAAAACAGTTTTCCAAATCAGGTTTTTGCAAATAAGTCAATAACGGTGATTTTTCGCGCAAAAATTTATAAGAGTGGACTTGTACCTTATTGGATTCCCTACAATCCAGAAAAAAAATTAAGTCGATACGATCAGCTGCAGCCGAGATATACCCGAAAGAAAGTGAGCATTCCGAAGTAACTATGCGTTATACTCGTACATACTTATAGGTATAATTTGTTGCAGATGCAGTTAGGATGGTGAAGCTTCGGGTCTTTGCACGACATTTTGGAAAACAAGTTGGAGTGCGACCGCTGTGATCTGCGCAATTTCTGCTCAAATATTCTCTTTTAACACTGTTAAAGTCTGTAGTTTGTTGACGTATACCTTCTTTTTGAGGGAAAAAAGTCTGAAGCCAGCAGAACAGGCGATTGCGGTTACCATTTTATGTTAGCATTTTTCATCATTAAATTTTCCAAAAATCTTTCCTCCTCATCGGAAAGGGACGTTTTACCCACCCGATATTTGTAATACAGTAGCGGAAATTGAAATAGGTTCACCCCATAAAGTAAGGTTTTCCAAAAACCTGGCAGTTCACTAATGGGATAAAGTACCTAACTTACTTTCTTTTAATTTTGGATGGTTTATTTAGTGATGAGGGTACGTTTTTATTATTTTCTTCAGTAGAATCCTGAATATGATATACAGATCTACTTGGTTGTGGAAGGGGGACCAAAGTTGGAATATCATAAATGTCATCGTAGCTAGGCCTGTTCGGTACCGATATTTCAGTACCGGGTTTCGGTTTTTTTCAATACCCGGTACCACAAGCGGTTTCCCTGACTCAGGTTTTTTTTTTCAGTACCGACGGTTTTTTTTAATCATAAGCCGGTTTTTTTGAGTACCGGGTTAAAAACCGACTCAGGTTTTTTTTTCAGTACCGACGGTTTTTTGAACCATAAGCCGGTTTTTTTGAATACCGGGCTAAAAACCGGTACCAAAAAACCTGAAAAAACCGGCTCATGGTTGAAATGAATCGTTCTTTTTAACTCAGTACCAAAAAACCGACTCGTCGGTCGGTTTTTTCTAACTCGGTACCAAAAAACCGGGATATCGGTACTTTAGAATATCGGGTCCGGTACCAAGTGAACACCGGTTTTGTACCGGGATCCCGGTTTTTGGAACAGGCCTAGAATCTTCATCATTTATGTCTTCGGTTATGACTGCGACATTTGAGAATATTTTGCCACAACACGTTCTACAGATATTGGTACATGTGAGTCCAGCCTTCTTACAACCACATGCTGTCCCACAGTTTTTTTTACAAGAGCACGAAATAATATTTAATAGGTATGAAGGGATAATTTCTCCCGAAATCATCACAGGCTTCAATCCCACCTGAGTGCGCTTCCAGCGCAAGGTTTCTGGATTTAAAACGTTGCCGAGCCATGTCTGTATTTGGTGGTACGCTCGTAAGGAATGATGATCAGCGGCTGATTCGGTGGAAGGCAAAGCAGCAAGATTAGCTTTAATTTTCGTTCTTGCGCGAGCAAAAAGTTTGAAACGGAAATCGCTTAGTGATGTGTCGTTACGTGTACTTCCGTACAAGGCAATCAAAACATTCTTTCCGATAGTACATATAGTGTTTGCATCTGACCACTCTGCTTTAAAGACCTCGAGCGATTGTAAAACGTGAGTATGTTCCTTCTTCTTTAAAAAGGAGAGAAGCCTACTTTTTCCATATCTGAAAACGGCCGAAGTCGTATCACACCCTGTGAAGGCGTGAAGAAAAAGTAAATCCTCTGAAAGAGTTTGGTGTTTTAAACCTGTTGATGAATACAAAATTGTATTTTCGGATCCTCGCTCCATTTTTTAAAATAGACGCTCTAGACATGATATCCAATACCTGACAATATAACCAGCAGATCAACGTCTTCTCCAACGATGAAAATTGAGTCAAACCTGGACGACATGCCTAAAGCCGTTTGAACAATTTGTGTATCCGCATCCTCTACAGCCTGGGATACTAAGAAACCATGATTCGTTAAATAATTTTGCAGTATATCAACAAATCGTTTCTTTTTTCTTTAATTGGCCAACAATGCCTCCTGCTTCATACCTCTGAAGATTGTGGTCTACTCAAAAATAAATTCAGCTGACTGTTGAATTGTTGAAGTTTCCAACATGATTGATGCATTAGAACACTATTCACATTTCCCAAAATTTCTTCATGCTCCCTAGACCACGTTCAATGCATCTCTCAATCAATGTACGGATACAACGTCACCTTCGTTTAAGGATTTTGCACAAACAAAACAAAAACTAATGGCGAAACTAATCAAACAAACAAAACTATTTCGAAAAAAACCAAGTTTGTCAAATTGACTTTCATTTACAAAAAATACCGCTAATAGAGTCACTGTTCGCAAGCGTGTCGCGTAATGAACATATCTCTCTCTATCTGCAGCGAAAGACAACTGGCCGCCAAGTAAAGCCCAACTGAATGTTGGTACCTACTAAGGATATCAAAAACCGGACGGTTAGTCCGAAAACCGGTACTTTCAGAACGGTTAACCATTTTTTACGGTTTTTTCCTCCTCCCGGTTTTTACCCGGACGGTTGTTTGTCCATCCGGTTAAAACCGGGACAAAAATTCTTTCCAAATTTATACAATTTTTTATATTTTCTTGATTTTTCCGTATGCAATTCTATTACTTGTCCCCAATGAAAAATTTCGTTTCCAAGTTCCAGCCCTTAAACATATTTTCGAACACTCTCCTTATTGCTATTACTCGTAGAACCATCGCTTCGTCAAATTACTTATCCTTGTAGCTTTGATTTAATTTTGCATACGATACGAACTATAGTAGGTAATACGAGTGTGTATGCATGTTTTTACTAGAATTCTAAGCAAATCAATGGAAAGATTCGGCTAACCGGAAAACCGATACTTTGAGACCGGTTAAAACTGAACAATCTGACCGGCTTTGCAAAAAAAAAACGGAAAAAAACGAAAATCGGGTTATGGGCCGGTTTTTGACATCCCTAGTACATACCCGTAGAATGTATTGCTATCTCAGATCGTCGACTTTCTCTTGGGCATATCTCGGTTGTGGATTATCGTATCGATTTAATTTTTTTTCTGGATTGTAGGGAATTCAATAAGCTACAAGTGAACTATGATTAATTATTTAGTGAAAATTCACCGTTATCGACTTATTTGCAAAAAACTGATGAACAAAACGGGTTTTTCCACTTTGACACGCTGTAGCATTTTATCTACTGCTTTGAGATGAACAGTCAGTATACAAAAGATTAAGGCAATTTTGTACCGAACAATTTAGTGTCTTTCTTTTGAAAGTCCAACCATCAGGAGCGGAGATATACACAAAAAGCCCAAACAAGACAAAAACCCTGATAAGTACCGTTAGAAAATTTTCCAAGTGGTGCAAAATTAAATTTAAGCTTTAGGACTAAGCCCCTACCGATTTCTAAAATAATCTCAGACAGTGCCTGGCATGCACTCTGATTTTACCAAACGCCTGGAGTATAGAGGCGAAATGTTTTTTTTTCTTACATCATGTTACAGCACAGTAGATACATTACATACAGATACATACTACCAGGAGAGTATAATGCCATAGCGCTAGAAATACCTATAGAATTCGGAGGCTGTGTATATTTATCATTTCGGTTTGACGCATATTATGAGAAATTGCTTCTAAGATTAGCTACAGTATCTTGGGAAGATATCTTTGCAATATTTATTTTATAAATACATTCGCAAATTTATATAAATATAAATTGAATTTAATATCGGTGCGGTGATTTTTTGATTGGTTTAAGGAGGTATACGGCTGCTTTTCAGCAGACAAGGGCGACTACTTTGGCGGCTCATATTGGAAATGTATGTGAAAGTGTGTCTGTCTGTTTAGGGGAGAGGTAAATTCTTTTGGTTCGGAATTTATAAAAAATAGTGCGAAAACGAAAATAAAATACTTTTGTGAAATAGGCATATACCTACTTCAGGAAATTTAAACATAAACTTATTAAAATTTCGGAGAAATTAGGGGAAAGCTGAATTCTTGCATTAGCCCTCCTTTCGAGGCTCTAAACAAGACGTCTTTATAATCTACACATATGGCCAAAATAATAATAGAATTTTTCACTCAGACGAAGAATATTTCAATAGGAGTCCTTTAAATTCAAATTTATCACGATCTGATCTGTAAAATAGAATATTCCGCCGGTTTTCATCCTTTAGTCCGTACCAAAAATAACTATCCCTGTCAATATGTGGACGCATCGTCAAAAATTATTTTTGATCGCAAAGGAAACTTCGAAACTATGTATGTATTCGCTTAAAGTGATGCCCAGACCAACGCGTCACAAATTTTCCGGCGCGGATTCGCGACGGCACATTTTTGGGTGCCCACACCGGCGCGGCGCGAATAATTCGCTGGGTACTGTCATTCACAGCTGATATCATGTTGTTGCCTTAGAAAAGGTATTAGATTTATGTAAGGAAGGGACTTACACATGATAGAGAATAACTGCAAGTACTGGCCAAATACAATTATTATTATAACATTTATAATCATGCTGCAATTTTCGTGCACTACATCAAAATGTCGCGGCATCTTTACTTATTATGTAAAAGCGTAAGCGGAAGCAATCAACGTGAAATTCGACATTTTACCTCTCCATGTCTATACTTATTTTAAGAATAAAATCATTGACATGCGCAAATTGATGGAAATATGCAGTGCAGTACAACTTTGTTAAACCGTACCCTAAAAAAGTTGCGTTACGTCTGGGGTAGCAAACCTGCCCCCGATGTAAAAAAACACGGCCCTAGTTGATTTTTCACTTGATTGCAAAAAAAAAAAATTTAAAAAAAAATTCGCGAGCGCGCAGAGCGCGAACGCTGGGTTGGTGAGCGTAGCGAGCAGGGGCGAAGCCCCCTGGTAACTCATAAATCATATAACTCATTGACCTCTTCTATATTTTATTAACCCCCCTTTACGCTCTAAATTGCATAATAAATTACCTACCTACAGTGGGATTCGATCCCGTGACCCTATGATTTGGAGACCAACGCCATACCTACTAGACCAACCAGACTCTATGAGTGATGAAGTTTGTAATTTATACCATACATTGAACGAAAGCACGCGCAAAAAACAAACGTGGTTTAGCAACAGCATAATCAAAAACCGCTATGCGTGCACTTGAATCAACTAGAACAAAGGACAGTATGGGTTTATTATGTTGTGTGCATGGCATCTTCAACGTAATTCGCACAATCCTAGAAAAGAATAAAATAAATATGAACTTAGTATAGATGAGCCTTTCTAAACTATTTTGTATAAAATTTATCTGAGTTTTGGTATAAAACGCAACGAAAAGAAAAGTTCATAAGAACTTTGATAAAATTTATACCATTTTTGGTATACACTGACTTTATACTTTCAAAGTTATAGAAATGTATTCTAAAATTGGCATATATAACTTTATATTAAAAATGGTACAAATAATTTTATCTTTTATCCCAAAGTTTTTTACCGTGTAGGACTCGTTTCAAAAGGTATTGCAGATATTATAGATTTGAAGCTAGTGTAGTACATATGAAAATAACAAACAATCATACCTTCCTGCTTACTTTTGTTGCTTCATTTTAATTAATCGATTGATCACTTCCCGGCTCTATGCCACGGATAGTTCCTACACGGCTGAAAATTTTGGTGTAATTTTTATAAAAAAAATATATTCATACATTTCCATATAAAAACTTTATCAAAAGTATAATTGAACTTTATTAAAAGTATAAGTATTCTGGATAAAAATTTCAATAGTATAAAATTGATAAGCAAATTTATACACACCGCTCGAAAAAATAAAAATTGTAATACGAGTGCAGTCGGCTTCGAATCCACAATTCTGTGATTTGTAGGCAAGCGCGCTGCTCACTGAACCAGACAGACAAATCAATAGATTTCTAGGTTGAATGGGTTTCTTGCGTTGTTAGTGTAGATTTGATAACATAGTAGGATTGATTCTACCCTTTTATGTTATACCAACATCCAATACAAATTATTCTATCCCGATAGATAGGAGTTATACTATTTTATTTATAAAATCTACTCACGGTTTACACCAAAATTTACAACCGTGTAGTATTCTGAATTGTACTTGTAAAATATTATTCGGCATTTGTTACGATTTTACGGAATGTGTTACTAGATTTTTGACAAAACATACAAATGCCTCTTTTTCAGTAAATTTTGCATTCAAATTCGCTTAAACTTGCCATGGAATTCAATACCAAAATGTCAGCCAAAATTTGTTGTATCAGCTTTTCATCACTTTTTTGGCGGAATTTGGCCGAAATTTGGCAGAATTTCGGACGATGTATGAAATTTATCTTCCAAAGAAAAGTGTTCCGTCTGGAATCCGTTTTGTCATATGGAAACAGTCTCTTTGGTCATTGCATTAATTCCATAGCCAATTAAGTATATATTCGTAAAATTCCTTTTCGGCTTCAGGCTCCTTCGATCGAACTACACTACGCAAACTTTTTTTTAGGCCCTCCGTATTTTGGTTCAGGCAAAGCCAAAAGCAGTTAATGAGTGTTATTCTAAGATCTGTCAAGAAAACTAAACTTTTGGTGTAATAAGGCTGAAATGCAAAGGACTCTCAGGCCCCTATTTATAAACATACATTAACTCAAGGAGACCTTGAGTCAAGGAGTCAATGCATCCTTGATTTAAGGAGAAACTCAAGGAGACCTTGAAATTTTCTATAGTCAACCTCACTTGAAGTCAAGGTAGCTACCCACCTACCTTGAAATATTATATTTCAAGACTATTGAAAACTTAAGGTCTCCTTGAGTTTCGCTTTAAATCAAGGATCAACGTTTTTCCTATGTAGCTGCTCTCGGGTATCCCCACACCAAAACTTTTTGTAACAAATTAGCCCCGTACTCTGTGCCCCCCTTTCAGATTTTTCTAAATACGCCACTGGCTCCAACCTAATTGTTTCCTTTCGGTAGAGTCAAACATACACACACTAAATTCCACTCCATACTTTACCATTTACTCCGCTCGTGTAAACCGCGCTTAAGGGCGTTACGTGGTTTCAAAACTTAAAAAAACGGTATTTCTTGGAATTTTTGTGAATTTCGTTATAACTGTAACGTATACTGAACAATTCGTATATGTTGCTTGTGTGGTGTATGACGGATTTTTAGATCGTAAGGTTCTTAACAGCATATTTAAATTCCAGAACGGTCCTTTCGCCCTTCAGGGAACCACAAAGGGTTTCCACCTATTAAATTTATTTTTCCTGGGGTACACTATAGCAATGACCCCACACGCGTCGATCATAATGTTCATCACGTATCACTTGCCAGTTTTGTATCATTATAAAGAAAATTGCTCTGACATTTTCCTTTGAATAAAATCAATTTTCGACAATTCCTTTCCGTTAAGTAATTAATTCATCTTTCAAAAACCGGCGAAAAGTTGTACCCTCCTCTGCCAAGAAAATCAGTTTTATCCAAGGTCCTGCCGTATCCATCGGCTGCTTTGAAAATGTTCCTCGTATACGCGGCCGCTTTCCCGATCCCATCTTTCTCATTCAAAGTGTGCGGGTATTTCATATTTAATGGAAAATACTTTTCGCCTTTCTACGAACCGTAAATTCATTGGATTAATGGTTTTTATATGGTCTTGTATGAACATACATAAGTACATTACAATATTGCCTGCTGATCAGGATGTGTATGTATCTCGTCGAACCAATCCTTACACCTTTATCTGCAAATTCTGGACTCAACTTTTTGCTTGTTCATTGAACTTAATTTAGGGAAATCGATTTAATTTGTTTGATACGAGACGTAACCCATATCAATCAGATGTCATCTTTATTCACGCAAACGCAAAGTGTGTACATAACAGGTACTTTGTCTTGACGGTCGGTCGATTGACTTGCCCAGATGGAGGCTATTGTTTTTCTTTTGATTGATTTTGTTTTTGAAGCTTTCTTTTGACGAAATTGAATGAGAAATTGATTGAATTTGGCGAACGAAGATGTTGGGAAATGGCGAGGTTTGGAGATATGAAGAGATTGATATGTACATATTATGGTAAAGACTAATAAAACTTCAATTAAATTCAAAGCAAGTAAAAATTTTTCTAGAATGAAAAAGTTTGGGAAAGAAACTTGCCTTTCAGGACAACCACATGTTGACGAAATATCTACACCCTTGGGGTGTGTGGATGTGGATTAAATAAAGGGAGGCACTGCACGAAAAAAAAAATGGTAGACCTTCGCTCAGTTTTACGGGACTTTTATGTTTTATTGAATGTCCTGTCGATTCGGGATCGTTCGAATGTAATTAGAGTTATTTTCAAGTTTGACCGTTGTCGTTAGCTATGCATTAGAATGCGAGCTGTAAAAAGTCGGTGACAAGTGAGGCCCATATTAGATACAATTTCAGTTATGAATCTTCGATTCATTTTTCTTACTGGATGTAGGTTAGGTTAGGTAAAGAGGCCGCCAGATTTGCATCCAGCGCACTTAGACCAGAATTTGGTCCATTGTGATACCACCGAGAGAATCATGTCTCTAATTGCAGCAATAAAAAGACGTCCCTACCAGTGACGACGGGACAGCCCAACCAAGTTAGGGCTTCCGAAATCGCGGAGATCTCCGCTTGGAGGACAATTCATCCGAGTGGATTCCTATACCAACTCCTGCATCTATCTTGGAACCATCAGTATAGATTGAAATGGATCCACTGACCAAGTATCTGTTTCTATCCCAAGATTCCCTTGAGGGGATCAAGCTACAATTGTTCCTACCAAAAAAGTAATTGGGAACAGTGTAGTCAGTAGCTGGGGGCAGGTTAAACTTACGAAGTATCGCTGAATGCCCATAGTCCAGCGCTCGCCACACACCAGTTTCACGTAGGCGTAAGGCCACGTTATCAGCCATTCGTTGGCCGAAAATGTCCAATGGGATCAGTCCCAGGACCATATCTAATCCGAATGTAGGAGTAGTTCGAAAAGCTCCTGTAATAAGAGAGAAGCCAACCTTTGAACTTTAGTGAGAAATTTATAATAGGTAGCTGTTTTGAGTGCTATCCACCAGACACTAACTCCATACAGTAAAACTGGCCGCACAATAGCGGTATACATCCAATGCACAACTTTTGGCTGCAAGCCCCAGGTTTTTCCGATAGCTTTCCTACACGAGTATAATGTTATAGTAGCTTTATTCACCCTTTCTTCGATGTTGGGCTTCCATTTTAGTTGCCTATCAAAGATAAGGCCGAGAAATTTCGCGGTTTCAGAAAGCTAAAGTTGAAAGCCTCCTTGTCTGGGAAGGTTAATGTTAGGAATTGTACGCTTTAGATGGATTAATTCCGACTCCACTGAGATCTGCCCAATCCGTTAGGATAGCTAAGGCGTTCTCTAATAGCCCGCTAAGAGGGGGATCAGGAAATTTGCCTCTAACGGCAATAGCAACGTCATCGGCATAAGCAGTGACTTTGCATCCTATTCCTTCCAAGCTCAAAAGTAATTTATTTATCGCTAAATTCCAAAGTAGAGGGGATAGAAACCCTCCCTGTGGGGTACCTCTAGAAACATATCTACAAACAGACACAGCGCCCAAATTGCTTTGAATACGTCTAGAGGTAAGTAACATATCCACGAGGGTGCATATTGGACCTTCAACCTGTAGATCAAGAAGAGCATCCGTGATCGCTCTGGGTTCAATATTGTTAAAAGCCCCCTCAATATCGAGAAACACCACCATAGTGTATTCTTTATGATGAAGAGATTCTTCAATATAACTAACCAGCGAATGTAAAGCTGTGTCAACCGACCTCCCTTTCCAATATGCATGCTGTGACATAGATAATAGGTTTGGTGAAATGGTCGTCCGTAGATGAAAATCAATTAATCTCTCTAGCAGTTTCAGCATAGTCGATGAAAGGCTAATGGGCCGGAGGTCCTTTGGACTCGCATGTGAACTTCTACCCGTTTTGGGGATAAAAGTAACTCTCACTTCTCTCCAGATAAGAGGAATGTGTACTAAATCCAGGCATGCTGTAAGAATGCGCTCTATCCAAGGATACGCAATGTCTACACACTGTTGCGAGTCCGCAGGTATAATACCATCAGGTCCAGCTGATTTAAAGGGATCAAAGCTTGATATTGCCCACATTATCTTCTCGCGGTTAAGAATAGGTGCCGTGTCGCATGACTGTATGCGACTTATGGGGAAGTCAGGTGAAACGACGGCTGAGCTTCCAGGAAAGTGTGTATCAAGCAGACACTCGATAGTTTCGTTACATGAAGACGTCCATGATCCGTCCTCTTTTAAAAGAAAGTTACGCATAGATGGGTTAGACGCCAAAACTTTCCTGAATCTAGATGTCTCAGAAGACCCTTCTATTTTCTCACAAAAACTTCTCCTGGTATCTCACTTCTGAATGTGAGATACCAGGACATGATGCAGTAGTCGCAGTCCTCATAGCATCAGTGAAGCGGTTCACCATATCGTCCAATTGTTGTCCATTGCATGGAGTATTTGGAAGCGAAGGCAGGTCTACGAGAAGACTGTCCCAAAACCTAGGCCAGTTCGTCTTTCTGCGATTTAGAGTGAGCGGGGCTACATCAGAGCGCGCAGCAAGACCGAATTGCAAGTACCGGTGATCAGAGAAGGAGTGCTCCGCCGACACTCTCCAGTCGTTGATTAAATGTATAACATCCTCCGGTGCAAGAGTGATGTCCAACACCTCTTGTCTGTTTTTTGTGACGAAAGTAGGCTCACGACCCACATTGCAGATAAGAAGATTAGTACCCAGAAGATATTCGAGAAGTAATTCTCCTCGGTCGTTTGTGTCCGAGCTGCCCCAGACAATATGATGTGCGTTAGAGTCGCATCCGAGAAGGTAGAGTGCCGTCATGGGGCATATATGCCGAGGCAACCCAGAGCACCTTACCATGTATCTCCAAACACACTAAGACAAAGTCATTGTCACAAAAATTAGGGAGCAGAAAAGCGTTGATAGTTCTCTTTACAAGAACACAGGATCGCGGTATACCCTGCCCTGTTACGTAAAAATTCGAACAATCCAGACCCTTAACGATATTATCCGCAACCCAAAGTTCCTGGATCAGCACAATATCGTCCATGCCTTGAGATAGACGATAGGAGAGAGCAGCTGACGCTGCCTTTGCATGGTGGAGATTAATTTGTAAAAACCTCACCATTTATATTGTCTCCACCACCGTAACGTTCTCTTCTCCATCCGTATCGGATTGGAGAGAGTCTATTGCTGGAGACGGCTGTGAGGCAGTATCCAAGGCATCTAAATCCGAGCATAAGGAGACGCAATCGTCCTCCACAACCTCATCAGCAGACATGGAATCTGTCCCAGGGAAACAATCAGTGGCGGGAGCGACATCTACAACCTGTTTAGCGTGGGGGTGTACCGCCCTGTTGGCTTTTTTGATATCGCCCTTGTAAACCCTAAGCTTTAGTTTTATGAAACCAAAACTCACTAGTCCGCCCGACTGAATAAGTGGAGCCAGGGATGGCTCAATGATTAGCAGGACCGCACATCTGCGGTCGTTGACTGCATCTTCCAACTTTACGATTCGCCAATCGTCTGTTGGAATGCTGGGATTGCACAACCGGATGATGTGCAAGATTTGTTCCTTGTCGGACACCAAAGGAGGAAGCCATACACGGGCCCTCGGACGTGTGGAAATGTCGGCTTTATCCATACGACCTCCAGTTTGGCACCAGGCCACGGTTCTCCTGCCTTGCTTATAGCATGTTTGAACATGGAGACTGATCTCTGATCCGCGAACTTCATCAGCTTCACGTGACCCTGAAACCAGCCTCCATTCTCACAAACTGGAGGAGGTCCTGGAAAAGCCTCCATAGCACCCTGAAAATTTATGGTGAGGATGCCCTCGACCATACACCATTTCTCTACCGAAATGACGCCGTTCGCTTCATTTCGGTCGATGATGGCAACCTCGATTCAACTCTTTGCCGCTGCAGCGTATGATAAAGTTGGTTCATCTGCCGTGATGACCTTTTGCCGCTTTAAGGCCTTCGCCCGATCTTCCGAAGACCGCTGTCGCTTAACGACCAACTTTTCCTTGGGAAGACCAGCGATTACATCTAGCGCCCACGCAAGTGACTCCTTCTGTTTTTCCGTCCTTTGCGTTATATCAATGTCTGAGATGTAATCGCGGACGCGAAAGGCATTTCTTATCACTCGCGATGGAGCCTTTGATGGGGCAACATAGTTTACCCCTTCCGGTTTACTGGGTCCCGGCTTAACGAAAGCCCCAGACCTGCAAGGAATTTGACATGCCGAAGCTCTTGACGAGACTTCCTTCGTATGGCGGTCCATCGATGCACGACAACTCTTGACAGAGCTGCTGGTATTTGTATCGACGGATCCCGCTTTAGGATGTAACATAGGCAAAGCACAAAGCACATTTTATTACTGGCTTTAAATTTGTTTATTCTTTTCTCACCATTATCTCAATCGTTTGCCACTAAAATGCCACATTCCCCTACCTAAAAGTAACTTCTAGTCAAAGTCATCATTTACAAAAAGTATATTCAAGTATGTATTCAATCTGACTAGAGGCTATACACATCGCACTAAATAGCGTGTACGTTCGCTATATTCTTAGTCCAGTCAAAATATCCCAATTCAAGCCTCCGCAAATAGAAAAAAATAGAGTAAGGCTAATTTTTAGTTGTTTTTGAATCAATGGGCTCCCAGGAATCTAAAACTAATTTTGCCAAAAAAAAATTTGATCGGAAAGGTCCCAAAAAGGACAGAAAAGGATACTCTTTATTCCTTGACCGGAGGTCGGCATGTGGGGTATCATATCGAAGGGGACGTCGAGTACATTACTTATCCGTTGTTTGTTTCCTGTTTCAAGCACCCTCAACGGAATAAATCGAGCTTAAATGGAGAATTTTCGTGCTCTCCCGTGTATCTTTCCAAAGCCATAACTACGAGAATAATTCAAGTTGTCACTACTGTTATCACTTTTCAGAATCTATAAAAGCTGAAAATTCTGCCATTAAATTTGCTAAGAAAAAATTTGATCGGAAAGCCCTGAAAAAGGACATAAAAGGACACTAATTACACAACTTGATCGAACGTATGGGCATGTGGGGTGTCATGTCAAAGAGGACGTCGAGTGCATAGCATATCCGGTACTTGTTTCCTGCTTCGAAGACACTAAATGGAATATAAGTCGCGCTTAAAAGAAAAATTACGGCTTTGGAAAGATACAGATACGGGAAACACGAAAATTTTCCATTTAATCCCAAATTTCTCCTGTGAGGGTCCTTGAAACAAGTAACAAACGCCGGAATGTACTCGACGTTCTCTTTGATATGACACCCCGCATGCCCACGTTCCATCAAGGTTTGTAATTACAGTAAAACCCCGACTTGCTTCGTTAATTGGTTCCAAAAATATGCGACGTAAGTCGAAACGACGTATATCGAAGCAATAAAAAGTTGAACTCCTGCTGCAAGTCTACAATAATGAATTGCTAAAACAGGCATACGAATAAGCAGTAATTACGAAGCTTTATTGTATTCAAGTAATGAGTTTCTGGGTTAATTTACATAAAACGCTTTTGACATCAACAATTTTTATTTGGAAGTTTAAAAAACTCTTCCGTGGTTCTTTGTCGAACATTTTTTCCCTACACAATTCTTTGCGCGGTAGTATTTCTTGGTTGACCATTTCACTTCGTTTAACGTCTAGCATGAGCATGAGCTCCTCATATTGCTTCGGCCAGTCGAGCTTTTATGAATGACTTGTCCGCATTTTCGGGACCTTACTCGGTAGCAGACTCTTCAAGGACTTCCCCAGTGTCGAGCTCATTTTCGGACGAATCGATCAGTTGTAACGCCGCACACACCGAGAATCCGAATCCATTTTTTTTTATTTTCGTTTTGTCGAACTGATACCTTTTCTTGGATTTTGACAGAACGAAAATCTAAAAAACATGGATTAGGATTCTCCGTGTGTGTGCGGCGTAAGAGTCGATATTGCTGCTTTATGCGATAACTTGCGACTGATCAGAAACATTTTGCTTTGCTACTTGCACGATTTCCTCCTCTCTCCTATATCGTTGGTGTTACTCGCAATAATGCAATCAGGTCATATAATTTTCCAGGCTCCATTCATTGTGGTTTGTTGCACTTCATCCCAAGCAGTCTTTATGATTATTGCTAGGTATAATGATATCAAAGTAAGTATGTAGTAATCTCAGACTGAAGTCTCACTTGATACATTTTTATTGATAGTTCCGGATTCCGGATTCAAGTCGTTCACAATTTGTGGACGTCCTGCCGCATTGTCCAGAAGTAATAGAATTGTGACAAATTTCTCTGCTGGCAGAAATTCTCTACAGAGGGGAAAAAAAAAATACGATTGTAACCATTCCACAAATAAACTGGAAGTCGTCCATCCTTTTCCATTTGATCGAAAAAAAACTGGCAGAGACGACGGTCTGGAACCCCTTTCATTGCACGCGGGTTCTCAGAATGAAAGTTATTGTTTTGTCTAATTTGGAATTTCTTTGGCAAAATCCAACGACGTAAAAGCGGGGAACCATATACGCAATGTGAAACATGCTATAAATTTGATAACTACGTAAAAGCGAAATGACTTATAACGAGGTGACGTATAACGGGGTTTTCCTGTAGTGTCCTTTTATGTCCTTTTTCAGAGCTTTCTGATATTTTTTTTCTTAGCAAATTTAATGGTAGCATCTGCAGCTATTATAGATTCGGAAAAGTGAGAAACGTATAGTGACAACATGAATTATTCTCATAATTATGGCTTTGGAAAGATACACGGGAAACACAATAATTTTCTATTTAATCTCGGTTTATTCGGTTGAAGGTCCTTGAAACAGGAAACAAACACCGTCCCCTTTGATTTAATACCCCACATGCCGACCTCCGGTTAGGGATTAAAGAGTATCCTTTTTTGTCCTTTTTGGGACCTTTCCGATCAAAAATTTTTTTTTTAGCAAAATGAGTTTTAGATTCCTGGGAGCCCACTGCTGATTCAAAAACCACAAAAATTAGCCTTACTCCATTTTTTTCTATTTGAAATGCTAATATGACTGGACTATCTACACACGCTCGTGGGATCCAATATTACATAGTAGAATATGTATAAGAATCTGTTCTTTGAGCGTATCTTTTTTTTTCTTGACATCTACCAGCACAAACTGCTTAGGCATTTTTGCTTTTGCAAAAAGATAGAAGATTTTCAACGTTTCATTGCTTTAGGACTACACTACACACTATACAACTTTAGTAGGTTTTGCGCTTTTCTTTGTATCGCACACACGATTCGTCTCGAGACACAGAGAACTACTTCTTGTGTTTTGAAAAAAAAAATCGGCGCGAAAGCTTAGTGCTTTACATTATAGTTCACTCTCGACCTTATAACTACGCGAGTAACGGCAACGGCACGATTGCATTGAATTTTCGCGACCCGCGCCTGGTTATATGTGTGTAAAAACTTTGTGTCGTGACGACGACGTGAGATAGTTGCTCTTATCTTTCGGGTAGTTATAATTGGTGCAACGAATAATGCACAGCTTTTCTCTATGATCAATTAAAGTTTTAAATAGGCTGTTTTATATTTTTAAATATTTTTTTTTGTCCGATTTATTATACAATTTCGTGGTGTGATTTATTATTGAATCCTACTGTGTGCATATTTTCGTTATAACGATTCCCGTCACCTTGTGCCGAAGAGAATCATAAGTTTTTGCTTTAATCTATTGCTATTGCTAATTTATCTTGTTTATGTTCGTTATATCCGATACCTATGTGATTGATTTTAAATTTACTCGTATAGTGCTGCGGTTTTATTTTCAATTACAAATATTAATTGAAATAATTTATTTTGTGGTTTCAGCCGTGTGATTTCTGAGTGAAGGTGTTGATAATTTGTGTGGTGATTTCCATGGAATGCATTTAACTGCAACAGAGGGTTAGACGTTAAGTCAGCTGTATGCAGAAATCTTAAGTGTTGATATACGTATACCAGAAGTGCAAGTGTACAGCAGCAGCACTAATTGGATTACCTTCATTTTGTGGTATCCAAGTTTGTAGGAGAATCTATATTTGTTGAGCGAGCGTAGAAGGGCAACACGAGGAAATATGTCAGAGGTACGAGTGTCCTTTAGTTTTCTATTTATGTAGGTATTCTATAGTGGAAGGCTAAGAGTATCTTTGTATCGACAATGTTCTAAGTATTCATGTCTTCAACTTTGAAATGCAAAATTGAATGGAACTGGTAGTCGGATGCAAGCTTGAACTAAATATGTATGTATTTTAGAAATCTTTTCTATCTAAATACTACAAACAATTTGCTGACGGTTGTTTGAAGCACATTTTTTTTTTAAAGTCGGTTTATCGGTTTTGCGCGGGAAAATAGTAAGCCCGTTCGTGAAATTGTTTTGTCCCAAATTTTAGTTGTTTGTCAGGATTTAATTATAACACGCATTCGTAACTTTCAGCTAATGGGACGAGAACATCCTGGCTTGATTGGTAGGAAGACCAAGCTTTAATGAAAACCTCGACTTGGCGCGAGCAAATCACCTAAATGTGAAATTTTTAGGGCGTTACAATTTTTGGCTCACATGCTCGATTTTTCCCCTTTTAGTTTATTTAGGTTTACTAATGCAAGCATTTTTTTGACACCGCATCACAAACCAATTTTTGTCCTTTTTAACCACCTTAACCTGTCCGAAGTTAATTTATGATTTTTATCATATGTTCAAAATTTTATCAGAAAGTAATTCACAAATACATTGTGGTTACTCACAGGGTTCTTACTTCAAAAAATTAAACCAAAGTAGATGTAAAGAAAAAACCGCAGTGTTTCATTGTGAAAAAAAAAATTGTTACGCCTGATTTCAAGTTTTTTCTTTTGTACAAAAATATGGAGTTCAACGGTTCACTAAATGTAACCATCCTTGTTTTTATCGAAAAAAAATCCTTCACTTGACAGACACTCCGCCCACCAATAAAATCCCGGATGACCAAAGCCCAAAACGTGTGCTTCTACGTCATCATCGATATTCTATCATACATACGCGCTAGGAAATTTCACGCATTAGCGCATCAGCCCACTTTGGCTGAGAAGCGACACAGGATACGGAAACTGAGGTATTTATTCTCGGTATGCAGAGTTATTTTTTGGCTTCCGTGGGAAAGCAACTCTCTAGTATTTAACATTTTGCTGAATAATAAAAATGGCATAATGACAAAAAATGATTGAAAATTCCTTTCGTGTCTCGTGTCCTTAGCTTCTTAAGTTTCACGTTCTTCTTCTACTCCCGTTTTTTTTCACCATGGTCCAGGGTCTTGAGTTTTCTTCCAATGGGGATCTTCCAGTTTGAACCACGTCCTCCTGTTGATCCACTGTCCTCTTTTTTGGAGACTGTGCTTTCTTCCTTTTTGAGATTTGAAGAGCTACCGTTTCGTCCATATCCCGTCTGCGCTTTAACCGTTCGAGCGCCTGCGCGTCAGGACCTCGGGATGAAGTCTGGACTTCTTTGTCTCTTTTGAGTTTTTGGCTTTTTTGCTTCTAGGCACCGTTATACATAACACGTACGTTTCTGAGCTTCTCTTTCACTGCTCCGTGTATGTAGTAGAGATGAGCATCGAAAGAAAAACATCGATGGTTACCATCGGAAAAACATCGAGACGAAACCATCGATGGTAAGAAAACATCGAATCAAAAACATCGATGTTTTGGGTTTTTTGAGTACTCAAAAAAATAATGACTTCAATATCAAAAATTAAGCTGATTATGGTTTTCATTCACTGCCTCCCCCACCCACCAGAATATAACTCTTCTCCTTGAGTTTTTTTGCATTCGTATCGTACCCAGAACCCACCGCATAGAGCAGGCATATCAAACTGGCGGCCCGCAGCCAGGTCGAAGAACTTAATTAAAAAATGTGTGGCAGCACAAATTCGAGCTATTGAACTCATTTCAACAATTTACTAAAACTCCCCAAGAAGTCGGTGGCTTATGCACGCTTAAAAAAATCGCCGACGCTTATTATTTGAGTTACATTTGCTTAAGGCATCCTTTTTTTGTGGAAGAAAACGTTAAGCCTTTTCGTAAAATTGTTTTGTTCCGAAATTCGGTCCATTTTTTTTTTTTAGTATTAGCCGAACTTGCTAGCTATCTGACGGCACGTTGCACTATAACTCGCGTTCGTATCCTTCAGGTTATTGGACAAAAACATCTTGGGTTGATATTTATTTGAAGGACGATGTTCTAAAGCCCCGAAATCGTATATTTGATGAGGAAATCATATGAACGTGAAATGTTGTAAATATGGTCATTTCAGCCCAAGTACAGAATTTTACCCTTTTAGCTTTAAGCTTTACTGGTACATGCGTTTGTTTCACACCTCATCACAGAACCAATTTTTGTCTATTTCGAGCCTTTCTTTCTGACCGGATTTGATGTAACTCAGACTAAGAATTTTCGCTCCCAAGGTTGTTTTGGGCTTCCTCTGGATGTTAATGACCGGTTCCACAATGTTCGGATCAGCTGTCCAAAATTTGACGGAAATTAATTCACAAATAATGTTGGCGTTTTAACTTCTTATCTAAGGTTCTCAATTTATTTGAAAAGCATTTTCAACAGATGTAATTTCTATAGGACGTAATCCCTAGGAAGCTTGACTTAGATTAATAGTCACGTCTAAAATGAAACATTCTTAAATGAAACATTCTGAGATTAAATTACAAAAATACATAGGTTTCAATACGCGCATTCAATTTTTTTTTATTCTGCGGCCCGCTTAAACCTTAGGACACTGATATTTGGCCCAGACCAAAGGTTGAAACTATTCCAGGGCGAAACCCCATTTGGAAATTGTGCCCTACTATATAAAGAAAGACACTCCTTTTTGTGTGTACAGTGTTCACGATAGATGGATTGCATGTTTTTGTGTATGTTACGATGGATTCACATTTTTTTTCCTATTTGGGCTGTTTGAAGGTATTTGCATACACTTATAAAGACAAAGTTGAGTTGTAAAAAAAAAATATGTTGAGGAAAAAAACATAGATAGTTGAAAACCATCGATGGTAAAAACATCGATGTTCGATGCTCATCCCTAGTATGTAGGGTTTTGACCCTACGAATTCCATCGCATGGATAATTAGTTGTGGAAAGTCGAGAGGTCGAGCTCTTCTTGAATGGGTTTCCTCCTGTTGGCGTATCACCCACTTCATCTACACCTACATTCGAGTCTGAGGCTGCTTTTTTCGGATAGGTCTTCGCGTTTGTGTTTATTTTTACTTGTTTGCTCATTGGATTCCCACGAGTAGCTAGGAAAATAAAGATTCACTGTACCAGAGTCCCGCATGGTGCAGCAAGGCTAGATTTAACCGGAGGACGCCTGGTATATCCGGCTGCTCTTTTATTGATGTCCATTTGCGTCCCTGTACATCTTCCCCCGATGGGCACGGGTCGCATAACACTCCGGGGATTTAGGACGATTTTTTATGAAGCGCCTAACCGTAGAGCGTGCAAACTAGAATGTCTCCGTATGAGGAAAAACTAAGAAACTGGGAACGCGCTTTTCAGAGTTCCCTTTAGTCGGAACGCTGTTGTTTATTCTTTCCTCACACCACAGGGGATACTCCGATAATGCGGGAAAGTAACGACACGTGGAGAGCATAGGTTTTGGACGGAATCCATCAACCTATGAAGCCCCACCTGCATAACTAAGGGTCCACCAGTTTTGCCACAACTGGAATAGGAATCGGCCGAAGCCTTTCAACCTTTATCCTCACCCTTACGGGGATATCAAACAAGCCTATTGCTCGAAAGCGAAAATGTTGGGGTTTTTTTGCGATCTTGACCCTGTTCCGCAACGATGGTGGAAAGGTCGAGGTTTGTGCTTAGCACAAAAAAAAAACATAAGAAACAAAAAAAAGGGTCTCCACCAATCTCATGAACTAGGTTTTCCAACTGCTTGTACACTAATATCCACATCCAAAATAAAACACCCTTGCGAAATTTTTCTGTACACTGTTCTTGTCGGGTATAAAAGTTTGGTGCATCTTATAGCTAAAAATATAGGTTTAGGGTCGCATACTCCTACAGCTTATTTAGTGCCCGTCGGTAGGTTAGTCTTTTTGTATAGACAAGACGCACACAATTTTTCTAAAGATTGTACATTGTATTGAATTGAATGTTTCTTTGAATTGATAATGATTCTACTGTATACAAAACAAACAAAATTGTGGTGCGACTCCTGTCTATACGATAAGACTAACCAGCCGTAGTGTACTAGATAAGATGTACAAGTAATCGGCCCTAAATCAATTAGTTAAAAAAGAAATTGCTTTTACTCTCTAGGCTTCCTCAGTGTATGTACCTGCACTATAAATCGATTCTGACCTGCCCACATTTCCTTACGACGATATCTGTATATGTTCAGAACTTGGCCAATATATAAATAAATACGAGTAGTATATGAATATGTATCCAATTCATTGCAAAAACAGAAAGATAAATTTATATCCCGGAGGCCTTAACAAGCAAATACGTACATATTTTCTTACCAAAGAGCCAAGCAATCAATTTGTTTCGCAAAAATTGAAAATCTATGGTTCGTATGCCGCGTCCACACATATCTAGAAGTCGACCGACTTCAGTCATCCAACTTGTTGGAGTGGAACACGGCCGGTTTACACTGAACAATAAACTGTCCCACTTTTGCGCATTTGCACAAATCGGCCAACTAGTGCTTCCATGTAGACATAGAAATTAGGACAAGATATCAAACTTGTCGCTTAATGGAAACGCCCCTTTAAGCACTCCATTGATTTCGATAAAATTGAATTCAGATCTACACACACCGAGGGCAACTTCTTGCCATTAAGTATACACAAACATATCTCTATACTCTAAGGCTATGCGTACACTGAAAGAAAAAGGTGCCCTGAAACAATGAAATTGTTCATTAAAGTAATGAAAATTTACACCGATATCCCACCGAAGACGGATTTCATCATTCCAATGAATCGGATTTTATTAAAAAAACGAACAAAAATTTTATTAAAATTATGAAAAAATTCATAAAATTAACAACTTGTTCATTGATATAATTACTGAGTTCATCAATTAACCCTCGGATGGTTCAGGTAAAATTTACATACGTAAATGGTTCAGTGGGGTCTGACAGACCCCAAGGCAAAAATCGCTCTAAAAGTTCAATTTTTACTTTTTTGCCACATTTGTTTGAGCTAGAAGTAACTTTGAAGCCTTTTGATTAAGTGGTATATAAAAAAAGTGGAATTCGGACAGTAGCTTTTAGTATGTGGAAGAAAAAATTAGGTGGTGTCAAATTTGAGGGTAATTTGAACTTATCACAAATAAATCAATATAAAAACTAACATTTTAACAAAATTTTATTTTTAGTAGTCAAAAAGTATTTAATACTAATTAACAAAGATAAGTACATCAACATTTTTCAGCTAAGGTTAATATTTTTTCTTAAATAAGGATCCAAAGTTAGTCAATATTTAGAGCATTCTTCTTCACAGCTTTTTCCTCGATGGTCTTCGCAAATTGGCTTTTTGCCCTCGTTGCAATTGTATTTAGTCTTCCGATCATTTGGTCGTGGGCATAGAAAACATCTTTGCCTTTTTGGGGGACCATCTGACCCCATTGGGGGACCATCTGACCCCATTGGGGGACCCGGAGCATTAGCCCCCTAGGGGGGGGGGGGGGGGTGTAAGCTGAATAATGCACAAAATGTCTTCAATATTTTGCGCTGTGCTTCGGCGAATATTGCCAGATGATTTCCTCCTTCTTAGAAGAGGTTCGACAAGTGTATAGCCAAGTTCGCTGAGGAAGCTTTATGATTATGTAAAATACCCACCTAATTCTTACGCTCATAAAAGTCATAAATTCATGTCTTGACTTAAAAAACATAAGGTAATGACATAATATTGAATGGAGATCCTCATAAATGAAAACCAGGTAAAAAAACGGCATAATTTTAAGTGAATTGACTAAAAAAATTTAAAACCCCCTAATTCAAAACACCCTAAATTTTTCATTTCTTTCAAAATTAACATTTCTAATTTCCCAAATGTACTCTAATTACAAAGTTTCAACACTTCCCGACTATTATTATTACATTTTATCGTTTTCCAAATAATATACTTTGAAAATTTCCCACAAAACGAAAAATGTACTTTTGTAAAAAAGACATACGTAAATGGTTCGTGGGGTCTGACAGACCCCAGAGCAATTTCAAAGTGCTATAACTTATTAACAAAATCACAAATTCAAACAAATGCATGCTTAAATGAACGCATGTGACACATACTTAAATTACATATGCATAAAAATACCATTCAACAAGTTTTTCTATAAAAAATTTAAGATTTAGATTTCTCTGGGGTCTGTCAGACCCCACTGAACCATCCGAGGGTTAAAAAAAAACTGTCGCAGGCCGGCATCCAGCTTCATTGACGACATTTATTTTACCTCTGCTCTGAATAGTCATCAAAAATTACCTACCTACCTACAATTGGAATCGATCCCGGGACCCTATGATTTGAAGACATGCGCCCTACCTACCTACCCCATACAGACTATACGTTACGAAGGTTTATAAAATACACTTAAAGCGATAATGACATCGTTCATAGTAGTACATATTACTATGAACGATGTCATGTAATTAATTAACAATAACATCAAATTTACTTACTATCGGGAATAATGTAAGAAGTTCATTGTTTTCATAATCGCTTTACATTAAGTTAAAATTTGGTTTTCGTTATACTAACGACCGATGTTTCGTAAAATAGATGAACTCTGTGTTATTTTAAGGAAGAGAAGGTTTATTTACTATGAACTAATTCATCATGGTAATGAAAAAAGTCTATGCTTCTAGTTCATTAATATTATGATGATTTTTTTTTCAGTGTAGTGTATGTATTGCATATTTACATACATTCTCAATGGATGAAATAACATACACATAAGTAACAACAACAGAAATGACAAACACAGAATTAATTTCCCATTCAATTTAATCTAGTTCTACCAGCAATCAAAGGATGGTTGATTTTCCTGGCAATAGTGCAACATTTTCTGATACGAATAAATTAATCAAATTCAGAAGAAATGTTGTCGACTTCATGCCAGACTATCGTATGTACAATTTTGTAGTTAACAGAAAAAAAAAATATTGGAATTTGCTTCCAATTCAAATTTCAGTTTAATCTAAAAAATTTTCCTAAATTTTAGAAATTTTTGTATTCTCCTAAATCTTCTAAGTTATGTATAAGCATAAGATATAGAAGGTACACTGCAGATATGTGACTTTGGTTCGCGTATTGTGAGAAAACCCTAGCGTAAAATTCACGTAGTGTGGATATTTCACACTATTTATAAATTAGTATCCAAAATAACCCTAGGCAAATTTTTGTTATTTCGTAATTTGTAAGAGTCGGCATACATTATTCAATCGATTCAGTGGCGGATTTACACATTTGCCGCCAGTAGGCTATTCTACGCCTCTGCGTCCGACCGCATTAAGTACATTGTACGATTTAATATTGCAGAATATATAGGTTGTAAAACGCGTGGGAAAATGATTTCACATGTTATTACTAGCAAAAGGGAAATCACAGGACGAGACATTTTCCAATGCATTTACATGGTTATAGAAATTTTTAAAAAGATACGATGGAAAATCACATTTTGTTGAAAATCTTGTTCTGGTTGTTCATTGACAGGGCTACCGCCTCGTAGAGATCATCTCATCATCTGCATAGGCTATCGTTTGCTCCGATCCGTGCAGTAGAAAAAAAAGATACAGCGAAAAATGTGAAATTTCGTAGAGTTTCTCGCTTAAGTCTTTTTATATGTTTTGAAAGGAAGCAAACGTATAAAAAGACTTGGGCGACAAATCTATGCATTTAGCTGGCGAAAAAAAAACTTTATTGTAGGTATGGGAAAATGTCTTATATTCGAAGGAAAGCAAATAAGGTTCTAAAGCACATTTTTTTACAGGGTTAGAGGCTTCAAAATGAAACCTGATCAAGAAAAGAACATAGTAGCAAATAGTACCTATACCTTCGTCAAGCTTTCCGCCAATACGCGTTGAAAGAAATTAGTGTATTGGGAGGATTGTATTTATATCAATCCTTTTTGTGTCTGACGGCTTTTTCTCTGCAGGAAACCTTTTAGAACACAGTTGTTTTGTGAGATAATTATGTATCTACCTGATAAGAATCAGCTTTTCCCCGATACCTTAATTAAATTTTAAAACTTCTTCTTGTGCGATTTTTTATTTGTAAAATCGTCAATGATATCGTCGTACGACATTTTCGTCATTAATTCTCCATGCACAACAGAGCCATGGCGTTTAACTTTTCTCGACTCAATGTAGATCTTAAATAATTTTTAACGCGCTTTAAACAAGAAAAGCTTCTCTCGCCCGAACAATTCGTTGCCGCTGCACACAAAGCCATGCGAACTGCTATATCCAAATTTGGGTAAATATTTTGCAAATCCTGCTTACTCAGAAACGAAGATAAAGTTTTTAAAGATTTTGGGTCGATTTTGCCAGAGTACTGTCAGAAGAAAGGTGGCCTTAAAAATGGATACATTTCTGTAAATTTTCGCCAAAGAAAGAGCTTTTTCCGAAACAGTTGTTGATGATAATTCACTTTATTTTGTCGAAAACGAAAATTTTTCAATGAAATTTTTATATGACACACTCACACATTTTTGTAGTTCTGAAACTAGTCTATCAATGATGACAAGATATACATACGTTGATCCTGAAACTATCACTAGCAGCCATTCCCGTTTCTTCATCCGGCGTATCATCATAATTTCTTTTCCTTTTCGGCTGCCTTTTTCCGCCGTCTTTGGCGTACTGCTTAACCACGCTTAATTCGATGGCCTCTTTTTCCAAATAGTCAAAATGGTCTCTTTCAGCTATGGAAAAGTTGCTAAGAGATTCATAGAGATCGGTGACAATAATTAAATCTGTGGTGGAAGCCTGAATTTGGATATTAACTTTATTTATCCTTTCTAAGAAAGTATTCTATACCCTTACCATTATCGTTGTTTCTAATTTGTTAAAATTTAACAGTACATATTCCCGTTGCTTCGCTCCGCATTACAGGCTTTTCTGTGCTATAATTCGTTATCATTTCTAATGTTCTCAGGATTTCGTGCCAGGAGTCTCTCAAACTTCTGCACGCATCTTCTCTAGCTGACCAACGGGTAATATTCACTCGTTTCGCCGTTTTCCCTTTGACGATTTCAGTTGTTAACTTTTGCCAGTGCTGGGTGGAACTTACAAGAAAGGCATGTTCTGCTATCCGCTTTAATAGGGGGAACTTTTGTGTTTCCGATATTTTCCGCTATATGTCCGCTATATGGCGGACGGTAAGATAAGTGTCGCTAGTGTCGATAACAAGAACAAGAAAATTCTTCTTGCGAAGCTGATAGCGTAATGTTCCAACAATTTAATTCTATGGTCGCATTGAAAATAAGTAAGAATCGTCTGGCAAAGCTCAATGGTCCTAGCAGCCAGAGATATCCTTGCTTCTTCATTTGTATTTACAGATGATCGGAAGCTAATTTAATTCATTCATTCATTCAAGTATGAACCCTGGAATTTTATTATGTTCTGATATACAAACTAACCTACGGATTACAATCTATGGATTCGTTGCGCAGTTGTAGGTAGAACTTAAGGGAGTATAACACATTTATATGTACATATGTTATGTATGTACAATAAAACAAAGGCAAAAGAGAAGATAGTAAGTTCGAAAATAAATAATTTTAAATTACAATATGTGACTGTAAATGAACAGATTGTTAATTTTTTACACTCCTAAATTTGCCGCCCCTCCAAAAATTGCCGCCCTAGGCTCCAGCCTACTCAGCCTACTGGTAAATCCGCCACTGAATCGATTGACCAATCAAAGCTCATTTCTGTGGTGAAAGCACATTTTCTGTGGAGTAAGCTCATTTTCTCGAGAGAATTCGGTAGTGGAAACTAAAAAATTAGCTTTCTCCACAGTACTCATCGAGTACTCAATGCTTAATGTTGAAAGGTTCGAAACGGACCACTTTATTTATGTCCACTAGTTTGGAACCTCAACACAGTAAAACCTCAACACAGCCAAACCTACCTGTATATGACCTTTGGGACAAAAGGACATTTTGTACTTACTAAATCAAATGAGAAAGGATTAAACTATATTTACTAAACCCAAATTATATTTAAGAAAGTCGTCCACGGGAAGAGTTAAGAGACGTAATCGGGAGGAATAACCTCTTTCGCGTTGGACATTATTTTACCATTATTTCAGACACTAATCCAAATGACGTTAAGATCATTAAAGAAAGACGCGTACTAAAATTTACTTAAGTCTCACGACGGGAAAAGGCAGTGGGAGCATGTATTTCTACGATTGTAGACAGCAGTCTGAAATCGGGTTACATCCTAAAGTTAATTAGACAAACACTTTTCCCGTTATTTGATTAAAGATTAAAGATGTCAGCTTTGATCATTTTAGAAAAAAAAATTGTAGGACCTACCCGGAATGCTTTGTGATCGAAAAGCAAGAAACCATCTATGTATTTAGAAAAGTTTCATACAAAAATGCATTAATTTCGAATCATAATCTCCCGCGTTTTTTTACGTACTTGTTGCGTCCAGTAATCCCGCTCTTGCTCGCTTCTCTTGTTTTTCTTTGGCGTGCCAAAAACCTGTTGATATGTATACATTTATATTTTTTTCTATGTAAAATGCACGTATGGATGTATAAATTCGGGGCTTCTCATTAAAGATTCGTCTCGGAAGAGGATCCACATTTCGATAACAAGGTGGAAAAGTGGGTTATTTTTTCAGTTTTTTTTTATTTTTTATTATGTATTTTGAAAAACGTAAGCAATTGATCCAATAACTAGAAGAGGAATTAAATTACAGTAAATTACTTTTGCTATAACATAGGAAAACCTATGATGTCTACTCTAGACTTTTTACTTTTTTTTATACAATCGAGCCCCAATATTCCAGATTTACTGGGGCTCAACTCTGTCCGGGATATTGAATTGTTAGAATTTTCGAAATGCACTATTTGCGAAAGTGGAAAGTATTTATATCTATACTAAAATCATTAAAAAATTAACAACTGTATCGCTAAAGGTACGTTCTCCTCGACGCGGCCGCACAACAGCGACTCGCTCATTCCATATAAAAACTCGTTTTTCTCTCATTTTAAAAACGAGTTTTTATATGGACTGAGCGAGTCGCTGTCGTGCATTCGTGTCGAGGAAAATGTACCTTAAGACGTTTTAATTCCCGACACCGACAGTGGCTTCCTAAGGCCGCAACCACACTGTCCGGGGTTTGCCGAATCGCGCGGTACAAAAGAACAACGTTGTAGACCACATACGCCTGGCAAAGGCAGAGGCGATGGGGAAATTCAGCGAATGTTATTTGATTGTCTCCGCCTCTTCCAAGCGTGTGTTGTCCACATCTTTGATTTTTTTTTGTACCGCACGGTTTGGCAAACCCCGGACAGTGTGGGCCGGCATAAATTTTATAGATATGTACTCGGAACAACATTTAAAAAACTTCCAAATTTTTTATAAAAATGAAAACAAAATTTGGCATAAGTCCGAAACCGAGTCTTACTTAGGAGCAGATTATCAGGGCCTTTATAGTCGATGCAGACTACCAACAAATCCTGGTGTAAATTAAAATTAATCCAGTCAAAACGCTGGATACTGGATCGAATCGCATGCCACTTAATTCGTAGAATTAACTTGCATAATTTAAATTGCAGTACAATATGGTACAATTTTTAGTCGAATGAAGAATTTAATAAATCCTGTCCTTAGTCTGAATCCCCTATTACTGTAGTTCCATTCAGGATAGGATACTTTAGGAAAAGAAGTAGGTATAGACTTTCAGCAAAAATTGGTTGAATCCTAATAAGGCCACACCTACATAATAATATTTTCAGGAATTATACGCTTTAGGTAGAAAGAGGGAGTGTTTTTAACTAAATCCTCATATTACGGTTGCAGCTCTCTGTACGTATGTTTCTTATTAAGATAATAGAAAAAGTTAGTAGAAATGTACATACCAAGGTACGTGTTAATCATTTTTAGTCATATTATTAACCCATACACTTTAACTTTGAGTACAAATGAACCGAACACAAATATATGGTTAATGCCGACTTTTTAAACACACAAATATGTAAATGTTTGCAACAACCACTTAACATAATATTTTCGGCAAAATTGTGGGACGTCCAATGATGGTGTACTCGTATGTACTTTAGTATACAAGACTACAAGCCAATCCATATATGTCATAGCTGTTAGCCTTCCTGCCTTCTGGCTGTCTCTGGTTGCATAATAATAATCTGGCGAATATGAAGATCGTTGTGTCGTTCGTATATTAAGAATAGACGCGCGGTACTTTTATCTGAGAAGGAAAAATGACAAGATTTGGAGGTAATCTTTGGATGAGAAATCTGTGTACTTCTCTCGTATATGTTTATTTATAGGCGACGAGTTAATAAATGTATTTTAAGAAGCAACCAAGGAATGTCACACTCACATGAAGTGGCTGTATTACGTAGATCTATACATAGTAGAAGGATTGGCCGCCAATTGAATTGATGGAAATTTACACGATTTTGAAGAAAAGTCAAGAAAAGATTGTCATACATTTAGAATGAGTAAACACTTGATTCAATCAGTTAAATGAAAGCTTCCGTTCATGTTGCGATTTTTTTCGGCGCTATTAATTCAATATATAAACAAGGTTGAACAGTTTTAAAATTAAACAGAGAAATGGTTGCAATAAAATTTTATCTGGAGGTGTACGTTGATAAAGTGGCCAACTTCTTATACTGATGTCGTTCGTCGTTATAATGCTACATCAAATACAATTGGATTTATAATGTTCGCCAATCATTGGGCTTTCACGGCCCGATTCCATATAAGCAAGATTCACAGAATACAAGATGCATTTAGAGCAATTAATTGACCAAATCTGGTAACTTTTCGATTACAAATGTAAGAAAATACCAATAAGGTGGGCGTAATTGTTTTGTGTGGTTGAAGTTAATTGTACTCATGAATCAAGCTATATATAAACACATTTAATTGATTCAAGTCAATTTAATGAAGATCAAGAAAATGTAGTTGACTGTCATTCATTGTTGTATAATTTAATTACACATAGTACGATTTTCTATGAATCATACATAAACATCAACCTCTTTAAAATCGTAAATATTATCTAAATTGTTAATCAATTCAAAATTTTATTATCTTCATTAGCAATTTCTTCTTTTTCTTCCTGTATGACATAATTTTTTTTTTAATCAAATTACCTTGACATTATTCTACATTTTCATTAACAGAAGCCAGTCGTCGCTCGTCGCCGTCTACCGCAGTTAGAACATACATACATACTTGTACAACTGTTTTGCGAAGAATTTGCAAACATTTTAACTTTGAATTAATTAGAATTTTAATGAAGATGGTATAATCGACGGCACATCATATATTATGGTGTTGGATCGATTACATCAGTGGCGTAGATAAGGGGGGATTAAGGGGATCAATCCCCCCTTCGGTTACACTTTTTTTCTTGTTACTTTAGGTACGTAAAACAAAGCAAAAGTAAATGTTTTGCTAGAGTTATTCAACGTGTGTTTCAAAAAAACCTGAAGCCATATTCAGAACTGCAATAGAAAATTTAGCACTTCCTCAAATTTCAATTGTATAATAGAAGCGTGTAGATAGAATAGAAAACTTCAGCAGAGAGCTTTACGTTCATCTACTTTTTCACATTGGATCTAGAAGTGCTGCTGGAAAAATTAAATGTAAGCACTGATTGAAAATTTGTCGTCGGAAAATCTTCCACAGAAGCGGCATTTCCAATGGTGAAATAAACTGTACACAAGATTACATATAAAGATTTCTTCCGGAGAGTGGAAAACTAATGCGAATGCAGAGAAAACGTTGTAAAACTGCTTCCAATTTTTAAGCATCCTTTATTGCTTGAGTTTATCAACATTCTTTTTTTTTAAGTTAAAATTCGACGAAAGGTTTTATCGTATATAGCAGGCAAAGTAATTCTTCACTATCCCTATAGTTGTTCGCAATTTTATTGAATTTAATACGAAGAACTCTCAAAGCTATAACCAGGATTAGTTGTTTAAACTAAACTAATATAAAAAAAAAAATTCTAGAAATTCTCAAAATTGAAAAATATATAGTCATATGCAGGCCGTCATTCGAAAACTAATTAACAAACAAACAAATTCTGCGGTGCCCTATACGGTTGATGATCTCTCAGATCTCTCAAAGATATTCAAAAATTGGAAAAATGCGAACAAGTTTTAAAATTTCGAAGCTTAGTCTGCTACACTGTATAGGAAATCAACTTAACTGTAAAATATTTGACCAGCATCAGAGACTCAACCGATTTTCTTTTACAACTTTCTACTAAATCAAATGGAAAAGGAAGTAGTGTGTACCAGAAAATAAAGCATATTGTAATAAAGCATTTGTGACGAGGTTCTTGGGATTTAAATTAAAGCGCAAATAAATTAGAGGATTAAATAATGTGTTAATCAAAACTTTTCTACGATTTTTTTAAACGAATGTCCAAATTTTAAGTTCTACTCTCATTTTTGGTATATCCTTTTCAAACAATTGGCTGATAGCTGTCAAGTTTGGAAATTTAAAAAATATCTACTGACGAATTTCTGAGTTATCGGTAAATTTCTATTTAGAAACACAAATACTGTACTTTATCCACATATACTGGGCATTCCCAACGATCTCTTGTCTTTACAATTTCCCTTTTCTGGACATATAACTATATGATTTATGTTAATCCCTGTTTTGAGGTGTTCCGGCCTGAAAAGCGGCGATGGTGTTCCGTGACTCCGAAAAGTTTGGGAACCACTGGTCCAACCCATTATGAAGCTCTGATACTCCCAATCACAGAAGGGAAAATTTGTACATGGACGAATTAGTGAACGAATAGTTTTGAAACGTGTTTCAATTATATTTTACAGGGGAAAAGAAACTGAAATAATCCTTTGATATTTAACAGTTGAAAAACATTTCGTACAGCAGGTGAGACATAAAATTCATTGCAAAGTTTTAAACAGTTTGCAACTCTACGAAACATCGGAACGCACTTGTTGACTTGCATGTCAGCTGATTGACTTCGATTAACAAGAGTACAAGGGAGTAGCGCAAAAGGTTAATTTGGTCAGGTGGCAGCCCCCACAATCAAATAATCGCACTAATCCACTGGCTGATGTCAATGTGTTAGTGAAGACGACCACATGTTAGGAAATGGTTACCAACATTTTCTACATGACGTTATCCTATTAACCTTCCGTTAGTCGCAATAAAAAATGTAACACGATTAGACGCAATGCATCTATTAGATGCCATATTTGTCATCCTGTTGTAAGGTAATGAATCTCTTCATAGGATTTTTTTCTTCATTATCTGAATATTTGAAGCCTTGTCATACCAATAGTCAATATCAAAAGAAGAAAATCTATTCTGTTAATAATATTTTTTTTGTTAAGAAAAAGTCTTTAAAAAATCAGATTTTTTGGAATTGTCTTACATAATTGCAGTTTTACAGCTTTCTGAGCATAACTAAATTTTAAAATAGTCTTCAATGGTAAAACAAAGGTGTAATAGTGTAACTCTAAAAACTCTAACACGAGTGCTCGCAATGCATCTAATAGATACCCAAGCCTCCTACGTAAAGCCAAAGGACCCCATATTTTTCACTATCAGACTAAAATGCTTCCCTACTCGGTATACGAAGCTACTCTGAGTTATACCTTGGTTAAGGTACGTTGTGCTCGACACGACTGCATCGGCTCTAGCGACAGCGACTCGCTCATTTGATATAAAAACTCGTTTTTAGAATGAGAGAAAAATGAGTTTTTATATGAAATGAGCGAGTCTGTCGCTAGAGCCGATGCAGTCGTGTCTAGCACAACGTACCCTTACACAGTGCGAGCTATCGTGCGAGTTGGCCTAGACAGCTACTACAGGGCAGCTACTTGCACCATATGTCATGTGCGATTCGGTCAGTAGCTCGCATCCGAGTTACTACAACATTTTTTGTTTTGACACGGCCACTCGCCCCCAGTCAGCGTCAGCTGGTATCGCATACTACGATTCGGACATTCGAAACTGCACCGATTGCGAAATAACAATTGCTTGAAATTAACCGCCGGGTGCATTCGTCTGTCAATTTTGCCGTTTATAGAGTGAGCTTATTGTGCAACAATACTCCGGAGCAGAATTTGAAATTTGTCGATTTATACAAGGACCAAACAAACCTGTGGAATTGTTTGGATCCGAGCTATGAAAACCGAGATTTGCGTAACGCGTCTCTGAAATTTATTCGTGTAGAAATGGCATTAAAAGACATAAGTGAAGTAACTAAGAAAATCAAAAATTTACGTTCTACATATAACCAAGAGGTTTTAAAAATTCCAAAAAAGTGGAAGTGGTACTGACGACAGCCCGAAGTACGCTAAAAGCGCAAAGTATTTTTGTAACCGCTCTTATCACGAACACGATAGAAGCAGTGTTCACTCGTTCACTTCGCGACAACATTATACGAGACATGACATGCTACTGAGATGCAACTGCATACGTGCAGTAGCTCTCTACTCTGCCGACAGCTCGCACTTGTGTGACCGAGCGATGCGAGTCGAGCTACTTTCATGCGAGTCGAGCTACTTTCATGCGAGTACACAGGTGAAGTAGCTGTCCACTGTCAGGTCAGCAACTCGTACTGTGTAACTGTTATAATAGTACATATGGCAACACTATGTATATGATTTTATGGTAACCATTATAATAAAGTCAGTCGTAAGTCAACCAACCTCGTGTCTACAATTATTCCTAAATTGAATATCATCATAGTAACCAGCCCATTAGAAATAGGAAATCGCAATAGAAAAGAAGTTATGGGTAAAAAAACAATGCGAGGCATCTGACAGATGCATTGCGTCTAATGGAAGGTTAATTCATCCGAGAATTTGTACGAAAATTGGAATACTAACCGGAGTAAAAAGGCCAAAATTATCGATGAATATTTTCAGGACTCAGTTTTTTCGTATGGCATCATTGCTATCTATTTTACACCAAGATTTTCTAAAAAACTGACAATTTGAAGTGTAATAAATACAGAAATTGTTATTCTGAAATTCAAAATTTGATAACCGTGAAGGTATAAGTAATCTTGCAAAATGATCCCCCTCCTCTCCGAAAAGCTATCTACGCCACTGGATTACATATACATATGTATGTATTTAAAAAATCTTTTTTCGGAAGGTGTGATATGTCAGACTTACGTTAAATCAATATGTAGGTTGAAGCGTTGAAGTATTTTACTTAAATCGTTGCCGACTATTGAGATAAGGAAGTGGCACTGACTAGTAAAGAAGTTTTCTGATAAAAAAAATATTTTTTTGTGGATATTGGAGTCATTAATCAAATTCTAATATTTTGCCTCTTTCATATAATATACATATGTCCGCCTATAATAATCCGGATCTTTTTCGTTTTTTTGCGATTATTTTAAAAACGGTAAGAGATACAGAAAAGTGGTCTGAGAACGATATAAACTGCATGAAATTACCTTTGTAATGATATACAGTGAACCCCCGTTATTCGCGGTCCCAACATTCGCGAATTTGCTTATTCGCGATTCATATTTTGCGACACTTCAACATTCACTACGCTTATCCGCGATTTCGTTCTAGTTCAAATGCGAAAATTTGAAAAAATATAACTAAATTTTCGTGTTCGTTTTAACCATTGCGATTTCATTGACGCAATAAAATTAATTTACCGCTACAGCATGCATATTTTTCTATCCTAATCCATTTAAATTAAATTAACGCTAAACCCGTCATAATATTTTAATTTTTCGGGGAGCAGCAAGCGTGGGGTTTTCAACAATATTCCATTAAATTATCGAAGCCCAGAATTAACCAGAACTAAAAACGGCACTTCGGGGCACTGCTTTTTTGCTCTAAACGAGACGTGTCTCCTTAAATCCGACATAGAATAACCGTGAAGGCCAATAAAAGACTGCTGCATTTCTCTGTGAACGATAAAAATTTGTGTGGATCGCCGCCTCCAAGTCCCCAAAAATGAAACAAAGGCTTTTCGGCCCATAAGATCGTCCTGAGCAGTGCCCGATGTTTCCCAAATGTTCATTCATTGATATACTACCACGAGGTCATGGACTGCGTCGATCACTTCCTCATTTGGGCGGATCTGCGGGAACTAGCTCATCCAGAATCTGATCATGGAAAACTAGTGGTTTAGTGCTCTAAAAGTTACATAGATTTGTTGGTCAAACTTGGAAGGAGCGTTGGCGGTGAAAGCTTCAAAAACCTAACCGAAAATTATAGTCGCAGGAATTTTTCGGATTTCCATCGTTCCAATTGAACTGAAAGAAGAAATTCGCGAAGAAAGCGAATGGAAGTTAATCTGCTGCAAAAAGTTCAGTAGCAAGAATTTTCAATGATTTAAAAACTGTGCTGTTCCCAGCCCTAACATTGCATTTTCTTATTTTATGAATATTTGGAAGACATTTCCCACTATCCAAGGACACTGAACACCGACATTCGCGAATTCAACATTCGCGATAATTTCGTGGAACGCATCCCTCGCGAATGTCGGAGGTTCACTGTATAACACATTATAGTTAAATCGAATATTTCGGCGTTAGACTAGAACAAAAATTAGAATATTTTTATTTTAGACCTTTTTTAAAAGCTCCATAACTTTTGAAATAATACTAGTTCAGCCGTAAAATGTTGTATAAGTATTCACAATAAGTTCAAGATAATTTTAAGGTAAACATTGAGTCGCTCCTGTCAAGGACCCCCATTATCCCCCCATTTGAATTTGTCAAAACTGCATGTCCATAATTCCCCCGAAAATTGAAGCAGAGTGCTAAATTTTGGTTTGTTGCGATTGGAGGTCATAGTGACTCCACCTACCAAAAATCAGCTCATTCGGATAAAAACTAAGGGTACCTCCCATACAAAGTGACCCAAGACAACTTTGTTCTACAGTTTATAAAATGATGGGTCACTTTGTATGGGAGATACTCTTAGTTTTTATCCGAATGAGCTGATTTTTGGTAGGTGGAGTCACTATGACCTCCAATCGCAACAAACCAAAATTTAGCACTCTGCTTCCATTAAATTATCGAAGCCCAGAATTAACCAGAACTAAAAACGGCACTTCGGGGCACTGCTTTTTTGCTCTAAACGAGACGTGTCTCCTTAAATCCGACATAGAATAACCGTGAAGGCCAATAAAAGACTGCTGCATTTCTCTGTGAACGATAAAAATTTGTGTGGATCGCCGCCTCCAAGTCCCCAAAAATGAAACAAAGGCTTTTCGGCCCATAAGATCGTCCTGAGCAGTGCCCGATGTTTCCCAAATGTTCATTCATTGATATACTACCACGAGGTCATGGACTGCGTCGATCACTTCCTCATTTGGGCGGATCTGCGGGAACTAGCTCATCCAGAATCTGATCATGGAAAACTAGTGGTTTAGTGCTCTAAAAGTTACATAGATTTGTTGGTCAAACTTGGAAGGAGCGTTGGCGGTGAAAGCTTCAAAAACCTAACCGAAAATTATAGTCGCAGGAATTTTTCGGATTTCCATCGTTCCAATTGAACTGAAAGAAGAAATTCGCGAAGAAAGCGAATGGAAGTTAATCTGCTGCAAAAAGTTCAGTAGCAAGAATTTTCAATGATTTAAAAACTGTGCTGTTCCCAGCCCTAACATTGCATTTTCTTATTTTATGAATATTTGGAAGACATTTCCCACTATCCAAGGACACTGAACACCGACATTCGCGAATTCAACATTCGCGATAATTTCGTGGAACGCATCCCTCGCGAATGTCGGAGGTTCACTGTATAACACATTATAGTTAAATCGAATATTTCGGCGTTAGACTAGAACAAAAATTAGAATATTTTTATTTTAGACCTTTTTTAAAAGCTCCATAACTTTTGAAATAATACTAGTTCAGCCGTAAAATGTTGTATAAGTATTCACAATAAGTTCAAGATAATTTTAAGGTAAACATTGAGTCGCTCCTGTCAAGGACCCCCATTATCCCCCCATTTGAATTTGTCAAAACTGCATGTCCATAATTCCCCCGAAAATTGAAGCAGAGTGCTAAATTTTGGTTTGTTGCGATTGGAGGTCATAGTGACTCCACCTACCAAAAATCAGCTCATTCGGATAAAAACTAAGGGTACCTCCCATACAAAGTGACCCAAGACAACTTTGTTCTACAGTTTATAAAATGATGGGTCACTTTGTATGGGAGATACTCTTAGTTTTTATCCGAATGAGCTGGTTTTTGGTCGGTGGGGTGACTATGACCTTCAATCCCAACAAACCAAAATTTAGCACTCTGCTCCAATTTTAGGGGGGGTTATGGACATGCAGTTTTGACAAATTCAAATGGGGGGATAATGGGGGTTCTTCACCGGAGCGACTCAATGTTTACCTTAAAATGATCTTGAACTTATTGTGAATACTTATACAAAATTTTACGGCTGAAGTACTATCATTTCAAAAGTTATGGAGCTTTTAAAAAAGGTCTAAAATGAAAATATTCTAATTTTTTTTCTAGTCTGTATATATTACCGTTTTTGAAATAATCGCAAGAACCCGAAAAAAATCCCCCCTCTCCCCCCTTTTTTTAAGGTTGCGGACCGGTTGGGACTTTTAATGCCATAATCTGGGGACCATCCCCAACCATAATCCAAAAAAATTTGTATTCGTGTCCGATATGGAGGAGAACATTTCGAACAGCATTGTAATGTTAAGTTGTTAATTGTTGATAATTTTGCTTTTTCTTTTCTTTGGTTTTTTATAAAAAAAAAAATCCACCAAATATTACTTTGATCTGAATAAAATCATGGCTATTTCGTAAAAACGAAATTTCCGTACCTCTACTCGTAGGCAATTTTCGGGTCATTTTGTATGGAAGGTAGGGTAGATGCGAATTTCGGCGAAAATTGCTAATTTATACGAATCAATGAGAAATTCCAATTTGGACTTTTTCCACAAAATTTCAATTATTGGAGATAATTTTTCATCTCAGATTTTTTTTAGACGTTTTCCGTTTAAGAACAGAGACATTGTTAAATGCAGAGAGTTTGCTGAATCACGAGCATCATGGCTTGCCGAACACCGAGAAAGCACTTTAGTTAGAAGTTTGATGAATGAACAGAGCCGGATTTAGCCTCTATGGCGCCCCTAGGCAGTAACGAATTTGCCACTAGATAAGCTTCAAGGTAACAGTTGTCACCTCACAAAGGAAATGTAGGCAAAACGTTAGCGGGCATATGTGAAAAATTGAAAATTTCATATTTTCTACCAGTAAGCGTATTTTGTTTGCTTGAAAAATTTTTATGTTGCTTCCCAAAGGAGGAATCTAGGTGTTCGTGCACCTCCCAAAATTGTTTTAAGAATGATTGAAAAAACTGTGCAATTCTTATTACATTAGGCTTTTCACTTTCTTTAGAAATGCATTCATGTTTTGTAAATTTTTTCTTTATATCGTTTTGGAAATAATTTGCGAGTTGCCCCAACAAATAAAATTTCCTATATTAGCTTCATATATAACCAGAAAACGTTATACCGATAAAAACCCCAAAATTAAGAAAGCTTACCGTAAATTTTGAACACACCTTGACCATATTTGTTTTCGATGGGAAAGATAACGAAAACGAATTGGGAAAGCACTTACTGATGTTATTCAGCAAAAGTCATTCGGTGTCTAAAAAGTTCTAGATTTTCCTGATTTCAACTATTTTAAATTATTTTTGGTGGAATTTCCCGTTTTTCTCTGATAAAAAAATTGCAAATTCAAAAATTTAAGGGTAAAAATTCTTAAAAATGTTGGTAAATCTTTTCACCCGATAGAAACTCAAAAATGTTATAGCCAATGCCGCATATCTAAGATCGCGACTTGGACCTCTCCCGAAACCAAATCCTTGCTTCCCAGCGAATTTGATGTGGGGACAAATTTAACCTTCCGGCGGGCGCAATACTAATCCTAACACGATCGGCCGAAATGCATCTGACAGATTAAGTGCAGAAAAATTTATGAAACTGAATTTCTGTACATTTTACACTCTTATTTACTGTTGAATTGTTTTTTGAAAAAGCCGTACGAAATTGTAGAAACAAACACTGGCTATACCCTTCACATTTTCAATTTTCTCAGAATATTCCGATTTTAATCGCTTCAATGTTTCAAAAACCACCAACAACTCGACAGCATGAACAATGTGAGCTTTTTTACTAAAAACACACTATTGAATGATTCCTTAGCCTACAAGTTCAACACAACGTTATAATGCAATGTGACGAGTATAAAAAGTGAAAATTTTCATTTTCAATTAATTGTCGCAGGAACCGAAAGGCATATTGCACGCTTCAAAAAATTTGTCGCGCCCCTTCTACCCCTTAAAAACTACCCCTAATTGCATTTCAGCCTTAGTTCGCCAAACTCGAGTTCCAAGAATCGTCCCAATACTAAAAGTGTCCAGTAAACTCTCACTACGGCTGCTTAAAAGATTTCCACCCTGAAAAAAATTGTCGCGCCCCTCCTTCCCTTAAAACCTACCCCCGTCAAGTTAGCACTACCACCCCTTTAGGTTCCTGCGACAATTAATTGCATACTTTTTGTTTTACGGAAATGCTTGAAGTGGCCGCTACCGGGGTGGTAGTGCTAACTTGACGGGGGTAGTTTTTAAGGGGCGCGACAAATTTTTTCAGGGTGAAAATCTCTTAAACAGCCCCTGTGATTTCTTACTGGACACCTTTAGCATTGGCGAGATTCTTGGAACTCGAATTTGGTTAACTGAGGCTCAAATGCACTTAAGGGTAGTTTTTAAGGGGAAGGAGGGGCGCGACGATTTTTTTTCCTTTTCCATTGAATTACGACAAAATCGTGACATTTAATGCACTATAGCGTTTGTCGAAATTTTAAAGTGGTAGTGCTAACTTGACAGACTTGTTTTTATTGTTTTATGGATTTGTCGTTTTTTATCAAACGAAATTATGGTCCCCGAACAAGTTGCAGCTAACTGTTTCAATTATTTCAAATATTTATATTGACATTGACACCTTTTTTGAAAGCTGACAACACGAGTATGTTTTTCCAGTGGTCTGCAGAGTCCGTGTCATATATTTTTTTTAGTAATACTATATTAAAAATCAACTTTAAAAAAATTTAAGATAATTTTTTTTTATTAAAAATTAAAAATTTCGAATTGTGATGGGTTTTTGAAATTTTAAATGATTAAGAAATGTCTGCTATAGTGTTGACTAAAATCCAAAAATAAGTTTTAACCCATTACCTTAGTAGTTTTTTTTAATTCTTACTTTAAATGGTAAAATTCGAGGTTATTTAAAAAAAACCTAAAAATTCAAATATCTCAGTGACCGTTGAAAATCGGCCTAACATTTATGGCCTCATTTTGTTGCATTTTTACCCTATTATAACGTGTTGCAGGGAATAGGTCGACTTAACCAATAACCCTGTATACATCTAACTAGAATAAATTGAAAAAAGCAAATATTTTCTACAATTATTTTTAAGTTTTAAAAATCCATCTTTCCCATAATTTTAGACAATTGAAAAAATTTAAGAATTTGCCGCCTCCCAGATTCTGCTACCCCGGGCAGTAGCCCAGGTTGCCCATATGAGAAATCCGGCCCTGTGAATGAACTTTGTTTTCTGCAATGCGATTTGTACGGAGAGTTTTTTGTCGTGGTTCGGCGGGCCCCCATAATTGAAATGAACTTTATATAAAAACGATAAAAGCGTAACGATATTAGCGGTATATGCCTCAGCAGTTTCTCGTTTTACCGTTACCATAACTCCTTGAGGATTGGTCTTGTCGACTAGTATCTATGTGTGTTGTCTGAATTCAGCGAGTTTCAGCGAAATTTCCAATATGCAAAATTAGTTTATGCGAAATTTCTATTTTTTATTTGCGAAATTTCCGTTCCTCTACCTACGAGCAAAACTTTAATTTTGGTTCACTTGTTCCCTTATTTCTTAATAAGCTAGTGGCATTGAATTTGAATAATTTGAATGGGAGGTACCCTTTGTTTTAATCCGATCGAAGTAATATTTGGTGGAGTGGCTAATGGGACATAGCCTTAACGTTTTCGAGCCTACTGTGATTTGGAGATAAGTTACAGGCATGTCTTTTTGAAAAATGTTAATAGGGGAAATATGGGTATGCTTTGTCGGAGCAACCTGAGTCTCCGTGTGGGCCAGCTAAATTTTGATAGGAATAGTTATCCCAATGACCATGGCTCCAATTAAATTACTTCAGGAGCTAGAGAGACAAATGTAACTATCAAAAATCGGAATTACATCGGATGTTTTTAGGCCTAGTATATAATCTGCCAAGAGAAGGTATACGGTGCTATACTCGTATATCATTAGAAAGGGAATTTTATGTAGTTTAAATTGTTCTCAGAACATTTTTCTGTAAATATTATAGCTAACAAGATATTTGCGAAAAATCATAATTTCACCCCTTTCCCAATGGTCTGTCTAGATCTATATGCCCACAGAAGGGTTAATTATCACGTTGGCATTTTGAAAGAGTAATAAATATTACGCAGATATTATATTCACAATTGTAAACAAAAATTTGACATTTGAATTCAATTCGTTTGTGTTTTTATTGAGTACGTTTGAACTTCGATAGTGTGAGAACGGTGTCATTTTTATTTTTGGATGCCCACTCTGGACTAACGCATGCAATGGGTTGCTATGCTTTTTCTAAGGTATGTTCACTGAAATTATTGGAATTTACGAAATTTTTTAGGAATATGTCTCCATGAGCAGTTTGAGCTGCCCATGTTGCCGAAATGTCCATATGGGAAATCCGGCCCTGTTCGGGTAAAACATTAGTGCACCCTTAAGGGAAAATTGAAATTGTTATCCGTATACTCAAAAATGTATTTTCCAAATGTTTATGATGTCGATAACTTAGTTGGGAACTGATTATCATCATCTTGGATTTACTATACGTTTGAAGAATCTTACATGTCCAACAACTGCATTCATGAATCGCAGACCGAACAAGGCTGATATTATCATCGTCTTCTATTGTTTGTCCTTAATTAACCCATTATACCAATGTGATTAAATTCACCCAAGCGGTCTTCAATATGATGGCATGCTGGTCACCAATTTATCCCACAAAATTACATATTTCTTTTACTATTTGTATTTTGGAATTTCTGGAACGACAGTTTCATCGTTAAGTTGCGCACATTACCCAAACATTTTTATTTAATTTGTTTTCATAAATGTATATATGTATATAGTCATTAACCACACGAATTTCATGCGGACTTATGTCGACCTCATTTTTTCCTATAGTCTCCAGGACGTCTTTGCCTATGTCCTTTGATTAGTATACACATAAGAAACGGCGATATATGAGAGGACATATCCGCAGCTCTGCAACCGAAATTTACAAAATGCGTGCTATGACGAAGCAGATAAAAACGTTCACATTCACATGGAGCCTATACATTTGCTCCAGTTGTGGGCGATATTTTTTGGTTTGTTTCCTTTAAACCCCATTTCTGCGAGAGGACGAAAATGACTTCTCCAACTAAATGCGCCCATACATTAGGGAAACATACACACATAATCTAATTTGTTGTCGACCATTAAACAGTCGGGTGCCATACTGTCTACACTTTCTATATACTTTCTCAAATACATCTCGCACAAATCGAAATGTTTTCGTGTCCCTGAACTGCCACCATATACCGCTGCCACGCATATTGAAAAGACCAAGTGAAGACGAGAAAAAGGACATATTTCTACGCACGCTTTGAAGACGACTTTTTCTTTGTTTGTAGATGAAAAACTTTTTTGCAAATTTCTTCTCGGCTCTTGATCGTTTCCCGTCGCGTTGTGTGTTGAGAAAATTTTGGGAGGGCTTATTATATGGAAATTCAGCAAAATTGCATTAGAATTGAAAAGGATAATGAGCTTGAGAAGCCAATGAGATGGAAATATGTAACATGGGCGTTGGAGTATTATGAAAATCAGCGAAATGGAAATATGTACGTATAATGATAGATTTTTTTCTATTGTGTAGCGGCGCCAATTTAATGGATTGAACACAAAATTACGGGATGTATAAGTTTTCAGATATCCTTGTTGGAAAAGTAAAAAAATAGAAGATAAGACCTTTATAATATGCTTTCTCGAAAGGATTCTTACGGTATGTGCCGCTCTCAGCTCCTCAGCAATCTAATTTCTGTGATCGCTGGTATAACTGATCTTATATATTTTTATATTTTTCTGATACGAAATCCACCTTTTTAGCCCGTTCCATAATATGTATGACAAAAAACATAATATGAAGGATGGACGGGCTAACATTTTTGTTCGTGCGTGACATCATAGACTTTTCCGTAGTGCGATATTCATCAAATTTGGTATGCATGATCCTTTGATGGCCCTGACAAAGAATTTAGACCCCAATTTTAATCAGTGACTGGAATAGGGGATACAGGATTAGTTGATACGAGTCCTCCAAAATGTTAATATGTACATCAAAATGTTAATATGTACATATAAAGTTATTCTTATTGAAGACTTTAAATATGCAACACTAATTGCAATTTTAGAGTCGATATATTTGCAAAGAAAATGTTTCCCATTGTAGATTATAAATTTGCAAGGACTGTTGCGATTTTAGAGTCATTCTTTAATTTTAAGATGTTCATGGTCTTTACCCGGAAATAGAAAACCGTTTTTATTATTAACTGAAAGAAACGAGTTTGCCTAGCGGCACCTTTTAATTTTAATTTGGCTTCCTGACGGTGTTGTTTTTAACAAAAAATGTTTGTTAAAACTCACAATAACCTTTTCCCGAAACAAAGCGGAAATTGCAAAGGAACTGGGAAGGGGGCCATCATTGTCTTCAAAATATGAGTTGGATAAATCGACAATTAGTCGAATTAGGAAAAACGAGGCTGAAATATGTGGCGACAGCGGAGGTTGTCTCTGATAAGAGAAAAGCCACGCGCCAATCCGAATTCCCAAAAATGGGTTTTTGCAGCAACTGATACGTTAAGTGTAGAAAAATAGGGTTAGTTTTAGCTCGAATTCAATACAATTCAATTCATACTGCCCATAAAGATCTGCAATTGGTAAAATCTATTCAAAGTATGTCGAAATCGAGCCAGAATTAACCCTAGTTTTCTGCACTTAAGGTACTAAAACTGTTCGAAATAATGGAGCTAGAGTAAAATGATGTAAGAAAGATATGATCGTAAGACTATACGCCAATTTTTAAAAGAATCGTACAAGCACCTCACCTTGGCAGAAGTTGGAGAAAATTGAGATGGAAAAAAAGATTGTTTTTGGGTCAAATCACGCAAATTTTACTTTAAAACTCTGTAAACACCAAACCTCTTATCCGATTTTAGTGTGGTTAGTTTTATTTTATAGGCAAATTTGTTGGCTGTAATAAGCATTTAATTTCGCTATTCTAAATGGTCTAGCTTTGGAGATATTAGGCTTTAAGTCGTGCAAGAAAATGATTTTTTCTAAAATCTTTAAATGCCTGCGGCAGCTAAAGGGTTAAGCTGAGGGGGTATGTTCAGTACAACTTTTTTGCTGGAAATCAACTAAGGAATCATAATCCGGTGCGTTTATAGGGCAGTTTCCGGACACCCTGCATATACCATTTTCAAGACAAAATCACCATTTTCTCAAAACAAATTAACTATACAAATAAAATCAACGGTTTAAGCAATCAAATTAACGATTTAACAAATGAAATTAACACTTTAACAAGACAAATTAACGATTTGACAAGTGATTTGCTGAACGATTAATTTGACTTGTTAAAACGTTATTTTCATTTGCGAAATCGTTAATTTTATTTGATTATAGTTAATTCGTGTTGAGAAAAGGTGAATTTGTCCTGAAAATGGTATAAATTAGGTGCAAAAGTCAACTCAACAGAAAAAAGTGTGAAAATTGTTCCCCCGTGTATCCTTAGCAACATTTTCTTTGACAACTGGACGTGGGAATAACTAAGGCGCGATCAGAGTTGTTGCTTTAGCATTTATGATTGATTTCAAAGAGATGCATAGGACACTACAAGAAATTTTGCATCCCTAGGGGTACTTTTGGAGTTATTAAAGTCAATATATCGAGATCGAGAGCCACCTATGTATTCAAAAGCCACGACCCCGCTTAAGCGATAAAAATACTTAAAACGATAAAAATACAATAAAAAAAAAGAAGTCATTCAGCACGCTATGTCCGTGAAAACAACAAAACCGTATGGCATTGACTTTTGCTTTTATTGTCAGTGACTATCCTATACGTACTATCACTTTTATGCCATTTTGCGTGTACATTAATATCCTTCATGCGGCATACGGCATAGATGAGCTTTCTTGGTACTATACGATAGTGTATATGTAGGTCGTAAAAATTTACAATTCACACTTTCCTCCTTGTGGGGTTTGAGAACTAGAGACCTTGCAGTTTATATCAAACATTTGCACGACAACGTCTTCGTCACTTCGGTTGTGATTTTTTGTCGTCATTTCTACGTATGTATGTCCTTAAGGCCGCGTACACTTACAGTGCGACGCCGAGCTTTTCCGGGCCGGGCGATGTGTGCACACTGGGCTGGGCGTTGAGATGCGATTTGTTGCGAGCCGACGCGATTTCTTTCTATGGCAAGAAAAACAGATTTTTCAAGGGGATTTCATACGGCGCTGGTGACATAGGGCTTCGATGGTTCTACCATTGATATTTTCAATATACATACAAACGTGTCGGTATATTTATGTATAGTGTTGTAGATAATTGTGGGTATTAATGAATGGATTGTCGTATAATGTAATGTAGTACCATTGGTATTTTCTATATACATACGTACTTGTCGGTGTTGTAGATAAATTGTAGGTAGGTCACGAAATGATGAATGACTGAAAGACGTAGGTAACCTTTCTGGAAATTTGCAGTGTTAGCTTAAGCGTTTCAAAACAATTTTCGGGCGGCATTTGGATTTGGTGTTAATTGTTGTTCAAATATGTATGAATGGGTGCAATAGGTAATTTTTGGAAACATGCAGTGCAACAAAACCCAGTTTCTAGCGTACGCGCACTTTTATGAGCCTACCGGCCAAAATTTTGCATCGCTGTTTCTCGGGGAAATACACGTCCAATCGGCGTGGCAGAAACACTAGGTAAATTTGGGTCGCTGATTCCGAATTTGAGGTAAAAAAAAATATTTTTTTGGGGTTGCCCGCCCCCAAAATTGTACCCCTCGGGGAAATACTCGTCCAATCGGCGTGGCAGAAACACTAAGTAAATTTGGGTCGCTGATTCCGAATTTGAGGTCAAAAACAAAAAAAAAATGGGGTTGCCCGCCCCCAAAATTGAACCCTTGTTTTCTCGGGGAAATACTCGTCCAATCGGCGTGGCAGAAACACTAGATAAATTTGGGTCGCTGATGCCGAATTTGAGGTCAAAAACAAAAAAAAAAATTTGGGGCTGCCCGCCCCCAAAATTGTACCCCTGTTTTCTCGGAGAAATACTCGTCCAATCGGCGTGGCATAAACACTAACGTAAATTTGGGTCGCTGATTCCGAATTTGTGGTCAAAACAAGAAAAAAAATCTCGGGGCTGCCCGCCCCAAAAAATGTACCCCGGTTTTCACATCACCGTATGTTCCCACAACTGAACTATCTACCGCTGCCATTAATAATTCATTGCAAATACATGCGCTGTACGAAATTTTCTTATACGTAAGCGTACGCCTCAAACCGGGTTGTGCTGCACTGCATATTACCACAAATCTTACTTCTTTGACCCATTCATAGATACAACCACAACTGTCAAATCCGAATACCGCTCTTTTTTGGGGGTACGAGTACGCTACGATCTGGGTTGGACAGCACTGTAAATTTCCACAAAGGCTATTAGTAGACCAATCCATTATTACATCACCTACATACGGCTCTATCCCTTCATTTAATATCTATCTCTAACACTATACAACACGTCACCTATGTATGTATATATGTATAAATATTTCCAATGGTAATGCAACTCGATCTGCATAAAGCATGCCTCTCATGTAGATATCTCCCTATCAGCATCAAACAGTACGAAACCAGCCTCTCTATGTACGATTACATACATACAACACACCATGCCACTACGAACCCGATCCAAACACAAATCGCATCGTCCATGTCGCTCACATCGGCGACAAGGCACCTTGCAGCAGCTGCTGAAAGCACGATGATTCGACATGGAAAAGTTCTCCATCGTACAACCCGACGTCGCATCGCAAGCAGTCTGAATGGTACAAGCAGGTTCGTGCTGGTTCCTATTTAAATGCTAAGAATTTTTTTTTCTTGCGATGGGAAGCTTATCGCATCGCATCGCGTCGCCCGGAGTGTGAATGGGCTGTAAAGCTTGTGTTCCATCGCTGGGGTAACGATTTTGTCTTAAGAAAAAAGCTGTAGCACAAACCTATACAATTCCACAAAATCAGCGAACATACACTTTCACACTGCCTTACCAATATCGACCACGTAAATCTGACTTTTTTCTGTTCTATAGTATTCTATACATCCAACCTAATTTATGTTTACTGGTCAATCTAATTGTGGAATAATAGCATCATTAACATTTTCACTGCCACTTAAAACTGTTTCGGGGGAAAGGACCAATCAAGTGTGTTATGAAGGCTTTTTAATAGGTAAACAATTATGCTGGGATTTTGATGAGCCTGGTGAAATTAACTTATGGCATTCATGTGGTCTTGGTGCTATGCAGGTAGTCGAGAAGAGGCGGGTAAGAATATCCACATGCGGAGAATAGAAAGTAGCAATTTGAAGTGTGAAAGATATTTTCAAGAAAGTTTTCTTTTACATAATTAAATTTTGATGAATTAATTGATCTTGTGAATTATTTGAGCAGAGTGATTAAGGTGGGTCACTTTAATCTGATGGTTTACTTATGACTGGAAGATAAATATTTTAAAATTAAATGTAAAAGTAGTAACATTAAAATTATCGTAATGCAAATCGAATGGTAGATACGATAATTTGCTGTAGGTCGGCTCTTTGAACATTCTAAAAAAAAACATGAAATGAAAAAATATGATCTAGTACAAAAATAGGATTATATAGCATAGGGTGGTTGGTGTTGTTGTGGTCAGTGCCCACACCTTCGGTGCACAAGGTCGTGAGATCGAGACTCACCGTGAACCAATTAAGTTTATGGTGTTTTTCGAATTCACGACGGACTATCATCTCACTCAGATGTTAAACGAGTATTCATTTATGAGGATAAATAACACTGCTGAATTACAGTGTCTAGTGTCACTCGAAGTATACAGACCGTTTTTATATCGCAATCGAAATCGCAAATCAGATTTTGTTTCGTCAATTCGAACCAAAACGTTTATCCATTGTTTTCAAGCAGTTAAATTAATTTGAGCTAAATTAAAACAAACATCAAAGTGTCCGAAATGTTCTATACGTACTAAGCTGAGGATTCTGAGAAGCACCGAAATAGCGGCCAATACATCAAATCGCAATTCATTCCAACCACTGGCGGATTTGCCTTCTAATTTATCTGATATCGACAACATTAATGTCCAAACAACAACTGATTCATCCAAACAGAAAAAGGTAAAAATTCCTCCAATAATTTTCCCTAAGTTGAGTAGAGAAACCATCGATGCAACCTTGGGAACGTTAAATATTACACAGAGAAAAAAAATTAGAATGGTTATCTAAAGAAATAGCCGAATTCATCTAAAGTTCGCGTTGATTTTCAGCTTATGATTCTATGTAGTTGAAACAGTTACGAAGATATGGATAATTTTTCTATTCGTCATTAGTTGAAACATCTACTATATTTGCAAATTCAATTAATTCATTTGTAAAGGCAGCTATTCATTATCTATAAATTGTTAAATGTTGGATAGCTAAATTGTGTTGAAGAAAAAAGAACGTAGTAGTAGTTAAATTTTATATTTGAATAGTGCAATCAACAACTTTTGTGGAAGAATTGACTAAACTTTTTCTTCTAATCTTGCGTGGTTAAATGAACGAATTTAATAGTATTTTCAGCTACGAAGATTAGAGAAATCAGCTATTTCTTTGGTAAAACTATCTAAATTTAAGTCAACTACTTCACTTTAGATAAAAAGTCTAAACCATTTTTTTCAGTGTACGAAGTACTGTGTAGTGTGTACAGTACACTTCCACTGGGAATAAACTTATGCACGAGTTCATACTTTTCTTGTTGAGAAAAATGTCCATTTCTTCACATTTCGGCCCGCCGTACTCTCTGGTCTGCATAACATGGAGTGCAAAGAACTAATGACGCATATGACAAAAGAATTAAATATTCCCTGCATCGACATTAAAAAATTTATTCCAAAATCGACGAGATACAACAACGAAACATACTACATCGTGTATTTCAAAAAGGGCAACATTAAACTGTCACAACTGAGGCAAGCTACATCTATGTTTCACACTAGGGTGCAATGGCACTGGTATACAAATGCACGCAACGGTCCGACACAATGCCGTAATTGTCAACTATGGGGCCATGGATTCTCGAATTGTAATCTACCAGCGAAGTGCGTGTTTTGTGGAAGCAACCACTCTCATGAAAAATGCAGTCTAGCCGGCAAATCTCTAGAAGAAATGACACCATTACTCATATCCGCCAACTGTGGAGGCAATCATGCGGCTAATAATATCAAGTGTCAAAAACGAACTGAGTACCTCGCAATTCGCCAAAAGCTGTCATATCGTAGTAGATCCAAAAACATACAGACACCATCCAAAACTAAGCAATTTAATCTGTATTCGAATGCAAACAATTTTCCCTCGCTACCCAAAAACAATGCTACTACATCTAATGATGTTCGACTGCCTTCTCTCGAAGACGACTTGTCAAGTTTTGCTAATGTACTCAAAACGAATCAACATTCAAGCGGCGACAACCTGTTCTCTGCCGATCAGCTGTTAGAGCTTTCCACGCAACTTATAACAAATTTATCTAAATGTAACTTTAAACTTGAGCAATATCATGTAATTATTAATTTAGCAGTCAAATTTGTATATTCATGAAAAAGATTACAGCACTCTTATGGAATGCTCAGAGCATTAAAAATAAAAATATTGAACTTTTTGATCTAGCCGATGAACTTAATGCTGACTTAATAGCGCTAACTGAGACTTGGTTAAGAAAAGTAGACAAATTAACTAATTCTATTTATAATGTATATAGACTGGATAGATTAGGATCTAGAGGCGGAGGAGTAGCTATATGTGTAAGAAAGGCTATAAAATACTATGTACTTCCTGAGCTTAGAACAAAAATAATAGAAGGGATTGCCATAAAATTAGAAAATCTAAAGATAATTATGGTTGTATGCTACTTCCCAAGTGTCCGAGTAGATAATACTAAACTAAATATGTTTGAGCATGACATGAAATATTTGTTTGGTCTAGCGGAAAATGTAATTCTCTGCGTAGATTTAAATTCGAAGCATAGATATTGGAATTGTGTTAGAGCGAAACGAGCTGGTAAACGCTTATATGAATTAGTTTTTCAAAATAACTGGAACATACACGCACCATCGGAACCAACTTTCTTATATGCTTAGACAATTACCCAAAAATAGCAGGTCAATATGGAAGCTAAATAAAGTCTTTCGACGTTGCAAAATAATGCCTCCACTTTTATCCACTAATAAAACTTTAGTTTTCGACAGTAAGGATAAAGCCGAAATTATATCCCAAAAATTTCACAATGCCCATAATTTATCGTCCCACCTAGGTAGTTACATCCATAACAAAATAGTAAGTGATAACATCAACACCTTATCAACCCTCAATAGCGACTTCACCGCAATATTTATGTCCACACCACGTGAGATCCATAATATTATCAAATCCGTAAAAGTAAAAAAGGCAGCTGGATTTGATAAAATATCAAACATGGTCCTCAAAAATCTCCCTAGAAAGGCCTTGGTACAACTAAACTTTATTATCAACGCATGTTTATCTAAATCATATTTTCCTCTCTCTTGGAAACATGCTAAAGTGATACCGATAGCTAAACCAGGAAAGGATGCGAGACTTCCTGAAAACTATAGAAAACTATTAGCCTCCTACCGGCAATGAGCAAAATTCTTGAAAAAAACTATATTATCTCGACTAAATGAAGTTGTCGAAAGGTTGAGAATCTTACCAGATTTCCAGTTTAGGTTCCGTAAAAAGCTCTCTTCTGTCCACCAAGCACTTCGATTACACAAATACATAAAACACTCAATTAAAGAGAAAAAATCAGTAGGTGTTGTAGCCTTAGACATTGAGAAAGCCTTCGACTCAGTCTGGCATAACGGGTTGCTATTTAAATTGAGAAAGTTTGGTATTCCTACTTATTTAATCAAAATTATTCAATCTTTCCTGTCAGACCGAACTTTCTCCGTTCAAATTGGAAAATCCCTCTCAATGGCAAAAACCATACCGGCAGGTGTTCCACAAGGATCATGTTTAAGTCCGGTCCTCTTCAATATATATACTGCAGATATACCCCAAACAAACAACTGTCAGTTAGCATGTTTTGCGGATGACGTGTGCCTTTTTTGCGATGGTGAAGACCCAACAAGTATCTCCTTAAACCTTGAGCTCCAATTAGAGTCTTTATATCAGTATTACTTTCGATGGAAGATAAAACTGAATGCCGCCAAAACCCAAGCGGTATTTTTTTTTCAAAGAAAAGAAAAAGACCTTAGACTTTCTTGGTGAACCTATTAAGTGTTACCTTGGGCTAGTCTTTGATAAAAAACTAACTGGTCTACATCACATTGAAACAACTTCGGAGAAAATGAGGAAAGCGTTCTGCTCCTTATACCCGCTTCTAAATAAAAAATCGAAAATTCTGATTTACAAAATGGTTATACAACCCATTGCTGCATATGGTTCACCCTTATGGAGGCTCTATGCGAAAACCACTAAAACCAAATTGCAAATAACACAAAATAAAATCCTTAAACATATTGCCAATAAGCCTTTCTTCTATTCTACGATAATGTTGCATAATGAGACCAAAGCACCAAAGTCAGAACAATTAATGAAATAGTAAATAGAATTTCATCAAAATTTATGGCAAATTGCACCCACATAGACAATAGTATTATTTTATATTTACTTAGCACATAATGCAACTTAGTTTTAAGTAAAGGGCTATGCCCACTGCTACGTTCGTAGGTTAAGTTTTAACATTTTCTCTTTTTCTTTGTCACTATAAGGTTTTCATGCTTTTTTCCTTAACCTATACTTTTAGTCACTTAAACTAAATCATCTGAATAGCTTGCTAAAAATATATAAACTATAGAGTTAAGGTTGCATACCGGAATCTAAGTTAAGGTTTTGTTAAACATTGTTAAATCTATACTATGAAATAAATTTAAAAAAATAACACTGCTAAGCTTGCTGTTGATGACAACACCTCAACAAAAAAAAAATCAGTTAAGTTTTTGAAAATTGGATGCCACTAACACATCTGCGGCCAATGTAGTCCAATGTTGGGACTGTCGCGCCTGCTATTTATTTATATGGTCGCGGAAAAATTATTAGAAGGAAGAATCCAAAACAAATGCCTCCGTTTTTATTCAGAATTATTATACACATTTAACCCTTAAAATCACAACTGCCCACGAACTTAAAAAAAAAAGATGCGTAAATGTTCACTCACTCCATACAAGCAGTATAACCATCAATCTTCTCTACTACGGAAATAAGCTCTGAATTCAATTAATTCCAATTGAGTTCCCCATTTCGCAATTGCTTCAATATATTCCGCCCCATCATTCGGGGGCGGCAACTAATAATAAATTCCATGCAAACCGAAATTAATTATTCAAGATAAAAAGCATTTCAATTAACAGCGGCCGTAAAATATATATTTTTTTTAAATGGATTCCTATCAGGCCTTAATTCAACGACGAAGAAAGCTCATGCTGGGCTGCATCGAGTCATCAAGTTGCTCACCATTATTAATTTAGCCGCTACACGCTGCATGCTTATATCAGACGTAGAATGCAAATTTGTTTTGCATGTTGTGCACTATGATCAGTGTTGCCAATTTAGCCGTTTTCCGGCCAAATTTAGCCGGAAACCGTGCTGTTTAGCCGGAATAAATTTATAATTCCAGCCGGCCGGATTTTTAGCCGGAATTGATTTTTTTCTGCCGTTTTTCCGGCTAAAATTATTTTATGATTTTTTTTACTTTGAAAGTAGAATCAATTTTTCAATAATCACAAACAAAATAATTAATCGCCGTGAAATTATTTCTACTTACACTTATTAAGTGTATTATGTAGGGTATGTAAGTACCTAGAGGAAAACTTGCATTTATATCTCCTTGGAAAAATTGGCCGCGGAGACTTGCCTTTTTTCAATAAATTTAGGGTGATTTAGGGTAAACTGACTGATATTAGTACACAGCAAAAAATCCGGTGTGAATTTAACTCCGAAAATTGTCGAATAGGGTCCCTCCGTTTGGATAAAATATTGTGTTATCCAAATGGATGAACACAAAAGTGTACTTCCAATTACACCAAAAGGAGTAATACTCGATATTTTTGGGATAAAAATAAAACACAAGTTTCACAGAACATTTAACTCATAAATGAGTTTTGTATAACTACCATTTACCTCTCTATAGGTGTTTGCGACATTTCATTTACCTCTTTACGCTCTAAAAATGCATAATAAATTACCTGCCTACAGTGGGATTCGATCCAGCGACCCTATGATTTGAAGACTAACGCTCTACCTACTACACCACACAGACTATACGGGATGACGTTCGTAATTTGCACCATATATTACGCGCGGAATTAACTCCATTTTAAGTAAATTTTAACACCATATAAACAAAAACTGATATAATTTCGAATAAAAGTTATTATTTATCCAAATGAATTTTATTTTGAGTGTTTTATCCTAATGGATAAAAGGAAAATGTTATACTCGGGACGGAGTGAAATAAATGTATTTAACTCCATAGGTATAAAAAAATTAAACCTTTTTGGATAAATTTTGGTTCACACCGCCTGATTTTTTGCTGTGTACCTAGTCTAATCATGTAATTTACTAACCACCAATATGCTGAATAATTCGCAAAATGGAAGACAGTTTCTTAGATAAAATTCTCGGAGCATGGGGTAACTTAACATTTTTCCATTTTGCAAAGTGTCAATTCATTACCACAGATAACGTAATCATGCCAGATTAAGTACAAGGGTGAACACTTTTTAGCGCGACTTATAGATATTGGTAATATCGCCGGAACTTTGTAGTGTTCAACACTAACGTTGTCCAAGTAGCTTGCCCAGTACATTACAAAAATTCTTCAGCACAAAAGCTACGTGCTGAAGAAGCGGGTAGGTTGTCCCCGAATTATATACTCACTTAAATCTAATTTTTGTAGTTTACTGGGCTTTATTGGACAGCGTCTGACGATGCGTTACATTTAGTTGTTGGGTTTGTAGCAACAAATTTAACAAAATTCTATACCATTTCCCGGCCAAGCTCATAATTTTGGAGCATCAATTTCGTATCTTTGGAGCATCAAATTCGTAATTGCGGAACATCAATAATGGAACAATGGAACATCATTTCGTAACTATGGGAAATAAAATATAATTTGCAGGGCTCAAATTTGAAAATGAATAACAAGCTTATCATCATTAGCACGAGTTCCAAATTACGCATTTGGACCATCATTTGCTCAATAATGACTGGGGACGCAATTTTTTGTAAAATTGAAGAACAAGAATGTAAATTTGCTATCAATCTTTACACATTTCTATTCAAATTCTTTAAGAAAAGTGGGTCCTCAAATTATTGAACTGAATGTTCATCAAAATATCGCAATTGTGAGGGATATTTTTACCATTTACACAAACGTCAAAAGTAAATGACGAATTCTAATGACGGAAGCATCACTCCAATTTCAAAATTTCATAATCATGATAGATTATCGTCAAAAATGGATAAATTTTAATCAAAATATAAGATTGTTCAAGTACGATGATGGTAAGATATCCATACATAAATGCTGTTGCCCTTGCCCATAGTTACGCATTGGATGTTCCTTTTACGAATTTTATGTTCCACAATTTCGACCGAGGAATTGCACCTGTATACAACCATTTTGGAGCATATATGTAATAAAACTAAGAAATCTTAGCCGGTTTTTAGCCGTTTTTCTCGCAGAAACTTATTTAGCCTGATTTTTAGCCGTTTTTGAAAAAAATATAGCCGTTTTTCCGGCTAAATTTAGCCGTTTTCTAAATTTCCAGTTGGCAACACTGACTATGATGCCGCGAGAGAAGAAGATTCATACATACTAATTTCTTCACTTGATGTCATGCCATGAATGATGCCGTGTGCTGGTGTGGTGCCTCTTCTATACATTCTCGATTCAAGCCCAATCTCTTTCTCCTATTAATTAATTGCTCACCCCCTTTTTGTTGACTAATTGGAACACTCTCAATCAATTTGACAGACGCCTAGAGTAGGACAATGACAATGTGATGCGATGCGGCGGCTGCCTCAAAAACTCTGGGAATCAAAGTCGCTGGCCGACAAACCGCCATTAATTGATTTGTTTTGTGGAAAATTGATTGTTTGACTCAAGTCGGTCGTTCTGTTCAAAATGACAATATTTAATGTTACTTTTTGAAAATTTTATGAAGCTATTAGAAAAAAACATTTTCATTTTGTTGTTGTAGCTAGCATCTTCTGGATGAGAGTTCTCCCAGAGTAATGATGAAATAACCCACCAAACAAAATGATTCGCCGGCGATCTGAAGACGATTTGCCAAGACGAGAAATTTGTTCGCCGGCGAACTCGTGTTCAGATCGCAAACAGATTGCCTGAGAAGAATATGGTACTTCTATGGCGAATTGCCCCGGTGAACCGAAAGCAATACGCCAATATAATTCGAAAGCGATACGTCGCGGCGAACTAAATACGATACGCATTTACGACTCGTAGAAGTTTTGTCATTACGAAACGTAAATTTTGCATTTGGGATTCGTAGAAGTTTTTCCATTTGCATTGATGATTCGTAGAAGATGACTTTTGCCCGACCAGATTCGAATTGGTGTTTATTTTATTACATGTGAACAGTAGATAACTCGATAACTCGAAGCTGAAGGGAACTTTTATTTCAACTTATGGAAATTTTGAGGTATCGAGTTGAGTCATTGAGTCCAAATCAAAGAAAATTCGACATATAGAGTCCAGTCTTTTATAATTTAACTTCGAGTTATAGAATTGCTTTTTTTTCATCATAATGAAGAAAAGTCTGATTCGAATTTTCATCGCCGCCGTGAATTATGCTCGAAAGATACGCAAATTGTTCGCCATGATGAAGAAAGTTCGTACTGACTTCGAATATTCTTCATCATGTCGTACTATTTGCGTAAAATCCGACGATAGTTCGTCTAGTCGAAGAAGACTCGAATCAGACTTTTCTTCATTCCGGTGAAAGTTCGCCAAATTGTTTGGTGGGAAACATTTGATTAACTGTATTATTTATTTGAAACGATAAAACGAATATGTATTTTTGCAAGTTTTCTGTGTGGCAATTAGAAATGGCACAAAATCACACTGCCGGACGACAGATGCAGAATCAATAAACAGAATGACTTAAAATTGCCATTGCCGTCTTTAAATTTTTATAGTTTGCTTATTGAGCTTATATTTATTTTGTTAGTGCAGTCAAAATATCCCATTTCAGGCCTCCAAATAGAAAAAAATAGAGTAAGGCTAAATTTTGTGGTTTTTGAATCAGTGGGCTCCCAGGAATCTAAAACTCATTTTGCTAAAAAAAAAATTTGATCGGAAAGGTCCCAAAAAGGACAGAAAAGGATACTCTTTATTCCTTGAACGGAGGTCGGCATGCGGAGTATCATATCAAAGGGGACGTCGAGTACATTACTTATCCGTTGTTTGTTTCCTGTTTCAAGGACCCTCAACGGAATAAATCGAGATTAAATGGAAAATTATTGTGTTTCCCGTGTATCTTCCCAAAGCCATAACTACGAGAATAATTCAAGTTGTCGCTACGTTTCTCACTTTTCCGAATCTATAATAACTGAAAATTGTACCATTAAATTTGCTAAGACAAAAAATATCGGAAAGCTCTGAAAAAGGACATAAAAGGATACTAATTACAAACCTTGATCGAACGTGAGCATGCGGGGTTTCATATCAAAGAGTACGTCGAGTTCATTGCATATCCGGTGTTTGTTTCCTGTTTCAAGGACACTAAATGAAATAAGTCGCGGTTAAAAGAAAAATTACGGCTTTGGAAAGATACAGATACGGGAAACATGAAAATTTTCCATTTAATCCCAATTTTCTCATGTGAGGGTCCTTGAAACAAGTAAAAAACACCCGATATGGAATGTACCCGACGTCCTCTTTGATATGACACCCCTCATGCCCACGTTCCATCAAGGTTTGTAATTAGTGTCCTTTTATGTCCTTTCTCAGAGCTTTCCGATAAGTTTTTTCTTAGCAAATTTAATTTATTTAATTTATAGATTCGGAAAAGTGAGAAACGTAGTGACAACTTGAATTATTCTCGTAATTATGGCTTTGGAAAGATACACGGAAAACTCGAAAATTTTCCATTTATGCTCGATTTATTCCTTTGAGGGTCCTTGAAACAGGAAACAAGTACCGGATATGTAATGTACTCGACGTCCCCTTTGATTTGATGCCCCACATGCCGACCTCCGGTCAAGGATTAAAAAGTATCCTTTTTTGTCCTTTTTGGGACCTTTCCGATCAAATTTTTTTTTAGTAAAATGAGTTTTAGATTCCTGGGAGCCCACTGATTCAAAAACCACAAAAATCAGACTTACTCAATTTTTTTCTATTTGAAATGCTAATATGACTGCACTATGTAGTCGCGGATTTGGTCATGGATTGTGTAAAGTGGGTTGGCTGTGCAATTTAAATATTACTGATTGTTTTGAGAACGCTGGATACAGTATAATAAAACAACTTTGAAGTACATATTAATAAGGAACATTACATTTAAAACGAATCTGTAAATCATACCATTTAATAATAGGGAGTAATAGTCTTAGAAAAAACGTGCAAGTATTCGCTGTTTTTAGTAAAATCTATGAAATTTTAATTAATTGTAGAGGGAAAAAATATATTAAATTTATCAAATTTTAGTAAATGAAGTAGCTTCCTCTAAAATATCGCCTGGAATGTAATAGTGGCCTGGTGAAACATTCGCACATTTCTGCAATAGCTGTGAAGCTGAAGCTGTGAAGTATTATGAGAATACATACATACTTAGTTTGTGAGACTGCACATTTTGGCGAAAAAAAAAACTATACGAAAACTGTTGACTGGTAGCTGAATACCCATAGACATTCCGCACTTATATGATCTTAACTGGCGGTTAATTCTGTAAAATGTTCAACCTATTCAGAACCTGACCAGTATATGTATGTATATCTTTTCCTGTCAGTCAACCAAAAGGATATCATGGCGTTATAAATACCAAAAATAGTACATAATTCTCGAACGCAAAGTTTTTGTCGTCTTCTGAAAAGTTGCTTTTGGACTTTGGTGGTTTTCGCGATGAGCGATTCAATTAAAGAGTTGATGCTCATCACAGGATTAAACAAACATTCTTGTTCTCGGTTCTCAAAAAACTGTGAGTAATTTACTGCTCTACTGCTTAGTTTCAATTAAAGAGTTGATGCTCATCACAGGATTAAACAAACATTCTTGTTCTCGGTTCTCAAAAAACTGTGAGTAATTTACTGCTCTACTGCTTAGTTTCAAGCTTTGCAGTCGGTTTGCGCACATCACAGCCTAGTACGCCGAAATACTGCCATTACCCGCCAAACGAAACACTTTCAAAATGTTTAAAAAAAAAAGGTTTTCCTAAAACCGCATTTCTTATCCGAAATCAGTTTTCGTCACAAATTCACATTTGACATTTGGTTAAATTTGTTTTTCACCGAAGTGATACATATAGTATAGTGACTTTAGCTCTAGACCCAAACATCCAAAAAAAGACCTGACTTTTGATGCCAAACTGTTCTATGGCCTGACCGCATTACGCAGTAAAAAGTTAGACTTTTTTTCGCGTCACATTTAGGGGGGAGGGGGTGGCAAAGGGGTGAAATTATGATTTTTCGCCAATATCTTGTTAACTGTAATATTTACAGCAAAATGTTCTGAGGACGATTTAAACTACACAAAATTTCCTTTCTAATGATATATTATATCATATACCTTCTCTTGGCAGATTATATACTAGACCTTAAAACATTTGGTGTATTTTAGATTTTTTGATAGTTACATTTGGCGCTCTAGCTCCTGAAGTAATTAAATTGGAGCCATGGTAATTGGGATAACTATTCCTAACAACATATAGCTTTCCCACACGGAGACTCAGGCTGCCCCGACAAAGCATTCCCCTATAGTCTCTATTAAAATTAAAAAAAAAGACATGCCTGTAACTTTTCGCCGAATCACAGCAGGTGGGAAAAATTTTGATGAACGTTAAGGCTGAGTCCTATTAGACCCTCCACCAAATATTACTTCGATCGGATTAAAACAAAGGGTACCTCCCATACAAATTATTCAAATTCAATGCCACTAGTTTATTAAGAAATAAGGGAACAAGTCAACCAAAATTAAAGTTTTGCTCGTAGGCAATTTTCCGGTCATTTTGCGGAATATCGAATGTATAGAAAAATCTAACAAAGAAATAATTAACGGGGTGGGTGAAAATGAATTTTTTTCGCTGCTATTTTGTCATTGTAAGTTCATACTTATTGTCGTGGAATATGGCGCAAACGCTGAGGAATTCCATAAACTTTAATCCGAAAATAGTTCAGAATTTTTCCCTCCCATTTTATGCACTATTTTCCGATTCCGCTTTTCAATAATTTCCACGATCAACCTAAAAGGCCTGGATAGACCACGGGCGGAATGAGAATGAAATTTTTGTCCGCTGCGATTTTCTCAGTGAAAATGCATACATACTGTCGTGGAATATGTGGTAAATGCTGGGGAATTCCATAAACTAAAATCCGAGAATGGTTTCACAATTTGTCTCTGCCATTTTATGTGTTATTTTTCGATTCCCCGGTCATTAGATAATTTCCACGATGAACTCGTCGTGGACAGTGAATCGGTTTGACGTTTGCAAAACTCACCACGCCCGACGGAGAATATGCTACAGAGTCGACTCATTTTCACGTTGAAAATGCATTCGGACAAGGGGGAAATTATTTTTTTTAGTTATTTTTAAGAAGATTTAGGACGTAAAACGCCTTTGTAGCAATTTTCGAAGCTAAAATTTTAAATTCACCACGGTTTTTATGCCGGTTCATTACCGTTTCATTTTCATTCCGCTCGAACTCTATCCGGGGCTTTAGTGGGCAGTGAATCGGTTTGACATTTAAGAAACTCACCACGGTTAACGAAGAATATGCTCCCGAAGTGGCTCATTTTCATATTGCAAATGCATTTGGATAAAGAGGTCTTTACAATTGGAGCGAAAATGAAAATGAAACGGTCGCAGAGTATTTTTTTCACATTATCTGAGCTGAACTTCAAATTAACCCTCAGGTGGTTCATTGGGGTCTGACAGACCCCAGAGAAATTTTAATCTTAAAATTTTCATAGAAAAACCTTTTGAATTGTATTTTGATGCATATGTAATTTAATTATGTGTCACATGCTTTAATTTAAGCATGAATTTGTTTGAATTTGTGATTTTGTTAATAAGTTATAGCAGTTTGAAAATGCTCTGGTTGGTGGGGTCTGACAGACCCCACCAACCATTTACGTATGTGTTTTACAAAAGTAAATTTTTCGTTTTGTGGGAAATTTTAAAAGTATTTGGGAAACAATAAAATGTAATATAAATGGTCGGGAAGTGTTGAAACTTTGTAATTAGAGTACATTTGTGAAATTAGATATGTTATTTTTGAAAGAAATGGAAAATTTAGGTTGATTTAAATTAGGTTTTTTTTTTTATTTTTTTACTCAATTCATTCAAAATTATTCCGTTTTTACCTGGTTTTCATTTATGTGGGTCCCGTTTCACTATTGTGTCGTAACTAGAGCCCGGATTCTCGTGCAATTGCACGTTAATGCACGAAATTGCATTTAAGGGTATATTGCACGTTTTAGGGTTTTTGAATGTAAACGTTGATTTCAATTTTTTTAGCCTCTTTCATGACATTTTTTTCCAGAAATATGGAAATGTGCACAATTTTTCGATAGACAGAGTGAATAAAAGTAATGAGAAAGAAACAACAAGTGAAAAAAAATAAAACTAAACAAAATCCATCGGCATATATGGAAATTTCGTCAAACGCCAGTCGATTTTCATAAAATTTTGCAGCTGTTGCTTGTGAAGTGCACGCTAATTAACTGGTGGTTAATTAAACTTAAATTCAAATAGGCACATCTGCTCCTTAGAAAACGATTCATTCACGGATTAGATAAAGCCAAAGGCTGTGCCATGGATCCTAAACTAATAAACCTTATTAAAAATGAGCTAATATACAGAGCGCTTTATGGGGAGAATCTTACGGTAGGTTAAAATATTGGAAGTTTCCTGTATATAAGTAAAAATTATTAATTTGTTTGAGAGCTACTCCTCTTAAAGTAAACTTTTCCTACATCGACTACTCCAAAGTCTGAGCTTCTAAAAGCCTGTAAAAAAAGAGTTTTTTAATATTACACGCAAAATGCACATTTGGGAACTTATTTTGCACGATTTTGCACGTTTCGGGATTTTTACTGCAATTTTTTTTTCAATTTTTTACTGCACGAAAATCCGGGCTCTAGTCATAACCTTATGATTTTTAAGTCAAGTCTTAACCCTTAAATGCATGATTTTTTATTTTTTTTATTGAAAGAAAAAATGTTTTAAGGTTGATAAATGGTATAGAAGTTTGAATGAAAAATAATAAAAAAATCTAATTCACAATTTTCATCCTGTTTTGGAGGAATAAAACATTGTAGCCAACTGCCAACACCATGCATTTGTCCAAGAATTATTATACAAAGAAAAACTTTTTTGATTTCATATTTATTGTATTTTTTGTAGGAAATTATTTGTTGTTATGGAAAATGTTAAAACAATTTCGATTTTTGTTTATGCAAAGGACTACTCCACATTGTGAGCAAGCAGTACGGCTAAACCCCTTGCAGCCGGGTAATTTGCATATTTTTTTGGACGATGTTGGCCAATGGCCTACCATCCGGACGTCCTTAGGTGGAACATGCTGTGTGGGTCCCCTTCGTTTTATCTTTGTTTGATTGCTTTGGTTCCTTTGAACAGTTCCGAGACAGTCTATCCCTTCATTGGCAAAAAATTACAACCACGTGTAGAGATTATCGAAGTACAAAATGTGATTCACATTCCCAAGGCACGACGCGAGTTAAGCGGATCACAGCGTTGGACACTGGTCCCAAATCCGGTACATTTGGATATCGATCATCAAACCGACCGAAACTACAAAACTGCAGAGAAGTATCCAATCTTGCAATATCCCGGCCTAACTTCTTGGTTCCCGAGAAACTTTGTCTGATCGCTATTTAACACAAGCTGGTTGTTCCTCCAAACAAGCTACCTAATTTCCGAACGTGTTTTCTTCACTTCGGAAACTGTGGGGGGTTTCGGCAAAGTGTCCACAGATTCAGATTCCTCATTTGCCTCGTAATCCTCAATGCAATCGTCGTCATTTTCCACAACTTCCCAATCATGGCGTTCATTCTCAATGAAATAGTCGATCGTGTCACTATCGACATTTTCTTCGTCCTCCGAAATATTGTCCTCCATAAGAGATAGCAAATATTCCATTACTACATGTATAGTGTAGTATCCAGGTGATAATCCTAGTACATCAGATTGCAAAATGTGGTGGAGACAAATTTTTTTTTTTTTTGTTTCTTATGTTTTTTGGGATGCTGAACACGAATCTGGAGCTTCCCACCAACATTTCGTTGCGGAACAGGGTTAAAATCGGGAAAAATCCTAAAATTTTTGCTGTTTTTTCGTTATTTGACCCCTTACTCCGAAACTATTTATTTCTGCGAAAAACTTTCCATTAATATTTCAGAGAGCACATAATTGCGCGTCTAAAGAGACATAAATACTATAAATCCGTTGAGCGGCACTACTACAATTGATAATTTAAATTTCCCATTTTTGACATAGTTTGACATATTATGAATAAAATTTTGAGATTGAACGGTTTTTTATTTTTGGTCGCAAAAGTTTCACTTTTCTTGTACATTATGTATTTTGGGGTGAAGAACCTGAATCCGTAACTTTCCACCAAAATTTCGTTGCAAAAAAGGGTTAAAATTGCAAAAAACGCCAAAAAAATGACTTTCAATTGTAGCAATACCGCTTAACACATTTTCATGATTAATGGCGTTGGACCCGCAATTATGTTTTCTCTAATATTTTCATGGACAGGTTTTCGGAGAAATGTACACTTTCGAAGTTATAAACAAAAAAATACCGGCGTACAGAGGGCTGCGCCCGCAATACGAGGGTTTTTTAGAATTTTGATGCATAGTGAATATTTTTTGGGCATATATTTTATAAGCAATAGATAAGAATTGTGCACAGCATTAATGGAAAGCTTCCTGTAAATCTATTTTTGGATTGGTCTAAATAAACGCGTTCCAGAATGAAAGGCTAGCGCCTTTCATTCTGTTCCACCTTTAATTAGACCAATCCAAAAATAGATTTACTATTTACCCAGTTTGTATAAAAGTAGGTACTCTAAGGCAAATCTACAGGCATTTTTCGATTTAAGATTTCTGATGGCCTTTGAGCAAAAAGAAACTCAGGCAAACGTAAGGCCGGCTTGGCTTTATATATGAACTGAATTATTGGCTGTAAAACTACTGTTACTCTTTTTTTAATCAAGGAAAAACAACTTATATGAAATGATTCCATTGTGTCCCCTGACATAAGAGCCCAAGCAAGCTTTCCTATGAGTATTGAACAAGTATACTTTTGCAGCTATTCAGGGACACCCTGTTAACTTGGTCCTACAAACTTCAAAAATATTTGTGGCAAACACTATTGCCATTCCATGCATATCCACCAAATTTCATGTTCATTGTTTCATCAAGTTAAAAGATATGCATTGAAGAAATGCTTAAGAGGCTTCCCTTGCATTGTGAAAGGCCCTTACTAAATACTAACTTGGCTATATTTCCGGTTTGGATACAGATATTCGAATGAAAATTCGAAGACATATTCCCTATGTAATTTCCTAAACATCCCTAGCAGAATTTTCATATTTAGAAACCTAAAAGGGGCTACACGCGATCAAATTCAAATTTTACAAATTTACTGTTATTTACTTTTCCTTAGCAAAAGTCAACAGTCTTAATATTTAACGTATATAAAGCCATACTGACCAATCTTTGTGCAAAGTTTCATATCGATCCCTATAACGGTTTAGAAAAACGGAGGTCGAATAGGAAGTTTAACTTTAAACGCCAATAACTTTTTTACCGTTACTCGAAACTGGAAAATTTTAACTGATGTGAGATGTACTCGTTTAGTTCTTTGCTTTAAATACCCATATGTCAATCTCCGATAAAAACTAAAAAAGTCGCCTTTTTTCAAACGTTCGGGACACCCTGTTATCTTCTTCCTACCAACTTCTAAGGTATATGTGCCAAAGACTGTACACACAGAAAAATAAAGTATGAAAACAAAAGTTTTTGATTTAAAATCAAGCTTTTTTCCTCTTAAATTTTGCGCAAAATGGAACAATGTTTAAATTAAATAGGCAGACTCTTTATTTTTAAAACGTGTAAAAAGATTTATAATAAAATAGGTGTCCTTTTGAATTAAGAAACTAAACTTTTGAAATCAAGACATATCGTCATTTTGAAACAAGATGTTGTTTTCTAAATTTAAAATGCAAGACCCTTACATTTAAAATCCATACCAATTTGGATCAAAAATAATATAATTTTGAAACAAAAAGTTACATTCATTGAATCAAAATACAAATGCATTTAAAATTTAGGGTTAGGGTTATCATTCGTTTGTAGCTGCTCATATCCTGAAACTGTTTAAGTCCGAGTGCAAATAAAAAAAAAATCCGATTTAGTGAAAAATTATGTTTATTCGACAAAAATTTGAGAACACTTGCTTTCTTTAATTTAAGATGAAAAATAATTTTGTATTGTTATCAATTCGGTATCAAAAGCATCTAATTTCCTAAAAATAAATAGTCAAACTATAATTCAATTTGTTAACTGCAAAGAAGTTTACTTAGTATCTTGGCTAATTTGAGACACCGAAGTTGATTTGCTCGATTCCTCAAGCGATGAGTTCAGCCATTCTGTTATTACAGTAATCGTGGATGCTTCATGCAAATCAAAAGGCAACTCCTGTAGAAAAGAATTTTTACTATTATGTTTACGTATAAAACCAACTTAAAGGTTTGGATAAACCTCGGGCGGAATGAAAATGCATACTTACTGTCATGGAATATGTAGCAAATGCTAGGGAATTCCATAAGCTACAATTCGAAAATGGTTCCAAATTTTTCTCGGCCATTGTATGTATTATTTTTTGATTATCCACTCTATCCTATCCACTATTTCGATCCCCACTCATTAGATATTTTTCACGATGAAATGACCGAGGAATCGAAAAATAACATATAAAATGGCCGAGAAAAATTATTATTATAGATTATTCGGATTGTCGCTTATGAAATTCCCCAGAATTTGCCACATATTCCACGATACTAAGAATGCCTTTTCATTGAGAAAATCGCAATATCCGTAAGGTTCATCAGCTTTAGCACTTTAAAGAGTTATTTCTTCTTTCTTGAGGAATTCGCATGTATCTAATGAAAGTTGCCATTGTTCGAATAAGTGTTCAGCATCACTTTCCCTGTCACACACTGCAACACTGTTCACTATTTCGATAAAAACTCCGGTATCCAGTATGTAATTCGGAATAGCTTCCGACATTTTTCACAGTTTAATAAAAACGAAAATAATAACTCACCAAACAATTACTTTTAAGCACTACGCGTAATACATGTTTACTGCGACTTTGAGTGCGCAACTTGATTGAAAAGATGACGTTGCTTTAATTGACTGCACATTTGAAAACAAGTATTTATCACCGTTTGTTTGTTTCAAACAAAAGTGAATACCTTTTGAAACTAAGTGGCTACATTTTGAGATAAAATGTTTTAACTTTTGAAAAAGAGAATATACGACCCTTTTAGATCAAATTATTTACATATTTTGAATTAAAAGGTGAGCTAAGATCCAACAGATTCAAATCAAAAACTCATACATTTTGAAATGAAACTTTTAAGGTAAAATCAAAAGTTTTTCAATCAATTTAAAAATAAGATAGTGACAATTTAAAATCAAAATGAATTTTTTTTCTCAGTGTAACCATTCTACACATTCCTACCAAATTTCATGACAATTGGTTGAGCCATTCGCGAGTTATTTAGTGAACAGACAGACGGACAGACGGACGGACAGACAAAATCGATTTCATAAGGGTTTTTTGAAAAAAAAAATTTCTAAAAAACCCTAAAAAAGGGAAAAACTCCGAAAATTTTGTGATTTTTCGCGTGGCAGCTACCTACCAAAAAAAACGTGACAAAACAGAAATGTCTATCAAATGTATCTAATTTCATAGTTATCAAGAACATTTTTCCACGTTTTATTTAAATTCAGAGTTCGCAAGTATTTAGACCCAAACTTTCTGTTTAAAGTGTATGATTCTGTTTACACATTAGCGAATGCAAAGTCATGTTTTTATTACGCTGATATTAGGTAACACCTCAAAAAACGCACCACGATAACTCCTGAAATAACGAAACTCGCGGTTTAAAATCAGATGTTTACATGGTATTGACAATAGGCCAAGTCGGACCAAGGAATCTCTATCTCCCTTACAAATGGGACCTCTTTGATACGTTGATGAGGCCATAACGACAGAATATCGCGACAAACCTGAAACTTTGTTCAACGCCTAATTGTGGCATATCCTTGAAAAGTAGCTATGAAAAAAACTATGTTCAGCTTCATATATATCTTTGCAAGAAAAAAAACCCGTTTTTTAAACGCTGAGAATTTCACATTATGTACTCTGTTTACGGATTTGTGGTCTTAGCATTTATGGGGCATACTCCATGAAACACCTAACGCTACGCCCTACGCAAATGCCAACTATTTTAGAACAGGCAACCCTAGGTTTAAATCCGGCCATATGCGGTTTAGTATCAATGCTAATGTGTAAATGCATTACTTTTAGAATTTGTTAAAATTTTTCTAAAACATCGTATGGGCAAAATATTTAAAAACGAAATTCTTATGAAGTTTGGAGTTCCAAAAACGTTTTCATCGTTAACTTCATTACATATATGTAGTACAAAACCATAACTCCCACAACTACATATTATTTTCCAAACTTCAAAATAATTAAACTTGTAACCCGCAACAAGTCCGCATTAAATTGCTTCCTCATCTTCTACTTCTTCTATAGCACGGCTATAATTCCAAACTTATCTTGGACATTGCAATTTATTTTGGAGTAAAATTACCGCCTCAAGGATGGTTATCGTCTTGTGGTAGCCTGTGAAAAAGTTCCACAAGCTTCTCCTTCGTCGAAACGGCCATACTTACCTACTTCCTGTTTATTTTTGTATTTGATTTTGTAATTACCTACTTGTAACGAACATTTTGTTTATTTCCGGACTCCTTGAATTTTCGTGATGGCTATTTTTACGTCCTTTTATCGAGCCAAGTGGATTTTAGCTTCTTCATAGTGGCTAGATGTACATATTTTTAGAGGTATCTATTCGTAAGTGTGGGTAAATATTTGTTTGGTGTATGTGTATAAAAAAATATGGTCGTTGGCTTAAAATGGCTTTATCGTAATTTTCCTTTATGCTTTATTAAGGTGTAAAAGGATAATAATTTTCCACTTTTATGGATGACCATACATAATCGTGAGAAGTGTGCATATGTGTAATAATGTGGAATAAGAGAGAGTGTTAGGTAGAAAGTATGTAAAAAAAATTAGAAACTATATTGATTCTATTTAATTTCTTTCTATATAAGAAAGACATTCATACTAAGAAGTAAAAGGTTTTTTGCTGGATGTCGTGGATGCTTTAAAAACGTTCTCCAGGAAAAAGGTTCAGGCTGTTATGCATTAAACTGACGACGTCGGCCTGAGGTTCCTTATTGGGTTAATTTATCAGCTTGACTTGAGCTCAAACACTTTTTTACCTACATATAACAGTGGCGATCCTACGTAGGGGTTCAAACCCCCTCCGAAATGTTCAGATGCATTAATGCTATTTTTTTAGACAGTAGGTTGGCTGGAATAGTGGCTAGGGTAATCGCCTTCGAGGCACAGGGTAGTGGTTTCGAAACTGTAGACAGATTCAGTTTATGATAGTTTTAGAATTCATCATGTGATCGACTAAGATTTCATTGAGATGCTAAATGAGTACTTCTTTATATAAAGACTGAAAATTAAGATATTGCAAGCCCATCGAAGTAATTTATGAAGAAATTTTATCGACAATGAGCGAGGGATTCAGTACTCGGAAAGTTGCGGGTAATATGTTGCTGTTCTTCTGAAGGTTCTGGCCTAAAGCCAGGAAGGCACTACATAAAAATCTACAGTAGAAAACTATGTCCCGTGTATAGTTTCATTCAGAGGTAGGACAGCTGAAACTGGAAATGGGAATATTGTTTTAAGTTTTATAATTTTGCCACTAACTTAAGATTATGGCTGACAGATTCAGTTAATTTATCTGGACTGGACTGGACTCCCTGCCAACGTAAACCATCGTTCCTAAAACCCCTCCCGAAATATTTTTCTGCGTACGCCCCTGCCTATAATACATATTAATTATAGTCTGACACCTTTAAGGTGACTGACATTTCACAACTCCTCCTCCTATGTTTATTGGATTAGTTCGATGCATTACAAAATTATCTACCAGCCAAGAGTGAAAGTTCACTAACTTTGGCACTTTCCAATTAATATACATTCGGGTGTACGTCCTCAGGAAAAATGCTTAATTAATGAAACTTATCATTTCGCTGAGCCCCCATTACTATTTATTCAATAAATGTTCGAATCAATTAGCGACAATTTCAAATATTCATGTCAACAATGTTCGAGTGCATACCATGCACATCCTATTATAATCTGGCAGGATCAATTTGCCCTAAAACTATTGACTATATTCAGATCAATTAGCCGTTCATTACCAGCTTGACAAATAACACATTAACACCAACGAGATATTTGAAAATGTGCAAATTGATTGAATTTTCACCTGGTAATTTTGATGTTGTTTGCTATCTAATTAGCACATTGTATTTGTCGCATTGTGTGTATTTGTTCACTTCATTTAACAACATTTGAAATGTTCGAGGAGGGCCGTAGCCTAAAATGACGGGCATGGACAGGCGAGTTAGTATGGTTCAAAGTAGTCCAACAAATACGAATATAGTTGTTGGAATTTTCCCAAGTCTAATAATAGATAAATTGTAGGAAATTTTCTACATTTTCACATTTAATTATTATTAATGAAGTAGAAAAATTATGCGTATAGCGTTAAATGAAAGGTGTCATGTATGTATACATTTTAGTGGAATTTGTTTGGTATCTGATTAGGGCAAACTCCGAAATTAGATGGGTATTATTGCGGGTAGTTTTAGGGTTTCCTCACACGAAGATACTTAATTCTCCGCAACTAAACACATTGTCGAAACTTTAGTATCCCTATGTGAGTTTTCCCTTGGAGCAAATATGATAAAATAACTTAGAAATAAGAGGAAGTGGGGTTGTAATTATAACCACGAAAGGGACATGTTCCTACTTCTGATATTGAATTCAAAAATTAATATTATTTTTTTTTTAATTGTTCTCTTGTTGTACACTTTTCTAATACAATCCCTTTTTTCTTTTTCATTTTTAGGAACAAGTCAAATTAGATGCCACAAAACAGGCTACCAGTCCAGATGATTGTGATGATCTCAGTCCAATGCCACAGACTACGGTGCCGCCCGTACGACGACGTGGCGGCATTTCAGCCGAACCAGTTACAGAAGAGGATGCAACGAGTTACGTGAAAAAAGTCGTACCCAAAGACTATAAGACAATGGCCGCCCTGTCGAAAGCAATTGCCAAAAACGTGCTGTTTTCACATTTGGACGAGAACGAACGATCGGATATATTTGATGCCATGTTCCCGGTGAATTGTATAGCTGGCGAATATATCATACAACAAGGCGATGAGGGTGATAATTTCTATGTTATTGATCAGGGTGAAGTTGAGGTAAGTTGATGGATCTTGAGTTATGTTTGTGCGTCAGGTCTTTCTCCAGTGAATAAGAAAATCGAAAAAGGAAATGTAAATAACCGCAAAATACACTAGATATGCTACTTTTTTTCGGGACCAAAATATTTTCTATGGTGACTTGATTTTGTAGCTTCCATGACATTTCTCATACGAATTTTATATGGAAAATTAATTTTAAACAAAATCATGCACATGCGCAGCTTAATACTGTAACTTCGTAGTAGGGGCGTCGGAAAAATGGAAATGGAAAGATTTACACTATTGCGAAAAGTACATTTAAATGGGATTGCATTTAAACCATACCAGCCCCAAACACTAAATTTCCTACTCCACTGATAGCTATAAACAGGTTGCGTACAAGTCCGCAATTCAGTGGGACATTTTCATGTTTTTCGTGACGATTTGCTTTTCGAATTTGACTCTTTTTGGGTCGTTCAACAAAAGTTGAACGTGAGTTGAACCTAAGTTGAAAGTTACACTTTTTGGGTCGTTCAACAAAAGTTGAACGAAAGTTGAACGTGAGTTGAACCTAAGTTGAAAGTAACACTTTTTGGGTCGTTCATCAAAAGTTGAACGTGAGTTGAACCTAAGTAAAAAGTTACACTTTTTGGGTCGTTCAACAAAAGTTGATCGAAAGTTGAACGTGAGTTGAACCTAAGTTGAAAATTACACTTTTTGGGTCGTTCGACAAAAGTTGAACGTGAGTTGAACCTAAGTTGAAAGTAACACTTTTTGGGTCGTTCATCAAAAGTTGAACGAAAGTTGAACGTGAGTTGAACCTAAGTTGAAAGTTACACTTTTTGGGTCGTTCAACAAAAGTTAAACGAATGTTGAACGTGAGTTGAACCTAAGTTGAAAATTACACTTTTTGGGTCGTTCGACAAAAGTTGAACGAAAGTTGAACGTGAGTTGAACCTAAGTTGAAAGTAACACTTTTTGGGTCGTTCAACAAAGTTGAACGAAAGATGAACGTGAGTTGAACCTAAGTTGAAAGTAACACTTTTTGGGTCGTTCAACAAAAGTTGAACGAAAGTTGAACGTGAGTTGAACCTAAGTTGAAAGTTGAATTCAAGTTGAATTCGAGTTGAATTCGAGTTGAATTCGAGTTGAATTCAAGTTGAACCCAAGTTGAACGCAAGTTGAACCCAAGTTGAACTCAAGTTGAACGTAAATTGAACCCAAGCCCAACCTCTGTTGAACCTTGAATGGCACCCAACACTCACAGGGTACCACCTAGCCCAACTTCCGTTGAACCTTGAATGGCATCCAAAACTCACAAACTGTAATGCCAAAAACGTAACGCTTTTTCGTTATGATTTTCGTGACGCTTTTCGAATTTATGTGCCAGAGTCAAGACATCAAAATGTCAAAAAATCAAATTGTCCCCTTTAAATTCAGATACAGTGAAACCTCTACTGGCGGACACCTCCCATAAGCGGACACCTCCCATAACCGGACAATTTTTTCATACACACGTTTTAGGATACATTTCGGCAACAAATTTACCTCTAACAACCGGACCCTCTAATAGACGGACACGGACACCATATTTCTGTAAATATGATTCGAAAAACCTCTCACAAACGGACAGAAATTTGACTTTCTCGCATACGAAAATAAAAATATTTTGGCGATTTCCCCAATTTAAGGTATTGAGAGCAGTCTTTGGTTGTAATGCAATTGGTGGAAGAGGAAGAATTATAGTTAGAGTGGATGACTCCCACGGATTTATCTTACAATTGGCTATTTTGTTATTATTCTTGTTTTGTTAACGGGCATACTCACGATATTTTTAGAAGTAATGGTCAGGTCACCGCTGCCACACTTATGAACCTCCTCCGTTTCTCACAATAACTGAACGGTCTGCATTCTGCAAGCGTGCGTACCTGGCAGTCGGGTAAAGAGAGTATCTTCGGACTTGCTCCCTTCTTAGGTTTCGACCTTGGGCCTTCACGGCCATAACTGCCCTCGCGACAGTTCGCTTCAAACTCTAGTCCATTACAGAGTCAGAGTAAAAGTTTTCTTGGAACAGAAGGAAGAAAGAATCGATGAAGCCTGCTCTGATTGATTTGTATAAGCTAGAAGCCAAAACATTCCTATTTCTGGACCAATAATTAAAGCCAAGCTAATAATTCTGGACTTTCTGCGTCCAATGGATGGTTAGAGAAGTGAAGTAAAAGGCATAATATAGCCCTTAAATGTATAACTGGCGAAGCTTCGGATGCGTCGAAAGTAGACGTCGATCAATTCACAGCAAAATTACCCTCCATACTACATAGGTAGAAGCGTGATCTCATTTACAACACTGATGAGATAAGCCCATTCTTTCATTGAAGTTGACAAAATGTGCTGGTGGTAAACTATTTAAAGAAAGGCTGACAATTTTATTTTGTGTTAACATGGCAGGCGAAAAGGAGATGCTTCTGGTGATCGGTATGGCAGATCCCACCCTCAAGCTGCCAGTCAATTGGAAGTCGAATCGCAAAGTGTGGACGACGCTTTCCGAATGGATACAACAATTTGACAGTAAAATAAAAACACAAAACAGAAAGGTGCTTTTATTCCTTGATAATGCTGCGTCCTACCCGAGAGAATTAAGTTTTACAAATGTCACCTAATACAATAACCGTGTGTCAACCCTTAGATCAGGGGGTAATCTAAAATGTTAAGGTACACTACCGACGATTAATCCTGAACATCATTTTTAAAATTGACATAACGAAATCAGCTTTAGATATAGCAAAAATTATCAATGTTCTTGAAGCTTTGTTCTTTATCAAAACCTCTTGGCACAAAGTTAATGCAACCTCCTCCTCCAGATTTAAAAAGGCAGCATTCTCGCAAACAAATCCAATTAAATCTTTTGCAGAAGCATTGAGCAAATTGCCCGTTTGCAGACTTTCTTTTTCTTTTACTTGTAAAATGAAAATAAAAACCCGTTTTTATACCGATAATAATAAATATGAAGTACATCGTATTAATTTAATGCTTTTTATATTGTAATCTTAGAGAAAACATAGCAACTCATGCCATGCGTTAGTCCAGAGTGGCTATGTGAACACACAACCCATATGTGTTTGACTCCAAATTTATTACACTACACTCCACGAAATAATTCAAATGTCAAAATATTGTCGATGCAATTATTAACCCTTCTGACGCCGCCTACGAGCTATTATGCCTAAGGTGTAGCTGAATCTTCCGTGAAATCAATCTTATTTTTTGAAGAGGTTTTAGAAACAGTTTACATACTGTGTCTTACGATGATGCGCCGTTTTTTCGATTCTTTAGACATAGTTTACATTTCGCCGAACGTTTGATCGCATTTTTGGCCGTCGGTTCCTTTGAAATTTATATGGAAAGGGGTGTAAAATATTATTGAACGATATTTTTCATCAATATATAGTACCAATGATCTGTCTGGATCTATACGCCAACAGAAGGGTTAAATATCACGTCGGCATTTTAAGAGAGTAATGAATATTATGCGGATTTTATATTCTCAATTGTAAACAAAAAATTGACGTTTGAATAATATTTTCACGCATACTATGAACTGCAATATTGTGAGAACGGTGCCATTTTTATTTTCTGATGCCCACTCTGGACTAACGCATGCTTTCTCTAAGATTGTAATGAAGCTTTTATACGTTTATATATTGAATTTTGTACGATACCTCTTACAAGCGGTCACCTCCCATAACCGGACAAAAAGACTGACACCATGAGTGTCCGGATATGAGAGGTTTCACTGTATTTCGTTTCCTCCTTCATTTTCTTCTCAGACACGAATTTATTGATGAATGCACCACCCTTAAAAAACTGAGAGGTTTTACCTAGTTTCCTAGAAGATAAATCCTAATGGGACATTTTGCCTCTGACAAATTTTGTGCTAGGTTAAATATTTTTGTATTGTTGATTTGACATTAGCGTGAATACAGCCAACGCCATCTAGATACATCAAGGCCGTAACTCAGCCGTTTCATGCCGTCATAGTTTGCCTACTAAGTTTTGGATTTACACGAACAAACAACAACAAGCATATGACGTTATTAAAAGTAACAACAAAACAGTGCAAACAGTAGGCGAAAAATGTCCACATTGCGGCCTTAATATAGAGACGGCGGTGATACAGCTTATGTCGATTGGCAGCTTGCGATGTCAACTGGCACTTGTCATCGCATCTACACTGTAACAATTTTGCAACTTTTGTTCTTTTGTCGTTTTTTTTTTGTGTATTTTCTTCGTGAAACGAATTCTCTACTGCCAAATAGCAGCCCGCGATGCCAGATTTTCAACGAGCTGCCAGTTGGAGTCAGTGTGGATACAGCTTTATGTTGCCAATAGGGTTACTTCCGGCTTCAGCCTCGCCCGGCAGTGACAGGACTAGCAAGTTTTGCCGGGCGAATATGAATACATATAAATATTTTTCTAAAGATAGTCTACGTACCATAATAGTTATGTGGTTTGTCGATTTCTACCTACTAATCTAAAACACCTCTTCTGTCACCGAGAACTCCTGCGAGATCACCTTTTTGTATTTATTCGCATAGGAACGGCTACTGTTAATCAATGCAGGTTTCTAGCTTACGCCGGAATTCCTATTTATGCAGCTCTTTCTAGATTGCACAAACTGCTCTACTCACAAACTTATGATTCTCATTAGATTGCAGCATTAAACCTAGAAAGCTCCGTAAACTTATCCTCCTCCCCCCGATTCGGCTGTAGTTATTTCCGAGTTCCTGTCAATTTTGGAGAGTTGAAAAGAGCTACCTGTGCATTCTCTACTACCCATGAATATGCGTCCACCGACCTGTGGAAGTGTCATTCCATCTTAGTTTACAAAATTGTTAATTGTTCCCTCGTTTCGTCCGTAACACAGGCTTCGAAGAGAATATCCATTGGCAATTGATGTCAACATAACACGCTTCATGCAATACACAGAGGATATTATTAGCGCTTCACAAGCTCTGAGACCCCCTATATTTGACACAATTCTCATGTTGTTGTAGCGATTCAAGAGATTTTTTTTCTCTTGTATCGAAGGGGCTGCCGTAGGAGCATTTTGTAGACAACACAAACATCCATGGGCCAGAGTGGGATTCGAACCCACGCACCGGTAACTCAGAGATAGAGTGACATCTCTGCCACTGAACCACCGAATGCCGCTACAATTCTCATCAGAGCCGCCTTTATTTCGTTTTGTGTAAAAACTAGTGGAATCAGAACACTTTGTCATAGAATTGTTAAAGAAGCCTCTCCTCAAAAAATGAGTACATATTGCTAAGCGGAACCCTTCTCATGTTGACATCACTGCCGGACGAAATATCTGGTTAGGGTTACGGTAACCCTAACCAGATATTTCGTCCGTCAGTGGCGTGCACTCCGTAGAGGCATAAAAGCACTGCCTACCCTGGGAGAAACTGAAAATGTTAACATATAAATTCACTTTTTCAATTTTACTTCAAGCGCTACATTAATTTTTACGTGCACTGTAAAGTTAAATCATTTACTTTTGCACGTTAGAAGAAATTTAGTTTCTCCACCCAGTCATCGTCTCACAAAATCGCCGGAATAGGCACAACGACTTTGTGCCTTAAAAACGTTCACACAGTCAAAGCAAATGGTGTGTACGTATACGAACCTTTTCGATGTAGAGAGCAATCGACTGTAGCCTGGACTATGGGAAAGGTAGGCATGCTTTTCGCTCTGTTCGCTCGCTCACAGCAATCAACGACGCGCGGCGAAATTCTTCTCATTCTGCTATGCCTTGATTTTCGTAGAGGGGAAACCTGTTCTAGCAAAAAAGATTCTAAGGCGAAAGATGCGCCAATAAGAGGAGAGTGTACTTTCTGACAACACACAATCTGCTCCGCCGTGATGGCTCAATAGTCGACACACATTTTAAAATGTTATCTGTCGTGTCTTTTGAATTTACTTCATTTTTTTTGTGTAACTGAGCGTCTAAAAAATAAACTTAATTTAAATAGATAAAATAAATAAAAAAAACTCGCTTATATTGACAATATTTAACCTTTCCCTTAAACTCACTTGTACGGAAGTATTCTACCATTCATTTAACAAGGATGGAAAAATAATATATAGCTGTATCTTGTAGCGGTTCGAAACACAGCGGATGCGATAATTTCAACACTTAGGGGCAATATCCGTTTAAGCTTACGAGCTGGATAAGCTTTTACTAACAAGTCGATTTTGTATTATACTGATACGTATAAAGAAAATATCGTTTGAGAAAGATAGATTCATTCAACATGGATGATTCATTAATTAACCTAAATTTCTGGCTTCATTTCAGCCTGTAATAATTACTTATAATCGTATGAATTTGTAAGAAAATTCAAGTTTTGGAGCCGAAAATTGGCAAACTCTTCAAATCTTAGAGTCAGTAAGGAAGAAAATCAGCTTTCATGTTATTGAATAGGTAGTTGAAGTTATGAGAAGTTAAGAAAATGACTGTTGTTGTTATATAGGAAGTAGTCTTACGTGACCCCAGTTTTTCGAGATAGTTGGACTGACTACCCTATATGAAAAGGCTGTGCACGCCACTGGGGTTACCAGTCATTTAGTTTCGTGGCATTAGCACTATGTTTTTGAGGTTTCGGAGAAACATTCTTCGAAATTTCATCGCTTTCCTATTATTTTGATCATTTTACATATATGATGCAACATTTCGAACGATTTTAATCTTTGTCCGCTTTTAGGTTTTCGTCAATAACGAACTGGTAACAACAATCGGCGAAGGCGGCAGCTTCGGCGAGTTAGCATTAATCTATGGAACGCCTCGTGCAGCCACTGTCCGTGCCAAAATTGATGTCAAACTGTGGGGTATTGATCGGGATTCGTATCGCCGCATTTTGATGGGCTCGACAATTCGTAAGCGAAAAATGTATGAAGAATTTTTGTCACGGGTCTCCATTTTGGGTAAGTCACAAATTATGGTAAAATGAAAATCCAATGCCTAAATTATTTTGCTTTTGCAGAGAGTCTAGACAAATGGGAACGTCTCACAGTGGCCGATGCACTCGAACCGGTCGGTTTCGAGGATGGTGAAACAATTGTAAAACAGGGAGAACCAGGTGATGATTTCTACATTATTGTTGAAGGATGTGCTGTTGTGTTGCAAAAGCGTGCTGAGGTAAGTGTTTAAAAAATATTTGTTTAAAGTTAAGTAATTTATATTTGTTTTTCTTATTTGCAGCAAGGTGATGAGCCCGTTGAAGTTGGACGATTGGGTCCAAGTGATTATTTCGGGGAAATTGCATTGCTCTTGGATCGGCCACGTGCTGCTACCGTCGTGGGTCGGGGTCCACTGAAATGTGTCAAACTTGATAGAGCGCGGTAAGTTTACACGAGGTACTCGTGTATTAACAAAACATGCATATATAGGTACATGTCCATTTAAAATAATCTACGTTTTAAGCCGGAATCGACTCTTTTCATATCTACATCGTCGTTTAAAAGTAAACTTCAGCCAAACAACGCTCAGCGGATTCAATTATATTAAACCCTTACTACCAACTTGCGGTGTCAAGAGATTTTATTATTCGTCACTTTGACTCCTCAAAAAATAGATATATGGGAAGTTTTCAAAAAATAAATGATTGTATGTGGAATTGATCGGCGTGTTACACATAGACTCATTAGAAAAGGCATGGCTGCAGTTGTTTGTCCTCTGTTGGTTCACTGAGTCTAACGTACCACCAAACGCCGTACATAGGAAACTCAGTCCGTAGCGAAATATTCCCCCTCTTCCTCTCTTTCTAACATCGAATGGCATCAGTATGCAAATACATAATATATAATATTCTCGACAATTGTGATCCATCGGTCACGTATCCGGGATATTTCCGAATGCTCTCCATATCTCACGATAGCATTCAACTTGTCCATATGTCATTCCTGAATTCTGGACAAAGCGGCGAATTATCCCCCCCTAAAACCGGACTAAGACGCAAAACTCTACGAATACTACCGTCCAAACACAGAAAATTAATCGATCTATGTGCCGATTATGGAATAAGTATTCTGAATGGGTGTTCATGTTCATCGAGAAGCGGGGACTTTACATATATAGGGGCAGAAGGTTCTTCGGTAATTGATTTAGCTGCGGGTGCAGGTGATTGGATGTTGTATCTTACCAACTTCGATGTTATTTCAAAATCTTTCTCAGAGCATTTACCAATCGAAGTGCAGGTTAAACACACGCACGCTCCCGAATATTTGACACTGCTGCCGAGATTACGATGGTCGAATTATAGAACGGAACTGTACAGAGCCAAGATTGATGCCTCGCTTGAAGAATGGGAATGGGAATGTGGTCCTACTGGCAACCATTGTTTATTGCATTATTTTGCAGTTGCAATACGCCTCTTCGGGGCGGACCACACCCGTTTGCTACAACAAACGGCCAAGAGTTGCCAAAACGCCTCTCTGGCAAGAGCCTCGAAGGTCTCGATGCAGGAAGGTTGTGTATGCCTGTGTATATGTATGCACTCGTTATATATGTTTTTTCGTCATATTGGGAGCATCACATCTCGGCGCGGCTGCTCTCAATTCTCCTCTTACGCGCCGGCATTGAAGCAAATCCAGGCCCTGTCTTGGTATGGATGTGTAGTGTCTGCAACCGACGTATCGGTTCTAATGCCAGGTCACTTCAGTGTAGTTGCTGTTCGGAGTGGGTGCATTTCAGATGCTCCGGTTTGAGAAGGATGGGTCATTACATAGAAGGTACATTTGTTGCTCCAGGCTGTAGGAATACTGGACAGCCTCGGGTAATACCAGGCCCCTCCCCTCCACCAACGCCCCCTACTCCCCCCAATAATGTTGCCTTGAACGTAAGACACAGCTTAACTCCCGCCCCTCCGCCAGCAATTTTTACACCGGTGTCCATATTGCAGTTCAACTGTAATGGCATCCTAGGGAAATTTCCTGAAATCACAAGCTTCTTGAGAAAGTACAGAATCCTGATTGCAGCCATCCAAGAGACGAAACTCCACGCGAATTCACCATTCAACGCTGAAGGTGAATATATCATCATACTCAAGGACAGAGAAGGCGCCACGAATGATTCTCACCCTGGAGGTGGACTTGCCTTCCTAATACACAGGTCCGTACATTACAGTGTATTAGATGTAGTTTCAGACGGTACGGCGGAATTGCAAGCCATCTCAGTTTCATCAGGGAGCACCAATATTGAAATTTTTAATATCTACGTACCACCACATTCTAGCTGTACAAACTACCATTTCGATATTGGTCCTCTTCTTAATGGAGAGCACAGGATCATTCTTGGTGACTTCAATGCCCATCATGAACTCTGGCATTCCGCGCTTCACAACGATGCCAGGGGTCAAGCTATCGCCGAATCTCTGGACGCATCAGGTTTCAGGTACCCTCAATGAAAACTCTCCAACCCGTGATGCAAACAATTGTATTAGCTCACCAGACATTACAATTGTCAGCGCTAGCCTAATTAGTGAGACCTCCTGGGAAACACTTACTGGTCTTCCCTCTGATCACCTCCCAATCATAGTCAGAATTGACAAACCAGCTGACCTGACCAAGTCGGAGAAGCGAACTTTTGTCAATCATAAAAAAGCTGATTGGGAAGGTTTCAAAACATTCACGTCATCGTTCTTCGCGCTTCCCCCTCCCACCAATATACATAAGGCCGAACGGAACATTAGGAGCGTCATTGCCAAAGCTGCGGCACGGTTCATCCCTGCAGGGCGCATTCCAAAGGTTCGTCCAAACTTCCCAACAAGTGCCGCAAGGTTAGCTGATGAACGTGACAACATTAGGCGCGCTCACCCTGGTGACCCCAGAATTCGGGAGCTCAATATCCAAATACAGCGACAAGTTAAAGACTACAAGAAGGCCAAATGGAACGAGCACCTCAATGACTGTAACCTTAATGAAGGTGCCAGTAAGTTATGGTCCACTGTCCGTGCCCTTTCGAACCCCACAAAAGATAAGGGCAATATAGCCATAACCTTCGGCAAAAAAGAAACAAGCAATCCTCTTCAGTGTGCGAGCCAGTTCAATAAACAATTTATTGAACATCCCAAGTCCGATGGCCTCAAGCGCAAAATTAGAAGACGGATTCGCAGCCGAATTGTTGACTCCGTACCAATTTATACTCCGGACCAGGTTAAAACAGTCATTGAGAATGCAAAAAATTCTAAGGCCCTTGGACCAGATGGCATTTCAATGGCCATGCTCAAACATCTTGATCTTCCTGCCATTGAGTATCTCACGGCAGTCTTTAACTTGTCAATGTCTACGCTCGCCATCCCCGACATCTGGAAACAAGGTCGTATAGTCCCATGCCTTAAACCAGGGAAAAGTGCCAAACTAGGAACTTCCTACAGACCGATTACGATCCTGTCACCTGTAGCAAAGACGCTGGAAGCCCTCATCCACCCCACACTCGTTTCACATGCAAAGCTAGATCCCCATCAGCACGGATTCACACGCATGCATAGTCCAACCACCGCTCTGGACGCGATCACTACACGTGTAAGAGACGGACTAAACCACAGTACACCTTGCCATAGAACCATCATGGTGGCGATTGACCTATCAAATGCGTTTGATAAGGTTAATCACTCCATGCTTCTGGCAAACCTCCTCAATATGCATGTTCCGACTCAAGAGATAAGATGGATTGCCAACTATCTAGCTGGTAGGCAATCCTTCACCGAGTTTCGAGGCAGTCGTTCCAAACTTAGAAAGATCAAATTAGGTGTTCCTCTGGGTGGGGTTCTCTCTCCCACCTTGTTTAACATCCACATGGCCGGTCTCCCAACACCTCCGGAAGGCATTGAAGTTATTTCTTATGCCGATGACTGCACTGTACTCGCCACGGGAGCGGATAGGGATGTCATGCGTGAAGATATCAATAGATATTTAGCGCGACTAGAAGCCTTTTTCCATAGCAGAAACCTAACCATCTCAGCGTCCAAATCGTCTGCGACCTTCCTTACCACCTGGTCAGGTGATTGTAAGTGGCCGGTTGGGGTACGTATTGGCAACAAACCAGTTCCTGCTGTTGCAAATCCAAAAATTCTCGGGCTTCACTTTGAGAAAATGATGACTTCAGCTCATCACGCGGAAGCGGTATGTGAAAAGATGCGCAGTAGGAACAAAATTCTTAAAGAACTGGATGGTAGCACCTGGGGCAAAGATAAAGAGACAATGCTAGCCACTTACAAAGCGGTGGGTCGAGCAGCGGCTGATTTTGCGGCGCCAGTTTGGTCGCAAGGTCTCTGTAACACAAGCTGGAACAAAATCCAAGTCTGCCAAAATGCTGCCCTACGCACAGCTACAGGATGCCTTCTGATGTCTGCCCAGGACCACCTACATCAGGAGACACATTTGATGCCAATACGTGACCACAATCGACTACTTACAAAATAATATTTAGTAGGTTGTTATCGAGAGGATCATCCTAATCGTAACCTCATGGACTAAATTCCCCCTCCACGCAACATCAAACGTGGCCCTCGTGACCTTGAGAGAGAAGTCCAGGGTTACAAAAGGGATCCTTTCGATGAAGATTCATACCGGGCTGCCATTGCAATGATTCACACTGAGGAAGTGAGTAGGTCTATTGCGAGTTTAGGTACGAACAGAGTCCTCTCAGCGCTCCCACCACCTATTTCGCCTGAGGAGATTAGGCTCCCGAGAGCCACCAGAGTGACTTTAGCCCAACTTCGGTCAGGCTTCTGCTCACGCCTCAATTCGTATCTATCTCGCATAGACCCAAATATACTAAACGTATGCCCTAACTGCGCTGGCACGCCACACGATGTAGCCCATTTGTTTCAATGCCCAGCTGCACCCACAAATCTCACCCCCCTCTCACTATGGGAAAACCCCGTTGCAGCTGCCACGTTTTTATCCCTGGAGATTGCGGACGAAAACGATGACGAACTATAAAACGAGTCCATATAGATACACAGCGGTTCACACCTTTCTGTACCGCTAAAAGAAGAAGAAGAAGAAGATTCGGCTAAACTCATTGCGAAGCATGACTAACGATGTATCTGTGCCATACTTGTAAAACTCCACTGGAATTCGATCGCTACCTGGAGCTTTATTAACTTTGCACCGTATGAATGGTTACAGAACCTCTTCCTTTGACCTGTTTATCACGTGCTTACTACACTATTATCCGAATCGTGAATAATAAAATTATCACGTTCATTGTATGACCCTTTTCCGTCGATATTACTACCTCGTCTGCCTTCCAAAAATATTTTGTTCTTCCTTTGTTTAACGAGTCACATGTGACTCATAGACGTGAATGGTGAAGAACGTTGTGTACACATGCGACTCGTGGACAGTAAACGTGTTGATAAAATGCATACAAATTCGATTCAATGGATACGTTAAATACACAAAAGAAGAAGCAGTATTATTAAGGACATCACCCTTATAGGCTCCACATTCGGTTGAATGTTTCATTTATATATTTTTTTATTAGAAACCTCACACATCTCTTTTTTATTTATTTTAGATTCGAACGTGTTCTCGGACCATGCGCCGACATCTTAAAACGCAACATTACACAGTACAACAGTTTTGTATCGTTATCCGTTTAATTCCCGTTCTCAATTCATCATTCTCGATGTCTTCATCGTCGTCGTCGTCCTCATAATCGTCGTGAAATAAAAGAAACTACTGAAATACAAAAAAAAATCAACATCTATACAAACAGGAAGAAAACTGTACGAAGTAAGATCTATCTAATTGTATACTACTGAACTTTTAACATAATAAATATAAAATAAAGAAAAAAAACTCTTTCGTGTGAAAACGTCTTACCAAGTGTGTATGTAAATCAAAACACATGTAAAACTTTTCACATAAATGTATGTAATATGGAAAGACAGACTACTACACAAAACCATCATTCAACTACAACCAAACAATATTACGTGTACTAATTTTGGTGTAATGTAAAACAACATACATAGAGAGCTAGCTGAGCCAAGAATAGGAAGATGCGGATGAATGGTTATAGAGATCGTAGAGCGAGCAGTGTGTTAAGTTGTAAGTTAGGAAACCTATACCAAACGAACTAAATTGGAATGAATTCCAAAATTTGTAATGATAGAACGTAGACAAAAACGAATGAAAGAAAGTAAATTTTCCTAAAAAAAATGCAACGTACGTATGCGAAGACGCGATGTTAAAAGAATAATACCAGAAGCTTGTTTCGAATGAGCAAATATTGACTTATTGGGCAAATACAAGGAAAAACCAAAAAATATAACTAAAAAAATATGAAAACAATTTTTAAGCGCTGATATATATTTACAAAATACACAGACAAACAAAATGCAAACATGATAAATGTATGTAGGTAAATGGAACAATAACATCCAAGATAAAACAGCTAACAAAAAGTTAAACAAAAAACTATCTCTTTTAGTGGAAATTGAAAGAAAATAAAAAAACAAAACATATTTATACATGTATAAACTATAAAAAAAAATAAAAAGAGGAAAAAAAGATTTACATATATATAAACTAACCATATAATCCCTTTTGGGAGCTTATACACATTTTTAAGCCTTATTTCTCTCATCTAAACTTTTCCTCTTACTTTACATTTTCATAAAATACATTTTGATTGACAGAACAACCATGGCGTTTCATGAAAATGTCCAATATATATTCAAAACACATCCAATTCTTTAAATATGTAGTAACAAGTCAATAGAGTCAAGTTCATTGAATATAGAAACCAAAAACAAAAATGATATCCATCAAGGAAAAAGAAAACCAGTTATTAGTTAAATAGTGCAAAAGAAAAGAAAAATTGAAGAAAATCGCGCAAATTGCTGAAAAAATCGACTGCTTGAGCTTCGAAAGCTACTCACTAGCACTACATGTTAAGTTATTGAGTCCTTTATTTCATTTTCTTTAATTTAATATTTATTTTATTGTCTTAATAAAATGTTTAAAAAAATACAAAAAAGAAATTTATATATGTACCTATAATTAAATATTAAATGATAATTTTATTTAGCGAAAATTGAGAACAGTGGATAATAAAAAAAAAATAGAAAAAAGCTAAACGTTAAGTGCCAAAAGAAAACGGCTGAAGTGTGTGCGAGCGGGTGTGTTTCTCCATATTGAATCGTGAGTTGGACGTGTGTTTGTTTTGTGTGATTTCGATTTCTATCTGTTTCACACCCCGTAATTGACAATCATTTGATGTTGCACTTTGAATTTTACGAATTATCAGGTTTCTTTTTTCTTTAACGTATTGAAATCGCAAACACTTTTGTGAGATCCACCGTCCAATTCCCGTTCAATTCCATAAATATTGCCTTGTAAAAACGAACATAATAACAAACAGGCAACACACACATAATTCAACACAAATACAAAGCACACACTGTATTGTATGTAGTTGGACCCCAAATAATCGTCTCAAAATGCATGAAATAGCGCACTGGTGCGCTGCACAACGAGACATTCTACTTTTCATTCACCCGCCGGCGGGTCTTAGTTGTACAATTAATCATATCCTCTCGAATAGTAGATACGCGCTTGACTTCAGCCAAACAATCAGAATTTAGACAGCAGATAGTAGACAAAGAAAAAAAAAAATGAGGAGACAGCGAATAATTAGACACGGATCCATATGCTTGCAGAGACGCAGATCTACTAGCCGAATAATAAGAGAATAGAACATTTACGTAGAAAGCAAATTGCAATCTTATGGTACTTAATGTTATACATAAAATATTAGTGTTGAATTACTACCGTATATTTGTTATATAAGTAGAAAATCTGTTTCTGTTTCACGTCATTCACAATCTATTGGGAATACGTATTGCCAATCAATGCAAAAACCGATGCTGCAAAACAAAAGCAGAAACCCACACAACTTTTTAAATAAAACAAAACAAAAAACAAAAATAGTTTTAACAAACTGCCTTCGATGATTTGTCACTTTTATTTGTAATCCGTATGTGTACACCTAAATATTACATAGTATAATTATTATGTTTCTTGTATTTGTATCTGTTTCTGTTTTCATAAACTGAATTCAACTGAAATTATTAAAAATAAAAGAATATTAAAAGAAAAACTCTACAATTTAATGATTTTTAATTTACTGAAATATAAAATATCAAAGCAAGGCCATGAACAACATTTCTGATCTCGGGATTTGTTACACACGCAATCGGAACAACATTTACAAATTTCAAGGTTGCAGATGTCAGCAGTCAGAAGTTAGGGTCAGCAAATGACTCGAAAAAATGTTGTGCGACTCGGGAGCTAATAGACCAGATCTTCCTGAAATGTGGCACACTTTCACAGTACCCCCAACAACAATTCCGGATCTCGTGGGACAGATTCTCCCAAAATTGATCCTCCCCAAGATCCTCCCAAATAGTCAATCACCGAAGCAGCACCTCCGAGGCCTCTCCATGATGGACCTCTTTCGTTCTACGAATACTATCATGGTTAAGCGATGGGCCGACAACCCATCCTTGGAAAAAATTCTACGTCAAGAAACCTGGAATGAAAGCCTCGGATTGGACGGATACAACCCAACGACGACATCGCAAACGAACAACTGATTACTCTTTCGGAACCTGGAATGTACGATCCCAGAATAGGCCAGGGGCCTTAAGGGCCCTCTTGGATCAGGTCGAAAAATAGAAGCTGAGCATTGTTGCACTCCAGCAGGAAACAAAATGGCCTAGTAGCGAGATTGATGACCGAAATTCGTACACAATTTTCACAAGTGGAAAACCTTCGGGCCACAGGGAGTTTGGAGTGGCGTTCATTGTAAACAATCAACTTAAGCCGCATGTTATCGACTTCAAAGCCATAAATGATCGGCTGTGTGCGATTCGCATTAAAACTCGGTTCTTCAATCTCTGGCTCATAAACGCGCATGTCCCACCGAAGTCAGTGAAGACGCGGTTAAAGACGAGTTCTATCACCGCCTAGAAAATCTCTTCGATTCACTTCAATCAAATGATGTCAAATTGCTGCTAGGGGATTTTAACTCCAAAGTCGGAAACGAAAGTTAGCATAGGGGGATTACTGGAGGGTACAGCCTCCATGAAGACTAACGACAATGGCCAACGACTAATAGACTTCGTGACCAGCAGAAATATGGTCATTAGCTCTACCTGTTTTCCGCATCGTCGCATTCACAGGCAGACCTGGAGATCTCCAGATCAACATACCGTCAACCAAATTGACCACGTCCTTGTCTGCAAGAGATGGGCATCGAGCATAATGGATGTTCGGTCCTATCGTGGAGCAAATATTGACTCTGACCACTATATGGTGAAGGCGACTTATAGGTGCAGAATTTCTTCGGTGCATCATTCGAGGTTCAACCCTGCAAACATTTTTGCGGTTTGACAAATTGTTGGATGATGCCACGGTGGTCACTTATACGACTGCCCTTGAGGAGAAGCTGACGCCCTTGCTAAATAACATCAGCAACAAAGGCGCCCTTGAGATCTGGGATACACTCAAAGACACCATCAAAGGGGTCGCAGAGGAGGTTGTGGGATACAAAGCCCGGCGAGCCCGAAATGATTGGTTTGATGAAGAATGTCAAAATGCGGTAGATGCTAAAAAGAGGCATATCGCCAATTAACTGAACGCGCAACTAGAGCCAAAAAACAAAATATGACGAGCTTCGACGATTTTCGAATAGGTTAATTAGGCGTAAGAAACGTAAGCATCTTGACGACCAGTTGATGCAAATAAGAAGCGTTCAACCCCCAACAGTAGAAGAAGTTGATCTCGCCATGCAAGCACTAAAACATAATAAAGCCCCGGGCGCTGACGAGATTTCAGCTGAACTGCTGAAGCATGCTGGGGAGAGCCTTGTTAAGGCAATACACACACTTATCGTTAAAGCATGGAACGACGAAATAATCCCGGAAGATTGGCGTAAAAGTATCATTTGCCCAATCCACAAAAAAGGGGATAAGTTGAAATGTGAGAACTACAGAGGCATCTCATTAGTTTGTACGACTTATAAGATTTTATCTTTTCTTCTTCCTTGCCTCGTTCTTTATACCGCTCCATGGCTTCGCGTTGCTCGACCCGCGGTGTAGGCACATCGCCCGTTTTGGCGATAATATCTCAGCATATTTCTACAGGCAGCTCTATCTTGGATCGTGTCATCGCCGAGACCAATGCGTTGTTGTTGCTTTTTCATTTGACACATCCAGGTGTTCTTCGGTCTGCCTCTGGCCTTGGGTCCATCAAGGGGAACTTCCACTGATATCGCTCTCTTTGCGGGGTTCTCAGGCGGACGCCTTTGAACATGGCAATACCAATCCATTTGTCGGTCTTCGAGCTTTTCGGTGATTGGTTGGTTTATGGACAAGCTGCCTCGGATGTAGCTACTCTTGATGTGGTCCCTTTTCGTTACACCAACTGACATGCGTAACATTTTCATTTCAGTCGCTGTCATTTCTTTCGCGTAACCTTCATACATGGTCCAGCATTCTGATCCATACATGAGTGCGGGACGTACAACCGTTTTGTACAACTTGTCCTTTAGCTTCAGTGGCATTTTCTTATCGCAGAAAACTCCAGAGTTTTCTCGCCACGTCATCCACTCAACCTGTGTGCGATGTTTGATGTCATCATCGCATGTAGCTCCGTTGTTCACCATCGAGCCAAGGTACTTGAACTTGGTACAAGACTTAAGCTGCTCTCCTTTGACGTACATATCTGGTATCGGTGCATTTGGGTCTGAGAATTGGCAGCATAAAAACTCAGTCTTTGTTATACTTACCCTCAGTCCATGCTCCTCCAGAATGTCACACCATTTTGTAAGTGCAGCTTGCAAGGTAACGATGTTTGGGCTACTGAGGACTATATCATCGGCAAAAAGAAGAGATATTTCTAGGCCGTCAGATATACGTGTTAATAAGTAGCACATGATGATGTTGAAGAGCAACGGACTCAATACACTGCCCTGGTTTACTCCGACATTCACGGGAAATTCTTCTGATTCACCGGCTGTGCATCTAACCTTAGTCGTAGCTCCATCATACATGTCTCGTATCATCCTGACGTATGCCTCAGGGACATTAAGTGCTCTCAAGGCCAACCATATCAGATCACGAGGTACTCTATCGAATGCCTTTTCCAAATCGATGAACACAAAGTGCAAGTCCTTTCGTGCTGCTCTATACTTTTCCATCGCAATACGAATGCACTGAATCGCATCGACTGTAGATCGACCTTCAACAAAGCCGCATTGATTGTCATTCAACCGCACAATCTTTCTCAATCGGTTGCAGACAACTCGCTCGTAGATCTTCAGTGTATGAGGTGTTAACTTTATAGCCCTATAGTTGTTGAGTTTGCGTGAGTCTCCCTTGTTCTTATAGAAAGGAAGAAGAAAACTTTCCCTGAAAGCATCAGGCATCGGTTGCCCACCTTTGATTTTGTTGAAGAAAACTGTGAGCCAACTAAGCCCGACATTTTCCATTTTCAACCAAAATTCCGCGGGGATTTTGTCCGGTCCGACTGCCTTTCCGCGTTTCATCTGATGCATTGCCTCCATCACCTCTTCCTCTGAGATATCTTCAATATTTGTGGTATTCGGCTCAACATCTTGAAAAGCTGCTCGAGGAAATTCTTCATTTAGAAGTTCGTCAAAATACTCTCGCATCCTGCTACAAATTGCCGTATCGTCAATCAGCAACATTCCTTGCGAGTCCTCTACGTACTTTGGCGCCTGTATTTCCCGAGCGTTCCTTTTCCTTTGGGCTGCTACCCTAAATATCCTGGCGTCGTGCTTAGGTCTCTCGCGCAAAGACGGTCCTTCGGTCGCAGTCTGAGTTTCTAATTCTTGGTAGAATTTCGCAAAGGCGAAGGCAGCTGCCTTCGCCTTTGCTTGAGCTACCAAGCGCTTTACATTTTTCCGGCATTTTCGCGAAGTTGAACCCGTTCGGTTTCACTGCTTGACTCACATTTCGTCCATGCCTTAAATGCGTTCGATTTGGCTTGCACTGCTTCCTTAGTTTCGGTGTTCCACCACCATGTTTCTTTCTTCGTGTGGAGTGGACCTTTCGAAACTCCAAGTGCCTTTTCCGCCTCACCTACTGACATGTCAGCGAAACTATTCCACATTTGTGTTGGACTGCGCTCGGTGCAGTTTGTGTTGTTTTGAAACCACTCCGTCATTTTATCAATGAATGGAGTTACTACAGGTTCAAAGTTGTCGTTTGTGAGATTGTGCCACTTGATTTTTTCGACAGGCTTGGGAGTTCTTCTATTTCTTGCTCCTCCTACTTTCAAAATAAATTCTGACAGGAGCAAACGATGTTGGCTAACGACAGATTCACCCAAGATCGCCTTGCAGTATTTTACCCACCTTCTCATAAAATCGAAGCAGAGGTGGTAATCGATCTGCGTTTCATGTTTCCTATCTCCGTGTCCACTACTGTAGGTGATCAGGTGTCTCTCGTTTTTCACAAACCATGTATTTAGGATGACCAAACCGTGCGGTCTGCACATGGTCAGAATAGCTTCACCTTCGTCATTTCTGACCGTTGAAGGCCTACCCTTTCCACCATGGCAATCCTCGTAATCGTAATTTGATTCACCCACATGGCCATTTAAATCTTCTCCCAAGAACACCAATTCGGTATCTGGAATGGTCTGAATCAGGGTGTCAACGTCGTTCCAAAAGGCCTCTTTTTCTTCTGGTGGCAGTCCCACTTGGGGAGCGTAGGCACTTATTACGTTCCACACCCTTCCGCAGATAATAATTTGATGCTGAGCAAGCGATCACTTCTCTTCGCGACACTTATTATGCTGCCAAGCAAAGACGACTCCAGAATAATGCCAACTCCGTTTCTTTGATTTATGATTCCATAGTAGTACAATTTGTACTTCTAGGAATTTGCAAGAAACCGGGCTCCGTCGATATGGGTATTTCGCCACTTCGTCTCCTGCACGCACATAATGGCTATCGCCCTCCTCTTCATGATATGCTCAATCTCCTCGCTCTTCGACGTCGTGGAACCTACATTCCAGATTGCAACCCTCAGCTTCTCCACAGTGTAGTTGGACTGCCTTATAGTGCTCGCCCCCGGAAACCGTCGAGCTCTGGCGCGAACTAAGTTCGCCCCGGGATCACTCAACCGCATAGCAGAAGTAGTGCCCGGCGGGGTAGTGCTTATATTTGCATGAATTTCCATAAGGCCTTCCATTCTTTTACACCTTTTGGAGAAAGGTTGTGTTTTGGCACTAGTGTGTGGAAAGAAGTAAATTTATGGACTTTCCTTTTACATCCGCCGGCTATCTCCAGACACGGCAACGGCAACCCATACACACACACACTAATCTATGGGAGATCTCGTTGATGTTAAAATGTGCCTCAGGCTTCAGATGTAATGGTTGCCTGCTACCTTCGCATACTAGGGCCAAGCACCCTCTTGACCATGCATCCATCGGCGTATGCTGATCCACCTTGGATTAGTGATTTTTTGTCACTGTAAAAGTTCTCATCTCTCTTGTCCCTCTTTTGACGCCTTCTACGAGACACGCCGGGAAAAGCGGTGGCATCATTCGTAACCCATGCCACAGGGCAACTTATAAGATGTTATCTAAGATTCTGGAAAATAGAATTAATCCGTACGCAGAAGAAATCATTGGCGAGTAGCAAGGCGGCTTTAGACCTGGTCGTTCGACGACAGATCAGCTTTTTACAGTGAAGCTGTTACTCCAGAAGTGCTGGGAATACAACATCGACGTATACCAAATATTTGTTGACTTCAAGCAGGCATACGACAGTATCGATCGAAGCGTACTGTACAACATTCTGCTGCATTTTGGTATACCGGCTAAGCTAGTGCGACTCATAAGGATGACGATGACTAATACCGTCTCGCAGGTCAGAGTTCAGAACAGACTCACTGACCTATTTGAAACTCGTACTGAACTCAAAGCAAGGCGACGGGCTGGCGCCGACGCTCTTCAACTCATTAAATCGACTCAACTAGTAGCCTACGCCGACGAGATCAACATCATGTCTCGAAGACTAGGTGATGCAGAAAGCCCTCTGCATAATCTCAATAACGCCGCCAAAGAATTATGCCCAAAAAGTTGATTAGCGCGCAACGAGTGGACGGAGCCAGATTGCGTGGATGCTAGGCTTTCGGAACTGGAGGACAAGGTCGCGTAACCGCGACAATTGGAGGTTTTCAATCCAGGCGGCCAGGGCGACGTCGGGCTATCGTGCCATAAAGAAGAAGAAGAAGAAATCTGGAGTTAGATTTTTTTCTGTCTTCCGGACTAATCAGCGAGCACACAATTATTTTGTATCCAATTTTTATCAGTTCACGAGTGTTGTTCTTGCTTATAAGAAAATATACATACATACATAGATACCTACATGCAAACAAATTTAAAACAAATTCAAATCATATTTAGCTAACAAAAAAAATCGTGCAGTCACAGCACAATAAAAAGATATTGACTCAACTCAAAAAAAAGAAAAAAAGATTTTTATGTGACAAACGATAAGTTTTGAAATTCATTGATTTATTCAACAAAACCAACTCCATAACTTAAAGTTATTTAAAATTATTAATTAGTTCTTCACTGTATAGTAGGTAGCTTCATCAAATGTATCCCCCCACCCGTGCCGTGTCGTGGTGACCGATCCAAGATTATCCGGACAGGAGTTCCTTTGCCCACCATATGTACAAGATTCTTCATTTCTTCAACCATCACCCAGCACTGTCACTCTTGCACAATATAATTCACACAAGTTGAGCGGCCAAAAATACGTTTCTTATCGGCTTTCTTTTCCCTCGGCGATTCTTGAACGGTTACGACTGTAAAAGTATCGCTAATCACTTTATACAATTTATGCCCGACGTAGATGAGAATGAAGCAAATTATAGATATCAGCAGTGAAACAAAAAAATACGCCAAGATATTGGGAATATAGGCTAAAAGCACCATTTTGCTCTTAGATCAGGGATCAATACAATTCAAATCAGGATGTTAAGTCGGTGTGTTGTTCTCTACTATAGTGTTGACAGAAGAAGCACTCAATTAAACCGCACTCAAATCAAGACGTCGACAAGATAAACATAGCTTGCTTTGACTTTAAAACTAAATGTGTCTAGCTATCTAGAATGACGAAAAAAGCGAGCTGCACTATAGCGACTATCAGATAACAGCCGACAGTGCCTCACTAGACTAGCAGTGCTAGCAGAGCATAGATATCCGGTCAACCAAATGTGACGCCCCATTTTTAATTCTTAATAAATCGAAAGTGGTAGTATGGTTGGTGTAGTGGTTAGTGCGCACACCTTCGGTGCACAAGGTCGTGGTTTCGAGTATCGAGTCTCACCGTGAACTAATTCAGTTTATAGTGTTTTTCGATCTCACGACCCATGTGACGGATTATGATCTCACTCAGATCTTAAGGGAGTACTCTCTTAAGCCTAGTACTGACATCGAGAGGGAAATTTTTGTCCGCTGCGATTTTTTCAATGAAAATGTATTCTTACTGTCATGGAATACGTGGGGAATGCTGGGGAATTCCATAAGCTACAATCCGAAAACAGTTCCATAAAGTTTTCTCGGCCATTTTATGTATTTTTTTCCGATTCCCCGGTTATTTCATCGTGAAATTTCAAATGACCGGGGAATCGAAAAATAATACATAAAATGGCCGAGGAGAATTATGGAACCGGTCTTGCATTGTAGCTTATGGAATTCGCCACCCTTTGTGACATATTCCACGACAGTAAGTATGCATTTTTATTGATCAAATTGCAGCGGGAAGAATTTCACTCTCGATCTTAATTCAGCCCTTTATGGGGAAAAATAACACAGCTGAAAGTGCTGTTGATCTCAACATCTCAACAAAAAAGTAGTTAAGATCTTGGAAATTGAATGTCACTAACAAATCTGCGGCCTTAGTTCAATGTTGGACTGTCGCGCTAGTTATTTATTTTAATAAATCGAAAGGAGCTTGAAATTTGATTGTACCGGGCATATAATATTCTTGAAACTACACTTCTATACATTTTTTTCTGGCACAAAATAACGACACCAACGTTTTTCCGTGCAGACCAGGCAGTGGCGCAACCACGAGAGGGGCTAAGGGGGCTGAAGCCCCTCCCAAGCATAGAAATTGCGAGAGGAAAAAGTGCGAACTGAAATATAAAGCGATGAGAATTTCGTTGCAGACTTTACACAAATTTGAATTCTTCTTAAACCATTAGTTATTCGCCAGTATCCATATAGTCTGTGCAAGCTGCAGCAGCCTGACCAGAAGTTTTGAGGTGATTTTTGCACCAAAAAATGACCCAAACTACGAAAAAATACATTGAAGATAAGCGTGACTGCAATGGGAGTTTAAAACACCACCGTATGGCGTTGACGTAATTATTGGAAAATAGCACTACTCGGAGAGAAGATGGCTTTAGCCCCCTCTAGGACAAAATCCTGGTTGCGCCACTGAGACCAGGCATAACCGGTATGCGTTTCAGAATGAAGTTTTGATTCGTTATTAATGTCATGTCACGAGATGCACCAGCAGGCGGAGGTACCATTCAGAATTCCAACTTTGAAATTATGTATAATCTTATCTGTGGTGTGGTGGACATTGAAATAAAATTCTATGGCAGATAGCGCGTGAATGGTGGGTGGCGTTACATATGGCTGACCCGATACTAGTTACCAATTTGTTTGTCGTATCGCAAGCGATCCGGGGCTCTCTCAGATTGCAGTGCATTGTCGAACTTTTAACAACCAAATTTGTTTTTTTTTTCTTTCTAGTTACCAGCAATAATATTGTGCAATATGTATTTTATGACACATATGAACATAAGACATAAAGCCAGCACCCGTAGTCGCGTGAATTTTAACGAACGTCTCTGTGTTGTTAGAACTGCTGCTCAAAAACAAAATCTATATGATTGGCAGTGGCGTAGATAGCTTTTCAGAGAGCGAGGGGATCATTTTGCAAGATTGCTTATACTTTTACGGTTATCAAATTTTGAATTTCAGAATCACAATTTCTGCATTTATTACACTTCAAATTAGCAGTATTTTTCAGCAATTTTTGTTATTTTCAAAATAGAGAGCAATTTTTGCATACGAAAAAAAGCGTCCTGAAAATATTTTCCGCAAAAATTGTGACACTGACGCGATAAATTTGGCTTTCTTACTACTTCTTACTAAAATTTTCATACTATTGTGATTGGAGTATCATCAGCTTTATATTGGGTTAGATCAGTAGCACTAAATTTTTTTGGATTCACGGAATACTTAGCATGGCCGCTTTTTTTCCCGGAACATCTCAAAACAGGGATTAAAATAAATATATACCTGCAGAAAAGGGAAATTGTGAAGACGAGAGCTCGCTGGGAATGCCCAGTATGTGGATAAAGTAGGTACAGCTTTTGTGTTTTTAAATCGGAACTCTCCGATATCTCGGAAATTCGTGGGTAGATATTTCTAAAGTTTTCAAACTTGTAGGACATCGTAGCAGCTATCTTCAATAAAGGTCCTAGCTTTGACTGATTGTTTGAAAAGAATACCAAAAATGTGAGAAGAACTTAAAATTTGGACCGTTAAAAAATCGTAGAAAAATTGCGATTAACACAAATTTAATCCTCTAATTAATTTGCGCCTTAATTTACATCCCAAAAACATAAAAAAAACGGCGGACATACTTTATTTTCTGGTACTACTTCCTTTTCCATTTCATAAAGTAGAAAGTTGTAGAAGAAACTTGGTCGAGTCTCTGATGCTGCTTAGATATTTAACAGTGTTGATTTTGGGTACGGTGTAGCAGACTAAGCTTCGGAATTTTAAAATTTACAAACTTTTTTTCGTATGGATTGTTTACTTTTTGTTGTCAAAAACTCTTTCTACATTTTTCCTATTTTTCTAAATCTTCTCGAAGCCCCTGAGAGGTCTGCACGGAACCCAAGGGTACCGCGGAACTCCGTTTGTTTTCTAATTTGTATTCGAATTACTGCCTGCATAAGACTATATATCTTTCTATTATGGAAATTTTATAAAAGATTTAGTTAAAAAAAATAATCTTGGTTATAGCTTTGAGAGTTTTTCGTAATAAATATAATAATAAAATTGCGAACAACTAGAGAGAGTCAAGAGTTTCTTTGCCCTGCTATATACGATAAAACCTTTCGACAAATTTTAACTTATAAAAAATAAAAAAGAATGTTGATAAACAATAAAGAATGCTGAAAAATTGGAAGCCGAATAACACTTGTTTTTATTGTGCCTCATTGACGCCATCGCCTCGTGAGGATGTGCCCTTGGCGATGGAGTCATGGTGGGTGTTTAGTAGTGTGCCAACGATTCCTTCATCTCGTGAGGATGTGCCCTTGATGAGGCGATCGTACGGAAGCTGATTTTGGTAAGTTGATTGTGTCATCATCTAAGGATGTGCCGTCGATGACACGTTGACGTAAATTAACCTGGTTGGACTCATGGGCGTAGCCAGGATTTCGGTCAGGGGGGGGGGGGGGGGGGCAAGCCCAAAATTTTTTTTAGCATCATGATTTTCTAAGCAGTTGAAATTTCCGTCGCAGAAAAATTGTTACCAAATTTTAGAGTAGCCTGGCTTGTGGTTGGATTGGTGCAGAGGGTCATGCATTCCAGACTCACCGGGAACGAATTCATTTTCTTTTTTTTTGCTAATTTGAGAATAAAATTTTTAAAATGGAGATGAGAATGATTTTCTTCTGCATTCTGATTACATTCAACTGGACTCCAATATCTGCCTTTTAGAGCGAAGTTTGTCTATTTTCAGTGCATTTTTGTATCTCGGACTGCATATTCCACTTGCGAAATCAGTTTGTTTCGTCGGTCACTTTCATCTTAGCAAAGTAGCATCGTCAGAATATTTATAGATCCTTTATTGATTGAAATATGGTTAACGGTTTTAATAACATTTCCTCTAAATTTATCAAAGTATTAACAGTATGGCTAAATTTTATTACTGGTATGATTTTGATTTAATAACTTGAAAGACCCGCTCTGTGGCTCACTTGGTTGAGTCGCACTTTACGATGCTAGTAATCTAGAGGTCCGGAGATCGAATCTCGGCGTGGTCCAAAATTTCCGTACATGTGAATAGAAATATATAGTGCTTACAACATTATATTTATACACTCCGAAATGATATGCAACGTAATGTTGATTTGAAATTGCCTATAAACGGCTGAGTTAACGCACCATGGCCCCACAAGGGGCTATACGGTACTGAGAAGAAAAAGAAGAACTTGAAAGACACTGAAATATGAGGTCCTTAACCCTGGAAGGTCATGCTTATTTTTAGTACGGAAAGGTCATGCTTCGTCGATTTGACGACCCTCAACTTTGACGCTTCATACAAATCACCCTTTCTCAAAATATTTATAAAATTTGACAAATTTTCAATCGTCAGTTTATTTAGAATGGAAAGACATCGATGTTAAGTAATTTAGTACGGAAATTGATTCACAAATTAGATTTTCTTAATTCAATGTTATTTCGCCCGAAATATAAAACACTAAATTTAAAAATGAGATAAATAAAAACTTGATATAATTCAAAAAATGTGCTCGAATCATAAAATACATATTCTAAACGTACTAGGAAATTGGGTTCAATGAATAAAAGCACATGTATATACAAAAGGCACAGCGATCCATTTTGGGGTCCCAACACGGGTTTTCTTTCACTTCACCTATTGCGGTTTTTACAGTGGATTGTAGAATTATTTACAGTAAATTTTGGAATATTTTCTCCGCGAGTTCCCTTGATTAATTCTATGTACGATGTCTAAATTTGACATTGAGTGCCATGGAGGGAGCCGATTTTTATGAGTTCGAAATGCAATCTTCCTAAAATGAGGAAGAATTTTGAGCCATTTTCCTGATTTGTCCTAGTAAATATTTTTTCCATAATTTTTGAAAAAATAGGTCCCACATTTCCAAAGTAAACATATTTGTTATGAGCTAGTTGTATGGACACAGACTTATCGTCGAATCGACAACCATACGTAAGAAATACTGGAGTTCTAAAAGTTACACAATGTTCATCCTTCGTCGTTTCAACGACACCATAATTTCCAAAAATCCAACTTACCCTGCTTACTTCGTCTAGCCGCAATGTACCCGGCAAGTACATCGGCACGGTAAGTGCTGTACGAAAACTCAGCTCCAAATAATGAGAATTGTCACGAAAAATGGGAGGAAGCATGACCTTCCGGGGCTAGCAAAGCTGTATACCATTTATCACCCTTTCAGATGGAAATAAGTTGAATTCCACTAACTTCCCGAAGGGACCTAACGGTTGAAATTGTGTACTCCAGCTCAGAAGCCATGAAATGAAACAGGAAATATGGGATCCACGCAGCCACAGTCACAGCAAAAAATCAGGCGGTGTGAACCAACATTTATCCAAAAAGGTTTAATTTTTTTATACCTATGGAGTTAAATACATTTATTTCACTCCGTCCCGAGTATAACATTTTCCTTTTATCCATTAGGATAAAACACTCAAAATAAAATTCATTTGGATAAATAATAACTTTTATTCGAAATTATATCAGTTTTTGTTTATATGGTGTTCAAATTTACTTAAAATGGAGTTAATTCCGCACGTAATATATGGTGCAAATTACGAACGTCACCACGTATAGTCTGTGTGGTGTAGTAGGTAGGGCGTTAGTCTTCAAATCATAGGGCCGCTGGATCGAATCCCACTGTAGGCAGGTAATTTATTATGGATTTTTAGAGCGTAAAGAGGTAAATGAAATGTCGCCAACACCTATAGAGAGGTAAATGCTAGTTATACAAAACTCATTTATGAGTTAAATGTTCTGTGAAACTTGTGTTTTATTTTTATCCCAAAAATATCGAGTATTACTTCTTTTGGTGTAATTGGAAGTACACTTTTGTGTTCATCCATTTGGATAAAACAATATTTTATCCAAAGGGAGGGACCCTATTCGACAATTTTCGGAGTTAAATTCACACCGGATTTTTTGCTGTGAGCACACTCACAAGTGAAATGTGTGTGCTGGTACGCAGGCTCCGTCAGTTACGAGAGGCCACTCGCTGTCATCTATTTGTATGCGCCTCCTGACTGCAAACTGTCCTGATCATGACTTCTCCGGCAGCACTTGGAGCAGCGCCCGCTCTAGGACTTTCGCCGCCCCGGGCAAGAGAAAAAATTGCCGCCCCATAGGTACTGTACCGAACAGATTGATAGTAGATCCCATATTATCTATATGGTGGTTCCTAATTTTTTCTCAGTTCGTGTCCCCCTTGCGAGGTCTGCTTATTCTTTAACATTGTTTTGTAAGTGCAGCCCATATTTTGCAAATACTGGACATTTTGAGAAATATTAATTAAATTCATGATCTCAGCATGTTGAATTTCGTCGCGAGTTCGGCCATAATTTCAGTGATTCGTCGAGCACGAAAAATAATTTCACCGGAGCGACCAAAATCCGCAAGATTTTTACCAAACAGGTCAAACAGATTTAGTAGCAGCGTTTTTTTTTACTCGATGAAATAAAATTATTGGTAATCTGCACTGCAACGTTTTGGAACAACTGATTACCCTGGTGAGTTTCGAAAGAAGTTTTAGTCAGAATATTGGTGTTGAAGGAAACCATAATTCATAAACGGCATAAACATTAGTGTTACGCCCGCGTCCTTCTTCCCTAATCGTCGCGCATCCTAACGGGGTCCCTAGTTTGGCAATCACTGATCTACATGTATACAATGATTGTTGTACAATCGAATCAAAGTTTCCTCTTGAATCAAGTGTTTGTACTCATGGCAGTTGCTCCAAAACGATTTACAGTAAAACAAGCTGACGTAAGAGCAATTTAAAAAAAAACAACGCATTGGGATTCAAAAAACCGGACAGATATCATTCATACTCTTAAGCGCAATTCACCACAGTTCAGCAAGGCCTTATACAGGATGTCCCATTCTTGGTGGAGGATATTTTAATGGTAGGTAGTGTGGTTCATTTGGGGAAAATTAATGTACAACGGGACTCCTCTCTCTATTTTTAACCCTTAAACTGTAATACATTTTTTGTAAAAATGCCCGACTTGCTGAACTAAATCAAAATTTGCCACTAAACATTTTATCCGGAATTAAGATTTCAGTTTCTGAAACTACATAATCTACATTTTCAATCAAACGACGCCCGTTACGAATTTGCTCGTATCTTCCGAGATACACCCGTTTAAACTTTGAAGAATTTAAAAAACCGGGTTTTCATCAAAAAATCAAATCACTAAAATTTATGAAAACCCGATACGAGCAACTTCGTAACGGGCGAGGTGTCGTTTTATTGAAAATTTTATTTAGTTTCAGAAAGTGAAGTCATATCTAGGATGAAATGTTTGGTGGTTTGGCAAATTTTGATTTAGTTTGGAAAGTCGGGCATTTATACAAAAATGTTATTACATGGTAACGGTTAAAAATAGAAGCGTCCCGTTGTACATTAATTTTCCTCGAATGAGCCACACTACCTATACCATTAAGAGATCCTCCGCCATGAATTGAACCCTGTAGAGTTTGTTTCGAATTTCAAAATTTTAAAGACATCGAAAATGAATGCAAAATTTTGTTTTCCACTAAAACACAGAAAACATTTTTAGAAAACTGTGCCCTAAAAAATGTGTTCTGTGGTTTGATCCCTCATCTTGCTAAAATGCAAGCCACCTTGTTCGTAGTTTGCCTCTGCCCTCCAAAGCTAGATGAATCAATGCGATTGGAACCAACTTAAGTAATCCATTCACGCGAAGGTTTCGCGAATTGAATTTAAATTATGCTGCGAAAAGTCGATGGGAATTATGGAAAACAACTCCAAAAAATTATTGATGAAAATAATGTCTTTGTTGATGACATTTCTCACATAGGAGTCTATTTCAAACGCCTAAATGTGCTCAGCGTTCATTCGACTCCATATTTCTAATTTTATATGAATTTAGTAGACTTGCTCACCTTTTAGTCAACAGACTAAACAAAACCTTTGAATTTCATCTTCCGGAAATCGAATCGCATTTAATGAAACAAGAAAATTCGGTGCTATAATTTCGCCCTCTGAAGGCAGAAATTAGGGTTCATGCAAGGTCCTTCTGGTGAAAAGAAGAGGAAGTGAATGTTTAATCGGAGGACGAAACTGTATTACATACGAGTAATTTTTTGTTCAAAGAATAACTTAATTAGCGCATAACTAACGAATCCCACTTTGCTTTTCGAGGGCGGGTGCTAGCATCACAGACGTAAAATTTGCGCGGCTCTTACTTAGCATTTTAGGATTCTAAATGCAGCATTTCGTATCAATTGTGGGCTCTTCATAGCCTCCACTAAATAGAAGTTGATATTGATTTTGTTCTTTCGGCTTTTTTAATCTAGTGCTAGCCAAAAAGCTGCCCCTAAAATTTGGCGCCCCGGGCGACCGCCCGGCTTGCCCCTCCTTAGAGCGGGCGCTGCTTGGAGTGCTGAAAAAGGCATTTTGAAAATGTTGTATAGTGCAACGATTTTTTTTACTACATCGATAAGGATTTTTTCACCATCTTCATCGACCGCCCCTCCCTGCCCCCCTGGCTACGCCCATGGTTCCCAGTATATCTACGAAAATGATATAAAAACGTTTATTGTTTACAAATGCTAGTTTAGAATTGGCAGAATGACTTTACGAATAAAAATTGCACTTTTTCTAAAAAATAAAAAAATTTTCTCAGTAGGTCCAGCCAGGCCTATTGGGTATAGAATATGCATATTGTTGTAGGTGCCTACGAAATTTTTCGTTGCCAATCTCGTACTGTTACATTCGTCTGAACAATGTGACCTTCTAGACTAGAGAAATACGCACAGATAGGTTATACAAGGAAACAGTTTCGTCAAATCAACGCAGATATTACGAAATATGTTCATACATACTAACGAAATCTTGCCTTAAAATGAAAGCAACGAAAACTTTCTTTGAAACAACGAAGTACTGTATTTTTTTGGTTTCAAGGAAACATTTCGTTGCATAAACGATAGAATATTGACGTTCCAAATTTCCTCGAAATTACGAAACGTAGTTTAAATGTTGAAGATGCTGTTCGCTATAACAAGGAACAGCGCCCGCTCTAGCACTTACGCCGCACCGGGCAAGTTGACAAATTGCCGCCCCTTCGGTACTGTACCAAACAGATTCATAGTAGATATACATACTATCTAGATCAGTGGTTCTCGATTTTTTAAGTTCGTGCCCCTTGCGAGTTCTGTTGATCCTGGCGCTCCCAAGAAAATAGATGTACGAAAATTTCCGTTGGCAAGGAATGCTCTTAATTTTATACGTAAGTTCAGGATCTATTTTCGCATTTTAAATTGTTTGAACATTCTTTTTGTTAGTGCATCCCATATTTTAAACTACTGGAATTTGTTAGAAGTACATATTTAAAGTTTTTTGATCTCCGCATGCTGAATTTTGTCGTCAGTTCGGCCGTTACCATGGCTTCAGTGATACCAATAGACTAAAATCAGCAAGATTTTTACTAAAGATTCATTCTATCCATACAAAAACTAGCTGACCTGTGCGGTTTTTTAAAAATCGCTAGCTTTATCAATTTCATTCCGCCATATCATCATCAGCTGTGGTCATCAAACGGATTAAGTAGCAACGTTTTGCAGCAACGGATTAGAGTTTCGAATGGTTCGTGTTGAAGGAAACCATAATCGTCCCTAATTGTCGCATCTCATTAAGGGGTGCGCCCTGAGCTTGGAAAACACTGATCTAGATGTATAGAATGGTTGGTGTAGAATCGATTCAAAAGTGTTTTGCTTCAAAATATAGTGAAACCAAGAAACAACCTCCGCATACTACGACACTCCCATGGGCCCTCTACGCTCTAACTTAATACATTTTTAGAAAACTCCGCCTTTAAAAATGTTGGGCCAAAAAAAATGTTCTCGCTTTCATTAACCTCCTACAGTTGTTTTCCATAAATTCCTTAAAAACTTCAATTAGCCGGATTGCTCTAGGCTTTTCAATGTGCATGGCTTATTTTCATAAATGCGCCATCTCGAGTATTTAAAGAGTGTCAGGTCACAGCTAGTTAAATCGGGGGAGCCTAGCCAAATTGCTTTATTAGGATGTCCGAACACAAATTAGGAAATTCTGGCAATTTATGCTGTGGTCCAATCCCTAATCTTGTTAAAATCCTAACCACCTTCTTCGCAGTTTGCCCTCCAATGCTAGATGAATCAATGCAATCGGTACCAACTTAAGTAATCCATTCACGCGAAGGTTTGGCGAAGTGAATTTAAATGATGCTGCAAAATGTCGAAATTTTGGAAAACAACTGCAAAAAATTATTGATAATGCCTTTGTGGATGACAATTCTCACAGAGGAGTCTGTTTTAAATGCCTTAATGTGCTCAGCGTTTATTCGACTATTCTATTCTATTCTATTTCTCATTTCATATGAATTTCTTTGGGCGTTCAATATTTATTTAGTGGATTTGCTGTCCTCTTACTCAATAAACTAAACAATACAATTTCTTGCAATTTCGTCCTCTGAAAATTAGGCATAAACTAGGTTACATGCAAGGTCCTTAATTCTGGTGAAAAGAAGATGAACTAAGTGTTCAATCGGAGGACGAAATTAGCACATACGAGTAATCTTTTTATTTTATCTGTAGAATGGAAACCGCAGACCTTTCCACTAAATCGAACTTGATGTTGATTTTTTTTCGTTCGACTTTTTTTAATCTTTTTTTTTAAGTGCTAGTCAAAAAGCCGCCCCTAAAATCTGGCGCCCCGGGCGACCGCCCGGCCTGCCCCCCCCTTAGAGCGGGCGCTGCAAGGAAACATTGCGTCAAGGCAACGAAAAAAAGTCAACGAACGTGATTCGTTAATATTATGTAGGATAATTTTTTCTGTGTATGAGAGAGTAATTTTGAGAGAAGCATCGAGCCCTCATGACTCAGTCGCAAGGATTAGGGTAAATTTTCACATTAAGACGACATAATACCTAGGACCGGCGCTTATCCGGACCCCATGAATCACTCCTGTGTCTACGCTCCGAATTGCATAATTAACCCTTCCTTGTTCTACTAATCTTTGTGTGAAAATTTGTATCTACTAAACTACTTGTGAAATCGGCTACATTCCGCTTAGAGTTTGTTGGAAAAAACAGAACAACGTTTATGATATGAATTTTTATTTGATGATTTTGTTTTTTTTCTCTTCTCGTGCCTATGGTTCTGTTCTATTCCTTAAGTTATTTTCAATAGACATTGTTATCTCCATTTTTTACTAAAGTTAACTCGTATAAGAACCATTTGAAATTCATGCCTCTACATGTGCAGTGAACTTCCAGCTACAAATACGCTCGCCTTATGGCATAACCATTGACTTTATATTCCATTTTTGAGACACTTCCGAGCACATGTTCCTGCTTAATAACACTTCTTTGCGTGCTAAGTGATCCCAACATCGTTGTTAAAAAACATGAAGGTTATCATAAATCTTCCGAAAAAAATTGGGGAGAACCGACACTCCATTTAATATTCCATCCAGATTACGACGTATAAGTACTCTTTAAAACATTCAACCGTACCGGAAAGCATCCACTTTAAAGCTCAAAGCATAACAATAATGTCGTCCTCGTTGTCGTTTCGTCCTTGCATACTTTAAGCCGACAGAAATTCCATGGTAAACTTGGCATTAGAGCATTGAACACTTAGCTCCATTATATCCTTATTCTCTTGGCAATTTAGGCATCATATCGTCAACATCTCTGTCCATTCCGACCGATTAACTTATTCGTCTACACTAAAACGATATTTGGTATGCGGTCGGTCATAAAGATAATATGTTCTTCGATGGAGTAACTAGGCGTTTCTTATAAGATGTCAGGACGAGAACAAGGCGATGCTGTAAGTAAGATTGGATGCTTTTGTATCGTCGTTTATCTCTTGGGAAATTATCGCCTACTTACAGCTAGATAAAATCAGCAAATTTTCCTTTCATTCTTCAACCACCCGTACAACTAACAGTCAACACGTCGTCGTCCATCGTCTAACGTCTATTCAACACAAGAACGCGTGCGGAAACATTGAGGCGGTACAGATGGGAATTATAATAATTTGCCAAATTGCGTCTTAGTTCGACTGAACAAAAAAGAGTTCATCGGGATATCAACGAGATTAATTAACGAAATTGGCGACTTTGCGTGGTCGCTTTAAGAAGAAGTTTTGGGAAATTTCGTAAGTAGTCCTTTTTCACATCTTTATAAAGTTTAATGGAGTACGCCGGGTCTAGGGTTCGTTTCCTTTAGGGAAATATACTTTGATCCAATTAAGAAAAACCCTATGAATTTAAAAGTCTTAAATTACAGTTTCTAGGAAGTGTTCTCCATTGTTCAGATGTTTCATTTAATTTTTTGTTTAAAAAATTGTAAATATATGTCAAGCAAATAAGAGGTGGAGCAAATGCCTCTTCCATAGTATTAGGTTCGACAAGGATACGCAATCATGACTGCAAAAAACATCGTCTGTATAGGAATATCTTAAGACAAGTGTTTGTCGAAAAGATTTTTGTTTTTCATTGCGTCCTTTTCAAGCAGACTTTCCAACGGACGTCCATCGTAATTGAACCGAACAATATCCGTGACATGATAACAAGATGAGATAGGCTATAAAACACAACACCGAGAGAGAGAGAGAGAGCTAACAAATATTTATTTCAAATATTTGTTGATAATGTTCGCTCTCAATTCTCATTATACTCGAATAGGATTTTTAATGTGAACAAGAAATACGAAACGTCCTCGAAGTCGTCTCTGAAATATGTATGTAATTCCAAGACATTATTAAGAACACACTTCTTTGAGTACTGTCTATTCGGGTGAGAAAAAATAACAATAAATATAGCAGTTGGGTGAGTCGAGTGAAGGATCACTTAATTAAGTTGGTCCAAGGTCTTGTATTCTCATCATACTTTGCCTGTAACTAATGGCATCACTCAAGCAACCATTATATTGAGTCAATAAATTATAGAAACACTTGATAAAATTTATACGAAGGTCCTTGGCAAGCAAGTAAATTGCGTACGAGTGTCCTATCGCATCAATCTCGGAAATATATTAGTTGACGTTGCTTTGTAATGACAAGCGAAATGGTAAACTGGCTCTTGAGAATTGTTTAATGTAGAGTATATGTTTGCGCAAGGATATTATGCAGAATGTTTTGTAGTTATAGTCAATTATTTTAAGATATCAAGAGATGCGGGAACTTCTCACCCGCCAAAGAAAAAAAACGAGACGTCAACAACCAAGAGACGCGGGAGCTGCTTGCCTTTAAAGAAAAACAAATGAGACTCGAAAAAGTAAGATTACCAGTGCCCGCTCTAGCATTTACGCCGCCCCGGGCAAAAAGACAAATTGCCGCCCCTTAGGCGATATACCAGGCAGATTTACAGTAGGTAATATGTACGTCGTTGAAGTAGATGAGTAGTTTCCCATAACATCCTTGCAGACTGCGCAGCCGATAAACTCCAATTTGCTGGATTTCTTCAGTGTGGAACGTGCGTGGTTTATTTTCATAAATGCGGCATCTTGAGAATCATAGACGTAGCCCATGAGGAGATTGGGGAGGCAGGGCAGGGAGTGGCGCTTAACCCTCCCTCCCTCTGGCTGACGGTTGATCAAGGATAATTTTTTTTACTGCTGTACTATCTCATAAAAAATGTATGCTCTACGTATAAAAATTTCAGTACTACAAATGTGCGTGCTGGTGGTGTTCAGTTGGCGCCTGGTTTCAATCGCAATTTTAAGAAATATTTCAGTCTGGTGGCCTCGGTTATCTCGGATCCTAACCACCTATGTTTCCGATCATGTTGCCCAACCAACCTAATTCAAGAAAATTTTTAGCCGCCAAAAAGCCCATATTGTCCGTGTTTCATCACTACATGACTTCTGGGTTTAAATTTATACTTTATAGAGTTTTTGCTGTCCGCCATGTTTTACCGTTAGAATAAAGAATTCCTCGCGTGAAGTTTTCTTTGGGAAGTTAATGGATTTAAAAACATTTCTTCTGCAAGGGATAAATTTTGTGACAAAGGTCATGTGATGTATTCAAGAGTAATACTCATGTAGACGCCATTTATCGTTAAAAGGACAGAGGTACCTCTGGATTTACCTTTCTCAAATTTTTAACCCTTTTTCTAAAAATATTTTTGTTGTCATGTAGTTAAATGAGAATGACAAACCCTCCCAGCCACTAAAAAAATTCCGGGCTAGGGGCATGATGTTGACAAAATGTCCATATTGAGAATTTTTATAAAGAAGAAGTTCAGAGCTAGCAAAATCGGGGGAATCAAGCCAAGTCCTTATTTAGCATGTCCGAAAAAAGGAAGTACTGCTACTGCGGCTCTGGTAATATGTACTGTGATTCCATCCGTCATCTCATCTTGATCAAACCCAAACAACTTTGTTCGAAATTTGTCCTTTAAATGCTAGTTGAATCAAAGCAATTGGAGCCAACTAAGGCGATCCATCCACGAGGAGATTTGTGCAAATTGAAATCGAATTGCCGCCAAAGGTTTATAGTTTTTAAAACTCCTGCATGGGTATACATATGTCATTTCTCACAGGAGAGTTTGTTTTAATCGCTTTTATGTGTTTAGTGTTTATACGACTCATTATTTCTAATTAATATCAATTTCTCCGTAGGTTTAATTTTTTTCAGGGGACGTGCTCTCCTCCGATTCAATAGACTAAAATAAAGTTTTAGACCTTACTTCCGGAAATTAAAGTGCAACGTTCCGCATATAAACTCAATAATAAGATTACGTTCTATAATTTCGTCCTCTAAATTAGGTGGATCTCCCCTTTGGTAAAAACAAGGGATGATGCATAGAAAGATCAAATATACTCCTCAATGTTGGTCAAAAGAAGAGATAATGTTCAATTGGAGGACGAAATTAGCACATAAATCTCCAATTTCTGTTTTTAAGTAGAACTTGAATAGCGCATAACTTCGGAAGTGGGGCGGGGGCTAGCATCACAGACGTACAATTTACGCAAATCTTACTCAGTAAATCCTTCTATCAATTGTGGACTCTTAAAAGCCTCTCAAGGACTTTGCACCTTCAAAACACAACTTTCTAATTTTTATTTCATCTGTAGGTTTCATTTCCACTTAATGGAAATTGATATTTAATTTTTCCTTCTGGCTTTTATAATTTTTTTTTATTCGAGTGCTAGCCAAAAAGCCGCCCTAAAATTTGGCGCCCCGGGCGACCGCCCGGCTTGACCCCCCTTAGAGCGGGCGCTGAAGATTACCAGTCGAAACATAGTTTGCCGATTGCCCAGGGCTACAACCAGTGTTGCCAACTGGAAACTCAGAAAACGGCTAAATTTAGCCGGGAAACCGACTATATTTTTTCCAAAAACGGCTAAAAATCCGGCTTAATATATTTCAGCCAGAAAAATGGCCAAAAAATCGGCTAAATCATACAAAACAGTCATTTTTCGAAAAAATATAGTAAAAAACTGATTTTAATAATTTTATTTCTTTTCTGGGGTACTACCCGTAAACTATGCTTTAGGCAGATTTCTTAGTTTTATTACATATATGCTCCAATCGCTGGCATTACTGTCAAAATTTACTTTTGTTCAGAGTTAGATAGCTCAACTAGTCAAAATTGTTGTATACAGGTACAATTTCTCGGTCAAGTATACAGGGTTATTGGTTAAGTCGACCTATTCCCTGCAACACGTTATAATAGGGTCAAAATGCAACAAAATGAGGCCATAAATGTTAGGCCGATTTTCAATGGTCACTGAGAAATATGAATTTTTAGGTTTTTTTAAAATAACCTAGAATTTTGCCATTTTAAGTAAGAATTAAAAAAAACTACTAAGGAAATGGGCTTAAACTTATTTTTGGATCTTAGTCAACACTATAGCAGACACTTCTTAATAATTTAAAATTTCAAAAACCCATCACAATTCGAAATTTTTAATTTTAAATAAAAAAAAAATTTCTTAAATTTTTTTAAAGATTTTTTTAATGTAGTATCACTAAAAAAAATTATATGACATGGAGTCTGCAGACCACTGGAAAAACATACGCGTATTGTCAGCTTTCCAAAAAGGTGTCAATGTCAATACAAATATTTGAAATAATTGAAACAGCTAGCTGCAACTTGTTCGGGGACCATAATTTCCTTTGATAAAAAATGAAATAAATGTCATTAAATTCAAAATACATCGTATAATGTACCGCTTTATTTCATTTTTTATCAAAGAAAATGATGGTCCCCGAACAAGTTACAGCTAGCTGTTTCAATTATTTCAAATATTTATATTGACATTGACACCTTTTTGGAAAGCTGACAACACGCGTATGTTTTTCCAGTAGTCTGCAGACTCCATGTCATATAATTTTTTTTAGTAATACTACATTAAAAAATATCTTTAAAAAAATCTAAGAAATTTTTTTTTATTTGAAATTAAAAATTTCGAATTGTAATTGGTTTTTGAAATTTTAAATGATTAAGAAATGTCAGCTATAGTGTTGACTAAAATCCAAAAATAAGTTTAAGCCCATTACCTTAGTAGTTTTTTTTAATTCTTACTTTAAATGTCAAAATTCTAGGTTATTTCAAGAAAACCTAAAAATTCATATATCTCAGTGACCATTGAAAATCGGCCTAACATTAATGGCCTCATTTTGTTGCATTTTGACCCTATTATAACGTGTTGCAGGGAATAGGTCGACTTAACCAATAACCCTGTATAACCACATTAGGTTCGAAATTGTGGAACATACAATTCGTAAAATGAACGTCCAATGCGTAACTATGGGCAAGGGCAACCGCATTTATGTATGGATATCTTACCATCATCGCACCTGAATAATTTTAAATTTTCATTAAAATTTAACCATTTTAGGCCCAAGGCACATATCCAAATCATCATGACGATATTACATCATTATGATGAAAGCTCGAAATTGGGGTGATACATATGCTTTCGTCATTAGAATTCGTCATTTACTTTTACCGTTTGTGTAAATAGTGAAAATGTCCCTCACAATTGCGAAATTTTTATGAATATTCAGTTCAATAATTTGAGGACACACTTTTCTTAAAGAATTTGAATCGAAATGTATAAAGTCATTATTGACCAAATGATGGTCCAAATGCGTAACTTGGAACTCGTGCTAATGATGATAAATTTGCGTCACTCGAAAATATGTGTGTCAAGCTTGTTATTCATTTTCGAATTTGAGATTTCGGTTAATTGAAGTTTTTAAGGAATTTATGGAAAGCAACTGCAGGAGGTTAGTAATGAAAGCGAGCCCAATTCTTTGGCCTAACATTTTTGAGGGCAGAGTTTTATAAAAATGTATTGATTGTTTTAGTGGAAAACAAAATTTCGCATTCATTTTCGATTTTTTACATCAAGCTTTAAAATTTGTAAATTCCAAACAAACTCTATAAGATAAGGCCTTGTTGAACTGTGGTGAACTGCACTTAAGAGTAGCTGATATGATAGCTGATATCATTTTTCGTGCTCAACGAAGCCATGGTGACGGCCGAACTCACGACAAAATTAAATACTTCTAAAAGTTTCCAGTAGTTCCAAAATATGGGCTGTACTAACAAAAAAATTTCCAAACAATTTAAAATGTGAAAAGAGACCAAGAACTTACAACTTATTTACGCAAGGAGGCACGAACTAATCTAGATAGTATGGATATCTACTACACTCAGAAAAATGGACCCCGTAAACTTAAAAGTTTTTGAACCATTATTTTAATACAACTGGAAGAATCCTATTGAGATATTTTGTATGGAATGAAATACATATGTCCCGTAAATCCAATGGGACATCAGATTACATTTTAATCAGCTTGTCCTATTAAATTAACAAGATCTGATATGATTAACTAATAATAGGATGGATCCCATTTGCTTTATATAACGTCCTATTCATTAATTGAATTTCAAGCATAAAGACGTATTTTCCAAGAGAACCAACATCATGCTCCGTAGCCGAGATCGTTCGGGTGCCTCCCCGTGACTTGGTTAGTTTTAAAGAGTACTAGCCGATTGGATGTTCAATACTCGGCCTGGACAAATATCGTTATTTCTAACAAAATCCACAATGGCATAGCGTGGATGGGATAATAATATGGGACTTGTAAAAAAATATACTTCGATCAGATTACGAGTGAAACGATTTTTTTTATTGCATAGGATTGATCTTATTAATTCAATAAGATATATCCTATTGGAAAATAACTAGACCATGTGTTTGTTTTTAAAGGAGTCAACTATTAAAACAAACGGATATTTATCGAGTGAAAGTAATGGTTCCTATATTTTTAAAGTTATCAGATTTTTCCTATTGACTAAAAATAATGGGACAAAATGATTAGTTTAATGGGATTTCCCATTGAAATTTTTCTGAGTGATATCAATCTGTTTGGTACAGTACCTAAGGGGCGGCAATTTGTCCTCTTGCCCGGGGCGGTGTAAGTGCTAGAGCGGGCGCTGCCCTAAAACACGACAATAAGTGTATGTAGAAATAATTTCACGGCGATTAATTATTTTGTTTGTGAATATTGAAAAAATGAATCTAGTTAAAAAAAAATCATAAAATAATTTTAGCCGGCAAAACGGTCGAAGGAAATCAATTCCGGCTAAAAATCCGGCCGGCCGGAATCAGAAATTTCTTCCGGCTAAATTTGGCCGGAAAACAGCTAAATTGGCAACACTGGCTACAACATTCCAGGTAAAGCCTAGTACTGACCTCAAGAGTGCGGTTTTTTCAATGAAAATGTATTCTTACTGTCGCGGAATATGTGGGGAATGCTGGGGAGTTCATTTTATTGTCAATATATCTAATATCCCAAGCAACAATTCGTTTGCTTTAAAGAAGCACTTCACACTGTAGCAATCATATAGTACCACGAAATTAATTTATCGTGTGACATCGCTTAAAGTAATATATTGATCCGATAAAACATCCTTAAAGTATTTTCCGGAAAGCTTCTGTCATCTATATTGAATAAATTTAAAGATGGTGGTATAAAACTTCGATAAAACTGTCTCTAACGTTGGTTCGATGCTAGCTGCGGAAATTTTGTTTTTTTTTTTATTTTATTTTTTGCAAATTCGTTCAATGACAGAAAATGATGATATAAAGCAAATGACGTACGTCTTTTTGGAAGCATAATTTAGTGCCACAATAAGGTTTTATTTGATTAAAAAACGGCGCCAAATGCCATTATTCAGTGATTATACCCTGTAAAGTGCCCCTATTATTGTTAGAAGAGAGTGTTTTACGAAGTATTATAGGGATGAAATTGTTACTTGGGATATTTGATTGTTTGAATCGATTGCAACTATCTTCAAAGTGTCTAACAGTGAGCGAATAAGAAAGCGCATACGGGAAGATTTTTCACCCGATAATTCCACACAAAATAAGCATCTTCGATGCACTGGATCGGCCACGATGACTTCAAGCCAGAATTACTTCCAGCCACTGGCTAATCTACCATCGATCCTGGCAAAAACCAACTTAGCGAATAATCTACCTAATGGTCAGCCTACATCAACATCTACTCCGCCTAAAAAGGTAAAAACCCGCCGATTATATTTCCTCATTTGGGACGAGATATGTACAATTGATGCGGCCATGTCGGCTGTAAATGTCAAACATACTGTGTGCAGTATCCATCCACGGGCAATAAATTACTAATCGATGATAATGATGAATATGAACGTGCCTACAAATTTTTAATTGAGAAAACTTTTCGTTTCTATACATTTCGCCGACCAGACCAAAAACCTCTGAAATTTGTTCTGTCGGGTTTACACGACATGGAATGCAAGATTTTACTGAAAACCCTAAAATCGGAGCACAAGCTTCCTTGCATCGATGTGAAGAAATTTCATCCTCGTACTACGCGCTATAACAATCAGACGTATTACATTATATATTTTGACAATTTAGTCGATGAAGAGGACATCGAGACCTACATTTTGCTGAAACTTTGAGGGCCCTAGCTATCACCGTTTAGGAGATACAGCCGTTTAAAAGTTGGCCAGTAAATCACCCCCAAAACGCTCCTTTTGGGCTGAAAATGCCACTTTTCTCAATATCCATGAGATTTGGCGAAAATGGGGTTTGAAAAAGTCGATGAAGAGGACATCGAGACCTACATTTTGCTGAAACTTTGAGGGCCCTAGCTATCACCGTTTAGGAGATACAGCCGTTTAAAGGTTGGCCAGTAAATCACCCCCAAAACGCTCCTTTTGGGCTGAAAATGCCACTTTTCTCACTTTCTATGAGATTTGGCGAAAATGGGGTTTGAAAAAGTCGATGAAGAGGACATCCAGACCTACATTTTGCTGAAACTTTGAGGGCCCTAGCTATCACCGTTTAGGAGATACAGCCGTTTAAAGGTTGGCCAGTAATTCACCCCCAAAACGCTCCTTTTGGGCTGGAAATGCCACTTTTCTCAATATCCATGAGATTTGGCGAAAATGGGGTTTGAAAAAGTCGATGAAGAGGACATCGAGACCTACATTTTGCTGAAACTTTGAGGGCCCTAGCTATCACCATTTAGGAGATACAGCCGTTTAAAGGTTGGCCAGTAAATCACCCCCAAAACGCTCCTTTTGGGCTGAAAATGCCACTTTTCTCACTTTCTATGAGATTTGGCGAAAATGGGGTTTGAAAAAGTCGATGACGAGGACATCCAGACCTACATTTTGCTGAAACTTTGAGGGCCCTAGCTATCACCGCTTAGGAGATACAGCCGTTTAAAGGTTGGCCAGTAAATCACCCCCAAAACGCTCCTTTTGGGCTGAAAATGCCACTTTTCTCACTTTCTATGAGATTTGGCGAAAATGGGGTTTGAAAAAGTCGATGACGAGGACATCCAGACCTACATTTTGCTGAAACTTTGAGGGCCCTAGCTATCACCGCTTAGGAGATACAGCCGTTTAAAGGTTGGCCAGTAAATCACCCCCAAAACGCTCCTTTTGGGCTGAAAATGCCACTTTTCTCACTTTCTATGAGATTTGGCGAAAATGGGGTTTGAAAAAGTCGATGAAGAGGACATCCAGACCTACATTTTGCTGAAACTTTGAGGGCCCTAGCTATCACCGTTTAGGAGATACAGCCGTTTAAAGGTTGGCCAGTAAATCACCCCCAAAACGCTCCTTTTGGGTTGAAAATGCCACTTTTCTCACTTTCTATGAGATTTGGCGAAAATGGGGTTTGAAAAAGTCGATGAAGAGGACATCGAGACCTACATTTTGCTGAAACTTTAAGGGCCCTAGCTATCACCGTTTAGGAGATACAGCCGTTTAAAGACTGGCCAGTAAATCACCCCCAAAACGCTCCTTTTGGGCTGAAAATGCCACTTTTCTCACTTTCTAGGGGATTTGGCGAAAATGGGGTTTGAAAAAGTCGATGAAGAGGACATCGAGACCTACATTTTGCTGAAACTTTGAGGGCCCTAGCTATCACCGCTTAGGAGATACAGCCGTTTAAAGGTTGGCCAGTAAATCACCCCCAAAACGCTCCTTTTGGGCTGAAAATGCCACTTTTCTCACTTTCTATGAGATTTGGCGAAAATGGGGTTTGAAAAAGTCGATGACGAGGACATCCAGACCTACATTTTGCTGAAACTTTGAGGGCCCTAGCTATCACCGCTTAGGAGATACAGCCGTTTAAAGGTTGGCCAGTAAATCACCCCCAAAACGCTCCTTTTGGGCTGAAAATGCCACTTTTCTCACTTTCTATGAGATTTGGCGAAAATGGGGTTTGAAAAAGTCGATGACGAGGACATCCAGACCTACATTTTGCTGAAACTTTGAGGGCCCTAGCTATCACCGCTTAGGAGATACAGCCGTTTAAAGGTTGGCCAGTAAATCACCCCCAAAACGCTCCTTTTGGGCTGAAAATGCCACTTTTCTCACTTTCTATGAGATTTGGCGAAAATGGGGTTTGAAAAAGTCGATGACGAGGACATCCAGACCTACATTTTGCTGAAACTTTGAGGGCCCTAGCTATCACCGCTTAGGAGATACAGCCGTTTAAAGGTTGGCCAGTAAATCACCCCCAAAACGCTCCTTTTGGGCTGAAAATGCCACTTTTCTCACTTTCTATGAGATTTGGCGAAAATGGGGTTTGAAAAAGTCGATGAAGAGGACATCCAGACCTACATTTTGCTGAAACTTTGAGGGCCCTAGCTATCACCGTTTAGGAGATACAGCCGTTTAAAGGTTGGCCAGTAAATCACCCCCAAAACGCTCCTTTTGGGTTGAAAATGCCACTTTTCTCACTTTCTATGAGATTTGGCGAAAATGGGGTTTGAAAAAGTCGATGAAGAGGACATCGAGACCTACATTTTGCTGAAACTTTAAGGGCCCTAGCTATCACCGTTTAGGAGATACAGCCGTTTAAAGACTGGCCAGTAAATCACCCCCAAAACGCTCCTTTTGGGCTGAAAATGCCACTTTTCTCACTTTCTAGGGGATTTGGCGAAAATGGGGTTTGAAAAAGTCGATGAAGAGGACATCGAGACCTACATTTTGCTGAAACTTTGAGGGCCCTAGCTATCACCGCTTAGGAGATACAGCCGTTTAAAGGTTGGCCAGTAAATCACCCCCAAAACGCTCCTTTTGGGCTGAAAATGCCACTTTTCTCACTTTCTATGAGATTTGGCGAAAATGGGGTTTGAAAAAGTCGATGACGAGGACATCCAGACCTACATTTTGCTGAAACTTTGAGGGCCCTAGCTATCACCGCTTAGGAGATACAGCCGTTTAAAGGTTGGCCAGTAAATCACCCCCAAAACGCTCCTTTTGGGCTGAAAATGCCACTTTTCTCACTTTCTAGGGGATTTGGCGAAAATGGGGTTTGAAAAAGTCGATGAAGAGGACATCGAGACCTACATTTTGCTGAAACTTTGAGGGCCCCAGCTATCACCGTTTAGGAGATACAGCCGTTTAAAGGTTGGCCAGTAAATCACCCCCAAAACGCTCCTTTTGGGCTGAAAATGCCACTTTTCTCACTTTCTATGAGATTTGGCGAAAATGGGGTTTGAAAAAGTCGATGACGAGGACATCCAGACCTACATTTTGCTGAAACTTTGAGGGCCCTAGCTATCACCGCTTAGGAGATACAGCCGTTTAAAGGTTGGCCAGTAAATCACCCCCAAAACGCTCCTTTTGGGCTGAAAATGCCACTTTTCTCACTTTCTATGAGATTTGGCGAAAATGGGGTTTGAAAAAGTCGATGAAGAGGACATCCAGACCTACATTTTGCTGAAACTTTGAGGGCCCTAGCTATCACCGTTTAGGAGATACAGCCGTTTAAAGGTTGGCCAGTAAATCACCCCCAAAACGCTCCTTTTGGGTTGAAAATGCCACTTTTCTCACTTTCTATGAGATTTGGCGAAAATGGGGTTTGAAAAAGTCGATGAAGAGGACATCGAGACCTACATTTTGCTGAAACTTTGAGGGCCCTAGCTATCACCGTTTAGGAGATACAGCCGTTTAAAGGTTGGCCAGTAAATCACCCCCAAAACGCTCCTTTTGGGCTGAAAATGCCACTTTTCTCACTTTCTATGAGATTTGGCGAAAATGGGGTTTGAAAAAGTCGATGAAGAGGACATCCAGACCTACATTTTGCTGAAACTTTGAGGGCCGTAGCTATCACCGTTTAGGAGATACAGCCGTTTAAAGGTTGGCCAGTAAATCACCCCCAAAACGCTCCTTTTGGGCTGAAAATGCCACTTTTCTCACTTTCTATGAGATTTGGCGAAAATGGGGTTGAAAGATGGGGATGAAGAGGACATCGAGACCTACATTTTGCTGAAACTTTAAGGGCCCTAGCTATCACCGTTTAGGAGATACAGCCGTTTAAAGACTGGCCAGTAAATCACCCCCAAAACGCTCCTTTTGGGCTGAAAATGCCACTTTTCTCACTTTCTAGGGGATTTGGCGAAAATGGGGTTTGAAAAAGTCGATGAAGAGGACATCGAGACCTACATTTTGCTGAAACTTTGAGGGCCCTAGCTATCACCGTTTAGGAGATACAGCCGTTTAAAGGTTGGCCAGTAAATCACCCCCAAAACGCTCCTTTTGGGCTGAAAATGCCACTTTTCTCACTTTCTATGAGATTTGGCGAAAATGGGGTTTGAAAAAGTCGATGACGAGGACATCCAGACCTACATTTTGCTGAAACTTTGAGGGCCCTAGCTATCACCGCTTAGGAGATACAGCCGTTTAAAGGTTGGCCAGTAAATCACCCCCAAAACGCTCCTTTTGGGCTGAAAATGCCACTTTTCTCACTTTCTATGAGATTTGGCGAAAATGGGGTTGAAAGATGGGGATGAAGAGGACATCGAGACCTACATTTTGCTGAAACTTTAAGGGCCCTAGCTATCACCGTTTAGGAGATACAGCCGTTTAAAGACTGGCCAGTAAATCACCCCCAAAACGCTCCTTTTGGGCTGAAAATGCCACTTTTCTCACTTTCTATGAGATTTGGCGAAAATGGGGTTTGAAAAAGTCGATGAAGAGGACATCCAGACCTACATTTTGCTGAAACTTTGAGGGCCGTAGCTATCACCGTTTAGGAGATACAGCCGTTTAAAGGTTGGCCAGTAAATCACCCCCAAAACGCTCCTTTTGGGCTGAAAATGCCACTTTTCTCACTTTCTATGAGATTTGGCGAAAATGGGGTTTGAAAAAGTCGATGACGAGGACATCCAGACCTACATTTTGCTGAAACTTTGAGGGCCCTAGCTATCACCGCTTAGGAGATACAGCCGTTTAAAGGTTGGCCAGTAAATCACCCCCAAAACGCTCCTTTTGGGCTGAAAATGCCACTTTTCTCACTTTCTATGAGATTTGGCGAAAATGGGGTTTGAAAAAGTCGATGACGAGGACATCCAGACCTACATTTTGCTGAAACTTTGAGGGCCCTAGCTATCACCGCTTAGGAGATACAGCCGTTTAAAGGTTGGCCAGTAAATCACCCCCAAAACGCTCCTTTTGGGCTGAAAATGCCACTTTTCTCACTTTCTATGAGATTTGGCGAAAATGGGGTTTGAAAAAGTCGATGACGAGGACATCCAGACCTACATTTTGCTGAAACTTTGAGGGCCCTAGCTATCACCGCTTAGGAGATACAGCCGTTTAAAGGTTGGCCAGTAAATCACCCCCAAAACGCTCCTTTTGGGCTGAAAATGCCACTTTTCTCACTTTCTATGAGATTTGGCGAAAATGGGGTTTGAAAAAGTCGATGACGAGGACATCCAGACCTACATTTTGCTGAAACTTTGAGGGCCCTAGCTATCACCGCTTAGGAGATACAGCCGTTTAAAGGTTGGCCAGTAAATCACCCCCAAAACGCTCCTTTTGGGCTGAAAATGCCACTTTTCTCACTTTCTAGGGGATTTGGCGAAAAAGGGGTTTGAAAAAGTCGATGAAGAGGACATCCAGACCTACATTTTGCTGAAACTTTGAGGGCCCTAGCTATCACCGCTTAGGAGATACAGCCGTTTAAAGGTTGGGCAGTAAATCACCCCCAAAACGCTCCTTTTGGGCTGAAAATGCCACTTTTCTCACTTTCTAGGGGATTTGGCGAAAAAGGGGTTTGAAAAAGTCGATGAAGAGGACATCCAGACCTACATTTTGCTGAAACTTTGAGGGCCCTAGCTATCACCGCTTAGGAGATACAGCCGTTTAAAGGTTGGGCAGTAAATCACCCCCAAAACGCTCCTTTGGGGCTGAAAATGCCACTTTTCTCACTTTCTATGAGATTTGGCGAAAATGGGGTTTGAAAAAGTCGATGAAGAGGACATCCAGACCTACATTTTGCTGAAACTTTGAGGGCCCTAGCTATCACCGTTTAGGAGATACAGCCGTTTAAAGGTTGGCCAGTAAATCACCCCCAAAACGCTCCTTTTGGGCTGAAAATGCCACTTTTCTCACTTTCTATGAGATTTGGCCAAAAAGGGGATTTGAAAAAGTCGATGAAGAGGACATCCAGACCTACATTTTGCTGAAACTTTGAGGGCCCTAGCTATCACCGTTTAGGAGATACAGCCGTTTAAAGGTTGGCCAGTAAATCACCCCCAAAACGCCCCTTTTGGGCTGGAAATGCCACTTTTCTCAATATCCATGAGATTTGGCGAAAATGGGGTTTGAAAAAGTCGATGAAGAGGACATCCAGACCTACATTTTGCTGAAACTTTGAGGGCCCTAGCTATCACCGCTTAGGAGATACAGCCGTTTAAAGGTTGGCCAGTAAATCACCCCCAAAACGCCCCTTTTGGGCTGGAAATGCCACTTTTCTCAATATCCATGAGATTTGGCGAAAATGGGGTTTGAAAAAGTCGATGAAGAGGACATCCAGACCTACATTTTGCTGAAACTTTGAGGGCCCTAGCTATCACCGTTTAGGAGATACAGCCGTTTAAAGGTTGGCCAGTAAATCACCCCCAAAACGCTCCTTTTGGGCTGAAATTGCCACTTTTCTCACTTTCTATGAGATTTGGCCAAAAAGGGGATTTGAAAAAGTCGATGAAGAGGACATCCAGACCTACATTTTGCTGAAACTTTGAGGGCCCTAGCTATCACCGTTTAGGAGATACAACCGTTTAAAGGTTGGCCAGTAAATCACCCCCAAAACGCCCCTTTTGGGCTGGAAATGCCACTTTTCTCAATATCCATGAGATTTGGCGAAAATGGGGTTTGAAAAAGTCGATGAAGAGGACATCCAGACCTACATTTTGCTGAAACTTTGAGGGCCCTAGCTATCACCGTTTAGGAGATACAGCCGTTTAAAGGTTGGCCAGTAAATCACCCCCAAAACGCTCCTTTTGGGCTGAAAATGCCACTTTTCTCACTTTCTATGAGATTTGGCGAAAATGGGGTTTGAAAAAGTCGATGACGGGGACAACCAGACCTACATTTTGCTGAAACTTTGAGGGCCCTAGCTATCACCGTTTAGGAGATACAGCCGTTTAAAGGTTGGCCAGTAAATCACCCACAAAACGCCCCTTTTGGGCTGGAAATGCCACTTTTCTCAATATCCATGAGATTTGGCGAAAATGGGGTTTGAAAAAGTCGATGAAGAGGACATCCAGACCTAAATTTTGCTGAAACTTTGAGGGCCCTAGCTATCACCGTTTAGGAGATACAGCCGTTTAAAGGTTGGCCAGTAAATCACCCCCAAAACGCCCCTTTTGGGCTGGAAATGCCACTTTTCTCAATATTGATGAGATTTGGCGAAAATGGGGTTTGAAAAAGTCGATGAAGAGGACATCCAGACCTACATTTTGCTGAAACTTTGAGGGCCCTAGCTATCACCGTTTAGGAGATACAGCCGTTTAAAGGTTGGCCAGTAAATCACCCCCAAAACGCCCCTTTTGGGCTGGAAATGCCACTTTTCTCAATATCCATGAGATTTGGCGAAAATGGGGTTTGAAAAAGTCGATGAAGAGGACATCCAGACCTACATTTTGCTGAAACTTTGAGGGCCCTAGCTATCACCGTTTAGGAGATACAGCCGTTTAAAGATTGGCCAGTAAATCACCCCCAAAACGCTCCTTTTCGGCTGAAAATGCCACTTTTCTCACTTTCTATGAGATTTGGCGAAAATGGGGTTTGAAAAAGTCGATGACGAGGACATCCAGACCTACATTTTGCTGAAACTTTGAGGGCCCTAGCTATCACCGTTTAGGAGATTCACCCGTTTAAAGGTTGGCCAGTAAATCACCCCCAAAACGCCCCTTTTGGGCTGGAAATGCCACTTTTCTCAATATCCATGAGATTTGGCGAAAATGGGGTTTGAAAAAGTCGATGAAGAGGACATCCAGACCTACATTTTGCTGAAACTTTGAGGGCCCTAGCTATCACCGTTTAGGAGATACAACCGTTTAAAGGTTGGCCAGTAAATCACCCCCAAAACGCCCCTTTTGGGCTGGAAATGCCACTTTTCTCAATATCCATGAGATTTGGCGAAAATGGGGTTTGAAAAAGTCGATGAAGAGGACATCCAGACCTACATTTTGCTGAAACTTTGAGGGCCCTAGCAATCACCGTTTAGGAGATACAGCCGTTTAAAGATTGGCCAGTAAATCACCCCCAAAACGCTCCTTTTGCTGGAAATGCCACTTTTCTCACTTTCCTATGAGATTTGGGCGAAAATGGGGTTTGAAAAAGTCGATGAAGAGGACATCCAGACCTACATTTTGCTGAAACTTTGAGGGCCCTAGCTATCACCGTTTAGGAGATACAGCCGTTTAAAGGTTGGCCAGTAAATCACCCCCAAAACGCTCCTTTTGGGCTGGAAATGCCACTTTTCTCAATATCCATGAGATTTGGCGAAAATGGGGTTTGAAAAAGTCGATGAAGAGGACATCCAGACCTACATTTTGCTGAAACTTTGAGGGCCCTAGCTATCACCGTTTAGGAGATACAGCCGTTTAAAGGTTGGCCAGTAAATCACCCCAAAACGCTCCTTTTGGGCTGGAAATGCCACTTTTCTCACTTTCTATGAGATTTGGCGAAAATGGGGTTTGAAAAAGTCGATGAAGAGGACATCCAGACCTACATTTTGCTGAAACTTTGAGGGCCCTAGCTATCACCGTTTAGGAGATACAGCCGTTTAAAGGTTGGCCAGTAAATCACCCCCAAAACGCTCCTTTTGGGCTGGAAATGCCACTTTTCTCAATATCCATGAGATTTGGCGAAAATGGGGTTTGAAAAAGTCGATGAAGAGGACATCCAGACCTACATTTTGCTGAAACTTTGAGGGCCCTAGCTATCACCGTTTAGGAGATACAGCCGTTTAAAGGTTGGCCAGTAAATCACCCCCAAAACGCTCCTTTTGGGCTGGAAATGCCACTTTTCTCACTTTCTATGAGATTTGGCGAAAATGGGGTTTGAAAAAGTCGATGAAGAGGACATCCAGACCTACATTTTGCTGAAACTTTGAGGGCCCTAGCTATCACCGTTTAGGAGATACAGCCGTTTAAAGGTTGGCCAGTAAATCACCCCCAAAACGCTCCTTTTGGGCTGGAAATGCCACTTTTCTCAATATCCATGAGATTTGGCGAAAATGGGGTTTGAAAAAGTCGATGAAGAGGACATCCAGACCTACATTTTGCTGAAACTTTGAGGGCCCTAGCTATCACCGTTTAGGAGATACAGCCGTTTAAAGGTTGGCCAGTAAATCACCCCCAAAACGCTCCTTTTGGGCTGGAAATGCCACTTTTCTCACTTTCTATGAGATTTGGCGAAAATGGGGTTTGAAAAAGTCGATGAAGAGGACATCCAGACCTACATTTTGCTGAAACTTTGAGGGCCCTAGCTATCACCGTTTAGGAGATACAGCCGTTTAAAGGTTGGCCAGTAAATCACCCCCAAAACGCTCCTTTTGGGCTGGAAATGCCACTTTTCTCACTTTCTATGAGATTTGGCGAAAATGGGGTTTGAAAAAGTCGATGAAGAGGACATCCAGACCTACATTTTGCTGAAACTTTGAGGGCCCTAGCTATCACCGTTTAGGAGATACAGCCGTTTAAAGGTTGGCCAGTAAATCACCCCCAAAACGCTCCTTTTGGGCTGGAAATGCCACTTTTCTCAATATCCATGAGATTTGGCGAAAATGGGGTTTGAAAAAGTCGATGAAGAGGACATCCAGACCTACATTTTGCTGAAACTTTGAGGGCCCTAGCTATCACCGTTTAGGAGATACAGCCGTTTAAAGGTTGGCCAGTAAATCACCCCCAAAACGCTCCTTTTGGGCTGGAAATGCCACTTTTCTCAATATCCATGAGATTTGGCGAAAATGGGGTTTGAAAAAGTCGATGAAGAGGACATCCAGACCTACATTTTGCTGAAACTTTGAGGGCCCTAGCTATCACCGTTTAGGAGATACAGCCGTTTAAAGGTTGGCCAGTAAATCACCCCCAAAACGCTCCTTTTGGGCTGGAAATGCCACTTTTCTCAATATCCATGAGATTTGGCGAAAATGGGGTTTGAAAAAGTCGATGAAGAGGACATCCAGACCTACATTTTGCTGAAACTTTGAGGGCCCTAGCTATCACCGTTTAGGAGATACAGCCGTTTAAAGGTTGGCCAGTAAATCACCCCCAAAACGCTCCTTTTGGGCTGGAAATGCCACTTTTCTCACTTTCTATGAGATTTGGCGAAAATGGGGTTTGAAAAAGTCGATGAAGAGGACATCCAGACCTACATTTTGCTGAAACTTTGAGGGCCCTAGCTATCACCGTTTAGGAGATACAGCCGTTTAAAAGGTTGGCCAGTAAATCACCCCCAAAACGCTCCTTTTGGGCTGGAAATGCCACTTTTCTCAAGATCCATGAGATTTGGCGAAAATGGGGTTTGAAAAAGTCGATGAAGAGGACATCCAGACCTACATTTTGCTGAAACTTTGAGGGCCCTAGCTATCACCGTTTAGGAGATACAGCCGTTTAAAGGTTGGCCAGTAAATCACCCCCAAAACGCTCCTTTTGGGCTGGAAATGCCACTTTTCTCACTTTCTATTGAGATTTGGCGAAAATGGGGTTTGAAAAAGTCGATGAAGAGGACATCCAGACCTACATTTTGCTGAAACTTTGAGGGCCCTAGCTATCACCGTTTAGGAGATACAGCCGTTTAAAGGTTGGCCAGTAAATCACCCCCAAAACGCTCCTTTTGGGCTGGAAATGCCACTTTTCTCAATATCCATGAGATTTGGCGAAAATGGGGTTTGAAAAAGTCGATGAAGAGGACATCCAGACCTTTTGCTGAAACTTTGAGGGCCCTAGCTATCACCGTTTAAAGGTTGGCCAGTAAATCACCCCCAAAACGCTCCTTTTGGGCTGGAAATGCCACTTTTCTCAATATCCATGAGATTTGGCGAAAATGGGGTTTGAAAAAGTCGATGAAGAGGACATCCAGACCTACATTTTGCTGAAACTTTGAGGGCCCTAGCTATCACCGTTTAGGAGATACAGCCGTTTAAAGGTTGGCCAGTAAATCACCCCCAAAACGCTCCTTTTGGGCTGGAAATGCCACTTTTCTCAATATCCATGAGATTTGGCGAAAATGGGGTTTGAAAAAGTCGATGAAGAGGACATCCAGACCTACATTTTGCTGAAACTTTGAGGGCCCTAGCTATCACCGTTTAGGAGATACAGCCGTTTAAAGGTTGGCCAGTAAATCACCCCAAAACGCTCCTTTTGGGCTGGAAATGCCACTTTTCTCAATATCCATGAGATTTGGCGAAAATGGGGTTTGAAAAAGTCGATGAAGAGGACATCCAGACCTACATTTTGCTGAAACTTTGAGGGCCCTAGCTATCACCGTTTAGGAGATACAGCCGTTTAAAGGTTGGCCAGTAAATCACCCCCAAAACGCTCCTTTTGGGCTGGAAATGCCACTTTTCTCAATATCCATGAGATTTGGCGAAAATGGGGTTTGAAAAAGTCGATGAAGAGGACATCCAGACCTACATTTTGCTGAAACTTTGAGGGCCCTAGCTATCACCGTTTAGGAGATACAGCCGTTTAAAGGTTGGCCAGTAAATCACCCCCAAAACGCTCCTTTTGGGCTGGAAATGCCACTTTTCTCAATATCCATGAGATTTGACGAAAATGGGGTTTGGAAAAGTCGATGAAGACGACATCCAGACCTACATTTTGCTGAAACTTTGAGGGCCCTAGCTATCACCGTTTAGGAGATACAGCCGTTTAAAGATTGGCCAGTAAATCACCCCCAAAACGCTCCTTTTGGGCCACTTTTCTCAATTTCTATGAGATTTGGCGAAAATGGGGTTTGAAAAAGTCGATGAAGAGGACATCCGGACCTACATTTTGCTGAAGCTTTGGGGGCCTAGCTATCACCGTTTGGGATAAATTCCACAAAAATTTAATGCGTGATTTCGATCTGGAATTTAGTCAGTTAAAATTGGTCGATTTGCAATGGAAATTCATCAACGTGATTTGGAAATTCATCATTTTCGAATGGAAACTCATCAACATGATTTGCAAATTCATCAAACTAACATGGAAATTCGGTTATTTGTAATGGGAACTTCTCAACGAGATTTGAAAAGTCGCCAAAACCATTTTAAAATTCGTCAATTTGATTGTTAATTAGAAATGGAAATTCATCGACATGATTTTGAAATTGGTCAATTTGGATTAAAAATTGGTCATCATGATTGTCAATTTGGAATGTGTTTGTGTCAATATTTTAAAAGCATAGCTCTCAACTTTAACTTAAGGCATACATCGGCGGTTGTAGCTCGGTATCTCAGCTTACGTTTTAGCGCATTTGACTAATTAACATTAATATTTAAAAGAAATGTGGTTTTCGGGTTTTGGGGGCTCTTTCGGCTTGAGGGCCCGTGTTCCATTGAGCACATGGAACACCGTACGTATGCCATTGCTTCTTTGCTGTTTCTTACCTCTGCGGACATGCAATGTTAAAATGGAAATGAAGACGAGTGGGAAAGTGAAATGCTATAATGCTTCTATCGGAACCAGAAGGTTTTCTAGAGCGCTTCTTTTCCTAATTGGGGAATTTTAACAAAGTTAGAAAAATGTACGAAATTTCGTAAAAATACGAGTATGTGTCTTGTTTGGAAACTTGTTTAAATTTACCAAATTTCCAATGTGTAATGATCGTAATTATCTAAATATCGGTTTACGTTACTTAACCTTACTTTAGTCACTTCCATGATTTTGCCACCCATGTATGGCATTATATTGAAAAATACTTTTTTTTAATAATTCCTAAACAATATATAATTAACGCAAATTTCCAAACTTTCCAAATTCTTAATTACACTTGAAAATAAAGGGATCGCGAACGGTCGTGTATTGCCATGGGCGGGATAAGTTCTGAAGGGTCGGTCATGCAGTAAATGGCCAAACGAGCCCTCAAATTAATTGTCCCTTCCGAACCCAATTTTTTAAAACAATATGCATCATTAAAAATTCCAAAATAAGAGCATTTTCGAGAAAATCATTTAATCCGGTCCGACGATTCGTTCAAAATTTATTTAAATTGACAGCAGCACAGGCTAACGAACCTTTTTATCCTTAACACCATCGCTTATGCCACGAGCATATATCCACAAATTTCCAGACCTTCATAACCATATCACAAATTCTCATCGAAATTCCCTAGCCAGAGCCACCACACCCACCGCCAGAGTGATCCACACCACACCATTGGCATCCTCTTTTGCAAATATAAAAGGCATACAAACAGAACACTCGATTCAAACAATTCAATTGGGAAAAAGTTTGTTTGAATAGTCTTTAACGCTGTTAATACGATTTCCCTTCTGGATTTTCATAAATTTTCATAAAACTCTATTCCGTCGACGAAATGAGAAATGGAAAATTCCGACGGGAAACGTATAGACACTCCTCTCCTTCCCTACGATATGGTTTCAGCAGCAGCGGAGACGTTAGATGTCTCAATCTTTCTACTCAATCCAATGAATGAATGAAGTCGTCTTCAACGTTCGACGTTCATAATAATTGGAGGCGAATTATTATTTGAGAGACGTTGATGAAGACAATTTTGTTTTGTCGAAATCAATTTGCGTGCAGGATTCACGCCAACAAAAGCAAGATTGTATTGTATTGTAGTGCCAGGAAATTCATTGGAAAATCAAATCAGAGTCGGAGTTAATTGTGGTGTTTTTGTGCAAGCGAATCAATTGGAAATTGAATTTGTTTTGGAATTCCCCGTAGTTTACGACGGAGTGCGTAGTATCAGAAAAGGACGGAATGAGTTTTGATGTAAGCTTCAATTGAAGGATGTGGCCAATCGAGTTCTTAAAATTAAAAATATAGACATAAATTGAGTTGCAATGTGGCCAGAGTTGTTCGAGTTTTTCACTTTACATGTTTTACGTAGTTTTTTACATTTAAAAAATTCAATTTTTTACATGAAGAGATTTTGGCATTATGTAAAAAAATGAATTGTAAAAAACTACGAATACCTATTTTTTCACTCTGTTATCGGAATCGGACATACAAATACAAATTTGTCACCGATTTGGAGTGTGGTTCATTATTTGTAATTAATGATGCACCAGAAATACATATGACTTAGCATAATGGCAGCGTTTTATTCTATCGAATACAGGACAGGATAGCATAACTATCGTTAAAATTTGCAGTTAAGCTCTATACAGAACAACTCGTATCCAACTTTACAATCAAATTATTATAGAAATTGTGCCACCCTGGTTTGATCGTGGTCTAATAAAACACAGTTGATATTTGTTGCCTACAATTTCTACCGCATCGGCTCCACCGTTGGCACTGGGAATCAACTGGAACTAAGAAAGTATCATAAGTGCCATCCACAAATCATTGCAGGCATTCTGAACATATAACGTATCTATTATGTACTACATTAATGAAAAAGAATTTATTCGCGACAAAAAGTCCTTTGAATAGACTTCTACGTAAACTGTTTCAGCTATGCATCCGGGCAGTACATTTTCATCGTGTGCGCATTCATATGTATTTGCCTTTAAGCATGGACGCAGTGGTGATCCTAGGTTAAGGTGACCAGACTCCCGAAAGCCCAATGCTGTACACATTGCGGAATTCGGTTTTCAGGGGCAAACCCTCAATTATACTATTTTTAACACTCAAAGCTATTACAAGCAAGGGCGTAGGGTAGCCATGATCTCGTGCAGAAGGAGCAAGACCAAAATCTGTTCAACATTATGAGACCGGAATTGCCCCATTTTGTTAGAAAAGATATTACAAATTTTTAAACCTTATTAAGAAAGGACAATATAGAATGACATTTTTTACGTAAAATGGTACTCAGTGCTTTTTCAAAATTTTGAATTTCAGTGTTCGAGACTGCAGTCTCAGAAGCATTGTGCGGATGATAATGACTCTTTCCTGGCTCTGCCAATCCGAGACCCTAAGACAGGAATAGGTGGTGCCTATTTTTATAAAAGTTCAAACCTCCAGAAAATCCCTACCGAGCGTCCTATACCGGGTTCTGGCAAGACCCGCGGATTCACACAGTGAATCAGGGTTTCTTTCTCATTTACATTACCGCAGCTACGGCAGGGCGCGTTGTAGGGGATTCCGAGCCTGGCAGCATGGCGCCCCGTAATCACAGCAGTAAGCTTGGCGATATCTCCACGCGGTTTAGTCAGAATCTCAGACGTTCTTTTCCAGTCGTATGAAGGCCACATTTTCCTTGATGTAACCAAAGTCCTCAGATTTCGCCAGTTGGAATTAGCAGCCCTTATATAGTGGGTGGAGGTCTTACTCTTAACAGCAAACATCGGGATGCAAACACGCTCCGCATGAGAGCTGTCCAGAGTGGCACCCATTTTGGCTAGTTCGACAGCCATCTCGCTACCCTATATGTTCCTGTGTCTGGGTACCCAGAGTAGGGTGATTCTTTGTCTTGTGCCAAGGCTGGTTAATGCTTTCTCACATACTTCAACAACCTTGGATGTCGTCTTCACCGATTGTAAAGCAATGATAGCAGGCTGACTATCTGAGCAGATGGCGATATTCTGGTTGTTTTGTATGTCCATGAGAGCATGACAGGCCTTCATGATTGCAAGCATTTCTGCTTGAAAAATGCTGGCATTAGCAGAAAGACGGTAATATTCAGAGATACTTAGTGACCTGTAGAAGATTCCAGCACCCACGCCACAATCCATTTTAGACCCATCGGTGAAGAATGTGATGTCAAAATCCTTCACCACCTCACTGTCTTTACATTCACCTCTAGTTGGAAATTTGATATCAAAGTTCTTCCCAAAGCGTAGTTTGGGCACTTTGAAATCCGTTATAGCGCTGCGTACGTCTTATGGGAGCTGGTTTAGAATATTGCTGTGGCCGTATGGCCTAGCACTCCAGTTGCTTAACGCTATGAGCCTGACTGTACTACATGCTGCCAGTTGATAAACAGATCGATGGGTAGAAGATGCAGGATTATATTTAGCGCATCCCTCGAACAAGTTCGCATGCCTCCTGTGATGCTAAGGCAAGCCGTTCTCTGCACTGTACCAAGTTTTGTCATGTACCATGTTTGGCTTGAAACCCAATTTCCTGCCAAATACTGTCTTGCAGGCGTAAAAAGCAATACAGGCTTTTTAAACGCGCTCCTCAATGTTCAACTTCCAGATAAGCTTTGAGTCCAAAATAACGCCCAAATATTTCGAGCTAGGCGATAATTTCAGTTGATGTCCATTTAGTTTTGGGAGTGAGAAAAGCTAAATTCCGCTTTTCTTAGATGACTGCTTCCTAAGTCACCATGGATTACTCTGGTCGTTAGTAGTGTCACTATCCACGACCCAAGCAGCTGCTCAACTCCTAAGTCATAAGTCATAAGTGGGAAAAACTTTAGGCTTGTTCTGCTATCCGTTCTCATAGGGGGAACTTTTGTGTTTCCGATATTTTCCGCTATGTGTCCGCTATATGGCGGTCGGTAAGATAAGTGTCGCTAGTGTCGATAAGAAGAACAAGAAAATTCTTCTTACGAGAGCTGATAGCGTAATGTTCCAAACTTTATCCTGAAATCTTTGAAGAGTCATTTAGTATTTCGTATAGAGGTTGATAGAGGAATCGGATGGAGTACTGTGATTTTTCCATCGCTTTGTGAAAAATTATCATTCTTTATTCCACGGTTGACCCTTGCCAGTTATAAAGGCTTGACATTTGGGTGGGGTTGGGTTGGGTGCTGTATAAAGATCTGCCAAATTTAAAAATTTTCGGCTCCAAGATATTGACAATTTTCGATTAGAAAACATAAAAATGTGAATAGGTAGAAATTTTGAAATTTGGAGGAAATGTGAGCGCCAAGTAGCTCTACAAACTACAAAATGCCAATTCGGAAAGATCGGTCAAAGTGTTCCCGAGTTATCGAAAATGAACGATTTCCAAACATAAAAGCGCGATTATCTTGCTAAATATTGATCGCACAGGAGTCTAAGTTTACACATTAATTTGCATCTTTCGACGGTGGTAACTTCTGAACCTTGACAGCTAGAGCATTGAAATTACCACTAAATAGGGGCAGTGCGGTGCTCCAGAAGTTTGACAAATTTCAAATTTTTTGGACAAATTTTATGGACAATTTTCGATAAGAAAAGACAAAAGTGCGATTTGGGCAGCTGTAACGGTCGAACGCGAATAGGTAGGGTTTTAAAATATGGAGCAAATGTGAGCGGCAAGTAGTTTTATAAGTGCATTAAATTTCAGAATGATCGACCACCCGAGTTATCTAAAATGAACGTTTGACAAACGCGAATGCGATGATTTTGCCAGAAACACCTTTAACCCTTCTGTCGGCACAAAGGTCTGGCCAGAGCTTTGGCACTATATTTCAGTCAACAAAGTATAGAAGATGAAATCGCAGCGCCTTCATACTTCATGATATCCTGAAATAATATGTTTAGATGGATTTTGCAAAAATTTGAAAAAATCAGTTGAAGTTTTGAGCATGTTTTTGACGAAATTCAATTTATAGTGCTTTTTGATACCCAATAGGTCTGGCCAGACCTACAGTTTTTCACCCCATTTTTCTGTGCGGGTAAAAAAAGAAAATATAAAATTTTCTTAAAATTATTCTATTTATGATGTAATAATATCAGTAAAATTCAATTTGTACTCTAAACAACAAACATTTTTGAGATTTTTCTTTAAGAAACCGTGAAGTTCGAAAAATAGATATGCCCCATATTTTATAACATCACCTAATTAACTGAGATTTGATTCTAGTAAATTCAAATTAGTTTTATTTCCCTTGTAATAGTAAGGACTAAGTATGAGTGACTTGCGAACGTATTTATAAATAGATTTGACCAAGAAATTTACGAAAAATTTAGAATGAAATGATTTTTGCGCTTGAAAATTGTCTCTTTCTTTCCACCTATTTCCTGAAATCTGCAGACTAATATCGTGGTAAAATCTACCAACAAAACGCCAAATATTACCACAAAGATATTTGAATTGGAAAATGCAATCAAACTTTCTACTAGCTATACGCCATGAAAATGGAAAAGCAAAAGAAGCAGAAAATAAGGGTAACATGTTTGTGCTAATACTACCCCAAAATATGTCAACTTAAAAACGTTTCTAGTATATTCACAAAAACTATATAAATACTTTTATTACTTAAAAATGATAGTTTAGAATTGTCAGAATGACTTTACGGATAAAAAATTCACTTTTTCTAATTAATTAAAAAATTTTCTCAGTAGGTCCAGCCAGACCTATTGGGTATAGAATATGCATATTGTAGTAGGTGCCGACAGAAGGGTTAAAACAGACAAACAGACAAGACTGATCACAGGCCTTACCGAACAGCTTATTAGGTTTATCTGTGTGGCATTGGGAATGCTGTACATTTACTAATGCTGCACGACAGGTCAAAATGCTGTACTGTACAGCAAAATGCTGTACGTCTGGTCAGCTTATCCTAGGTAGGGGTTTTGAGGGTTCAAACCCCCTCCGACATTTTTTACACAAAAAGTTATAGACATAGTGATTACAAGCGTTCTTCTACATTTTGAAAAGGAGATCGTATTAATAGAAAATAAGGACATTACTCACTACAGCCGTTTCAATACACGAAAAGTAAAAACATTTCGCACCTGGCATTTGATGAATTCCTCATGCAATCTAACCGACATTGAGCAAGGAAACGTGCTGCTAAGATATTTTCTGCTTTTCAGAAGATGATTCTAGTATCACAAAAAAAAATCAGGTTGATTTTTTGACCCGGCTATGAATCAAAGTGTTTCAAAGTGATTTGGTCACACTTAGCAGCTATACATATATACTCGCGATGAACCTACAAGGCCAACATCAACCTCCTCCCTAAGCGCCCTCCCGAAATATTTTTTTACGTACGCCCCTGCCTGCACGGTACGTGAGCAACAGCATAAAGCCCAAAAAATTACCGGAATCGAAATCAAATCGGTTTCAGAAGTTTCCAAAATGTTTTCGTTTGCACTTTCCAGACTCTGTTCTCGGCACCCTCTCGCCTCTTCAGTGTTTATACAACGGTTTCTGAAGGAAAATTCGAAATAAGAATTTGCCTATTGCGGTGTTTTGCAATACTTTGTAGCAAATATTGCAAAAAGTCAAATACCTTTTGGCTTCAACCTAGAAAAATTCAATTCTTTGAATTTGGTGGTGCACAGTTTTTGTGGGTTCATTTTTACATAATATTTATCTCAAACACGAACGGCAGCTTCACGCACAATAATACAAATGAAACTGAACCACGTAGTGACAGGCCCTTAAATCATTGGAACCTGGTAAAGCCCCGGGGGCAGACGGTATCCCAATGGAACCAACGCTAAAGCGGATATTTTTCTACACCTGATCCAAGAGTGTTGGACAACCGAGACTCTCCCTCAAGAATCGAAAAAGGGCGTCATTTTCAAAATCCCTAAGAAAGGAAATCTCAAGGATTGCAATAATTGGCATGGAATCTGTCTCCTCTCTGCAGTCTCTAAACTGATGGCCAAAATAATCTTGGACCGGATCAAGACAACGATCGACCGCACACTGAACAATGAACAAGCTGGTTTTCATGAGGGTTTTTCATGTAGCGATCACATCAACACCCTCCGAATTATAATTGAACAATCCGCTGAATGGAGATCCCCGTTACATCTTATGTTCATTGACTTCGAGACGGCGTTTGACAGCGTTGACCGGGCTTATATCTGGACAGTCTTACGTAGGAGAGGTAGACCAGAGAAACTTATTTCCATCATAATGGAGCTTAATGTCATGTCTTGCATAAGGGTGAATTGTCCAGTCTTTTTGAGGTGAATAATGAAGTCAAACAAGGCTGTATTTTATTACCACTGCTGTTCCTTATTGTTATTACCATCAACGACGTAATCTGCGATTCTCTACGCGACCATAAAAGTAAGGGTATCAGGTGGAAATTATTCGATTACCTTCAGCACCTGGACTACGCCGACGACATTTGCCTTCTCTCAAATACACCAGATCATCTGGTGATCATCATCAAATGACGGATGCTTTGCATCGTGAAAGTCGAAGTGCTTCCTTAAAAATTAATGCCGCTAAGACTAAATACATGAGCTTGTCATCAGGAGGGCAAAACACCATTTATATCTCCGGACAGCCGATAGAAAAAGTCGAGAACTTTACTTACCTTGGGAGCGTAGTGACAGCGGATGGTGGGGCTGATGCCGATGTAGAGTCGCGCATAAATAAAGCCCGAGCAGTATTTTTCAGTTTGACTCCTCTCTGGCAAAACAAAAACATCTCCAGAAATACCAAACTCCGGATCTTCGAAAGCAATGTAAAATCCGTGCTTTTATATGGGTGTTCCACTTGGAAGGTGACCAGTGATATTACAACCAAACTACAAACTTTCGTGAATCAGTGCCTTCGACGCATCCTACAAATTCGCTGGCCTGAGGTAATCTCTAACGACGACCTCCTCCAAATTACTGGCCAAAATAGGATAGGCATCGACATTAAAAGGCGGAAGTGGCAGTAGATAGGTCACACACTTCGAAAAGAGCCAAAAAACATTGCAAGACAGGCTCTAGATTGGAATCCTCAGGGAACCGATGCAATGCGTCGTGTGGGAAAACCCAAAAATACATGGGGAAGATCTGTTGAGGCAGAGGGAAAATCTATAGGCAAATCGTTGGACCAGCTAAAGCCGATGGCTGCTAATAGACAGAGGTGGAAAAGAGGCGTAGTCAATGCCCTGTCCCACTAGGGGTTAAAAGGAACCAGAGAGAGAAATCGAGTTGAATGGAAGGGGATCCAGACGTTTCAAGTTTACACTATAAAACCTTAAAATTTAGTCCCATAGTGTACAAAGCAAAACGCCTGGATCCCTCTTTTTTCAATTAATTTCTATACATAGTGTACAAATTTGAATGCAATACTCAAAACGTAACATTTCCACTTTTATATCTTTTTATTCATTTTTAGTTAAACATGTTGTACATCTGAAGAAAGTACATATATTGTAAAGGATCCATGTAATACATTATGAACTACAGAGTTTATCAATTATTACTAATACTTATGCATCATGCTTTTAGCACGGCTGAAAATTTAATTTAATGAGTAAAAGACATATATGTAAATAAATATACGTAGATTTCGTAAATTATCTTAATGTGTACTACATCTTTGTAAGACTTGAGTGTCTGGACGTGAATGAATAAACCTCTTTATAAGATTATTAGAAAAAAATAGAAACAGTTGAAAATATTAAATGTTTTAACTCTTTTAAATTTCTGATTTTGTTGGTTTTTGTTTATTTTTTGGTGTTTTCGTATATTTATGTTAACAATGGAAGAATATTCTATTAAATATCATAAGGGTTTTAGGTTTTATTTATGTAAAGTACAATTCAAAAAAAATACTTGGAACGTCTTTAAAAATAAGAACTTAAATGAGTGCTTTTCTAGTAAACTTCTGCCTACTACACTTCGTCTAAACCTCTGTATTTTTTCAGGCAAAACAAACGTTGTAGTCTCATCTACAGCATAAAGCCGGCCCCACACCGACCGGAGTGTGGCAAACACCGCGCAAAAAACCGGTCCCAGATTGATACCTTGGACTCGTCCAACCACACAGCTGCACTGCTGCTGTACGATTTTGGTGTCATTCTTTTGCGTGGTGTTTGCCACACTCCGGTCGGTGTAGGGCCGGCTTAAGGGTGTGGTTATACAATCATATTCCAAAAAATGTATCTAAATCAAAACCTATTTTCGGCTAAATTTGTTTCTTCGGTTTGGAGTTGTTCTTATAATATCTTACAGTGAGTGAAGGTTTAAAATTTGTTAACAATGAAATGATTTTTTGTTTATTCGTATTTAATTTGTAATAAATCTTGAATAATATATTTTTTTATTTTAACAACACATATATCTTTGTATTGTTTAGATTTTTGCTACCGATTAAGTGATGAAGATGATATATCTTATTTTTGAAAAATCGAATAAGATGAGGAAATACTTATACAAAAAGTACACATAGAGATTTTGTTTACCTACTAATTAGCTCTTTCGTTTTTAGATTGTATCTAATACAATGACATTTAATGTTATGGAAGTTATATTATGTAATAGAATAATAGAATATTTACTATATCTACAATAATAGGAATTTGTTATGTTTTCCCATTTGGTTTCTGTTGAGATTGTCAATTCTAATCACATTTAGCCAATCGTTACTTGAACTATAGTCAAACAATTTATCAGCATTTGCATTTCTACATTTCCTACATTCTGTGAAAATATACGTAGAGTTTTTTTGAAAAGAAATATATTTATAATGGCTATATCTATTTTAGTAATAAGTTAAAGACTTGAATTTTAATAACAAGTAAAAATGTATTTCGTATAAAATTAATTAAGTGATTCCAATTCCAGGGTAAAAATCAATATTGCTATATTAACAATAAGTAAAGAAAATATTGTTGTATATTTTTTCTCATATAATTAAGTTATACGTACGGTATATACGCGTATTATTATGTATGTCTGTAAGTTTGTCTCTACCGATGAAATTCCCTAGATATTAGTCTTGATTATTGCTTTTATATTTCGTTTCTATTTTAACCATAAAAAATCGAATTATTAAACTACTCCAAATTGTTTATAAATTAATTTATGAGATTCAGCATACTTTACAAAATAAGCATTATTATGTGATCTACACATGTTGAATAGTCAAGTAGACTTGAAGAAATAAGTTAACAATTTATCTGAACTTGATATCAGAACCTATTTTCTTTTAGCCGGGCTAAATTTGTATTTAGAAACTCAAAACAAAGATGAAAATTTAGAAATGTTTAATATGATTTTCATAATCTATTTTCACAATGACTAAGATATAACACCTAAAATAAGAATGGCCTTATGCTAATTTAATTTCGATTTACAATAAATTTTGTTTTTGTTTGTTCTTTGGTATTTATTGGGGTCCCTTTTCCAGATTTTTGTTTGTATTATATTTTAAATATAGTGTTTTGTGTTGTTTCGTAAAATTTTTAATCATTCAAACAACACCAATAATAATTAGGTCTTGAAATAATGTTGACAAAAATTTTGAACCCGTCTTTACTTTATTTTATTCATCACCAATAGTAAACGTTGACATTATACTTAATTAAAATTACAAAACAAAAAATACATTTTAAAAAGATTGCGAAAAATAAATAAAAACGTTATGAATACATCTTCTTTCGATTACGAAAAAGTATCATCGATTGGTTTTAACCGAAAAATACAAAAATCTTCTCTGTCGTACCGCTGGTGATAATATACAGAGATCGTACGCGTTGAGAACAATCAAATATGCAAATATAGGAAAAAAAACAGGAGCCGATAGCAACTTTATATGCGAAAGAAGTTCATTTACTTAAGATAAGCTGACCGTACAGTCAGCGCCCGCTCTAAGGGGGGGGGGGCAAGCCGGGCGGTCGCCCAGAGCGCCAAATTTTAGGGGCGGCTTTTTGGCTTTGGCTCGCTTAAAAAAATATTAAAAAAAAGCCGAAAGAAAAAAATCAACATCAACTTTGATTTAGTGGAAACGTCTGCGGTTTCCATTCTACAGATAAAATAAAAAGATTACTCGTATGTGCTAATTTCGTCCTCCGATTGAACACTTAGTTCATCTTCTTTTCACGAGAATTAAGGACCTTGCATGAAACCTAATTTTTGCCTAATTTTCAGAGGACGAAATTGCAAGAAATTTTATTGTTTAGTCTGTTGAGTAACAGGAGAGCAAAAAATAGCACAATAGGCCCACTGGCCTCAGTGCTGCGAAACCCTTTGGGGTCACGCCCCTCTACAATCTACAACAGGAGAGCAAATCCACTAAATAAATATTGAACTCCCAAAGAAATTCATATGGAATGAGAAATAGGGAGTCGAATAAACGCTGAGCACATTAAGGCATTTAAAACAGACTCCTCTGTGAGAATTGTTATCCACAAAGGCATTATCAATAAATTTATGGAGTCGTTTTACAAAATTTCGACATTTTGCAGAATAATTTAAATTTACTTCGCCAAACCTTCGCGTGAATGGATTACTAAGTTGGTACCGATTGCATTGATTCATCTAGCATTGTAGGGCAAACTGCGAAGAAGGTGGTTAGGGTTTTAGCAAGATGAGGGATTAAACCACAGAACAAATGGCCAGAATTTCCTAATTTGTGTTCGGACATCTTAATATCGGAATTTGGCTAGGTTCTCCCGATTTAACTAGCTAAGACCTTATTCTCTTTAAAAATTCTCGAGATGACGCATTTATGAAAATAAGCCATGCACATTGAAAAGCCTGAAGCAATCCGGCTAATTGAATTTAAGGAATTTATGGAAAACAACTGCAGGAGGTTAATGAATGCGAGAACAACCTTTTTAAGGGCGGATTTTTCTAAAAATGTATTTAGTTAGAGCGTATAGGGCCCATGGGAGTGTCGTGGGGTGCGGAGGCTGCGTCGGAAACATGTTTTTTTTTGTAGTTAAACATGCCAATACACGTTGCGGATAATGGACGCATTATAGTAATAGAAAGTGGCTATTCGCCTAAAAAATGATCCGTCCTCTCAACATTTTGTCATTGCCATAAAAAGGGCAAAATGACATCGATCGTTGCATTCTCGGTCATGCCGTCCCCGGCAGTACATGGCACGGCACTTAACGACGGCATCTCATGAGAGGTGTCGTGCCATGAACTGCCGGTCGAAACCGAAAATGACAAACTTTTTGAAATCCTCTTGCGGGAAAAATTTTATTCCAACACAAACCTTTTCGATGTATTTAGTGTTTTCGTGGAAAACGAATTTTCTCATGTATTTCCGATTTATTAGATCAAGCTTTAAAGTTTTGAAATTCCAAAAAAAAGTCTATAAGGCCTTGCTGAACTGTGGTGAATTGCGCTTAAGAGTACCTATGAATGATAACTGAACGGTGGTTTGAATCCCAATAAAACCATGCATTTTTGTGTTTTTTTTTATGCTCTTAGTTTCTTGGTTTCACTATATGTAAATTGTTTTGGAGAAAAACCCCTTTGAATCGATTCTACAACAACCATTCTATACATCTAGATCAGTGTTTCCCAAGCTTAGGGGCGCACCCCTTAATGAAACGCGACGATAAGGGACGATTATGGTTTCCTTCAACACCAACCATTCGAAACTCTTTCGAAACTCACCAGGGGTAATCCGTTGTTGCAAAACGTTGCAAATGGCCAACAATTTTATTTTCTTAATAAAAAAAATCGCTGCTACTTAATCCGTTTGATGACCACAGCTGATGATATGACGGAATGAATATGAATTGATAAAGCTAGCGATTCTGAAAAAAACGACGAAATTCAGCATGCGGAGATCAAGAAATTTAAATACTTCTAAAAATTCCAGTAGTTTAAAATATGGGATGCACTAACAAAAAAATGTTCAAACAATTTACCCCTTCGCCAGGCACGTCCCGCGATCAACGCGGACGGGCACGTGGGGTCTTTAAAGGTACGTTGTCCTCGACGCGGCCGCACGACAGCGACTCGCTCATTCCATATAAAAACTCGTTTTTCTCTCATTTTAAAAACGAGTTTTTATATGGAATGAGCGAGTCGCTGTCGTGCAGTCGTGTCGAGGAAAATGTACCTTAAGGACCCCAAAGTTTATTGAACTTACATATCCTTGAACATGTCTCAAATTGTAAAAAAAAAACACGCATCCTTTGTTATGTTCTTGAATATGTTTAATATAATTATTCACAATATTGTTGTTCATATGGCAAGCTGTAAACATTTCAAGCGATTGTAGCCATCAATGTTTTTACTGTGTTGTCCCTCTGCCTTAAATGCAAGGAAAACTTAGTTCCTGAAATAGTGATGGTAACTTACTACTAACAAATGGTTGAAGTATGAATTAGCAGTGCCCGTAAACTTGTCTTCAACCCTTTGTAGATGCCTCTGCGACATTAATTGATGTAGAATAAGCTATGGTAAGAATTAGCGGAGGCTAAAATTTGACCTCCATTGTTTGAGATTCGGTAAAGTGAAGGTGTGTTTTCCGCCCTATATCAAAAGAAGCTATCGCAGAAATTGAAGAAAAAAATTCGAAGTAGTTTTCGTGAATTTCTCAAGCCAGGATAATATTTCTGGGAAATCGATCCATGGTATAATCTCTTCCTTTATTTTCATTGTAGCCAAGAATGATATGAGGCTTACCTCGGTCTTGAGTTCAGGTGAAAAGACGCAATAAAACTACAGGGGAAGACTAGTAAATATATCGAGATTGTCTAAATAAAAAGGCCTCGACATAGAGTATGTCGATATTCAGGACATTTGAGGCCTTGGAACTCATGGGGTCTTTGAAGACCCCACGTGCCCGTAAATTTTTACTTTTGGTTATCAAAACTTTTTTTCTGAAAATATTTGGGATTTTTTTTTCAAGCATATTCCTGAGCAGAATTTATGTGGCTTAGATGTCCTACAAGTTCCCCTGGATGAGCGAAACCCTCCAAAATTAATATATACTCTGGGATCCCAAAAGACCCCACGTGCTCGGTGGAGGGTTAAAATGCGAAAATAGATCCTGAACTTACGTATAGAACTAAGAGCATTCCTTGCCAACGGCAATTTTTGCACATCTATTTTTTTGAGGGCGCGGCGCCAGGATCAACAGAACTCGCGAGGAGCACGAACTTAAAATATTGAGAACCACTGATCTAGATAGTATGTATATATACTATCAATCTCTTTGGTACAGTCCCGAAGGGACGGCAATTTGTCCACTTGCCCGGGGCGGCGTAAGTGCTAGAGCGGGCGCTGCGTACAGTATTGGTAAATACATATACAGCAAAATGTACAGCATTGCTGATACCACACAAAGAAACCCAGAAATTGGGAAAGGAAAAATGAAAAAATAAGGTGCATGAAGCACACCTTAAATTACTAAATTGTTGTACAAATTAGCCTTTTAAGCCGAAATTTGTGAAAATTTGCAGGTCCAATACAAAACATTGTACAAAAATGTTCACAAAAATTGCCGCTGGGTGGCATGGTGTACGCATTTTTTTTAAGCCAAATTGTTATACAAATCTTTTCTAGTGAAAAAATTTAACTGGATACAAGCGTAGTTATATCGGGCCTTAACCAGTCACCATCGTAGCAATTTACATCTGAAATCCATTGGTTCTTTTCGAGATAGAGTCCTAGGTAGAGATGAGCATTGAAAGAAAAACATCGATGGTTACCATCGAAAAAACATTGAAACGAAACCATCGATGGTAAACAAACATCGATGCTCTGGGTTTTTTGAGTACTCAAAAAAAATATATAGCAAAAATTAAGCTGATTGTGTTTTTTGCGTAACACCCTCCTAGACAGACGACACTAGTTAAACATAATTAACTCTTGATTATGTTTAACTAATTCGTATGTCATGTGCTCATTGGCTTGATGATACTCGAAAAATTTAATTTAAACATCATTATCACAACGTCATTAAAATTTAATGATGTTTACTCGTCGAGTAATCCGGTCTCGACTACTTAAAAAATATTGGAAAACTGGAAGTAACAGCTGATTTGTCTTGTCAGTTGATACTTAATTTAAAGCGAACGGTGGCAGATCCAACTTTGAAAAGGTAATAAAATAAAAACTATTTGATTTTAAGCATTCTGAATTAAACACATTGTATTTTAGCTCAGTAAAAGGCAAACAGTTTGACGAGGCGACGACACTTTTAAATGACAAGTTAAGGAACCGAATTTTCATGCAGTAACAACTGTGAAGAAAAGTGAAAAATAAAAAGTTTTTAGGTACCATGGCTATGTTTTTTGGTCCAGAACAGGACATTATAACATAAATTTAAAAAAATTATAAATGTTATTCTTGTATAATCTAATACCTAATACCTATACCTATCTAATACCCTATTAAACTGATATGGAATTTGGGGTATCCTATCCTGTTCTGGAAAAAAAAGCAGCGAACGAACTTCTACTTTTTATTTTCGTTTTAAATAACCTGTATTGTATATAAAAAAAAATCAATAACAAATCAATAAAAATATAAAAAAAATAACCTGTATTGTATATAAAAAAAATCAGTGCCTGTAATTAATAGCAATGAAAATAAAGATGGTTTAAGGCTTTACTTGCAATTGCCTATTTGTATTTATTCGAACTGAGATTCTCGGACTACTTATTTTCTCGATATTGAGATTCAAAAGCACATTCATAAATATTTTATTTTTGGTGGAAATTGTGTAATTAACAAGTTGCATAGAAATCCGTCGTGCTCTGTGGCCGTGATCGTTCGGTCGCCACTCTGTGAAATAGACACTCATAGAGAAACGAGTTTCCAAACTCGGCACGACTCGTCGCAAGTTTATTATTCAGAAGAAGATGATAAGAAATATTCTTATCGTAGAATAATAAACTAACAATGCGACTAGGAAGTGGTATGGCTGACAACCGTATCACACTCCGAATTCAGTTGTCTTTGTAACTTTGATGACTACATACGTCGCACGGTAGTCATCAACGCACCATGCTCCACTAGGAGTTACGGTAATGAAGAGAGAGATAGAAATCCGGACTCTAGTTAGTAAATTATTTTATTTCGACAGTTCAAATGAAATTGCATTTTTGCCCGTGTGTCGCTAGATAAAGTTAAAAATACTTGAATTCAAATATCATTAACTCAAGTATGTTTAACTACAATCGTCTGTCTAGGGTGTAATACGCATTCGGATCGCACTCACAACCCACCGCATAGAGCAGGGGTGTCAAACTGAAAACATGGCCAGGGCCAATTTTTTTTCAAATTTTAATCATCTAATATTTATATTAAAATGTGACAATAAAGCTGAGTAACTTTATATCATTTGAAAATGCCATCTTTTGAAAATGTTTTTAAAAAAATTAGAAACATTAAGCAGTTGAAATATCAAATCCTCAAAATTTGGCTGATGGATCAGTAGCCATACTTTGTGAAAAAACTGGTCATCCAGCTTTCTGGTAGTAAAAAATTACAAAAGAAGTCAAAATGTTAGGCTGACATAAACGAAATTCGGATAGAAAAACAGATAGAAATTGTTTTCTGGTGTGGTGGGAAACAAACGCTTGCGCTAGTAAAACTGAAGCTAATAAGCTTAAAGGCTATAAAAAAATCGTAATATCCTGAAGTTATTACATTAACGAAGCTCCGCATTTTTTTGTAGTCTGGCTGGTCTAGCGGTTAGTGCACGCACTTTCGGTGCACAGGGTCATGATATCGAATCTCACCGTGGATCACGGTGTTTTTCGAACTCACGAGCTTGTGACGGACTATGATCTCACTCAGATGTTAAACGAGTACCCATTTATGGCGATAAATAGCACTGCTGAGCGTGATGCTGATTTTATTGCCTCAACAAAAAGCAGATAAGATTCCGGAAATAGAATGTCACTAACACATCCTGCGGCATTAGTCCAATCCTGGATTGTCGCGCCTGTAATTTTATTTAAACTCCGCATTTTCTCACCAAATTAAAATTTGTTCTTCTTTTCAAATAAATTTCAATCAAAGTTGTTCTTGTTCCATTACCTAAAAGATATGAACAAGAAATAAGCATCGGATCGATTTTCGGGACAAAACAATTTCACAAAAGAACTTCAGGCGATCGGTTGTGAAATCCGGCTTCAGAGTGCATGCCAGGCACTGTCTGAGATTATTTTAGAAATCGATAGGGTATTAGTCAGAAAGCTTAAATTTAGGTTGGCACCACTTGAAAAAATTTTCTAACGGTAGGTACTTATGAAGGTTTTTGTCTTGTTTGGGTTTCCTGTGTATATCTTCGCTCCTAATGGCAGCATTTCCAAAAAAAATGCCACCGAATTGTTGGGTACAAAATTTTCTTCATCTTTGGCATAGCGAGTGTTCACACCATAAAGCAGTAGGTAAAATGTTACAGCGTGTCAAAGTTGAAAAAACAGTTTTACAAATCAGTTTCTTGCAAATAAGTCGATAACGGTGAATTTTCGCGCAAAAATTAATAAAAATGTACTTGTACCTTATTGGATTGTAGGGAATCCAGAAAAAAAATGAAGTCGATAGGATCAGCCGCAGCCGAGATATACCCGAAAGAAGGTGAACATTCCGAAGTAACTATGCGTTATACATACTTATAGGTATAATTTTTTGCAGATGCAGTTAGGATGGTGAGTTGCGCTCTTTATTTGAGCTACCCCTGTAGGCTTCGAAAGTGGTATCTATTTGTAATACAGTAGCGGAAATTGAAATAGGTTCACCTTATAGGGGTGAACCTATTTCAATTTCCCGAAGGGAAGGTTTCCCGAAAATCTGGCAGTTCACCAATAGGATAAATTAATTTACTTTCTTCTTATTTTGGATGGCTTATTTAGTGATGAGGGTACGTTTCTATTATCTTCTTCAGTAGAATCCAGAATATGATAAACATATCTACTTGGTTGTGGAAGGGGGACCAAAGCTGGAAGATCATAAATGTCATCGTAGCAATCTTCATCATTTAAGGTACGTTGTCCTCGACGCGCCCGCAGCGACTCTAGGGACTCCAGCGGCTCTAGAGCAAGTTCCCTACCCCAAGCAGCCGTCGCCCGAAGCCCCACAAACAAGCAAGTGCACCACGTTCACCATTTGTGCATGCACTATTATAGCAGGATGACAGGTTAAGTTCGAAAAAGCAGGACTGTCCAACCAAAAACAGGATGTATACGACCATTGCATCATGGTGGTTGCCTCGTGACATATTAGGCTTTCTCCAAATCGGCGTGAAAAGGGGCATGAGAAATAGTATGATTGAGGGTTTGCATGAAAATCAAACTCCGCGATGTGTACAGCATTGAGCCTTTGCAAGTCTGGTCACCTTAATTGGCCCCTTTACCATATTGTACAACGCAACGCAAAAAAAATGAAAAAAAAAAATAATTGAACTACCCACTTCCCAATGTAATGTAAAGCCCTTCGCCTCTCAATTCCTAGAATATAAACGCAATCTTAACAACCTGAACAGCTGCTAAACTACTGCACAATTTCTGTGCTCCCGATACCCGTAGTGCGCAATACAGCCTTATTTATCTAGAAATCGGTTAAACGCATTTTTGCGAGAGACAGGATATTGATGGAGGGGAATAACATTTTGTTCGGTATTTGTCAAACTGCTAGCAGTGTGGTTGGGCGAATCCAACGTATCAATCTTGGACGGATCTTTTGCGCCAGGTTTGGCAAACTCCGGACAAAGTGGGGCCGGCTTTTAAATTTTTCTGCAACTTAGGATAAGATAGGATAATATAGCTCGATTTTATTAGCTCCAGTACGGAACAGAGTAACCATAATTTCCATCCTATTCCGTAAATGTAAATTTGCTTAGGATGTAGGCTATCAGGTCCTGCTCTGGATTCCAGAAAACTTATTCATATTATTACACTGAACACTACTTTTAAAAATAATTTGCTGTTGAATTAGGTAAGCATAGGTTGCGATCAATTGTGTCCAAATAAACTGAGAAGATTCAAATTATGTAGAAAGATTCAGGAAACCAAATTCAGTATAATAATTAAGGAAAATGTCACTTTATGAAAATAAAAAAAGAATCGACATATTGTTGAAATCAATGTTGCCAATCACAGACTTACATAATGTAATAATAAATTTCGTTCTCGTTCTCTTCTTCAATGTAAACACATCTTTACTTCTACTTTTTCGTGAAAACTCAATTGAAATTCACTTTTTACCACCCTTTTCCTTATTCTGATTGAAAATGTTATGTCTTGCAATATATTATATCAATTATAGTGAACTCTCAATTTACATTACACAATTTCAATTATATTTTTATGCTTACTACATTCATGTGACTATTTCATAAAATTTTTGTTTGTCGTTACATTTCAATTAGGTAATCATAAGACTTTGGTTGCTATCTTAAATTTCTATTATAAATATTTTTGCAATATATTCTACATGAATACAAGAATAATGTTCAATGTATCATTTTTGATTATTTTTATGTTTTCTTGTTCATGAATGAATGAAAATAATAATATTTGAATGTATTTGTAGTTTACCTTGTATTGGTTCGGACAGGACAATGCGCACATTTAAAAACTTTTCGACAGTGATTTGAGTTGATTCATGGCGGATAAATCCTGAAGTTTTACACAAATAAGTGTTTTATAAATGTCAAATTAATGAGCAACGAGAGAACAGACAATAAACCACAGGAAACTTTCCTGTCGAGAAGAAAAGTGAAAAACAGGAAAAAAAACAATTCCTAAAACTTATTAAAGAAAAGAAATAAAATAAATCTCTTTTTTAAAACTAACAAAAATATATTTTTTAAATTATACAGTTTATGTAATATACATTATCACAAATATTATCTAGAAGTGTAAAATAACTCCTTAAATATAAAAAAAATAGTGTAAATTAACTCAACCTTAATATAAAGAAAATAACATAAAATAATAAATATTCTAGTTTAGTAGAAAAAAAAAACAAATGATTAAAAAAAATTAATGATTATTCTCATATAAAACAGTGCAATATAAATAAAAGCGTAATTTGTACCATAACTTGAAAATCATAAACAGATTATATCGTAATGCTTAAATCTAATAATTTAAACAATACACCTATACGTATAGGCAAATTAATTCAAATTTAATTGAATTTAATTAATACACAATTTATGTAATATGTTGTCAAATATTTACATGTTAAATTCCAGTATTAAACGCGACAAGAAAGAATCTTTTAATCAACATTTTATACTTTACGGTTGGGTTCAATCTTTTGCGACATGGCCATAAGAACGCGTTGATTATCGATGGCACGTAAACAGCTAATGTACGAACGTACTTCACCTTCGCTTTTCGGCGATGGAGGATCCAATACTGTGACGAATAAAAAAGGGAGAAAAGTTTTCAATTATTAACCTTCAGTGGGATGTAAATTAATTGGATTCGAATTGATAGCAGCAGATTGAACACTATACAAATATTAGGCGGTTGTGAAAATACCATAAAGTGAATGTGGTTTTTGGATATCCTTTGAAAATAAATTCAATTGGTTTTTGAAACACACACACACAATATTAGTATAACAAACACAAAAGCATATTTTATAAATGTATTAATACCATAGCCGGGAAAAGTACAATTTCTCATATCTATCTTGAACTCCTGGTAAAAGACAATCGTCATAAAGATAATTTTCCTGAACTTACCCAAATGTCGGGATCTACAAAATCGAATCGTTCGCATTGTTTGTGCCATCATGTGCATTTTTTCAAAATTCACAAGACCATCCAAACTCGTCTTGTTTCCTTCGTGGGCAAATGTCATATCCTTCAACAGGAGCGGCATAAACGGTATCACTGGCGGTTGCAATTTTCCAACAAACACTCTGTAGGCCCGATGATTTCGACTAGGATCGATCAACGCTTCAAACTCTTGATAGAGCTTTTTGAATTTTGACGGTAACTTATCCCATGATTGTTGCAGTCGTGATGATGCCATGTTCGATAGTCCCATAACGACGGCAAAGAATGCATTCAAGTTTTGGTATTCTTTACAGCTGCGAGATTGAAAAAGAATGTGTTAGAATCGACTTTAAGATAGAAGATATGGGAAAATTGGTCATAGACTTACTATGCTGCCAATTTGATAAATTTCCGCAAGAGTGCTACACGTTTTCCCATACTGGCCGTTGAAACGATTTCGGTGACGACCCAGTATTGAATTTCGTTGAAGCGTCGAATGAATACATCGAGATTCGCAGTTATCTGTAAGGAAATTTTAAGACAAATTAAAGAAAGAATTAAAAAATTATTAATCTTCTAAATATTCCTGCACAGTAATCAATAGAAATACAGGAAGGGTTTTCATTTACACACTGCCATGAGCATGGGCGTAGCCAGGGGGGGGGGGGGGCGACCGCCCCTCCCTGGCCGGTGAAACTTTTTTTATTGAATTGAATATTAATAATACTGATAGAAAAAAAAAATATTTCAGGAATAATTTTTTTCAGATTCACTTTTTCGCATTTTCGTTTGCAGTTTCCATGTTCCGAAAACCAGACAAACATTTCCATATCAATTTATTACAAGCCGTTCTTCTTCCTTACATGGTCATCTACATAGATACATATGGACATACCTAATTCTATTCTATTTCGTCCAGATTTACAGCAATCCTGAGCGCTACTGATAGCTCTTTTCATGTCTATACAGTAGACTCTGGTAAACGTGTACTTCGCCAAACGTGAAGGTGAACAATTTTATGTGAGCTACTACTCTGAAACGTGAACAAGTCTTGAAAGCCCTAAGAATTCATAGTCCTCACTTAAGGAATACGGATTCCCTTAAGGAATAATTATAAAGGAATGTTTATTGGGACAAAACGTCACTTTTAAATGCATTACCTCATTCAATAAAATAATTTAATTCGGAAGCCTAATTAAAGTAACTGACAAATAAAATATAAAGAAGTATCTAGTAGCTGCAAAATTTAAATTTATTTTTTAAATACGAGCGACTATGAACTGTAAAATTTATAAGGATTCCCTTATAGGTCAGTCAATTTATGATTTTAGGTCGCAAAAAATAGTTCGGCTCTGTTTTTTTGGGATACTGTTAGGGTAGATACCAGAAGTGTACCACCAAGTTTGCAACTTCGAAAACCTATCCTAACCCCGTGACCCTCAAAAAACCTAAAAATGTTCGAAGGTTTTTCATATTTTGGTTTGTATTTTTCCAAAAGTCGTCTGCTTGATTCTCAAAGCTAATAAAACCTTCTTTAATTTGAGTCCAGCTTTGTAGGTGCAAAGGATCTCACAATACTCGTACAGCACTTTAAACATTGTTTTTTTTTTTGTAAAAAAGTTCGAAATGCTGTATCTTGGGATCCTTTGTACACAAAGCTGGCGTTGCACTCAAACTAAAGAAAATTTTGTTAGCTTTAAAAGTGCAGTGGACGACTTTCTTGTGCCTTACAGGCCTTCTACATCTGCAACTTCGTTGCCAACCTAGGTTGCAGGTACCTAACTACACACTTGCCACTTGCAACATTCCGGCAACCACGCCATTCACGTTCTTGCAACCTGGTACTGCAACCTGCACCATGCCTACAAATCACTTATTTTCCGGTTTTTTTTTGCGTGTTACCAACTTAGGTTGGCAACCAAGTTGCAGGTGTATAAGGGCTGTAAGCCACTTGTGGAAAATAGAGAATTGACTGCACTTACGTCCCATAACGTATACGGTTTCTCGCAATGCTCTTGATACCGCCATCCGCGGCAACAATATTGTCTCATCTATTTAGACATTAATATTTATGGGGGGGGGGGGGGGGGGGTTAAATTCCCTTTCAGACTAAAGGTACGTTGTCCTCGACGCGGCCGCACGACAGCGACTCGCTCATTCCATATGAAAACTCGTTTTTAAAATGAGAGAGAAACGAGTTTTTATAGAATGAGCGAGTCGCTGTCGTGCGGCCGCGTCGAGGACAACGTACGTAAGCTGGACTCAAATTTAGCACTTTGGTCTTGTTCAATTTTTTCTTTAAGTCGACTGCATTTGACTCCTTCTCGAGATCCAGAGCTATAACGATCAGATCGTTGATTTTATGCGAGAGTACTTAATTGTCAAAACTTCATCATGCAAGCTCCACGGCGCGGCGTCCCGGCAACTTAAGTCGAATGAGCAAAAAACTACCATCAGAATGGAATACTGCCCAACTTCGGTTTAAACTTTACTGTGGGATTCGGTTCTGGGGAGGGTTAGCTAGGACTCCCGATGTTATTGTAGAAGTGTAGAGGAGCAGCTGAGTTGAGCAGCTAAAGAGGGCTCTCAGTGGAATAACTGAGCGCTTGGGCTCCTATTTGGAAAAACAGCTTAAGAGCTCCATTGGGCTCCTATTTTAAGGAAGTGGAAAAGCATGTACCCCTAAATGTCTCCAGCCGACTGTCGGATAATGTTTTTTTCTATGGATGCTGTGGATGTGAGATAAGAGGCTTCTCGGTATGTTTCAGCAGGAGATGCGATCCTGTAGAACCAAGCAAAGCCAGATTTCAAAACGGACATTGATGTCGCAAGTGGAACATGTTGCCCAAAAGCCAAAAATAGCACTGAATATAAACGAGTTACGTTTTAAAAAGCAGAAACGGAGGCCAGTTGAATGTAATCAGAATAACCAGTAAAAGTCTAAACACTTTCAGGGGCAATTTTTCTTTAAATGGTCTTGAAAATCATTCTCGACTGTCCTTTCCTAAAATTAAAAAAAAAAAAACAATCATGAATGAGTACTCGTTTAACATCTTGAGTGAGTTCATAGTTCGTCACAAGGGGCGTGAGTTCGAAAAACAAATTAACTGAATTCGTTCACGGTGAGTCTCGAACCCTTGTGCAAAGAAGGTGCGGCCACTAACCATTACACCAGCTAAAATATTATAAATTTTGCCTAACAATATTTTCGCAACCAACGATTTCACATCCTAAGAAAATCTTGATATTGAAAAAATTTCGGGCTTGCCCCCCCCTGACCGAAATCCTGGCTACGCCCATGGCCATGAGGTTATTCAAAATTGTAGTTAAGGAAGAACAGAAGGCATTTTTTAAACGTATGTTGGAGCTTGCTTTACTACCACGGAAAGGACGTGCATTAGAAAGGAAAATAACTGATAAGCAGCATCTGGAACGAACGTTGAAATTATGCTGATTACATACAACTGATTTTGAAGCGTCTAGCTGAAAACACAGACATGTCAGACAGGCGCTCGACACCCAATAGTTCATACGACTTTCTAGTATTATCCACATGAGTAATCACAGTTGATGCAAACAAGCAACCAAAATCATTTACTAGAAAATACTCTCTGGGGTCGAATCCCACTCTCAATATGGGTTCCCGCAGGGGAGTCTGTGTATACAGATTTTTAGTGAGTTGCGACACCACGGACTTGAGCAAAGCACAGGGGAGGAGGAGGCTGGTTGATACGCCTTGGTGTGGATCTGTTCGAAGACGATCCTGATGCACTCGAGTCATGTTGGGTATGACTGACTTTCCACTTCTTCCGGAAGGGCAGTCATACAAGCCGAACACGACGCAGTGATTCCTTGCTGGGGAAGTGTCAGCCATAAGCAAACTTGTAAAGTCTCGAAGGAGGCCGCTTTGCATAACCCCATCGCGGGCTAGTTAAGGAGAGTGGCCCTGGCAAAATACCACGTAGCTAGTTTGTGGATTGATGACAACACGGCCCAAGTCAAATTGCTGACTATTATGCTGAAATACCCCCATCCGGTTGTGAAAAGCAGCGCCACCTATCGCTTTAAGCTGATGGGTAGTCAAGGGTCAAACGAACCTGGGATATGCACGTCTGAGGCTTAACCTTTAAAGGAGCCGAAGGAAGATCACACCCGTTATTAAGAAGTCTTTAGCAAATAGTGTACCTCGGGGATGGGTATACCCAGCGGATCCCTTCCCATCACGGTGTTGGGTTCAAGGTGGCTGGTTGTTACCCAAGTCCACCAGCTGGTGTTGGGTTTCCGAAGGTGGGGGTATGCACTGAACGTACACTCGGCTTCACAAAAAATCGGGCCACTCGCCACTTTCGAACTCACATTCAATTTTCTCAAAAAGTATGAAACTTACAACTATGAAAGTTGTGCATTTAATGGCAATTCAAATGAGTATGATTTTTATCTGAAGTACCGTTAACTCACATTACAATCAAGCAACAAACACAATGCTAACGATTTGCCTGTTTTGATTAGAGTTCGCGCTTACCCTTATTTTGTTTCGGCAGTGAGAGTAGTCGGATATTTTTTATGATTTCTTTAGTTGATATTCTAAGCTTGGTTAGACGCGTGCATTTTTACCAGTTTTGTCAGTCAATACTGGATACGACACCTGAGAAAGCAGCTCAAGCTGTAGCACTACTTCAAGCGGGCTTTGGGCAACGTGAGGTCGCTCGAAGACTTCAAATTGGCAGATCGTCAGTGCAAAGAGTTTACAGACGGTACTTAGAGACAGGAACATTCGATCGTCGTCCAGGTTCGGGCAGAGCTAGGGCTACATCAGTAGCAGAAAATCGCTATATCCAACTCACTGTTCTGAGATATCGTTGCCTCAACGCAGTTCAAGTCCTAGGAAACCTGCGTGACGAACACCAAGGGGTCATAAGTTCTTCTACCGTCAGAAGGAGACTTGCTGAACGGAACCTCACTCCAAGGAGAGCTGCAACAGGTCCAAAATTAACGGTAGCCCACCGTCGAGCACGACTTGAATTCGCTCGAGCATAGTGATTGGACGTTAGAAGAGTGGGGTGGGGTGTTCTTCACTAATGAGACCAGGGTGGGTCTATATATATCGACGTCAGAGAGTATATCGTCGCCCTGGAGAACGTTATTTTCAGTGGTGCATCGCTGAATCTGTTGCTTATGGAGGAGGATATTTAATGGTCTGGGGCGGCATCTCACTAGCCGGACGTACATCGTAAGTTTTCATCGAACCGACGCGACGGGCAGTACACGTGGATTGACCTCACATCGATACATTAATGAAATCCTTGCAGTCCATGTGGCACCTTACGTAGATTATATCGGCCATATTATCCTGTTGATGCAGGATAATGCACGGCCGCATGTTGCTCATGTGGTTACCCAGTATCTACAGGACGTCTGTATTCCTACGATGGACTGGCCAGCTCGAAGCCCAGACTTGAATCCAATAGAGCACTTATGGGATAAACTGAAACGTCAGATGCCCGCGTTCCAACAACGTTTCCAGAGCTGCGAATCGCAATTGAAGAGGAGTGGAGCGCCATTCCCCAAGATTTCATCGTCGGCCTCGTGAAGTCTATGAATAGGAGGATGTTAGCAGTTAGTCGAGCAAGGGGAGGGAACACGGAATACTGATCCAATACCTTTTTCAAATTGTTTTTTTGTTTTCGGGTTAAATTTGAATATTTAACTTGGTGATTACAAGATCGGAAAACGACTCAAAATGACTTTTATGTGTAGAGTCTTTAAATGCTTAATAAATTCAGAAACCCCAATCAGCCTGTATTCATTTTAATTGTCATAAATTCTACTTTCAGCCGATATAACATTAATAGTTGTAGCTTTTATACTTTTTGAGAAAATTGGGTTAGATTGCGAAAATTGAAAGTGGCCCGGTTTTATTGATGCTCAGTGTATAAATCCCTATTTGTCAATTAGTCAAACAGTCCGAAAGACCGGGAGGTTAGAGCGTAAAGTTTAGGCACCCCCTGACGGTAGTTCCGTAGATGACACTCATGTCAACATGGGTGTTTGCGTTTTGTCGTTATAAAACGACAGTCAGTTCTTCGATGTAAATCATTGTGGAGCTGCAGAAGACCCCTTAGATTAAAAAAAAAAATCTCTTGAATCACTATTACTACAACAACAAGGAACTTTCTTATCGCCTCGTGCTAGCTGCATACTTTCTAGTCGTCGGTATACGTACTTGATTTTAATTTTTTAATTGTTCTTATTTTGCGGCATTGTGCGTGTACCGACATTGAACAGCAATTGTCTGGGAAACCGAGTAATCAACACCAATTTGAAATGGAAAATATGTCAAATTGATCTCGAAGTCCGTCACTATAATGTGTAAATTCGTCAATTTGACATGAAAATTCACCAATTATAAATCGAAGTTCATCAATATGAAATGTTAATTCATCAACTAACTAATTTGATATGAACATCCGCGAATCGGATATGGAAATTCGTCGAAATTACTGTTATCAATGGGAAATCGTCAATCTGGAAATTCGTAATGGAACTTCGTCAACATGATTTTAAAATTCAGCATGGAAATACATCAAATTGACTTGGAATTCTCTCAATTTGAAATGAAAATTCGTCAACGTGATTTCGAAAATCGTCAATATGTAATGGGATTTCGTCAGCATGATATGCACATCAGAAAATTGAATCTGAAAACTAGCCCCCCTCCTTCAAGTCCTTTATTAGAGGATTATACCCACTGGCTGGCTAAGTCCGGTCAGGCCTCTGCTAACGCGCTGCACATGCACATCCACATGCACTGTTCAGAGATGCAGGGCGCCATGTACTTTTAGTCGAAACCGGCTGGCAATGCACTCTGTGTGCCGCATTACTGTGAAGTATGGCTACAAATAATTTTTACTTGATAGAATTTGTTCCGGCGTTTTAATAATAAAAAATAAATAATAGGCGCGACAGTTCAACATTGGACAAAGCCGCAGATGTGTTAGTGATATCTAATTTCCATGATCCTAACTGCTTTTTTATTGAGGTGTTGAGATCAACAGCACAATCAGCAGTGTTATTTATCCCGATAAATGGATACTCGTTTAACATCACATAAGTCATGAGTTCGAAAAACACCATTGGTTCACGGTGAGACTCGAACCCACGACCCTGTGTACCGAAGATGTGCGCACGAACCACAGAACCAACCAGTTTGAATAATAATTATTGTGAAAATTCTACTGAGCAGAACTAGAGCGCAATTTGCGGTACTTCTGATCAAGCCGCCTTGATTCCATGAAATAACATTTCTTCAGAGATGAATTACCTTCCAGTGCGTCCGCTAATCGATCCCTCCGTTTACCCTGAGAGTGGATAATACTAACATCGTCAGTTCACGCGAAATCCATGCAAATACTGCCAAAATATTAATGATCGTGAAATTGGATTCGCTAGATTAACAATTCAGGTGTACTTTATTTCGCAGGGAAAAGATGTCACCGAAAATCAATCAGGCCGCGAGAGCACATTTATCTTAAATTGATGGGATAAAAGACAAGCCTCCACGCGGTATATTTTTTGCGGTAAAAAACGCAAAAACAACGAGCTGAATAGTTTCATGGTAAAAAATGACTCCCCATAACATAACGGGACTTATCCGGGAATGATACCGTGACAGGAAAAATCTTATGTCATGATAGGAATGTTTCTCCATTCGGAACGGATTACTTGAATAAAATCGCTTTCCGACTGGACTGCTCTGTCGTCCTTGCGAATCTTAGCTTATGAACTTCAATGGAAGCTCCAGGTTAATCGAGGAATTATGTCGTGTCAAAACTCTTTTTTTTTTCTTAATAACAAATGTTTCAAAGATGAGAAGCATTTAGGACCGTTGAGTTGAAGGTGGGTAGGTTCTACCGCGTAGAGGCAGCTTGCCGTGGAATCCTGTCTATCAATATGTATTAAAATGCACAGTAGGAGCAATCTTTTGAAGACTTTGGCTGACGGCTACTGGGGCCAACCTAAAGAAGCAATGCTGATTAGCTACCGATCGGTAGGTATTTCACGTGTAGAGAATGTGCTCCAGAGACCCACCAGTATGACATTAGCCCAACTCTGGTTGGGGTTTTCCTACCTGCTATAGTCATATTTATTTCGAATAAATCCGGACTTTCAAAATTTCTGTCCGAACTATGAAGGCAGGCACGTCTTATGATTTGGACCATTTGCTTCAAAGTCCAGCCACTTCCACTATAATCACTGTGGGAAGACACTATCGCAGCAAAAATGTTCTTCTCCCTTGATATTACGGATGAGAACCACTACAAACTATAAAGAAAATAAAAAAACATGCACAACGGTTGTATGCCTTTCTGCACATGATAGCCAATCACAAGTCCAATTTCAACATATTTTTGAGGTTTAAAAAATTAATGGCAAGGACGAGCGAGAACATTAGATTTCTCCAAAAGTGTTTGAAATATAATATCACAACGAAATCACACCGCGTAATAATAAAAACCGGGCGCCGCGTTAATCGTAACACTTTAAAAAGATTGGAAACCGACCTAATCCGCGCGGCCTTAAAATCACTATACGCGAAGCAAAACGAAATAACGCTCAAGGCTTACAGCACCCACCTGAAGATGGCCAAAGAGGCATCACAAAACCTCATCCCAATTGGGCCACTCATCGCGAAATTACACCGGGCTTTTGAATGCGAAAGGAATAGGAAACGCCGCGTGCTAGACAAAAAACTTGCCGAATTAACACCGATTACTACTGAAAAACCTACCGTCGCGATAATATCTAATTACGTCGTAAATAAATCGTCGGTAGATTTTTCAAATGACGAAATAAAAATGCTTAACAACGGGTTAGCATACGCGTTACCGCCAAAAAATAATCAAAACGAAGTGGCCGTGAACGTCGAAGCCGGCATAAAGACACTAAATTATGATATAAAAGAAGAGATCAGATTGCGTATAAAAAGAATAATAAATAATAATAAACCGCCGACATTAAACAACCACGATAATAGCATTATAAATAACCTAAAGCAGAAACCGGCTTATTAAATTAAAGCCGACAAGGGTAATAACGTCGTAGACCTTGACAAAGCTGATTATGACAGAGCCGTGTTTGAAAAACTCAAGAATGGACATTTTTTCAAACTGAGAAAGGATTAGAAGGGTTGATCAGGCCCTAAAAGAGGCGAGAGCAGTATTCCCCAACATCTCGAAACTGCGAATGCCTAATCCTTCCCTGCCTCGGATCAGGTGCCAGCCGAAGATCCATAAGGAGGGTGAGGAGATGCGTGAAATAATCGCCGACTCCAACTCCCCCACTTTCAACATCGCCAAATGGATTATCGCAGAAAGCCAAGCTGCGGGAAGCCCAAATAGCAAATACTCAGCTAAGAACTCCCTTGAGCTGACTGAGAAATTGCAGAAAGTACGTATTGGTCATGACGAGATGCTGGTGTCTTTCGACGTAAAAGCATTGTTCCCTAGCACCCCCGTAAGACAGGCGGTATATGCATTCGAATCGTGGCTGAACAGCTGTGGTAGCACTCCTGAATGGAAAAAGAAAGTGAAAGTGTATGCTAAGCTCGCATTGCTGTGCATGCATGAAAACTACTTCAAGTTCCGGGATGGCTACTACAGAACAACCGTAGGAGTGGTGATGGGCAATCCGCTCTCCCCACTCCTGACGGAAATGTTCATGACCTCGATAGAAGAATCTATCGAGTCGAAAGGGTTAATGCCAAGGGTATGATGGAGATACGTCGATGATGTGTTTGCCATTGTAAAGACATACGAAGCAGACCAGATCCTTTCGGCAATAAATGGGATTCACCATAATATCACATTTACGGCCGAAAAGGAGAAGAATGGTTCTATACCGTTTTTGGACTTGCGAATCTGTAATAACAATGGCAGGCTCGAATTCGACATATATCGGAAACCCACTGCCTCACAGCGAACGATACCGGCATCGTCGCACCACACACTTCCTCAAAAATTGGCCGCTTTCCACAGCATGGTACATCGGTTGGTAACCTACCCTTTAACCATGGCTGGTAACCAAACTGAAATGGATTTCATCCTGGACAAGGCGGTAAAAAACGGATATGAGCAATCCGTCATCCAGAAAATGATCCGGCGTAAGACCATGGCAGTGGAAAGGAAAAAGCATACAACGCTCTTTGATCAGGCCCCTGAAGAACCAGTATGAAGTATCAGCATACCAGTAACCCATACTTTCCAAAAAAATTGAAAACCTTCTCAACCGTTTCGATTTTCAGGTACTTGGTTCAAGCAGGAACTCTACGCTACGGACCGCCCTAGGTAACGCCAAAGACCCACTCAATATGGAAGAGAAAAGCGGCATATACAAGATCTCGTGCAGTGAATGCGACCAATGCTACATCGGACAGACGAAGAGGTTAGTAACAACACGGTTCCGGGAACACATCCGAGAGGCAACATCGAGGAAAGGACCGAGCTCAACCATCCGCTCAGCAGTAGCCGCGCACATTATCAACGAAGGGCATAGGATTGATCAAGACGGACTACAGGTATTGCATTACGTGACGAAACCGAGTAAACTGGACCCATGGGAAACCCTCGAAATCTTGCGTGAAGACCCAGCGAAGCTTTTAAACACGGACTAAGGAAATTGTCAATCGCGACTCATAAAATTCTTAGCTAATAGGTATAATAGATACAGGTAGTTGTAACATAAAAGTTATGACATAGCATGTAATTGACTTACAATATAATCAGATGTAAACTTGCCATTAGTTTAGTAACCATTGTACTGAAGAAGTAAGTGGCTCCCGAAATACATGTATATACATACATAAAGTTTTTTGTGGTAACGGACAGGTTACCGAAAATATAAAATAAGTGTGTTTCTTTCTGCACAGTTAAAAGCAGAGTGTAACAACGTGCCCAACACTCATCATAATTTTTCACCAAATCAGCTGACAACTGTCCTCACGATAGCACAACGGCACCGCATGCCACGCCCGCTAGCACGCACCGCACCGCAAGCTCGAGCATAATGATCGAAGCATTCGGCATTCGGCAATGATCAAAAGCAATCGGCAGTATAAAAGGCGAGCCAACTGACGAGTCACCAGCATTTCACATTCTATTCTTGGCATCGAAGCATTTACAACTGGAACTGGACTACAGGGTTCTCTAAGCTCTGCAAATCTATATCGAAAAGTGGTCCCGCAGGAAATGTGACCAGAGAAGTGAGAGTTAAAGTTTTATTTGGAAGGAATCCAAGGTGACTGCATGCCGGAAAGCATAAAAAAAAGATAATTACCAATACCGAGCCTCTATCGCGGCATCATATCAATAAAGTGGGTCAATCTTCTGCGAGATTAAGTCTAAATAAAGTCCTACAGAGATATTTTCTCCAAATAAATAAGAACAACATCAACTAAGCACAACCAACCTCCCAACAAAGGCTAAAGTTCAGTGTAGTACAAATCATAACGAAATAAATCAAACATTTTAGGCGTTTCACAATCTTCTCAAACCAATTCCCGCAAATGATTTCTCTTAATTAGCAGACAACTGTGTGTGGAAAAATATTGTCAGAATTCTTTAGAATCTAATTAATTACCAGACAGCTTAATCTATTTTATTAATGAACTCACCACACATATCCTCAATGGAATTATGTATCATCTTCTCACATTATATTGCACACCAGAATAATGGAATCTAGTCGACCGCACGAATGCTTTAGCCAATTAGTTCGATGTCGGTTGTGAGTGCGCCAAAACACACACACCCACATTTACATTTATGCCAAAGTAAATCACAAAGTTCATCCGGCAGCATTTACATTTCTAATTAACTAATAACACATAAATTGAGCAAGGTGAAAGGAGCACTCAAGATAAAAAGTTATAACGTATTTTTGACATAGGTGTGTGGCGCGTATTCTTTCTATAAGCGAACAGGGATTCGAGAGAGCTTATATACATTAAATTTCAATTCATGCGATGTCTTCTAATACGAATATTCCCTGGGCGTAATATCCTTTAACTCTTTTCGTTACACCGACACTCGGGGTCGGCTTTCACGCTCCAGACAACATGGAAATGCCATACCATTACGAAACATGTATGTACATATAATGCTTTCTGAAATCCCTAAAATCCTCAAAAGTTATTTGTGAACAAATTCAAATCATTAGATCCATCGAGGACTTTAATATAAACACAAATGGCAAGTGTGTTCGCCTCAATGATTGTGTATTCAAACATTCAACCTCCGTTTCTCCGAAGAAAGCACAACATATGTAAATATTATCCTTAACCCGTTCTGGCTGAAAATCAGGTTAAAAACCGTAACACCAAACACATATACACAAACGCACACACACACACACCCGACCATCGTGTGTACAGATGTGCACAACTATAAAACGAGGAGCGGCATGAACATGAGTGCTTTTTGGGATCAACATATTTCGGATTATGGGATTTGAATGACAAGGATGAGATGGACGAGAGAGAAAAAAGTAAGGACAAAGTTTTTCGTATTGAGATATAGGCTATATACACTTACCTTTCCAAAGTGATGACGACCGAATGTGTGATACAGTAATTCATATTCATGGACAGCCCAGAATAGATCCCAATCGAAAAGGGTAATGTGATAGGCAAGCTCCTTTGTGCTGAGAACTTCAATGTCGATATCCAGCCCTTCGGTCGGTCCCTCTTGTTCCGGTAAAGGTGTCTGCGTTTATCCGATACGGTGACGTGAAACGAAAAAAGTATAAGCACAGATTATTGTTTATGAGGCTATCACAAATCCCGGGCACATCGCCTTCTTAAATCCTCATAACGCAAAATGTAATGTGCCACCTGTTCCATAGAGGTGACTGCGAAAACGAGTAATTTTATCGTATTTCCAAGACATTTGAGCTACATTCTCGTATCCTTTTCCTTTTATTTTATGGCACACACATACTCATACGTATGTATGTACACAACCCACAAAAGCCACAAAATCATAAAATTTCCCAACTTACCAAAGCATCCAGATGATCCTTGGTCGAAACGAAAATCCTTCCATTCAAACTGAGACCGGTCGGCACGCTGACATCTGTGTCCTTAAACAATGACCGTTCGCCATTCGATTTAACCTCCACCAGTTGCAAGTCCTCGGGACCACGATTCAATTGTAGCTTGTCGGCGGCACATGCCTTTATTATTTCGGCGGTGGTGTGAAGCGGGAAGCGCAGGGTACAATATGTGTGGTCGGCACAATATACCCGAAAGATGACTGCAAAACGAAAAACAAGCATATAGTATCGTGTGTAAGGGCAAAAGTTCGGGGAGATAGTTTTAGGACAGACAGACAGACTAGATTAATGGGGAACGATTGCTTAAAGCTATGTATGTCTGCCTGTATTTATGCTATCTACTACAGGATACGTACTATCATCATCCGGCCGAATTAGTATCCTTGATGATGTCGGATTTCCACTGAACAGACAAATCGGTTGACCGTTCGGTGGCAACTTCCACTTTTGCCCGGCATGCATGTTTCTATCTTCCTGGTATCGGGATAATTGCGTGAGGACATGATGAATGATGCCGGCCTCCTCACTCAATTCCGAATCAACTTCAACTTCACTGGCTAAATCCTGGAAAATTAAATTCAATTTATTAAACATTTTCGGATTAGTAGCGTTATACGTTGGTCTGTACATAAATGAAAGTAGAGGCGGCACGATAAGAGTGGATACACTCGTATATCATATTTCATCAATTTTATCGTGGGATTAGACGTCAGACACTTTTGATTATGAAGCCAATGCTCGGACAAGATATGGCCACGATTAGGCCTGTTCGGTACCGAGATTTCAGTACCGGGTTCCGGTTTTTTTCAATACCCGGTACCACAAGCGGTTTCCCTGACTCAGGTTTTTTTTTCAGTACCGACGGTTTTTTTAACCATAAGCCGGTTTTTTTGAGTACCGGGTTAAAAACCGACTCAGGTTTTTTTCAGTACCGACGGTTTTTTCAACCATGAGCCGGTTTTTTTGAGTACCGGGTAAAAAACCGGTACCAAAAAACCTGAAAAAAACCGGCTCATGGTTGAAGTGAATCGTTCTTTTTAACTCGGTACCAAAAAACCGACTCGTTGGTCGGTTTTTTAACTCGGTACCAAAAAAACCGGGATATCGGTACTTTAGAATATCGGGTCCGGTACCAAGTGAACACCGGTTTTGTACCGGGATCCCGGTTTTTGGAACAGGCCTAGCCACGATGTATAAATTTTCTTTGCACGAACGTCCAAGCATAAAAAGTATGTTCTATTAGGGTCTGAAGTTAATGCCATATGGTGTTACATTAGCTTCTTTTCAGATTGTTATTATAATCTGGACAGAAACGAACAACGATTTAGTCCTTTTCGTAATCTTTCGGATTAGAACTGTTCAATTCGAAATGATGAGATTGAAATGGATGACTGAAAGGATGCTTTCTGATATAAGAAGAAAGTTATAATTTAGGCAATTTTTTACGAATGTATGTTGTAAATGTTGGAAGGATCCATCAATTTGTGAAGAAAATAAAATCCCAGATATAATCTAGAAATAATTATAATTTGTCACAAGAAAATTACTCCACTATTGTAGAATTAGAATTTGGATATTATTACCGTTAATCATACAACAGTTGCGTTAATGATTTATGATTATTCAGCTTTGATAATTACAATTAAAAACTGAGACCGAGGCTAATTTCGGGCGCGGCAGAAATTTGGAAACCCTTCGCTCTCTTCGGGCGTACGTACGACTTGTATGTGATCCCCCCATTATAAAACATTATTTGTGTGGGGTTTGGTTGAAATAAGTGGGCAAAAAAAATAAAAATATTTACTCAGAAAATTTTATCGTGGGGTGCGGGAGCATGCCCCATATTACAATTCCATTTGTTTTGACCTTTGTTGCTTTGATAAAGATACATTAATTTAAGATTTTGTGAAAGTGGTGTAAAAAATGTTTCTTAGAATAACCAAAATGGGGGGTTGGGTTTTTATGGCAGCCCCATGACCCCAATGTCCGATTTTACCGACGCAAACATACAAACTGCCTGCAGCAAAAAGAAGCATTTGTGCAATATTTCAGCTTCATAGCTTTTTAATTGGCTGAGTAAAACGCGTTGCAACAGACGGACGAACAGACAGACAGACGGACATCGCCCAATCGACTCTCCAAGTCATGCTGATCATATATGTATACTTTTTAAATGGTCGGAGATATACCCTTTCACTCTATGACCGAGTATAAAAAATTGACATTAACTGCGTAAGAGGTGGAATTCATGTTGTTGAAACAACAGAGACTTCAAGAGCTTCAGTATATCTTATGATGGTTGGATGTCGAAGTTTAAAACATACATAAATAAAGAACAAAATATTAACCAGGGCAAAGATAGGACAAATTCATTCAAAATCATTCCCTAATGACTCATAATTGTTGTTTATTTCAGGAAAATGCAGGGCTGGATTTACCCTCCATGCAGTGGCGTAACGTTTCCCAAATTTCTTGTGTTCGAAATCGAAATGGGAGCCCTTAACGTTCCCATTTTTTCATCAAGAAATATTACGGTGTTGGGTTCTCACATTGAAGCGGTCAAAAAATTTGCAAGAGCAACGAAAATTGTTGGTTTTGTAAAATGTTTCAGAGGTTTTCTTTTAAACAAAATTAAAATTTGAAAAAATTACTGGAGAACTTGTGACATCATCTATTTACCACAAAATCCAAGAGACATAATGAAACCACCTTGAGGAGTGCCCCTGCATACCTGTCTCGAAACTGTCGTTGATCCTAGACTAAAAGCGACTGTCCTAGATATGAGGATCACATCAACTAGCTGAAGAGTTTCGACTATTCTGATTCTGTCCAAGTTAACCGACTACTAGCATGTCCTGCCCAAATACAAACTAAATCCACTGAAACCAGATTTGTGCTAGAGATTCTCCAAAGACGCTTTACGTAAGGAAAACGGCTAATCTAGTATCTGCATTCACTAGTAAATCGGCAGGGATCTGTTTCATGATCTCTCGAGTCTCTGTTAAAAAAAGACTTTCTGACTTAAGCCTTATTGAACGATCTTAGTAACCGTGCTTAGCCATTTCGGTCAATAGACCAACAGTTATCTCTTTCATGATGTATGACTTCAAGATTCGAATACTCCAACAAGGGGATGATATAGTGAGACTCAATTTTACACAAGAACTTCCAAGAAAGGCACCCCTTCTAGCAAATTGAACTATTATTTTTTTTTTCAATATTCTTGAGCAGAAACCCTGAAATGGGTTTAGTTAATTTAATCAACTTCCAAGTTCATGTTCATCGGATATGAGTCTTTTTCCTGACGGCAATAAGAGGATGCGGCTTACTCTATGCTTCCCGTTTGATTATTCCGACTTACCGCCGAGCGCATACCGACGCTCCACCTGAAGAAAAGTCTTCTCGAGAGCTGTTTTGTTGTTGCGTAATAGCGATTCAGGAGTTTTTAATATTGAATCGAGAGGGCTTGGTCGTTGTAAAAACAAAGGATAGCTCCGATACGATTCTACATATTATTGAACTGGCTGCCATAGGAGGATTTTTCTTAAAGACAACACAAACTTTAATGGTAACAGCGGGACTTGAACCCACGCTCCGACAACTTAGAGATAGAGTGTCATCTCTCACTAAGCCACAGAATGAACCAAATGGCTGAGTCATTCGCCTTCAAGGTACCCTTAGGCTTCATCGCCTCGTCCATATATTTTGCGTCCAAGCTGAATTTTTCCATGAACCTTCCTTTTGAGGTATTAACCTTCAAGCGGGCGCGCATTTTTTGTGACATAACCGGGCGCGCGGCGGTAATTTACCGCCCTCGTCTTTTCCCCTCCATTTGCGCTCAACCGTACAACTTCCATTCTTATAATTATGGTAAATTAAAAGATGAGCATGCCCCTAATAAGTTATCATCATAAAAAGTATTATCTGGTGAACAATAAAACAAGTTCTACCGTTTTAGCGAAGCACGTCACTTCAGTGATCTTACACAGAGCACACACATTTTGAACGCAACTATATACCTAAATATACCATCCCTGAACGTTTGATGACCGCTGGAAAGGTATGGAAGGTGAAATTTACCCAACATTTTATTGTATCGTATGTATAACAGTATGACTTAAGAATACATTTTTCTCCCACCTCGATCCGGCCAACTGGAGAAAAGCTATGCTTGTTTATATGATCAGGGCGGTAAATTACCGCCCGCGCGCCCGCTTGAAGGTTTAACAAGACCCAAAAGTTCCATCTGTAGGAGTACCGCTAGCGGTGCTACAAAGGGACAAAGAGAGGTAATTCTAAATATCTCGATAACGGTAATATGACTAACAAGTGGTGTATGGAAAGGAAAGGAGAATTTCGATCCGAGCACTCCTAACGGTGCCATGGGGTCAAACGGTATTTTGAACAAGATTCCTGGAAAATCTTTATAACGGTCTGGCTAGAAAAATGTGTATGGCGAATTCGGAGCCCATCCTGTTTTGGTGGAAGTGGCCAAATTCTTATCAATACGGGTGCTATAAGGGTTCAAAACATAGAAAAACGGGATTTTTTGTAAATATCTATGTAACGGGGGAGTATGATGTAAAGTCGTCTATGACAAGCTTATAGCTCCTGGTGCGGCGAGCAAAATGCAAAAAGTCCACATAGATAGGTGGACACTCAAGAAAGTGATGAGGGGCCAAACACGTAAATTTACCATTTTTAGGATATATAACTATAACGGTAATGTTCTCTAAAAAGTGTTATTTGTAGCTTATATAACGCCTTAATTACTATCAAAAGTTTCATTTCTATACGTTCGGTCCTAAGGGGGCTATGAGGGTTTAAACCATACAGTATCATGAACCGAAAGTCCAAAAACTACGGCATAAACGCACCGGAAACGGTTTCTCATGTGATTTCCAGCAAAAAAGGCCCCACTTCTTAACCCTTTAACTGCCACACGCAGTTGAAGATTTTTGAAAAATTGATTTTCTTACATGACATAAACCTTTATGTGATCCGTAAAAGTTGAATTTTGGTCAACTCTTCCGATCCGTTCCGTTACAACCATTGTGTGCATTTATATGCTCAGTCCGTAAGTCCGCGTGGATATCGCGATCAAGTGCAAGTGGCAGTTTACTTTTTGATGATTCGCTAGCAGAGAGATTTGGCCACACTATATAAGTGTGCATCATCCATCTGCCTGGTCATTCCCGGTTATGCCATTCGTGGCGGTACACGGCTCTACTGAGATGGCATCTGATGAGAAGAGCCATGTACCGCCAGTCGAAACCGGTCGAATCTCTTTTTTGAATCCCCGAAAGGGGAATTTTCATTCTGAAGCATACATTTGCATTTTTTTTTGCATTTGATCGCGATATCCACGCTTATGGATAAATCGTGACGACAGCGTGGTGGCCCCATACAAGTGGTGTGGTGTGCGGTGGCTGTGTCACACAAAGCATTCACGTTTTGTATATTCAGCAATATCTTTTGACAGAATGTCGCGAAAAACTTTAAATTTGTGTCCAATGTAAGGTATTGGATTTTCTTATAAAATTTTAAAGGAGTGCTAAATTTGATCCATCTACCCCTTCCTCCCCTACAAAAAATTGAAATTGTGTTTTGCGTGCCTTCTAGGTCTGTACATCGGTATACATATTCCACAACACTAAGTAGATATACATTTTCATTGCGAAAATCGCAGTGGACAAAAATTTCACTCGCGAGGTCTATAGATCCCTTATAGGCGAGAATGACGACGAAACGCGAGCCGCGACTACGTCCAAAACCAAAAACATTTAAAAAATTTAATTGACAGCCCGGAATTGTCAATTTGAAAGCTCGGATATTTAGACTAGTAAATGACATATGTAGTTTCATTGAACTTTCATTGATTGGACATTGCACTGTAGAATTTAGACCGAAAAAGTTTGCCCAGAAATTGGGTCTAAGCGTATTCCATGAGTTCGGGTTTTCAACGATGGCGGATAACAAAATGAAAAACATGAGAATGTCGAAAAACGACTAAATATTATAAAAAAAAAATTAATTGTGAAACTTTTTACTAGAAAATCTTATGCTTCAACTTATGTTATGCAACTTTACTCTTGGCGTTTTGGAGCACCTTGTATTTCGTGGAGAAAAAATTAGAAGCAAAAGACGTGTCTCGTGGCATCATTTGGCATATCCTGCTCTTCATCGTCAGCAATGTGGCACGATAGCCGGGCTTTGGCCGCCTGCTTTTGCTTATATTAATATGTATAGATTTTAGGCACTTTAAGATCTACACTTACCTCAATAAAATCACAGGCAATCGGGTCCTCGAATACTGCATGTCGTACTGCAATCACCCACTTTTGTACAAAATGAACAACACGTTTACGAAACGTCACGATATATTCACGATCCTCCGGACTATGTGAACCTTCACCTTCGCTATGAAAAGTATTGGGGTGGTTAAGGAAAATTGGTGTTGTTTAATCAAAGAAATAAAATTCAAATAATTCTCTTTTTCTTATTAATAAATGATAAATATAAATTTATGAATTTCGTTTTCAAAAAAGGATATTAATTTGCTAACTCGTCGACTAATTGCGGCACTGGCATAAATACTATGTGTGTTAGTAAAAAATCATCTAAAAATGGATCGTTTGGTCCCACTTGTCCGCCTAATCGAGTCTCGAGTAAATGCTCTAGCATTTTAGATGGCGTTCCCGACATGACGGTATATCTGAAAGGAAAAATAATTTTTTATGTTATTATCAAAAAAATACCAAAACTAATCAACGCATACAAATACTCGTATAGGAAATAAGCAAAATGCAAATATGAAAAAAAAAATTGAAATTGTCATTAATTTTAACAAAATAAAATTCAATTAAATTTTAAATAAATTAAGGTCGATCTGTCAAGTTGAGAGATTTTTAGTTAATTTATTGAATGTGAGATAATGATATCATCTCTCTACTGCCAAATGGACACATTAATGAATGGACAAATGAAAGTCTGCATTCATTAAAACGTACGAGTACTCTATAACATTCTAATTTAATTCAATTAAACTAAAGTTGAATTTTAGTATCTGCAAATCCAATACAATCTATATGTATCTAAAATCCTTTTTTCCAGTTGAGTGCTTCTGTAAACATGTCAGTTTCAGTTTGTTTTTATCTCTAGATAAATCCATGATCCACTCAAAAATCACTAACAGAACCATTAGCCGGAAAAAGCGATTTATCGATACTATCTGACGGAAAATCAATTTCATCAATGAAATTGTCAAATCGAATGTCACATTTCATGGCATATCGACATACAGAAGTGAGTGTCCTTTAATTATGTTTTATGGTTGGCTCTTTAAAAATCCTGCTTCCATATCAAATACATACATATATAGGTACTACATATACAATATGTACATATACACACGTATTACGGCCATTTTGTACGTAGTAGGATAAATTTCATTTGTTTCAGTCGAAATGAATTCAATGGGAGCTCATGACACTGGAATTCAATTATGGATTTACTTTTGCTGTACCATTATGGGACCCGAACGGATATACAGACGGAACTCAATAACTCGAATCCCAAGGGACCGACAAATTCGTTCGACTTATGTATACTTCGAGTTATCAAAATTCGAGATATCGAAGCTCGTAAAAGTAAACTTCGACTTATCGAGTTTAAACCTGAAATATCAATTAATGCTTAAATAAAAAAGTCAAAATTAAGTGCTATCAATTTAATTCACAAAATGAAGAACCAGTGGCGGAACAACTTTACTCGGGGCCCTTCCGCCAACTTCTTGAGGTGGCCCCCTACATTGAGAAAAAAGCAGAGTCAAACTGGTGATGACTAAAAAGTGTGGATCGACCTTAAACCAACTCTTTTGAAACTTGATTTGGATGTTACCGTGTTTGTACTAAAATTAAGAACGTCGCACTTAAAATAACTTTGCAAAAAGCTATACTTTGACTCTTTGTATTCATATATTGAGAATAGTGTTCTTGTTGTAACGTTTATTAGATTAGTGATTGCATCAATCTTTTTTTTATTTTAAAAGAAAAACGCTCACGCAGCATTGACCTCTAGGTGTTGGTGATATTTAAGCATAGTAAATAACCTGCGCCTACAATGGGATTCGATCCCGTGAACCTATGATTTGAAGACAAGCGCCCTATCTACCCTAATGCCGCACACATAGTGTGTCAGTCCGCATTATTTTTTTTTTTTAATTTCCGTTCCGTTAAAATCGAACAAAATGCATGGATTTGACGGAACGAAGAATCCAAAAAATGGATTCGGGCGCTTCGTGTGTGGGCGGCCTAAGTTTGTAACTTGCTAGACGATTGAAAAAAGCGACACGTTATTAGTTCAACTCTATACCTTGTTTCAGCTTTAAGTTTAAGTGTGCTTTAATTTGAATCCTCTTGACAACCCTCCTTTCAAACCGATTGTGGCCTCTGCACCACAGCCCTGCGGGCCCTTATTCGCCAAAAGTATGTCCTTCATGCCATCAAAACCTCCTAGCTAAGCACGAATTACGAGTGCAGCTGCTCGAGCTTCCTTAGAGGTCGGCACTGAAACTACTTCCGTTAGTTCCTCGTCTTCTTCTTCAACGTTACCCTCCGATCTCGCCATAGCAGTTGTTACATCTTCAATTATGTCTCCCTCGGTTTGAAAATTGTATGCGGCTAGGCATTCGTTTTCCAAGGAAGACGTTCCAATATCTATAGCTCGAGATAAAGTTGTATACCTTAACATTTTTGATGATTGTAATATTGATGTTCTATTCGGAGGCAGAAGTTGAATTTTCAAACGTTCCAATCCATCAGGAATAATGTTCGAGGGGCAGTTGTCAATAAACAATAATGCTCCCTTATTTTTGTTTTGTAGCTCCTTATCCCAGTCTTTCAGTCATTTTGACACAATGAATTAAAAACGACATCCCAGCCTTCTGATTAGCTTTGACTGGTAGGGACTTAACGTTCCTCATGCATCGCGGGTTTTTATATTTGCCGATTACCAAGGGCTTTCTTTTTCTGTTCCAGTTGAATTAACAGCAAGTAGAATAGTTAGCCTCTTCTTGCTCTCCTTTCAATAAGCAGGGATCGTCTCGAAAATTCAAAGCGTTTTTTGGTGCACAACAAAAAAACAGTCATGTTTCATCGGCATTATAAATTTCCTCTGGTATATAATCCCCGCTCCGTAGCTCACTTGGTTCAGCCGCAGTCTACGATGGTAGTGATGTGGAGGTCCGGAGATCGAATCTCGGCGTGGTCCAAAATTTCAGCACATGTGCTGATAGAAAATATATAGTGCTTGCAACATTATATATACTCGGAAATAATATGCAATGTAACGTTGACTGGAACGCACCATGGCCCCACAGGGGCTATAATTGAATTGAATTGAAAAATAAATAATATTGGATTAAACGAACCAATTGTTACTTCCAGTCGTTGCATACAGTCATATCAACTGTTATAATTTCGCCAGAAACCGTCCTGAATACTATCAAATTCCTTTTTGACGTTGTTCAACCAGCCATTACTGATTATTCAATTTCTGGGCAAAATGAAGAGCTTTTTCTTTCATCAGTGGGTCACTTAGGCTAACGTTCTTTCTTCTACTTTGTTCAAACCACTGAAATAAGCATTTATCAATGTCCGGAAATTCAGCTTTTTTATTGGTTTGGCTCTTTGCAGATCTTTGTCCTTGTTTTTTAAAATCGTTCACAATGAATTCGCTGGAATTTTGAACTCGGCGGCGATTTAAGCTTTTGAACACGATCGTCGGTTTTTTACAGCTTCAATTAAGCGTACTTCGTCCGAAAGAGAAAGTGTATTACATTTTCTTGAAGTCATTAAAGCAAACTAGACAAATTCACAGGACGATTTTTAAACAACAAGGCAAATTCTCAAGTTGAGACACAAGCAATGGACGCCAAACACAAACTGAAAGATGACTATTTCCGTCCGCAAACCGCTTACATTTTTCACGGAATTTCTAACGGTGAATTTCCTCCAGTAGCGGAGACTCTAAAAACATTAAAATTCGAGTTGTAAGGGTTTTCTTTCTTGTGTTGTTTTTTTTTTCGTTTGTAAATTGGCATCCTGTTTCGTGTCTAGAGGCTTAAATGCATTCAATGTTAGACTGTAAAATTCTTCGAGTAGTAAGGGCTCTAAAACAATAAAAATTCGAGTTGCGGAGGTTTTCTGTTTTTCCTTGTTTTTATGTTGAATTGGCTTAGTACTTCGAGTTATAGAGGCTTCCAAAACATTTTATTCGAGTAACAGAGGTTAAAGCCTATTGATTTGCCGGAATTTGTATTCGAGTTATGTATACATTCAATCGAATTATCGAGTTTAGAATGCCGAGATTTACATAGAAAATTCGTGGGACCGGCAGAATTCTTCGAGATATTGAGGTATTCGAGTTGTTGAGGTTCGAGTTATCGAGTCTCGACTGTACTTATGTAGGTATGTACGAATTCGTAAATGTCACTACAGTAGCATAATTTAATTTCAGAGTTTTGGGTTCGTACGAAGGCAACAGGCGTGTTTGTTTTAGCTGGTAATACGTCCGTAGAAAGATTTAAGTCCTAGAGACTTGGATACTTGGTGACTAAAACTAAGAGACAGTCGTTTTGACAGGGTAAGGCTGTCAAAACTGCAGTTCCAAATATTAGATGTATTCAAGCAAAGCCATCTAAAAACATAGCCAGAAACTAGAAAAAGCCAATATAGCTTCTCTTTCTAACTAATGTAAAATAATAGCCATAACAAACAATTGCCGCTATGTTCTCCCTAATGCAAAGCATTGTAGCACGAGGGTCCTCTAATGCATTGACAACTGACTCTTCGTACTCATTAAAAATTGTATGTCACGAGAGGCGTAGTAGCACAAAAACAGATTTTACTTGTGGGCTGTCAGTAACGATGGCTTTGATTTAAGTAACCCTGTGTGACTGTGTCAACATTCAATTACACAATCGGGTAATCTAGTCTTCAAGTCGCGTAGGCTTTGGGTCATAAAAGTGCCTTTCGACTTACACGGATTTAATTGCTCTGTAAAGGGAGACCCAATGTCGCCTTTGCCTGGAGGAAGACGAAACCTCCATTCACTTATTACTGCAATTCCCCACGATCGCCAGGGGATCACTCTTTGGACATTATTTATTAAGCTCCAGAATGATTAGGTGCTCCTCTCTAAAGGATCATCTAGCCTTTATTAAACTAGTTGAAAACCTTCTAAATTAAGGACAACATACCTTTTAGGTGGCAGTGTCCACCACCTTGGTAAGGTCCATTACCTTATTATACCCATAAGATGGTATAGGGTATATTGTTTTTGTTGCTCCGATATTATGTAACACCTCAAAGGAGCCACCGGAGGTATGGCAAAGTATATATGTATGTATATAAATGATCAGGGTCGGTTCCTGCATCGAATAAGCCATGTCTGTCTGTCTGTCCATGTGTCTGTCTGTTAGCAAGATAACTCCCGAAATAATGAAGCTAGCGATTTGAAATTTTGGTCAAATGTTTGTTTTGCTAAAATCTTGGACGGTATTGAAAATGGGCCAAATCGGACCACGGGTTCCCCTACCTCCCATACAAACTACCCCTCCTTGATATATTTTAATTCCGCCAAAACTTTCGGTAGAATATCGCTATCGACTTGAAATTTTGATCAATGTCTCATTCTGACGTATACTTTGAGTTGAAGGAAAGTGGAGTAGGTCCGACAACCCCTACCCCTACTTCCCCTACAAAGTTTTATTCAGCCATATCTTTTGATAGAATGCCACGAAAAACTTCAAATTAGTATCAAATGGTAGCCGTTAGATGCCTTGACAAAGAGTAAAGATGTGCCAGGTCCGACCCATCTACCCCTCCCTCCCCCACAAAAAATATGAAATTGAATATTTTGGGTTTTTTTCGTGCCTTCTAGGTCTGTACATGGGTATAGGGTATACACTCATCGTGCTATTTGCACGATTAGAATTCGGTCTCGTTATTATTATTATTATTGTCTTTTTTCGAGTGACTTCGATCTCGGCTTTAAGAGCCGGATCTAACCTGAAACGGAGGCAAGTGTCAAGTTGCTAGGCTCGGACGTATTTGGCTGATGTTTCGCCTACATCCAGTCGATTATGATTCGAGGATGCCGAGTACTTTCCGTATATTGCGCATGTTTGCAGAAGCACATACTTCTGCATGGTGTCAACGACACAGCGTGGCAGGTTCAGTTTTTCAAGGGAAGACAGAAGGGCCTTAGGTATAATTCCGATAGCCGACAATGTTACAGGAACTGCCTGTAATTGAAGATGCCTTGTAGTTCCCTCTTCTCTGAGTGTTTTTTTTTTTCGATATTACTATTGTGAGAAATAGCAATGTCAATAATCCACGCAGAGTGACTCGTTTTGTCGATTAGGAGTATATCGGGTCTGTTGTGGACGACCGAGTGATTAGTAAGGACCTGGCGATCCCAGTACAACGTGAAGCGAGTGCTGTCGAGCAGTGCTTGTGGGATGTACTGGTAAATCGGTTTTGTCTCACTGATCAACTCATGCTTGTATGCAAGGTGTTGATAGATTACCTTGCATATCGCATTGTGTCTATCCGTATACTCCGCCGGTGCCAAAACAGGACAGCCAGAAATGATGCGGTCTAGCGTTTCTTGCGCCGAACCGCACATTCTGCATGGTTATCATCCACCCGTTGATTGTAAATATGATTAAGATAAGCACGGGTAGAGACCACGCCATCCTGAATAGCAATCATAGACCCTTCCGTTTCCGCAAAGAGGATCCCTGCACTAAGCCATATGTTTGACATATGAAGATCAACGAATGGCCGCCAAAGGCAACTTACGTGCTTGCAATGAATTGCCTTTGCCTTCCTCACTTGGTCTGACTTCACTAAACGAGCAAATGAATGATCATTCGACTTTAGTGGAGTAAGGCCGTCGTCCGCCTTACAAACAGCGTCATGCAGAGAATTCGTTGTTCCTTTGCCGTAAAAATAAGTGCCAACCGAATGATCTGCCTATGATGTTGAGCGGCAGTGTCGATTAGGCTTCGGCCTCCGATGTTGCGAGGCAGGTACATCCGCTCGACTGAGGATTTGGAGGTGGAACATTCGGAATGCGGTCATTGTTACGCACGAACCCAACTTTGGACTGCCTCTAATTCGACTCCGAATGAGAACGTCAGTTAAGAAATGATATAGGCATAAATCGCACTTAGTTTGTTTCTCCTCAACAGGTTTGTTTTCAGCACCAGTTTCAACCTACGCATAAACTACCCCCGCAGTCCCTCCCTCAGATCAACGACGTTGGCGTGCGCGCTTTGCATAATTCCTATAGATACTTATAAAAGTCTGCCTCCGACATTGTACCTATATTGATGTCATCCAGGGTGAAGCCGGGGTGCGGGTCGTGAGCTCCTTTACGGACGGGTCGGACTCGACATTTGTCTTATCCGAAATCCATCCGAATGTCACGACTGAAGTTTTCTGTGATCCGCAGCAGGCTTTTAAGATGGTTGTAGCTTCCCGAGTATAACTTGATGTCATCTAAGTACATCAAATGGGTCAGATGGAACTTTGACAACAAACCGTGCTTGATAGCAAAGCCGAACCATTTAGTCGAGTTCAAAAGTGATGAAAGTTCAGTGTCATGCAGAAACATAGGGGACTCAATGAATATGCCCCTCCGGTTGGGAATCGTTTGGGAAAACCTATTGCCTTCAGTTGATGGCACCGAAAGAGTTGTGCGCCACCCTTTCTTCACTGTTGACAGGAAGTTTATTAGCGCAGGATCCACTCAGTATATGCGAAGGATTTCGATTAGCCAAGTGTGAGGGATACTGTCGAAAGCTTTGGCGTAATCGATGTAGCACGAAAACAGATTTCTCCGTTTTCGTGTAGCTTGTGTCACTACAACCGAGTCGATGGTGAGTTGCTCTTTGCTCCTCGGCAAGGATGTTATTTGCCTCCAGATGGCAGTAGATCCTGCGGCTAATAACGGCTGTGAGGATTTTGTAGAGGGTCGGCAAGCACGTTATCGGCCTTAGCAGGGTTACCCACCGTTTCCTTTTTAGGCAAAAGATAGGTGACTCCTGCTGTGAGGAATGGTGGAATGTCCTCGGGATTACTAATCAGCCGATTGGTTTGCTGTGCAAGTGAACCCTGGGGAATCGTTTGTATCAGAAATTCTGCACTCTGTCAAAACCTGCCCCTTTTCAATACTTACTCCGTTTGATTACTTCGCAGATGTCTGATTCGGTAACTTCAGCGAAATTCTGGTAGCCTGGCATGGCGGGTGGTTTCAGCTTGAATCCACTTGGATTCTTTTGAGTGCTGAGCTGGTATTTGCCAAATTCCACCCCAGTACTGTTCCGCATCAGTGACAAAAACGGTGAATGTAGGGCCGCCGCCGGCTTGTTGTTGCTCGTTAATTGATCTTCGGAAGTTCCGCTGGTTTTGGCATAAGCATCATTCTGGACACGTCTGGAGAAGCTCAGCGTGTATTGTCGGAGACGATTTGCTATCACCGCGAGCTTCTGTTTTAGGGTGTCCAGGACTTCTACCAAGGGAGTACCAAAAAGAATGGAGTACTTCCGAAGAGTTTTGTTGACCCTATTCCTCAACCGCTTGCTGGTATTGCCCGCGACAGATTGGGTCAAACGGCCAATATATTCATGCAGCAAGTCTCGCTTACGTTCAAGACGAATTTTCCAGGCTGGGTCTTGTTGTTGTCTCAAACCAATGACGTTATCGCCATGCAACCTGATTGTCGCTACAGCACCTCAATACATAAGGGATTATTATTATAATTATTACACGGACAGGATCATTGCCCAAGAAAAATGCAAACGGATCAAAATTTCCCCCTTTGGCAACGGCTGACTATTGTGTCATCATTTCCCAACACGATGAACGAGTACGAGTATCAAATTGCATTTAATAGTACGCACCGTGGACCATGCAAGATGCAATTTAAAGGAAACATCTCAAGACATATTAACTCTAATAAAAATTAGAAATCAAAAAAAATAATGGACATACTGGAAAATTAAGGGAAATTGTTCGCGGAGCGCCATAGCCTGGATCAATTTTTAGATTCTCATTTTGTATGGGATTTCCAGTATCCAATACATATGGGAAGTAAGTCCAAGTGCACTTAAGTATCTCTGTGGTAAATTTATTCCTTTTAATTTCTATTTGTGCAATTCCCGGGGGAAAGATTTAACTTAATGTGCCACTCCAGATATGAATCTTTTTCCACAGAGTTTCGTAATATTCCGCCATCAACTTTGTTTTGAATCTAGGTCCAGCTGAATTGAACACGGATAATACGTACAATATCAATGCGAGTAAATGTTCACTTATCATATATGAGTAGGTCCAAAATCAACAGCAGGAAGGCATCTCCGGCAATTGTATTTTTGATAAAATGCTACTCTGTAATAATTTCGCAATAAAATATGCCATTTCTGATGAATTAATGAAAATATCCTGCAGGAAAAGATAAGCATGACAGCTCATTCACTTTGTTTGAAAAAGTTCAAATGCTTGATTCGCATGACGGTGCAAATCTGCGAACTTATTTCAACTATTGTAATCTGTTACCAGGCAAAACGAGTATAGCATTAAGAGCAAGCATAACGTATACAGGAGCACATGATTGGCTCCCGGGCAGATTCTTTTGTATCTGCAGAATAAAATTTCACTTTGATAAAATATACGTTTTCAAATTCCCATCAAAGTTCGCTCGTAGAAACGACTGCGACAGCATGGGGAGAAGAATATATCTTTCATCTCCAATGCACCCATTATAATTTCAGCCTTTGGGACGTTTATCGAGGACGACGACAACGACGCTTTCATCTTCCATTTAAAAAAAAACCCAAAGGACATTCAATTCTGCTGATCCAATCGATTTTTCTGGCAACGTTTCACTTTGTTCAATAAATAATGAAAAATCGGTGAAAGGTGTATTCTAGCGGGTCGCGCGACAAGCTCTTTCATAATATGCACGATAACCTTTCAACCTATTGCAATTCAAACATAAACTATACAATTTAGGGGATGAAAATGTTTTTTTTTCTCTCATACATACAGGACATACAGATTTCAGATAAGATTTCGCCTTTTATAAAATCCCAATCCCATCACATTTTCATTTTAAAGATTATACTTATATACGCAGTCACCAAGATTTTCAGCACAATAGGTGCCGCGGTGGCTGGTGCTTCTTCTTTCAAGAATCAAGATGGATTGTTTATTATTCTTGAGGTGCTTTCATCGTTCGTTTTAGTGGTGGCTGACGCCTCGCACGACACGGTGCCATACTCGTTAGAAAGTACGCAACACGCAACAAGAGGAGTAATCCCGCGTGTAACATTTATGGTGTTTATACGAAATCTCTTAGAATGTTTGTTTATGAATCTGCCACACGGTTTATTGCCGCGCTTTGATAAATACCTAAGGATATTTTCAACGTAATTTTGTGTGAAGAATATTTATATATATTACGTAAAAACGTGACTTTCCCTGCGCGTAAATTTTGCCCGATATTTGGAAGATTGATCATTATCGTGGGCTTAGCTTTTTAAAAAGAAACTTGCTTATCGTTGACAAATTGATCGGAATTTATTTGTCAGTTTTTTCGATTCGTTTTCGCCGCATTCCTTGATTTCTTTTTAAGGCAGTCCAGTAGCGCCGGAGTAATAATTATTTCATTGGTAAAAGGTTCCGCCATCACTATTTAATGGCCTTTTAAGATAGTAAAAATAAATAATAGGCGCGACAATCCAACATTGGACTAAGGCCGCAGGATGTGTTAGTGACATCCTATTTCCAAGATCTTATCTGCTTTTTTTTTTGTTGAGGTAATGAGATCAGCATCACGCTCAGCATTGTTATTTATCCCCATAAATGGGTACTCGTTTGACATCTGAGTGAGATCATAGTCCGTCACAAGCTCGCGAGTTCGAAAAACACCATGATCCACGGTGAGATTCGAACTCATGACCCTGTGCGCCGAAGGTGCGCGCACTAACCGCTACACCAGCCAGACTCCTTTTAGGATTGTGCACGGCGGAAAAGATCTTCTAATTACAGGGTTATTATTGAATTCACAATAATGTCGCGGTCGCCCGGGGCGCCAAATTTTAGAGGCGGCTTTTGGCTAGCACTCAAAAAAAAAAATAAAAAAAATTCTAATTCATCAACTTCGATTGAATGGAATAGGTTTCCTTTCCAAATCGTATAGTTGATGAAATAGAAAGGGGCAAAATCAAATTAGGCATAATGGTTTTTTTGTGAAGAGAAGCACATCAATTTCTTAATCGAAACCAACTGTATCATTCGTGCTCATTTGAAAGTGGTTTTTTGATGATGAAAAGTCCTTCCGAAGCTTTGAAGAGCCCACAATTGATACAAGGTGTATTATTATCCTAAAGTGCTGAGTAAGAGTTGCGTAAATTGTACATTTGCGATGCTAGCACCCGCGCTCTACTTCTGAAAAGCAAAGTGAATTCGTTCAGTTATGCGCTAAACAATTTCTTCTTTAAAAAAAAATACCGGCGTACAGAGGGCTGCGCCCGCAATACGAGGGTTTTTTAGAATTTTAATGCATAGTGAATATTTTTTGTCAATATATTTATAAGCAATAAATAAGAATTGTGCACAATATTAATGAAATGCTTCCTTTCAATCTATTTTTGGATTAGTCTAATTAAAGGTGGAACTCGATTTACTATTTACCCAGTTTGTATAAAAGTACTCCAATGCAAATTTACAGGCATTTTTCGATTTAAGATTTCTGATGGCCTTTGAGCAAAAAGAAACTTAGGCAAACGTTAGGATGGCTTGGCTTTATATATGAACTGAATTATTGGCTGTAAAACTACTGTTACTCTTTTTTTAATCAAGGAAAAGCAACTTATATGAAATGATTCCATTGTGTCTCCTGATATAAGAGCCCACGCAAGCTTTCCTATGAGTATTGAACAAGTATACTTTTGCAGCTATTCTGGAACACCCTGTTAACTTGGTCCTACAAACTTCAAAAATATTTGTGGCAAACACTATTACCTATATCTATCTATGCATTTCCACCAAATTTCATGTTCATTGTTTCATCAAGTTAAAAGATATGCATCGAAGAAATGCTTAAGACGCTTCCCTTGCATTGTGAAAGACCCTTACTAAATACTTACTTGACTATCTTTCCGGTTTGAATACAGTTATTCGAATGAAAATTCGTAAACATATTCCCTATGTAATTTTCTAAAAACCAATAGTAGAACTTTCATATTTGGAAACCTAAGAGGGGGGCAAAAATCAACAGTCTTAATATTTAACGTATATAAGACCATACTGACCAATTTTTGTGCAAAGCTTCATATCGATCCCTATAACGGTTTAGAAAAACCGAGCTCGAAAAGGAAGTTCAACTTTAAACGCCAATAACTTGTTTACCGTTAAGGGCTGGATAGACCTGGGCGGAATGAAAATGAAATTTTTGTCCGCTGCGATTTTCTCACTGAAAATGCATGCTTACTGTCGTGGAACATTTCAAAAATGATGGGGAATTCCATAAGCTACAGTCCGAATATGGTTCCAAAATTTTTCTCGGCCATTTTATGTATTACATATTTTTCGATACCCCGGTCATTTCACCGTGGAACATATCTAATGACCGGGGAATCGAAAAATAATACATAAAATGGCCGAGAAAAATTTTGGAACCATATTCGGATTGTAGCTTATGGAATTCCCCATCATTTCCGACATGTTCCACGACAGTAAGCATGCATTTTCATTGAGCAAATCGCAGCGGACAAAAATTTCATTTTCATTCCGCCCGAGGTCTACTCAGGCCTTTACTCGAAACTTGAAAATTTTAACTGATATGAGATGCACTCGTTTAGATCTTTGATTTAAATACCCATACGTCACTCTCCGATAAAAACTAAAAAAGTCGACTTTTTTCAAACGTTCGGGACACCCTGTTATCTTCTTCCTACCAACTTCTAAGGTATTTGTGAGACTGTAACCATTCTACACATTCCTACAAAATTTCATGACAATCGGTTGAGCCGTTCACGAGTTATTTAGTGAACAGACGGACAGACTGACAGACGGACGGACGGACGGACGGACGGACGGTTTTTTGAAAAAAAAAAAATTCTAAAAAACCCTAAAAAATAAATAAATTGGAGAGCTATGTGCTAATTTGATCCTCCAATTGAACAGATGTCCGGGGGGGTTTTACGTCCGCGCCTACCGAGATGGTTTATCAGACGGGCCTCGAATTGGCCAGATCGGATTGAATTTGTGACGTCAATCAGGCGCCCACTCCAGCAGTGTGGAGGTAACAGTAACATACTGCTAGATGCGAGGTCTGCCTCTGCCGTTCTAGGGTCCCGGCGCCCGGTTGATTAGAGCGCAACTCCACGCTATTCGCGAAACCACAGCCAGCACGATGCTCCCAAATAAGGGCCGTTCCCATTTGTCGCAACGGGGGTCACTGAAGGCAGTGATTCCCCGGGGATTGTACGACACCCGTGCACCTAATAAGAATAAGCTAACTACAAAGTTCAGAAAAACACTCAAATGGACATACATACGTTGCCAGGGACAGCACTTCACGTTTCACGCAAAGATGAGTAGCACCAATCTACCCACTTTGCGACGCGGAGAACTGCCCCAGTTTGTGCCCGAATAAAGGTAGCTGCTAGTTGACTAGCAGCACCCCATCCATATTGGCTGAACCTAACACCTAATGTCGGGCTTTAAGCCTTTCCACCCTTCCCATATATACGGGACACAGCGGCGACTTCAAGACATGATCAGCTTGCAACCCTCTCATTTCGCAATTTCGACAATGAGGCTCGTTCGGACAAGAGCGGGCGCGATGACCCTCCCTACTACACTGACTACAAATAATGTCCTTGCTTCTGCAAACTCGAGCCAGGTGATCAAACCCAACACACCTCCAGCATGTCGGGAAAGGCTTCCGAGGGAGAACGCGGAACGAGAAGTGCTTCACGTACACACGTTCTCGCTCGATCATCACCTCCGCGATTGCTGGATTCGCCTCCAAGACCACGTCCGCCGTAGCATCAGGGCCCTCCTTCCTCGGACGACTACAAATAGCTATCCCCTTCTTATACACTTCCCATTCAAAAAGGTCAGAAAGACTATTCTCAAAAATGCCTTCCATCAATTCATCAGCCGTCAGAGAACAACAGACATTTTTCAGGACCAAGTGGGGGCCAAGTCCACCCGGGGGGGAAACTCTCAGACCACACTCCGCAAACTTGCTATTTTCCTCCTCAGAAGGAACACGTATGACAACCTTTCCTGACTTTAGGGGCGCAATATCATGCACCGTTACACCAAGATCAGGTGCAACCACATGTCGCACCGCCTTCTCCACTTCCTGGGCACTCATACCCTCACCACCCACAATAGCCGACCAAGTTTCGATCGGTTTCTTCTTCTTCCCAGGGATCGCAGCAGTAATTCCTACCGCAGGCTTCGACGCAGCGGCATTCGCTACCGCAAGCTTCGTCGCAGCAGCATTCGCTACCGCAGGCTTCATCGCAGCAGCATTTGCTACCACAGGCTTCGACACTTCCTTAAGTTTGACCAACTGCTTATCAACGGCAGCTACAAGTAACTCCTGATTCTACTTGAACGTACTTATTGCGTACTCATAAGCTTTCGTGCGCCCTTTGAGACCTCCAATTGAACATTTGGTACCTGTTTTTTTTTTACCAGAATTAAGGATAGACATTATGTGCGTGCAAGAGACAAAGTGGCGAAATACCCATATCGACAGAGCCCGGTTTCTTACGAATTCCATGAAGTACAAATTGTACTACTATGGAATTACAAACCAAAGAAACGGAGTTGGCATTATTCTGGCGTCGTCTTTACTTGGCAGTATAATAAGTGTCGCGAAGAGAAGTGACCGCTTGATCAGCATCAAATTGGTTATCTGCGGAAGGGTGTGGAACGTAATAAGTGCCTACGCTCCCCAAGTGGGACTGCCACCAGAAGAAAAAGAGGCATTTTGGAACGACGTTGACACCCTAATTCAGACCATTCCAGATACCGAATTGGTGTTCTTGGGAGGAGATTTAAATGGCCATGTGGGTGAATCAAATTATGATTACGAGGATTGCCATGGTGGAAAGGGTAGCCCTTCAACGGTCAGAAATGACGAAGGTGAAGCTATTCTGACCATGTGCAGATCGCATGGTTTGGTCATCCTAAATACATGGTTTGTGAAAAACGAGAGACACCTAATCACCTACAGTAGTGGACACGGAGATAGGAAACACGAAACGCAGATCGATTACCACCTCTGTTTCGATTTTATGAGAAGGTGGGTAAGAGACTGCAAGGTGATCTTGGGTGAATCTGTCGTCAGCCAACATCGTTTGCTCCTGTCAGAATTTATTTTGAAAGCAGGAGGAGCAAGAAATAGAAGAACTCCCAAGCCTGTCGAAAAAATCAAGTGGCACAATCTCACAAACGACAACTTCGAACCTGTAGTAACTCCATTCATTGATAAAATGACGGAGTGGTTTCAAAACAACATAAACTGCACCGAGCACAGTCCAACACAAATGTGGAATAGTTTCGCTGAAATGTCAGTAGGTGAGGCGGAAAAGGCACTTGGAGTTTCGAAAGGTCCACTCCACACGAAGAAAGAAACATGGTGGTGGAACACCGAAACTAAGGAAGCAGTGCAAGCCAAATCGAACGCATTTAAGGCATGGACGAAATGTGAGTCAAGCAGTGAAGCCGAACGGGTTCAACTTCGCGAAAATTATATGCAATGCCGGAAGAAAGTAAAGCGCTTGGTAGCTCAAGCAAAGGCGAAGGCAGCTGAGAAATTCTACCAAGAATTAGAAACTCAGACTGCGACCGAAGGACCGTCTTTGCGCGAGAGACCTAAGCACGACGCCAGGATATTTAGGGTCGCAGCCCAAAGGAGAAGGAACGCTCGGGAAATACAGGCGCCAAAATACGTGGAGGACTCGCAAGGAATGTTGCTGATTGACGATACGGCAATTTGTAGCAGGATGCGAGAGTATTTTGACGAACTTCTAAATGAAGAATTTCCTCGAGCAGCTTTTCAAGATGTTGAGCCGAATACCACAAATATTGAAGATATCTCAGAGGAAGAGGTGATGGAGGCAATGCATCAGATGAAACGCGGAAAGGCAGTCGGCCCGGACAAAATCCCCGCGGAATTTTGGTTGAAAATGGAAAATGTCGGGCTTAGTTGGCTCACAGTTCTATTTAACAAAATCAAAGGTGGGCAACCGATGCCTGATGCTTTCAGGGAAAGTTTTCTTCTTCCTTTCTATAAAAACAAGGGAGACTCACGCAAACTCAACAACTATAGGGCTATAAAGTTAACACCTCATACACTAAAGATCTACGAGCGAGTTGTCTGCAACCGATTGAGAAAGATTGTGCGGTTGAATGACAATCAATGCGGCTTTGTTGAAGGTCGATCTACAGTCGATGCGATTCAGTGCATTCGTATTGCGATGGAAAAGTATAGAGCAGCACGAAAGGACTTGTACTTTGTGTTCATCGATTTGGAGAAGGCATTCGATAGAGTACCTCGTGATCTGATATGGTTGGCCTTGAGAGCACTTAATGTCCCCGAGGCATACGTCAGGATGATACGAGACATGTATGATGGAGCTACGACTAAGGTTAGATGCACAGCCGGTGAATCAGAAGAATTTCCGGTGAATGTCGGAGTACACCAGGGCAGTGTATTGAGTCCGTTGCTCTTCAACATCATCATGTGCTACTTATTAACACGTGTCTCCGACGGCCTAGAAATATCTCTTCTTTTTGCTGATGATATAGTCCTCAGTAGCCCAAACATCGTTGCCTTGCAAGCTGCGCTTACAAAATGGTGTGACATTCTGGAGGAGCATGGACTGAGGGTAAGTATAACAAAGACTGAGTTCTTATGCTGCCAATTCTCAGACCCAAATGCACCGATACCAGAAATCTATGTCAAAGAAGAGCAGCTTAAGTCTTGTACCAAGTTCAAGTACCTTGGCTCGATGGTGAACAGCGGAGCTACATGCGATGATGACATCAAACATCGCACAAAGGTTGGGTGGATGAGGTGGCGAGAAAACTCTGGAGTTTTCTGCGATAAGAAAATGCCACTGAAGCTAAAGGGCAAGTTGTACAAAACGGTTGTACGTCCCGCACTCATGTATGGATCAGAATGCTGGACCATGTATGAAGGTTACGCTAAAGAAATGACAGCGACTGAAATGAAAATGTTACGCATGTCAGTTGGTGTAACCAAAAGGGACCACATCAAGAGTAGCTACATCCGAGGCAGCTTGTCCATAGACCAACCAATCACTGAAAAGCTCGAAGACCGACGAATGGATTGGTATTGCCATGTTCAAAGGCGTCCGCCTGAGAACCCCGCAAAGAGAGCGATATCAATGGAAGTTCCACTTGATGGACCCAAGGCCAGAGGCAGACCGAAGAACACCTGGATGTGTCAAATGAAAAAGCAACAACAACGCATTGGTCTCGGCGATGACACGATCCAAGATAGAGCTGCCTGTAGAAATATGCTGAGAAATTATCGCCAAAACGGGCGATATGCCTACACCGCAGGTCGAGCAACGCGGAACCATGGAGCGGTATAAAGAACGAGGCAAGGAAGAAGAAGAAGGATTCTAATTGAAGCTGCTATGCATGATCCCTTAGTTCTTGCCAAAGGGGAGAGCCATCTAATTTTTGAATAGAGGACGAAATAATGCAATCATATAGGTAGAAAGTAATTTTATTACTGAGTTTATATGCGATACATCCCAATTTTATTTTCGGATGTAAGGTCTAAAATTTCAGTTTAGTCTGTTGAATCGCAGGAGAGCACGTCCCCTAAAAAAATGCTGAATCTCCGGAGAAATTGCGCGATATTAAATGAGAAATAATGAGTTCATAATAGTGCATAAGCTTTAAGCGCATAAAAGCATTTAAAACAAACTCTCCTCCGAGAAATTTAATGCATGCATACTTTGGCAGAAATTTCGCTTCAATTCGTCCGATCTCCTTCTTGACTAGGTTCCTCCGATTGAACTAGTTCTGACTTTCTTCTTTATAACAATTTTCTAGATTTGACGTGGGCAGGGTTTCGCCCAAAAAAATTGGTTAGAAAGGGTGCTCCAAATTTGAGAAAAGGGCAATCCAGATAGACTTTTGTCCTTGTAACGATAAATGGCGTTTGCATGCGTTTTACTCCTGAATACATCATATAACCTTTGTCACAAAAACTATCCCATTCAGACGAAATGTTTTGAAATCCATTAGCTTCCCAGAGAAATCTTCGTATGACGTTTATTTTATCGGTAATAATGGCGGACAGGAAAAATGTATAAATGATACATTCAAGCCCAGAAATCATGGAGTGATGAAACACGGAAAATATGGGCTTTTTGGCAGCGAAATATTTTCTTGAATAAAGTTGGTTGGGCGACATGATCGCAAACATAGGTGGGTAGGATCCTCACAAAAATAAACCTTAAGATGTCACTTAGGGAATAATTTAACTTTTAACGATCGAAAGTCTAGGCTACGCAAAACAGGCTCTAATGATGTTAATGACACTTACTTGTGGGTGTGCAAGGTTTGCATATGAAATTCCTGAAACTGCATTCTCATCAGCATTGTGCGAATGACTCTGCCTGTCTTGGAATAACCGAGACCAACGCAGACTGAAATCTTTCTAAACTTGCGTTTGAGAACAGGTGCGAACTGAACACGGAAGTATGTAGAGAATCGAATTGTGCGGATTAGTACAGCAGTAAGAGAAAAATGTACGGTGATCATCGGCCAGGGGTGGGAGTTAAGCGCCACTCCCTGCTCTGCCCTCCCCAACCTCCGGCTACCAAGATGATTTCGATGCGATCAGAAAACGCCGCAGAGATAGTAGTTTCAAAAACATGTTTTTATAAATTGAACTTTTCTGAATTGAGAGTTTCTTTCTTAACAGGGCTTCCAGAAATCATTAACTAAAATATTCAGCACATCGACCATTAGTCCATAGGCTATTAAACTCTTCGATCGATGAAATAGCGGGAAAGATATAAGAAATAAACCACATTTCCTTCACTAAAAGACTTAGTCCCATTCTCTCGTAGATCTTATAGAATGGTTAGTCTTATCGCCCAGAGAAGACACACACAGTATTCAAAAAGCTTCTCCATTGTATCGAATTGATTTTTTGTTAATTTTGCATAGTTATGTTATCTTTTGCTTATTTACGCTGTTGGATGAAAGTGCGCAATGATTTTCTCAATCTAAGATGATGGCTTAAACAAGCAAAATATGGCGTAGCTATGCAAAATAAACAAAAATTCCATTCAATACAATGGAAAAGCTTTCTAAATATGGTGTGTGTCTTCTCTACGCGATAAGACTAATCAGCCGACAGGTACTGAATAAGAGCTATCAGAAACCCGGCCTTAAACAAGTAAGCCGATTTCAAAAGTTAACCATCTTTAAAAGACTTGATTTTTTCTCTCTTCCCGTGGTGGGATATTTAACAAATTTTGCACGCATGATCCTCCAATGGGCTTTACAAAGACACCATTTAGATTAGTGACTGAAATAACGGTAATTTAATGTGTCAACTAAACCAAACGATTCTTTCACATTGCGACTCTCGACTTTTCGCCTTGAACTTAACTTTCTAAGGTAGTCTACTTATGTTTAAAGCCAATATAGCCGACACCTGTCGCATATGATAGTGAGGACGAAATGTCCTTGTTGTGACCGAAACGTAACATTTGGTCTCTATTTTACTTGTTGTAGGTATCAAAGTACAGGTCCTGTTATGAGCTAGTGAACTTTATTGCTCGCGGTTTATTCACTAAAAACTGTAATCTTCCAGTTCCTGGAAAGAAAACTTTTCCTTCGAAGTGATTTAATAATATTCTACGGGAAAACCCCAAACATTAAGATAGAAGTTTGTATGGGCTTCGGTTCCAGCTTCAAGAGCTTACTTGTATGGTATAAGGACTATATAAGGCCTTATGCAATTCACTGGACTGACACCGCTGCATATCATACCGTCTCCCAATACTGTAAATAATTGGTTTACACATTGCTATCTGTTCAGGCGTTTCGAACTAGTAGGTATTACATGGCGCGCTGCAATTCTCATCAGATGTCTCTACGTATGCAGCGCTTCATTTAATACCAGGAGAGGCATTACGATTACGATCTCTTATATAGGACACGAAATCCACCTTGGTATCGAATCATTTTAAATGGGCTAGGCAATGGCTAGCCACCGATTCGACACGGCCGCGTTTCTGACTATGTGTCAGAGAACAGATAACAGATAGATAGAGAACAGATAACTCAAACCATTTTTTGAACATGCTACATTCACCGTCCAACAATAATGTTTTTTTTTACATCTAAGAGTTTGTTATAGACTGTTAGGCAGCATTCTCGTCCTCTTTAAATCTGGTTGGACCGGATCTTTACGTTAATAAGCTGATTCTTCAATCTTGATGGATTACCATAGAAACCACACCTGATATGTTTAGGGAAGACATTTGTTTGTAAAACAACGAGCCCTCGCTCACTTACTACGAGCACTGAGCCAAGCGAAAGTCATAATCGAGGTAGAAACGCTAGAGTCAGGACTTTAAATTTGTGTCTCATTCGGCACAAGAGTATGGCAACATTTTAAACCGACCTTTCACCGTGCATTGGTCAACTAATTTGTTTGCCCGAAGTCATGGATTTGTCGTATTATGCAGCTACTAAGCCGATTTAGGGAGTAAATGATTTAATCAGCAACGAAAAGGCACAATCAAAACGATTATCTAAAACAATTTCTTTTCTCCAACATTTACTGCTTCGCAGTTCATAAAAATATCAATTCGAAATTGAGCACATTATCACTTTAATACAATCGGAGGACACTACAATATTATTATTCTCGTTATTCCAATATTACACACTTAAGGCTTTTGTAAGGATATGATGAAGAAGAAATATGTAGTATTAGGTTCTTCTAATGACTATTAGGACGTGACCGGCATGAAAATGATACTAAAACAGCCCAAGGGTGATTTCGAAATCAGAAAATAACCAACCAGATGTCATTTTACAATGGCAAATATCTTTGGGATATTTTTCGAATCATATAAGAAGTGTAGAGGGGAAAAAATATATTACTAGCACTTGCGTGTCATAGACAATAGGGCAGTGGCGTGCACAGCCTTTTCATACGGGGTAGGCAGTCATATCACTTTCAGTTAATGAGGTTTGAAATCATTTTCAGACAGGGTCCTAAAAAATATCTTGTAGAAATTATTGAGCAAAAATCCTTCAAATTCTTTGCTCCGAAACCATACCAACCTATGGTCTTTAATGTAATACATGTTGAAAACGAATTACAGTAGACGCAGGTTATTAGAATTACTGCTTAATGGAATCAACCGTTTATTAGAATCAAATTATAAAGGCCGATTGAAATGTATGGGAATCGGATCTACGGTCGTTATTAGGGATGTCAAAAACCGGTCCATAATCAGGTTTTTCTCGGTTTCTTGCAAAGCCGGTTAGACCGTCCGGTTTTAACCGGGCTCAAAGTACCGGTTTTTCGGTTAACCGGGTCTTTTCATTGATTTGCTTAGAATTGTTGTAAAAACACACTCGTAATGCTGGTGTTCGTATGGTATGCAAAATCAAATCAAAATACATGTACAGGATGTACCAGAGAAACTGACTTATTTGAAAAGAAAACTTCCGAGCGGTGAGTTGGGTGGGTAGATGGTTGGGGGCGCATCTGGAGGGGGAAGTCCCCAAGTTTGTTTCCCATTCCAGTCAGTTGCCATCATGCTCTGGTCTAGAGAGCAGCCTTCGAGAGCTTCTTTTTTAACGGTCGCTCTCTAAGAACATATCGAGGAATTTTTTTTTAAACGTTAGGGATGAGTGGTTTCAGCCACAGATGGAGCCACAGCACGAGACTGAAAAAATTTGTTACGAGAACACTTCCTCGACCGCCTCATCTCTGTCAGAAACGATTCAAAAATCTACTTAGTCAGTGTATGCATAAAGAGGTTGCCATTTAACCGATGGCTGTTTTCAAGACTGTTGGAAAAAAAACTTGGGATGTTGTATTCTCAAATAAAAAAAGAAATAAAAAATAACTATGAAGTACCTACTTTTGTTCTTATTTACTTTTCAAATAAGTAAGTTTCTCTGGGGCACCCTATAGCCATAAGGAGGGTGTTCGAGAATATGTTTAAGGGCTGAAATTTGAAAACGAATTTGTTCAAGTAATAGAACTGCTGACTGAAAAATCAAGAAAATATAAAAAAAAATATGAATTTTGAAAGAATCTTTTCCGGTTTTAACCGGATGGACAAACAACCGTTCGGGTTAAAACCGGAAGGAGGAAAAAAACCGAAAATAAACCGGTTAGCCGTTCTGAAAGTGACGGTTTTCGGTCTAACCGTCCGGTTTTTGACATCCCTAGTCATTATAGTCAACAAGTGGTTAGAAACGTTTTTGGTTTCTCATTTCAATCTAATTGGGCTCTTCAAACTAATTTTACGTAAATATTTTTAAAGGTTTAAAACATTTCTTCATTTGAACTCACAGAAGCAGTAAAACCGCAAGTGAAACAACACATTAAATGAGCAGACCTTATAATTATTATAGTTTTATAGAAAAAAGGAGAAATTCTCATTGTATGTAGTCTGGCTGGTCTAGCGGTTAGTGCGCGCACCTTCGGTGCACAGGGTCATGAGTTCGAATCTCACCGTGGATCATGGTGTTTTTAGAACTCACGAGCTTGTGACGGACTATGATCTCACTCAGATGTTAAACGAGTACCCATTTATGGGGATAAATAACACTGCTGAGCGTGATGCTGATCTCATTACCTCAACAAAAAGCAGATAAGATCTTGGAAATAGGATGTCACTAACACATCCTGCGGCCTTAGTCCAATGCTGGATTGTCGCGCCTGTTATTTATTTATTTTATGTAACAAAAAGAAGTTACTGAGGGTGCAAATTTATTATATTCGTTCAATATAGTCGCCGCTTAATGGAATTAAAAATTGAAGAGCCGATCTGATTCAAATATCTGGCGCCTGTTGTAATTTAGTATTTTCTAGATTTGTGGAGGCAATACAAAAAACATCCAATGAAATATTTTCTAGATGATTTCTTAGTGGATTAAAAGTCAAAATTGCATTTCTCCAGGTAATTACAGGGTGGCCCAATTGAACTGCAACTTTTGGCTAACTGATTTTTTTATTTATTTAATACATAATTTTATTGAAGATAAGCAACAAATATTGAAATACAATTATATTTTTAAAATTTAATTCAAATTTTCGACGTGACCACCATTAGCGCGAACTATGGCTTTGAGTCGGTTGACAAACGAATCGCACGTTGCACGAATGTGAGCCTCTGGCATTTTTGCCCATTCACGGCGAAGAGCCGCCTTCAGCGCATCAATACTCTGGTATCTTTTAGTGTTGACATGGGCCTGCAAAATCCCCCATATGGAGTAGTCCAGCGGATTCGCATCCGGTGAATGAGGAGTCCACTGTTCGGTCGAAATGAACTATGGAACATTGTTTCTTAACCAGTCTTGGTTTGCGCGTGCTTTGTGTGACGGTGAGTCTTGCTGAAATGTCCATTCTCTTTCAGAAAAATGTCTGCTTGCCCACGGCTTCAAACCACCTTCCAAAACAATTTCTCGGTAAACATTCGCATTCATCTTGATGCCACGACCCAAAAACACTAGCGGAGATCGGCCATTCGCCGTCACGGCGCGCGGCTCAAACCATCAAACGGTGGGGATTGAGTTTTGGTGGCCATCCGGATATCTAAATTCTTGGACGACCTTTCTGTTAGGTAGACACGATCGTTTTGTTTATTTATAAATTGCTCAATAGGGAAATTTTGCTCATCGGAGAAAACGATATTTGGTAATTGACCACGTTCGTGCAATCGCAATAGCTCTTTCGCCCTATCGAATCTAACTTTTTTTTGGGTTCGGTTAGATGTTGTCCTTTTTGTATTTTGTAAGGCTTAACTTTGAGCTCCTTTTTGCACTATTCGCTGAATTGTTGGTTTCGAAATATGCAGCTCAGCAGCCTTTTTTCTGCCACTCCGTTGAGAATTTCGGCGAATTCGAGCCTTGATGTTCCGTACCATTTCCGGCATTGATACAGTTTTTTTCCGGCCACCACCATATCGTATAGCAAAACACTGCCAGTTTCATTGTAACCAGCTATAGTTCGAAACACGAAAGTTTTTTGAAGAGGACGAACAATTTCCACTTGCGGCTTTCCAGCCAAATATAGCCCAATCACACGGATAAGTTTTACTTCCATCACGGATAAAATGTTTTTCACAACACTCATGCGCAAACGCTTCCGGAGGCTTAAACACAACAAGGTGAACTGTCGTGGAACAAAATATGAGGGCGCTATCATTAACGGTCATAGATTTACAGTTACCTACATTGGTTGCAGTTCAATTGGGCCACCCTTTAAGTCTATTGAGATTGACCAGCAAAAAAATGGTTAAAATGACTACTGATTACATAAGAACGGGCTAAATCGGACCATGGGGACATGGGACTGCCACGGAAACACCACCCTAAAAAATTATTCTTTTTAGGAAAGGTATCGAGCCAATCCTAAATAGACAATATTGAAATCTTCGCAGAAATGCTCTCCATATTTTTGCCGAGCTACCAATACTATGTTAAACATTTTTGTGGGGGACTTGACTACTTGCTAAAAATTACAGTATTGTATCAGCATTATAACGATATCTATTTACGACGTGACCGGCATAAAAATGTTTCTTCCATTGCCAAAGGGCGGTTAGAAAATCAGAGAATTAGATATCCATGCAGATGTCATTTTATGAGAGAAAAACCTCCTAGGGATATTTATCCCATTGCCATAGAAGAAAACACACAATGTCTATTATGTTTTCAGAAGATATAAGAATGTTTCCTTAATATGAATCAATATTATTCTTTCCTTCAAATAAATAGTCGAGAGTATGCGAATATTAAAAATATCCACTAAATACTACATATCCGAATCTGTCTCGTACGTTTTACTGCTAAGAAAAATTGCGGGTGGTTTTAATGTAAAAGTAGTCTGACTGGTCTAGTGGTTAGTGCGCGCACCTTCGATGCACAGGGTCATGAGTTCGAATCTCACCGTGGATCATCGGGTTTTTCGAACTCACGAGCTTGTGACGGACTATGATCTCACTCAGATGTTAAACGAGTACCCATTTATGGGAATAAATAACACTGCTGAGCGTGATGCTGATCTCATTACCTCAACCATAAGCAGATAAGATCTTGGAAATAGGATGTCGCTAACACATCCTGCGGCTTTAGTCCAATGCTGGATTGTCGCGCCTGTTATTTATTTTATTTCATGTAAAAGAAGGACAACGTATACATATGCATGTACATACATATATACAATTTGTGATGTGCACAATTTCTCCACTGACGCTGACATCGCTTATAAGATGGAATGATAAGTTTATTACAAGATGAGGTACAATTTTCCTATTGTCCTCTGAGTGGTTGCATGTAAGGATATCAGCATCAAGACACCCATCAGAACAACACACATCACACAGCTTACAATATGATATTAAAAGTAACTTACTTTGTGAAAATGAAATCAGTATAGCCGTAAGGGGGGAGATAAAGGTTGAAAGGCTTCGGCTAATTCCTATATCTTCTTCAGTTGTGGCATAACTGCGGACCCTTAGCTATGCAGGAGGAGTTTCATAGGAAAAGGACTTCGGCCAATTCCTATGTCTCTCTACGGGGCGTTACTTTCCCGCATTATCCGAGTAACCGCTGCGCCTGAGTGCTGCATTAACATCTGCAGCGTCTCAGGTTACTTAACGTGATAGGTGACAGAAAACATTTAAGTCAACCACTAAAGCAGCATCTTCGAGGCATGCCCATGATGGCCTTTACTCAACGATTAAACCCTATCATGGTTTAGCGATGTGCCGACAACTCATCCTAAGAAAAACTTCAAGTCAAGAAACCTGAAACAAAAGCCTCGGATTGGACGGATACAAAACAACGACGACCCCGCAAACGAACAACTGATTTCTCTTTCGGATCCTGGAATGTACGCTCCCTGAATAGACCGGGGGCCTTAAGGGCCCTCCTGGATCAGGTAGAACAATACAAGCTGAGCATAGTTGCAATCCAGGAAACTAAATGGCTCAAAAGCGAGATTAACGACCTCAATTCGCACACTATTTTTACGAGTGGTAAAGAGGAGGGCAACAAGGAGTTTGGAGTAGCTTTCATCGTGAATAAGCAGCTCAAGGACCACGTTATCGGCTTCAAACCCATCAACGAGCGGCTATGTGCGATCCGCATTAAGACCCGTTTCGCTAATCTCTGGCTCATTAATGCGCATGCCCCTACAGAAGTAAAAGAAGACGCGATTAAGGACGAGTTCTACAACGACCTAGAAACACTCTTCGACTCACTTCCATCAAACGACGTTAAGCTGCTGCTAGGAGACTTTAACGCCAAAGTCGGAAATGAAAGCTGGCATAGGGGAACTACTGGAGGTCATAGCCTCCACGACGAAAACAACAACAACGGTCAGCGACTTATCGACTTCGCGAGCGGCAGAAACCTGGTAATAAGCTCTACATGCTTCCCTCATCGACGAATCCACAAGCAGACCTGGAAGTCTCCAGATGAATACACTGTGAACCAGATCGACCATGTGCTGATCAGCAAAAGATGGGCTTCTAATGTCCTAGATGTTCGATCCTATCGAGGAGCCAACTGCGACACCGATCACTATTTGGTGAAGACGACCTACAGGTGCAGAATCTCTTCGGTGCACCTATCGAGAATCAACCCTGCCAAGATCTTCGAGGTTGACAATTTGATTGATGATGCCACGGCGGCTGCGTATACAACAGCACTAGAGGAAAAACTGTCGCCCATGCTTGATGACATCAACAATTTAGGCATCCATGAGCTCTGGGAGGAGCTCAAAGACAGCATCAAGGGGGTCGCAGAAGAGGTCGTGGGTTATAAAGGCCGGCGCAGACGAGCAGACTGGTTCGACGACGAATGCAGGGCCTCGATTGAGGCGAAAAATGAAGCCTATCGCCAATACACACAACGCGCATCCCGAGCCAAAAAAGAAAGATATAACGAGCTTCGGCGAGTATCTAATAAGTTAATTAGACGTAAGAAACGCAAACATTTTGACGAGCAGTTACAGCAAATAAACCAAAGATTAGCCAGTAAGAACACTAGACAGGCGTACAAACTTATAAATAATGTTAAGAACGGATATCAACCCAGGACAAGCCTATGTAAGGACAAGGATGGTAACATCATCAGCGACATCGAAAGCGTCAACAAACGATGGGCCTCGCATTTTGAAGAGCTCCTCAATGCACCATCAACATCCCCCGCGGAGCCAGCTCTTGAGCAGTTAGCCGAACCAGGCCCTCCCGTTCTACCCCCAACAGTAGAGGAGGTGAATCTTGCCATACAGTCGCTTCAAAACAATAAAGCGCCCGGCGCTGACGAGATCCCAGCAGAACTGCTGAAGCATGGTGGAACGTGCCTGACCAACGCTATACATGTGCTACTGCTGAAAATATGGAACGACGAGGAAATCCCCGAAGATTGGCGCAAAAGCATAATCTGCCCAATCCACAAAAAGGGTGACAAGCTGAAGTGTGAGAATTACAGGGGCATATCATTAGTTTGTACGGCCTATAAGATATTATCTAAAATTCTTGAAAAGAGAATTAATCCGTACGCAGAACGAATCATTGGCGAGTATCAAGGCGGCTTCAGACCTGGTCGATCAACGACCGATCAGCTTTTCACAGTGAAGCTACTACTCCAAAAGTGCTGGGAATATAACATCGACGTATACCAAATCTTTGTCGACTTCAAGCAGGCATACGACAGTATCGATCGAAGTGTACTGTACAACATTATGCTGAATTTTGGTATACCGGCAAAGTTAGTGCGACTCACAAGGATGACGATGACTAATACCGTCTCGCAGGTCAGAGTGCAGAATCGACTCACTGACCTATTTGAAACTCGTACTGGACTCAAGCAGGGCGACGGGCTGGCGCCGACGCTCTTCAACCTTGCTTTGGAGTATGTAATTCGAGCCATGAATATGGACAGCAGCGGAACGCTACTCATCAAGTCGACTCAATTAGTAGCGTACGCCGACGATATCAACATCATGTCTCGAAGGTTGGGTGATGCAGAAAGCCTTCTGCATAACCTCAATAACGCCGCAAAGGAAGTTGGACTACATATCAACGAAAGCAAAACAAAGGCCATGATGCAATCGAAAACAAGGACGCCAGCAAACTCAAGCATCACAGTGGGGGACCTTAATATCGAGTATGTAGACAACTTCAACTATCTGGGTTGTAACTTATCAAAGGACGCCAACGAAACCGACGAAATTAAGCGACGGATACAACTAGCCAATAAGACATATTTCTCGGTCCTCCCTATAATTAATTCGAAACTTGCGCACAGGAACACGAAGCTCCACGTGTACAAAACGATCATCCGACCCGTGCTATGTTATGGCTGCGAAACATGGACCCTTACCCAAGCCTCCGAAATTTTGCTAGACCGATTCGAACGAAAGGTCCTTCGGCGAATTTTCGGGGCCGTTCGCGAGCGAGACCAATGGCGTATCCGGTACAACCATGAGTTGTATCAATTGTACGATGAGCTGGAAGTATCGAAAATCGTGAAGCTTCAACGTCTGCAATGGGCGGGGCATGTACAACGGATGGACGATAATCGCATGCCAAAGAAAGTGATGAACGCACAACGAATTGACGGAGCGAGGTTGCGTGGACGACCGAGAGCTCGCTGGGAGAACTCCGTAGGTGAAGACGCCCACCAGCTGCTGGGCTTCCGAAACTGGAGGACGAGGTCACGTAACCGTGACAATTGGAGGTCAACGATTCAGGCGGCCAAGGCCCGACGTCGGGCTATCGTGCCACATTGATGATGATAATCCTTAGGGCCCGTATTTATGAACATTCCGTAACTTAAGGAGACCTTGAGTCAAGGATGCCGAAATTCAATAAATTAAATGTCATTTCCCATCCTTTTTCATAGAAATCATTTATATTCAGGAGTCAATGCATCCTTGATTTAAGGCGAAACTCAAGGAGACCTTAAGTTTTCAATAGACTTGAAATATTATATTTCAAGTAAGGTGGGTAGCTAAATACCTTGACTTCAAGTGAGGTTGACTATAGAAAATTTCAAGGTCTCCTTGAGTTAAGGTAAGGTGACCAGACTCCCGTAGGCCCAATGCTGTATACGTACTAGCGGAATTCGGTTTTCAAACAAATCCTCAGCCATACTTTCAGGTCCGAGGTCTGAGCGCAGAGTAAGGCGACGTATAGGATCTAAATGTACGTATAAACGAGCCAGAGGTCTAAATCGTACGAATTGCCTTGCAAAAACTCACCGCTCGCTGCGCTCGCCTTTTCCTATTTCCCAGCAGCGCTACGTTTCAAAAATGTTGTCGAATTTTCAAAAGCGCGACACACAGCGAGGTCTGATCGGAGGAAAGAGCGAGCTATAGGATCTGAGTAATCCCAAGGACGGACGAGCCGAAGGTCTAAATCTCGCCTATTGCCTTATATTTCCTCACCGCTCGTAGCGATCGCACCTCGCCTTATCCACTTCCTCCACCGCTGGTCGCAAGGATTTTGGCGAATTATGAAAAGCGCGACAGACAGAGTGGGTTCCGAGCGAAACCAGGGGCGAACCACAGGATCTGAGTGATTGTATGGACGAGCCAGAGATCTAAATCTTACGATATGCTCGCTCACCGCTCACTTGGCTTGCACTTCGCCTTATCCTATTTCGCAACAACACTGCGTCGCAAAAATGTTGACGAATTCTCTACTGTACGACAGACAGTGCGAGGTCTGAGCGGATGGAAAGGCCAGGCACATAATTAAAGTAAGCCTAAGGACGAGTACAGAGGTCTGATTCTTATCTAAACGGTCTGACAATATTTCTGGAGCAGAGTATGTATTTCTCTATGGTTGATGCCATGCCGGCCACCTAGGCTCTTTGCGCCGTTTTAGATTGACTCTAACGAAATGTGGGAAAAAACTTTATCTAAAACCCATGCCGAGTCCTTTCTTTAATGTGCATTTTCGTATAGAAGTTCATAAAGGAATCGGTTGGAGTACGCAGTGGCTGAGTGGGGAAAATAAAATCTAATCTTTTGACGGTTGTAACTTCTGTACCTTGGCAGCTATAGCCTTGAAATATTCACCAAATGTGGCCAGTGCCATGCCCTACAGCTGTAGGTTCCGACCGATAGCTGGACTGTAAAATTTGGAGGAAATTTGAGCGCCAAGTAGCTCTACAATTGTGCAAACTTTTCAGAGAGATGGGAAGGGCTCCCGAGTTACCGAAAATGAAAGATTAGCAAACATAAAATTTCGATTATCTCGCTAAATATCGATCGCACAGGGACATTGACCCCTGCCCCTTTACACCTTAAACGCAGCAATTACTGATGACAGGCCTCATGGAGGAGCTTATTATGTAGTGAATTTGGTTTCATTGTGTGGCATGGGGAATGCTGTACATTTTGCTGTACATTTCCCAATGCTGTACGACAGATCAAAATGCTGTACTGTACAGCAAAATGTTGTACGTCTGGTCAGCTTAAGTTAAGGTATGTTCATAAATACGGGCCTAAGTGTTAGTTTGAAGTCATGTCAGACTCATTTTTCCCCAAAATGAAATATTGCTTGAAAAATACCTGAAAGCAGCCTTAAAAGTTTAACAGAAATTTAAAACATCGATCGTTGAATAGACCTAGCGCCTACTCGATTAACGTTTCCCTAAACCACAGTAAACTCAATTTATCCTAAAAACGAGACGTTTGGTGAATTGTTTTCGTGTAGAACTGTAAAAATGTAAAATTCACACGAAAATATATATTTCTCATGTCAAAACGCCAAAATAATGGTCGTTACATCAAAGATCAAATTTCAGACACATTTTATTGTTGTTCTTATAGAAGTTTGCCTGGTTCTCATACGCCTGAAGGCGGGACCCTTTATAATCATAAAACCAACTTTTATTGAAATTTCCCCAAATTTTATTATTACTCGAAGGCCTACAAAATTTACATTTCCTATACACATAGTCTAAGAAAAAGTTTGTCCGACAAACGCCTCCTGTCGTCCTGTCGAACACCTTAAATGAACTTTGCGTAACTTTCACCAAACATTTACCTTGATATAGAGAGAAGAGCACGCGTGTAACACGAACAAATGGCTGAAATCCAGGCTGTAGTATCGGCAACGAAAAAAAAAACAAACTTTTGCACCCCCAAAAGTACCGACAAACAATGTATGTACTAACACGGAGATTCAATTTAGCAATGGAGAGCTTAATCTGGTATACTCGATGGTCGATGCTATCGAGGCAAAAAGTGTTTTAAATTGTTGACCATCGAAATTGATTCAACATCGAGCCAATGTATTTCAAAACAACAGGACAAATCCGTCCTTTTTGGCTGGCGATTTATCGGTACCATTTTCATTAATGTCGTGTCGTTTGTCGTCTTGCCTCGCAGCCGCTATATGAACAAGTACATGTGGTGTAGTCGCCCCCGAATGTTTTTTTGGGGCGGCATTCGACAAATTCTCACGTTCCGCAAAAGTCCTATTTCGACTTCCAATCATTTCAATGGAAACAAAGTACTGGCCGTAGGGTAAATCCTGACGCAGTAACCAACCGTTCGTGTTGCGAGACGTCAATGTATCTGCTATATCTCCTCTCCTAGTACCTATCTCTACTACGTAGTACGTCGATTGTATAATACAATATGTAGTACGAACGTTTTGCGAAATTTCGATTTAAATATGAAGGTGAGAAAATGGAAAACGAACGATGAAAATACGTTCGTTTTCTCGTTTGAACCCGAATAATTGAGGTCCTGTTCTATATCTACGAGCATACATATATGGGGCTTCGGCGCTTCGAAGGACGCCAAAACTTTGATGTTTTATCGCATTGGATATAGGCTACGTAAAACATGAGGGAAAAACTCATAATTTACTGGTATTTGCGGCAACAATTTCCCGCGTGTTGGGAAGTTGGAATTGTGCGAATCAGTGGGGTTTCGTGAGTTATTTTACCTTAACATATTATTCTTGTGGGTTACGTAATTGTGTTTTTTTTTTGCTTTGTTCGACTTTGGTTTTGCGATAATGAAAATTTAATGGGAACGTAGAAATTAAATTTTCGGCATTCCATGAAGATATTAGGATGAAACAGGACACCACGCTGGTGACTGTGTTGTAGACGTTGCAACGTCGATAAGACGAAGTTTATCTTTATCTGGTGTGAATAAATGACAAATTGAGTTACACACTTTTAAGATTTACCGAGTGTGTCGGTTTTCGATTGTGTTAATTTGAGTTATCGCGTGGGTTGGTGATTTATATAGAGGATGGTTCATATGGATGAGTCTTTTGTTATCAGTGTCTTCAATAGTAAGTAATTCCTTCCTTCACAAAACCATGCCGAGTCCTAAACCGTTCCCTTTATGGGGAATATGACAAAGTAGCCCTTACTGCTACTGCTCTGTGGCAGTGATCGTTCGGTCGCCACTCTGTGAAATATACACTCATAGAGAAACGAGTTTCCAAACTCGGCACGACTCGTCGCAAGTTTATTATTCAGAAGAAGATGATAAGAAATATTCTTATCGTAGAATAATAAACTAACAATGCGACTAGGAAGTGGTATGGCTGACAACCGTATCACACTCCGAATTTAGTTCTCTTTGTAACGTTGATGACTACACACGGTAGTCATCAACGCACCATGCTCCACTAGGAGTTACGGTAATCAAGAGAGCCCTAACTAATCCATCTAGCTAACCATGCATTTCGCGACGTTTAATTTTTCTTCGACTTTGGCTTTGAATTTGAAAATTTCAAATATATGGCAGGCCAGTGGCGTACCGTTTCTGAAGAATCTTATGTTCGAAACTTATGGTTCCCAAGACTCCTAATCTTCAAAAAATTAACAAGTGGATGACTAGCGATCCCCTTTTGATACTTTTTTTTTATTTTGAAAGGAAACGCCTAAAGTTGATTTATTTTCCATTATTTTTGGAGATTGGCTGACAACGGATAAGGACACCGGAATAGTATTCCTTGGAATTGAAACCACTCTCAGTGACAGTCGGTCCGTACGTTTATGGAACCAGCCAGAAAACTTAGAACCCAGAATCCATAATATTTTTAAGATTCACACTGACTTGTTAGGTACCACCATCATGATTACTGTTTACCGAATTTACAATTTCTGGGATAATGCTGTTCGTTCGATCACTTCCAATTTGAAGTTTCCACATTTTCTGCTATGCTTCTTCAGTAAAAATTTTTTGGCCACGCTGCCTGGGATCACATATCAAGGACAATACATATCAATTTTACCAGGGAACTCGAACTTGGCCCGAAAAGGAAGTATAAAAAATCAAGCAATTTTAGCGATCTTCAGAATTTACTGTTAACGTGGGATCTCCCAGGAAGTCGAGATTGTGACCTACCGGTTGGGAAACAAGGCGGTAGAAGATTAATATTTGACCTATGTGAAGTACCGCTGTTACTCACCCCTGGTCTATGTAAAACTGCATATTGTAGCAATTTAGTCAGATAAACGGGTTCTAGCAGTATTGGCTCAGCCTATTTCTACAGGCAGATTTATACTGCATGCTGTGTCGCGTGTCCTTTCCGATACCAATGAGTTGTTGCTTTTTCATTTGATACATCCCCCTTGTTCATCGGTCTGTTTTTGGTCTTAGGTCTTCCATTGATATGTAATTGTTCAGTGGCGGAAACAGGATCTTGTCCTGGTGGGGGCTAAGGCCATTGATATTACTAGATATTGAGGCTGCTGTCACAAGTTATGTGATGGTGTTATTTTCCAGTAATGACGCTATACGGTAGTGTTTCTAGGTCCTGTTGCAATCAGAATGGCCGATTAAACGTTATCATGTCTCTGATTCTCACGGACCTTCAGGACCTATGCTGAAACAAAAGGGTGCGAGTGAGGAAAGCAAGAACTCAATAGAGTGGATTGGACCCTATAATTTCGGCATAGATTTTGGTTGGCCATTTTGATCTTTTTCCTACGCTTCCGGTACACAAAGAGTGACGCCGCAGTGGATCTAATATGCGGATTGGCTGAAGTTCGCGAATATTTTTCTAATCTTCTCAAATGAAATATATCACCGAGAGGACACTATCTAGCAAAGAACGAAATGATTACCAATGTGAGCAGCCAAAGGACATCCAGCGGGCTATCGTGTCAGAGGTCTTCAAGTGTGAACCATCTAAGTCGATAAGCCAACTGAATTGTATCGGAACCCGAGAAAAACGAACTGGGACCTATATAGAGAGCGACTGTCTACGAATCTGACAGAAATTCCCAGACACAATATAATCACGCTCTGTGTAGATGCTGTAGCGGATAAACTGGAAGCCGCAATAAAAACCTCTTTCGAAGAGAGTTGTAGGTTAACGAGACGACATACGAAGTGCAAATGGTGGAACTCAAACTGGAACATCCTGCGTAAAAAGACACGGAAACTTTTCAGCGTAGCGAAAAGAACGGGGGATTGGAACACATTGCCGCACCCTAATCCAGTATACAGTAATGATTAGGAAAGCCAAGAGGGAATCCTGGAGGAAGTTCTGCGAGGGGATTGAAAATCTGCATGAAGGAGCGAGACTCCAGAAGGTTCAAGCAAAGGACCCAACAAACCCCATCGGGACACATAAAAAATCTGATGGAAACCAAACAAAAACAGGAAAAGAGACACTAGAAACCCTTCTAGAGTCTCAGGTGCCTGTCGCTCTTCCCTTTGCATCAAAACCAACATGCTTATCAGATAGGAAAATCGTGTGAATCAGTACTACACCACTTGGTTGGGAAGATTGAGACCACACTAGAAATCAAAGAAATAGGGCTCGCGGCCTTCTTAGATATAGAGGGGGCTTTTGACAACATTTCCTTTGAATCTCTTGTACACGGCCGGCGCCTTGAGTCATGGAGTCCAAAACACCCTCTGTCGGTGAATAAAATCTATGCTCCAAGGACGACAAGTACATGCATGTAAATTTATTCGGTGAAACCATGTATACATCTGTCCCCAAAGGTTGCCCGCAGGGGGGTATCCTATCACCCCTCCTGTGGAACCTTGTAGTTGACAGCCTACTTGTAAAACTAAATAGTACGGGCTTCTATACTCAAGGATATGCCGATGACATCAGTATCCTGACAAGGGAACATTTCCAGGGGTTCTCTCTGAACTCATGCAACAAGCTCTAACCCAAGTGGAGGATTGGTGTAGGAAGGTAGGCCTATCGTTCAATCCCGCCAAAGCAACACTAATAGCCTTCAGTCGTAAACACAACTTATAATGGCTAAATGCTCCAACACTGTTCAGCCAACAACCGTAGTTCACCACGGAGGTAAAATATCTGGGAGTCACCCTTGATAACAAACTCACGTGGAACAAGCAGCTACACTCAGCAGCACTATTACAAAAGGTAAACAGACCCTATATGCAACCAAAAAAGCAATAGGGAAAACGTGCGGGTTAAAACCACAAATGATATACTGGACCTACAAAACCGTAGTCAAACCCCGTCTGACCTATGGATCGATAGTCTGGTGGACAAAAACTAAGCAAAAAACAGCTGCAGCGAAATTGGAATCAGTACAAAGATTGGCCTGCCCAAGCATAACCGGCGCCATGCGCAGCGCACTAACTCTAACCTTAGAGAAACTACTAGTCCTGCCACCTTTGGACCTCATAATCACAGAAGAGGCAAGACTCGCAGCGTATAGACTACAATCATTGAACATGTGGACATAACAAAGGGTAGGACACTGTACGATTACAGATATCATTGCAAACCCAATCCTAGATATGGGCAGCGATAATACCCCAGCCAAGTACACCTTCGACTCCAACATACAGACCTCAACGGTCAGGGAAGACTGGAATAAATGGAACGACAACCATCTATCAAAACATATAGTGTGGTACACGGATGGGTCGAAGACAAACGAAGGAACAGGGGCAGGAGTTTTTACTAAAACAAACAACAATAGTATCTCCACACCCCTAGGTCAATACACAACTGTCTTTCAGGCAGAACTTGTAGCCATAAACCTTGCAGCAGGGGAGAGTACTCGTAAAGGATATAGAAACAAGACCATTCCCTCCGACAAAACAAGTCCCAAAACAACCTCAAAATTGATTTGGGAATGCCAACAAAACCTCAAACACCTAGCTACCCGAAACAATGTAACCCTGAAATGGGTGAAAGGTAACAAGGGGATCGAAGGAAATGAGAAAGCGGATGCCCTTGCAAGAGAGGGTTCCGAACAACCCCTCAATGGCCCAGAACCTGCAATTGGTATTAGCAAATCCACTGCTAAAACAGGCAATGGACCGAGGATTATTTCCAAAACCGATGGAGACACTGAAATTCTCAGGCTCAGCAAAACCAACCTCAGGGCAGGTCTTACAACCAATTGTTGTTGTTGTAGCGATTCAAGAGATTTTTTTTCTCTCTTGAATCGAAGGGGGTCTTGGCAGGCCGTTTTAACAACGGGTAGCTCCGGGACGATTTACATCGAAGAACCGGCTGCCGTAGGAGCATTTTTATGGACAACACAAACATCCATGGGCCACAGTGGGATTCGAGCCCACGCATCGGCAACTCAGAGATAGAGTGACATCTCTGCCACTGAGCCACCGAATGCCCCTCTGACAACCGGTCATTGTACCCTTCGAAAATATCTGCATACGATAGGGATCTACACACTAAACCCATTATGCCGCCTCTGCAACGAAGACGAGGAATCAGCCTCGCACGTTATCTTCGAATGCCCCCTTCTTATGAGCTGGAGACAAAACTTCGTTGGGGCCAGTGGCGTGGCGTGAGTTTTGAGTAGAGGGAAGCAGTCTAAAAAGTATGACTCTTAATTAATCTTTAAGTACCCACCCTAAATCTTAATTTATGAAATAAAAATGACTGCAAACTAAACAAAAAATATTCTGAAGTGTGAAGAAGATGCAAGTTTTATCTATAGTTTTTTCTATTACAATATTCGTTATTCAAGTATCTATTTACCGACGAGTACATACTATCCGAAAATGTATTTCACCAGAAGGACGTTATCGAAAAGTTATTAGAACGCATGCTGACACACACTCTCTCTCTCTCTCTCTCTCTATTACTATAAAGTTTGAAAATCGCTATTCTTCCTAACAAGTTACTCGTTTTCCTAAAAAAAATTGCTTTTTCACGTACCAGGAATTACATACACACATACCTGCAAGCATAAAATTAGTTTTTTAAACTAAACTTGAAATTAAAAACAAAACACAACATCGCTTCGCTATACAAATAGTCTCCAACCGAAGTCGAAAAATTGGTATCAGATAACCTAGCTTTGGTACTAACTGTACACATAGGAAATTTTTACATTAAGCGATTTAAAATCCACCTCCAACGGCGAATTTATTCTCAAACTAACTTTCCTCCTCCACTCAATCCCCTGGCAAATATGCTCCATAAACTCTCATCTTTCATATAGGCATTATTTCGCTCTGTTTCTGGCTCGCCGTGGCGAGCCATGATGAACAATCTCACTGTGGATTTTTTTCATGAAACAAGTGGGTTGGTGTATTGGGTTTGATGTAGAGGGCGCATGCTAAAGCAGTTTTATACGGTGCGCACTGCGCAGGGTTGCGTATGATTTTATATGTATTATAAAAATCCTGTGTGCAAGAAAAAATTTCAAAAAACAATGTCACGCTTTCTTGCTTTTTATTATAAAATAAGAAGGGAAGCATTGCTTCCCTTGCTTTCAAAGACGCCACGCCACTGGTTGGGGCTCAAATCACCAGAAAGAGCGCACCCAAAGTAAACCTAGTTAATTTTCTTCTAAACCTTTTACGAAGGACAGAGCTAATAACCTGAAACTATTTCGCTTAATTGGGATATACAATAAGCCAGCAGGCTGCAGTATTGGGCGCAACCAGCCCAACCCAACTAAGCGCCCTATCCATCCATCCATCCATCCATCCCAACGTGAATTTGTGAATTAATTAACTGATTTTTACGAAATGTCGTGCAGGAATGCTTCCTTCTTCACGCAGGTACACCAGGCGACCGACAAGAAAAATTGACCAGCACCAGGCCTATACAAATTTTGCTAATGTTAGGTTTGCTTAGTATCAGCAAAGTTTTGTACAAATTCTAATGAAAAAGGACATTTTGAATAAAAATTTACGAGTCTTGTAAAAAATGCTCACAGAATTTAATGTAAAATTTTGAAGACATTTTTTTGACAAAATTTTTGGTAATAAGAGAATTAAGTCTTCGCAAATATTCCTAAAAAAAATCGCTAAAGGACATTTTGTACAAAAAATTGTTCATGTGAGCCTTGCACGTGATTTTCATTTTGTAATTTTTCCTGGCCAATTTCAGGGTCTGGGAGGGGCTTTAGCCTCCCTTAGCCCCTCCCATTGCACCACTGCTCTAACATATTCAGGTATGCCTTTCACTCAGTGTTCTCATGTTCCCTTTTTGAGTGAATTTTAAGTCAGCTTTAATAATATCAGGAGGAAATCTCATATATGCATGAATATCGTCTTCTAGTCAAATTTGCATTTAACTTTGCGAAGCTAACTTCGCAGCGAAGCCATATATGGTTGAGTTTTAGTTGAGAAAGTTATGTTAGAATACGTGGATCTATGAGGTGAACAAACAACAAAAGTAATTGGAAACGCGATGCCATCAAGTGGTAGTAGTAGTATTAGTGCAAGGAATAAAAAGTGGCCATAATACGAGTACATATTATCGTACATTTATGTACCACACTATAATTGGGGTTTATCTTTAATTTTACTTTGTATAAATGAATCTCACAAAAACAACTCTGTTGTACAAAGTTTCCGCCAAAGAAAAAGTTGTCAGCCGCAAAAAGGATTGATATAATACAATCCCGCCAAAATGCTCGCAAGGATATGCATTCAAAAGTGATTGAATTAGTTTATAGTATCAACCAAACCAGCGTAATTTTCATTAGATTGGTTTTATCCTGCAATTACCCCTATGAAAGCTCCCCACCAAACAGCATTGCAAGAAATTAGCTTCCACCAAACCAGCGCGGGTGCGTTACGCGGTACACACAACACAGACTCCATACGAATTGGCAAATTCAGCGTGGTCTATCGCGGCGGAAATTATTTCACAAATTCTGACGCATACCGCACCACGCTGTTTTGGTGGAAACTATTAACTAATTCAATCACTTTTGAATGCATATCCTTGCGAGCATTTTGGCGGGATTGTATTATATCAATCCTTTTTGCGGCTGACAACTTTTTCTTTGGCGGAAACTTTTTACAACAGAGTTGTTTTTGTGAGATATCACATTTTTTTGCAGTTTTCAATTGACAAAATCAACTTAATATTCACTGCCCTTTTATCACCCCCGCAGGGGAATCTGCGTCCTTGTGACACAGAGTAAATCTGTGTAGGGGGACACAGATTTTTGGTGGTTTGCGACACCACGTACCCGAGCAGCTCAGGGAGGACCCTTGTATAGTTGATAGGCCATGGCGTGGATCTGTGCAAAGACCATTCGGGCGATGACGCTTCCGTGCTCCCGAGTCATGTATGGGTCGCTCACGACATGGCAGACCTTTTGCCCTATCTATTCGGAAAGGCAGTCATACAAGTCGAACACGATACGCAGTGTTTCCTCGTAGGGCAGGAGTCCGATATAAGCGGTCGTGTAGAGCTTCGGAGTTGGCGGCTTCGCATAACCCAAGCCACGAAGGGACTAGTTAGGGAGAATGGCCTTGGTGGAAAATGCTGACGCGCCTATATCTAACTAGTTTGTGGATTGATGACCACACGTCCTGAGGCAAATTGCTGCTTAGTAAACGGATGGGGGCCGCCCCAATGTGAACGGTAGCGCTACGAGTCTGCTTTAAGCAGACGAGTAGTCACAGGTCCAATGAACCTGGGATGTGCACATCTGAATTTAACGTTAGGCCTAACCATAAGGGGGCCGAAGGAGGATCACACCTGCTAAAGAGAAGTCTTTAGCGATTAGTGTACCTCGGGGATGGGCGTGCCCAGGGGACCATGGTCCCTACCCATCAAGGCGTTGGTCTCGAGATGGGTGTCGGTTGTTAAGCAAGCCATCGAGCTGGTGATGCAACCCCGGGGTTGGGTTCCTGAAGGTGAGTGCATTCGCCGGATGGAGAAATCCCTCTCTGACAATAAGACCTTGCCAGTAAAGACCGGAGGTCCAAAGAGTCCGTCGGGCCGGGAGATAAGGCCGAAAGGCTAGATGTTCCTTAGACGGAATACCCGTAGATGGTAAACTTGCCCTTTTATCACGACCATGTTTGAGAACATAATAACAATAATAGCCTATGTAACCTTAGCGTCCTTCGTAACCTGAGGTGTGTGTGTTTTGCGAACCTCTAACGTTTACTGGAAGCTTTAGGATCATATGTACATACTCGTATAAGAGACGAACCAAATCTGGAACTTTGAGCCCTTGCCGCCGCTCTTGCAGACGCTTTACAACTGAAAACTTTAGAGAACATATACAAGGGATTGTTCGAAACAGTTCTGCCAAATCACAAAAGTATACGATTCTTTTCTAGGCATTTTTCGGGCCTATCCCCGACTTTTGCAAAATGCTTCCTTTAAAACATATAAAAAGATTTAAGCGAGAAACTCTATGTATTTTTTCACATTTTCCGCTGTATCTTTTTTTCTACTCCACGGATCGGAGCAAACGATAGCCTATGCACACCTTCACGACAGACTCTATCAATGGGAAAAGAGACCAAATCCCGAGATGCCCTCTGCAAGGCTGTAGCCCTGTCAATGAACGACAAGAACAACGAGAACAACGAGAACAAGATTTTCGAAAAAATGCGATTTTCAAACTCTTATATCTCCAGTGTTTTTCATCGTATCTTCTTGAAATTTTCTACACTTCGTAAGACGGCGCGAACGACAAACTTTACCGAATCTGAACACTCAGGACCAACCAGGGTCCGTACAGAGGTCCGAAAACCCGTACTTGTTCCGTCGTGTAAACATAGTCTTAGTCGCTTCTCACTTTTGATTTGTTCAAATTTCTTCGTTTTTCTTTGGCGGGCGGGCGGATCCTAGATGAGATTCCTTTTTGGCCCTTTTTTTAAAGGCGAGGCGTAGTATAGCCCTTCATTGGTTTTGTCGCATTTGATAAAATGCCCTGCCTAGGTCGCTAATAAATTATTCTAGTTTGATAAGTTTAGACAACACTACACCAGCCTCTCAGTTCCCCTCTTATTTCTTAATCTCTTTCCCTTTAGAGTATTTGTCATGTCATCTATAAAAATGCCACTGGAGAAAATATCTGCCAACCGAACTTAATTAACATACGAAATGATCAGCCGTGAAAAGCATGCATCAAATTAGTGGGTAAATAGTCATTTATCTAAGCAAAGGACATTTAATTTATCCTTCTGTCTCTCACGCTAGAATGCAGTCAACGTCAGTTGTCGTCGCAACTTTCAATCAACAAGATAAAACAAATACACTAACGACTTTTGTAATTAAAAGCCGCAAAAGTCCACACAGAAGTACGTAAAGTGGGTAAAGGAAATCCAAACTAGGATGTTATAAGTAATTGAATATAAAAACTTATCAACTAAAAGACAAAGATGAAAATTAGATGTAAATGAAAATAAAATGTTTAAATGTGAATATTTCAAACGGGTTGCCAAGGAGTATGAAATGAATAATTAGGGGCTACTATTGTACTGTTGTAATTAAAATGAGTTCAAACGTAATGCGAAATGAGAGTATGAAAGAAAGGATGAAATTTATCTATAGCTATATACAAGATTCAAACATACTTAAATGCCGAATGTCCTCGTTGTTTTGCTACCCTTTCCAATACTAGAACATCCTTGCCGTGTTCCTGTAGTCGTAAGGTGTTGGCTTCGACGTCACGTAAAATTCGATTAAAATGTTCCTTATCCACCCGCAACAGATGACAATTGTTTTCTTTTAGTACAATAGTTGCAGCTCTGGATTAATATGGTTTTTGTGTTAGGAAAAGAGTTAAATAAAATATAAAAAATGTATTAGATTATTGTTAGTATAAAAGCATTTTTTACATACATACTACATTTTCATGTTTTAATTTATTTTTTACTCAAATTTTTGCATTTTCTACAATTGTTAAAATTTGTATTCAAAATTCAACTAATAAGCCATTAATACAAGCAAAATATGTACAATTACTACTTTTACGTAATATGTACACCACCAAGTCATGATTTCGCCAATTAAAATTAAAATCCAAATTGTTTATCATTATCATGCAATCAGAAACCCAATGCCGTTTTTGTTTTGATTCTTTAAGAAAACGGAGAATTTTTCTAATTATTAAAAATTTACTGAAATTGTCAGTGATCGCTAAGGTAATTCAGCAAAATGCAATGAATTTTAGGTACTCTTGTTACGGTATGGATTCAAGAGTTTTTTCGCATCATTGTTTAACACAAAACTTTCACGGTTACAGTGAGATTCGAACCCACGCTCCGGGTCGCTAAATTACATCTGACATTTTCAATGATTTTTAAGCAGTTAAAATTATCCCGTTTTTAGACGGAACCCTGATATTATTACTAATTTAAATTGTTTAATGTACACATTGAAAACACATTTTGCTTGCTGCTTGCATGGTTTTTAAAATTCCTTTTCTTTTCTCTTTAACATCAACTACTTAGCAAAACCAAATCTTCAAAAAATAACCCTATAGATTTCACTTACCTGGGTGCATCATTTATTAATGCCAATTTGCCAAAATCGTCACCTTCCTTCAGGGTAGCTACCGTACCCTTACCGTGAATTACAACATCAACGGATCCTTTCAGCAATATATACCACGAACGACCTTCGTCACCCTGATTAAAGACTGCAAAGAAGAAAATGGGTAGAATACTCGGTAATTATTCAGTCAAAAGTCTTTCAAGTCAAGAACGTCATTTTATTCTCAGTAGCACGCGGCTGCTATACTTTCAATCAAAAGTAAAGAAATTATGAAGACGCCAAAGATGAGGACGTTGACGATGGTAAAGGTAAGTTTTTAAGGTACGGCATAGTCCGTATTCTTGCGCTTCAAGGCAAAAATTTCAAGACATTGTTTATGCTCATTCAAATTGGTTTGTTCTAATTTCAGACAGAGAGAAGAGAGATCCCTACTTTCGAGAAAGTGGCACACGACAAATTAAAAAAAAAAAGAAACTGTCGAGTTCTTTTGTACGAAAAAGTATCCTTAAGGCTAGGCGAAATGACTACGGGTCACTTGTCATGAAGAGATGGGTAAACAAAATAAAAATGTGTTTAGGTAATAATTTGATTGTAATTTTGTTGGCGATTGGGAGTGAATGCTGAATGGACTTTGACTTGAGCAAAAATGAAGGCAATGAAAAAAAAACCTTGTCATTGGAAAATGATTTATCAATTTTATTTTGCAAGTTAATTTTTGTATTATGAGTTTCCACTCAAAGATGAGAGGAGTAGGACAAGGAGTAGTAAGAGTCGAAGCGAAATATTCAGTAGGCGAAAAAAAATCCTCATGCTGAAAATCAGCCTGAGCTTATTCTTACCGGGAACACGCAGAAGAGAAGAGACTAAAGTCATCTTGATACCTAGAACTAGGCTTCTTGGTGACGGATACCCTTACCCTAAGCGTAGCACTTGATGCCTCACAACACGTATTATGTGGGAGCTCTCAGACTAACGCCGGAGAATATTCTTTCGTTACAGGGGCGTACGTACGCCTCCAAGCCTCATAGTAACCACTATTTTTGATCTATGCAGCTTAAAGCCACTAAAGAATGCTAATTATGCTAATGCACCGAAGGACATAATTCCGAATTAACTGCAGCTCCAAAGGTCGATATCAATAAGTTAGTGGACATATTGTGCAACATTGATTTTGATTGTACCAGTTCAGTTGTCCTACTTCCGAGAGGCACTTCATTGACATCCCAACTGTAAAAATAATTTCCCAGCACATAATTTTCATGATGCTGAGTTACTTGCTCATTGTTAGATGACGAGAGATTTCTTGTACGATGGGTGCAAAATCTCTGTCCGTCTGTTGCAGGGACGTAGCCAGAAATTGGTTTTGAAATGGGCCCAGCGTTCAAAAAAATGTCTATGCTATAAAATTTTTATTTTAGTTTTATTGAATTTAGTCGATAAAAATAGGCGTAATTTCAATTTTACAATTGTCGACGAGTGGATCTGTTTTCTCTTTTTAGTTAGTTAGTTTCACTTTACCCTGACCAATTTTATCAGATTATACACCAGGAAATACTTCAAAATAAAATTTCTGGAGAAAAAAAAATGCAAATTATTCGAAGTGCGGTTAAACAATAATTCATCGCTTTCCGTTATTTGCTATAGTAATGCTCAAGACCGTGAAGCGGATTGCAACTAAGGAAATCTTCATCACATTTCACAAAAATTCATGAAGAACACCCAGGTCCGATGCAGAGGAAAGTTCCAAGCTCAGAGCTCACATATATCTACTATCTATTCCCGTGTGAGGGGAAGATTTGCAGAATGTTTCTCTCAAATTCGCGTTGGTTGGCTCTGATTGTCTGTTCTGTTTTTTTTTTTTTTAATATTGATATTCGTATAACGATATTTCGATCATACGCTAAATGGGATCGCAGCTAGCACCTCTAATGAAGCCAATATACACATGTTCACTATTTATCATTTCTTATTATTATCTACAATATAAAAGAAAGTCGTGTTAGTTACACCATTTATAACTCGAGAACGGCTGAACCGATTTTTATGATTTTTGGTTCGTTGGATTCGCCTCGGGCTGGAATAACATAATAACTATTGAAACATTAAAAAAATTCACAATGAGCCAAATTTCACAATAGGTTTCTTTTTTGGCTTTTTCTGCCTATATTTCTTGATTGTATCAGCGGATACAAGTAAATTTTCTCCACAGAATTGGTGTTTAGCCCAATTGAAGGAACAACTATCGATGCATATGCGAAATTCACAATGAGCGGAAGTATAAAGACAAACATACCTTTTCCTGTATTTCTTGGGCCAACAGGTTGGTCTATACAAGCAGTAGGTATATGTATGTACAGGAAATCCACAATAGGCAGCAATTCACAATTATTTTTTTTATAATTTTGTCTTTCTTTTTTTATCGTTTAGCGAACAGAATTGCCGATTAGGACTCCTCCACGAATAGCAGAGTGATTATTCAAACATGCAAAATATGTATTCACAATGACCAAATTATAAGAACAGTTTCTTTTCGTACAGTTCATAAATGAATTGCTATGGATTTCAGTAAATTGATTCCACTGGATTTGGCCTACCCATTGAAATAAGCCAAACATTCACAATCAGCAGCAATTAACAATGAGTTTTTCCAGAATCAGAAGGTTTCCCATCCTGCATGTTTCCAAAATAGCATGATATAACAAGTCACTGACTGCAAATTTGTCTGTTCTGCTATTTTCATTACTGAGGTATGTAAGCTGTCGAAAAGTATTTCAGGTTGATCAGCCCGTCATCGTTTGCACTCATAACTCTTGAGCGTATCCTTAACCTCTTTGAAGGACATTGTCAACAAACGCTTCCCGACAACTGATGCAGTTGCAAGCTTATTTTAAGGAAATAATGATTGCAACGTTGAACCCATTCTGAATTTGTACCACTGTTTCACAGCCGCTGAGAACAAGCTAAATCCACAAATCCAAATCCACCTAGTCAAAACTCACCTGGTAAAAATGCACCTCTTCAACAATAGAAAGAAAGTTTGGCAAAATTTTAATATTTTGCAAATTCTAGTAAAAAATCTTCTTCAATCCTAAAGAAAAGATTTTATCATCGATTTTGTTAAATCTCAAGATTTCCCATACATTTTCATAGATTTTGTAACCAAAATCTCAAACAAAGTGTCTAAAATATCGTGGTAAAGTGTGGTGAACTCCGCTTCATTGCAACAAAATACGGGTCCAATGGTGACCTGAAATCCCCCTCGGCGAAGATAACAATGGCTAAAATGTCAGCTTACAAGACACTAGGTTAGACACTTATAGAAACCAAGGTTCTGGTACATATTATGTCAACAAAGCACCTACGTCGTGATTTGTTTTAAAGCTATCATAGTGAAGCACATGATGCTTGAAGTATACTCTAGGTTTTCATGGAGTTGCAGTATTTCGCAAGTAAAGCATATAGGCCGTACTAGCGTGCAGTATAACCATACTCTGTCAATATGGGCAAAATAAGCCAAGTCAAGAAAGTAGGTTTCTTTTTCGGGGCACCGCCTATTGTTTAAGGAATCAAATTGGTGATGACCGATACGAAGTTGCTCCCACCAAACAATAATAAGTATCGGCAGCGTATTCAATTGAATTTTTTTTTTAACGATAGTAGTTCCTCTACCACGTAGGATTACAGAGAAGAAGGACAAATAAGTTCAAACTTCTCTGAGAACTTAAAGAGAGCCTCCGAAGAAGAAAACGTAGCCTCCAAAAAGAAGACGCTTGATCAACGGAGGGGGGGGGGGGGTTCAAAACCAAAACGTGAAGAAAATTCGAGCAAATACAAATACATGTTGGAGTGAGGGAGTATGTACGGAAAGCGTTCCAGGAGAAATTGGAAGTGAACAACTTCGACGTTTTCAATTATCTTCGACTAAAACAAGTACCTAGTTCCAGACGCACCAAACTACGAGTCTTCAATTCCAATATGAAATCTGTGTTGCTATATGGCTGTTCAACCTGGACATATTCGATGGCCGGAGATCATTTCGAACGAGGATCTCCTCACTCTAACTGGCCAAGAAAGGATAGGCACTTCGGTCAAAAGACTTAAGTGGCAACGAATAGGTCACACCCCCCGAAGAGGGCCCAATTACATCGCAAAAAAGGCCCTAAACTGGAATCCACAGGATTCCGGAACAAGACGCGCGCCGTGTTGGACGGCCAAGAAACACATGGAGAAGATCGGTAACTAGCGAGGCGAAAACCCTAAATCTTACATGGTCGCAGCTAGCGCGGTTGGCGCAAAACAGAACGAGGTGAAGAGTAGGCGTAGTTAATACACTATGCCCCACAAGGGGTTGACAGGAACTAGAGAGAAAACAAGTACCTGGGTTGCAGATAAGGACAAAGAAGTAACAATCCGCACCTGTGGATGTCATGTGTTACAGCAGTATATTTGGAGGGTTGATTACACCGAAGATCTACGGCATACATTATACAGGGTGTCCGGAAACTGCCGCATAAACGCACCGGGGTATTATTCCTCAGTTGATTTCCAGCAAAAAAGTTGTATGAAACATACCCCCTCAGCTTAACCCTTAGGCTGCCACAGGCATTTCAAGATTTTTGAAAAAATCATTTTCTTGTACGACTTAAAGCCTAATATCTACGGAGTTAGAATAGTGAAATAAAATGATTATTACAGCCAACAAATTTACCTATATACCGCTAATACAACAACAACAACAACAACCTATAAAATAAAACTAACCACACTAAAATCGGATAAGAAGTTTGGTTTTTACAGAGTTTCAAAGTCAAATTTGCGTAATTTGACCCAAAAACAATATTTTTTCCATCTCAATTTTCTCCAACTTCTGTGCTTGTACGATTCTTTTAAAAATTGGCGCATAGTCTTACGATCATATCTTTCTTACATCATTTTGATCTAGCTCCATTACTTCTAACAGTTTTTAGTTAAGTGTAGAAAACTACGGTTAATTTTAGCTCGAATTCAATACAATTCAATTCACACTGCCCCTAAAGATCTGCAATTGGTAAAATCTATTCAAAATATGTCGAAATCGAGCTAAAATTAACCCACTTACTGCTAAAAATTATTGTCACTGTGTTTCTTCAATATGATTAGAGGTGCCTCGATTGCAGAGGGAGAACTTTCAAGGCAGCAGCCAGGCTTGAGGATGTAAAGCACCTGGACCGGATGGTGTTGAAGGTGGTAATTCTGACGATGCACGGAAACCTAATCAACACCCTTGGAACATGCCTAGAAGAATGGACTTTCCCGCAATTATGGCAAAGGTAAGAATCGGTGCTCGTTCCAAAAACAAACAATCTGGCTGGTGAGCTTGAATCTTATCGCCATATTTGTCTAGTCGACACAACGGGAAAGTTATTCCAAAGAATTATACGTAGTAGAATCCAAAATTGTTGAGAAAAACACACTTACAATTATCCGATTGAATTCTTTTAAGTTTTATTTTTCAACGTAACTCCCCTTTACTTCAATACAACGATGAGATCGTTTAATAAGATCCTGCATCCCTTTCAAAAAGTAGTCCGCGGGTTTGTCTTGAAAATGGTCCAAAACAGCATCTTTCAGTTCCTTCTCAGTCTCAAATTTTCGTGCTCGGAGGTCCTTTTTTAATTTTGGGAACAGAAAGTAGTCACTTGGGGCCAGGTCTGGGCTGTACGGGGGTGTTCAATTTCTTCAAAGCCGCAGTTGACCACAGCAGCCTGGGCCACCACGGCGGTGTGAACTGGTGCATTGTCGTGAAGAAGCAGCACCTCTTTCGCCAGTTTTCCATACCGTTTCTCCACGATGTTGGCCCTCAATTGGGTCAAAAGATCTGCATAATATTTCGCTGTTACTGATGTGCCCTCTTCCTTGAAGTTAGTCATTATAATTCCCTTGGAATCCCACAAGATGGTGGCCATCTTTTTCCGGCTCTGCTGCACCTTCGCCTTCTTGGGGCGCTCCTCATAAGGCCTCCTCCATTCCATGGACTCCCTTTTGGTCGTGGGATCATAGTAAAGGACCATGGTTTCGTCTCCTGTCACAATTCTGTTGATAATTGTATACGAGTCGGCGCGACACAGCTTCAAAAAGTCTTTCAAACATTTCATCCGCTGCTTCATTTGATCTGCTGAGAGGAGTTTCGGGATCCATCTTGCCGAGATCTTCCTCATCCCCAAATAAAATAAATAAATAACAGGCGTGACAATCCAGCATTGGACTAAGGCCGCAGGATGTGTTAGTGACATCCTATTTCGAAGATCTTATCTGCTTTTGTTGAGGTAATGAGATCAGCATCACGCTCAGCAGTGTTATTTATCCCCATAAATGGGTACTCGTTTAACATCTGAGTGAGATCATAGTCCGTCACAAGCTCGTGAGTTCGAAAAACACCATGGAACACGGTGAGATTCGAACTCATGACCCTGTGCACCGAAGGTGCCCGCACTAACCGCTAGACCAGCCAGACTACTACAGACTACTATCCCCAAATGGTCGGTAATAATTCATTCGACGGTGGTTTTTGATAGACTTGTCCTTTCTGCAATCTCTGATAACTTTAGCCGCCGATCACTCAATACAACTTCCTCGACTAATTTGACGTTTTCTTCGGTGGTCTTAGTTATTGGGCGTCCGGTGCGGGGTTCATCAAAAACATTCGTCCTTCCTCGCTTGAAATCCAAAATCCACCGGTAAAAAGTCGCCTGGAATGGTGAAGAGTTGCCGTACACGGATATGAGTTCATCTCGAATCTGGGACGCCGTGTATCCTTTCAAAAAAAGGAATTTAATGACCGCGCGGTACTTGATCTGCTCCATTTCAAATACGAAATCAGAATGCGACACAAATAATTACCTAGCCGGGCTCTTGATTGCACCATTGAACTCATGTTTAGTCCTGTTATGACCGAAGAATTGTTCGACCGAATAGCGGTAAAATGAATTCAATCGGATAACTGTAAGTGTATTTTTCTCAACAATTTTGGATTCTACTACGTACATAACCGAGTGTCAGACGTAATGTAGAAAAAAGGCATTTATGAGACCGTCAATACCGACGAGCGCGGTCTACGACGATGGAGATAACGTACTCACTACGATGTTATGCTCTTTTGACGCTAGACGTTAGACAGGTATTCAATTTCACTAACTGAGGGTTTTCACGCTGCTCTGCAAACGCAAATGTAACCAAATTATCCGCGATAATAAAAACCGCGTTTTAAATTACGACACTAGCGAGGAGTACAAGGAATACATATGAATTGATCATCGCAGGAGTACCACAGGGGCTCTTGGCCCATTTTTGTGGAACATCATGCACAATGCTATCGTGGAGTTTGCTGACGTCATGTAGTTCGTAGTTGTCGAAATGGACCTGGAGCTGGTCGAAATATACAAAAGCAAAGTGATTACAACTGTTAAGCTGTAGTTTGGAACCGGATTAAAGCTAGCCGACAAGAAAACTGAAGCAGTCCTAAATATTAAGCGGAGAAAAAAGTGTTCTCTCAAAATCCGAGCTGGAAAGTGTGTCGTAAGCTCTAAGCAAGCCATTGTGGATTTTGATCGACTCGACACTAAGCTTGGGAGAATATTTGAAGTAAGTATATATTGATGATTGATAAAGCAGCCGGAAATCGCCAGCACGGCGCTATCGAGAATAATACCAAACAAGGTGGTCCTAGAACGAATAGGAGGCTACTATTGATGAGGGTGGCAATATCCATTAAAATATACATATGTTTCGCCAGTTCGCGCCAATGCACTACCCTTGAACGCATGACATGAACCCGGCTATGTGGTAGCTGGAATAATGCCTGTACCAATACTCGTAATTATGATTGACAGACTGCACAGCGGTCGCCAGGGCCGTGCGTAAGACCAGAGGTGCTTCCGGGGCGCAGAAACATAGAAATTCATGAGGCTTAAGAGAGTTGCGGATATGCCTCTTCGATTATTGAAAATAATCGATTAAACGATCAATCGATGATACGATTAATCGAAAAACAATAATCGATTAATCGATAATACGATTAATCGAAACTACAAATACTCGAAAATACGATAAATCGAAAATACGATTAATGGAAAAATACGATTTACGCTGCTTAGCGGCAGACGTCTGGCAGCACACCGAAATTAAAACTTGCGTGCCGCCAAACGAAATGAATGACCATCGAAAGGTGCCGACTTTCAACGATTCTGAAGTCATTTGCCCCCTATGCACCTTCGTTCTCCCGCTGCAGCTCCTCAAAGTACAAATTTCAGAGTCCTAGCTGTCTCCGTTCGAAAGTTACAGACGTTGAAAGACGCGACCCAAGAAGGCTGTCGATCCATAGAGGGGAGTATTGACGATGGGGGTCTATTTTTCGAAATTTTTACGCTTGGCGAAAATGAAAATGTTGAATAGGGCGAAGTAGAGCACGCCTCGGCGAAATTTTCACTGCAAATTTCAGAGTCCCAGCTGTCTCCATTCGAAAGTTACAGCAGTCCATCCGACTCAAGAAAACGTACGATCCATACCATCTTTACAATGGCGGGCTATTTTTCGAAATTTTTATTTCATTCGAAATTGAAAATGATTGAATAGGGGTGACGTAGAGGACGGCTAGGGAGAGTTTTTACTGCAAATTTCACAGTCCTAGCTGTCTCCGTTCGAAAGTTACAGCCGTTGAAAGATGCGACCCAATACAACAGGTGATCCATAGGGTACCTTTACGATGGGGGGTCTATTTTTCGAAATGTTTATTTCTATCGAAATTGAAAATGATTGAATAGGGGTGACGTAGAGGACGGCTGGGGAGAGTTTTTACTGCAAATTTCAGAGTGCTAGCTAGCTCCCTTCGAAAGTTACAGCCATTGAAAGATGCGACCCAACACGGCTGTAGATCCATAGGGAGTACCTTTATGGAGGGGGTCTATTTTTTACAATTAGTTGGATTTTTTTTTCCAGTGAAAATAAGAATGTTTGAATTGTCTAATGCAGAGCACAGTTTTCTTAGCTAACCGCATTTTCGATTATTATTAAATGATTTAATAATCGATTAATCGTATAATTGAAACAAAAAGAATCGATTAATTGATTATCCAAAATAATCGATTACCATACGATTAATCGAACAGGACTAGTTTCGGAGGATGCGAAACATATCCAGTTTGAGTGTCCCAGTGTTGGATATATGCGTAGTCAACTGGAGGTGTAACTGAGAGAAGCTCAGAAAATCTAGTGGCTTTTATGCTGCGATCACAAGACAACTTGATTTCAGTAATCAGCTCAAAATTAGTTCAGTTCACATGAGATGGAGATACAACTCTTCTACCTGCCCTGATAGCTGAGTAGTTGAATGAGGCCCTACGAATAAATACTGAAAAGTAGTCTCTCAGGGTTTAACGGTAACGAAAGAGGTGTTTAGGCTTCTTGGGTAAAAGTCGGACATATTGCCTGCTGACAGTCGCTGTTACAAGCGTCTGTAGTACCATTATAAGATCCCCACTTCCATGAAGAAAAGAGTACAGTTAAGGTAGAGCACACCGCCTTGTGGTAAACCAGGGCCAGAGCTATAGCTTTGTAGGCTGTGTTGCCAAAAGCACCCTAAATATCCAAGAAGGCTTATAATGGTAAATCTATGAAAAGATATCATGTTCAGACACCTACACATATCCTAGAAACTAAGTAGTTTTCATTAAAAAAAATTGACAAAATAATATTTCAACTTACGTATTGTTCCCGCTGTTGCATGAGCCTCAAATACAATTATCGATGCCAATTCACGTTTAATACTAGTCGATAAGTGACTCAACGCTGCTATATGTAAAAGCTCCTCAAACACTAATTCTAATTCCTCTTGTGTCCGCTCATGCGATCTGAAAGTACACGAAGCAAAGCAATTCTCAAAATTAAAAGCCAAAACCAAATCCTTAAAGCCGCACAATATTTGACGGCATGTCATTGTGTCAATATACACCACCGCCGTGTGTCCTGATTCAGTCAAGTACCTTGCATTGTAAATTGAATGTCAAAAGCACTAAAATCCAGCACTACTTACGGTTTCCTTAAAATCATTCGTAACGTCGCATCCGGACCACGATGCAGTAGGGCACTCACAGCTTCGCGAACGTGCTCGTTGGCGGCATTTATATCGTCAGCTTGTGGCGGACCACCGCCCGTGCCGTCCTCGTCGACACGAAACCGATACAAAAAACATTTATCCTTAAACGGTTGCTCCTTATTAACTGAAATTTAAAACGAACTCATGAATTTGCATAATGAACTCCTCTCACACGATTCAGTCGTGCGGTGGCACAGGCAATACGTCTAGTTTCACCGTCAGGAAGGACGACGGTGAAGATGACGCTATTGCCATGAATACCGCCTGGGGTGTTTGTTGGTCGTTACTCACCGTGTGATAGAACTCCTTCCTCGAGAAGAGCTTGCCACATTCCGGCAGCCTGAGCTCTTGTGTGAACTATAGGCAATAAATTCAGGAGCCAGTCAACCAACTCTGTTCCGGGTGCACACTTTCTAATTAATTTTCCAGACACCTATGAAGTGGGATTTTTTTTTCGGTGTGGATGTTGGATATATAGCGAGTTGATGGAGATGGAAGACAGAACGCAGGTTTTTTTCGGGCAGCACAACGACGAGGATGACGCGAGAGAGTGTATTGTAAAGAAAAATAATGAAAAACGAGAAGGAATAAGTTTAATTGGAAACGTGTCCTAGAGTGGAAATGTTTCTTGAATCGAGATAAGCCAATTAACACAGACGATGTTATTTTATTTGTATTCTTAGAAAAAACGTGTCAAGTTACTTTTCTATGTACACATTGAATTAGTTTTGATTAATTCCGAATTTTTATAAAGATTCTAGATGTACACACGGGATCCGAGAATTAGCTTTGGTTTCGGTTTCGACTTATGTTCGATGGAATTTATTGAATTTTAATAATTTGTTAGATTTTATTAATTTAAAATTTCTATATAAACTTTGTCCAAATTGCTTAAAAGCAATGAATTGTTAAATTTCTGTTAAATTTAATTATTCAACTTTACAAACATCAATTTCTCAACTTTGTACTCCAGACTAATTGCAACAATACATTTTAACCCTCAATCCCAACGTTATGCTGCGTACAACATTCTCAAACTTCAATTTACAACTTACCTTTCTATCCCGCAGACAACTTCCACTATCAGCAACAAGAAGTGTTCTCAATGCCCATCCCATCCGATGCATAGCAGGACTCGGCGACTGTACATGAAACATTCAAACAAAATTATATTACAACATGAACGACTCGTTACCAGTGGCCATTAAAAATTCAATTTTGTGTGATGGCAATGTCCTTTTCTTGCCAATATACACGTGTTCGAGTCGAGTGTATAACGGTATCGATATTGAAAACTTTCTCTAAACTGAAATCCATTAAGCGCACAGGAAAGCATATACTCACCTCAGTTATTGGAAGTGCAGGATTGGGATGATCCGGGCTTAGTGGTCGCTTGGTGGGTGACGTGGGCGCGCCAGGACTTACACCCTGACCGAAACCTGTCCAAGAAGAAAACGAAGAAGAAGAAGAAGATGAAAACGGGTCTACCGGTTATTTTATATCAAATAACTGGGAATGTAATTAACGTTGTAAAATATTATGATGCTCGTAAAGATCAATTAAGATTTTAGTTCGAGTGGTGGGAGATATGGCGAGAAAGGAGCAACCGTTAAATCATCCGTCCGTTCAGGTTCAACGGTATACATAGAGGAGTGTAAAACATGATAATGTGTAATGGTCTGTTGAAGCGAGAGAAGAGTCTTCTGGCAGTTCGCTTAGAAACCCGCAGGACAACCGCCAGGCTATACATGAGTACAGGACTCACGACGAGCTTTATGAATTAAAAATGTTGCGGACTTTATTAAATTTTCATGGCTCGTTCAAAGTGAATGTAAAATCATTGTGTATGTGTGTATTATATGCGATTCGGAGAAAAACGATGGAAAAATTGAATTTTTTAGAGGAATATAAATTGAGTTCGAAAATAATAAATATTACGTTATTATGCTTTTGTGAATGGATGAAAATTCGAAAGGAATGGAATGTGACGTGCCCAAGAAAAAGACCATTCTTTCAACACATTTGGTGTAGCATAAATATACAGTTTTTTCGGTCCATTCTCCATTGTTCTTTGTACGACATAAATATGATTTAATGATTTATGAAATATACTGACGACGAAACCGCCGCACTCATTCGATTCGTTCTCCCTTGGGTAACGTTCAGAAATTCAAGTAACCCGAAAATCGTATAAAATTCTCAAAACGATATACCAGAAGCTTCTTTTGTAACCGTATATAACTTCAAGCTTGTATATCATGTGGTATTTGTGGTGTTCTTTAAAATGAAAGACATTTGAAGACCTTGGAGGGAATAAATAAAACAGAAAGAGAAAATACTGTTAAGTTTACCTCACCTCACATCCATACATATTCGAAAAAAAAATTATCGATGTGGAAGAAAAGTAATGAAAAAGGATGATACATCTTATTGCTTATGAACAATCACTCGGAAAAGTATAGACATGAACCTGATGAGTTATTCACTACGAATTCTTAAAACACAAAAACAGACCATAAAGTCTTTCGGGGATTATGCTCGTTGTGGCTGCAGAATGAATACATCATTTCGAAGGATTGTACAAATTTTACTTTCAGTATAGTTACTGGACGCATATAAGCGTTTACTCTGTATAAAGCAGCATAATCGAATATGCAAATCGCCGACAAATTCCCGGCTTGTTCAGGAAAATCTGCCCTTGAAAAGGAATAAATTTTAGATAGACTATGAAAAAAAATTCTAGACAAGTCAAGTGTAATCAGCAGTGAAAAGATAAATAATTAACAATAACAGGGAATTCGGTTAGGGAGGTCTACAGAACTTTGTCAACGATTTAACATTAGAAATGCGAATGAGCGTTTAAATCCGCGGAAAATTTGAATCATTTGTTGGCTAGGCTAGATGATTTTGAAGTTGTCCTTTTACAAAAAATGAAATCTTTGCAAAACACCGGAATAAATAGGTACTTGGCATCCAAACAAACAATTTCTGAAACATGCAATAGTAGAGAAGGACGATTCTTGAATTTTAGCGATTGCAAGGCAAAAGTCTCCCACACCTTGATAAATCATAAAATAAGCAAAAAATTAGAGACGAAAGCAGTAAAAAACGAGACCCAGGCTAATTTCGGGCGCGGCCGAAATTTGAATACCCGTCATATTTGAATGTAACTTAAGTTTCTTTTGTGTTAATAATTTCTACCGCAGCCCTATGACGTGTTCCGAATCCATCTGTTCCCACGCTTCCGGGAATGCTTGGGGTCTGAACCCATTATCTTAACTGACCTCCCCTTATGTAAAATCGGTCACTAAAGACGGAATTAGCCTTTATATTCCCAGGAAATAGCCCGTTTTTCCATAAAAGCGAAAATAGTAGAATTTACATTGTGTACCACATATGGTACGCCCAGGGCCGGACTTAACCTGTATGCCGCCCCTGGGCAGTACGCAAATGGCCGCCCTTTGCCAGTATTCATTTTTTTCCATTAACCCATGTCTATGTTTTGCTGATTGCGGACGTTACCAGAGGTCCTTTCAGAAAGTATTTAAAAAAGCATTCTCATTGTCACACCTCGTAGTATTTTTGAGATGTCCTTTGTCTAATGTAATTAACCTAAGTTCCGATTTCGAGATTTTTTCAATTTTTGGGATAAATAATAAATTTAACAAAAATTTTTTAAATGCAAGCTCGGAATGTTATTCAGCAAAAGTTATTAGGTATCGCTTTTATACGCTTTGCTTATTTTTTGTAATCTTAAACGATTTATTGTAAGTGGAATTTTTAATTTTTCTACACTGACAACGTGACAATTTAAACCTAAAATTTGTGAAAAATTCACGTCACTGTTGCTTCTCATCCAATTTAATGTGGGGAAAAACTGAATGGACGTGTTACTTTTCTAGACATCTGACGGGTTTAAAAATGTTAAAAGTGAAGCATTTTTTGCGGGATGAAGAAATTAAACTGTGCCAATGCAGCTACAGACTTACATTGTTTACATTTATTTCATTGTTTCCGTTAAAAAAAATAAAAACTACTTAAGCTCTATCTGAAATCTTTTTAAATAGAACCATGACTGGATCCTATCAAATTACGCTCTTTCCACCCGATCCATCGGACTGCTTTGACATACGGCATTTTATTGACAGGATATAATTGTTAAATTGGGATTTCCTCGTGCGATGCATACACTCACCTTCTGAAACCCAACCCCGGGCCGCAACTCCAGTTTGGGTAACAACCTCCAGTCATCTCGAGATAGGAAGGTACCGTGGTCGCCTGGGCAAACCCATCGCCGAGGTACACTATTTGCTAAAGACTTCCCAATAGCAGGTGTGACCGATTTTCCATCGGTCTCTTAAAGGTTAACCCTCACGCTGAATTCAGACGTGCATACCCCGGGTTCGTTTAACCATCAGCTTAAAGCGATTTGTAGTGCTGCTTTTCACACCCTGATGAGGGTCCTTCAGCATACTAGTCAGCAATGCGACTCAGGCCGAGTGGTCAATGCACAAAATACTAAGGGCTTCCCTCTGCTCGGGTCCGTTGTATCACACCTCACCAAAAATCCGTGTACCATGCCACACAGATATCCTGGGTCACATGGACACAGACTCCGTGGTCGGATGTAAAATTCAACAGTGACATCTGTGTCTTTGTTCAAAGTAAAGCCGCAATGCTATCTAGGTCACTTCTAGTTCTACCAAATTACCTCTTTCGGAATGAATGCTTTTAGTAGAATTTTGCGTGAAGGATAAAAATTTAAAGGCGAAGTATCATAACATTTGGCGCCCTGGATTAAGGCGTCACCTAACTAGAATAAATTAGAAAGCAATTAACATTTTTTCCTAATTATGTCAACTGCTCCTTGAGTCAAAGTCTATCTTTCATAGAATTTAAAACCAAAAGAAAAGTTCAAAAATTTGCCGCCCCTCAAAATCTGCCGCCCTGGGCTCCTCTCCTCATTATAGGAAAGGTGGTCATTTATATAGAAAATCGTGAATATTCAGTTTTTTAAAAGGGAGTTCGGGTAGGTGCGTGATTAGTTTCCTATTGTTTATCGAAATTTGTATCGATGCCTATTTGTGACATATCCTGGAAGTTGATGGAAAGTGGAGTAGGCCTTACTACCCGTACAAATCGAAATTTAGACATATCTTTTGATAGTATGTCCCAAAAAACTTCAAATGTGTGTCAAGAGGTAGCTGTTAGATGTCCTTATAAAATATTAAAAGTGCGCCAGATCCGATTACGATTCCGATTCTTTTCTCCCCTGCAAAAAAATCTGGAATTGATTACTTTGGGCTTTGCGTGCCGTCTAGCTTTTTACATGGGTATTAGGGTATGCACTTATCATGGTATTTGCGCAATTAGAACTCGGTCTCGTTATGAAATAAATCTTTTATATAATAGTTCGTTATAAACGTGTTCCACTGTTAAACGTATATCTCGTGACTTCTTTTGACTTATCATAGCTCACGGGATTCCTTTCTTGAAGAGTATATGGATTGGATTGACTTTTCTAGGATATGAATATGGAAATAAACTGCATGCGTGCTTTAACCCAAATTTATACAGGGCCCAGGACATGTCCACAAGAATTACATCCATGCAATTTTTTGTTTATCGAATGTGGTACTCCATATGAAATGGTTGACCCTAGAAGCACATTTTCTGAGGATCCTGAACGTGGGCTTCCAAGACAATAATCGACATAGTCAAATGGTTTGAGAAATTGGATATCAAGGCCCAGCTGCTTGAGGCTTGGTGAAAGTCCAAATATCCTTCTAAGATGTCAAGTATGGAAGCTCGGTTTTTTAGTGGCGCGTCCTAGGGCAAAACAAAAGATGTGAACTATTTTTTTCAGTTTGCCAGTAAAAAGACTGGGATTATAAGAAGCAGCTACAGAGACGCTAAGCCTTGACCGGTGTGCTATAGAAAACAAATCAACTATGACAGCTCCGTTTCCTTGGATCCTGAACAGGACTGATTAAGTTAGCTTTCATTAAAAATGGCGGTAGAAGGCTAGATTTCTGTAAAAGTCTAGCTTTTATTATTTTTTTTATTTTTTTTTTACTTTTTCCCAAAGTATACAAATCAAGCTTTTGCATAAATTCAATTTTGGCTCCCCGAAGCATTCCTTGAATTATCTGTGCGTCGTCAAAGTGGACCTACGTTATTTTTTGTGGAATTTTAAAAGCTATTCTTGAGAGCTAAAACAATTGGCGCAATTTACCGTGTTTTGGAAAAGGAAAAATAATGGTGACTAAATTGGAATGTGTTCTTGAGATTGTTTTGAGATTTTGACAAACAAAGACACTAAAGGTATTGTTTGCACCAATTTTGCAACGTCCATATATGGTACAACATGTATTGGGGCATATTCAGAAATATCTATACATACATCGTTCTTAGTTGATGAAATTATTCTCCTTTAGTCTTGGGTAGGGTAGGATAAGTTCATAAAATTTTAATTATCAGCTCTTTCAACATGATGGTGCGTTTTATTTTGCCCAGAACAGGTCCAAATAACATAAATTTTCATACAAATTATGTCACCGATCTATTTTTCCAGGACATTTACTGCCATTTTGGTACGCTACGCATTTAAGGGTTAAGGCTAATCCAGAAACACACCTGGATGAATTTTAGTTAAGATTCAAAAAGAAAATTTTTTTTCACAAGAACCTAATATTTTGTGGTTGGTTTGTATGACAGCCCTGTGACGTAATGTTCCGATTCCAGCAATTCCTAGATATGTTTCGAGGCGTTACTAGAAACACTTTTGGGTGAATTTTGGTTAAGATTAGTAAATAAAGAAAAAAGTTTTTCTTAGAAGAACCTAATTTCCAGGAGCTGGTTTGTATGACAGCCCTATGACGTAGTCTTCTGATTTCATGCGTTCCTAGATATGTTTTGAGGCTTCACTAGGAACACATTTGGGCAAAGTTTGGTCAAGGTCGGATTATAAACGAAAATGTTTTTCTTGGAAGAACTTAATTTTCAGCGGTTGGTTTGTATGGCAGCCCTATGACGTAATGTTTCGATTCCATCCGTTCCTAGAAATGTTTTAGGACTTTACTAGAAACACATTTGGGTGAAGTTTGGTTAAGATGAGTACATAAAGCAAAAAGTTTTTCTTAGGAGAACTTAATTTTCAGAGGTTGGTTTCTATGGCAGCCCCATTACCCCATGGTCCGATTCCATTCGTTCCGACATATATACAGCGTACACTTAAAAGAAACTTGTGGACAAAGTTTCAGCCCGATAGCTTCAAAACTGATGGACTAGTTTGTATTGAAACAGACGGACAGACAGACAGACAGACAGACGGACAGACGGACATCGCTCAATCGATTTCTCTCAGCACACTGATCAATAATATATATACTTTATATAGTCGGAGGTGCTTCCTTCTGTGCGTTGCAAACTTCATGACAAAGTTAATATACCCTTTCACATAGTGACGGGTATAAAAATATTTTGAAGAGTTCCCGATAAATGTGTAGGGGAAATTTTGTAAGAAGAATATTTTACCCTCATGCTGCTGGTTAGGTCGGCTTCACTAAGCTAACGGTTAATTATGCGCATTTGAAGAGGTCTCTAATTTAATTAGCTCATCTGCTGCTTGTCCAAGCTGCTTTAATTTGGTAATATTAATTCGGCAATTAGATAATCTGAATTATTTCCTATGAACTTTTGGCTTTACCACTAAGAAAGGTTGAAAGCCACATAGATTAAAAAAAATCGACAAAGCCCTCGTTCAAAAACAAAACAAAAATCGGAATAAGATTAAATAATTTTATTTAATTGAAGTAGCCAATTTAAGCATTTACGATCGATTTTCTCGAAATTTTGCGTCCCGTTGTGGCCTTTTTACGAATCTACATTTTTTCACATATCCCATTTTTGCTTTTATTTATTTTGTATCTTTTCGTATAAATTGTGGAGCTAGACCAAAGCAGCGTGCAATTTTTTCTGGCGTAATAAGGCATTTTTTGTTACGGAAGGATACCTACTGTCTTATAATAATAACAATAGCTTTTGAGGTAATTCAGAAGAAAAAAAGATGTCCTGGAGGACTCCAACTGTTGCTTAGTAAGAGGCGGTAAAAATCAGATTGCCGGTTTCACTTTTCTCTTCTTGTTTTTCACAACCCCAAATAAGGTTCTTCTAAGAAAAACTTTTTTACTTGTGCACCAATTTCAACCAAATTTCACACAAATGTGTTTCTATTGATGGCACAAAACATACGTAAGAATGGATCAAATCGGACCATGGCATCATGGCCTACCATACAAACCCACCCCTCATTTTGGTTCTTCTAAAAAACATTTTTTACCCCAATTTCACAAAACTTTGAATTAATGTGACTTTATCAAAGCAACTAAAAAGGTCAAAACAATTGGTACTATGGAGCCATGCTCCCTTCAATAAAATAAGTAAATATTTTTATTTGCCCACTTATTCCGACCAAACCCCACAAAAATATTGTTTTGTTGACGCAACGGAACTTTTGTGAAAACGCAACGAAAAGAATGGAGAGGGGGATTAAATCAAAGTCGGAGGCACGCCCGAAAAACCTTTTGGCCCGCGGAGAGTGAAGGGTGTCCAAATTTCGGCAGCGCCCGAAATTAGCCTCGGTCTCGTTTTTCACTATTTCAGCAAGAATAGCAACTGCATGTTGTGACGAATTTGTGAAAAAGTGAGTGACCTTTTATGATTTCTTATAGGCTTGAAAATATGCTGCCGGTTGAGGGTAATTTTAAGACCTAGATTCAAGCATTATGGAATGATTCTGTTTTATTGAAAAACAAAAAGATTTTTAGCAACATAAAAATCAAACATTTGAACTCATTACAGCGACTATAATCAAAAGCCTTTGAAGGGTTATGATATCTGGAAATTGAATTACAGACTCTTGGTTCAAGTAAGTCATTTCCAGCATACCTCACTGAATTCTCTTGATTTATCCTAGTTACGTCACTGCAACGTTCGATTGTTCCAAAATAATAATTTAACTCAATTAGGACAGAAAATTGTTAACTTTTAATGTTAATTAAGCCTAAGGCCGGGGTGTCAAATTCAAACCCTAGTCCTGGCCGAATACAAATTGGATATTAGAAGCAGCTCTCCGCGACCCTTGAAAGCAAGATTTCATTTGCGTTCATTGATCTTATAGAAAGAATCAATTGAGATAAACTAAATATCTCGCCACTAGAGAGTATAGCCTGAACTATTTTTTTTATTCTTTCCACATTTTAGAATCCAGTTTTACCCTTTGACTAAAATTTTTATTTATTTATCCCTTAGGGCAACTATTCTCACGTTCAAATGTGCATTGGGGCAACTAGCCCATAGTGTGGACAACAATCCCCGAAATTAGAGTGGTTTTTTTCAAGGCTATAACTATCAAACCTTGACTGCAACAAAAAATATTTGTTTTAAAAATAGTGGCTAACACATGTAGGAAAACGTATACAGGGTGTCCCGCGTTAGGTGGTCAATACTGTAAGGGTTGATAGCACAACTTTGTTTCAGCAAAAAAATTGCCAATACAATCGGAATTTTTTTTACCGTTACCTTGTTATCGCTTTTTTTGTGAAAGTCATCGAAAATCGTAACTTGTCATGCAAAATCATAATTTGCAGCACTCCTGATAGCTTAATCCAAGATTTGATTTCAGTTTCAGAAACTACATATAATTTCACAAAAACTGAAGTTTTTTCTGTTGTCAAGATTATGGCCACTTTCAAGATACAGTTACTCAAACTTAATAGAAATTTTAAAATAGATTTTTCTCGAAAATTCAAACAGTAATTTCATAACGGTGCTTTATACGTACAACTCTGCAAAGTTGATAAAAGTTGGTTCAACATGTTGGCTTTCCAACGGTATATCACTTTTCTTAATTTTGGATACACAAGACTATACAGTTTAGTCAAGCGTTTCTATTGTATTTATTAATTAAGTTAATTATTAACCCTCGGATGGTTCAGGTAAATTTTACTTAACTTACGTAAATGGTTCAGTGGGGTCTGAAAGACCCCAAGGCAAAAATCGCTCTGAAACTTAAATTTTTGCTTTTTTTGGCACATTTAGTTGATCTAGAAGTAACTGTGAAGCCTTTTAATTAAGTGGTATATAAAAAAAGTGGAATTCGGACAGTAGCTTTTAGTATGTGGACGAAAAAATTAGGTGGTGTCAAATTTGAGGGTAATTTGAACTTATCACAAATAAATCAATATAAAAACTAAAATTTTAACAAAATGTTATTTTGATTAGTCAAAACGTATTTAATACTAATTAACAAAGATAAGTACATAAACATTTTTTAGCTAAGGTTAATATTTTTTCTTAAATCGGGATCCAAAGTTAGTCAATATTTGGAGCATTCTTCTTCACAGCTTTTTCCTCGATGGTCTTCGCAAATTGGCTTTTTGCACTCGTTGCAATTGTATTTTGTCTTCCGATCATTTGCTCGTGGGCATAGAAAACATATTTCCCTCTTTGGGGGACCATCTGACCCCATGGGGGACCTGGGGTATCAGTCCCCAGGGGGTGTGGGGGGGGGCAAGCTGAACAATGCACAAAATGTCTTCAATATTTTGCACCGTGCTTGGGGGAATATTGCCCGATGATTTTCTCCTTCTTAGAAAAGGTTCGACAAGTATACAGCCAAGTTCGCTGAGGAAGCTTTATTTATTACGTAAAATACCCACCTAATTCTTACGCTCAAAAAGTCATTAATTTATGTCTTGACTTAAAAAAAACATAAGGTAATGACACAATATTGAAAGGAGATCCTCATAAATGAAAACCAGGTAAAAAAAACGGCATAATTTTGAATTAATTGAGTAAAAAATTAAAAAACCCCTAATTCAAAACACTCAAATTTTCCATTTCTTTCAAAATTAACATATCTAATTTCCCAAATGTACTCTAATTACAAAGTTTCAACACTTCCCGACTATTATTATTACATTTTATCGTTTGCCAAATAACATACTTTGAAAATTTCCCACAAAACGAAAAATGTACTTTTGTAAAAAAGACATACGTAAATGGTTCGTGGGGTCTGACAGACCCCAGAGCACTTTCAAAGTGCTATAACTTATTAACAAAATCACGAATTCAAACAAATTCATGCTCAAATGAACGTATGTGACACATACTTAAATTACATATGCATCAAAATACCATTCAATAAGTTTTTCTATGAAAATTTTAAGATTTAAATTTCTCTGGGGTCTGTCAGAGCCCACTGAACCATCCGAGGGTTAAGTTATTCAGTTGAGGTCGAGAGCGTCCCTATGATTAAATTAATTTATACAAATTATCCATTAATATTGGAAGGCTGCACTTCTCTGCGATCTAAGATGGTCGCTTGTGGAACCCAGGGCAGAGTTCAGCCTCTATGGCGCCCCTGGGCAATAGACAAATTGCCGCCCTCCGCCACTGGTTAAACTTGGAATAGTATAGTACATAGTAGCAGTCACATACACATGGTGGGCAAAACGTCAGCTTGGGTATGTGATATGTACATTTTATACGTTTTATTTATAGTAAAGGTCGATCTACACTTTTCAATCATCAGTCACAGTCGCAATCCACACAAGTTAACAGATTGTCAGTTATAATATATTATTATTATTAATAGATTTAATAAAATATTACAAATTAGGCAATTTAAATATTAAGATTTAAAAAATTTATTTTAACCTATTCACACGATCGAAAAATTTTATGTCCGAGTCACTTCCGATCTAATTTTAAGTGGGGCAAACTAAAGTAGTATTAGAAAACTTGAAAATGTGTGCACGCTTTTGTCAATTCTTCGGTCCATCTAACACTTTAGGATTTTAAACGAGTAGATCCTTGCCCTTGTTTAAAGTGAAGCAAATGCGTTACGATGATACTTTTAACTTCTAGAATCACCGAACTACCCGCCAGTGAGCCATTCGGAGTGAATGCTTTTAGCAAAATTTTGCGTGAAGGATAAGGAAGGATTAGCCGCAGTTTTTGAAGGCGGTGTCACATTACGATTTAAGTTTCCAAAAGGCAGATTTCAAACGATGAAAAAAAAGCTGCCCCTCAAAATTGACCGCTCGGGCAGTTGCCCAGGATACCCATATGGGAACTGAACTGACAGAATAATGATTCCTGATTGAACAGGCAGGATTTAAAAATAATGTTCACATTGCTGAACTCGCTAAAATAACAGATAATAAACAAACCATGCGACGCTACGCAAGAAACAGCACCGGATTCTAGGAGACTTCAGAGCGGTCAACGAGTTTAGCTTTCCGTCTGTGTTTTCTAGATTTAAACAAAAACCCCTCAACTATTTGAAAAGAAACACACTGAACGCGATTACTCGAAATTCGAAATCGATTTCGATTAAAAAAATAATTATTGAAATACATAACTACTACCAGAGCACAACATTTACGAGTATGTTGTACATTTTTTCGACTACTATTTTTCAGATGAATTATAAAAATATCCGAACGGTTAAAATTAATGTGATTATCTGGATTTTTGTTATGGATAAGCCAAAGGCTAACGATATGGAGTCGTTAAAATCGTTGTAGTCTGAAAACCCATACTATAGATACAAACAATTATGTATATGCACGTATAAGAAATTAGCTTGAAATAAGCCTAAACAGGCGCATTGTCACAAAAATAAACTCAATTCCATAGCTTACATCTTGCGATATCCACTGATAAGCGTGTTGATTGCAAAATTGGTATCATGTCTAATTTCAAAATTAGTTCTTTCTATCTATTTTCAGAAAACAATACAACATTTCCACAACAACAAAAAATTGATCCACTTGAAAACTTTGCTATTTCTATAAAGTACGATTAAAAGACTCTTTCAAACCGAACCGAATTTTTGTAAACAATTGAACATTGACACGACTTTCATTAAAGTAGATGTGGGGTGTATCTTGTATCTAATCTTGTATCTAATCTTATCTCAACTTCTAATTATCAAATAAATTTCGCTAATCACACCAACAACAACAAATCGCAAAGTTGCAGAGTATAAGCACGTACAAAATAAATATATGAGATATACGTACACACAGGTATGAGTCTATTAGATACAAATACAGTGCAACCTCGATATAATTGCAATACTCAATTTTCGCGGCACTAAATTCGACACGTTTGAAACAACTACCGCTTGTAAAATTTTTATGGAATTCTTTAATTGTAATTTAGTTTCCTTCGTGCTTGTGTTGTTTTGCGAGTTTAAGCATGTTTATACAAAAATATTCTGAAAGTTTTAATAAATCGAAAGTTGCAACAGCTGAGTGTTTCTCTTCGTTCCAATTTTTATGGTTACACTGTATCAGCAGACGTTGCTTTGCTAGTATGGGAGCGTGCCTTAGTGCTTAAAAGAGCTAACTATAAAACATTCCAGGCACACACATTAATCTACAAAGCGCTTATACGAACCATTTACGGATCTAAATGAGATAATTTTCAGATAATTGTTAACAACACAAAAGTGTTGACAAGCAAAAGCCCGGTAGGTAAACGTAAAAGAGAGTGGCATCATTGGAAAAATGTTTGTTAGACGCCAATGGAAACGTTTAGTATGCGACACAGGAATTTGAAACTGGCGAAATGTAATTTTCTGTCTATGAAGTATCGTCTTAGGATCTCTTCACATGGACCTAGCCTAGACTGGAATACGCGAATGCATAGCACGGCCGGAGATATTCAAAAATCGAAAATTTAGTATTCGAGACGGATGAAATAATTAAATCTCTCCATGTGTGGAAGCCTAAACCAAACCGACTTAATACCCTATTGAAAATGGCATTCGCGAATTTTAACTAGCACACGGATAAGCACTCTTCTTGTTATACACATCACACTTGAAGTCCTCTCCTCGGCAGATATTTGCACATAATTAAAAATAAATTTCAAAAAGGATAATTCAGTCAAATATGTACTCACCGTTCTTAAGCTTGCTATTATTCGTTATGATATCATTCATCAACTCTTTATTTTTCTGCAAATAAACCAAAAAAGAGACAAAATGTTACTCAAACTCAAGTTCACGTTACGATTAATAATAATTAAAATTTTAATTTCAAATCAACACAAAAACCACCACACCTCTCGTTTTGTACACTCAAATCCGCCAGCAATTCCATCCTTTAATCCGCTTACGCGAAGTAGAGTGCAACTGTTGCAAGAATCATTAGCAACCTGTGACCACCGAGTCACTGTCATCTTAACGAAACGCTGTACAATCCTTTCGCAAACATGACAAAAACAGAACGCCACAATTGCGGTTTGACCTTTTTCTTTTGCTGTATGGCCCTTGCAGTATTATAGCGTAATAGTCACGCCTTAACCTTTGGCCGAGATAAAAGTCCTTTTTTTTGCTGTGTGATAAGGAGGGTGGCGGAAAGCTCTTTAGTTAATTACAACTCGATCGTTGCCGTCGGCGCGAGTATCAAAGAACGAAATCAATCTTGTGTCAAATATTGTTGAAGACATGAAATGTGCGTGCCGTACTGCTGTGTGGCAGATTACTATGGGTGGTGGTGACGCACTCTGTGTGACTACAAAAGAATCAAACTGAGCAATGCGAACGTACCGCTAGCTGTTATCATCCATTCGCGATTTCAAGAGCACCTGTCTAATATATCTAGCCGCGCTATGTTTAGTGTGCTTCAGCGTTCAGGAGGGTGGTTTAGGTAGGGCTAGTGTGGGAATATCGATTGAATTGTATTGAATCGATACTACTCGAGAACACGCAATGTTAAAGACCTTTTAAAGAAGTGAATGTATGTGGATCAATTAATGTGAATCGTTCAAGGATGGCTTTGTGTAAAAATCAGGACACAGGCAACATGGTGATTAATAAGGAAAAAAGGCGTTTTAACTAGAAAAAGGATTTCATATTAAATGAAGCGTGAAATTAGTCAGTATAACTAACCCTTTGGCTGCCACTTCGTCGTCGAAATGTCAAATCTTTCACTTTTCTTGCGAATTTTTTTTTGGAGTGGCGTAAAGATGAAAATAGTTTATTGGTTGCTGCTTGGCAGTGATTGTGAGACTTTTCGGAACTTTATGGTTTAATTTTAAATTTAAAGCTTTCACTTTCATTACAACATTTATTTCAACCGAAGAAAAAGTTATTTATTCGCAAAATATCGTAACTGCAGCCTTAGAGTACACGTTTCCGATATTAAAATGATCGTACACTATTCTACTACTTATAATGTCTAAGGCAAGTTTATCCATATCCTACGGGAGAGTGCGACAATTCATCCAGCCAAAGTTATTTATCCGGCCCGCGAACAAATTTGGAAAAAAATGTACGAAGCACATGAGAATCTTGCAAAGAAACAAGTATGTACTATAGACAAAACTCTCTAATTTAAATTGCGACTTGCCAACTCAAAATGTTCCTGTAAGGGAAAGTTCGACTAATGAAGTTCATTTCATTTTGTAAAAAAAATAATGCAAATAACAATATTGGAATCTTTTGAAAGGTTTTCGACATTCGTTTCACAATTTTCGTATCAATACATGAGGTTTGACTTTACGCTGAACAATTTCGTCTATAGGATAGAATTAGGAGGACACCAAAGCCATAAATTATTCTCAATAATATGCTGGAATAAGTTCCTCATCTTTTCAGACAAAAATGTTCGATGGGCTCTTCAAAGGCCTCATACCGAAGCTCCAGGTGTCCAACATCCAGGCAATGAACCCCAGTCAGCACCCGCTCTAGCGTTTACAGCGCCCCGAACAAGAGGACAATTTGCCGCCTTGACAGATTTATAGTAGATTAGATTGAATCGGGTGCTTTTGGCAGCTCTTGGTCGCATTGGCATAGATAAGGGCATAAAGGGGATTACCCTCATCCTCTGTTGTCAGACATTTTGTACGAGTATTTTTATAATAAGATATCTCAATTAAGGCTCTCTACTATTAATTAATAATTAAACACATTTTGTAGAAAAAATATCAAAGCGATCCAATGATCCTTCTACAGTATTTGCCTTGTGCTATGTTACTACCTTGGCTAGAATTTGGGTAACTGCTAGCATATACTGGCCTTAAAACTTTAAATTTAAAAACTTAAAATTTCTTGATACAAATGTTGGCCAGTTAAAAAATTAGTTAATTTGACATTATCGCTAAGACAAACGTTGTGGGATATCAAGCCATTACAAAGAGTTCAACATACCTTAGTGACATCGTGGCATATGCTCAAATAACTCTCTTAAACCAAGAATCTGTCATATAATTTCCAGGGAGATTTAGGTCACATCACATTTTACAAGACAATACGATATTGGCTGCCATTGATCGTTTCTTAGACTACCTGTTTGCTCCCGGAACTAAATGCGGGGAACTATTTTCATTTATCTCCAAAGGCTACGGCCTGCCGAAGCAGTCTTTCGGTGGGATGGCTTCGGCTGTTTAGAAAGCTCTTTTACGATTTGAAGACTTGCTTCTTCCCTACGCAGAAAATTGCGGATACTGCAATTTTCACACAAACAAACACACTCATTCTTTCAGCATCCAATTCTAGCTCGAGAACAAATCTGGACATTTGCGCTCGTCTCTCGGTATTCCTGAGAATCCTTTAATTCGATTATCATCTATACTCTGAGCATTACCTCATCGCTTAACCTCACATTTGTCAGCTTCTATTGGATGAAGGGAGTTGAAAAGCTTCTGTTACAAGAAAGTATATTTTCGCTCTGTGTCGAAGGACCTCAATCGACCGAAGGAATTTCTTTTTTCAGCGGAAATGCATACCAAGAGAATGGTGGTGACAAAAGGTTTACCTCTCTACGATTTTACTGCATTTAATCCAAATATCGAAATAACGTCGTTCTTAAGTCAGCACGTTTTTTAAGCATTCATTTAAACTGTATTATTTGCTATTATTACTAAAATACGAATTAAAAACAAAACATTTTTGGGAAGCGCTTTTCCCCATTTAATTGATTTTCCATCTGCCGGGAAGAATAGTTACCTAAGACTGCTTGGTCAATGTAACAGCGAGTACCTTCGAAAAGAATTACGTTTTCAAACGAAAACCGTTTGGAGTAGTTTTCGGTAACTTTTTGAAGAGTTCTCGGTAACTTTTTCACACACTGCGCAACAGATTAACTTCAATTAGCCGAATCTTTTCACGGATAGATTTGTGTATGTTTTTCATAAATAGGCCAATTGGAGAATTCTTGGAGAATAAAGTCAGAGCTAAATAAATCGAGCAACCTAGCCAAATCCCGATAAAAACATGTCCGGAAACAAATTATGGAGAGTTGTTATTGCGGCTCTGTCACTGTGTCCTGTGGCTCCATCCATTTTGTTGAAACGGATTACCAAGCTCAAAATTTGTCCTTTGAAGGCTAGATGAATCAATGCAATTGCGAAGAAATCGGGCGAATTGAAGTACAACGGCTCCGCAAGGCCGACGAAAGCTATCAAAAAAATAGTAATTAAAATGGTGCCTTTGGCCATGGAATTTCTCGCAGAAGAGTTCTGTTAATGTGCTGACTGTTTAGTGCGATTCATTATTCTCTGTCATTCAACAGAATAAACAAAAATTTTAGAACTTCATTAGTGGACAACTGAGCGAATTGTCCTACTATTCATTTTGCAAGAGAACTAGCAAAATTTAAGCAATACCTTTACTGAGCATTTTAGGATTCTAAGTCCACCGCCAGTATCAATCGTGGGTTCTTCAAAGCTATGCAAGGACTTTGCATCTTAAAACGCAATTTTAACGAATGATACATAAATTAAATAAGCTTTAACGCAAATTCTTTACTAAAAAAAACTTAATCCGCCGTCTCCAAAAAATGGCCTCAGCGGTTGTAAAATGCTTTTGTGGGTGTCAATTTTCTGCTTTACGGTATTTTATTTTGCCTCTTTATCATTTAATCTGTCTATGGTTTACTTTACATTAAACTGAAATTGATATTAAATTTTTCCTTCCGGCTTTTTAGATATTTTCTTTATTCGACTGCTAGCCGAAAAGCCGCCTCCAAAATTTGGCGCCCCGAGCGACCGCCCGGCTTGCCCCCCTTAGAGCGGGCGCTGACCGCAGTGCTTTATTCGTAGCCGGAGCCTTTTTATCATGAATGTTCATGCATTCCTTTATCCTGCTTCCCCATTATCTCAGTAGGTCGTTACATTCGCAACTGGAAGTCGAGGTCCTGACTTGAGAAACTCTCGCAAACAGCTTCTAACTTAGTTTTTATATGAAATGGATCTTGGTTTGACTTAGAGAAGTAATGTTGTTAGACCTAGAGAAATTCGACTGTATATATAGTCCAGTACAATTGGTTCAAAATAGCCCCAAACCTAAACATCCAAAAATAAAAGAAATTTTTGATGCCAAATTGTTGAATACACTGCCTTATATACGCAGTAAAAAGTTACACAAATTTGCGCCATGGGTTAAGGGGGGAGAGGGTGGCAAAGGGGTGAAAATTCAGTTTCTTGCAAATATCTGGAAAACTATGAGTCTGACCTTAAAATGAGCTGAGGACAAAACAAACTACATACCTTTGTAATGATATGTAACACTCTAGACATTTTCTTAGAAAATTATACCCTAGACCCAAAAGTATTATAGTGAATTTACATTTTTTGAGTTTTACATTTCGCACTGTAACTCTTGATAGAATGGACATACTGTCATAAGATCTTGTCCATATATTGATAACAAAATTTATTTGACTCGTACCAAAAATTGGAGTGCTCCGACCATTGACGCCCCCCTCAGTCCTCCTAACATTTTTCAAAAAGGCATGCCTGTAGCTTCTTTCTAAACTGAGCCAGACAGATCAAATTTGGTGGGGTGCCTAGTCTAAGCTCCATTATGCTCCCCACCTAAAATTATTACCATCCGATCAGAACTAAGGGTACCCCCCATACAAAGTGAACGAAAATTCTAACAAATTTCACATTTTTTCACTTCTAAATTCTATCTAAAATGAAAAAATAAAATTTATCTCTTAGAAAGTCATTATGATAGTTAATTGTAGTCTTCTGAATGTATGTTCAAAATTTTGCATCAAAGCGTACACTACAAGTATAAACAAATTGTGTTTGAAAGTCATTGGTACTAGTTCAAAGGCTAGTTAATAATATCGAGTAACGTGTACTAGCAACCTTCAAACCCCATTTTTTGTACTTGTAAAGCACGCTCTGCTACAAACTTTTGAATATACATTAAGAAGACTACAATTAACTGTTATAATGACGTTCTAAGAAATAAATTTTATTTTTTCGTTTTAGATAGAATTTAGAAGTGGAAAAATGTGAATTTTTTTAGAATATTCGTTCACTTTGTATGGTGGGGTACCCTTAGTTTTGATCGGATGGTGATAAGTTTTGGTGGGGAGCATTATGGAGCTCAGACTAAGCACCCCACCACATTTGATCTGCCTGGCTCGATTTGAAAAGAAGCTATCGGCATGCCTTTTTGAAAAATGTTAGGAGGAGTGAGGGGGCGTCAATGGTTGGAGCACTCCAATTTTTGGTACAAATCAAAGAAAATTTGTTATCAATATACGGACAAGATCTTATAACGGTAGGTCTATTCTATCAAGAGTTACAGTGCGAAATGTAAAACTCAAAAAATTTAAATTCACTATAAGACTTTTGGGTCTAGGGTATAACTTTCTGAGAAATTTATTTCATTCTTTTATTATTTACAGAAAAAGAAAGAAATGGTAATTTAGAAGTGTAGTTTTCTGAAATATTGAATTAAATATCAAGGCAGCGTATAGTGCCTTAACGCTAAACCTTCATACTGTAAAGTGGGATCAAGTTTAGGCATGATGTTTTTCCGAATATTAGTAGGGGAACGTTATTATTCTTCGTCGCAGCAATCCCCTTTCGGAAGAACTCACATCTTAATTAGTACAGAGTATTAGCAAGCCATACAAGCAAATGTAAATCGAAATATTTTTTGCGGCGTATCCAAGGACAATTTAAGGCAAAAAAAAATCTGCATATTCGCAGCGAAACGAGTGTTCAAAACTACAAAAAAAATTTCGATTATAATAAGCCAACAATCGAATAGGGAGCAGTATGAGAGACAACTGCATCATACTTCGGGTTCAGTGGTCGAAGAAACGTTTCTGATACTTATATACCTGTCAACAACACTTCTCAAGGATTTTCAATAAAAAGAGAAACGCAATTATTGTTAGGTCGTTTTTTACGTATTTTTCATTTAAACTTCGGGGCTCACTGAACAACGATACAATCTTTCGCTTCAAAAATCGCATTGCAGAAAACAAAGTTCATTCATCAAACCTCCGACTAAACACTTTGGTCGATGTTTGGTAAGAAATCGTGCTCGTGGTTCTGCGAACTTCCTGCATTTACGAATATCTCTATTCTCAATAATCAATCTAAGATGACAAATAATCTTCCAGAATTTAATTATTTTAGAGAAAAATTAACTTTCCGCGAAAAAGTACAAATTATAACATTTTGCTCTATTCTCTCTCCTATACTCTCTGACCAAAAAAAATTTGATAGAAAAAAAGTGTTTTCTTATGTTTGAAACACAATTTCATTAATAAATTTATGACTTTATATTTGATCAAAACGCAAAACCTTCAATATCTCAAAACATAACTAAATGGACTTGTACCACTTTCAAATAGGATACATATACCATCGCCTCATTGGGTATAGTACAGTAATATAGTAATGTCTCTAAATTCTAATTCTTTTGATCAGCAATTCAAATAGCGTTCGCTAATTTTGTTTCGGGAGAGTTGTTTAACTATTTTTTGGAAGAGGTGTTTAGCTATTTAGTCATTATAAGGTTTTGTTATAAGCTTGCACACTTATGGCATACATATCCAAGTGTCGCGTTATTCAATTGGAGTTGTTTCAGTTTGCAGGGAATAAACCTTACTTCAGTTGTCGTGTCACTAGGTAACGGTCTTCTAACATTAAAGTCATGGCAACCCTCTGCATCGGTGAAACTAAATTTCTTACATATCGGTGGTTCTTGTTTGCATGTATTCGGAATGTCGAGCGAAAAAATTAAATGAAAGGCTATACTGTTGTGACCCATAGTTCGCCTTGCGATCGCTTCCTCCGCCAATGATACGCGAGTTATCTAAACAGTCTGCCTTAAGATCACATTACCACAGGATTCTGATTCGGCAATCATCCAATTCGTCAGAATCAAAAAAGGAAATTTCCGTTTTCGCAGCCTTCGGGGTCTCTTGATTAGAGGGATTGCGGATAGTAAGTAATCATCACGAAGCACTGGTACACGGCTAATGACCAGGTAGGTGTCTTTTCTAAATTAACAATTACGGATTGATCTAAAATACAGATGTTCTATTGGGGTAGTAATCAAATTCTGGAAGTCTGTAGTTTTCTGACCCTTGCTATCCGGAACTGGGATACTTACGTGTGAGCACCATGAATCGATAACATAATTAGATCAGAAATGCGAAATCTTTCCCCTAGGGAGACTCTTTTTCTTTTGCGAGAATCCCATAAATTCATGCGTTTCATTTTATGGCTTCCAAGCTAGAATACATAATTTTAACAGTCACATGAAGGTCTCTCAGGGAAGGTAGTGGAATTTAACTCCATCCCATCTGAAAGGGATTTAAGTGGCAAATGGTATACAGCTTTCCCTAGTGCCTTGCCTTGTAAAGAACGAGTCTCATATTTCCGTGTCTTTCAAGTTGAAGGTCATCTCTTGGTTTATTTCTTTTTAATTCGAAGTGGACTATGCAGTCCGAGAAACAAAAACACCACTGATATAGACGAGCAACGGTCTAAAAAGCTGAAATTGGAGGCCAGTTGAATGTAATCAGTATCACCAGTAAAAGGCTTAGCACGTACAGGGCCATTTTTCGTTAAATGGTGTAGAAAATCATTTTCGACTGTCCTTTCTTAAAATATGGCTCTAAAATTTGACTTACAATACTTTCGCGACCGACAATTTCAACTTCTAAAAAAATTATGATGTTGGAAAAATTTCGGGCTTGCCCCCCCTGACCGAAATCCTGGCTACGCCCATGGGCGGAATAAGTTTTTTAGGTAAAGAAACACATCACTTAATTGAAAAACGCATTAAATGTGTTTTTTATTGTTTCATTACTTATCTTTTGAAAGTTGTGCTTTAAAGTCCATGTGATGCTTTGATTTGACGAAGTGCTGCAACTATAGAATCATCAAATGATCAGTAATGTGCTAATTTAATTCTTCTTTAAGAAATTACTAATTGACGAAGTATGCGCTAATTTTGCAATTGAAAATTTAATTCCTTTCACCAGAATTAAAGATTTTATTCTAAGTGTATCTCGTTGAATGATCCCTATTTCATTCTTAAGTGAAGGGAAAAGGGATGCTAGGCGATATGTCACAATTTGATTTGCGGAAGGTGAAGTCTACTAATTTTTGTTGTCACAGGAGCGCAAGTACACTCAAATATTGAGCGCCTAAAGAAATTGATAGGAAATTAGATAAGGAATCGCATAAACACTCAGCACATAAAAACATTAAAAAAATCGCTCCCCTGAGAAATTTCAATGCATTTTTCATCACTAATTTTTTGGAGTCGTTTTCGATAACTTCCACCTTCTTTTGCTCATCAATTAAATTTAAATTCGCCCGCTCTTAGCGAATTCCTTCAATTGGTTACAATTGCATTGATTCTTGTAACATTAAGAGGCGGTGGCGCAACCAGAATTTTGTTTCAAGCCGTTGCATTCACACTTTTGATGTAAAATTTTTCGTAGCTTCACATTTTAAAGCAATATCATGATACTGATTCATTTTACCAGTGCAGAAATAGTGACACCGCAAACCGCCGCGCCGATTAATTATGTGAATTTTTCTAAGGATCGTTGGAGTTATCAACCGTGTTTATCACCCGTTATCAGACTAGTGTGCTCTATTTTTTGCACAAAGATGTTTCTAAAATTTTGGTAAGGAAGTTGCCGCCTGTACAGACTAGAGATGCCGCGGATAGTTATTTGGCCGGATACCGGATACCGAATATCCTGCCGCAATCTACGCCGGAAACCTTGCTTCTGAATTTCCAGCGCCCATTCAGACCACAAAGCACTAAACACTGCTATTGCAGAAAGATGGAATATTCCTCAAAGCAAAATTAATTTGCTTGTTCACGACAGTGGAGCGAATATGATAAAAGGCGTACGACTTGCAGAGTACGATTCTGCGAAATATTTTATCCATTCCTTACAACAAGTTTTCCATGAATCGTTGAAGTCGCAACAGGAGGTATTGGAGATGGTAGCAGCTGCGAGACGGATTGTCACCATTTTAATCACTCGGGTGTAGCACAAGAAAAACTTAAAGCCATTCGTCAGGAACTTAATTTACCAAATCAAGATGTTAGCACTCGCTGGAACTCCACCTTTTATTTAATGGAAAGGTTATTGCAGCAAAAACGAGCTGTATCCTTGCATACAACAGATAATGCATCTGTAAATAATTTGACACCGTCTCAGTGGGATCTCATGGAACAATCCATAAAACTGTTCAAGCTCTTCGAAGAAATAACCAGGATAACAAGCTCTGGTCTTTCGTGCATTTCTGAGGTAATTCCATGTTATAACTTTGACCAAATATATGGGAAAGGAGGAGACCGCCATTAGAACACCTGACTTACTACGAATGAGATCTTCTTTAAAAGCTGAGATAGAAAGGCCTTTTAGTTAGATAAAAATGATAAATACTCGATTGCAACTTTTCTCGATCCGAGGTTTAAAACTAGGTTCTTAGGAACGGTTCAAATGGTGAGAGCGAAACAAAAAATCCTCTTAAAAGCTTTTAAATGAGCTGTGATGAGCCCGATGCTGAGGTTGCTTCTTCCTCTTCCTCACCACCTAATAAACGGACAAAAAATAGAAATGATGAGTCCACTGATGATATACACGAGAGTTACTGGACCGGCTTTGATGAAATCGGTGCAGAAAGCATGCCGAGTGAGGATATGCAAAAAAGCGATGCTGCAATTGAGCTTGAAAATTATATAAAAACTGCTTGCCTAGATCGGAGGGTGACCCTCTCAAGTGGTGGTCAGCGAAGGCAATACTGTATCCGATTCTCATAAAGTTTGTTCGGATTTATCTGTCATCACCTTGTAGCAGCGTATTCATTGGGCGGTTATTTTCTGAAGCAGGTCTTGTCTACGAGGATAAACGGAATCGTTTACTACCCACAAAGGCCGAGAAACTTGTCGTCATTCATTATTATTTTGCGACTAGTGGACTTTAATTATTAAATGTCAGGACTCAGGAGTCTTAATAAGATATAAATAAAATGGATTACACAATTTTAATTAAAATGCGTAAGACTTTAAATATTCGGTATCCGGCCGGATAATAGCTTCCATCCGGCCTATACCGGATACTAAAAAAAAAAGCCGGATAGGCCGAATACCGGATAGTAACCGGATATCCGTGGCATCTCTAGTACAGACCATGAAAACTGGCGAAAAACAACGTTTACCATTTTTTATAAAATTTGCAACAAAATGCATTGCTTTATATCTCGTTTTGAATTTTGTTCTTTCCCTAATTTGTTTCTTGATATATGTATGTATGATAATACCGGGACTCGGCTAGTTTTTCCCGATATAACTTTGATGTTATTCTCTATGAAAATAAAAAAAAAACATATGTTCAAACCATTTGGAAATCGGCGCAAAATTTTCCAGAGCAGTGTTTTTTAGTGGAAAAAAAACGGATTAATTTTCAATCTCATACGTCGGTTTTAAAGCGTCGTTTCAGAGCTACCCGCTGTTACAACGAGCAAGAGCGGAAAAAGTCTAGTGAATCGCTTCTGCAAAAATAACGACATAAATACTATCTCCCATGTATAATACAGGGGCGGGAAATTGTCCACTTGCCCGGGGAGACGTTAGCGGGCGCTGATCACTAGTTAGCTTACCGTCAGTACTGTTAATCCGTTATCAACATCGTCGTTGAAACTGATTTATTTATACCCATACGAAGTGTCACTTAACGTCGCTGTCTAGAATCGTATACAAACAGAAGGGTTTTTTTTATAAAGCCCCAAAAGTAAGGCTAACACACAGATCCAGCTTTCATCTAGTTTTCCTAAAGTAAATAGCATTTTTTAGTTACTTTGAAACCACCTTAAACATTTGTCAACATTTTAAAAAAAAAATAACAAAAACCTTTGAATTTGTTTGAAAATTAAAGAAAGATAAAATTCCGGTTAAAACCGGAAAATTTACAAACCGACCCGGTTAAAAACTAGAAATAACCTGGTTAACTGTTCGAAATGTACCGGTTTTCTGCTGTCCAATTTTTGACATTCCTATTGAAAGTTCCAGTTCGAAAATGAGCCACTGGTGGTTTATTTTCTTTTGGATTGCAGAAGAAAAAAGCGACTTTTAAGTATTTAAGCCAACTAATATTCATCGTTTTGTGGAATTCCTTACAGATTAACCCATTGGTTCCCAACCTTTTTGGTGGCGCTGCCCTGTAAGTAAAAAAATCAACATTCAAGTAGCACACGAGCTCCCTATGACTGTATCTTTTTTTTAGTTAAACAAAAAATTTATTTTTTAAACAAAAATGTATTACTTCTCCGTTCCCATTGTAAATTGGTTAACAGGGAAAAAATTAAATCTAATTGTTCATAAAAATTTGCGAAAAAATGCTATTAGATATTTTCCCGAGTAAAGGGCTGGATAGACCTTATGCGAAAACGAACCCTTTTTGTCTCCAGGCCTCTTTAAAAAATAATGCGCCCATTTTCAGACGGTAGTTTAATAGATTCCCAGGATAATAAGTAGCTATATGTGTTTTCATTTAAAAAATGGAGAGGAAACGAAACCGAGGCTAATTTCGAAATTTGAATACCCGTCACACTTGAATGAAACTTTAGGGTCTTTTGTGTTAATAATTGTTCCGATTCCATCTGTTTCTGGATATATTTTGAGGCTTTACTAGCACCACACTTGGGTGAAGTTTGGTTAAGATTGGTTCATAAAGAACAAAGTTTTTCTTAGAAGAACCTAATTTTTGGATTTTGGGTTTTTATGGCAGCCCCATGACGCCGTGGTCCGATTCCATTCGTTCCGGCATATATACAGCGTTCACCAAAAAAAAACTTTTATACAAAACTTCAGCCCGATAGCTTCAAAACTGAGGTACTAGTTTGTATCGAAACAGACGGGCAGGCAGACAGACGGACATCGCTATATCGATTTTTCTCGCCACACTGATCAACTTTTCATAGTCGGAGGGGGTTCCTTCTGTGCGTTGCAAACTTTATGACAAAGTTAATATACCATTTCACATAGTGACGGGTATAAAAAGTCCGAGGTGATTTTCGCTGGAGGCCTATCCAGGCCTTAAAACTAACAACGGCTCTACATTTCGGAATTGTCTCTCAGACAAAGTTATAAATTATAAAAAAGAAATAATGGAAATTTGGCTTTTACTTTGAGGTGTTCCGTAGAAAAAAAGGTTATGCTTAAAAAATTGGGGAACACTGCTCTAAGCCAGTGGCGTAGCTTTTCGAAGAGGGAGGGGATCGTTTCCCAAGATTGCTTATACTTTTACGGTTATCAAATTTTGCAAATGTAAATAGCAATTTCTGTATTTATTACGCTTCAAATTAGCAATGCTTTTTATAATTTTTTTTTTTGCAAAATAGAGAGAAATTTTTGCATACTAAAAAAACTGCGTCCTGCAAATATTTAATTCTCCGCAAAAATTGTGAAACTGCATCGAAAATTTGGCTTTTTACTACGGCGAGTGAATCCACAGTATGTATTCAATTTTCGTACAAATTTTTGCTTTTGTGGTTGGAGTACCAGTATATTGGGTAGGATCAGTGGTTCTCGAAGTTGGAGTCACGGAACACCTAGCATCGCCGCTTTTCCCGGAACACCTCAAAATAAAAGATTAAAATAAATCGTATGTCCAGAAAAACGAAATTGTGAAATATATGGATAAAGCACAGCTTCTGGGTTTTTAAATCGAAATTTTCCGATAGCTTGGAAATCTGTGAGTAAGTATATTTCTAAAATTTTCAAACTCTTAGGGCATCGTAGCAGCTACATAGGTATTTGCTAGCTATCAGCCAATTGTTCGAAAAGGATACCAAAAATCTCAATACAACTAAAAACTTGATCTGTTGAATATTCGTTTAAAAAAAAGTAGAAAAGTTTTTGACACAAATTAAATCCCTTATTTTTTGCGCCACAATTTAAATCTCAGTGGAGAATATTCTTTATTTTCTGATACACTCAACTTCTGTTTCCATTTCAGATAGTAGAAAGTTGTAAAAGAAAATCAGTCAAGTCACTGATGCTGTCCAAAATTTATTGTTAAGTTGATTATCGGAACAGTGTAGCAGATTATTTTTCGGAATTTTAAAATTTACAAAAAATTGTTGCGTGGATTTTTTGCTTTTTGTTGTAGAAAGCTCTTTCTAAATTTTTCCTGTTTTGGATATTTTCGCCGAACTCCTGAGAAATCTTCTTGCTGCCGGCAAGTTTTCCATTTTTTTAATAGAATGTTTAGTTAAAAAAATAATAATCATGGTTATAGCTTCGAGAGTTCTTTATATTAAATTCAATAAAATTGCGAACAACTAGATAAGGTTACGACTTTCTTTGCGCTGCCATATACGATAAAGCCATTCGTCAAATTTTAACTTAAAAAAAAAGACGAAAATATTGATAAACTCAAACAATAAAGGATGCTCAAAAATTGGAAGCAATTTTGCATCGTTTTCTCTTCATCGCATTAGCTTTCCTGAAGAAATTTTTATAATCTTATGTACCGTATATTTCACCATTGAAAATTGCGCTTCTGTGGAAGAGCACATTTTAATATTTTTGAACCGAACTTAAAATTTTCTGGCATCGGATTTTCAATTAGGTTACATTTAATTTTTCTAGCAGCGCTTCTAGATTACTTGCCTGTCCAAAACTCAACAAACATGCTTTCATATATAAAATAGAAATTTGAGATAGTGCTAAATATTCTATTGCAGTTTAAAAAACAGATTCACGTATTTATATGAAACTCAACACATGTTGAATAATTTCATCGAAAAGATTACTTTTGCTTTGTTTTACGTACATAAAGTAATAATGACAAATATATGACCGAAAGGGGGAGGGGGGGGGGGGGGTGTGATTGATCCCCCCTTATCTACGCCACTGCTTTAAGCACCTACTGTGCCACCATTAGAATCCGTCAATTTTGAAAGTTTATATGTACTTTTGACAAATAAGCTATTATTTGAAAAAAAAAATGGTTTAATTTAATTGCATCTTTTCTTATTGCTATTTTTGGAATAAATCATTATTGAGTCAACTCCGCCCTCCATTGTATACAGCAACGTTAAATGTACATCTTACTTTCTTAATGAACATTCCTAGAAAATTATTATCCGCGCTTCCAATTTCATCTATTAATATCGTCTGTTTTGACAAAAATATTTTTCCTATCACCTCCTTGTATGGCTGGTTTCTGTGTATTCATCTATTTGCGCCTATTAAATGACGCAAATGCCAGCACTACTCGTCCCAGGAGGCATCATGAAAATATCACAAAAATAGACGTTCCCAGGAAACCCTATACATTAACGTTCATTATTCGAAAAATCACTGTAGGATAAAATCAACTCTCCAATAATAATTGCCGACCAATTTCCGTTCAACCTACGCACGCACGTAATTGCCTAAATTCGATAACATTAAAGATTACCCTATGGAGAATCCATAAATAGCAGACATAATTGACTAAAAATAGTAATAAATACCTAACTATGGGTAAACTACTATCCGCTAAATGCCACACTATAGTTTGGAACTAAGGATTTAGCAGGTCGATTTTCGCCCGAATATGGTTATTAGAGGAAATTGAAACTAATTCAGGAGATTTCGTTAACACCATATGCTCCTCCAACAACACTCCAGTTCAATTGAATTTCAATAGGATTCCACCGTAGAGCATCGTGCATCGTTTTCAGTAGCTTTAAATGCAAATAAAAACTTGTCGCACGTGCATTTGCATAGTGAAATGAATTTCCTTCCGCTAACACGCTCCCATCCCTATGCGTTTTTGCTTGCATACTTCACAAACGCTTGAAATTCAATTTTAAGGAAAAACGGATATGTCAATTATCGGTTAACAATGGATGATGGCATCCTCCTCGTCGGCTGGGGTGTGGGGAGGAGAGTTCGTTGAATATTCATGCCTCTGTACCACACCATAAACATACTCTCGGTTGATATTGATCGAAAAAGCTTTTATTTTCCCACCGTGTAAGTGGACGACGATGACGACGACGGATGGAAATCCTATTTGATATTTGCATAGTGCGGAAGCCTTTAAAGCTTGGTCATACACTCCTTGCACGTTCAGCATAAAGTATAGAGGGCCATCAAATGTACTTTTCGGTCGGATAGGACTCTCATTTGAGGTGACTAAATAAACAGAATGAAATATGGGTGCCCGACCACTCAGGACCAGAGTTAATGTCTACTTTTACTTATACATGTATGGAAGAAGCCTAATAATGTTGTCAGCTTGTTCGTCGTAGGTTGGGCATTTGTTTAGAATAGATGGGTATCGGTCCGGTGTTCGGTGTATAAAGAGTGGAAGTCAACAATGCTGACATTATTCGGGTGCGCTGTCTTGTAGACATAGGTATTTGCATTGGAAAGCCTTCATGGTCGAGATAAGCCTGCCACAACATTTCACGTTTGATTTAGGACATGCGATTTACTTGTTCTTATAGGTGTAAGGAGAGATCTAATCGCAGAATCTACATAGTGGAATTGTTTTTCGATATAGTGCCATGCACGGCTGGTACGGTTAATAGTATGTAGTTAAATAAGGATCGGAAGTGCTGAAATGACAGCTAATGCCTTGCCTTAATATTCACCATGCAAACCAAACTTTCAAAAACAACTCGGTGTTTTCAACTGTATAATAAATCAATAATTTAATTACATAATTACTGGTGATCCAACCCAGCTGACAGTACCTCACTACTTATGAATTTTCTCATTCCGCATGTTAAAAATATGGCAGAGAACGAGTACTTACTCTTACAACTAACAAAATAAAGGTGATGAAGTGCAGAAATTACAAACAAAATGTGACGGATAAAGTACGATATTGAACAATATAGTATGTAGATAGTAGGTAAGAGGACAATCGGGACTAAAAACCTCTTATTCAAATTGAAAAATTAAGCTTATATCTAATTTAACCTAATTGACTTAATGCTAAATTACCTAGGTCTAATATTGTGCTTGGCACGATTTAATCAATAGAGCTTGTTAGATAAAAAAAAAACGGATGTAGTGTTGCAGATACACAGATAATAATAAAATAAATTTTAGGAAACATATTAAGCTAGTCGATTTAGAAGCGGATTGGTGGAGCTAGCGCAGGATATGCTGAAATTAGCTCTAAGTAGGGAAATTTTTGACTGTAGCAGCGAAACATTAGCCATTGAGTGCAGTGCGGACGTAGAAAAGAATGAAGGTAGATCAAGCATAATTCTTAAGATTTTATTTTGTTTTATTTGCAACTTATTATCCCTATAAGTCTTAGCGCAAGTTCCCCATGCAGCAGCCGCATACGTTAGTGTAGGATGAAAGATCATTTTAAATAATAATAATTTATTCTCCATTGACAACGACGATTTCCTGTTAATCATTGGATAAAATGTAATTATCTGACTATCAGCTTTTTTGGCTATAGCATCGATATTAGCTTTGAAAGTGAGTTTTTTGTGAAGCAACACTCCTAAGTATTTTATAAAATCTACTTTCCCATCTACAATATTACCACCTAGCAGAAGTGGCGCGGATGGAAGGAAACACGCTTTGCGTTTTCGTGTGAACAAAATTGCTTCGGTTTTTGCGGGGTTAATTTGAATTTTCCATTGTGTGAAATATTTTTTTAAAGTTTCGAAACCGTTTGAATTCTTGAAAACGTCTGGACATGAGGAGGTACAAAGGAGGGCTGTGTCATCAGCAAATAGGCAGATATTACAGGATGTTGGGATCGGAATATCACTTGTGAAGATGTTATACAGTAACGGGCTGAGTGCCGATCCTTGTGGAACTCCAGCTGGAAGCGAGAACAGCGATGACTTAGACCCATCGAGATTTACATAAAAAAATCGATTAGTCAAATAATCTATAATTAATTTTGTTATATATAATGGAAAACCATAGTTATGCATTTTATAGATTAGTCCATTATGCCAAACACTGTCGAACGCCTTTTGTATATCCAGAGTTAACATCCCAGTAGATTTTTTCTCGTCAAAGCTCGTTTTAACAACAGACTTTATCCTCGCTATTTGGTGAACTGTGCTATGGTGTCTCCTGAAACCAAATTGCTCATGAGGTAGTATATTTTTCTGTTCCATTATTTCAATAATCTGATCTTTAATTATCCGCTCAAATAATTTACCGATATTGCTAAGCAGACTTATTGGTCGATAGCTATTTAATTGGGACTTGGGTTTGTCAGGCTTAGGAATACAAATTAGCGAAGCTATTTTCCAAGCTTTTGGAAAATATGCTAATTTGATACATGCGTTAAATATTTTGCATAAATAAATGCATGATTTTTTGTGCATATTTTTTATTTGATTGAAAACTTTAATGCGTTTCTAACAGAGGCTAAGGAAACAAATGGTTTTTCAAAATCTGATACATTCTTGATGTCATTAATGGTGGCATCCACCAGAACGTTGGTCTCGTGATCACCCAAGTGACTAGTAGCGAAGTGTTGCCGGTAGAAATGCTCTGCAAAAGCCTGAGATTTTTCTGCATTTGTAATTAAGATAGAGTTCGTCTCATAAATTGGTGGTATCAATGTTCTGCGTTTTTTCAATGCTTTTGTTATGCCCCAAAAGTTTCCACATCCTTTATTGAGTGACCTGATGCGGTTTTTCCAGTGCTGATTTCTGAGCATAGTAATCTCATCGTCAATGAGCTGTTTCAGCCGTCTGATTTCGTTTTTGAAAAAATTAAGCCGAGTGCGCTGCCAACGTCTGCGGCAGGAGTTTCGCTCGCTAATTAATCGTTTGATGTTCGGCGTGAGTATCAGCTGACTAGGCGGTGAAGAATGGCGCACTAGAGGGATTGACCCTCGCGCAGCTTCCCAGAGAATCTCATTAAACTTGTCCAGATGGTGATCAATATCTTGTACAGATGTAAACTGTAAATGTTCACTGTCTAGTAAAGTTAGGCTGCCCGTTAGCATGGGCGTAGCCAGGATTTAGGTAAGGGGGGGGGGCAAGTCCAAAATTTTTGCTTCATGATTTTCTTAGGAGTTGACATTTCCGGTCTCAGAAATATTGTTAGAAAATTTTAGAGTAACCTGGCTTGTGGTTGGATTGGTGCACAGGGTTTCAGACTCACCGTGAACGAATTCATTTTGGTGCTTTTCGAACTCACGACCTACGCGACGGACTATGATGTCGCTCAGATTGTAAACAAGTAGCCATTTATGGGAATAAAGAACATTGCTGGGCGTGCTGTTAATCTCAACATCTCAACCAAACAGCGGTTTATCTTTAATTTTAGAGTCAAATTTTAAAAATACCGGCGTACAGAGGGCTGCGCCCGCAATACTCGTATTGGATACATACATAGTGAATAATTTTGAACATTTTATAGGCAAGAAATGAAAATTATGCACACTTTTAATGAAATGCTTCTTGTAAATCAATTTTAGTATTGGTCTAAAAATAGATTTACTATGTATCATGGCTACACATATTAACTGAATTTATTAGCTGTTTTTTCTTTTGTTTAGCAAAAGTCAACAGTCTTAGTATTTAACGTATACTTTGATTATAAAGGCAATGACGTATATAAGCTCATGCTAAACAATATTTGTACAAAGTTATATATCGGTACTTATAGCGGTTTAGGAAAACGGAGGTGAAAAAGAAAGGTAAGCTTAAAACGCCCATAACTCTGTTACCGTTATTCCAAACTGGAAAAAAACAACTGGTGTGATATGTACCCATTGAGTTCTTTGACCTGAGTACCCATACGTCCATGTCCGAAAAAGTCAAATCTCCGGAACACCCTGTTATCTTTGCCCTACCAACTTCTAAGTATTTCGTGCCAAAGACTGTTGCCATTCTACAGTTTCCTACCAAATTGTATGACGATCGGTTAAGCGGTTCGCGAGTTATTTAGTGAACAGACGGACGGACAGACGAACGGACAAAATCGATTTCATAAGGGTTTTGTTGAAAAATCTAAAAAACCCTAAAAATGGAGATGAGAATGATTTTCTTTTCCATTCTGATTACATTCAACGGGCCTCCAATATCTGCCTTTAAGAGCGTAGTTTGTCTAATTTTCAGTGCAATTTTTGTATCTCGGACTGCATATTCCACTTGCTAAATCGGTTTGTTTCGTCTGTAACTTTCATCTTAGCAAAATAGCATCGTCAGAATATTTATAAATACTTTACTGATTGAAATATGGTTAACGATTTTAATAAGATTTATTCTAAATTTATCAAAATATTAACAGTGGCTAAATTTTATTGCTGGTATGATTCAGCTAGAAAATGAATTTTGATTAAATAACTTGAAATACCCGCTCTGTGGCTTACTTGGTTGAGTCGCACTCTACGATGCTAGTAATCTACAAGTCCGAAGATCGAATCTCGGCGTGGTCCAAAATTTCTGTACATGTGCGGATTGGAAATATATAGTGCTTGCAATATTATATACACTCCGAAATGATATGCAATGTAACGTTGACTCAAAATTGCCTAAAGACGGCAGACTTAACGCACCATGGCCTCACATGGGGCTATACGGTACTAAAAAGAAGAAGAAAAACTTGAAAGACACTGAAATATGAGACCCGTTCTTTACAAGTTCCCTAGCAAAGCAAAGCTGTATACCATTTGTCACCCTTTCAGATGAAAATAAGTTGAATTCCACTAACTTCCCGAAGGGACCTAATGGTTGAAATTGTGTTCTCCAGCTCAGAAGCAATCAAATGAAACAGGAAATATGGGATCCACGCAGCCACAGTAGCACACTCACAAGTTAAATGCGTTTGCTGGTACGCAGCCTCCGTCAGTTACGAGAGGCCACTCGCTGTCATCTAGTTGTATGCACCTCCTGACTGCAAACTGTACCGATCATGGCTTCCCCGGCAGCACTTGGAGTGGTGGAAAAGGCGTCAGCAGCAGAATTTTTTTTAAAATTTTGTATAGTGCAGTGATTTTTTTACTACATCCATAAGAATTTTTTTTACCATCTTCATCGACCAGGGGGGAGGGCGTCCGCCCCTCCCTGCCCCCCCCCCCTGGCTACGCCCATGCCCGTTAGTCTAGAAAACCGCGACCAGTTTGCTTTTTGGAACAAAAATTTTTCGGGACTATCATTTAAAATTAGTAGTCTGGCTGGTCTAGCGGTTAGTGCGCGCACCTTCGGTGCACAGGCTCATGAGTTCGAATCTCACCGTGTTCCAAGGTGTTTTTCGAACTCACGAGCTTGTGACGGACTATGATCTCACTCAGATGTTAAACGAGTACCCATTTATGGGGATAAATAACACTGCTGAGCGTGATGCTGATCTCATTACCTCAACAAAAAGCAGATAAGATCTTGGAAATAGGATGTCACTAACACATTCTGCTGCCTTAGTCCAATGCTGGATTGTCGCGCCTGTTATTTATTATCATTTAAAATTGACTGGTCGTACAGATCAAATAGCACCGGCAAGTGATCAGAAGGAAGGACAATTGTTGTCAAAGGAGGTGAGACGAAAGAGGAACAATTAGTAAGCAAAATGTCCAATGTGGACGGATGTCCCCTAGGTGTTTTAGGGAAGAAAGTTGGAGTAGGTGGGAACAAAATATCGAAGTTGCTTGTACTGATTTTATGCTCTAAGACTTTTCCCCAATGCACAATGTCTTAGCACAATTCCAGTTGACGTGCCTAGAATTGAAGTCACCTGCGATTACAAAATTACCCTGCAGCCTGTTAAAAAGTTGAAGATCACTTTTATAATTGAAATCCTTCAAAGAGTCAGAATTTCCACCAGGGAAATAAGCACCAACAACAGTGAAAGTGTTCAAACATAAGTGAATATCAATGCTTATCGTTTCAAAAACACGGGTATTTAAAGCCGGTTTTAATTTATGGTTTATATTTTTTAAAATCGCGATAGCTACACCGCCAACCCTAGCATTATGCCTATCAACTCTGTAAACAGTATACAGTGGATTATTGAAAATATTAGTATCTTTCAACCATGTTTCCGTAATGATTGCTATGTCCATTTTATTTTGCTTTAAAAATGAAAAAAATTTAATCCGTTTAGAAACTGGGGCAATGCTTTGTGCATTCCATAAGACAAGCTTTACATTTTCTGGACTATTTGTCATCATAAAGATACTTCGCTGCCAATTGAGTACTATAAATTGATCGTCTTTAGTTTGACAAGCTCTAAGATTGTTTAACAATTCAGTTGCAAGATTCAAAATTTCGTTAAAACTTATGTCGCCACGAGCGAATTTCAAATTGGCGCCTCTGAGATTTCTTTTTATTTGAATGGGTTCATGGGATGCATTGATTTAATTTCATCACTCAGGATTTGGGCTGTGTGAAGTTAGCCAGTCATTTTTTTTTAATTACGCCCTTTTGCTCGGTGAACCGTTTGTTCGACTGCGGCTACGTTTGTTCTTGATTGTTCGCCAATTAATATCGTTTGTTCTTCTCTAATTATTTAATTATAGCAACTTTAAAATTGTGAGTGTGAACTTAGCCAGTCATTTTTAAATATGGGTCGGAAAGGTATAGGTTTGGTATCAATCGAAAGCCAGACGTTTGTTCATTTTGTAGGGCGTTTGTTCATCCTGGAAACGGAAGGATACGGGAATTATTAAGGAAAAAGAGATTAGTTGTGACGTCATCTTCACTCAACCAACGCCATCTACTCAGCTCAGCTGTACGATGATGGTGTGGATCTTGCATAAATTGTTCGCGGGACACGGGTTGCCCGTACAGCTGAGCTGAGTAGATGGCGTTGGTTGAGTGAAGATGACGTCACAACTAATCTCTTTTTCCTTAATAATACCTGTATCCTTCCGTTTCCAGGATGAACAAACGCCCTACAAAATGAACAAACGTCTGGCTTTCGATTGATACCAAACCTATACCTTTCCGTCCCATATTTAAAAATGACTGGCTAAGTTCACACTCACAATTTTAAAGTTGCTATAATTAAAAAATTAGAGAAGAACAAACGATATTAATTGGCGAACAATCAAGAACAAACGTAGCCGCTGTAGAACAAACGGTTCACCGAGCAAAAGGACCTAATTTCAACAAAATGACTGGCTAACTTCACACAGCCCAGGATTTGCCACACGTCAAGATTTTGATTTCGGTATTCAGTTCCTAAGATAGGATACGAAAACAGGAGAGAGACTTAGACTACAATCTCGAAGACTAAAATGTCCGTACTTTTTCGGCCCAAACCTACGTCCAGATCCTGAAATACCGCGTTTGATCTAATCTTCCGAATCTTTCTCTTAGGGAAACCCTAGGGCAGACATACCAAACTCGTGGCCAGCGGACCACCACGAACTTTTGTGCGGCCCGCGACGAGGTGAAAGAAACTCAATGTGGCATCAGCACAAAAACGTTCAAAGAAAACAATGGCGGTGTTAAACTAAATTAGAAGAAATTTACTAAAACTCGTCAAGAGTGGCTTAGCCATGGTTAGATTTCAGAAATCTTTCCCTTTGTTCTACAAATACTGTGCTGACGGTTATTTGGGGTAGAGTAACCTGGTCAACAGTGGATCATTTTTTACTTGTTGGCTTGTTGGTGAAAGTAACGGCACATTGGGTGAATTCAAATTGTAAGACGAAACCGGACGGGTAAACTTGCAAGACAAGAACCATCGTTCTTACAATCTGAAATGCATAATGCTTGTCTGCTGGCCACTACAAAAGCTCTCGCCGTCCGTTTGTTTGTGCTAATAAACGGACGGCGAGAGCTTTTGTAGTAACCAGCAGACAAGCATTATGCATTTCAGATTGTAAGAACGATGGTTCTTGTCTTGCAAGTTTACCCGTCCGGTTTCGTCTTACAATTTGAATTTAGCCATTAGGTATGTATATGATTATCATTACAATCGCTTAACTAGTTTATTGGCTTGGATTTAAGAAACAAACTTTTCAAGTAAAAGCTTTTTTGAAAGATTAAAATAGGCTGTTTAATTTATATAAACTTTACGTAACCAAAATGTTCTTCAAAATATTAATATAATATGCGTGATTTACATTAAATTTTCAATGATCCACTGTGTACCACATTGCTGTGATTCACTGTTGACCATAGCGCAATTAACCAAAATAATATCCAACACTTTTGAACTTCATCTCTGAGCAACAAAATATATGGCGCGTAATAACCCTCTATTATAACCCTTATCGATGGCAAGACCCAGGGACGGAGCCAGGAATTTGTTTCGGGAGGGGTCCAAATTCCAATTTCAGAAACTTTTTTTGTAAATCAATTGTGTTGCTAGTGGAGAACTGTTTTACTATATTTTTGATGATACAGAAAAAATGTGTTGAAATGCGTCGTTTTTTATTCGATGTATACCGATCGATTTCATCCACTCCAAATACATAGGGGATTTAAATAGTTTCTGAATATCTAAAAAATTTAAAAACAAAAGTCGATCGATGTATTATCCCTCAGGATGTTGGTGCAAATTGATTTGAATTAGTTCGAGTTATGGTCATAATCACAGAACGGTGTCGTGCGTCTATTCTAATAATGAACGCCACCGATGTCAAAGTTTTTCAGTTTAACCAGTAAAAGGTCCGATTTAAATTTATTAATCGCATTGGTTAAGGGCGACCAATTTTTGAGAGACTTTAAGGTGTAATTTTAATGTAAGATTTGTAGTACTAGATTTACCTCTAAAAAACGAAATTATTAGTAAAGGAGGTAACCCTGGTCATAGTGAAGGTCAAATAATTTAAGTATTGACGAGGGGATGCTAGTTCGTTGATAATTTTGAGTTTCATAGCTTAAATTCTAGTGTTGAGAATAGAGTGACTGGTTAAAAAGGAAAGAAGGTAGATACCTTACTTTTTCAGCACATTTCTTTAAACAAATCAGAGGAAAACCACATGGACTTGTGTCTTTAGGGATGTCAAATACATTTATAACATTTATATATATATCTTTTTAGAATCAGGGCTAATAGCAAGATTTGATCTATTGAGTTTGGTCTTTTTTAAATTATTTGGAGGGTAAAAACATAGAAACTTGAGTACTATACAAACTTGGGGAAAATTATATCAGCGAAAAGTTGAGATACATAACGTTTTCATTTCAGTTAGTTAGAAAGAACAGCGGTCGATCACACACCCTGAGTGATAATACATGAAGCTCTTTTTGTAAACCAATAGTATCAGCAAAATGGGATTCAACGTAGGTTATTGAAATTTATGAAAATGTATCACTGACAAAGGAACAACCTTAGCATCTATAAAATAAATTAACTATGAAGAGAAGAAGTTACTTTGCAAAACGGGGTCATTTATTGGTACAGCCAATTAGGACAACAAAATCTAACGTTAATTCGTGACTCGAATAAACCCATTCGTAATTTCTAGCTCATGTTGACTTCTAACGTGTGTTACAGCCAACATCCCTTAGAAAACGTTTTTCCAGTTACGGAAGGCTTTGGCAATGATTCATACACGCAGATAAATTTAAATAATGAAAAACAGCTCGGGTCAATTTGATTCATCCCCCTTGTTGACGGATTACTTACTTTTATGTATTTTTATGAGATCACTAATTTTCAAAATTGTTCGATTTTCTGCAAAAACATGTGGCTTCTGTGCAGACTTTAACTTTCGAAAATGAATTCCGTTAGAAAAAAATAAAATACGGATGCGGTATCTAAAAATATCGCCCACACCCCATTTTCGCAACAACTGATATAATTTCAAAATCATGTGCAATTCGGTGAGTTTTTGTACTGATGTCTTGACAGAGAACCTGCAAGAAAATATCTAGCACCTTTAGATAAGTGTGCATTATTACAGTTTTCATTTTATCATCGCACTTTTCAAAGCCCATTGAAAACATTTCGGGAGGGGTCCGGACCCCATGGACCCCTCCCCTGGCTACGTCCCTGGAAGACCCCAGAAACAATTCTTAAAACGGTTTTCTAGATCCAATTAAAATACTCAACCGAAGAAAAATAACTTTCCAATGTCAAAATCATGAAAACTCCAGCACAAGGTCTGGAGAAAAGCATTTGCCTTGCACGATTTTCGAGCAAATGAGATCAAATGATTGACTGTATACGCTGATCCACTGTCGACCCGTTTACCCTACATTTGTTTAAGGCGGCCTTTTTCATATAACAAAATATTAAGCCCTTGGGTAAAAATGTTTTGTGTCAAAATTCGGTTACAAAACAAGTTTGTCTTAAAAGACTCAGAGCTGCTGTATTTGGGGAGAAGATCACCTGAATGTGAGCTTTTGTAAACATAACAATTTCAGCCCATTACCCGATTTTACGATTTTCAACCTATTAAGCCTTACTTGTACATAACTCGCCTATGTTTCACGCTACCTCGCAAATAATTATTGTCTGTTAATTTTTAGCCGCATCTTTCCGTCCAAACTTAATTTATGTCAGTCTAACAATTTTTACTCCCAAGGTTGTTCTGGACGACCTACAGTGCTAAAATGTTCTGATAATAAATAAATAACAGGCGAGACAAACCAGCATTGGACAAGGCCGCAGGATATGTTATAGTGACATCCTATTTCCAAGATCTTATCTGCTTTTTGTTGAGGTAATAAGATCAGCATCACGCTTTATCCCCATAAATGGGTACTCGTTTAACATCTGAGTGAGATCATAGTCCGTCACAAGCTCGTGAGTTCGAAAAACATAACGGTTTAGTTTCTCGGCCAAAGCAGGACATTGACAGAGTAAGTGATGTACGCTCTCTTCCTCCTCCTCGTCATCACAGCTTCTACAGAAGTCATTGTGCGGAATTCGGAGGCTTCTAGCAATATTTCCAATAGGACAATGCCCCGTTGTATCCCCCACTACATTCCGAATATGCTTTCTGTCCAAAGACAGTAATATGGTTGATCGAACAAAATCTAGCTTTGGCCATATCAACCTCGTCGTATTGCAAGTACAACCATAGGTCCATCTTGCATTGGCCCTGCGTTCAACAGCGGTTTTTATTACCATTGCACAAGCAGCAGATGGCTTTTTTATGTTGTAACGATCGCCTTCAGCGGCACTAGCTGACGCAAGTCGCGCCAAGTCGTCTGCGCGTCGATTCCCTTCGAAGCCACTATAACGCGGTATCCAGCATAGCGTAATATCGAAGAAACGACCCATCTCTCTCAGTACTAACCGGCACTTCTCGATGATTTTTGATGTGGTTAGCACTGATTCAATTGATCTAAGGCCGCTATTACACAGTCATATATTGGTAATATATATTATAATAGATATTATCATATCCCTAAGCCTACTTGATTTCGCTTCCTGCACGTCTAAAAATTTATACTGAATGAATCGAGTAGGCTTAGGCATATGACATACATATTATAATATAAATATGACTATGTAATGGAGCCCTAATAGCAGCCTGACTATCGGTGAAGAGTATAACGTTCCTTCCTTTGACGACGTACCTACCCAACCAATTTAGGGCCTCCCAAATCGCTGAGACCTCTGCTTGTAGAACACTACAGAAGGTAGGGAGACTGAGAGACAAGTTAATGTTCAGTTCCTCAGAGTATATTCCGATACCCACTCCTGCGTCCGTCTTCGAACCATCAGTATAAATTGCAATGGATGCACTAGGGAGGGATATGCTATTATCCCACGCTTCCCTTGACGGGATCAGGCTACAATGGTTTCTTCCAAATAGGTATTTGGGAACAGTGTAGTCAGTTGCTGGGGGCAGGTTGAAGTTGCGAAGAATCTTTGAGTGTCCATAGTCCAGCGCTCGCCACAGGTCAGTTTCACGAAGACGCAACGCCGTGCATGCCGCCATCCGTTGACCGAAGACGTCCAGTGGCAGTAGTCCCAGGACTATCTCTAGTCCCAATGAAGGTGTTGTATGAAAAGCTCCAGTTATGAGAAGAGAAGCCAGCTTTTGAACTTTGACGAGCAAGTTATAATAGGTGGCGGTACTTAGGGCTGTCCACCACACGCTAACTCCATAAAGTAGAATAGGCCGCACAATAGCTGGTGTACAACCAATACACAACTTTTGGTTGCAGGCCCCACGTTTTCCCGATTGCTTTCTTGCATGAGTAAAGTGCCACAGTAGCTTTGTTCACCCTTTCCTCAATGTTGGTTGGGTTTCCATTTTAATTTCTTGTCTAAAATCAGACCAAGAAATTTGGCCGTGTCGGACAACTCTAGTTGTGTGCCCCTAGTCTAGGCAAGGTAATAGTAGGAATCGTGCGCCTCCTTGTAAAGAGGACTAAGTCCGTTTTTGCTGGGTTAGTTCCCACGCCACTGAGGTTAGCCCAGTCCGTTAAGATAATCAGGGCGTTCTCTAATAACCCGCTAAGAGTGTCAGGAAACTTGCCCCTAACAGCTATAGCAACGTCATCAGCATAAGCTGTGACTTTGCATCCGATACTTTCCAGGTTAAGAAGCAATTGGTTAATCGCTATATTCCAGAGTAAAGGAGATAGGATGCCACCTTGTGGAGTACCCCTACAAATATATCTGCAGACACAGGAGGCACCCAGACTACTCTGAATGCGTCTCGTGGTAAGTAGCATATTCACGAGGGTACATATAGAATCGTCAACATGTAGATTCCGAAGAGCATCCGTAATCGCCGTGGGCTTGATATTGTTAAAAGCACCCTTAATATCCAAGAAGACCACCATCATGTATTCTTTGTGATGAATAGATGTTTCTATAAAACTGACTAACGAATGTAGAGCCGTATCGACAGATCTCCCTTTGCAATATGCATGTTGTGACATGGATAATAGGTTTTGTGGAATCGTCGCTCTAACATGAATGTCGATTAGCCGTTCTAGTGATTTCAACATGGAGGATGAAAGGCTAATAGGCCGGAGATCCTTTGGCCTTGCATGCGAACTTCTACCCGTTTTGGGAATAAAGGTGACTTTCACTTCTCTCCACAAGCGAGGTATATATACTAATTTCAGGCATGCAGTAAATATGCGTACTATCCAAGGGTACGTGATGTCTATACACTTTTGCAAATCAGCAGGGATAATACCATCAGGCCCGGCTGATTTAAAGGGATCAAAGCTTGTGATCGCCCAAATTATCTTCTCACGGTTGAGAATAGAAGCCGTATCGCAAGACCCTCTATGAGTTAAGGGAAGATCAGGAAGAGCGACGGCTGAGTTTCCAGGGAAGTGTGTGTCGATTAAACACTCGACAGTTTCGATACAAGAAGACGTCCATGATCCGTCTTCTTTCTGTAGAAAGCTTGGCATAGATGGGTGGGATGCTAAGACTTTCCTTAATCTGGATGTCTCCGAGGCCCCTTCGATGCTTTTGCAGAAGCCTCTCCAAGTGCTACGCTTAGCGCTTCTTAGTTCTTTTTTGAAAGAATTTAGATGTTTCTTGTATGAATGCCAGTCCGATTCGAGTTTAGAGGCCTTAGCCTTATTAAAGCTTCTCCTACTCGTAACTCTTAATTCAGAAATCGTAGAATTCCACCAAGTAGGTTTTTTCTTTCCTGCCCGTAAACTGGCAGGGCAGAATGCTGCAGTCGCAGTCTTCATCGCTTCGGTAAAGACGTTTACCATATCATCCAATTCTCGCTCAGTGCTTGAAATATTAGGAATCAACGGAAGCTCCTCTAAAAGGGACTATCGATATCTAGTCCAGTTTGTCTTCCTACGATTCACACTGCGTTGAGCCACTTCAGAATGCGCAGCAAGACTAAATTGTAGATACCTGTGATCAGAGAAGGAGTGCTCGGCCGACACTCTCCAGCCTGTTATTAAATGCAAGATATCCTCCGACGCCAGAGTAATGTCCAGTACCTCTTGCCTGTTTTTGGTAACGAAAGTAGGCTCGGAACCCACATTGCAAATAAGGAGATTTGTTCCTAGGATATATTCCAGAAGCAGTTCACCTCGTTCGTTCGTGTCCGTGCTACCCCAGACAACATGATGTGCATTTGAGTCGCACCCGAGGATTATACTAGTACCTGAAGACGTTGCTACTGCAACGGCTTCTCTCAACTTAGGAGAAGGTAGGAGGTCGTCATACGGCATGTATGCCGAAGCAACCCACAAAACCTTACCCTGTAGCGCAGACAGGTGCTACAAACCCTGAAAAAAACCGATACTAGACAGGTGGTAAAAAAAAACCCGAAAAAAACAACCTGAAAAAAAAACGGTTTTTGAAAAAAACAGGCTCATGGTTGGAAAAAAACCTGCGGGTGCGGGTGTTGAAGAAAACCGGTATTCTGTACTGAAATCTGAGTACCGAACAGGCCTATTGAACACTAGTCTGAGTATTTGTCGTCTACGACAAATTTGATTTAATTTTAAATACTCGCATGGTTCAAATGACTGACAGAACTACTGCAGTAATAGTCGAGTTCCCTTCCATAAAAAAAGGAAAATAGAATCGAATCAATGTGAATAAAAATGTCATAATTACTCTATATCTATGGTCTGTGGCATAGTTCAAAATCCTTTCTTTTTCCCTCTCTACATCCGGATGATTACACTCGCATCTAGCCCGCAAAGCATATTTTACATCCCTTTATTGTCACAATCCGTTAATCCTTCATACAATCAATCGATATATCCACAAGAATGAATAGAATTCAAATTGACGATATCATTGTGCATCCACCACTCGTCCGTCCGCAATAATGAACAATACTTTTCCACTAGAGTAGAGCTCCTAGTGCACACTAACTCTATCGTAGAGCCGTATAGTACGAGAGCATTGCGCCATACAGTATTATCGAAATGTATAAGTATGTATACCATTTCCTGGTCGTATGATTGTCGTTCGACATTCGCCATCAGCTTTTTGACATGAATAATATTGTGCACACCACAAGGACACCGTTGGAAGCTTGTTGTACGGGAGTCATTCAACGTAAATAGGGACGCGAAAAGCCGGAACCGGAACAACAGTGTATGTATGTATGTACATACTCTGTGATCACACAAATCAACATTTTCCTCCGCAACAGTGTTGGTTATATGAATTATTCAGAATGTTGCTAATTGGAGGAACTGGCTATGGGGATGGTGGATGTGTGCTACTACCAATCTGCATATCAGAATAGACTGTAACCCGTAACGTATGCATTGCATTTAGCATATAGCGCTCCGTATAGCAAATAGCATGAATGGCTAACATTAAAAAAAAGGCGGTCTAGTGCGTGCTGCTTGATAAGCCAATTCACATGCTAAAGAACTCTTATCGGGGACGTGCAAACATTATCAGGTGTTGTTTGAATATCCGTGCCAATGAAGTTATCTTTTTAAATAATGAGCCAAGTTGGGTAGGGTGTATGGTAATGGTTGGAAATATCGTTGCTTTGCCTTTTAATATATTGCAGTGGTGTGTTGAGAGATAAAAGGTTTAAGCTAATCATACAATGATGAATTTTTTTGAAATTGCACACTTTATACAAAAACCTACAACTAACGACACTTGAGTTTTATCTTTTGTTCTGAATCTCTCATATTTTTTTCGAATTTCCAGTCTTTTACGTATATGTAAAGCCACGGGCGGCGCACGAGGAGAAATGCACGAGATTATGGAGCCTAATAGCCACGAGAAATATTTTTTGAAGTATAGGAAAAAAAAGCTTCGAAAATTAAGAAAAAGAACCCAATATCGATCGTGAGTAATTTAGTATAGACAAGAAGAGATACACTTCCTGAAATTGACAAAAGTTTGCATACGAGAGTTAGCTTTGACGGTTTTCAGTCGAAAAACTACGGGGAATAGCCTTATTTTACATACAACCGTTATCCCAAAGATTTATGAGAGGTAGTGCTGTAAGAAAAAAGACTAGAAAGGTCTATTCAAATCGAGCGGTGTGGCCCTAGTCCTAGTGCACTTGCAGTAACAGCAATACTACGGTGGCGGTCCTCGTTTGGCGAGCCTTCTTGAGGAGGACGGGCGCCGAGAATGCAATCCCAAAAAAGTGCAAAATTCTTGTTCAAAAACTTATCCTCTATTTTTTTTTTAAGAAATAGAATTTGAATTCGAAAATTAGTTTCGTTGAAGAAATAGTTAAAGACTTTATTTAGGTGGTATGAATAAAAACTTTCACTACTGCTTAAGCAAGGATAAAAAAACATTCTCAGCAGGCTATCTTCGTGAATGCCAACGAAAAGAGCTTTCCGCATATATTACTTTTTCGGAGTACTGACACATGGGGAAATCTTACTGATCGAAAGCACAATGCATGCGCCATTGGCTGAATTCAAATTGTAAGAAAACGACCGGACGGGTAAACTTGCACGACAAGAACCATCGTATGATCATTTCACACTATCCGATCAAAACACGGACCGGCGAACAATAATCACACAGCAAGTATGTATAAATGTTGCCATGCACGCTCCAAAGTTAGTGTACAATGAAGTGACGAGTCGACAAGATTAAAATGCAAGTAAAACACGCGCTAATTGTCTTTGCAGAACGCCTGAACTATTGGTAGATGCAATCGTCTTATCGATCGTACGATTCCTACGAAAGAAAAACAATCGTGTCACGATTTTTTTCTTTCGTAAGACGCGTTCTTACAATGTGAAATGCACAATGCTTGTCTACTGGCCACTACAAAAGCTCTCTTGTCTTGCAAGTTTACCCGTCCGGTTTCGTCTTATAATCTGAAATCAGCCATTACCAGTATAGCGAGGCGTAATTTCTCCAAGACAGTTATGCGCTGCGTTATTTGGTGTATGCTGGTGTTCGAATGAAATCGAATTGTGGTACATACCAATTGATGGATAAAAAGCTGACCGATGTACGGATACGTTATAACCGGTTCATACTATACTCTCGATTTCCGCAAATGTGCACCCTCACCCTATCCATTCATGCCTACAACCATTCATTTTTCTTTAAATTCGGCCGGGTACGTTACAATGGGATTTTACTGTCCTTTGAATTTCCGGTAATGTGCCCCTTTTCAACCATCCATCGATCCCTATCACCATCCAATGAAACGCCCAAAGAAATTCTTTTCCGATAAATTGGCCCCGGGTACTTTATAACCCGGTTGTACTGTACTTTATTTTTCCGTAAACAAGTCTCCTTTCACCTATGCATTACCCCTACAAAATTAAATAGCCCGACACAAAAAGTTTTCACGAATTTTCCAAACATCAAATTTTAGCCTATCGTCTGAGCATGGCATCGACCAGCGACCACACTACGAAATTTCTAAGTAAATAGGCCAGTCAATTACCGATTTTAGGTCGCAAAAAATTGCTCGGCTCTGGTTTTTTGGGATATTGTTAGGATAGATACCAGAAGTGTACAACTAAGTTTGCAACTTCGAAATACCTGTGCTAACCCCGTGACCCTCAAAAAACCTCAAAATTTTCGGACTTTTTTCATATTTTTGTTTGTAATTTCTAAAAGGTGCTTCCTACAAGTAAGTTGCCACTGCACTTTTAAAACCAAGAAAATCTCCTTTAATTTGAGTGTAACTCCAGCTTTGTAGGTGCAAAGGATCCTAAGATACAGCACTTTAAAAAATGTGTTTTTTTTTTTGTAAAAAAGTCCGAAATTGTATTTTAGGAGGTTTGTATGACAGCCCTATGACGTAATGTTCCGATTCCATCCATTCCTAGATATGTTTTGAAGCTTTACTAAAAAACACATTTGGGGGGAGGGTGGTTAAGATTGGTCCATAAAGAAAAAAGTTTTTCTTAGAAGAACCTAATTTCCAGAGGTTGGTTTGTATGACAGCCCTATAACGTAGTGTTCCGATTTCATCCGTTCCTAGATATTTTTTTAGGCTTAACCAGCAACATACTTAGGTGAAGTTTGGTTAATATTGGTACATAAAGAAAAAAGTTTTTCTTTGAAGAACCTAATTTTCAGGGGCAGCCCTATGACCCCATGGTCTGATTCCATTCGTTCCGACATATATACAGCTAAGGAACTGGTTTATAACTTCATGTCACATGACTTTCTCTGTAAAATGCGCATTTAAGCCGATATTCAGCTCGGAACATGACTGAAATTACAATTTCGAAATTTTTTTTTAAAAAACGATGTGCTGTATCTTGGGATCCTTTGCGCCTACAAAGCTGTGGTTACACTCAAATTAAAGAAAATTTTCTTAGCTTTAACAGTGCAGTGAACAACTTACTTGTAGAAAGCACCTTTTAGATATTACAAACAAAAATATGAAAAAAGACCGAAAATTTTGAGGTTTTTTGAGGGTCATGGGGTTAGCACAGGTTTTTCGAAGTTGCAAACTTGGTGGTACACTTCTGGTATCTATCCTAATAATATCCCAAAAAACCAGAGCCGAGCATTTTTTTGCGACCTAAGGGGCGATTCAGACTATCGACAAGATTTACTAAATCCTAGATTTAGTTGACAGTTGTACCATATTGTACTGCAATTTGAATAATGCAAGTACATTCTACGATGCAATTTGAATTTAATGACATACGATTTAATCTAGTAGGCGGGTTTCGACTCGATTAATTTAGTGGTTTTAGTAAATCCTGTCCATAGTGTGAATCCCCTCTAACATCTTATTTTTCTGGCCTAAAATGCATGTAGCACGTTTTAATTCATATCAAATTAGCAACTTCGAAGGTCTATATGCTAACAAGAAAGCTTTATGATATAGACGTAAGAGTTCTTCGCAAGTTTGCTCAAACCGCGCTGTTTAGTTATGTATAAAGCAAAGCATGCTTTTATTTATACCACCTTTCGTGTCTCTCTTTTAAAAAATAAATAACAGGCGCGACAATCCAACATTGGACTAAGGCCGCAGGATGTGTTAGTGACATCCTATTTCCAAGATCTTATCTGTTTTTGGTTGAGGTAATGAGATCAGCATCACGCTCAGCAGTGTTATTTATCCCCATAAATGGGTACTCGTTTAACATCTGAGTGAGATCATAGTCCGTCACAAGCTCGTGAGTTCGAAAAACACCATGAACCACGGTGAGATTCGAACTCATGAACCTGTGCACCGAAGGTGCGCGCACTAACCGCTAGACCAGCCAGACTCTCTTTTAGTTCAGTCAAAATATCCCATTTCAGGCCTCCAAATAGAAAAAAAAAGCGTAGGCTAATTTTGGTTGTTTTCGATTCAGTAGGGTGCCAAGAGTCTAAAGCTCAATTTGCTAAGAAAAATTTTGATCGGAAAGGTCCCAAAAAGAATTAAGTGACACTAACCAATCCTTGATCAGAGGTGAGTATGCGGGGGTGCGGGATATCAAAGGGGATGCCGAGTACATTACAAATCCGGTGCTTGTTTTCTGTTTCAAGGACCCTCAACGGAATAAATTGCGTTTGATTGGGAAATTTTAGTGTTTCCCGTAACTTATTATCTGTATCTTTCCAAACCCATAACTATGCGAACAATTAAAGTTGTCACTTCCTTTTTCATTTTTTTAGAATCTATAATAGCTGAAGATTCTACCATTATTCTTCTAAGGTAATCAGGAGTAACGGGATTATCGTTAAAAAGGGTTTGAGGTTTAAGGTTCTACAATAAACAAAACTGACGGGAAACTGTAATTGATGTTGAAAATTTTAAATGTTCAACATCGTAAAAAGCTCTTGGATACGATAATGAAGTTGAAAAAATGTTGGGCTTGCTGAACGAAATCCTGGCTACGCCCATGCACGGATACATGTCATCAGTTTATGTATTGTAGTAATGCTTACTGGGAAGGAGCCGAGTTTGTCTAAGGTGGTTTCTTTGCTAATTGGGTTTTGTTTTCCCAAAGTTCCTTCAATAAATTCCTTTACCCCTAACTTCAGCCATCTGCACACGTCCTAGTTCGTATGTGATAAATACTTTGTTTTTATCTCCTAATTTTGATAGGCTTCAAGTTTTTTTTTTGAATTGCAACATTGCGTTGCGATTTCCAATGGTGTGGTTTAAATTTTTTAATTTTTGCACTCAATTTTTGAAAAAAAAAAATTGGTTTTCAAGGATTTATATTTTTTAGTAAAATTTACTAAAAGACTAACGGTACATCTAATTTTTAGGAAAAGTCCTCCACTTTTTTGCGCTCGTCAGAAGCATTTCGATTTAAACTTTAGAAGTTTGTATTTTGCGGCCCGCTTTAACATAAAGATTGGGTTATTTGGCCCATAATAGTTGAGCTGGACACCCCAGCTCTCAGGTTCTTCTAGAAATCTTCGTCAATCCGCGGTAATCTTGATAAAATACCAAAACTTTCAACCGTCCGCCAGTTTTGAGCCAGGAGTAAGGGTAAAAATTCCTTTAGGTTTTCATAATTACATTCGATTGTACTCTATGCTACTGTTGGTCTCTGAGGTATTATTGATTACCAATACTATTTAAACCATCAGATAGCGAACTAATGAAATTAGGGATCCCTGCCATGGCATGTATAGAAATTGTCGACTTATCCTTTTTTCATTGATCGAACAATTGGAAACAAATGGATCATTTCACTTCATTGTCTGAATTGATAAACCCCAAAATTACGCATTTGTGAATACTGAAAATTTCATATTCGTAACACGGTAGATAAGTATGGGGGCGCTTTCGCTAGCTTCAGTCCCGGGCGCCACAGTGGTGCCGTAGAGGCAAAAATTCAAAAAATTGATACTACTGTAGAACTTTTGTTTATCTTATAGTAAACATTATGAAGATTCTTTCTGCAAAAAAATGGACCGATATCTTTCATAGATAAAAGTCAGCGGCTCTCAAAGTGTAGAGAATTGATTTTGCAGTTTTTGCACATTTTTCCATAATAAAGTTTCAATGAAAACCCTGACTATAAATTAGGATAAAACTTTGTTTTATGATTTTATTTTCAATATTTAGATTATAATTAATAAGTTAACATAAAAAAAGTAAAAAAAAAAATTTGCAAAAAAAAATTATTTAATTTTAATCATTGAAGGTCAAATTGACCCTAACTGGATTTTTCACATTGAGTTTTAACAACTACCTCCACGTGCCTCCAAGCGTCTGTTTATGCTACATTATTCCAGAAAGTCTCAAGATTACTAATATGTAAGAATCATAACCCCACAGGACCCCAGGCTACTTTTATAACCCATTGTGTTATGTCATGTTGGCTGTTTTAGACACGATTTTTGAATATCTACTGTTAAATATGTTGGGTCCTTTGAACCGGAGATAACCGTAGTTTTCATCCTATTGAACTAGTTTTTGGTGGAGAGTATAAAGGGACTCTGTCTTGACGTTCAGCCAAAATTTACCACCTCCCTTCCCCCTCGAGAGGAGCTATGGACGTTTTGACTTGAACAAGTTTTAGTAGGCGAATCAGGCGTGTCCTTGGTCGGAGCAACTCAATTTTTGGCAAACATCAACTACATTTTATTAAGAATATTTCCCTAAATTATGCTGGCTCAACTAGCATTTCTTGCAGAGTTACAGTCAAAAATGTAAATGTCAAAAAATGATAATATCCAATTTTATTTTTTGGTCTAGGGTATAATTTATCAAAATAAGTCAATTGTATTATATGTCATTGCAAAGGTAATTTTGAGTAGTTTAATGTGTCCTCGAACCATTTTGCTGTAACTTTTATAGTATTTCAAATAATTAGAAAAAACTGAAAAACTGAAAATTATCCCCTCTCCCCCCTTAAAATCGAAATAACTTCAAAACGGCTGATCCTATCTGCGTGAAATCAATTCCATTCGGTTTAGAATGGCCAAATACATTAAGATTGACCTGTTTTTATAATTATTTCCAAAATTTGGGTTTTTCGCCCCACTGTGGGGCGCCCCGTTTCTTTCGCACGGCTCTCGGCGAAAGGAAAAAATACGATCCATCAATACTATTAATTTCGGCCAATAAAGGACGTCTCTAGTTAAGACCAGTGACTGCCAAACTGTGGGGCGTGACTGGATCTCTTTATTTGTTAGAACACTTACGGTTAGCATCAATTTTACTTCTGGACTTATCGCTGGCTTAAAAAAGACGTTTGCGTTAAAATGATTTTCTGTTTATCCAAAAACCCAATTTTGGCCAACATACAAATGTGTTTTTTTTTTTTTGTTTTTAATTGTACAGTTTTAATTACCGCAACATAAGCTTATATGGATATATGTAGGCCCAAATCGAAACCAAATAAGTGGTTGCTGCTTACTGCCATGGCGTTACCTAGACTAATGACGAAATTCACTTTGCGGACGTCACGGGATATTAATAGTAATTTTGAAAAATTCCCAAATGTTCCAAAACTCGAGCTACACAAACAAAAAGCTGTTATTTTTCTATGCAGGATTGAAATATTACTTCGGGGTCGATTTATTTACAAGGTAAAATCTGGGCATTGAACTCGGCAATTGATTAAATTGCCCTTATGAACTGATAATGATGGGTTGCTATCACTGGTTTAGACGATCGTGGGGTAGTTGATCTCTCCAGGGCCGGATTTAACATGTATGTCGTCCCTGGGCAGTAGGCGAATGACCGCCCTCCACCAGTAGTTTAGCTTGGAAGTACAGTAGAGCGTCGATCATCCGAACTAATGTCGACAAGGGTGGTTCGGATAAACGAAAGTTCGGTTAATCGAGCTTCCATAGAAAATTAGAAAATAGTCCAAATGTGAAATTAAGCGACAAACTGAAAACGTGTATAACGACTAGAACTGAACAAAAATACAAAATTCGAGGTAATTGAGCGATGGAGATTAGAGGTTGATTCCTTCACACACTCTATTTTTCATTTTATTCGATGCCTTTCACAAGAAAAGAAACTCGAGTGCCAGTTCGGTTAATCGAATGTTCGGATAATCGACATTCGGATAATCGACGCTCTACTGTACATAGTAAGAGTCGCACATACATATGGTAACGTTAACGGACGTGTCTGATATGAACATGTCATTTTTTCCAGTAAGTGATGTCTTTCGATTGCTTGAAAATATCCTGCTTTCCATACGGACGTAACCAGCGGTCCTTCGAGAAATTATTTCAAAAAACATTGAAGTTCGTTCAAATTGCGTTCAGAATGTTTTCAAAGTACCTATGCAATTTCTGAGGTTCACTGTTTTCTCATTGTCACATGTCGTATCATTTTTGAGATGTCCTTTGTCTGATGTAATTAACCTATGTTCCGATTTCGAGATTTTTTAGTTTTTTTTTTGTTTTTGGATAGAAAATAAATTTACCAAAAATTTCGAAGATGCAAGCTCTCAGTGTTATTCAGCAAATTCATTAGGCGCCGCTTTTATACACTTTGCTGATTTTTTGCCATCTTAAACGATTTTTTGTGAAATTTTTCTACACTAAAAAAATGTGACAATTTGAATCTAAAAGTTGTGAAAAATTACCGATTAACACGAAGGAAACCTGATACTTAAAAAATATAGACGTTGCAGAGAGATTTCACTGTTGCTTCTCATCCAATTGAAAGTGGGGAAAAATTGAATGGACATGTTACTTTCCTAAACATCTGATGGGTTTAAAAATGTAAAAAGTGAGCTTTTTCTGTCGGATGAAGAAATAAAACTTTTTCTTATAAACCGAACAGCTCTATCTAAAATCGTTTAAAATAGAAGCATGACTGGACCATATCAAATAGTTTAGTCAAAACTATTTTTTTCCCACGGGATCAACAGGAATATATATAAAAAAAGTGTGTGATTCGATTAGTTACTTCGTTGAAGGCGATCTACCCTCTCCGAAGGGAGTATTTTAGGAGGTTTGTAGTTAAAGCTCGCGGCCAATGTAGGTTCAGAAGTTCATTGATTGTTACACCCGAAATTTTCTAGGCTTTCAATAAAATTGAACATAGAGAGTCAACTACGGGACTAAGCAATTACGCTCTTACCACACAGTTCAAAATTTTTGATTTTTTTTTAATCCATGCGTTGTATTACTTTTAATTTTAATCCAAAAATAACTAAAAAGTAATACTTCCTTTAGATTATTAACTTTTAAATATAATTTTTACTTAAAATATAGTTTAAAATAGACTAAAAGCTAAATTGTATCATTAAATACGGAGATAACATTAATTTATAGTATTCTTGTATTGAAAACTAATTCATATGTATTTAAAATTAATACTGTTCTTCTCATTTTTATCCGCACTGAAAATTAAACCAACATATATTACTATTCAAACTAATTGTACTACTATTCGCGGTACATTAATCCAAAATATATTAAAAATGAGTCCAGCGTTGATTCGTTTTGTTCAAACTTGTTGGGTGATTAATACAGAAGGGTTTACGTTTTAGACTATATTATATTAAATCACGAATTTTTTCGCAAAATATAACGGCGTCTGAAAAATTTTAGTTCGATAACAATGGAGCAAGAGGAAAGTGTCATTTGTGTGTCCAGTTAATTTTATTTGCGAGGTAAAAGTTTTAGTTCAACAAAATACATTAAAATTGTCAAATACGATCATCAGGGAAATTCCTTTGGAAGATCTTGCTGCTACTGTTGACCAATTTAAATTTTCCTGTTGTTTCACGTTAGAAGTGATTTTACTTGATCGTGCGGGTATTTATTTATAAAAACCAATAAATTATTAAAAGTTGCTTTGTTCTAGGTGCAAATGAAGTTAGTGCAGGCGAAAATGCAGATTTACCACGACACACTTTTGGAGCAAATCTTTGCATAAGCAGCGAGGTAAGTTTTTATGAAACAGATTCTTTTCGGTTATTGTTATTAATTTAATTGATTTATAGTCAATCACTGCGTCTCAATTTTAAATGAGTATACATAAAAGAAGACTATTTGCGATCAAAACAGATAACCAGGCTGTCCAATTTCTATGAAAAGAATTCGGAAATTACCCTACGAGGGACAAGAAGGTGGCCATTTCAAGAGCAATGCAATCTGTGAAAATTATAAGATATATCGTTTATTTTTAAGATTTACTTATCATTATTGAATAAATATTTTTCTCTTAAGCGCGTGGATTTTCATTTACATACACTGCGTTTCACTTGAATAGCACACTCTATACATTAAATTTATTTTCTTAATATCTTTAAAAAAAATGAAGACAACAGATATTTTGTATTTTTTATTTGTCATTTGATTAATTAGCTTTAATTTGAAATAAAAAGAATTCGAATTTTTCCAACATGTAATCTTAGAAAGAAAAAAAATGTAAAGCACCAATGAAAAAACACATAAATTCTGTTTCACTTGAATAGCACACTTTTTTAAAAACTTATTTTAATTAACTTTTTATGCAGGGAGGATAACTTATTATTGTTCAGAATACAAGTTGAGATCAATTTGAATTAAAATGAGCAATTTTAGTAATGGGTTGAGCCTCCCCCGTTTGAAATAACCTCCTAGATCCTATTAGGCAAAGAATCGTACAAAATTTTGATGTAAGCAAGGGATATTGTAGCCCATGACTGCTGAATGGCTTCAATTAGGCCAGTCTTTGTTAAAAACTGTTTGCCAGACTCATAAACTTTTCTGACCAGCCATCCCCAAACATTTTCTATTATGTTTAGATCCGGCGAGTATGGTGGCCAGTTCAAAAGAGTAACATTTTTGGACTCGATAAACTACTTTACGGCACGGGCAGTGTGGATTGGTGCATTCTCGTGTTGGAAAGTTTACGGCAATGGTCCAAAGAGACTTTCGAATGTCGCAAAAGCCTTTTCTAAAACACCTTGATACGACTTAGCATTCATAGTGGTGTCTAAGAATTGGAGTTCACAAGTGCCGAAGTACGATATGGCTCCCCAAACCATAACGCCGCCAACTCGACTGTGCAAACGGTCCAACTGGTGAGTCTCCTTCCTTAAATCATAAAAATAACAGTTATATCCGTCGGGCCCTTCCAAATTAAATTTCTTCTCATCAGAAAAAACAACGCGATACCACTCTTTGGTCCATGACATGTTGGTACGACAAAAACTCAACCAAGCTTGTTTACGAGCGGGGTTAAGTGGTGTATTTTTTAATTTTAGACGCTTAAGGTGTTTAGCTTTTGAATTAGCACGCCATACAGTTGTTTTACTCGCGCTGAGACCAACTTTTAACCGAGTTTTGCCCACAGAATCATGTGAATTCGATGCTTCACGCCAAATAGATTGCTTATCTGCATTAGAGAGTACACTGCTTACTCGACCTTTCATATTTTTTCATAATTTTCATCATTTTTAATAAAATTGTAAATCACGTTTCTGCTTTTTCCAATTTTTTTTTGATATTTTAGTCACTGAAAGGTCACAATCCCTGTAGGTTTTTATTTTAACTTGTTCTTCGCTTGTTAAGGCTTTACCAAGACCCAAAAATTTTTAAAATCAACGAATTGTATTTAAAATACTCAAAACGACTATAAATTGTGACATTGTGACCACGTGCACCCCGTATGTGAAGGTTAAACCCAACTGTGCTATTCTAGTGAAACAAAAAATCTGCTCTCTTTTGAAGCAAATTGGTGAAAAAATGTAAGGGTTAATTTCGAGAGCACAATTTTTCTTTCGGGGAGCCCACACAAAGAAGACAAAAAAAACTACTAGCAAAGTCATAAGAATATTGATATATATGCAAATTACAATGAAAAAACTGAATGTGCTATTCAAGTGAAACGCAGTGTATATTGTTTTATTTGCCCAGATAATTCGGATTTTAATGTAGGAAGTATAACTGCCAAAACATTATTGTATTAAATTTAAATTTATGTGTATTAGTTTTTAATCTAACAGTATATTACAACCCATAATACAACGGTATTATATTTCAATCGACTATTGGTTTTAAATTTTCAATATATATGTACTTAATATCAATATAACAATATATTTGATTTTAAGTTACATAATATTAAAATATAATAATCTCAGCTATTATTTTATAATAATATCTTATATTGAAATTTAACATAGGATGTATTAGCCATTTCAAACTAATACAAGCCCACTATTAAAAAGTAATACATTTTTTGTGTAGACCTATATACAATATCTCTAAGGTTACTTTTTAAACCAAAATTTTGAACTGTGCACCCGGTCCATCGCACTGTTTTGACCGTCGGAATTTTATTGACAGGATCTAATTGTCAAATGGTGATTTCTGCGTTCGATGCGTACGCTCAACCTCGGAAACCCAATACCGGACCGCAACTTCAGCTGGTTGACTAGGGTAACAACTTCCAGCCACCTCGACTCCAACACCATGATGGGAGGATACCATGGTCCCCTGGGCAAACCCATTGCCGAGGTACACTATTTACTAAAGACTTCTTAATAGCAGGTGTGACCGATCTTCCTTCGGCCTACTTAAAGGTTAATGACTACTCATTAGCTTAATGCGATAGGTAGGGCTGCGTTTCACATCCGTCAGCATACTAGTCATAAATTTTTTTCCGCGTATCATAACATTTGGCGCCCTGGATGAAGAGGTCACCTAACTATAGAATAAGCAATTAACATTTTTTCCTAATTTTGACCAACCCCTTGAGTAAAAATCCATCTTTCCTAGAATGTAAAACCAATAGAAAGCTTCAAAAAAATTCCGCCCCTCAAAATCTGCCACCCCGGACAGCTGCCCAGGTTGTCCATATGGGAAATCCGGCCCTGTTCATCTCTCTTATTTGCCATTACTGGTTTTGCCTGATGCATTGGTCATGTTTAATTATTATGCTCTAACTCTAACATAACCTAATTTTTCGAAATTCATGCTTCCTAATCATGAAACACCAAGCTACATTGAAAGAGAGCCCCCTAATTTCAAGCTTATCCATTGTATTAGGCGAATCTCAATTCTTATTTGCAGCTGATGTATTTTTCCTCGGCAGAAATGGCCTTTTTTTTCATATATCTTTCCCGTTATTGCACCCAAGAAGGATCTTGATAGCCTATGCACTAGATTTCTTCGGAAAGTTTTCTGGAAGGCTGTAGACCTCTCAATCGGTAAACCATGTTTCGTCTGGCAATCTTGCTTGTTCGCGTCTGTTTTTTTTTTTTGTTAAGCGAGATCCTCCCGCGTCTCTTGATAGAACATCATAGTTGCAAAATTGGCTGCTGTCCAAAACCCACAAGCTCGAGGGTTTTTGAATCGAAGTTTTTCGATAAGTTTTGATTTATCCTAACTCCTAGTGGAGCATGATGTGTTGACGGCTACTGTGTGCAGTCGTAAACGTTTCAATGACAACTGCATTCGGAGTGTGATACGGTTGTCAGCCATTTCCTAGCCGCATTGTTACTTTATTATTCTACGATAAGAATATTTCTTATCTTCTGAATAATAAACTTGGGTCATGCCGAGTTTGAAAACTCGTTTCTCTATGAATCTCTATATCACAGAGTGGCAGCCGAACGATTACGGCACGACAATCATAAGTCACGACAGTCTATAAGCAACGCCGTCTAGATATTAAGGCCGCAATGTAGAATCTTAGACGTCAAAATCAGCTTATAATTTTAGGTTATGTTCGCCAATGTTGCACTGTTTTGTTTTTGCTTTTTATTACGTCACTACTTGTTTTTGTTGTTTCTTCGTGTAAATAAAAAATTTAAGAGCTAAGCAATAACGTCATTGTACAGCTGAGTTGCGGCTATGATATTTCTAGATGGCGTTGCTATAAGTCCTTTGCTGCTGATACATATTTCCAAAATTTGGCAAGCTGGTAGAGCAACATAGCAAGAACATTTGCTGATAATTTCAAAGTCATAGGCATGAGCGTACGGAAGTTAAAGCCGTCCAAAAATTATTCGTTTAAGATGGATCCGAAAATATGCATTTACGAAAAACCCCTTCCCACTATAGGATGTTAAAGTAATTGGTTGATTTCTGTCTTCCGTGATAATCTGTAGAAAGGGCGTACCCAGAAAAAAAATAGAAGGGTTTTTTAGGCCATTTTCTGCAAAATAGGTGCTCCCGACCTATTTCTTACTTACGGGAGCAGTGCACGAAAATTTGTTTGTTTGCCAATTTATTTTTATCTAATTTTCATCAATTGTCGTCACAGTACATCGGCAAATCCTTATTAAACATTTTTAATCTCCCACGTTGATTTCATTTCAATTAATTGCATAAAAATCCCATTTTACAAAATAAATCAAAGCTAATTTTCGCTGCATGTCTATACTAAATATAGAGCATAACCTTCAAAGAAGTTATCTTATCGTCTGAGAATGATATTGTTAAGTAAGTTTCTCTACGATAAAATGTTATCACAACAGCTGTTCTTCATGTTCAACGTTTGCATCGACATCTGTTCCCCGAGCGCGTGTATTGCTATCGAGTTGAGTTCCATTATCAACTACCAAAGTACCAAAAGAGCATACAGGGCACACTAAAATGTTTTCTTGAGTAACAAAAGTCCATCACCGTTGTCGTCGCATCGTCGTCGTCAGGTTCAGGATGTGTACGTTGCAAGAATGTCGAAATGGATAGCAACGTGAGCAAAAAAGACTATCATAATCATCCAGCCAGCATTCCTGCATCATTGTATCTCCAGAAAAAAAGTTAAAAAAAAACGGATAGAAAATATCACTCACAGCGGATAAATACGAGAAAAATAAGAATCCAATCGAATTGCCAAGTAAAGTTCCATTACATTGTTGTGATGACGCAATTACGTCGAACGACCATGGTTTAGATAAGCAGAAGAAGAAGAAGAAAAATATCTAATATTATTGGAGATATCGTTCGAGAAATTAATTTCCGAGGCACTGATTGGAGTCATGTCGTTGTGATTGCTTTAGGGTTTTCATATATACGGGTAGCACCCGGATGGGATATTAAATTGTCCATTAAAGTTCATATGGTGAAAAATATTATTTCCATGGTTATCCTTATCGTCTTTAATAATTGTATATACACACTGAACGTCTCAAGAAGCATAATTCCCAAAATAATCCTCTTCGAAAAACGTAACCATAGTTTCGCAATCTCTCTATTATGACAAGAACGTCGTAATAAGATAGAAACATGAAATGACAACATTTTTCGCTTCAACAACAAGAATAAAATCAAAATCCACTTACCTCCCAAATCAAACGAAAATCCTGCTGTTCAACACGTAACAGTTCACATGTTGTTTTCGTTACCACGGTACTGTCGCGTGGCAAATCATGAAGAATGGACTCACCAAATGTTGCACCCACGCCCAAATTGCATAGTGTCACCGGAATCTGTAAAATAGAATGCAAAACACATCGTCAAAATTAGAGAATAAACACACGTCAAATCAAAAAGCAAAGAGTAGCGAGTAGCACGGCAGTGTATGTAGGCCTGTTCGGTACTCAGATTTCAGTATCGGATACCGGTTTTCCTCAGTACCCGGTACTATACTCGGTGCACCGGCACCCGCCGGTTTTTTTTTAAACACCCGGTTTTTTCAACCATGAGCCGGTTTTTTTTCAGTACCGGTTCTTTAATCCGGTTTTTTCAACCATGAGCCGGTCCCGGTGCACCGGTTCTTTCATCCGGTTTTTTAATCCATGAGCCGGTCCCGGTGCACCGGTTCTTTCATCCGGTTTTTTAAACCATGAGCCGGTCCCGGTGCACCGGTTCTTTCATCCGGTTTTTTCAACCATGAGCCGGTCCCGGTGCACCGGTTCTTTCATCCGGTTTTTTCAACCATGAGCCGGTCCCGGTGCACCGGTTCTTTCATCCGGTTTTTTTCAACCATGAGCCGGTCCCGGTGCACCGATTCTTTCATCCGGTTTTTTCAACCATGAGCCGGTCCTGGTGCACCGGTTCTTTTATCCGGTTTTTTCAACCATTGGCGGGTCCCAGTGCACCTGTTCAGTACCGTGTTTTTTTGATAGTCTGTTCAGCATCAGGTTTTTAAGCACCGGTGTTTTCAAGTTGTCTTGTTGTTGAGTTGTTGGGTAGGTGCTACCCAGCAACGATTTATTCGAGTTTTTGTTGTAGCGTAGCACTTTTTAGTACGGTGTTTTTATGGGATAGCCATGATTCAATATTTATGTATATGATTTTTTAGCTGCTATGAAGTTTATATAAGGTAATTGTCGCGATGAGAAAAAAATTATAAAGAATTTCTAATGTTGAGAAAATTATAAAGATGTAAATTACACGTTCTAAAAGACTTAATGGAGAGTTTTAGCATCTCATTGAAAATATAACGAGTTATATGTAAAGTCAAAGAAGAATACGATATTTGGTTGGCAAAAATCCTACATCACTGGATTTTGGCAGGATGGTGGGGGATGACCCCCCGATTATGGGAAAAAAATCCCATCGATTGGAAGACCGCGACCTTAAGGGGGGGAATGGATGACTCTGTGCTTTATTCTTATATGCCGTTCGAAAGCTTAGAAAATTGGCCAACTTTTGTGAACTTTGCAGATTTGCCACTCCAATGTACCGTTACGAAATTTGGGTTTAATTTTAACATTAAAAGTTGAAAATGAAATTTCTGCAAAATTCAAAACATCGTATCTCGGAAGAGAATCGTACTAAAAAGTGCTACGCTACAACAAAAACTCGAATAAATCGTTGCTGGGTAGCATCTACCCAACAACCCAACAAGAAGACAACTTGAAAACACCTGTGCTTAAAAACCTGATGCTGAACAGACTATCAAAAAAACACGGTACTGAACAGGCGCACTGGGACCCGCCAATGGTTGAAAAAACCGGATAAAAGAACCGGTGCACCGGGACCGACTGATGGTTGAAAATAACCGGATGAAAGAACCGGTGCACCGGGACCGGCTCATGGTTGAAAAAACCGGATGAAAGAACCGGTGCACCGGGACCGGCTCATGGTTGAAAAAACCGGATGAAAGAACCGGTGCACCGGGACCGGCTCATGGTTGAAAAAACCGGATGAAAGAACCGGTGCACCGGGACCGGCTCATGGTTAAAAAAACCGGATGAAAGAACCGGTGCACCGGGACCGGCTCATGGTTGAAAAGACCGGATGAAAGAACCGGTGCACCGGGACCGGCTCATGGTTGAAAAAACCGGATGAAAGAACCGGTGCACCGGTGTTGGAGAAAAAAAACCGGGACCGGCCCATGGTTGAAAAAACCGGGATATCGGTACATCGAAATATTGGTACCGGTACTACTACCGGTTTTAAACCGGTGTACCGGTGTTAGGAACAGGCCTAAGTGTATGTATTCAAATTGTTTCCACAAAAAAATAAGGACACAGATTCCCATAAAATAGTATCACTGAGTTGCACTCTAGTGTGGGAACAAGTGGCTTCCATGTGCATTGGTTCAACTACAGTGTGCCGTTGTAGTACCTAGTTCACGCAAAACTAGTGCGGAGTGTTTATTCTACAATCCTTTGTAATAAAACACCCCTCACTTTTAACGTTCATTTCAAAAGTTTCTCTATTATGGTAGCAGCACGACTATGTCGTATAAAAACATGTAGAGTAGTGGAGAACAGAATGAATACTGTTGGAGGAAGAATACATACTTTTTTGTAACATTGTATGTATCTGGAAATGTAAAAGTAGAGCATACAAACTACAAGGATTTGATGAAAGATTTCCATGGATGGATGCTTCTTTTTTGAAGAATACAAATTAGAATAATACGAGCGAAAAGTAGAACTGGTAAATTAAAATTAGCTCCTTTGAGCTTTTTGCAGACACTTTAGTCTTTTATGTGGAAATTTCTGCTGTGTAGGTCCTGATGTTTTTGTTCTTAATTGAAATACTATTTTAAATAAAATAAGCTGTGAGAGCTCGCTTCGCTCGCTCTTCCATCTTGGGCTCGATGCGCTCGCACTAACATTCCCTTTTAAATCGAATAAAATTGAAATATTAAATTTAATTTTGTGAAATTCGCTGCAGAGTTTAGTTCAGGAGCCAGGAGGTATAGACAAAAATTAGAGAAGATAAGCTGCAGACACTTTTGCAGATGTATCTCCAATTGGGGGTAGATCTCGTTCAGGTGGGTGGTTACAACTAGGGATGTCAAAAACCGGCCCATAAACCGGTTTTCGGTTGTTTTCGGTTTTTTGCAAAGCCGGTTGGACCGTCCGGTTTTAACCGGGCTCAGAGTACCGGTTTTCCGGTTAACCGAGTCTTTTCATTGATTCGCTTACAATTTTGAGCCCCGGATAAAGTTCGAGCGGAATGAAAATGAAACGGTAATGAACCGGCATAAAAACCGTGGTGAATTTAAAATGTTAGCTTCGAAAATTGAGGCGTTTTACGTCCTAAATTATCTTAAAAACGAGACCGAGGCTAATTTCGGGCGCGGCCGAAATTTGGATACCCTTCGCCCCCCGGGCTAAAAGTTTTTTCTGGAGTTCCTATGACTTGTGTTCAATTCTCCCCGCTTCCATGCTTTTCCTTGAATTTTCACATAAGTGCCGGGGCGAAGATTTATTGGGGGAGGCGGGGGACGTGGGTTTCTTAGAAGAACCAAAAAAAAAAGAAGTCTGTGTGTGGGGGGAGGGGGGTTGTACGGCAACCCTATGAACGCATGGCCTTTCCTTGAATTTTTACGTATGTTTGGGGCATCAATTAAAACATTTTTCTATGAGATTTGGTTGAAATTGGTGGACAAAGAACCTAATTTAGGGATTGGGTTTATATGCCAGCCCCATGACCCCAATGGTCCGATTTAATTCATTTTTGCATATCTTTTGTAACATCAATAAAAATACATTTACATGAGGTTCGGTTCAAATTTGTATGCAAATAAAAAGGTTTTCTTAGTAAAATTTGATTTGGGGGAATAGGTTTGTATGGTAGCCCCATGACCACATGGTCGGACTCCATCTATTCATACATATGTTTTGTGTCATCAATAGAAACACATTTGTGTGAAGTTTAGTTGAAATTAAATAAATAACAGGCGCGACAATCCATAATTGGACTAAGGCCGCAGGATGTGTTAGTGACATCCTATTTCCAAGATCTTATCTGCTTTTTGTTGAGGTAATGAGATCAGCATCACGCTCAGCAGTGTTATTTATCCCCATAAATGGGTACTCGTTTAACATCTGAGTGGGATCATAGTCCGTCACAAGCTCGTGAGTTCGAAAAACACCATGGGACACGGTGAGATTCGAACTCATGAGCCTGTGCACCGAAGGTGCGCGCACTAACCGCTCGACCAGCCAGACTACTAGTTGAAATTGGTGTATAAATAAAAAAAAAATCTTAGAACTTAATTTGGGGAGCTAGGTTTGTATGACAGCCCCATGACCCCATTGTCCGATTTGTTCCATTTTTATATATGTTTCGTGCTATCACTAGAAACACATTTGCACGAAATTTGATTGTAATCGATGGGAAAATAAAAAAGTTTTTCTTAGAAGAGCCTAATTTGGGGGACTAGGTTTGTATGGCAGCCCCACGACCCCATTGTCTGATTTGGTCGATTTTTACATATGTTGTGTGTCAGCAATGAAAACACATTTGTGTGAAATTTGATTGAAATTGGTGCATAAATAAAAAAGTTTTTCTAAGAAGAACCTAATTTTGGGGAGTAGGTTTGTATGGCAGCCCCAGGACCCCCTTGTCGGATTTTACCGATTCAAACATACAAACTGCCTGCAACAAAAAGAAGCATGTGTGCAAAATTTCAGCTCCATAGCTTTTAAACTGGCCGAACGAAACGCGTCGCAACAGACAGACAGACAGACAGACGGATAGACGGACATACGGACAGACGGACATCGTCCAATCAACTCAGCTCGTCACGCTGATCATATATATACATATTTTGTATGGTCGGAGATGCTTCCTTCAATGCGTTACAAACTTCATGTCAAAGTTAATATACCCTTTTCGCTTAGTAAGCGAAGGGTATAATAACTAAAAAAATAATTTCCCCCTTGTCCGAATGCATTTTCAACGTGAAAATGACTCTGTAGCATATTCTCCGTCGGGCGTGGTGAGTTTTGCAAACGTCAAACCGATTCACTGTCCACGACGAGTTCATCGTGGAAATTATCTAATGACCGGGGAATCGAAAAATAACACATAAAATGGCAGAGACAAATTGTGAAACCATTCTCGGATTTTAGTTTATGGAATTACCCAGCATTTACCACATATTCCACGACAGTATGTATGCATTTTCATTGAGAAAATCGCTGCGGACTAAAATTTCATTCTCATTCCGCCCGAGGTCTATCCAGGCCTTTAGTAAAAAAATGCATACACGCACTCGTATTGCTGGTGCTCGTATCATATGCACGTATTATAGGGTGCGCTAGAGAAACTTACTAATTGGAAAACTCCCGAGGGGTGAGTTGCGTGGATAAAGGGGAGGGAGTGGGAGGTCCCCAAGTTTGTTTCCCAATGTAGTCAATTGCCATCATGCTCTGATCTAGAGAGCTTCTTTTCTATCGGTCCCTCACTTGGAACATGATCGAGGATTTTTTTCCAAGCCTCGAAGAAATGAGCATTAGGGATGTGTGGTTTCAGCAAGATGGAGCCACAGCACACACAGCACGAGGCTCAATGAATTTGATGCGACAATTTTTCCCCGACCGCCTCATCTCTCTCCAAGGCGATCTCCCATGGCCATGGCATGCTCTTCAGATTTGACGGGGTTTATTTGTAATCCTTGGTTTATGTTGTTCGCGACGCCATTGTCAACATACCGATTGATATGCTGCAAAGAGTGGAGACGAACTTCAAAAATCGACTTAATCAGTGTACGCAAAATGGGGGTCGCGATTTAACCGATGTCATTTTCAAGACTATTTGAAAAAAACTTGGGATAAAAAATTAAAACCGTATTTGAAGTACTTTTGTTTTTATTAACTTTTCAAAGAAGTAAGTTTCTCTGACGCACCCTGTAGCAATAAGGTGAGTGCTCGAAGATTTTTTTCCCGGTTTTAACCGGATGGACAAACAACCGTCCGGGTTAAAACCAGGAGGAAACAACCGAAAATAAACCGGTTAACCGTTCTGTAAGTACCGGTTTTCGGACTAACCGTCCGGTTTTTGACATCCCTAGTTACAACTTACACATATCCGCTAATCCGACAAAAGGAGGAGAAAGTGGACTGTATTTTTAGTCAATTTTCCTTTAACTTTTATTGCTCATCGAAGGTGAAAGTGCTTCAGGTTGACGGAAGGGGAGGAATTTACTGAAATATACTAAGTCCTTCAAAAAATATAACCAAAAGCTTGGAAAAAAAGAACTGCTAGTATTACAAATTTCTCATGAGCTTAACGACGAAGGGTACTCCAGGGGTGAAGTGGGGGAGTGAGATGGTGATAATATAATTAAGTACGATAATTTGAACAACACACATACACTAAAGATGGAGAAAATAAACTGCTTTCACAATTCTTCTGCAGGCCAATTTTGAAGAGGATTCAATGCGTATTTTGCTTTTGAGCGTTACATTTTTCAATAGTTATTCTGATGTTTTCGGGTAGAGCCCCATCCGGTAGGGCAAATTTACAAATTTATTTTTGGAGTAGAGTAGATTTGGCGTAGCATTTTTACCAGAATCTGCTTATCCGTTCAGGAGATAAATGCGAAAGTGTGTAAAAAAGAACCGTCTCCATAATTTTGTTCATTGTGAATTTTGTGCTTGTTTTAAATCCGCTATTCGGGGTGAAGTCTATTTCTACAGACACCCCTATCTTGGATCGTGTCATCACTGAGACCAATGCGTTGTTGTTGCTTTCCCATTTGATACATCCAGATGGAATCCCGTGGTGCAAATTTACTCAATATTGAATTAGTTCAAGAGATATAGACAGTATTTGAAAAAAGGTGTTTCTATAATTTTGCTTATTGTGAATGTTTCGCATATTTCAATAGAAACATTCTGGTTGCAGACAAATCCGGTGGAATCAATTTACCGAAATACTGCAATTCGTTCAAGAAATACAGAACAAAATTATGTGAAAAAGGACAGTCTTCATAATTTTGCTTATTGTGAATTTTTTCCAAAGTTTTCAATACTTATTTTGCTATTCGAGAAAATCTTCGAAAATCCCCTAGCATGTTCAAGCAATTCAGACAGAAGTCTGTGGAAAAGAACTCATTATGAATTGCGACGCAGGGTTCAAACAAAAATCATAAAATTATTAACCCCTTAACGACCACGGTTCCTATAGTAGTTCCGAAAAAGTCGGAAAATTGGAAAAATTGAAAAATTTTCATCAATTGAGAACGGCTGGGCCGATTTGATTCAATTTTTTTCAGTTGTTTGCAATTGCCAGGAGAAGGTTTTTACGAAAGGAAATTTTGGAAAACCCCTCCGGAAAAGTCGGAAAATTGGAAAAATGACTCTAAAAATGGATTTACTAAGTAGATTGGACCAAATTGATATAGAATGTAAACTTACCGACAGTTATAAAGACATTTTTACTTTTAAAGATACAAAATTAAAATGTTTCTATCAAAATATTAGAAGCTTAAATAGAAACTTCGAAGAACTTGAAACGATCTTAGGGGTTATCGATATTCAATTTGATATTATTATTTTAGGAGAATGCTGGTTCGGAGGAAGAGATATTACCGAGGGGATCTATAGTATAAAGGATTATAAGGCCTTCTACACAGTAAACAATTTCAATCAAAATAGTGGAATGGCTGTATATGTAAAACAGAAATTAATTAATAAAATAAAAATAAATGAAGAAATAATGTCTAATTGTAATTGTATGCGAATAGAAATAAATTCTAAAGACATAAATATTAATATAATTGCAATCTATAGATCGCCAGCGGGTGATATTGACATCTTCTTAGATGAAATAGAATCACTTCTCACGCAAAATTGCGTTCTTATAGGGGACGACAATATTGAAATTCGAGACGAATTTCGAACAACCATAGGGGATCAATTTCTAGAACTATTAGTAGGTCGACAATTCATGCCTAAAATTACAATAGCCACCAGAATAAACCCAATAGCACAGAGAAGAGACGGACAACCATCAGACTCGTCTTTAGATCATATTTTTGCAAATATCCACGGGCAAAGTCAACTTGAAGCAGTAGTCCTAAATTACCATATTACGGATCACAGAGCAGTATCGTTTGCAATAGAGTCTCGGGACCAAGCTTATCCGGAAAGACGGAATATACGGGTAAGTAGTATAAATAAATTTAACAAACAAAAATTTTCGGAAATCATTCAGAACATAGACTGGACAGGTTTATATTATTGTACTGATCCTAATACTGCAGCAGAAATATTTATGAAAACTCTGGTTGACTCCATTGGACTTGCGACTACAAAAAAAGAAGTTAGAATCAGCCACAAACAGAGAAACACAAAGCCATGGATGACTTTAGGCTTAATGACTTCTCTAAGAAAAAGAGATAAACTCTACAAAAAATTAGGAAGAGAACCATTTAACGTCAGATTGAGGGAGTATTGCAGGGTTTATAAAAATAAATTTAGATCTCTCATCCGTGAAGCGAAAGATACATACTTCAAGAACCAAATAGCCATTGCAGGGAATGATACTAAACTGATGTGGAAAGCAATTACATCTACTATTGGGGGTGATAATGGAATTTCCAATATAGACACCGTTAATTTGAATGGAACAATAATAAAAGTCGAAGATGATCCAATCACCTGTGCTAATGCTTTTAACCAACATTTCAGAACAGTAGGTGAGAAGATGGCGTCTAATTTACCAAGAGTTGATCTGAGGTCTCCCGTAGAAAGAAATGAGACGTTAAACGCAGATTCCCGATTCAGCTTCATGCGAGTAGATGAGTCAGATGTAACAGAAGCCATTTCCAAATTAAGAGGAGGCTCAGGACCTGGAAGGGATGGTGTGTCTACAGCAATGATTAAAGAAAACAGAGAATCAATTCTAAAACCACTTGTGTATATTATAAACCAAAGTCTCGAATCTGGCATTTTCCCTAAATGCTTAAAAGCCTCTCTAATAACCCCAATTTATAAAAACAAAGATCGTACTCTTATAGAAAATTATCGACCAATATCCACGATATCAAATATAGCCAAAATTATTGAAAAAATAGTTAAAAAAGAAGTCACAGGCTTTTTAGAGCGCAATAACATAATCACCGGGAGACGTACAGGTATAGGAACGAATGATGCGATAGACGCTGTCGCTTCGGAAATTTATCATCAATTAGATATACATACACTGAACCAAATCGCCTGCTAAAGTAAAGAAAAAATGGCTCAAATCAAGAAAAAAAGACAATAAAAAACAGCCAAGAAATATTTCTCTTCATTTGAGAATTAGTCACACTGATCCAAGTGAAATGCCATTACCAGCGCTTTAAGGAAAAGTAACTTTGAATCAAGCAAACTTTTCTTATGAAAAAGAAAAAGAGAATCTAAACAAAAATAAAAAAAGAAACTTGCATCCAACCAACATCGAACACATAACGCCATTCTTCCCAGTCAAACGCGCTACCCACTAAACCATAGACACTTCTGGCTAATCTACTACAACGCTCCAATATAAGGTAAAGCTAAATTAAAGCTTTTCCACAAGCTTTGCACGAAAAATGTAAAAAAAAATTATTATCAAGCATTTGTTTGCTTGAATTGAGAATAATGGTTTAGGCTTAAATCTACTTCCTATTTCTCAAAAGAAGGTCTTGAAAATAGGATCGATTCAAGAAGAAATTATCACATTTTGAGAAATTTTGTCTAAATTCGGGAATTTTGCAAATGAGAAAAGAGTTTCTTAATTTTAGATAGCCCAATTTTTTCAGTGTATGAAACCCATATCTATATTCTTGGACTTAGCAAAGGCGTTCGACACTGTCTCACACCGCTTACTTGCTGTGAAACTGGCGAGAGTAGGCATTCAAGGAAGAGAATTATCTTGGTTCGAAAGCTATCTTCATGAAAGAGAACAGCAAGTGAAATTGAAAAATAGCCTCAGTACATCATTGCGCGGAACACAATACGGAATCCCACAAGGAACGGTACTAGGGCCTGTACTCTTTCTAATATTCATGAATGACTTGGTTGCAATAGAAGACGACATTAAGGGAAAATGCGTTATGTTCGCTGATGATACCGTACTGCTGTTCTCAGCTCCTTCGTGGTCACAGTGTTTTAATATAGCTGAACGAGGAATAAATAGAGTCAAGGAATGGATGGATAACAATCAGCTATCTTTAAATATTGACAAAACAAAATATCTCGCTCACTCCATTTATGAATCCGGTCAACCTGCAAATGAAAAAGAGCTTGTAATCCACAAAAACAACTGCTCCTCAGTCAGTTGCATATGTGGGGAGAAAATTCGGAAAGTAGAATCGATTAGGTATTTGGGAGTCCAAATAGATCAGCACATAAAATGGGCTTTTCAAGCCAGAGTTTTAACTGGACGCCTAAACAAATTGACATATATTTTTGGTAGATTGCGTCGTATATTAAATATCAATACCCTCAAAATTGTATACTACGCTCTCGCCCAATCTATTATTCTCTATGGTTTGCTCTCGTGGGGTGGTGCATATCCCACAACACTCCAACCTGTTATAGTTGCACAGAATAATATTCTGCGATCGATATTAGGTAGACGTAGAAGGGATTCTGCAAGTATTATATACCGGGAATTGGACATAATGCAGCTGATCAGGGCCGGATTTCCCATATGGGCAACCTGGGCTACTGCCCGGGGCGGCAGAATTTGAGGGGCGGCAAATTCTCAAACTTTTTCATTGGTCTAAAATTATGGGAAAGATGCATTTTGAAAACTCAAACATAATTGTAGAAAATAATTTGTTTTTTTAATTTATTCTAGTTGGATGTACATATCCGTCTTAATCCAACTCAACTCAAATTTTAATGTGATTCCGCCTTCATAAATTGGGACTATGCAAAACTTACTTGAAGCATTCGCTCATTCACTCTGAATGGCGTAGAGGCCTTTAGTTCAATTAAAGTAGGAGTATAAACCATCTTTGTTTAAGGCATTGGCTTCACTTTAAACATTATGCCTGAAGCCACATTAAATGTTTTAGATACGCGAGTACTTGGCCGCCAGCTTCTGTTTTCAAGCCTCTAAAATTGCCCCAGACTTGATAAAAAACGAAAAATATTTTTGGTAATAGCGATCCGTTGGAAAGTTTCAAACGCCTCCACGGAAGTAACTCATCTAACCACACATTTTCGTGTGTTATATTACTTCTTAAATTTGTCCCAACATCAAATTCGCTGGGAAGCAAGGATTTGGTTTCGGGACTGGTCCAAGTCTCGATATAAAAAATACGGCATTGGCTATCAAATTTCTGAGTTTCTATCGTGTGAATAGGTTTAACAAAATTTTTAAGAATTTTTACGCTTAAATTTTCGAATTTGCAAATTTTTATTTAATGTATGTACTGAGTTCACCTAGCGGAAAACTTGCATATATGTCTCCCGTGAAAACGGTGCCATGGAGACCCAATTTAAGATGAATGTTCTCTCGCCTTCTGATTGATTGTCGATGACATCTTTTCACTGTGAAATAATATGCTGGCGAAATGCCAAAAACCGGTGTGGAAACTTTCATGTGAAGTGAATATCACCAAGCGAATTCGATTTTACGATCATCAAAATTTTGACAATATTTGCATGGATTTCACGTGAACTGACGGGAAATTCCACCGAAAAAAAATAATTAAAAATATGTAGTTGAAATCAGGAAAATCTAGAACTTTTTAGGCTCCGAATGATTTTTGCTGAATAACATCAGCTCTCCCAATTCGTTTTCGTTATCTTTGTCACCGAAAACAAATTAGGTCAAGGTACATACATATGTTAAAAATTTCCAGTAAGCTTTCTTAATTTTGGTTTTTTTTTTCGGTATAATGCTTTTTTGGTTAAATATGATGCTAAATTAGGGAAATTTTATTTGTTGGGTATTTCACAAAGTATTTGCCAAACGAATGAAATCAAAAAAAAACTCAGAAATTGAAAAGGTATTTAGAAAACATGAACGGATTTCTATAGAAAGTGAAAAGCCGAATGTAATTATAAGAATTGTACAGTTTTCTATGTTATTATTGGAGCTTCAATAATTCCTAAAACAATTTTGGGAGGTGCACGGAACACCTGGATCCCTCCCCCCTGGGAAGCAACATAAAATTTTTTTAAACAAACAACATACGCTTACTGGTAAAAAATATGAAATTTTCAATTTTTTACATACGCCCGCTAACGTTTTGCCTACATTTCCTTTGTGTAGGTGACAACTACTACCTTCAAGCTTAACCAGTGGCGGAGGGCGGTAAAATCGTTACTGCCCAGGGGCGCCATAGAGGCTAAATCCGGCCCTGCAGCTGATGGATCTGTATAAATTTATTATTCTTCGACGTCTTTGGAATTATCGAGATCAATTTCCGGTGATAGGGCACGGACATGGTACTAGAGATGAAACCCGTGGAAAATTTGTCGTCCCCCAAAGACTTACTACACATGGTACGAGGCACTGGTCATACATAGCACCTATTTTATTCAATAGCCTGCCTCCGGAATTACGTTATGCCAGTACATTCTTAAGATTCTCTACAATACTTAGAATATACTTAACCCCTAACGATTAATCACAGTAAAATACCGCTAACTTCCAATTTTGAAAATGTCTTTGTAACTAAAGGTATACTCATAAACTCTAGCCATTTTGTCTTTTCTTATCATTTGTCGTTTCTAAAAAAAAAAAAAAAAAACAAGTCATATTAAGATAGAAGTATTAATTTGCTTTAAACACATAGGTATTAGATATATAAAATAATTTTCTCTGTTTTGAATTTGCTTTTGCATTATGAACATGAAATAACTTTAGTAATATGTAAACTATATATAAAACATTCGTCAATTATTTAGAACTCCTTGCCACGCTCTGGTCCTCCATTGTGGCAAGTAATTTCCTGAAATTCACTGTATTTTGGCAACAATAATGTTAGAAGTATGGAAATAAAGTTTATATGAATATAATGAATATGAATTCATCTATTGAGAACGGCTGGACCGATTTGGTTGAAATTTTTTTTCAGTTGTTCGCAATTACCATGAGAAGGTTTTTACGAAAGAAAATTTTGGAAAAACCCTCAGGAAAAGTCGGAAAAATTGAAAAAAAATCATCAATTGAGAACGGCTGGGCCGATTTGGCTCATTTTTTTTTTTCAGTTGTTTGCAATTACCAGGAGAAGGTTTTTACGAAAGAGAATGTTGGGAAAACTCTCCGGAAAAGTCGGAAAATTGGAAAAATCGAAGTAATTCATCAATTTAGAACGGCTGGACCGATTCGGTTGAAGTTTTTTTTTTCTGTTGTTTGCAATTATGTACCAGGAGAAGGTTTTTACGAGAAAAAATTTAGGAAAACCCTCCGGAAAATTCTGAAAATTGGAAAACTTGAAAATAATTTTTTTTGCTTGCAATTTTTCCACAATAGCTTTTCGAATGAAGAAATATAAAATTCTTAGTAGAAAATTCAGGAAGAAAGTTTTGAATTTTATCGAATGATTTGATGATTTTAGACGATGCAAAGGTGGAAAATTCGTTATGAAGCTTTTGATAATTTCGAATAATTGTGGAATTCATTGTGATAAAATTTTGGGTGAAGAAGCTAACGAGATATATAATTGCTGTGCTGTGAATAACTATCTAACACGCGCAGTGGATTTTCTCACACTTTTACCTTCATCTGCTTCTGTTCATATTGGCGTATCCCGATCGCATTGTTGAACAAATACAAGGACGAGATGGCTGACGACATTTTGCATAGAGCTCGCATAACAACTTCGAGTTTCGATCTTGAAATTAACGACGAGATGCGCAACGAAGCATTAGTTCTGATCGAAGACATGATCGTGCTCATGTGCGGCAGTCTGCTGTCGAAATTGGGAATGCCAGCGCCAAGTCGTTTGATGGACGATGCAATTAATCGAGACTTGCTACGCGAGCAAGATTATGATCGAGATGAGAGTCGCATTGCTGAACGACCCATCGGCTGCTGAATTTTCAAAAATTCGTACAAATCCGTTGACACCGTGATTGACGAGGATGAAGCGCGAACTATTCGACGGAGTTTTTGAACTCGCTTGATGTGCCAGGAGCCCCGCCGCATAATTTACAGCTGAAGGTATGGGATCGATCATAAACATGTTACGGAATCTGAATCATCCGAAATTGTGCAACGGTTCGCGGTTGTCCGTCAAGAAACCGATGAACAACGTGATTCAAGCGACGATCATCAAGGGAAAATTCAAAGGAGAGGAAGAACTTATCCCACGAATTCCGACTACTCCAACTAATCTTCCATTCCAATTCAAGCGAATTTAGTTCCCCGTTCGATTGCCTTTTGCAATGACAATCAATAAATTGCAAGGCCAATCGTTGGAAGTCTGTGGGATTAATCTCGAATTTCCCTGTTTTTCGCACGGTCAGCTGTATGTTGCCTGTTCGCGTGTTGGCAAACCGTCTTCGTTGTTTGTTTTTTCGCCAGAAAACAAAACGAAAAACATTGCTTATAATATCGCTCTTTACTGATTTTGATTCCATTCAAATAAATCACACTGAAAATTGAACTATCTGTGTTTTATTACCACTGTAGAGTTTATTTGAAGGCGTTGAATTTGGGCGAGGCGAATATTTATAGGTATAATTAGGAGGTTGATTGGTAGTCAAAATCGTTCATAAATTTAAAGTTGTGTCAAATTGTGAGCGAAGCGAACAACGCGAGCGTAGCGAGCTCTAGATGTTGTCCCAGCTAGTTATGTATATTAATTATGAGAATTGAGTGACTTCTGCGCGAATATCAGCCGAGTATTTGTTTTAACAGGTTAAAATAACGATACAAATGTTCACCTTCGACGACAAGGTTGTTATATGTGCCATTTGGAACTTCGATTACTCAATTCTAATATAACGTAGATTATTTGAATGAAACGCACCAGTTGACATCTTATCGAACTACATATAATGCGAACCATTAATGTTACATATGTAATTTCAGCCAGCATAATTATCTCAACAACAATGATTTCATTTGTGTATTACACTGTAAATTGAAAATTACAAGAAGTGTTAAATGCAATGCTTACTGTATGTAAACAACTAAACTACTCTGTGTCTGCAGCTGCTTCGCAATACTGACTAGCGCCTGCCATGAAGTCATCAAAATTACTATACAATTCAGCAGGTGAAGAGAAGTATGGTTATTGCCTTTATCTGCTTTGCATCGTTATTTCGTATGCATTTCTAATACGGCTAAATCCGCGGTAGTGTTTAAGTAGAATCCGCGTATCTCCGCGTATATTTTAAACATCTATTTACCTATACGAGCATGATAATGGTTAATGTTTGGTTTGCAAATTTTTTTCTGAAAAGTGCAAAACAAACTTTGGAACGTGCAAGGTGTATTGTACCCATTACAAGCCGAACACATAAAGAAAACTTCACTTTTTTTCAAACCATCATAAAGGTGTAATGTACTCGTACATATAACTGCCAAGGAAAAGTTTAAATTTACTCTTTTTTTCGGAAAGGTAATAACAAGGCCGTTTACTTAATTTTTACTTTTTTTTTATTAATGCTAAAAGTTTCGTATTAAGCCGGTGAAAAAAATCCGATTTTTTATTAACGCTTTCGAATGCTTTAAGTAAAGCGTGCAAATACATATTTTGTAATTACATGGAAATATGAACACGCTGTGCGCGCTAAATGTGATTTCATCGTTGTAGTCGACTCTATGCAGCAAAGGCATCAGCAGAAAGTGTCTTAATTTGCATATCATTGAGTTGCAGATAAATGTATGTACTCGTCAAGTACATTACATAGAGCTAAGGCTAGCGAATTTGGCGGTAATTGACACTAATTGATTCGTTGGAATGAGGTGCGTTTATTGCAACATTGGGAAATATATATGAGTACGTTTCAACACTTATTTATAGAGCAAAAGTGTTGAGAATGATAATGATTGAATTTCACCTTAGTTACCTTTCAGTTAGATTTTAAAATATTTCTCGCAGCATAAAGGACTATGACCAGCGTCCTGGAAGAATCTCATTCAAAATAATAATAGTTAATAGGTTGGCACTAGTGGATTATACAAAAAAAAAATCATATGGTTGATTGTTAAACCTTGTCTTCATTTTAGGGAGTTTTCAAGCACGCATACGTGTAACCTAAGACCCAGGACTGAGGAAACTTTTTCTTGGCTGTGGTTATCAGAAATCTCGTTTAGTACATTACATTATTTTGCAAGCCTGTTGAATTAGATCAAACGCTGATCTAGCATTTTAACCACGGCTTAATACTCGTTTTTGACCTGCTGACATCATTATTTTCGTTATTTTACTTTTTCTCTTGTGATGTAAATAAGACTTCGGCGTTCTTTATTAAGCAGAACGCATTATGTTTTATTAAATAAATGACTGAATTTACTTTCTGAACATGTGGAATAAACGTATTCTTTTGTACACTAGAGTGTTAAAGTATTATTCCTAATGAGTAATCTCAATAAAATATTTAACTCATAATCCCAATTACATGTATTCTATCTTCAATGAAATATCACTGGATTATTCATTATAGCACCTGTGTCAGTTAAATTACTAAAGTCAGAAATAATTATTCAATGCTTTTCATACTCAGTCAGCATACTGTTTAAAATATGTACAAACATTAACATAAAATGTAGGTAGCGTATCGTACGAATACGAGGTTATTTCCATTCATAGCACATGGAAAATTGGATGTTTTCCGATGAATATTTATAAAGATATAACTCCAAATCTGTCATCCGAATCCAGTCATTGTTTTTTGGTTCCTTTATCCATACAGACAGACAATCATCAATTTTATGCATAATTTTAACACATATGCTTTCTGCTCCTATAAAAAATGTACGTATGAATGATGCAACCGTTTTCAAAAGATACGGATGAAATTTTGAATTTATGTATGAACAGGGCCGGAATAACCTTAAAGCAAATTAGGCAACTGTCTATATAGGCCCACAGTTGAGTGTGGCTCCGCTGCCTGCGATATGTGAAAAGTACAACTTAGTCACATTTCCAGCACGCCTCTTAGGCCTTTCATACAGAAAATTAGAAAAAATTTTTGTACATTAAAGGCCCCGCAGGGGGGTTTGTGTCCATGTGACACTCAGCTTGGAAGGCTGTTTGTAGTTGGACAGAGATCTTTGGTGGGTTGCGACGCCACGTACCCGAGCAGCGCAGGGAGGCCCCTTGTATAGTTGATACGCCATGGCGTGGATCTGTGCAAAGACCATTCGGGCGATGACGCACCCGTGCTCCCGAGTCATGTATGGGTAGCTCACGACATGGCTAACCTTTTTCCCTATTCGTTCGGAAAGGCAGTCATACAAGTCGAACACGATACGCAGTGTCTCCTCGTAGGGGAGGAGTCCATTATAAGCGGTCGTGTAGAGCTTCGGAGTTGGCGGCTTCGCATAACCCAAGCCACGAAGGGACTAGTTAGGGAGAATGGCCTTGGCGAAAATGCCTACGCGCCTATATCTAACTAGTTTGTGGATTGATGGCCACACGTCCTGAGTCAAATTGCTGCTTAGTAAACGGACGGGAGCCACCCCCATGTCAACGGTAGCGCTATGAGTCTGCTTTAAGCAGACGAGTAGTCACAGGTCCAACGAACCTGGGATGTGCACATCTGAATTTAACGTTAGGCCTAACCATTAGGAGGCCGAAGGTTGATCACACCTGCTAAAGAAAAGTCTTTGGCGAATAGTGCACCTCGGGGATGGGTGAGCCCAGGGGACCATGGTCCCTTCCCATCTTGGAGTTGGTCTCGAGGGGGCTGTCGGTTGTTAAGCAAGACATCGAGCTGGTGATGCAGCCCCGGGGTTGGGTTCCTGATGGTGAGTGCATTCACCGGATGGAGAAATCCCCATCTGGCAATAAGATCCGTGCCAGTAAATAACTGGAGGTCCAAACCGCTTTCGCAAGGACCGGGGTATAAAGCCGTAAGGCTAGGTGACCCTTAGACAGTAAACCCCGTAGATGGTATTCTTGTACATTAAAGGAAAAAAATGCATAAAAAATTGTTGTCTAATGGGATCTTAGGTTAGGTTAGGTACAGGGGCCGCCAGATTTGCACCCAGCGCACTTAGACCAGAATTTGGTCCATTGTGATACCACCGAGAGAATCATGTCTCTACTAACTGCCTAAGCTAGGAACCAGCCCGTGCTCACAATATATTTATTGAGCAATATTGGGCTTACATCCCGAAGATCATCGGTGTCGTAGAAATATCTAGAGCCCAAAAACGCATTCGTTTCTCAGCCAGGGCGGGGCAGTGACAAAGTAAGTGATACACACTCTCTTCCTTCATCCTAATGGGATCTTAGAGAAAGCATAGCTCCCCGCCAAATAGCGTTGAAAAAAATGTGCTCCACCACCATCATTGAGACAAGATGCGAGTATTTTGGCGGGAATGTATTTATATCAATCCTTTTTGCGGCTGATGAGTTTTTCTTTGGCGGACACCTTTTACAACACAGTTGTTTTTGTGAGATATCATATCTTTTTGCAGTTTTCGATTTACAAAATTCGTAAATATATTATGAAGACGATATTCATTGCCCTATTGTCACGAATTTGTTTGAGAACAATAATTATAAGAATGATAAACCCCTTGCTAAGCTTCGTCTCCTTGGTCTCCTTGGTCTCCTTGGTAACCTTGCTCGCCTTGGTAATCTTAGTAACCATAGTACACTTGACTACTTTGGTGATCTTGCAAACCCTTAGTAACCTTGGTAACCCCGATGGCCTTGGTAGCCCTAGTAACCTCGCTAACCTTGGTATCTTTATACATAACATTAAACTTAATGATAACCCTAACTTTGACCATAACCCTGGCCTATACCTAAACCTCAAACTCAGACTCAACCTTAACCCAAACCCTATCCTTACATTTAACCCTAATAATAACGTTAACTGCGATGTAACAATAACTTTAACCCTATCCGTTACCCTAAACTTGATTTTGACTTTAACCTTAGCCCTAAATTGAGTCTAAACTTTTACTTCATCTCTATCACATTTATCCTAATCTTAAATCTTAATTTTTAATGTAACCATTAAGCCTCACTGGGTACTCAATATGTGATTCAAATAACATCCATATTTCCTAAGTTCCACATTGCGCCTAAGACACATAGAGAAAGACATATACATGTGAAAATATCCTTTTATCCCTCATCAAAGGTCCCGAAAACCTGTTGAGTCCTGACGAGCATTGCTTTTACAACAATAAAGTGGTTTCATGACCAAGAATCAGGGATAGCTATGAAATTCACTATATAACTAACAGTACCTTTTTGCCTACCACAACAGGATCAAACTTGGTGGAATTACAAGAATAAATCTACATGCCAAATTTTGTTCAAATTAACTCATCAGAATTCCTTGAAAAATCGATTTTCCATATGCCATCATCACGTAACTCTGCTTTGAACACAACAGAATACACCGTCTTGACAAAACCGATTTGGTGTCCCAGCGCCATATTTAAGCTTCCACCAAACCAGCGCAGAACGGTAGCGGTACGTGTCAGAATGTATGAAATAGTTTCCGCCGCGGTACACCACGGAGTACTTGTCAATTCTTGTGGTGTGTGTGTTGTGTGTACCGCGTACCGCTACCGCGCTGATTTGGTGGAAGCTTTAGGATCATCGGGATGAATGAAACAGTGCGTATGAATCGCACCTACGTACTCGTATATATGAGACGAACCAAAACAGGAACTTTGACCCGCCCCCGCTCTTGCAGACGATCTAAAACTGAAAATTTTGGTTACAAAAGATTGTTCGGTCCTACCAATTATACTATACTATACTATACGATTCTTTTCTAGGCTTTTTTCGGGCCTATCCCCGACTTTTGCAAAATGCTTCCTTTAAAACATATAAAAAGATTTAAGCGAGAAACTCTATGTATTTTTTCACATTTTCCGCTGTATCTTTTTTTCTACTTCACGGATCGGAGCAAACGATAGCCTATGCACACCTTCACGACAGACTCTATCAATGGGAAAAGAGACCAAATCCCGAGATGCCCTCTGCAAGGCTGTAGCCCTGTCAATGAACGACAAGAACAACAAGAACAACGAGAACAAGATTTTTGAAAAAATGCGATTTTCAAACTCTTATATCTCCGGTGTTTCTTATCGTATCATCTTGAAAGACGGCGCGAGCGACATCGCTTACCGAATTTGAAGACTCAGGACCAACCAGGGTCCGAGCTACAGAGGTCCGAAAACCCGTACTTGTTCCGTCGTGTAAACATAGTCTTAGTCGCTTCTCACTTTTTATTTGTTCAAATTTCTTCGTTTTTCTTTGGCGTGCGGGACGCTCCCGCGTCCCTAGATTAAGCGGATTTTATATTCTCAATTGTAAACAAAAAATTGACATTTGAATAAAATTTTCACACATACTATGAACTGCAATAGTGTGAAAACGGTGCCATTTTTATTTTCTGATGCCCACTGTGGACTAACGCATGCTTTCTCTAAGAATGGGATAAACATGAGCAACATTTTGTACAGAGACTTGTACAAAGGGGCATTTTGTATGTATTAAAATTTGATAGTTGTGAGGTGTTTAGGAATATATTTTATGGAAATTTACTTTATAAGTTAAAGTCGATTGGGCGATGTCCGTCTGTCTGTACGTCTTTCCGTCTGTTGCGAAGCCGTTTACGCGGCCAGTTTTAAAGTTATAGAAATTGTGCACACATGCTTATTACTGTTGTATTTTTGAACCGCTGAAATCGGACCATAGTGTCATGGGACTGCCATACAAACCCATTACTCGAAATAAGGTTCATCAAAGATTTTTTTTATTTACAAACCCGACTCCCCAATCTGGTTCTTTTAAAAAAATTTATTTTCGTGCAGCAAATCCAACGAAATTTTATATTAAGCGTGTTTTTTTGTAAAAAAGGTGCAGGTTAGGGTATATTAGCACAAAAAAACGATTTGGGTTAAAAGCTGTTTAGATCTATTGCACCAACCATGAACTTTGTAAAAAGCTGAAGGTTCAAAGTTGTGATAAATAAATAACCAGTAAATTAACATGTCTTACAAAAACAACAATGAACATTTAACCAATGGTTTTGGTATTAGCTCATGCTTTTTCGTGTTAGAGCGCCTCTGGTTGTCACATCTGTAACAATTCTTCCTGGTTAACTTTGGTCAGAGTACGTACCCTTGATACATTACTGGGTTTATCTGGGTTATGTTGTTATTGTAACCCCATGTAGTTACCCTAAACTAGCCTACACCCGAGCACAATAAAACACGCCTATTATTGTACCCCTGAAATTTTGACCAACAATTTGGGCAAACTTCGGAAAAGTTGGGGGAAAGCTGTATCTTCGCATGAACATTCCTTTCGAGCTCGCCAACAAGACCCCAAAAGTCCCCGTCTGTATAGGAGTGCCGCAAGCTGTGCCACAGAAGGTCAAAAACCATCAAAAACAGGCTTTTCAGAATATCTGGATAAAGGTAACATGTTCCGAAAAGTTGTGTATTTGCCATACATTTGTTGCTCTTGTATGTTTTCTGAATGAACTGTCAAAAGTCGATACTGGTTTACGCACTCCTAACGGTGCCAGAAGATCAAACAGTATTTTCAGAACTGGTTTCATAAAAATCTATATAGCGGCTCTAAACAAATTGCTGCTTTTTTTGTGAATACTGCTGTAACGGGGGAGTATGCTGTAAGGTCGATTATGCGACAAATTCGTAGCTTCTGTAGCTACAAAATAAAATGCCAAGAATCCCCTCTGGTAAAAAAAAAAACGATTAACTCAAACAACAAGCACATTAAGTAGCGAAAACTAATTGTAAAACCAATAAGGTTGCTAACATTACTACAAAATCCTTTTTGAAACTTTAAAATACCATTTGGAGATGTCAAATACTGTCGCCATATTTTCCAAGGTCTTACAAAATCATATTTTACACACACCGAAAAGCAACTGTTTTTCTATATGAAACAATATAGAACTTTCTGTTTGAAGTAACTATTTCGTTTGCGAACATTTGGAAAAAAATTTAGAAAAACTAAGAAAAACCTGACTTTAGTTGGGCGTTATTTTGGCAATTCTTTTAAGATACTTGGTACGGCATCGGTTTGCGTCGGTAACTGGTTCCTAGAAATCGCGACGCAAAACGGAAAAACGCAAAACGAATTGAGAATTTTCGATATCAATTTTTGCAATTTTGTAAAAACTAGACTATGGAATACGCTTAGACCAATTAAAAAATGTCCCAACATCTGGGTAACCTTTTTGGTCTAAAATCTATAAATCATAAATCATCATAATAATCCAAAGTTAGAATAAAGGAGGAAGGGTTTTCTCATGATGACTTGAAATAGAACCATATCAATCTTTTTCTGAGCATTGATAACATACAATACGAACTCGTTTAAGAAGCAAACACACGCTAAATCATAGGCTAGTTGGATGTAATCAGGAGCAAAAGGTTCCATTTATCGTTAAAAGGTATCAAAGGTTATATTCTCGTTTGCCCTATTATAATTTTGGGGCCAGCAGTTAAAACTGATGGTAGGCTAAGCTGACCATACGTACAGCATTTTGCTGTACAGTACAGCATTTTGACCTGTCGTACAGCATTGGGAAATGTACAGCAAAATGTACAGCATTCCCCATGACACACAATGAAACCTAATACACTAAATAAGAAGCTCCTCGGTGAGTCTTTTGATCAGTCTTTTCTGCCTTTAAGTTTGACTTCTGCATCCTGTACGATCGATAATTAGCGAGATAATGGCACTTTTGTGTTAGACAATCGTTCATTTTCGATAACACGGGAACCCTTCGCGATCTTTCCGAAATTGGCACATTGTTTATAAGGGTATGTACGGGTATGTTCACCGAGTGACAAACTTGCATTTATGTCTCCCATGAAAAATTTGCCGTGGAGACTAGCCTTTTATTCACAAAATTCAAGATAAATATGCACTCACGGACTGATAGATTGCCGATGACACATTTTCCCTATGAAATAAAGTGCAACTGCATTGTTTTCGCTGGCGAAATGTAAAAAATCGGCGTGGAGACTTTCGTGTGAAGTGAGTACCACCAAGGGAATTCGATTTCACGACCATCAAACATTTTTCCAGTATTTTAAAATGTTTGTACATACTCTAACTTGGAAATTCTTGAGTGAAATTTTGAAATTTGGCTGACTTATCACCGCGCTGTCCACAGTTAGTGACCATTTCAAGGCTCTAGCTTCCAAGGTACACTATTACAGCTGTCAAAAGATGCGATTTTAATTTATCGCAAAACTGTACTCCATCAAATTCCCCTATCAACTTCTATAGGATAAAGCATAATAAAGAAAGGACTCTGCAAAGGTTTTTAGATAAAGATTTTACGATTAGATTTGTCCCTTGAATCCGTTTAAATGGCGTTAAGGGCCTAGGGATTATAGCATCACTAATGTAACCATAGAGTAATGCATATTCTCTTCCAAAAATATCGCAAATAGGATACGGCACTCTTCCACCGCTCTGGAGGGTCACCTCAGACTTCTCTCCATAGCTACATTGAAACTGTGCCTGTAAGGCTATAGCTGAAGAATTCTCGGCCCAATGAGGTATCAGTTCATCTATTCCAATAAACGAAACGAAGCTTTTAAGTAAGTAAGTACTTTGCGGGCATCATGAAAAGCTAGATGCCGGATCACTGAAAATCTGCAATTTTTGAAATCAATCCCAGCCAGTATTGGCGTCATATATCGTCCAAATAGTCAAAAATAAACTTCACTTCATGTATCACGAGTCGACTTGTTGCATCTACAGGATGCATTGAAAGTGAAACACATGCTGGTCAGCTGAGGGAAATGCCATTAATCAATATGGGTGCTTGCATATGGGAAATATAATGTTTCAATTCTCCTCAAAAATGATTCGTGAAATTCTTCTTACTTTATAAGACAAACGCAAGTCTGATTCTTTACGTATTCATGTTGTTGACGTGTACCAGCACATCAGCGCTATGCGTTGTGACAAGTTGACCGCAATACCACACTTTTGCAGACAACAAATATTTTTATAAGTGTAGCTTGTGTTTGTAAAGATGTCAACATGTTTCCATTGAAACCATTCCTCCTTATTTTTGCAACTTTTAATAATCATTTTGACGTGGGATTCATGTGGACTTATTTCGCATTATTCATTATTCATTCATTTTGCGTAAGTCATGAATACTTTTCACGAGCGATGCATTAAACATATATGTTACACAACTATCCCGTCATCTTTATGAGTAACGATTTTGTAGTCTTTATCCGTAATAAGGCGTGTATAGATGATACAGGGGGACATCGTCATATACTGTTTGTATGAAAACGTGATAAATGACAAAGGTGTCTGAACTGAAGTGTAGTGCATGAATGATAGGTGACACATGTGTTTTTGCTGGCTGGGATCTTTTGTTGTATGAGTATAATCTTATTTCAAGTACTGTTCCCTGTTATGATGATTTTTGTCAAGAAGAACCAGTGGCGTAGATAGATGTTCAGCTGAGATTCCGGAGGAGTAGGTTTGACATAGCGAAGCAAATATTGTTGTGGGCTGAACTAAAAATTGAAGGCCCATCTGCAATATCGAGCGCATATGTTAAGAATCGTTCCCGCACCAAGGATGGATACGGTAAACATATGTCTCAACGAGTGTTGTATCTGCAGCATACAATAATGTTCTGCAGAGCGAGGAAGCAGGACGTAAATACATTGAGGCAGCCTCTGTGAAAGATGATCCAGCGGATGAGTGAACGATATGGTTGTGAAAAAAGATTCAAGTTCAAGCCGCTCATGTACCACTGTATTACAAAATTTTCCTAGTGAATCTGTGATCTGTTCTTGTGGTAGTAGCACTATCTCAAAAACCTCTTGACGAAATCCAAATATGGCTGAGGATTTGCCAGAAAACCAAATTCCGCAAGCATGTGTACAGCATTGAGTCTTCGGGGTATTCTGGTCACCTTATGGGTAGGCCTTAATTGTTGTTATAGATTTTTATTGTTTATGTTAGTCTTTAACCCTCCCCTCTAAACAAAATACTGGCTGGCCAAATAAGACTCTCCTCAAGTTTAGGTGGGCCGCAGGAGGACAATTTCAAAAACTTTTATGTAATCGTGTTACGAAAGTTGATTACAGAATATTACTTTTAAAATATAGCGGAGAGTCTAGATCACTATAGTATAGAGGCTTCGGGACTATCCGTGAGAACTTCCTCCTTTCGAAAATGTACTTCAAGAACATCAAAAAAATAAGACAAGAAGCGAAAACGTGAAAATATGATTGATCTGCACGTAGCCACAATTACATGATTTGCTCCAAATTTTGGACAGATTATAAAAAATGTTTAGCCCCAGTCATCCGAGGTCGCCCAAAATAACATTAGGAGGCAAAATAGTCAGAATAAATTAATTTCAGCAGAAAGGTGGCTAAAATAAGACAAAAAGTTGTTTGTGATATGGTTTTAAACAAACTCATGCACCAATACTGCTTGATAAGTATAGGTCTAAAAATCAGGCACTTGAGCTCTAATTATTATGTTGGAATTTCACATTCAGGGGATTTAGTCACCAATTCCAAGATTTTCGTAGTTTTTAAAGCTTTGTCATTTTTCCAAATAAATCTCAATTCATGTTCGGTAAAGCCTTTGAATTAACTGCATTTCGGGACAGAACAGTTTTGTGAAGATACTTAGTATTGTCCTGTACAAAAAAGATGAGCTGTCTTTTAAAATCAAATAACCAGCCTCAAATTTTAGGTATAGTATTTGGAGAAAAAAACCTAAAATAATCTTGCATAAGCCACTGACGAGTTTTAGTAATTTTTGTAGACTTGAGTTCAACTTCTGAATTTGTTCACCTTACCAATTTCACCATTTTTGTGTTGATACAGATTGTGTTGCTTCGACATGACCGCGGGCCGTACAGAACTGCGAGGAGGGCCGCATGCGGCCCGCGGGCCGCGAGTTTGACACGTCTGGCCCATGTATATTTGTCTTGCAAATACGAAACATCTTGAATTGGCTCGAGCGCCCCGACATGTCCTAATCCAACCCTGTTTATGAATACATGCAGTATGCAAAATATTTTTCAAATAATAAAAGAACAACACAATATCGGATATGATGTCAAAACGACCAATATCAAAAACTTGAAAATTTAACATTTTCGACATTGGCTATTTCATGTCATACCTATTTGTAGTTGTACGAATATTTATCTGCAACAGAAACTACCAAAAATACATTTCCAGAAAAAAAGCGAAAGTTCTACGGAAACGTGCAGACAAGTTTCAATATCAGACAGGGCGAATAAATCCGATTAAAAGTTGGTCCATCCATGATGATGTTCGGCGGCTCTCTGTATAGGTGTTGAAAAAGAAGATTCAAAGCGAATCAAACGCGGGGCCAAACACGTACATATAAATATACGACGAGAGAATGAATGCAATTCTGTATTGTGTACATATAATTATGTAACACAAACTTAATAAGGAAGATAAAAGATAAACTTACTTTTCCTGTGCGCTAAACGTCCGTAACTGTTTGGGGAATTAGCACAGCTATGAAGAAGCTATATGGCAGAATAAAGGCAATACTACGAGTATTATAAGCGATTGTATATGTAGACATTATAGTAAGTAGTATCGATTGGATTCATGTTGAGAAACATATGTCTAGCAGTACAATCAATAATAAATGCTAATAGCAGATCAGTAATACCTATGAATTCTATACAATATTGTGTTGGCCATGAAAATGACCACAAGACATGCATTTTATTCAACTTGCATCATTTACAAAATGATTTTCGCAAAAATGTTTGTGTGCACATACAAAATGTGTATTTTCATTTAATATGAATGAAAAGATGCATCAATCATGATTCAGGAATTTATTACTCAAAGAGTTAAAAAAATCTGATAAATTGTGCAGGCTTCAAAGTCGAGTAGCGAAAAATAGATGATGTAGTTTGCAGTAGTTACATTGAACATTATGATCATCATAAAGGCAAGTGGTGATATGATATGAACGCAGTACGTAGTATACCTACATAACGTACACACAAGATGAATAGATAGCATGAAATCTCAAATGTAGATAGAGATACACATCTGCCGCGTTATTCGAATGCGAATAACTATTTTAAAGGTCAATGCTATTGAAAATGATCAAATAAAAATAAATTGATACGCGACGATGAACGCTCCAGTATCTTGTTTGTTTAAATTTCAATTTAGATTTATGTGTACATATTTTAAAAGTGCCGGTACATTATGTTGATACTATTGTTTGTAGTGCTAGTTAATCTGCGAAATGAATACAGTTGATGTCATGATGTGGATCATGCGATGATGATATGAAAATGACCTACAACAATACGAGCAATAGAAGAGGGCATGACTATTAAGATCAGACGAACGCACTGGTAATTGTAATTAGTTTGTAGGTCAGACATTTCATTGATCATTGCGCTGCAGGAGTGCTAAAGGTTAGTAGATATTTTCTGCAACCATTTACCATTAGGCCTAAGACTTAGGCGCTGCAACGAACCGATTTCGATACATATGTGTCTAATTTTGAATTTTTGAAATTTTCAAAAAGGAAAGACCGCCATATTTATAATGCATCGATAATTTTCGTGAGTGAATCGACAGTATTCCAATTTTCGTCCAAATTTTCCCTACATTGACAAGAGCTTTATATTGGGTTAGATAAGTGGCACCCCAGCTTTTCGGGGTCACGGAACACCTAGCATCGCCGCTTTTCTGGCCGGAACACCTCAAAACAGGGATTAAAATAAATCATATATGTAGTTATATGTCCAGAAAAGGGAAATTGTGACGACGAGAGCTCGTTGTGAATGGCCAATATATGTGGATAAAGTACAGCTTTTGTGTTTTTAAATCGAAATTTTCCGATAGCTCAGAAATTCGTGAGTAGATATTTATAAAATTTTTAAACTGGTAGGACACCGTCAGCCTATATATTTGGTATAAATTCCGAGGCCCTAGCTATTAACCAATTGTTTGAAAAGGATACCAAAAATGTTAGTAAGACTTAAAATTTGGACTGTTGAACATTCGTTTAAAAAAAATTGTAGAAAAGTCTTCATTAACACAAATTTGTTCCTTTACTTTATTTGCACCTTAATTTAAATCCAAAAAACCTCGTCACAAACACTGTGGACATGCTTTATTTTCTGGTATACACTACATCCTTTTCCATTTCATATATTTAGTAGAAAGTTGTAAAAGAAAATCGGCCGAATCTCTGATGCTGGTCAAATATTTTACAGTTAAGTTTATTTCCGGTATAGTGTAGTAAACTTAACTTCGGAATTTAAAAACTTACAAACATTTTTCCTTATGGATTGTTTGCTTTTTTGTTGGAAGCTTTTTCTGAATTTCCTATTTTTGAATATCTTCGTGAAAACCCTGAGAGATATTCACGGAACCTTAAGGTACCGCGGAACTCCGTTTGTTTGTTTGTTTGTTAATTTGTTTTCGAATTACCTGCATAATACTCTATCCAGAGTGAACGAAAACGGATTGATTTCGCCGTACGTTTTCAGAAATCACCAAAAAGTGTTCACAGTGCACTGTTTGTAATTCCATATGACAACCGACAATATGTAATATTTTGCCTATAAATCGTTCTAAGCTTAAAAATGTTGCATCGATAGTAATTTGCAAAATATATCGTCACTTCAAACTGACCGTCTATTCTCTTATCATAGAGAAATTAAGAACATTGTCAAACACACAAAACTGAACCATTTGGTCGGGTGTCAGTTAAAATATTGGAGTGAGCCGAAATGTGCTGAATAGGGGAATTTAGGTTTTAGACCTGGGTGCTTATACGTTTTCATTAAAAAAAATCAAGGTTTCATAGAAAACACGCAAATTAGCGTATTTTCAATGTGTCAATTTGTATGGGAATTGAAATGTTTTCGGGCTGTTTTCATACGAAAACATGAAAATAGCCCCAAATTACATGATTTCCCTCACTGTGAACATATTATAAACGCTATTTCTACAATTTTGTTTTAGAAGATTTAGATAACAAAAAGATCCTAGCTTTGACAGTTCTTCATATTAAATTCAATAAGATTGCGAACAACTAGAGAAAGGCAAGACTTGCTTTACCCGGCTATATACGATAAACCCTTTCGGCAAATTTTAACTTCAAAAGAAAAAAGAATGTTGATAAACTCAAATAATAAAGGATGCTTAAAAATTGGATGCAGTTTTGCAGCGTTTTCTCTTCATTCGTATTATTGCGCTTCTGTGGAAGAGCACAAAGTTTTCCACATGAGTAAATGAACCGAACATGATTTTCCGGCAACAAATTTTTAATCTGTGCTTACATTTAATTTTTCTAGCAGGACTTCCAGATTACTTCAATAGGGCTTGCCTGTGCGAAACTCCAGATCCAATGTGAAAAAGTGGATGAACGTAAAACCCTGTGCTTCTGTTTCTATTCTATCGATACGCTTCTATTTTGAAATTTGAGGAAGTGCTAACTTTTCTATTGCAGTTCCGAAAATGGTTTCACGTTTTTATGAACACACACGTTTAATAATTCCAGCAAACAGTTTACTTTTGCTTTACTTGTCTTACGTACCAAAAGTAATAATAAAAAATGTATGTAGATTTATCCCCTTGATCCCCCCCCTTATCTACGCCACTGCCCCTCCCCCTTAACCTATGGCGCAAATTGGTGTAACTTTTTTTCTGCGTATATTGGGCAATGTATTCAACAATATTTGACATCAACAATTTCTTTTCCTTTTGGACGTTTGGGTTTTGAGCTATCTGTGCTATACTTTAAGTAGACATCTATATGTCGGAGTCGGTTAGTTCGGAACAGCTGGGCCGAAAAAAATTATGACTCGGTCGCGGCGAGCTTCAAGGAGTGGAGTGACGTCTGTGACGACAAGCCCGCGTTTTTCGGAGAGGTTTGCGAAATGTTACTTGTGTCTTGTGCGACCTACATTTTTCTTTGGAAGTTGGATGTGAAGGGTCAAGTGAAGGAGACGGTGATTTGTCGAGAAAGGAAGCCCGTCGAATATGCGATCTTCTGGAATTCACTCCAATTGTCGGAAAGTCATATGGTGTCATAATAGTATAGTAACTAGGTGATTTCAGATTGCAAAGTGTGGTGAAGAAAATTGGTTCTTTCGTTTCTTATGTTTTTTGGGGTGCTGAGCTAGAATCCGGAGCTTCCCACCAAAAATTGCGTTGCGGAACAGGGTCTAAACCGCGAAAAACCCAAAATTTTCGGAGTTTTCCTGTTCTTTTGTTTATAACTCCGAAAGTGTACATTTCTCCGAAAAAATGTCCATGAAAATATTAGAGAAAACATAATTGCGGGTTTAACGCGCCATTAATCATTACAATGTGTTAAGCGGTATTGCTACAATTGAATCCTTTTTTTTTGCGTTTTTTTGCAATTTAAACCCTGTTTTGCAACGAAATTTTGGTGGGAATTTACGGATTAATTCTTCTTCTTCCGGCAAGGTGAAATTTGAAATATTGGATGCCACAAAGAGATTTCTTATCCAATCAAACTGCTGTGTGTTTAACAAGGGGTAATATTACCGTTGCTCAACTATTAGATTTTTTTATTTTATCACTTGCGGTGTTTAGGTATGGAAACATTTTCAGGTTTCCCTCTGCATCATGCCTCTTCCAAAGTAATAGTTTGCTTTTCATGGCATTTATTTTATCAGTATATGTACGTCAAAATATTTTTGCCCTTACCTTGAATTGACCGACGTGAAAATATCAAAAATATCTGCCGAATATGCCAAAATGCAGCGCCAACTTAATCCTGAAGGTATGCCATGAAACTCTCTCACAGAACGAGCAAGTAAACTATTTACAACGATTTTTCTATAGTGTGTCGGTGTACTATTATGTCTATCATGTATTTATACACAAATATGATTATTGAAGGCAATAATTTTAGATTTTGTGTGTGTTTACAGTATAGGTATTATCGAAATTTTCAGAACATCATATTTTCACAATTTTTTCGCGGAACCCCCGGGGTGGTCTCGCGGAACCCCGTTTGGGAAGCACTGCACTAACCAATCCACAAACCAAACTGATCACACTTAGCGGCCCTAAAGAGATGCAGACATGGGCGTAGCCAGGATTTCGGTCAAGGGGGGGGGGCCAAGTCCAAAATTTTTTCATCATGATTTTCTTAGGAGTTGACATTTCCGGTCTCAGAAATATTGTTAGATAATTTTAGTAACCTGGCTTGTGGTTGGATTGGTGCACAGAGTCACGGATTTCAGACTCATCGTGAACGAATTCATTTTATAGTGCTTTTCGAATTCACGACCTACGTGACGGACTATGATGTCGCTGAGATTATAAACAAGTATCCATTTATGGGAATAAATAACATTGCTGGGCGTGCTGTTGATCTCAACACCTCAACAAAGCAGCAGTTTAGATCTTGGAAATTGGATTTCACTCACACATCTGCGGCCCAAGTTTACTGGTGGACTGCCACGCAATTTATATTTTTTTTTAATTTTAGAGTCAAATTTTAAAAATACCAGCGTACAGAGGGCTGCGCCCGCAATACGAGTGTTTGGATACATACATAGTGAATAATTTTGAACAGTTTATAGGCAAGAAATGAAAATTATGCACAATATCAATGAAATGCTTCTTGTAAATCTATTTTTGGATTGGTCTAAAAATAGATTTACTATGTATCATAGGTACACATATTAGCTGAATTTATTAGCTGTTTTTTCTTTTGTTTAGCAAAAGTCAACAGTCTTAGTATTTAACGTATACTTTGATTATAAAGGCAATGACGTATATAAGCTTATGCTAACCAATATTTGTGCAAAGTTACTTATAGCGGTTTAGGAAAACGGAGGTGAAAAAGAAAGCTTAGCTTAAAACGCCCATAACTCTGTTACCGTTACTCCAAACTGGAAAAAGCAACTGGTATGAAATGTACCCATCGAGTTCTTTGACATGAGTACCCATACGTCCATGTCAGATAAAAACGAAATAGTCAAATCTCCGGGACACCCTGTTATCTTTGCCCTACCAACTTCTAAGTATTTCGTGCCAAAGACTGTTGCCATTGTACAGTTTCCTACCAAATTGCATGACGATCGGTTTAGCGGTTCGCGAGTTATTTAGTGAACAAATTTTCAAATGCCCGCGACACCCTGTTATCTTTGCCATACCAACTTTTAAGTATTTCGTGCCAAAGACTGTTACCATTCAACACATTCCTGCAAAATTTCATGACGATCGGTTGAGTCGTTCGCGAGTTATTTAGTGAACAGACGGACGCACAGACGGACGGACAAAATCGATTTCATAAGGGTTTTTTGAAAAATCTAAAAAACCCTAAAAATGGAGATGAGAATGATTTTCTTTTGCATTCTGATTACTTTCAACGGGCCTCCAATATCTGCCTTTAAGAGCGTAGTTTGTCTAATTTTCAGTGCAATTTTTGTATCTCGGACTGCATATTCCACTTACGAAATCGGTTTGTTTCGTCTTTCGTCTTTCATCTTAGCAAAATAGCATCGTCAGAATATTTATAACGGTTTTAATAAGATTTCTTCTAAATTTATCAAAGTAGTAACAGTGGCTAAATTTTATTGCGGGTATGATTCAGCTAGAAAATAAATTTTGATTAAATAACTTAAAAGACCCGCTCTGTGGCTCACTTGGTTGAGTTGCACTCTACGATGCTAGTAATCTAGAAGTCCGGAGATCGAATCTCGGCGTGGTCCAAAATTTCTGTACATGTGCGGATTGAAAATATATAGTGCTTGCAACATTATATACACTCCGAAATGATATGCAATGTAACGTTGACTCGAAATTACCTATAAACGGCTGACTTAACGCACCATGGCCTCACATGTGGCTATACGGTACTGAAAAGAAGAAGAAAAACTTGAAAGACACTGAAATATGAGACCCGTTCTTTACAAGTTCCCTAGCAAAGCAAAGCTGTATACCATTTTTCACCCTTTCAGATGAAAATAAGTTGAATTCAACTAACTTCCCGAAGGGACCTTACGGTTGAAATTGTGTTCTCCAGCTCAGAAGCCATCAAATGAAACAGGAAATATGGGATCCACGCAGCCACAGTAGCACACTCACAAGTTAAATGTGTGTGCTGGTACGCAGCCTCCGTCAGTTACGAGAGGCCACTTGCTGTCATCTATTTGTATGCACCTCCTGGCTGCAAACTGTCCCGATCATGGCTTCTCCGGCAGCACTTGGAGTGTTGGAAAAGGCAGAAATTTTTTAAAAATGTTGTATAGTGCAGCGATTTTTTTACTACATCCATAAGGATTTTTTTACCATCTTCATCGACCAGGGGGGGGGGGGGCGACAGCCCCTCCCTGCCCCCCTGGCTACGCCCATGGATGCAGACAATAATTATAATGGATTATAATAGAAAACTCAACCTGGAATGTTGAATTTTAATCGCATTTTATTCATTGACTACTGAAAAAGTTATTAAAAATTATTAAATGAATAATTTAAATTTTAATAAACTTCAAAATGAAAATTTTTATATAATACCTGGCCGTCTAACCTTAATGCAACTACATACCGAATGAAATGTACATTAACGGAAGTGCATCCGACCACTATTAATTATAAAATTAGTATCTAAAATACCGACTGAAATTCAAGACCTAAACCACCAAAACTTTCGGTAGTTTTCAAGCGTAATACCCAGCACAACATTTTATTTGAAAGTTCAACATTTTTTTTACTGCAAAATGCATAAAACCTCTCAACCCCATCGCCTTTTGACTATAATATCCACCACATCATAAAGCAACAACAAAAAACCTCTCTGTCGTTAATTTAGTTAGTTATAGTAGATAAAGTATACGTCATGTACATTTCTGTATGAATACAAGTAATATCTACTATAAAAAAGATACACGTATCCGTAAACAACGTGTCGTCGTCTTTACCTCCAACGTTGATGCAAAAAAAAAACCAACAACTTTAAAAAAAAATTTCTCAAAATACCTTTTGTTGACGTTGAAAAGTTTTTTGAACTTCATAAATTCCTTTTTGAGGCAGCCACATGACGTCGACTTTAGCGTTGTCGTCGTCGTGTCGACGACGTGTCCTTAAGAGGGTGAATAAGGACCACAACGAACTAGCTGCGCTAGCTTGCGAGTTTATTCGTGGAACTTAATTAGAAGAGTGTTTTTCGTATAAAAACATTGAAACTACCCCCTAACTAGGAGAGGGTGAACTTTATGTTGCACTTGCACAAACTTGGTGAAAAGAACTGAAATTTTAGTATGATAACTTCATGGGTTGCATCATGCATCTGTATAGCACTGAGATTTTATTCAGCTTTTTTTTAGATTTATTCTAATCTAACACCATTGCATTGCACTCGTGAAAACATAACAATTAGCACAGAAGTTGTATGTATCGGCAACTTTCGTTTGAACTGTCGTCGCGCGAATATTGATAAACCTCCGCGCATACATAGATTTAATTATTATTATTATTACGAATGCCAGTCACACACGCACTACAAATCGATATAATAATACACGTATGCCGCGCGTATTTGCCATATGCAAGTTCAATTGAAAAATGTGTTTTTTATTTACACAATTGCCGTATGCGCGAGAAAACCGCTAGTTACGGTCGCCGCGTGGGACCACAATCGGTTATAGACTGCGCTTGGATTCGGCTTTTTGGACAGTACAGACAGGCTAAACTACTATCTGCCAGCTCTCGAGTAAATGTTGGCAATGTTTAAAAATAATGCTTTCTGCAAACCGGTAAGTAGCAGTTGAACAGAATATCTTGAATCGCATACGTACATTCGGCGGTTAAAGATAGCTGGACTCGCGTAACGATGATAATGTATGTATAATGATAACTAGCAAAAAAAAATGTATCGTTCATAGAATCAGCTATAATCGGCTCTATTGACTGACGGTACTGTTTGTATACACAAAGTTATAAATAATAGGCGCCTGTCTATATTTTGTCTTGACCGTATCTTTGCATCTCTTGTTGTGGTCATTAAAAAAAAAGCCAGTTTGCAGTTTGATAAATTTTTCGGATATGTGATATACAGTAAAAATAGATGAGGCCGCTGAATGAATTTTGATGGACAGTGAGACATTTTGAAGAATGCTATCATAAATTTATAAATATCATTTCAGTTTTATGGTTGTACGAGTTGCATATTTGCTTTGCAAAAAAAGATACATTAATATTGGGTCGATAACAGAAGCAGAAAGATTCGCATAAAATCGTTTTCAGCAGATGTAAGCTATAGAAAAAAGCAAAAAAATAAAAAAAAGCATAAACCTAAAAAAACTGTCCGAAAGGACATAAATTGCTAATTGTAATTTTTTTTCAATCTTTATAAACAATCTAAATTTTGCCTTCATATCAACACAAACTCCTTCAATCACTTAACTTTGAGTATGTCAATGAGTCCTTATATAAAAACAAGCAGTAAGCCGGTTCAACTTCACCTACCCTATGGGTATTCGAGTTTTGGTCGCCAGGATTTTGAAGGTGATAGCTCTTAACTCATTTCTTCCCAGCGTTGCGTATACGCAACACGAAGTTTGACCTCTGTAAACACCACCAAATTTAAATTGAAATGGAAAAGGAATCATGTAATTTTTAATGGACATTTCTTGGCTTTAATTCTGCATATTTGTTATAGCGAATCAGCCATTGGGTCCTTAAGGATATAAGAGAAAGTAATAACATTATTTTTAGGACATTTTTTGTCATAATTTTAAAAATATTCAAATATGTATCTTAAAATCAATATCCAAATGCACTTTCTATACGACAAACAATTGCTGATTATTTAATTTAACTTGGTTTTGGAAAAAGGTTGGTCCTTGCTGCAAGAGCATGCGTTAAACATAGGTGATGCGTTCACGCAACGTTGGGAGTTTCCTGGTACAGTAACACTGGGCCAAACGCATAAAGAGCGAAACATTTTCTTGCTATGTAACGCAGGTTTCGCATCAGCAATATTTTAAAATGAGTTCTAAATACTTCACACTACGAGACACATGTGACTCATGGTATTCATATCCAGTACTCTTTTGTGAGTCACATGTGTCTCATTGAAGAAAGGAAAACGGTAAAAGAAGTTGCGGGACAATGACAGCTAGATACTTGTCAGTTGGTCTAAAGCAATTTTCCAAATACATATGATGGTGTCGAGATATCGAAAAAATTTTCAATGATTTCTACAGTGGAGAAAGAAAGCCTTTGTAGTGAATGTATATGTACCCTGAAAAGTCTATGAAATTATTGGTACAGTGTTCACTTCACGGTAAGGTCTGAAGTCAACGAGTATGGGATCAACAACCTTTTCTATTTATTTATTTATTTATTTTTGTTACTATTTTTAACGGACCGAAGCCCTTGTTACAGACATAATATAATTCACAATGCTTAAAATGTAGTATCACTAGACCAATATAAAAAAGACAATTATAGGAAAAAATGCATATTAATTAGTATAAAAAAAAAATAAAAAAATAAAAATAAATTTCAAATGTTAGAATAAAGCTGAGAACAAAGTCAAATTCAAAACGATAACCACGGTTTTTAGTTCATTATAGCTAGAATTGAATATATCGATATGATGAGAGACTACGTTGCCAAAAAGTTTCATCCTTTCAATTGGTGAAAATTTTATATAATTTGTTCTACAACTACATAGATGAAAAAGATTATTATTCCTTAAGGATCTAGACAGTGGTTCCCAACTCGCAAATGACTGCGGACCACTTTGCTTGAAAATGAGTCACTACGGACCACCATATTTTTTAATACAGGGAATTTCGCGATTTTTCCACAAGGTTTTAGACTTTTTTATTTGTTTTTACGACACCTTATGACAAAAATGGCTCGAAACATCAGAATAAAACACCACATTCCTCCTCTTTAACCGCCTCGTATTGAAATAATTTGAAGCAGACTCTACATAGGCTTTGTCGAAACATACACAAAAAAGCTCGTCCGAACCATGCGCAACAGTTCACTCGAACCACACTCAAAAGATAAACGAACCGTCAGCGGGTTGAATTCACTGAACCACCCAAATGACGATAAAATTCGATTCCTCTGTTTTTCTTTTGTGTGGTACGGCGAACATTGCGCTAAGTTGGGCCGGCTTTAGAAAAACTGAAAACCTGCAATGTAACATTTCATCGAGTAACTTAGTACCGACTTTTGTCGATCTTTTATGAGCACTCTTACACCTTCGACAAAATAAAACTGGGTGAAGAGTTTACCGTAGTAAACTCTTCGCCAAAATTAAAGTATAGGCACAGGCAGTAACATCGGCAGTTCTTTAGGTTCTTCAGAACAGGAGAGACGCCTAACTTTCAGAGTTAAAGGCGTCTAACTTTGTCCGATAATAATTCATTGGATGCGGTTTTACCGGATTAAGGAGGATTGAAGTGGTTGATTACTCTAACATGGTTTGTCTTCATATGATACTGTGGCAAAATTTGGACACTGTGCTGCTACTGTGCCAATTAACTTAAGGAGTAAAAACAATTAGGTACAGACAATAGTGTCACATTATGCGAGGAAAAATCCACTGCTTCCCGAAAATCACCGGTACAATGTAGACTGAGACCACCGAGCTTTTTGCAACTTGTCTGCACATCGCATTTGCAGATCAACCACATACCTAGTAGCGAAAGTATTCACTTCTTTATTTATACTATGAAATTGTTCAAAGCTCATGCCAGTTATTTCAATTAATCACGATTAAAACTCCTTTTTCAGAAGTAGTCCCCATAGTACTTCGCGGACCACTTTCGGGTCTCTCACGGACCACCTTCGGTCCGCGGACCACCTGTTGGGAAACAGTGATCTAGAAGGAACTCTAAAAGTTATATTATTGAGCATATCAGGTTCCACAAGATTGCCATTTAGCAAGTTGAAAAGAAAAACCACGTCGAAAAAGGCTCTTCGGGTATCAAGAGTAGTTGCATTGATTAAATTCAAAATGTCCGAATAAATAATATTCTCCCGGGTTATGTGCAGCTTGTAGGCAATGAATCTTAAAAATTTATTTTGCACTTTTTCGATTGACATTGAATGTATTTTATAATGGGGATTCCACAAGACAGAGGCATACTCAAGTTTGTTTCTAACGAGGGAAAAATATAAGGATTTTAGTGCAAGTATATTATTGAAATGGGTAGTATTTCTCATTATAAAACCTAAATTCCTTCGAGCTTGATCACATATATTACTGATATGAAAATTAAAATTAAGAGATGTGTCAAGAGTAACACCAAGATCATCAATTTTGTCAACTTGACGTAAAGCAACATTATTAATCGAGTACGTAAGGGGATATTGTACATTCGTTCTGTTAAATACTATGTACTGACATTTATCCACATTCAAAATCAAACTATTATTTAAGCAGTACATATGCAAACTATTGAGGTTCGACTGCAAAACCATAAGATTGTCTGAGTTGGAAATTTGCTTGTAAATTTTGCAGTCGTCAGCGAATAACAAAAACTCCACATCATGAAAGACCTCACAAATGTCATTAATAAAAATTAAAAATAATAAAGGTCCGAGGTGAGATCCTTGTGGGACGCCTGAAGTAGGGCTAAACTGACGAGAAACTACATTATGAACATTAACAGCTAAATGTCTGTTTCTGACGTAACTATTAATCCAACTCAAGAGTGGTCCATGAAACCCTATGTTAGAAAGCTTTCTGACTAGCAGATCAAAGTTCACAACGTCAAAAGCTTTCGAAAAATCAGTGTACACAGAGTGCACTTGGGAAATTTTTTCAAAAGATTTACAGATGAAATTGTGATATGTTAATGTTAATGTTAATTGTGAAGTTACTACATATTTACTTTAGCCACAAGGAATTGTGAAACAATCCAGAATCGCTGAAAGTTGTAAGACAGACTTCCCGGCGATAATTGTGGCTGTTGACTTAAGCATCTAAATTGTAATATGCCTGTTCAAATCTGAAATAGAAAATATCAAAAACAAGCGAAATCCGGGACAAAGCCGACCTCCATTATAGTACAAATGACCAGTTACTCGTACACCTTATCTAATAGTTAGTCTTTGCGTATAGAGAAAATTCACACAATTTTCAGAAAGGTTTACATTATATTGAAATTATTTTTTGTTTATTTTGCATAGGTCTGGCATATTTTCCTTGCGGTTATGCCATTGTATGAAATTGTGCAATGATTTTTTAAATTTCAGATGTAACCAAACCAAATATGGCAGAACTATCTTCAATTCAACGTAACGTTGCGTAAACGCAACATCACGTTGGGAGCCACTGTTAACACTTACTGAAATTTAAAAAAAAAAAATTTCTTAATTGTATTGTAATTGATTGGAATTTACCAAAAAACTTCATAGTTTTAGCGTATTTTTATCCTTGGGAAGAAATGGGTTAATCAGTGGCGTGACGTTTATTCAAAATTCTTTGTGTTCCAACTCAAATCGGGGACCCTTTCATTACACAGTCGATTTATTTGATATTCATGTGTGGCAATGAAAGAAAAAAATTATCTTAGATCGCTACAAAAACAACAACAAGGAATTTTCTAGTCCCCTCTTGCTAGCTGAAAACGTTTTAGTCGTAGATATATCTACTTCACTTTTAATTATTTAATTTGATCTTGTTTTATTTTGCGGCAATGATTTCAATTTGACACAGGTATTCAATAATTGAAATGAAAATTCATCAATTTGATATTGGAATTCGCCAATTTGACTTTGAAATTCGTTAATTTGACATGGAGATTCGTCAACGAGATTTTGAAATTTTCTGCAAACAAATTTGTCAACATGATTTTGTAATTTATCCATTTGACATAGAAAGTCAACGTCAACGGAAATTCGTGAATTTGAAAAGGACTTTAGTCAATTTGTCTCTGAAAATTCGTCAATTTGCAATGGAACATCGTCAACATAATTTTGAAATTCGTAAATTTGACAAGAAAATTGGCCAGCAAGATTTTAAAATTTGTCATCATTATTTTTAAATTAGACGAAATTCGGCATTTTGAATTCGTCCATTTATAAGGCAAAAATTCGTCAACATGATTTAAAAACTAGTTCTAATCGTGCGAATAGCAGAAATGCAGAAAAAATTAAACAAGACAAGGAAATTCAACTCCCCCATAAATATTAATTTAATTATTTTTATTAGACAGAATTTTTGCCGTTGATTGCGATATCAAGAGCATTCCACAGCCAAGTTGTTGTCTAAAATGTTGTAAACCAGATTGTAAAAACCAAAGCTGATGTAAGCGAGCAGCACTTGGAAAGCTGTAACTACAGAAAAGAAGCAAATAATCGTCAAGACTTAAGATCTTAGCTAAGCTAGCGAATTAAATCGCAATCGAAAGTGACAGTGGATCATTCATTACGTACGTACCTACATTACTGGTCGATGCAAAGAGGCCGAAAAAATTTCACTCTAGATCTCTGAATGAATAGTGTTCGATTGAAAAACTGTGGTCAAATTAGGAGACATTGCGAGAAACCGTATCTATACGTTATGGGACGTAAGTGCAGTCGATACTTTATTTTCCACAAGTGGTTAAGGCACCCTATAGTAGTATAATGAACATTTCTTCACACTTTGCATTGCAGCCTATTTTAAATAGCAAAAAAAATAAGAAATTTTTCCAGACATTTAATGTTCATGTTTTAGGGCTTTCAAGACATGTTCACGTTTCAGAGTAGTCTGGGCTAACATAAAATTGTTCACGTTCACGTTTACGCGAGTCTACTGTATAGACATTAAAAAGGGCCATATCCATATCCATAGCGCTCAGAATTGCTGTAAATCTAGACGAAATAGAATAGAAATAGGTATGTCCATAAGTAAATCGGGAAAAAATTATTATCTTTGATAGAATGTATTTTTTCTTTCAGTATTATTAATATTCAATTCAATAAAAAAAAAATTCAACTGCCGCCCCTCCCCCCTGGCTACGCCCATGGCTCTCGGCTTGGTGCCCGTGTTCCAAGGAACGCATGGAACAGCTTATGTTACTCCACTATACTTCTATAGATGCTACTATTTCGGCTCTGGTCAAAACGGGTCACTAGCTCAATAAGATATGAGAGCAAAGACCAGTAATTATTTCTAACTCAACTGAAGAATGAAGATGGTACAGGAGAAAAAATTGTTTTGACTTAAATTGTAGTGCATAAAAATTTCTGTTACATTAACCTTCGCACTTTTGAAGATTTTTTACTACGCAGACTCATAGTCTCTACCCGGGTAGATATAAAAATAACAGGTTGAGTCCCGGCGTCCAGTTAACTGGACACCTGAGTCCATAACTATAGCCCTGGACATTTACATTCATGTATTTTTATGGCTTTGGGAATAACTTTGGGCTATAGTTTTGGAATTAAATGAAAGCCTCGGTCTATAGATAGTTTCGTATTGTATATATAAACATCCCAGCCAGCATCGGCGTCATATACCGTGAACATAGCCACAAATAAGCTTTACTTCATGAATCACGAATCGGCATTATGTATCGATAGGACGCATTGAAAGTTAGATACATGATGGTCAGCTGAAGGAATGTCGACGGATCATGCATATAGGAAATATAATGGTTTTCTCCTCAAGTGTGATTTTTGTTGCTGGGGTGATTAGATTCACGAATAAAACATAATGATTCATATAGTCTGGCTAGAGCAGTGGTTAGGGGCGCACCTTCGGTGCATAGGGTGAGTTCGAGACTCTCCGTCGCCCGTGCTCTTTTTTTTAATTATTCTTTGATGCATTGAATATATATGATACTTAACTATTACATAATGCTTACGAATAACGATTTTATAATGATTATCCGTAATAAGGTGCAAATGCGTATATACATGAAATAGGGGGACATCGTCATATACTGCTTGTATGAAAACGTGATGAATGAATAAGCAATATGTGCCTACGCGTGTTGCATGAAATAATGATTACAAATGTGTTAAATGCTGGCTGGGATATTATTGCAAGAATTCAATAAGAATAGGAAATATTCCGCCTCAATATTTTTGAGAAAGAATGTAAAAGGTAGCAATTAGAAGCGGTTCCAATCATATAATTTGCGTGCATGTACACAATGAAAGCAGCGAGAGGTTTATTCAAGCGAATTTGGATTTGGATCTAACGCAATTTTGTGTTCCTACGTTCCTGCATAGGGAACAGAGCTGTTGTCCTTCTGCCGTCCATGCATCGGGATTCTAACGTATCACAAATCAAACAGAAGCCAGAAATGATTTTGTTTTATAATAAAACCCACCCTTCGTTTAGTGGACACAATGAATAAGATGCTCTCTCAGTATACAACCAAAAAGGCGACAACTCGCTGGCCTCTAGCCATATTCTACAATTTATTGGACGTATCAGCTCTAGCAACAGTTTCGACGTCGACAATTGATTTCAAATTTGGGACAAGATCTATGTATCAAATCAGGATCCGCCCTCAAAAATATTTATCAGTAAACAAGTTTCATGTTCGGACGACAATTGAATGCATTTTAGGTAATTTTTGTCAACTCCACGTTTATAAACTGTATCTCATAATTTAGGTGAATCAATCTGCAAATCGAATTGCAGAGACGATTTTACTGCTTAAAACGAACCTCAAATAGACCGAGTTTTAATCTTGCGAATAGCATAAGGAGTGTATACCCTACACCCATGTACAGACCTAGAAGACACGCAAAACCCAAAATATTCAATGTCATTTGATACTAGTTTGAAGTTTTTCGCGACGTTCTATCGAAAGATATGGCTTAATATAACTTTGTAGGGGAGGTAAGGGTAGGGGTAGTCGGACCGACTCCACTTTTCATTAACTCAAAATATATGTCAGAATGAGACATTGATCAAAATTTCAAGTCGATAGCGATATTTTTTGGAAAGTTATGGCCGAATTAAAATATCAAGAAGGGGTTATTTGTATGGGAGGTATGGGAACCCTTGGTCCGATTTAGCCCATTTTCAATACCGTCCAAGATTTTAGCAAAATAAACATTTGACCAAAATTTCAAACCGCTAGCTTAACTATTTCGGGAGTTATCGTGCTAACAGACAGACACACGGACAGACAGACAGACATGGCTTATTCGATTCAGGGACCGACCCTGATCATTCATATATATACTTTGCCATACCTCCGGTGGCTCCTTTGAGGTGTTACATAATATCGGCGTAACAAAAACAATATACCCTATACCATCTTATGGGTATAGGGTATAAAGAGACACTAGCGGCCGAATAAAACAAAAAAAGAAGTTGCTATGTGTGCTACCGGGTATCAAAGAAAAAGAGAGCTAGACGCTAGTCTTGTGTTAGATGTAAGAAACCCAAAAGTGTAGAACATAGCCTAAAACAGACAAAATGTCAGGACTGCCATATGGGCTCATCGACATCAAATTATAACTTGCGTACATGAGGATTTTTTCTTTTTGTAAATTTCCTGTGTTATAAATTATAAACCAACCGAAAGAAATGTTACATGACCTTACAAATGAGGTTACATAATGATTTTTTTCCTTTCAATAACAAAATTAAGCAATATCTTCATAGTTTATAAATATCTACCTGGGTAGATCTTCATTAGACGACGCACAAAAAACAACAAAATACTAAAAACAGTATGAAAAAATGTCCTAAATCAATTTTTTCTTTATCTTCATAAGGAGATGAAAAAATTGATAACTGAGTCGAAGGCATTTTGAATTTTTCCAAAAACTCAGTTATTAACAAATAAAAATTGAAATATCTACCCGGGTAGAGACCATGAGTGCGAAGGTTAAAAAAAATGTTTTCCAATGGGTAGGACCGTCTTGTCGTCGACAGGCTTGCAATATTTTTCGCACACTTGCTACCTTTTTTTTCGGATATTCGACGTACACATAGATCAGTAAATTAAATGTCGCCAGCACCTATAGAGTTGACCTCTGCGGGGCTGCGTGACCTTTTTTATTTTGGAAAAAAAAATTATGATGATGATTAAATCATTAATTTAATAAAACATAAAACAAGAACGTCATTCTCAATATAAGAATGTAAAGAGTCAAAATAACATTCAGTGTAGCAGTGTTACCAGGTTAGGGGAAAATCCCCTAAATTTAGGGTTTTTTAAACCTCTTAGGGGGAATTTTAGGGTGATCAAATTTTTAGGGGACATTTTAGGGGGAACCTAAAGAACCTTAGGAAGAATTTGGGGCCTTCTTTCCTAACACGAATCAGCGAATTCCATCAAAATTGGTGTCAGCGACAGTCGGTTTAACTTTTAAAATTTGCTGGTTGGACCAACAAACAAAATAATTGTTTACTTGTCCTGTACCTCCAGAATATCCTCGATTCGATATCGGTGGGAGATATAGTAGACATATTTACATATTGGGGAGTTCAACATCATCTCTTATGAAACTGGTACGCGTTTTTTAGATTGCTAATAAATATGTAAATAGAAAATTTGTAATAATGTGTGCGTTAGAAATTCGAGTGACCCTTTTCTCTCGAACTATGTATTTTAGGAGCAATAAGAGGATGAGCTATCCTCAATCTGACTTTTTTCATTTTTCTTTGATTATAGTTGGCTACGGACGGCAAATTCCCACTTCGATTAGCCCAACTTAAAGCTACAGCTAGTAGCTGTCGTCGCTTCGCCTGTAGACCGATATATGTTTTCGCGGTACCATTAGACCCACACATGAAGCGTCTGAATCAATGTTTTGGATTCTATGTTCTGTTAAATTCATACAGTTTCTTTCATTTTGACAGAACGAAAATCCAAAAAAAAAACTGATTCGGTTTGATCGTGTGTGCTGCATTACGCTTCGTAACCTCGTCTTCATATCACAATTTGCGCTCAGCATGAATCCTTTTTGGTCATTTTCTGTCATTTTTTCAATTTAGGGGGAAATGCATCATTTTAGTGGGAAATCAAGTTGAGTTTAGGGGAAAATCACGCAGCCAACCTGGCAACACTGCAGTGTAGAGAGCCCACTCAAGAAGTAGGCGGGAGGGCACCGAGTGAAGTTGTTCCGCCTAACATATAATATAACTTTTAAGAATTTGTAGAAGCTGAAGATGCTGTAACTCTTTAAAAATGCATGAATTTGTGTTTTTACGACGTTTTTTAAACCGTTAGGTTCCCGTGAGCTACCCTAATTGCCACCTTTTTTCAAGATTCATATTGCATTACTGTCTGTAATTTGTTTAACTCATAGAATAAAAAAATTCAAATATCACATTTCCAATATAGATCTCTAAATTCAAGGATTTCCAGAGATAAGTACAGTGTAACCCCTATAATTACAACCTTCAGTAATTGCAATACTCGATATTTGCAACTATAAAGTTATTCTCATTGAAGACTCTCAATATGCAACGCTAATTGCAATTTTAGAGTCGATATAAAGAAAATATTTCCCATTGTAGACTCTAAATTTGCAACTACTGTTGCGATTTTAGAGTCATTCTTTAATTTTAAGGTGTTCATGGTCTTTACCCGGAAATAGAAAACGGTTTTTATTATTAACTGGAAGAAACGAGATTGCCTAGCGGCACCTATTACTTTTAATTTGGCTTCCTAACGGTGTTGTTTTTAACAAAAAGTGTCTGCTCAAACTCACAAGTTCCTTTTGCTGAAACAAAGCGGAAATTGCAATGGAACTGGAAAGGGGCCATCATTAGCAACGTTGTCTTCGAAATATGAGGTGGATAAATCGACAATTAGTCGAATTAGGAAAAGCGAGGCTGAAATATGTGGCGACAGCGGAGGTTGTCTCTGATAACAGAAAAACCACGCGCCAATCCGAATTCCTAAAAATGGAGGCTGCGTTATATAAGGGGTTGATGCAGCAACGATCAAAAAACTTACCGATGTTAGCTGAATTATTGTTCAAAGAAAAAGCCAAACATCTCCACAGCAAAATTTAGGAACCTTCCACCGGACTTAATGCAAGCAATTGTTGGTTATTTAAATTTAAACAAAGTTAATATACCCTTTCACTCTATGAGCGAAGGGTATAAAAACGGCATGGAATTCAGCTGTTGAAGATTTGTGGAGAAAAACTGTACAATAATGTTTCAGCCGTCGAACCGTTCAGTGAGAAATTCCACTCGAAAATTAATCAGATGCAATTAAAGCCAGAACAGATCCACAATGCATATGAATCTGGCTTGTTATGGAAGTTATTGCCAGATAAGACTCTTTTCCATTTTCGTGAATCTTCTGCACCCGGGCGAAAAATAAGCAAGGAGAGAATAACTTTCCTGGCATGTACGAATGCGACCGGGACGCATAAAGTGAAGCTACTGGTGATCGGAAAGGCCAAGAAGCCTAGGGCATTTAAAAACAACCAAAATCGTCCTGTGGTTTATAAAGGGAATTTCTTGTTCATTAATTTTTTTTTGGCTGAATTACGTAAATACCTAATCCAACAAGGACTCCTCCAAAAGGGCTATTTTTGTTGTTTTTCTGTACAAAAAAACCGACTCGAAAATTGCAACAACCCTATGGTTAGTTGCAATTATCGAGGTTATACTGTATAACAAAACACTCCTACATACGCCTTCAATCGTATTTCATATCATATGAATTCTTATTCTTGTGAGCCCTTTTCTGTTTGCTATCGGGCAGAGAAGGTGTGAAAATCACACGAAATGCCTGTAAAGTGACTTTTTATTGTCGTCGAACGTTGTCAAGGTCGAGTGACTGGAAACGGATGTATTAGACGTTCTTGAGATATAAGACTCGTCCATATTTCCAAATATATGTACATATATATGTATGCTGATATCTGATCCTTACAGAGTAAGCCATGCATCCGACGGATATTGATTCCTTAGTCAAGTCTCTCTCTCTACAAAAAAAAACCCTTGTTTACATAGGATATCCACAGAATAAAAAAGCGGTGTCCTGTTTTCACTTTTTTGGAAATTATAATAGATATTAGCATAGATTGATGAGATTGAAATGTTTATTTTGTGTATTCGGCAACTTTTATTTTCACTGGCGAGGCGATGTATTATTATTGTGTATTTTGCTTCCAATACTACTGCTCGTCGACTATACGACTTGTTTGTCTTTTTCATCGGAAATATTGTCAGATAAGGCAAGTGAAATATATAAAATTCGTTGGAATTGTAGCTAAAAGCAGATGCAAACATCCATTGCTGGATTAAGTGGAATTACAAAGAGGAAATTCGATATAGAGATACTGAGTTGAGTGGAAAAAAGTGTAAATTGTGCGATACGTCCATCAAAGATACAGATGGATTGTTGTTGTTAGCTTGGACAGTGGTTTTTATATTTTTGGTTCGGTTTCGTTTGAAATTTTTGCATGTTGTTTGTGCACACTACGTAGTTTACATCACACTATCATGTCAATATGATACGACGATGCAGTTTTTTGTTTTGTGGACTCAATTGCAAGCTTGTTGAAATAATAATAAAAAATAGACCACGTCCGGTGCACGTAGGTATTACATGTGCATCATCGACTATTTTCCTAACAATAATGTTCATCTGTGAATCGTAATCAACAGATACGTATAACGATTTAGGAGTCACAATTTAATAATAAGAATATCCGATCAGCCGGTATTATGAGTCCCCATTTCTCAGAATACGAAATTACCAGACGTAATCATTATGAATTCCTCTGATCCTTCGTCCGAGACACAATATTTTCATCTGCAACAATATTTCATTCATTCGAACTGGAAAAGCGACGAATTTCAAATGTCGTCTCAGAGTAACATAAATTTATTTACCCTTCCGGAATGCTGAACGCACATTAGCATCAATCCTTATTTCACAGAGCATAGTATAATTTCCATAGAACGTCTCAACCGAAATCAACGAGTCGTGTCTTCCTTTCGGAGTCACGTAGCTAAGCTATTATGTGCACTGTTGTGCTGTGTACTGCTAGCTAGCTACTCATGCTATTTTGCCTATTCAAGGTGTCACATAGCGAGGACTCTATTGTGTTACGGCAATGAAGGCCCTTTTGTCAATGCCATACCGATCAGCTTTCAATATACACGATTCAGATAATATTGACTCGTCTCGTACGGGTTGTGTAGTAGAGATACAAATGAAAATGAAAAAGGGTGACAAAGTCTAAACGTAGTTTTGAACGTTTTGACACGATATGTATTGAACTGACTTTAGTCATTGGAATGCTGACGTCATTACATTTCCGACTAGACAGTTTTCAATAAGTCTTGAACTTGACAAATGACACAATGTTCCTACTTATGCATAGAGGTAGGCGCTTCTCGGTTGTCGATGGCCAATTATTAATGCAATCGGTATTTGTGTCCTTTGACATGAAAGGGTACATACAACCGGAGATGTAGTGGCATCCTTTGAAACATGTGTAATAAGAGACTCTTTTGTCAGTCAAGTATGTACTTTGGGAATTTAAATGAAATTATGTCTTGCTATTAAAGAGAAAAAATAACTATTTGAGAGCTTGTGTGATCCAATTAAAGTGCTAATCACGAAATTTCAATTAAACTAAATCGAAATTCTATATTATTTATTTGATTGTAATTAAAATATTTAAAGAGATTTCAACTGAAAAAAATGTCCCTACCTCCATTGCGTATTTACGATTATTTGTTGAAGTTTATGGGAGCGACGTCCCCCTGGTTGGGTTCAAATTAATCCTATTCGTGTTCCCCATCCAAATTTTTTTTTCTATTTATGAATATTTTTGCTTGCTTTCATTTTTTTCATTAAGAAAAAAATATAAAGAGAAAATGGTGGTTGAGTGCGTGTGTCGTCTTCTTCAGTGAAGTGAAACAAAATGGCCCTATCATGCGGCAAATTTGAAGAAAATTAAAAATGTTGAACCATTAATGTTTATGGGAAAATTAATAAAGTACAAGTTTCGTAAATCTTTGGGACACTTTTTTTATTGTGCTGTAAATATTAAGTAGTCTGGCTGGTCTCGCGGTTAGTGCGCGCACCTTCGGTGCACAGGTTCATGAGTTCGAATCTCACCGTGTTCCATGGTGTTTTTCGAACTCATGAGCTTGTGACGGACTATGATCTCACTCAGATGTTAAACGAGTACCCATTTATGGGGATAAATAACACTGCTGAGCGTGATGCTGATCTCATTACCTCAACAAAAAAGCAGATAAGATCTTGGAAATAGGATGTCACTAACACATCCTGCGGCCTGGGTCCATCAAGTGGAACTTCCATTGTTATCGCTTTCTTTGCGGGGTTCTCAGGCGGACGCCTTTGAACATGGCAATACCAATCCATTTCGAGCTTTTCGGTGATTGGTTGGTCAATGGACAAGCTGCCTCGGATGTAGCTACCTTTGACGTGGTTACACCAACGCACATGCGTAAAATTTTCATTTCAGTCGCTGTCATTTCTTTCGCGTAACCTTCATACATGGTCCAGCATTCTGATCCATACATGAGTGCGGGACATACAACCGTTTTGTACAACTTGCCCTTTAGCTTCAGTGGCATTTTCTCATCGCAAAAAAATCCAGAGTTTTCTCGCCATGTCATCCACCCAACCTTTGTGCGATGTTTGATGTCATCACTGCATGTAACTCCGTTGTTCACCATCGAGCCAAGGTACTTGTCGTACATATCTGGTATCGGTGCATCTGCGGGTCTGAGAATGGGCAGCATAAGAACTCAGTCTTTGTTATACTTACCCTCAGTCCATGCTCCTCCAGAATGTCACACCATTTTGTAAGTGCAGTCTGAGTTTCTAATTATTGGTAGAATTTCTCAGCTACCTTCGCCTTTGCTTGAGCTACCAAGCGGCGACGTTCTTCCGGCATTGTATATAATTTTCGCGAAGTTGAACCCGTTCGGCTTCACTGCTTGACTCTCATTTCGTCCATGCCTTAAATGCGTTCGATTTGGCTTGCACTGCTTCCTTAGTTTCGGTGTTCCACCACCATGTTTCTTTCTTCGTGTGGAGTGGACCTTTTGAAACTCCAAGTGCCTTTTCCGCCTCACCTACTGACATTTCAGCGAAATTTTTCCACATTTGTGTTGGACTGTGATCGGTGCAGTTGGTGTTGTTTTGAAACCACTCCGTCATTTTATCAATGAATGGAGTTACTACAGGTTCAAAGTTGTCGTTTGTGCGATTGTGCCACTTGATTTTTTCGACAGGCTTGGGAGTTCTTCTATTTCTTGCTCCTCCTACTTTCAAAATAAATTCTGACAGGAGCAAACGATGTTGGCTAACGACAGATTCACCCAAGATCACCTTGCAGTCTTTTACCCACCTTCTCATAAACTCGAAGCAGAGGTGGTAATCGATCTGCGTTTCGTGTTTCCTATCTCCGTGTCAACTACTGTAGGTGATCAGGTGTCTCTCGTTTTTCACAAACCATGTGTTTAGGATGACCAAACCGTGCGATCTGCACATAGTCAGAATAGCTTCACCTTCGTCATTTCTGACCGTTGAAGGGCTACCCTTTCCACCATGGCAATCCTCGTAACCATAATTTGATTCACCTACATGGCCATTTAGATCGCCTCCCAAGAACACCGATTCGGTATCTGGTATGGTCTGAATCAGGGTGTCAACGTCGTTCCAAAAGGCCTCTTTTTCTTCTGGTGGCAGTCCCACTTGGGGAGCGTAGGCACTTATTACGTTCCACACCCTTCCGCAGATAACCAATTTGATACTGATCAAGCGATCACTTCTCTTCGCGACACTTATTATGCTGCCAAGCAAAGACGACGCCAGAATAATGCCAACTCCGTTTCTTTGGTTTGTAACTCCATAGTAGTACAATTTGTACTTCTTGGAATTCGTAAGAAACCGGGCTCTGTCGATATTGATATTTCGCCTTTTTGTCTCCTGCACGCACATAATGTCTATCCTCCTCCGCTTCATGATATCCTCAATCTCCTCGCTCTTCGACGTCATGGAACCTACATTCCAGCTTGCAACCCTCAGCTTCTCCACAGTGTAGTTGGACTGCCTTATAGTGCTCGGCCCCGGAAACCGTCGAGCTCTGGCGCGAACTAAGTTCGCCCCGGGATCACTCAACCGCATTGCAGAAGTAGTGCCCGGCGGGGTAGTGCTTGTATTTGCGTGAATTTCCATAAGGCCTTCCATTCTTTTACACCTTTTGGAGAAAGGTTGTGTGTTTTGGCACTAGTGTGTGGAAAGAAGTAAATTTATGGACTTTCCTTTTACGTCCGCCGGCTATCTCCAGACACGGCAACCCATACACACACTAATCTATGGTAGATCTCGTTGATATTAAAATGTGCCTCAGGCTTCAGATGGAATGGTTGCCTGCTACCTTCGCATACTAGGGCCAAGCACCCTCTTGACCATGCATCCCTCGGCGCATGCTGATCCACCTTGGATTAGGGATTTTTTTTTTACACTGTAAGAGTTCTCATCTCTCCTGTCCCTTTTTTGTCGCCTTCTACGAGACACGCCGGGAAAAGCGGTGGCATCATTCGTAACCCATGCCACAGGGCAATGACAGTGACGACGACAAGAGAGAAAAATTTCGGTACATCGCGTTACACCCCACCGATACGATATTAATCAGTTACTGTGGTACACCTATTAATGTGTTGGGCTACATAAATGTTGCTGTCAGTTCAGACGTCAATAGTCGAGAAAAACATAATCTCAAGTTGTACGTAGTGAAATCAAAACGCAAACCTCTCCTTGGTCGTGAGTGGATACGTGAGTTATATTTGAATTGGAATGAAATCTTCAACAATACGAGCGATTCACAACTTGTTTCATCCATCAAGCAGCAACAACGCGTCTCAAAAGGAATCGAAATTTTGAAGAAGAAATATTCGAAAGTATTTGAAAAGTCAATGGGTAAAATTTATAATGTGCAAGCACGAATACGTCGGCGGGAGAATGTACATCCGATCTTCATAAAAGCACGAAGATTACCATTTGCTTTACGTGACGCGGTTGAAAAGGAGCTGGATGATTTGGAGCGAAATGGCATCATCAGGAAGGTTGATTCTGCCGGCTGGGCTACACCCATTGTACCTGTCAAGAAACAAGGGAATAAGGTTTGTATATGTGGCGATTACAAAATAACGGTGAATCCACGCATATTTGTTGAAGAGCACCCATTTCCGACGATAGAGGAACTTTTCGCAACGATGGCCGGTGGTCAAAAGTTGACAAAAATCGACCTCACCAAGGCGTATTTACAACTCGAAGTTCATCCGGACGATCGAGAGATTCTAACAATCAGCACACATCGCGGTTTATATCAACCTACGAGAATGATGTATGGAACTGCATCCGGACAAGCGAAATGGCAACGAACAGATTTTGAAAGATATCGAAGGTGTATTTGTCTTCTTAGACGATATAAAAATAACTGCGAATGATGAAGTGCACTTGCAACGTCTTGAGCTCGTATTATCTCGACTGGAGAAGTATAACATGCGAGTGAATTTCGATAAATGCGTTTTCATGGCGAATGAGATCGAATACTGCCGATATAGAATTGACAAGTCAGGTATACACAAAGTACAAAATAAGATCGATGCAATAACACGAATGCCGGAGCCGAAATCTAAGGAAGAAGTTCGAGCTTTCCTTGGGCTTGTGAACTATTATGGCCGTTTTCTCGAAATTTTGAGCACAACGATGTATCCTTTAAGTAATCTTGTTAAAGACAATGTTCACTTTGTTTGGAGTGCAGAATGCAAAAAGGCATTTTCTACAATTAAAAAGCAAATTTCGACGAAAGTACATCTTGCACATTACGACCCGAAATTACCGCTGGTGTTGGCAACGTATGCGAGTCCGGTCGGAGTTGGTGCTGTGTTAAGCCACATCTATCCAGACGGGAGTGAGAAGCCTATACAGTTCGCATCACAAACACTATCACCTGTTCAACAGCGTTACACGCAAATAGATCGAGAGGCTTAAGCGACAATCTTCGGTATTCGAAAAATCTACCAGTACGTTTATGCTCGGAATACTAATCACCGACAACAAACCGCTTACGCAAATTTTGTCACCGAAAAAGGGTTTGCCGACGTTGTCCGCTTCAAAAATGCAACAATACGCTATATTCATGCAATCATTCGACTACGACATCCGATATCGTAAATCAACGGATCATTCCAACGCCGATGCATTGTCCCGACTACCACTGGCAGTTACGAATAACAAGACAGAAGAAATCGAAGCAATTGAATTGAACGCGATTGAAACCTTACCATTAACTGTGGAGCAGCTGCGAAACGCGACAGCGAAGGACAACATTGTTCGAGAATTGCTAGATGGCTTGCAAACAGGGAGTACGGTGAAGCCCGAAGAATGTTTTAACATCGATCAGACGGAGTTTACTCTACATGAAGGTTGTTTACTGCGAGGATTGCGCGTATATGTTCCGAAAGGATTGCGAAAGAAAGTGCTGGACGAACTACATACGGCACACTTTGGCATAACGCGAATGAAAGCATTAGCACGGAGCTTTTGCTGGTGGCCGAGATTGGACGCTGACATTGAGGACCTGGTCAACTCTTGTGTGCAGTGCCAACGGAATCGGAACAATCCACGAAAAACCACGTCGCATGTTTGGGAAGCAGCCAAATCCGTTTCAACGAGTACACGTTGACTACGCAGGGCCATTCATGGGTAAATATTTCTTTATTCTCATTGATGCGTATACAAAGTGGCCAGAAATATATGTTGTGTCAAACATTACTACAGCGACTACAATTAAAAAATGCCATGAAGTATTTTCGAGGTTTGGAATTCCTGAAGTTTTGATTAGTGACAACGGGCCACAATTTTCATCCGAGGAATTTCGAATATTCATGGAAATGAATGGAATTGTTCACAAACGAAGTTCGCCATATCACCCAGCTACAAATGGGCAGGCGGAAAGAAATGTACAGACTTTCAAGAACAAATTGAAGACTGAATAATTTGCAATCTGGCCGACATCGAAAAGGAGCTGTCAAACATATTAATGAATTATCGACGAGCTCCACACGCATCTACGGGCGAACCTCCATCAGCGATGATGTTTAATCGTCAAATTCGTTCTTGTTTGGATATAATGATGCCAGCATCGAAAATCAAATTTGAAAAGAGGTCGGAGAAGAAATCTTTCACGCGATCATTTAAAACTAACGACCGTGTTTCAGTTCGTGATTATCTTGGGGCAGAAAACTATCAATTTGGTACAGTCATCGAGTTGCTAGGCAAGGTAGATTATCGAATCAAATTAGACGATGGTCGCATTTGGAACCGACACATTGATCAAATGCACCGAATTGGATCCATTGAACCATCATGGGACGACAAAACTAAATTTGAGTGGAGTGAGCGTAGTAGCCGTATTGATACTAGTCTCATTTGAATACGTAACAAATACAACAACAAAGTCTATCCTACATCCCTCTATTAATCTAATTGCTCCTGGGTTTTCCCGAATTGCTTTCTATTACGAGTGGAACTTAATCATCAAATGAATCATGAAAAGCAAACATTCTTCATACAATATGTATGTTTTCAGAAAACCACTTGCACTTTGCGTGCACTGAGATTGAGAATATACATAACAGACGCAAGGAATGTGGTCAATTAAAAAAAAAACATAAGAAAAGAAATTCAATGCGTTTCAATTCGTTAATCTATTTTCTAATTATAAACGCATAAAAGCCTTTTTTCTTCTGTATAAGGCTTAAGAGAAACTATTTTGCATTTTAATTCTATCCAATCATGATTGGAGTACATTATATCGGGAAATATTTCACATGACTCACATACCTTGAACTATATTTTCATTCTATCTGCCTCTATTTTTATACCTATACATAGGAGCAACAACATAACACACTACTTTTATGCCCATAAAAATTTATGATACTCGTAGTGTGTCTTTAAAAAAAAAACACGGCCCGACCAAAAACATTTTTTTCCCAATTTCCAGAATATTTTTGGGCCATTCCGGGGGATAAATGTTGCACAGCAAATTTACCTCGGACTGTTTCACATTCGAAATGGAAAATTGATTTTGGGGCATTTTGTGTGTGTGTGTTTTTTTATTCGTCGTTCCGTCGCGTTTTGCAATCGCGTCAGAGAGCCGTGGGTCGGTAGGAGAAGAGAAAAATACGCGTACGAGAGATATTTTGAGGATATAGATTTTCTGATATTCCTTAATATAGAGACTACTACGTATAAATAAAGTGTGTATTGTATAGGATCCGGATTTTTAAAACGATTTATCGATTAGAAAAAAATTGTAGCAAGGAATAAACCTTTCATAAATTTTAATGGATGAACTAAAATGCTAGCATGTACTATTGCATTCTTCCAGTTAGTAATATAACAGCACAACCTTAGTTTCAACACGTTTTCTGTCTGACCCATTTTCGTCGATATTACCATTGTTTTCCCTTTTATTTCATTAGTCACATGTGACTCATAGATTTGAACAGGAGGAACGCTATGTTAACATGGTTTCTCGATTGATGTGTTACGTGCACTGAGATAAAAAATTCTGTAAATTCAAAAAATACGCATATGATTCAAAGAGATCATATTTGTTTCCCTTTGAATCATTGTATAATCCCTTTGAAATAATAAGATATTCCTTTTGAAAGTCTATCTATGATCACTTTAAATTAAAGTGATGCAGTGTCAATTTAATCAGGTCACAACCATAAATCAAAAAGATTTCCCTTTAATTTAAAAGAGTCCATCCTTTTAAATTAAAAGGAAATCTCATTGTTTTTCCAAATACATGAACTCAAAAGAATACTTTAAATTACACCAAAAGGAGTAATTTTCACAGGGAAAGAATATGTTCTTTCTCATACTCATAAATGAGTTTTGTATAACTGACCTCGCTATAAGTGTTGGCGACATTTTATTTACTTCTTTACGCTCTAAAATGCATAATAAATTACCTACCTACAGTGGGATTCGATCCCGCGGCCCTATGAATTGAAGACTAACGCCCCTACCAACTACACCACACAGACTATACGGGTCGACGTTTGTAATTTATACCATACATTGTGACATCGCTCTACCACACTGCCGACCGACTGCGAGTGTAAACCAAAAAAAAAATGACAATTTTCTATGTAAACAAAGAGATTTCATTTCATTTTAAAAAGATTTCCCATTGTAAATTTGGATTTAAAGGATTTCCCATAAATTTAAAAAGAATGAATTTGAAACAAAGAGATATCTATTTAAAAGGAAAGGATTATATTTAATAGGAATGTAACTTGATTTCAAAGGGATATCGATTGAATTTTAAGGGATGTTATTTTTCTCGGTGTGTAACTCATGAACCCAAATAATTTGCTTCTATTCAACCAAAAAAGCTAGTTTTTGGGTTTGTCTGCAATTGGTTTTGCATATTTTGATGCCGTTATAGTGCAAAAAAGAAGTTGAATTGTCGCCGGTTATTAGAATCAAACTTGAAAGGACCGATTTTAATGTATGAAAAAAGCTTCGTTTATCGGAATCGGATCCCCGGTATTATAATCGGCAAGCGGCTCGGAACCAGAGCCATGCGAGGGGGAGTGCTAGGGGCGCTCGCCTTTGTCGCAGTTTCGCGTGCTTCGATAATACAATTTTTATCGAACTCTAAATATTTTAAAGCTTAAACATGTGTGAGACATTTCGACTAAAAATGTGAATTTTTCAATGCAATTGAAATTGTAAATTAACGTTCAATAAAAAGGAGCCATCGTTAAAACATATTTCTGCACAACATTTATTAAAAATATTTCGCGGCAAGTTGATTAAAATAAGTAAAAAATTGAACTGAACGCAGTTATTTATATTCAAAATCAATTGGTTCTTTGCGAGATAGAGTACTGTCAATGCTTTCACTGTCTACTTCACCTGAGAAAATATGGATCTTTCGAGCCATTTGATTATTAGAAAGACATCAGTTAAACTTCGACCGGGATTCTGTTTGTGCCTGAATTCCCATTTTTCTCATGTAGTGCCGGTGACGGGTATCACAATTTATTTTCTAATTACGGTGCGACATTTGTTTCACAATATCCAGCTGCCCCCTGGAACTTACTCGTGAAACGTTGTTTTTCAGTTTTATAGAAAATAAGCGTGGATGCAATGAGAGCGAATAGCGTCATTACTGGAGAATAGCAGCGTCACTCAACCTTCTAGAGGCGAACTCAAATGTCCGGTACTATGGATGGCTTTAGCCCCCTCCAGGACAAGATTCTGGTTACGCCACTGTTCAACGAAATTTTATTTTGCACTTTCAGGTTTAAGTGGGCTGACCTCGAGATTACACACCCTAGAAATCCTTTAGAAATGCCTTTTTTTTTTGAAAATTAACTTAAAAAAAGGAAACAAAAACGAAAAAATATTGTTGATCGATGAATAACAACCATTTGTCAATTAATTTACGCCCAATTTTGGACAGATGATAAAGTCAGAAGAATTGGCTGAAAAAAGATAAAAAAATAATAAATAATTTTGTGGTGTTAAGCCAACACAGACCAATAAAGCTAAAAGGCAGTTAGATAAGCTGACCATACGTACAGCATTTCGCTGTACAATGCAGCATTAAGAAGCGTACAGTAAAATGTAGAGCATTCTTGACGACCCGACCTGTGATCAGTATTGTGTACGTAGTTGACACTGTTTTCCGATCGGAAAATATGAATGATAAGTCTGACATCTTACCTATTAGAAACTATGTAAAAACTCCAAGACACTCACATCAGGACAAACTTTTCAAAGGGGCGACAACAGCACCATCAACATATGTTTCCAACCATTAGTCGGCGGGCTAATTCGTGAGGTTCCTAGAAGTCTGGTCACTACTCACAGAAAAATAATGACTGGCCCGTAGCAATTAAATTTCAGATTGGTCTGCAGCTAGGGGTTGGGAAACGCAACTATATAAAGCTCATTCCAATTTTATAAAAAAAGGCGATATACTATTCTGTCTTCTTAACGTAGCTTTTTGAGACACATTTTTATTAAGGAACACTGGACCATACACATACCATACCATAAACTCGACATTGTTGCATTGCCCCAACTCGTTGATGATCGATTTTCATCATTATAAATGTGCAAGGTAGCTTTTCCCATATGGGCAACTGCGGCTAATTTTAAGGGGCGGCATATTTCCCAACCTTTCATATTTTCTATTGATTTAAGGTTCTGTGAAATGCGCATTTCCAGTTCTTAAGTAACAGTTAATACATATAATTAGAAAACAACAAATAAGATTCCAACTTGATTAATGGCAGACTTAAATATTTACTTTAGTGCAAGTAGGCTTTTCAAAATGTCCGCCCTATCCGACTTCTACAAGTTTCAGCTTGAATAAAGTCAAAGACTTTGATTTCCTTAGCCCGCGAACCTAGCTTTGGTTTTAGTAGATGCTTCTGACAAAAAGGAATATTTCGAGTGACGGAAACAATAAATTTAATCTTTTATCTTTTTAAAATCATGTACCCTATATGGGACAACTTCAGATGTTTCATATGCGGCCAATGCCTAAAATAAGTGCGATTTTCACTCGACGGATTCAAACGCATAACAAATTGAAATTATGTTACCCAACCCACTACGCTATAGGCTTTTTTCACTTCTATTAATTGTAAATTAAAAGTAAGGTTAATAACGCGCATCCACTTGCTGCCTCAAATATATCGCAAACATAGCAAAGACACCAACCACTCAACAAGTGACAGCAATCATCGCATAGCTCTGATACTTGCCGATAGGCTGTATGATGGCGTCCGAAATCACTATAAAAGCGAATGTCAACGCAAGCCGGGCCCATTTTTCTTCTTCTGAGTTCTCAGGTGGTGGTAGCGGTAAATCTCGTCGCAGCGGATCTGGGAGGTCCAGCGGAGCTTACGGAGTCACGTGTGTATGTCAACCTAGCAAGAGCGAGTCGTCGTCGTTCTGCACGAGTGAGTATTGCAAGTGGCAGCCAGCCCGCGCAAGGGCTAGTCATCGTCATCTTTGTCGTTATACAGTTAGTGCCGTTGCGAGTGGCCGCATGAAGGGTCAGTGTCGTAGCCAGCGGCAGCCAGCCCGCGCAAGGGCGAGTCGTCGCCGTGGTACAGTTAGTGCCGTTGCAAGTGGTAGCTAGCCCGCGCAAGGGCGTGTCGTGGTCGTCGCCATCGTTGTTCATATCAGGCCAAGCCAGGGCCGAGTTGGCAGTGCCGCCGCAAGGAGTCGTCGTCAGGGGCAACAGAGTGGAGGATGGATAGAAACTTCGTTGCGGGGTCTGTTTAAAGGACAAAAACTCCTCTTTTAAATGTCTGGTTCCGTGTACCACCATTTACTAATTTCACGGTCAGCAGTTGAGACGGTTTGGTTATACATTAGGTCTACGATGTGAGCAAATGTAGAAAATTCGATTTGTGGTACGGAGCAGAATACAAAAAAGAAGTGCAGAATGGAAATCAGCCGCTAGCGTCCAGTCCCACTTCTAGATTGATGCTCGTAATGGACCAATCGACAAGCTATGCACTCGAACATTACCACGATTGGAGAAAGATTTTGTACAAATGAAGAGGTAAAAAAGCAAGAGTGAAATGAAAGTACATGACATTGGGGTTCTGTTTCGACTATTGGCTGATAGTGATAAATGCATTCTTAAATCAATGTTCGATACATGATACCCAATTATACAACGACCTCTGTACTTTTTTTTCTAAAATTTCTAGGAACATTTTCCTTTGATCATAACCCAAAAAAAAAATTTATTATTTTACCCCAAGAAATCGAAACTAGCCAGGAAAAGGAAAAATACCGTCCATATCCTACCCACAGGTTCTAATCGGAATGATTGTGTCCCCACTTTTTACCAAGATTATCAAATGTGTAAGACTAAATATGAATGGATTAGCGGAGTAAGGACACACAATATTAATAATGAGTGCACGCACGCACAAGTAAGCATACCCCAATTTTGCAACGAACTCTACTTCAGAGGGCGCACACAAATGAGCAACAAGGCGTAATCAGCCTTCTTATCGCCATCTACTCTGCTATACGGCTACTTAGTTGAGAAGCGACGAAATTTGGCGCTAAATAGAAGATGCGCTATGTACCACAAATACCGAGTACCTTCTGGTATAGAGAGTAATATAACCAGAAATCGCTATTTTTTTCTCAGCGACAAGAACTTAGCATTGTGGACGTGAATACACTCAATAGAGACAGTCTTGATCACATACCGGTTTTTTGTAATCTTGTAAAAGAAGATGCACATCGATACGCAACGAAAAACGCCACGAAATGTGCTTGACATTTGAGAATTAAACCTTTTTACATACGAGTAAATATATACGACCACCATGAAGAGTAAATCCGGCCTATGAGGTGAGGAGTTGTATTTTGGTCAACTCAAGGATCTGGTCACCTTAACTTAGGACAACTGCTGCCCGAAATAATCATTTACAAATAAAACGCCTATTCTGTGATGTTGAAATCACTTTTCTTCTTTTGAACACAAAAAAGCAGTGAAAAAAAGACATTGAAACTAAGCCTTCACGACACGACAAATCATGCATTTTTTTTTATTTCCTTTTGATTTCGTATAACTGTAAAATGTTAAACTGATTTTTTTTTTAATTTTTATACCCTATTTCCATAAGATGATATAAGTTATATTGTTTTTGTTACGCCGATATTATGTAACACCTCAAAGGAGCTACCGGAGGTATGGCAAAGTATATATGTATATAAATGATCAGGGTCGGTCCCTGAAGCTAATAAGCCATGTCTGTCTGTCTGTCCGTGTGTCTGTCTGTTAGCACTATGACTCCCGAAATAATGAAGTAGCGGTTTGAAATTTTGGTAAATGTTTGTTTTGCTAAAATCTTGGACGGTATTGCAAATGGGCCAAATCGGGCCACGGGTTCCCCAACCTCCCATACAAACTACCCCTGCTTGATATTTTAATTCGGTCATAACTTTCGGCAGAATATCGATGTCGACTTGAAATTTTGATCAATTTCTGACTACCCCTACCTCCCCTACAAAGTTATATTCAGCCATATCTTTTGATAGAATGTCGCGAAAAACTTCAAATTAGTATCAAATAATAGCCGTTGCATGCCTTGATAATAAAGATGTGCCAGGTCCAACCCATCTACCCCTCACTCCCCTACAAAAAATATGATATTGAATATTTTGGGGTTTGCGTGCTTTCTAGGTCTGTATATGGGTATAGGGTATACACTCATCGTGCTATTCGCACCATTAGAACTCGGTCTGTTTTTTTTTTGTAACAGCAAACGCCTTTTGTTTGCTTCTGGCTTGACGCTGACTTTTGTAACCAAAAAAGCAGCCGGTTCGGATTTTTTTCGAATTAAGGCAATTTTTGGATTAATTCGACAGTAGACTGTAAAAAAATGACTTACCAATTTTAATATTGGAGTTCGGATTTTAAATTAATTTTACATGTTTTACGTTTTTGTGTATTGTCTTAACTTTAAATTTGTTTTTAATTTTTAATTGCGGAGATATTGCATTTAATCATCAATCAGTACAAAGTGTTGAAATCATAAAATTCTTACATAACGGAAATCTATACCTAAACAAAAATATATACACGTCAGACCGTAAATAAACATAAACATTAAATATATCGATTCAAACTCTGTAAACTCGACACCCCTAGTTCAGAATTTCAATCATCACCATTACGACAATCCACTGGAAAAGTATTCATTCAGTTGGCGTCGAAATAGAAATATGAGAATTGTTCGTTCGTTCCTTTGTATACGAGTATCGTCTACGTTCCGTACGTGAACGTGTCGAAATGGGAAAATTTAGAATTTTCCGTAATAATGCTCTATTCTGGCTCTATTCTATTCTCTACTACAATACGTGCTTCGTGCTAGTAGTGTCTGTATACTATCTTTAGGAAAATTGTCTATGGCTAGGAATGCTGACCGCGATAGAGAATACAAACTCATCCGCAAGGGGAGCTGAATAATGTTGCGTCGTCAATTGATTTGGGTTGACACATTCTGATTTATTTTCAATTAATTTTTGAATTTTAACCTTCTCCAAAACATGAGTGAAACACGAATAATATTTTACATCGATAAATCCATGAATAAATGATTTGCGAAGGAAATGAATATCTCCATTCGTGTTTAAAGGACGCGAAAAGGAAGAGGCGTAGAAATAAATGTTGTTGAACTCGGTATCGGATGAATATGTAATTTTGAATTTTGAGTGAGGTTATTTTTCAGGTGATTTTCGGCACGTGCTAACTTGGTATGGTGTGACCATAGCAGAGTATCAGGTACTTTTGCAGTATTTATGAGGAAAAGGATATATAGAAGGCTTGACGGAGTTACAAATTTGAGAGTAACATTTTCTTGTTTGACTAAAACAGTTATACCCCCTTCCTAGTATTGCCTTTGGTGGTTTACTTTTAGTAATATTTTTTTTACAAACCATTTTTATTGCGTCCTTTTCTGTTTACGTCAACGGCAGAAAATCCTTCAAGTGTTACTCTTTAATTACTACATATTTTACTTGGAATATGTGGGTCTATGGTGTCATTAAAGACTTAAGAAAGGATATTAAATGATAATGATAACAATCGAGGCAGAAAGAACAAAGACGCTGTAATAGTGGCTATTCGGGTGGCGTCGACTTCGCAAGTAGACCGAAAAGGAAGGCTGTACCCAATTAGGTTGATTGAATGGATTTACTGAACTTCCGTCTCTGTCGACCTAAAAATATTGACAAAATTTGTACATACTGTCATTTTCACATAAACACTAATGGTTGAACATTTTTAATTTCCTTCTAAGTTGTGCCAATTTGTGATAGAAAGTTTTTTCTCATTAAAAGGAGTCGGCGGGTCGTTTTCATTTTTTTTTTTAGTTTGGGTAGTGGCAAGGATGCTAGGAAAAATACCTAATTAAAGGAAACAAACAGGAAATATACAAGGGATAATCGTAACATAACCAGGGAGTTTCGTACTACTACATGCGAAGTATGTATCACCCATCGCAGTTTGTATAACTATAATGTGAATATAAAGCCCACAAAACGAACAAACAAAACAACAGCAAACATATTTTTAATAAATTTAATTTTGTGTGTAAATAAGATTTATGAATATAAATTAATTTTTATTTTTGATTTATGTGAAGGCATGAAACATAGCCATGATTTGGTGGTTGGGTTTAATGTTTTTGACACCGCTAAAGATTCATTGGAAGAATTAAACGTTAAATGCATTCGCAGTTGCATAATGTATACAGTCTTGACTGTATTTAGTATCTACTGTTTGCTCAAAAGATACAAAAAAAATCCAAAACACTACCATGTAACATCATATGTGACCGGGAAAGTTAAAAAGGGGCTATCGTGTAAAAATTTCGATTTTCACTTTTTTAGTGATTTCCACAGAAAAAAATGTGCTCTTCCCGATGGTGAAAACCGCAATTGCCAAAATTCAAAAAATGGGTCCGAAAATCGATCTTGAAGTTCGCCATCAAATCATCAAAATCCAATGTGAAATTGAAATTTTGTGTATTTCTGAATATCTTTTCAACCGCTAAAGCAAATTTACCCAAATTTTCAACACGTCCCATTCACTAAGTTGGAAGTAAAAATCAATACCGCAAATCATATAAGTCTGCATGAGTTGAGGTAGGGAGCGGCATGAAAACAAAAAATGTAGTATCGAATACAACATTTTCAGGAAATTTAAGATTTATAAGTTTCTAAATTTTATGAGATGTAGGCATTATTGTATTTAATGTAGGTAAGTAATGATATTTTACTGTTATAATTTATTATCAAATTATATAAAGTAGACTTTTATACAGAATTTTAAATAGTGGAATTCTTTTTTAATGTTCAATAGAAAAAATAATTAAACGTAATTTTTTTGTTTTATTATATATTTTGGGTGCTAGATATCAAGCTAGGTCAACAATTAATTTTGATTTTAAAAAGGACCAAAAAGGACACAGAAATGTCGTTAATGCGGAACGGGCATGTGCGATATCATATCAAAGGAGACGTTTAGTGCATTCTAATCCGTTAATATATTTCATTCTTTCACGTATAAAAGATTAATGTCAGAGTCTCTCATAATGACCATGTTTGTATTTGAGGCGGTGCGCGGCAAAACTAGCTTCTTCCATTTTTATACGAAATTGAGTTATGAATTGCATTCGAAAGTATTTTTCCTACTCTACACGGTAGTTAGCTCAGTTTTCATCAAAACAAATCAACATTTTGATCAGAAAGGTCCTAAAAAGGACAAAAAAGGACACTATTTATTCCTTAACCGGAGGTCGGCATGCGGGGCATCATATGAAAGGGGACGTCGAGTACATTACATATCCGGTGTTTGTTTCCTATTTCAAGAAACCTCGACGAAATAAACCGGGCTTAAATGAAAAATTATCGTGTTCCCGTGTTTCTTCCCAAAGCCATAACTACGCAAATAATTCAATTTGCCACTAGTGTAGTTACTACGTGATAAACCTAGTACATCAGATTGCAAAATGTGGTGGAGACAAATTTTTTTTTGTTTCTTATGTTTTTTGGGGTGCTGAACACGAATCCGGAGCTTCCCACCAAAATTTCGTTGCGGAACAGGGTCAAAATCGAGAAAAACCCTAAAATTTTTGCTGTTTTTCCGTTATTCGCCCCCTAGTTCTGCAACTATTTATTTCGGCGAAAAACTCTCCATGAATATTTTAGAGAGCACATAATTGCGCGTCGAAAGAGACATAAACATTAAACATCTGTTGAGCGGTATTACTACAGTGGATAAATTAAATTTGCCATTTTTAACATAGTTCCATTTTATGAAAAAAATTTTGAGAATTTGAGGTTTTTCATTTTTGGTCGTAAAAGTTGCATTTATCTTGTACATTGTGTATTTTAGAGTGCAGAACCTGAATCTGTAAGTTTCCACCTAAATTTCGTTGCAAAACAGGGTCAAAATTGCAAAAAACGCCAAAAAAATGACTATCAATTGTAGCAATACCGCTTAACACATTTGAATGATTAATGGCGCGTTGGACCCGCAGTTATGTTTTGTCTAATATTTTCATCGACAGGTTTTCGGAGAAATGTACACTTTCGGAGTTATAAACAAAAAAACGGGAAAACTCCGAAAATTTTGGGTTTTTTCGCGGTTTTGATCCTGTTCCGCAACGAAATTTTGGTGGGAAGCTCCGGATTCGAGCTCAGCACCCCAAAAAACATAAGAAACAAAAAAAATTTTTCTCCACCACACTTTGCAATCTGAAATCACCTCGGAACTACACTACACTGCCTTTTTCATTTTTTAGAATTCATAATATCTCAACATTCTATCATTATATTTGCTTAGGAAAAATCAAACAAACAAACACAAAAAAATATGCCCCATTTGACAAAAATTTCGTAGCATAGGAAGAGTAGGGAGGCGAGCCTAAACATGTGAAGACCCTGTCAAGTCGATAAAAGTCATTATACTCTCTTTGGATTTACTCTCTTCCTGTGCATCTTACAAACACAATTTATGATGCAATTTGATGACAATCAATATTCCTATAACACATACTTAGAAGACTTTAAGCTACAATGTAGCGGTAATGAGTTATTGATATGTAAATGCAAAAAACTGCAAAATTGGTATATGATTTTTGGAATTACCCGCATTTTCTTGTTGCTATAACTCTGTCAGTTTTTATTGTAGAGTACCACTTTTTAGATGAAGTTTGTAGGAAATTTTGTCCTCTACAAAATTGTCTTGGCACGTTTTGTGTTCAAATGGACTGTAAAGAAGTTTCACCCCAAAAACTGATGAAAGGGCAGATTGTAGATGGTTTTTTCAAAATGGTGGCGGGAGCACAGGGGGGGGGGGGGGAAGGGACGCAAACTTGGATCTTAACTTACCCCACCTGTCTTTATAACATATCAATTCATATCAATTTGAGACATCCGCAATTTTTGCAAGGTAAAATCTCCCCGTTGATTGGAGTATCTCTCCACCGAACAATTTCTATACTGGATAATATTAGTTAATTACGTTCTGTAGAATTTGAAAAAAAAAAATAGTTTTAGTTGTTAATTTAATTGAAAATGTAAAAAATTCGTTTCCTCGGGTTTTTTCTTAATAATAAAATAAATGCTAAAAGGCATCCTTACAGAAACCCCCAGTTTAGGGACTGGAAGTAATTCTTTCGAGTTCTGTACCGCTAGAACTTTACTGTACTTTACATGTTTTAAGGACAACCGTTAGTTTGAAAGTCCTCGACACATAACGTGGAAGTATAAGCTTACATCCCATAAAAAAGTTTCATTTTTTGACCAAGAATTTTCTACGATGGTTCGTTGAAAAATACCATCAGTTGCGTTTTTTTTATCATCTCGAGTAGTTTTGAGTAACGAACTCCATAGAAAAAAAATACATCTACCTAGTTAATTTTCACACGTGCCACTACCCTACGCGGGATAGAGTTTAGGTGAATGAAATGTAGACGGCTAATCTATAGGGGAAAAAATATGGCAATTTCGTTTTTTAAGTCTGAGTACCTTTAAAAAAATGACAATTCAAAACAAAACAGCGAATATTTCTTATTGAGGTAATTAGATTTTTCAGATAAATCATTGTCTTATGTGACGAAACCGGTCAAATCTAAAAAATAAGCCGACGACAGTGAGACAAAAATGTAGAACAGTTGTATGAGCAGTTACCCGCGATTTTTTTTCTTTTAAATCACGCGCTTATTGTCATAAGTGCTTTTCGACTTTGTGGAGGATTTCCATATTTACTGGAATTCCCATACAAAACGACAATCTGTAAAATTGATCTAAGCTATGACATGGATAATCTGCCAATGCCATCTCCCAGATGCCTCCGCAAACAATTTCCCTAAAATTTCCCGTATGTAATTTTGTTTTTCAGTTTATCTGGTTTCTAATCATTAAAGTCAATCATTTTAAAATTTCCTGGGATATTTTCCTTTAAATTAAATCTTGCACGGCGCATAATATCAAATGCGAGTTCCAATTCAAAATATCGCGTTGGGGACTGATGACACAATAGTAAGCTGTTACTGAAGGGGACAATTTTGATCCGTTTGCGTTTTACTTGGACAATGATCCTGTCTGTCCAAGAAAGAAACGACTATAATTAAATATCTATTCAATCCACAATACCAAAAACACTTTCATCTTTGTCTTAAAAAGTCCATTGCCTCGAGTAACAATCAGACAGAATTGTGATTGTATACTTTTATTTAATAAAATATAATTCATGGATATTTTTCTGAGTGTAAAATACCCTTGTGATAAAGTTCTTTTCACAGTGGGGAAAGGAAGATCCAGACTTCTATCAGTCGGCTGTAAAATCAGATATAGCCGACAATATTTGCTGTACCGATAGTAGACTATTAACGTAAATATCATGGAAATCGCAATCTAAAACAAAGGGTACATAATGCGAATAAAATATTCTTGATTCGAACTAGAATATCGCGATATTCTGGTGTACCCAAATGCAAAAAAAATATTCAAAACCATTTCAATGACTTCTTCTAATCTGTCCCTATCGTTTGAAACCAATCTTGCCTATCCACAACCAATTTTCCAAAAATGTCCTTTTCAGAAGAGAAGATCCTTTCCGAAGATTTCAAAAATGTACAAATAGTTTTTTGGGGGCGCTTGTCTCACCAAGTGTTGTATTTTCATATCCATATTGCTCATATTGGACTTCTTTAGCAAAAAAGGACCTTTTGTCCTTACGGGTATTCCCTCGAATTAGTATGCACTCTTAGATATTAAGTGTCCTGCTGATAAATGACTACTTGTGTTTTATTAAAATCAGCACACAGAGAGAATCAAAGCAAACAATTGAAAGGAATTGCATCATTATCTTTACATGATTGATTGATGATTTACTGTTATTCCAGTTACTGGTCAGCAATGCAATCTCTGAATCATTTTTGTGGCGACCAATGGATTATGTATATTAACAATCATTACAATATAGCAAAGAAAGAGCTGAAAATATGCTCGAACTTGTCGAAAAATTAATTTGATTTACTGTTATATTACCCGCTAATTACATTTTCGGTAACAGTATCCGAATCAGGATCATCGAAAGTATATAGATACCAAGTTTCATAAAAATCAGATCACGACAAATCATTTAAACACTATGCACCGACTTGATTTCTTTATCGGCCGTTTACTCGCTTGTTTGTTTTTACCAGATAGCCCCCTTTTAACTTTCCCGGTCACAATCATTAATTTGTCGAGTTAATTCATATTATTAATTTGTTGATTTAAATGAATTTGCAAAAACGCCTACAAATAGGCAATAGTTTATTTTATTGAATTTGAAAACAGCTTTCGTTTCGAACATTGTAAGTTGTGTTTGCAAAAAGCTTTATCAAATGTGTTATACGAGGTTTAAATTGTTATACGAAAACTGTATTGGAAATTAAATTTTGAAATTAGAATCACTTTTGTTCAAGCGATCTTCGTGATCGGACGTCCGCAGGTAAATGCAGATAGGGCAAAACCTGTCGCATATACTATTTGCAGATAAGCTGTTTTGCTCGTCACTATGTAGATGAGCAACGGCTAGTCGCAAGTAGTATATGCAGATAGATTGTGTTCCGTCGCATAGCTTTAGTACGTCAAGCGGTAATTTTTATTAATATTAAATTTTAAATTATTTTATTTTTTTGCAGACACAACAAATTCTTTTTCTCTTTTCTTTTTCTGTTCTCTGCTCTTCGCTAACATAATACGATTTATTTATTTATTATGTAAAATATTAACATCAAGAAATTAAAGTGAAATAACCAAATATTCTGAGCTTTTAATTTTAAATAAGGCAAAGACACTACAACCATAAAATTACATAACATCCAAATGTTATTGGTCAATCTATGGTCTCTGATTTCTGTCGTCCAACCCCAATCTCCTACACACATACCTACGAAAAAACACACTCAAATAGCGATGTAGTCATCTGAATAATTTTGTTGGGGTAGTTAATTAGAAAATATTTCACTGTACCACCACGACACTATATATGTATTACAAACACTGACACGAATCGCTGTACTTTTCGTGTACCACATCGCAAACATGGCGAATTAAACGGATGTGTTTGTTTTTAAGTTTAATTAGCCAAAGGCAACTGGAAGCTGGCGTTTGACTGCGCGGCAATTTCCTATAATAATCAACATGGAATATTCAAAGTCAGTGGAATTGGAATGTTTGAGCGGATTGTAAAAAGGAATGTACGTGCGTATCATCATTCATATTACACACATGCATACCGGAACTTTCGATTGAAAATATTTCAGAGATGAGTAGCATAATAAAGTTGAATATTTGAGCATAAATTCAGAAAATTGTAAAAAGGAATAAGAGGCGTTTCGGAAGAATTAAAAATGGTTAATTGCCGAATGCATGTTTTCTATTTGATAAACACCGCGTTCCTACTTCAATAATAATTTACGATGGATCATCTAACCAGCTTGTTGCCTCCACAGCAAAAAGGTAAGCTTCACGAATAAATTGCAAAAAATCACAGCCATAACTTAAAATCTACAGGGTAGTCATTCAGGATCACAATGAGGTTGAAAAAATTGCCCTCTACATCCTAAACCAATATCTCAATTCAATTTACTACAACGACACGACAGATGACAACAAACAGGATCGTATGAAATTTATGTGAAATTTGAATCCAATTATATTGTCATTCGCCCATATGAATGAGTAATGTTTCAGCAATTTCCTAGGGTAGGATATAATACAAATTAGGTCCATAAAATTTATGACACTATTGAAAAACTGGAAGTGTGTTTACGCATATAAGAGAGGATATAGCATTTCCATTTACTCGCGTGTTGGTTTAGTTTAAGGTGACCAGAATCCCGAAGACTCAATGCTGCGCTCGATATTACAGACGAGCCTTCAATTTTTAGCTCAGCCCACAACAATATTTGCTTCGCTACGTCAAACCTACTCCCCCGGAATCTCAGCTAAAAATCTATCAACGCCACTGATTCTCCTTGACAAATATCATCATAACAGGGAACAGTAGGTACTTGCAATAAGATTATACACATAAAACAAAAAATCCCAGCCTGCAAAAAACACCTATCATTCATGCCATGCACTACACGTCAGTCCAGATACCTTTGTCATTTATCACGTTTTCATACAAACAGTATATGACGATGTCCCCCTGTATCATCTATACACGCCTTATTACGGATAAATACTACAAAATCGTTACTCATAAAGATGTCGGAATAGTTGTGTAAAATACATATATATGTTTAATGTATCGCTCGTGAAAATTATTCATGAGTTACGCAAAGTGAATGAATGATGTATCATTCGTAATGAGTGAAAAATGCACATCGCGAAATAAGTCCACATGAATCCCACGTCAAAATGATTATTAAAAGTTGCAAAAATAAGGAGGATTGGCCTCAATGAAAACATGTTGACATTTTTGCAAACAACAAATATTTCAAGCTACACTTATAAAAATATTTGTTGTCTGCAAAAGTGTGGTATGGCGGTCAACTTGTCGCAGCGCATAACGCTGATGTGCTGGTACACGCCAACAACATGAATACGTAAAGAATCAGACTTGCATGTGTTTCACTTTCAATGCGTCCTATAGATACAACAAGTCGACTCGTGATACATGAAGTGAAGTTTATTTTTGACTATTTGGACGATATATGTATGACGCCAATACTGGCTGGGATAGATTTCAGAAATTTCAGATTTTCAGTGATCCGGCATCTGGCTTTTCATGATGCCCGCAAAGTACCTACTTCCTAGATAGACTGATAAACGGATACCTCATTAGACCGAGAATTCTTCAGCGATGGTGATAGCCTTTCAGGTACAGTTTCAATGTTGTTATGGAGAGAAGTCTGAGGTGACCCTCCAGAGCGGTGGAAGAAAGCCGTATCCTATTTGCGATATTTTTGGAAGAGAATATGCATTCCTCCATGGTTACATTAGTGATGCTATAATCCCTAGGCCCTTAACGCCATGTTAACGGATTCAAGGGACATATCTTATCATCAAATCTTTATCTAAAAACCCTTGCAGAGTCCTTTTTTTATCAAGCTTTTTCCTATAGAGGTTGATAGGGGAATTTTATGGAGTACCTACAGTTTTGCGATAAATTAAAATCGTATCTTTTGACAGCTGTAATATTGAACCTCGGAAGCTAGAGCCTTGAAATGGTCACTAACTGTGGACAGCGCGGTGCTCTACATACAAGTCAGCCATAATTCAAAATTTCACTCAAGAATTTCCAAGTTAGAGTATGTTATGTACTAACATTTTAAAATACTGGAAACATTTTTGATGGTCGTGAAATCGAATTCCCGTGGTGGTACTCACTTCACACGAAAGTCTCCACACCGGTTTTTGGCATTTCGCCAGCGAAAACAATGCAGTTGCACTTTATTTCATAGGAAAAAAGTGTCATCGGCAATCTATCAGTCCGCGAGTGTATATTTAACTTGAAATTTGTGAATAAAAGGCTAGTCTCCACGGCAAATTTCTCATGGGAGACATAAATGCAAGTCTGTCGGTGAACATAGTACATACCCTTATAGACAATTTTTGATTAGAAAACAGAAAAGTGCGATTTGGGCATCGCTGTAACTTTCGAGTGCTGATAAGTAGGACCCTGAAACTGAGGAATTGTACGTCAAGCAGCTCTACAAGTGTGTCAAATTTCAGAAATTTTTTATCAGTTCTCGAGTTATGAATACTGAATCGCATCTTTCTATGGTTCTGACTTCTGAACCTTGACAGCCAGAGCCTTGAAATTTTCACGTAACTCGACAATTCGTAACTTGTAAAGCACCGACAAGTTACGAATTGTCGAGTTATGGAAATTTTTTAATTAGAGAGGCAGGATGCAGAAGTCAAACTTTACACCATAAAGGCAGAAAAGACTGATCAAAAGTCTCACCGAGGAGCTTCTTATTTAGTGTATTAGGTTTCATTGTGTGTCATGGGGAATGCTGTACATTTTGCTGTACGAAAGGTCAAAATGCTGTACTGTACAGCAAAATGCTGTACGTATGGTCAGCTTAGCTTAGAAACACAAATTACACAAAGCATTGTTAAACGAAAATCTTAAACATTGGCTGCGTTCAACGAACGAAATTCACCGGAAAAACACTGGAAATTCTATAAGCATTACCCGCCACCAACACCTCCAACCTCTTTCTCCGCTGAAAAGTCCTCATGCGCAATGAGTATCTAATTGGATTCCTGCTACATTTTTCGTTCGCTGAATACACTCATTGATTTCATTTCAGAAAAATACTACATTTCTGCAAGTACATAATAAGAATCTGTTGGGAAACAGTGCGCTAGAATGTGAATCTGAAACACTATGGACGTAGATATACGGGAATGCCATCATATGAAACCGAAACTGGCCTTCCTTGGCATCTTGGTTGTTATAATTTTTGCTTGAAAAAAAAAACGCGGGGCCCGTGGCATTTGCCACCTTCTGCCACGTGGTTAATCCGGCACTGAACATGTTCAGTATCCCCACTATTCCAGTTCTTCGTTAGAAAAAAAAACGCTTGTCCCTATTCAATTGGCCCATAAAATTGCCGTGCTAAAGTACCTACAATGACTCAAAACTTTATTTTAGTTTAAAAACGATAAAAAATTGCCTTCAATAAAATAAAATTAAAACAACATAAGTAGGTAATACAGTCAACGATCAACGTCATCCGAAATCCTCGAATTTACCAAGTGCATCTATTAAACAGGAAAACTCAATTTTAAGTAAGACTCCTCCATTGAACACACTTTCCCAACACGAATCCTATTATTCAGAGTAATCTGAAAGTCTTAACAGCTTGCTACAAGTCCTAAATAGGCAACTTATCCCGCCGCTGCCACTTTATGGTAAATTGCTTTAGTTTAAATACATCTCGGGAATTAAGTTAAGATCCAGATATCCAGATTGTTTGTTTCTGAATGCAAAAGTTCTACGAATGCGGTGTTGTATAGAAATACATTGAGGCGGTTGCTGTGGGTTTTCGCATACTGAATAAGAAACTTGTTGCAATTCAATATTGTAGCATGTAGCGGAACAAGTTCGATCCAATTACGAACGTAGACTAAGGTGACCAGACTCCCGAAGACCCAATGCTGTACACATACTTGCGAAATTCGATTTTTAGGCAAATCCTCAGTCATACCACCATGAAATGGCAATTTCATTATTTATACGTTTGACACTGGCACTTAGGTTTCCATACGAAAGGAAATTTACGTGAAAACCTACGATGTCTGTGCAGCTTACTATACACCATTTTTCATTAACTCTCAACTTCCAAATAAACTAAGTTGACGATTTTAGCGAAAGTTTGATGATTTACTCAGATGACTTTTTGGGCAGTATTTTTACAGAAACCGTAATACAAGCCAGAAATCTCTCTCCGATTGCTGTTACTCATTGTGAGTCATATTGCTCGGATTTAGCCGAATTTTGAAACCTTTTCTAAATCAACTTCCCGGCATTATTTGGATTGCGAAGTTACTCTCTTTCCCCATTATTTTTGTACTTAATACGGAAAAACATGCTAGATATATCAATTAAATTGGTATTGGTGAGGACCTTAGAAAAAGCATAGTAACCCGTGCCATACGTCCAGAATGGCCATCAGAAAATAAAAATGGCACCGTTTTCACATTATTGCAGTTCATAGTATGCGTGAAAATTTTATTCAAACGTCAATTTTTTGTTTAAAATTGAGACTATAAAATCCGCGTAATATTTATTACTCTCTTAAAATGCCAACGTGATATTTAACCCTTCTGTTGGCGTATAGATCCAGACAGACTATTGGTACTATATCTTGATGAAAAATATCGTTCGACAATATTTTCCACCCCTTTCCATATATATTTCAAAAAAACCGACGGCCACAAATGCGATCAAACGTTCGGCGAAATGTAAACTATGTCTAAGGAAACGAAAAAACGGCGCATTTTCTGTCAATATAAGGAATTAGAAAAAAAGTTACCTAAGGGTATTTTTCGCATTTTAGAAACCGCTGAATCGCAGTACATATATGCAAATAAAATCCCTTGTAATAAAATTGTAAAGAAGCTCGAAAAGGACAAAAAGGCACTTTTTGAATGTTAATCGAAGTGCAGAGGCATGTAAGGTATACATATAATACCAAAAACATAGCTCTTGACAAATACCTTTACTATGACAAAATGTAAGGTATGGAAGTTGATATTATTTGCCTCGGCCCCCAAAAACCTAAAACCGAACCTACTTAGGCTGGTGGTAGCTTTCCGGTCACGGTTTCGATGGAGTGGAGTCCGAGAAGAACCTCCAGAGCGTTGGAAGGGAGTGTTATCCTGGTTTGCGATATTTCTTGAGGAGATTATGCAGTCACCCATGGTTACATTAGTGGTGTCATGCCGGTCCCCTGAGGTCTGAACGCAATTTTAACGGATTCGAACTTTAACTAAAAACCCTTGCAGAGTCCTTTCTTTAGTATGCATTTTCCTATAGAGGTTGATAGGGAAATCGAATGAACTAAAGTGGTTAATTTTCCATCGTTTTGTCATAAGAAAAATAAACAAAAATCGCATCTTAGAACATTGGTAGCTAGAGCCTTGAAATGTTTCCCAAATATGGATAGTGCAATACTCTCTCTCTCAATAGTCTGCCAAATGTCAAAATTTCGCTAAAGAATTTCCAAGTTATTGGCCATTTTCGATTAGCAAACACAAAACTGCGAATTGGGCGGCTGTAACTTCCGAACACGGATATGTAAGACCTACAACCTTGGAGGAAATGTGCGCCAAGTAGGTCTATAAGTTAGCAAAATTTCAGAAGTTTCGGCAAGTTTCCGAGTTATTGAAAATGAACATAAAAGTGTTATTATATCTCTGAATAATATCGATCGTCCGTGGGTCAAACTTTACACCTTAAATTACATCTTTCGACGGCTGTAACTTCTGAACCTTGATAGCTAGAGCCTTGAAATTTTCACCAAATGAAATAGGTACACTGTTCTACAAGTTTTCAAAATTTCAAAATTATTCGCTCACGAATTCCCGAGTGATGGACAATTTTCAATTAGAAAATTCAAAATTGTAATTTGAGCAGCCGTAACTTCTAAACGCGGATAGTTAGGACCCTGTAATTTGGAGGTGATGTGAGCGCCAAGTAGCTCGATGCAAGTGTGCTAAATTTTAAAAAGATCGGGAAAGGGGCCCCGATCCATCGAAATGAACTTATAATGTAGTGAATTAGGTTCCATTGTGTGGCATAAGGAATGCTGTGCATTTTGCTGTACATTTCTCAATGCTGTACGGCAGGTCAAAATGCTGTACGTCTGGTCAGCTTAACGTAGACTCACTCGATACGTAAACGTGTACTTTTAATCAATGCTACCACTCACTACTCCTTTGAGTGACGAATTCAGTGAATTCCAATGATTGGATCAACAAGAACATACGACGACGATGAATGAAATTCTCAATATCGCCGGCGGACGTGGTATGGTTACTCTAGGTAAATTTTGTGGTCCTGGTCTCTGTAAAATATATCCTCCTACCTTGTCAGTGTGAGTGAATTATCCTTGGTACGATCCTTATGGATTGGCTTCAATAGGCAGGATTCCCAATCGATATGTACGTCACGTATGCAATCAATCTTGCAATTCCCTAATGTACAGTATTGACACACGTCTACTTTGATTACACCACCTTGCACACAGGACACAGATCTTTCACCGTAGCACACAAAGCCGAGAACGGATTTCCTTGAATTTCCGCACCGCACAGTTCAATATGTTTTCACCGCCAAATGCTCTCTTCACTTTCAATTTTATCTGAAACTTTTTTCTTTCTTATTTCGCTTGTTGTAACTTCACCGTATTCACACGTAGTAAATCTGCAGATAGACTTTTTTTGCAAGAATGGATGAAAACCGCACAATTGCCGACACGAGACCACTTAAAAGCAGATCATCAAAACCACCACCACCAACCACTCTTCCACTACGACACGACCCTTGTTATCAAGTCACGGAACACTGCACTGATTTCAGGATCCAAAGTGACACTATAATGGGCATTGCCAGTGATAGTGCTGTTGATACACAAGTCGCTGCTGCTGTTGTTATCATTCCGTAGATGTGCAGAGAGCGAAGCAGCAATAATCGTCATAGCGAGACGGTTTTGTGATACGACGAGGGAATCTTATTTGGATAGACACGGGGAGATAAGAAAAACAAACTATGCACAAAACTATTGAATGGAAAATGTATCACAAAGGAAAATTGTTTGTGTCCATATAGGCAGACACTCGAGACGAGTCCATAGAGCTGCGAGAGAAGCAATTCCAGCAATCCGGCTTTCTTTCTATAGTGCCGGACGTACTAACTGTATAGTCGCGTCGTCGCTACACCATTTGGCCACAAGAGGACGGTTGGTTTATTTACTTTTCCACACGTTCGTTCCTCTTTCCAAATGCGGGACCGGTGGACGTTACACTGGTATGTTCGCGCTCCGGTGAGACTTATGAGGAAAACTTTTCTCATCCAGTCGAGAAAACACGACTGAACAAACTGTACGGTACATACTTTTCCTCACTTTTGTTTACATATTGGAACGAGAGTCGGATATTGTGTGTGCGGTGGCGGAATGTGAAGAAATAGACGACCTTCACATCTCACACATCGCATAACATCACACACATATGATTCGTACCGTACGGTACGTGGATTTTCCGAAGCGACGACTTGGTGATCATCATCATTCAGCAATGAGTGAAGAATTAGCTTCGCCGCGACTATACATATGATGCAGATCGCAGATGGCAAATACGACGAGTCACATATGGTATGGACAATCTTTATGAATGGCACACACAATGAGGTTCAGAGTAGGTGGAAAATCTGTGTTGTCAGTTCTGAGGAACTTTGATTTCAGTAATTTTATTTTACTTGCCGATTGGCGCCATGTGTGGCGGAATTAAAAGATTTTCCACTTTCTTAATCATAATCTAAGTCTCATTTGTAAATTGGATATTATACAGGGTGTCTGGCACCATACACCTACACGGAGAGAAATTTTCGTAGTAAATTTTACTAAAACGAGTAATAACATTTACAAATACTTAAAAAATGAATATTCATTAGAAAATTAATAAATTTGTATCGGTTTACTGCAAAATGTTGTGAATTTGACATATCGATTGGGAATACAGCTTTCACTACATTGTAATGAAAAAAGTTATTACACTTATTTTGGTGAAAATTAATTGCAATTGCAATTAATTTACAGTCGAAATCTAGTTCCCTACGAACTTTGTAAAATTAATTTGAAACAAGAATAATATTTTTTTTATGAGAAAACTCTGTGTGACCGTGATATGGAATTTATATTAGAGTGGCAATGATTCATGGTAAGTAAATAAATATTTATATTATTATATTGATATTTTCTATTTGCTGACTACTATAATTATACATATTATTACAGGGTACATGAAATCAACTGATGGAGTCATAAAGCATAATGAGAAAAATAATTTAGTGCTCTTTTAGTGTTCTCGAAAATTCTTCTCCAGATGCCGGCCGTAAGCGAAAGTAACTTTTATTACAATTGTAATAAAGTTATTCACAACGCGAGTAGTTAATTTTACTACAAATGCGATGGGTTCAAAATTCATTGCATTTATGTAAAATTTATTGCAAATTTGATAAAATTTCATTACTTTTTTCTCTCCGTGCAGGGCGGTAGATTCTACAGAATGTTATCGGAAAAATGTCGCCCGGATAATTTCTCTAACATTTTCCATTACGGAGTAAGTACATTATAGCATTTTTTACATCTCGGAAAACTGTAATTTTCAAGCTTCTGATTTATTTAAATTCAATAAGAAACATCATCTTTTAGAAGTGCGGAGAATTACGCTACCAGCTCTGAAAAGAAGAACTTTTAGCGTATGGAGTTGCTAATAAACAATATTCAACGAATGAGGACAACTGAAAAACCACCGGAGAAATTACAACACAACTGGGTAAATTTGCGGACACACTTTATTTTGCATGCAATCTCAAAAGCAACTTCTTAGACGCAGTTGTTTCATCGGGGATATTTTTTTTCTAATTTTCTTGTGGACGAAACTGGCATTTCATTGTTTCAATTTGATGTTGTGTCACTTTTCAAAAGCTCAATGAGTTTACGTTGACATTTATAACCCGCATTCGACTAGTGTGTCATACCTTTGGAGTTTATATAGCTTAGAGCTTTTAGCGGTTTACGAAACGAGTTTATCGACTAGTGTGTCACAGGCCAAATACACCTGCAACTTGGTTGCAAACCGGAAATTAAGTAATTTGTAGGCATGTTGCAGGTTGCAGTACCAGGTTGCAAGAACGTGAATGGCGTGGTTGCCGGAATGTTGCAAGTGTGTAGTAACGTACCTGCAACCTAGGTTGGCAACCAAGTTGCAGGTGTATTTGGCCTGTAAGGACTATTACAAAACTGAACTGAACTGTTTACAAAACATTACCAAAAAGGAAAACTCAACTATGCTCTATCCAGAATCCCCCGGAACTTTCCAAACAGCATTGCCCGATGCTAAACGTTACTAGCGCTGTCAATTGCGAAACGACAACATTAAGAACTAGGGTTGTCGCTACAAACTTGTAATGTTGTATTTTATCGACACTAGCGACACCTACCATCACCATCCACCATATAGCGGAGAACATCGGAAACACACAAGTTCTTATGAGAACGGATAGCACAACAAGCATAATGTTGCAAAAGTTCGAAAACATTAGGCGATTTGGTTATTTTTGAATCAGTGGGGTTATAGAAGTGTAAAAATTATTTTGAAACTAAAAAAAATATTGGGAACGTCATAAAAGGTAAAAAAAAGAACACGAATTTAGCTTTTAACTGAAGATTTGCATGTTAGGGTATCATATCAAAGGAGACATAGAGTACTTTCCATTTTTTATGTTTTCTTCCAGTTTTAGGCACAGAGGACCCAAGTAACAATTCGTATGCTTTAAAGAAGCACTTCATCCTGTAACATTCATATAGTAACACAAAATCAGTTTATCGTGTGACATCGCTTATATAAGAATTTTGATCCGATAAAAACTCCTTAAAACACTTTTCGGAAAGCTTAAAAAGTTCTTATATAATCAATTCACGACTACATCCAATAAGACTTTGATAACACTTCTCTAAACGTTAACCTAAAAAGATGCTCCATTAAATACTTCTTTGTAGTCTTTATTGAATGACATAAACACACATGACTGAAATCAACACACACACACATGCATATAATCTTCTATAGCACTATGTCGATTTCATTTTTATAGTGTGACATTCGTATGATCATTCAATAAATTGCTCAGCGTAGTTTTATAGAAGAATGAACTTTGTGATTTTTTAAAGAATTGACACTTATGAAGTGCTCTGGAACACCACGTTTCTTGAATTGAATTCATTGAAATATTGCATGAAACCACACTCATTCTTAACTTATATCAATCGAGATAATCTCAGCCCAGAAACTGGCTGCATTTTATTGATGAACATGTGAATTTAATTTGCTTCAACTGATTGACATATAAAGAAGAAGGTGCATTGCGGAGAAGTGTTGAGCATTTCAATAGAAGCAACGTTTACGAGCAATGCTGACTATATGTGAGGTTGGCCGAGTGGTTAAGGCGTCGGACTTGCGTACGACAGTCGCTGGTTCGAAGCTGCGGGAATTTTTTCCCTTTTTTTGCAAACGCGAGAAAATGACAGAAAATGATGACATAAGACATATGATGTATGTCTCTTTCAAAGTGTAATTCATTGCTACAATAAGGTTCAATTGGATCAAAAAACGGCGCCAAATGCCATTATTGGACTATTATTCAGTGTTTATCGATACCTAAGCGCGCATATGTGTTAACTGCAATTTTCATGAAAATGAGTTTATTTCATTTTTTAATTTATCAACCTTATAGTCATAATTCTGCACAAACGTTTTAAGCGATTGTCCATTAGAAACGCCACAAACGTGAATGCACTTCCGTGTTAAGTGCATAGAAATAAATTTTGTGAGTGCCACATGTACTAAGTGCACTTGCACTATCTGCGCTCTTTAGAAAATAGTAAATGTGTGTGCACACATGTGACAAGTGCACGTACCGATGGAAGAAAGCTTCGTTTTCGTTTGCTGTTTCGCTTATTCAGCCGGTTATTCGTGGTGGCTGTTCAGTATATTACCTATGGGCTTCTTTCCAGAAAAATAGATAAACAGTGGCAAAGAATCAAATAGAATTTAACGCCACAATTTTTATTTACTTAAAATGAAAAGTGATTGCAATTTCGTGTACTTGCTGTACAGCATGATCGGTTCTTCAAGAACAAATCCCAAAACATATTACGTTAAATGCCTAAATTTTAATGATTTTTATGACTTCACCTCTCTGAAAAATGAAGTGTTAAAAAATGCTTCATTTAATACACAAAATGAAAAAGTCAAATGGCAAAAAATCAATTGGCTTAGATTTGAAAAGGGAGAGCCAGACATCATTCAATACAAGTATGATTTGATGGCAGAAAATTTTATGAAATAGACATCAATCGAGGCAAGAGAGGATGTAGTACGGTGCAATGGAATGCTATAACTCTGGACAAGAAAAATTGCAGAGAAATCCCTCCCTTTTACAGAAAAACGAGACCGAGACTAATTTCGGGTGCGGCCGAAATTTGGATACGCGGGCTAAGAGTTTTTTCGTGCGTAAGATGACTGGTATTTAATCCCTCCCTCCCATTATTTTCCTTCCGTCTTCACAAAAGTTCCGTTGCGTCGACAAAACAATATTTGTGTGGGGTTTGGTTGGAATAAGTGGGCAAGTAAAAATATTTACTCGTATTATTATTTATTTATTAAATATTATCTATTAAATTTTATTGGGGGATGCGAGAGCATGGCTCCATAGTACGCTTCCATTTGTTTTGACATTTTTTCTTGCTTTGATAAAGACACATTAATTCAAGCTTATGAGAAATTGGTGTACAAAATGTTTCTTAGAAGTGGGTTGGTTTTGTATGGCAGCCCCATGAGCCCATGGTCCGATTTGATCCATTCTTACATTTGTTTTGTGTCATCAATAGAAATACTCTCTCTCTCTCTTTGGTTCCTTTTAACCCCTAGTGGGCATAGGGCATTGACTACACCTCTTTTCCACCTCTGCCTATTAGCAGCCATCGTCTTTAGCTGGTCCCACGATTTGCCTATAGATTTTCCCTCTGCCTCACCAAATCTTCTCCATGTATTTTAGGGTCGTCCCACACGACGGCTAGCATTGGTTCCCTGAGGAATAGAAATTCATTTGCGTGAAATTTGGTTGAAATTGGTGCACAAATAAAAAGTTTTTCTTAGTAAAACCTAATTTGGGGAGTTAGGTTTGTATAGCAGCCCCATGACCTCATGGTCTGATTTTAACTATTCTCACATATGTTTTGTGTTATCAATAGAAACACATTTGTTTGAAATTTGGTTGAAATTAGTACACAAATAAAAAAGTTTTTCTTAGAAGAAGCTAATTTGGGGAGTTGGGTTTGTATGGCAGCCCCATGACCCCATTGTCTGATTTCACCGATTCAAACACACAAACTGCCTGTAGCAAAAAGTAGCATTTGTGCAAAATTTCAGGTTCATAGCTTTTAAATTGGCCGAGTAAAACGCGTCGCAACAGACAGACAGACAGACGGACAGACAGACGGACATACAGACAGATAGACAGACAGACAGACGGACATCGTTCTTGTTGGTGTAAAGGTGTAATCCCCAGGATTACAACCCATTTATTGATAATTTGCCTACTACCCCAAGAAACGCTTAAGAGAATGTTTTTATTTGTAGTAGTGTTGTTTATTTGTAATTTTCGCTTAATTTTTGTCTTTTTTTATTCTCAAAATTTAATTTAATAAATATACCTTCCATATTAGTTGATTTATTTCATCTTTTGATATATTTACGGCTATAATCAATTAGTGATAAGTAGAAAACTGTTTTAGTGCCAAATGTGGTAAGTGAACACTTAATTGAAATTTGACCAAAAACAATATTAAAAATTAAAAATTTCTATCTATTATTATACAAGATAATGCATAACAGTCCCCAGAATCATTCAAAATATCTTTATAGCCCATGATGTCAGTTTCAACCAGGGAATTCACAATTTAAAAAGGGCTTTTTTTGTTTTTGCTCTCCTGTAAAATTTTGTTTTTTGCAGTTAGCACATATGTGCGCTTAACAATCGTTATACCCTGTAAAGTGCCCCTATTATCGTTTGAAGAAAATATTCTACGCAGAATTATAGGGATGAAATTGTTACTTGGGGACAGAGAAAACTTGCTTAAAAAGGACAAATTTTAGCGTCTCTGACACCGTTTTTTTCCGATCCCAAGCCCCCACTTTGCAAATGGTTAATGTGAAAGCAAAATTATCCACTCCTCAAATTAACTCGCTTCACGTATGGATGTGAATATCAATTCCATTTCCTACAAAAGTCAAAGCTTAAAACACCTTAATCCGTTTCCAGAATTTTAAAAGATTATAGGCTCGTTATATTGTGGTTATCCCGTGCAGATTTGGGTAGAACTTCATATAAAAAAATGGCACATACCCAGGTAAAGTTCACGCGTGCAACTACCCTACACGGGATAGAGCTCAAATGTAGATGGCGGACGCATAGGGGAAATATGAGGGAATTTGTTTCTTCAAACCAAATGTGAGAGTTTTTCTAATCACGAGGAAAGATTTTGCAAAGAAATAATAGTCTTTTGTGATAAAATCCACTACATCTAAAAAATAAGCCGAAGAAGGTGAGTCAAAGATGCGCAAAAACGGTCAAATGTCAGCTGTTTGGTCTCAACCGGGATGTTACCCGCGATCGTTTTTTTTTCAAATCAAAAAATGCAAAAAAAAACGTCGCTTATGTAACAGGCTTTTCAACTTTGCAGGTTTATCAGTATAGTTTACCGTTGCAAAACTTGGGTTTAGTTTTGGTATTAAAATGGGCGATGTCCGTCTGTCTGCCCTTCTTTCTGTCTGTCCGTCTGTTGCTACGCGTTTTACTCGGTCAGTTTAAAAGCTATCGAGCTGAAATTTTGCACACATGCTTCTTTTTATTGCAGGCAGTTTATATGTTTAAATCGCTAAAATCGGACCGTGGGGTCATGGGGCAGCCATACAAACCCAACCCCACCAATTTGGTTGTTTATAAGAGGGTTTCACACTTGTACTTAATGAATCTAGCCAGATTACGTAATCTGGGGTGTGGTGAAGTTAAAAATTGTATGAAATTTGACAGCTCAAATTGAGTAATTTGCACAGATTACGTAATCTGGCCGTAAGTGTGAAAACCTCCTAAGAAAATCTTTTTTATTTGTGCACCAATTTCAACCAAACCCTACACAAATGTGTTTCTATTCATGCCACAAAACAAATGTAAAAATGGATGGAATCCGACTGTGGAGTCATGGGGCTGCCATACAAACCCAGCCCTCCAAGTTGAGTTTTCTAAGAAAAACTTTTTTATTTGTACACCAATTTTAACCAAACCTCATAAAAGTGCATTTCAATTGATGCCACAAAGCTTATGTAAAATTGAATGGAATCGGACCATGGGGGTCATGGGGCTACCATACAAACCCAACCCCCCCATTTTGGATCTTCTAAGAAACATTTTTTATACCAATTTCAAAAAAAAACCTTAATGCGTCTTTATCAAACAGAAAATATAAAACAAATGAATCTACTATGGGGTCATGCTTCCGGATCCCCCAATAACATTTTCTAAGATATTTTTTTTTTCCCACTTATCCCAACCAAACCTCACACAAATATTGTTTTATCGACGCCACGGAACTTATGTGAAAACAGAGGGAAAAGAATGAGGAAGGATTAAGCACAAGTCAAAGGTTAGCCCGAAAAAAAACTTTTATTCAAATTTCGGCCGCGCTCGAAATTAGCCTCGGTCTCGTTTTATTAGGTACAAGCTGTGATAGCTCGCTTCGCTCGCTCTCCCATCTTGAAAGATACTTAATTCGATATTCACAGATAATTCGATATATACAGATAATAATAATTATAATTTTGCTCATTATAAATTTTTTCGCGTGTTTCAATGTTATTCTGATATTCAGGGAGAGAACCTTTAAATTCGACAGGAAAATTTTCCAAAAATCCGTAAAAACCGTCAAGAAATAGAAACAAAAATATTCGAAAAAAAAACTCATTGTGAATTGTTGCTCATTGTGAATTTTCTGCTTATTTCAATGGTTATACTGCCATTCCGGTCGGAGCCTTGTGTAGACCCATAAGGTGGGGTCAACTTACTGAAATCCTGTAACTCGCTCAAGAAAGACAGAAAGTAGTATGTATAAGAAAAAGAATTGTCTGCATAATTGTGCCCCATTGTGAATTTTTCATATGTCTCGATAGTTGTCCTGTTAATTTGGGTAGAGACCAATCCTGTGGAAGAAATTTACTGAAATCTGTTAAAGAAATACACGCAGAAATAGGTGAAAAGAACCCATTGGGAAATTTAGCTCATTGTGAATTTTTTGCATGTTTCAATAGCTTTTATGCTATTCTGGCCAGAGCCTAATCCAACAAATTTAAAATCATGAAAATCTGTCCAGCCGTTCTCGAGTTATTAATGGTGTAACTAATACAACTTTATTTTATATATACTAGTATATTTATATAGATATAGATTAGCCCAGCCAGATTGGTCATGACTCCACGATATTATATTCAGTAATTTGGCGTGATTATAAATGAATTTTCGGCGTGGTAGTTTTGCATAATACCATGAAAAAAAAGCTATGTGGTTGGAAAGCGTAAATTTAACAAAATTATCAAATATTAAAGTATAACGGCTTCAACGCGCATGGCCGCAGCTGCGGAAATGTAGATTAGAGAGAAACCTTGATTCACTTTCTGCGTGAATGCCCGGTTCGTGCCACAACCCGGTATAGGACGCTCGGCAGGTCTTTTCTGGGAAGTTTGGAGGATGCAGTAAATGTGAAATTAGGAGAGCTGCTGTATTTCCTAAATAACACTGGCTGTTTCAAGGCACCTTTCCACTTCTAAATTCATCACCTAACCTTCATCATATACATTAGTTCCCAGACGACCACTACTTCCAAATCAGACCGCTCCATGCTAGGTGTCGTCGATCTTCGCCCTGGTCGATTCCGCATTAATAGTCATTCTTCAGGGAATACTTTAGAGTCAGCCCTTTTAAACAACAGCAAACCGTCCGCTGACTGTTCTTTCAATTTGATAAAGACCCTTAGTTCATCACGCATAAAATAACAGCAGCAGTTGAGCAGTAGCGAACAGGCTATAAATTCTCGCTTGTCTGGTACAGCTTTCATTCCTATTCAAAACGACTCCAACAAGGGCTGTGTGAAGGCAAATCGCTAACTACAAGCCATCCAGTCCATGCTGTTAAGATGAAATTGGGTCGCTAAACGCAACAGGGCACTTTCCCTCTAATGAACAAAATGGTCTATATTCATAAGCTTATTTTGTAAGTGATCATAAGCCTCAGAAACTTCAGCTTCCTTTATAATCGTATGCAGCCAGATCAAAGACTGGTAAAGCATAGGGTGGAACAGAAGTGTTCTATTTCAATCTATTCTTACGGACACACTCAATTTAGGCAGGGCCGGATTTAGCGTCTATGGCGCCCCTGGGCAGTAGCTAAATGGCCGCCCTCCGCCACTGGTTAAATTTGAAAGGAGTAGTAGTCGTATACACATTAGGGATTCTCCAACCGATATTTTTGAGTAACAGTTCCAACTGTTACTGTGACTCGCAAGTAACAGTTCCTTGTTACCGGTCCAGTTCCTGTTCCTAATATTGTAAATTACGTCACGTCGAAAAGCAAGTTACTCGAGTGCAATAAGCAATGTATCAACTTGCAAAAAGTGTTCCCAAATTAGGCTCTTTTTTACTCGATTCGACATTGCTACAGCTTTGAAAATGCCACTTGATGACTTGATTGTTGTATTTAAAAAACTATAAGACGGAGTAATATTCCACTGCGCAATACACTTGATACTCGTATATACTCGTTCGCTGAAACTGAAAGCCACAGTTGCTCGAACAAAGGGGACTTCCCTCGAATGCGACAACGATAGGAAATTGTACGAAAATTGGCATAAAAAAGAAGTCTCTGCTGTGACTTGTGACAGCATCCCTGACTTCGATGACTGTGATACCGTCCCTGACTGTGACAGCGTCCTTGATTGTGCCACCTGTGCCAGGCCCCTGACTGTGACGTGGCAATGTTCGTGGTTGCGACAAATACATAGTGACTAACTGTACCTGTGGCACGAAATAGTGACTGGCTGTGTGATAAACTCTTTTCTATAACTAGAAAATAGGTTGGATTATCTTCTATTCGAGGAATGCCATTATTTATATGCTCAATGCATCTTATATTGTTATCAATATTAACACTCCTCTAGTAGTGTAGTGACCGGTTGCGACCAACAGTGACAGCTGTGACTGTGGACTCTGACAGAAAATAGTGACTGGATGTGACTGTAATAGTATAGTGACTGATTGCGACCAACAGTGACAGTGCCAGCAGTGTTTAAACCAGGAAAGAAAGAAAGCAAACAATAGCGCGGAAACTGTGACTGCCAGGAACAGGTATTTTTGCTCTTCGGGAACAGGTAGTCACAGTGACAGGCAAATACCCTGTTCCTAGTCACTGCTCCTGGAATATCGGCCCATCCCTAATACACATGCTAGGCAAAACGCTCGCTGTGGTGTGGTATGTGAGAAGAACATTTAATATTTTTACGCGAGAGACCGATGTAATTTTGTTTGCTTGACAATATGGTGCTTCCGATTCCGAGTAATGGGGCCAGGGGAAGGTCCATGGGAAGGTTCATGGGGTTCGGACCCTTCACGAAATTGTTTAAAAAAGCATTGAAATTCCAATGACGACAACATTAAAACTGAAATGATGCACATCCACTACAACGACTGTACATTTTCTTCAGAATGTGTTCAAAAGGTCTTCTAAATACCCTTCCACTTTCGGAGATTTTTATTCATTTTCGAACGTTTTAGAAGTCACGAACGAATAACCTAACCTCAACAACTAAAATTGTTTATTAGCGTCATGTGGTATAATTTGGCATAGTGGAGTTTTCCTTTTTTTTTCTAAAATTCGAAAATTTAAACATACAAATTGTGACATTTTTTTTAAACTGTTCACACGACAGAAACATGTTACTGAAAATGTTATAGCGAATGCATGATTTCTAATATCCCGACACCCCCTGAAACCAATTTATGACTACATCCCAGTTGCCTCGCGGCTAATTTTAAGTAGAAACATCCCAGTTGCCTCGCGGCTAATTTTAAGTAGGTAGGAAGAAAATAGAGTAAAGAGATAGAAAACTCGAATATGTTGCTAGCTTTTACTAACTAGGGACACTGGGGCTACCCACACAGAATCCATGGATTCTCCGGAGACTCGTTTAGTAGGAAAGCGAGTTTTTGGCAATGTACTATTCCAAAAAAAAATTTTTTTTTTTTATACAAGTTTACAAGCAATGGTCAAGAATGACGTCAAATACCCTGCATTTGACAAGTCGTATAGTGGGGAAATCATGTATTGATTACATGTTCAAGATTTAATGTAGTGTCAGGAATTCCTTGGCTGTTACAGGGAATTGGAGCGGAGAGGGTCGACGCGAATCAATCTCCCGGAGGAAATCAGCGAAGCGAGGAGCAGTTTTTGCATGAGAAAGTGGAGCTATAAAATGGAACCGATCCGGATACCTGATTATTGCACACAAAAGCTACTCAAGGCTTCCTATTAAAGTGGACACTGAAGTATATGCTAGATCGCTTCCCTTGTTTAAGTTAAATCCAATGCGTTACGAAAATAATTTCTACTTCTAGACTCACTGACGCGTCAACAGTTGAATTTCAGTTGAGTTTACTATTGGGTTCCCTGTAATATACCTAACATGAATGAATTAGAAAGATGAAATAAAAATGTGTCTAATTATGTCAACTTCAAGTAAAGTTTCCAAAATACTTTTTCACAGAATTTAAAAACAGGGGATATTTTTAAAAATTGCCGCCCCTCGAAATCTGCCGCCCCGGGCAGTTGCCCAGGTTGCCCATATGGAAAATCCGGCCCTGAATTTAGGTGCCTTTATTTTCCTTGCTTCCTTATACCGCTCCATACCATCCTTCATGTTGTTGACGAAGCTAAAGACGAAGAGTTACTAACCCTAATCCAGGATGAAAACTGCTGGCGCTTGCAGAACTTGCCACATCTGTAATGCCATTTGCATCAGGCTTAAACTCAAAATCAACTTGTCCGAAATACACCTTGACAAAATCTAACTCGAGTAAAACCTAACCTCGATTTTTCCCAAGTGGACTAAAGAGTATGTTTTATTTATTACTATAGACGATGAATGAGTATTACGAATTTTTACCTTTTTTTTTACAATTCGATAAATATACTTCGTTTTTTATCTTCACAAACGTATTCCAAGAATAATTCGTAATATAAAATGAATTGAAATCCCTGTCTGAGCTGGTAACCCTAATTTTATACTTTAATCCTCAGATCCTCGGATTAATCCATATACAGCTAATTCCTTCCGTTTTCCCCATAGTTTTCAATCTATACGATCATAATAAAATCTGTATGCTGTCAAACGTTCTCTATTGTGAGCAGCCCCTTTTTTGCCCTTTATGTTTATTCATCATGAAAATCTTATGTTTTTATGCAAAGAAACATTGAGTAGAGAGTTGAGTAGGTAGAAGTAGAAGTGTCTTCGCCTATAGACGATGAATGAATATTGTTATGAATGAGTATTGTTCAGTATTTTTATTTCGAGTCTTAAATGATAACATTATAATGATTTTGTTTATTCCAAACATTTTCAGTCGAAGTGTGATGATAACATTTATTCAAATAGTCTGATTTCAAAATTTGTACATAGTTTTGGGTTGTGATATTATTTAATATTTATGACTTCCTGAATTTGTTGGTAATTAGAGTAATTATGAAAATATCATCTTAAAATTGTGTGAATGCACAATGATAATAAGCCCTTTTATACTGGCCGATTTGATTTTATAAAATGTTATTGCATTTTATAGAAGACAAGTACAAGCTTGTAAGTCAAGTATGTACATATGTAGTGAAAGCTTCGGTGTCATGTCAAGTATTTAGGTCCTGAATTTCCCCATAAAATGCAAAAATGAAGCATACCTGATACAGAAATAACGTTTAAAAATATTTTTTTATTTTTATTTTATCAAACAGACAACCATACATTCAGTTATTCAGAACATCGAATGGAAAAGTTTCTTTCATTGAATTTATTCAAAGTCAAAATCCGAGACTAAGATGATACAATAATTGTATGCGATATGTATTCGTAAGAAGTATGCACTCCGGCAGTCCTTAACCTAAAATAAAAGTAAACAAAGAAGTCTCTCTTCTTATATTTTTCCCACAGTATAAACTTGCTTCAAGTATCCTGTATGGCTGTCCTCTCGACTTGACTGAGAATACTTTTGCAGGTTACACTAAGTATGCGCGCCGTCATTAACAAGATTCGTGTGAAACACTCATCATTCTAAACGTGCTTAGCGAAAACTTTCTCTCAGGACGATAGTATCCTGGTGTGTATGTCATAAAAATGCTTACCGACTCGTCATCATGTGAATGAGTTCTACTCTACTTCTATTCACCACATTCATTCCTTACATTCATTTATACAACATCCAACCCAGACAATTTCTTATATGCTCGTTGAAATTGTCAGGCTTGTAAATGCCTTCTTCCCTATTCGATGACACTCTCTCTACGGTCGACCTAAATACTTTCTGGTCTAGTTGAAGAAGCATTCTACTCTACACTACAGCACGATTGAGATGGGAGAGAGAGACCAAGACCAGCCAGCAGAGACGTGTCGTAAACGTACTCACACAGTACTCGTACGTGTGCTATTGTCTAGGAAACTTGACATAAAAAGCTGTAATTATTGTTCCCGTGAAGAATGCAAATTATTTCTGGTTTTTCCCCGACACAGGATACAGGAGAGGATACCACTTCGTAGTTGAGACAGACAACGACTTAAAGGACCTATATGGAAAGTTGAAGTGGATGGATAGATATGGTATTAGAGTAGCGGTTTTGAATGCGTCTACTTATTTGACCATAAAAATGAACGAAGAATGTGGCATTCGTCCTAAATTACACTTTAAGCCTTTGACATTCTTTAAATGTATGGGTGTGGTTTAGGTTGATAATGACGAGCAATATTTGTTAGTAGGCGTTTTGGAAGTAGGATGCAAACTCACTAGTTCAGGGTTAACTCTTCGTATGGAGATGTTTTTATACTTTCCCAGCCCCGGACGAATTACGGCTGAGGCTGTATCTTGTAAATCAAAAAGGGCGAGAAAGCCATATTCCGACGACGAAGCTCGTGATTCTCTTCCTATGGCAGCTCGTTATCCATTCTCTGTATTAAGTTGTACTTCACTCGACAGAGACACTCCAACGCACCAGTGAGAAATTTCTCACGGAACTGTAACCGATGGAGGTGGTAACTTGTTAACTCCCGGATTGGCTGTGCAAATCTAGAGTTGAAATTGTATCCCTTATAAATCCGTTCTCAACACCTCAACAAAAAGCAGTTAAGATCTTGGAAATTGGATGTTACTAACACATCTGCGGCTTTAGACCAATGTTGGTCTGTCCCGCGCCATTTAGTTTTATAAATCCGTTCAGTTGATTTGATATTGGCTGTGGTGTATTATTATCAGCTTTATGAGAATTTCTTTCTTCAGTTTTTTTAAGGGAATCAAAGGACTGTTGCCATCCAGGTATGTCAATGTCTCAGGGCACGAATCTAAAACTTTTACAACCGTTCAGGTTAGGTCAAAGAAAGAGCTTATCAACCAGCCACAAACGGCAGTCATGCATTTGCTTTAGCTTAGGGCGATATTCATGGCGTAGGCTTTGTGATGCTAGTTCCCTCCTAATCTACAAAAATGAAAAACCGGTTTCACATTCACATGCCTAACGTACACACCATGCAAAGCTAAAAAAGTCTACCGCAAACCTCCAAATAAAATTGGTTCGAATATTTCAATTAGCAGATTTTTCTTTGTTGTTTGTGATGTGGGACTTTATTTCTATTCTCAGCCTAATTGACTAATGGAGTAACGCCGTTGTACCGCAACGCCGCGGCGTTCTTGCGCCGTACTCTGCGAACTTCATGCTCTTGCGTTTTGCCCACTAGATGAATATTGAGTTCAATCAGGTCGCGAATGCCAGTTTTATTTGCATTCAAAATCGTATTATTGCAAAGGGTTAAAAACGCTGTTGTATCGCTGCGAAAAGTGAATGAATCTGAAGGGACACTCCGTTGATGAACATATAACAGACCAACAGCAATTATGATCGAACTTCTGATCGCGTTAGAAGTGGTCTACACTTCTGTGTGATGGGGCGTGGTGCTGCTAGTTGTAGGTGTACCGTCTACTTATAGAACTATGCGAAACCCGTACAAGCAGAAGAATTGTGTTGCTATTGGATCACGGTTGGTTAGCGGACTTGTGCTTGACCTGAGTGTTGCTAGTGCCAGTGTGGCAACAATCTACGCCTTTGTGATGAAACTGGTGAGCTTTCAATCTAGCTTAAGGCCGATTGGAAGTCGTTTCAGGGCCTTGCCCTGTTGCTCTCTATCAACAAGAATTATATGGACGTATGGGGAAATGCATAGCCGCCACCATTACATCTACAACTTCCAACAAAAACAATTTCGCCCCTTTCAAATTGGCCCAATGAGCCACGCTCTCTAGGTGTTTAGCCTTCATTCAGTTTGGAGCTGAATTAACGTTTACGGTCTTCAACTCATGTTGCTATCCTCGACAAAAAGAAAGTCAAGCATGCACTAATTTAAGATAGCAATCGCCATGGGCGTAACCAGCGGGTTTCCATCGGGGGATCATCAAGCCGAAAATTTTTTCAACATCATAATTTTCTGAGGAAGTAAACTTTTCGATCGCAAAAAAAGCGTTTTCAGACATTTTTCAGAAAGGACAATCTACAATTATATTTTTCGCCTTTTAAGGATAATTATCACCTGCAATTGTTTCGGCTTTAACTCCTGGCTTTGAAAATAGCTGACGATGGTTGACCAGTTTGATACTGATTACATCAAACTGGTCAACAATCTTTTTTAGACCAAAAGAGCTGTCCTGTTTCACTTTTTTTTTCTTTACAAAGTGGCATCGTCAGTTATTTTTTTTTGTAAACCATATTTCACAGGAATTTATTAGCTGGTTCAGATAAATATTTCATCAAAATCTGTTAATATATTTATTAGAGTGGCTGAACTCTGTGGTGCTGGTATGTGATCCAATGGCCTATTGATTTTCGATTAATGAATTCGGAAGACAGGGAAATATGAAAATCGTTCATTACATGGTCCCTATCAGCGTCAGCTTGTGACGGACTATGATCTCACTCAGATGTTAAACGAGTACCCATTTATGGGGATAAATAACACTGCTGAGCGTGATGCTGATCTCATAACCTCATCAAAAAGCAGATAAGATCTTGGAAATAGGATGTCACTAACACATCCTGCGGCCTTAGTCCAATGTTGGATTGTCGCGCCTGTTATTATCAGCATCAGGCATCGCATATTGGAATTTTCTTCCATGGCTGAAGATAATTGCGAACTAAATTGGTAAGGCAGTATTTTATCGAAAAATAGTAAGTTTTCAGAGTGCAAAGCGTTTCGGGAAATAGGCCCCGGCTCTTATTATCGAAGTAGCTTTCGGAAGTACATCCAACTGTTCCTTATTATAGTCGAAATTTCTTTCACAATGTTTTTTTCACAACCTTGATATTGTAACCAGGGGCGTACACAGAAAAACATTTTGAGAAGGGTTTTAGTAAAGAAGTTGACATTGGCCAAGAAGTCCAACAGTTGCTAAGCGCGACCCAATAAAGACATTCATATGTTCCGATTTTAAACGTAATCAAAGCAGATATTTAAGTGTTTGCAATTTCCATTGCGGATAACTATTTTGTAGAATTCGGTTACCAAAGAAAAATCACCACCGTTTACTGTTGCATTGGATTCGTTCAAAACCGGATATTGCTTTGCCAATCTCTGAAGCTCGCAAAGTAACTGAGATTCTCAGCCTTATTCTTAAACTAGTAGAACAGTTGGGATATCGAAATGCAATTTTAACCGTCCAACTGCCCTACTTTTGTCGAAGAGATAAGCATTCTGCGCTAATTAACCTTATTGTGGCAACCAGCACATTCCCTGTGATGCTGACTATCAAGTGGCGTTGAGCTTCAGAAGTAGGTAGGAGCAATGAGTGAAGTTTTTACTTAAAGCAATCGGATTGAAGCGGTTTTGATGCTTGGTAACCGAACTTTACAAACAAAATATATTAGTTGTTTATATGATATTGATAGTGGTCGTCTGGTATTCCAGCGTCCAGGGTGCAAAAACCTATGTTGACAGCACAGGTCGCCTGACTAAAAATACGCACCAAAGCGAAACCTAACAAATCTCGTCGCATCTTTTATAAAGGCAGTAGTTGTTTTTCTGTACTACGAATCAGGGACGTAGCCAGGATTTTGTTTCGGGAGGGGTCCAACGGAATTTTAAGACGCGCAACAAATTTATTGTTGAAAAAGTGGATACACTAAATATTAGACTGGTATGTTATGGAACGTTGAGAATAGCTGGAACCGCGTAACCTGACTTTTTAGTATACATAATTATAACCATCATGAGTGAGAATGATGTACCAGTGCCTCTTGCAGAACGCATCTTCTTCTTTTTTAGTTAAAACAAATATAAAATCCGCGGAAACTTATCAAAAAGTACTAGAGAAGTTCCAGAATGAGTGCCTCTCTAAGACCCATGTGTATGAATGTTTTGAAAAGGCCGAAAAGTTGAGGGAAAGTTGCCACATGCGCGCCACCTAGTGTCACCGATGAAAACGTAAGCGCCGCCACTGTTGAAAATCTCATTGTTGAAGACCGACGAAGTAGTGTACGCTACATGACTGGAGTTGGGCATAAACGTAAGTAGTATTGGGAAAATATTCATGAGCGGCTAGGCTACCGAAAATCTCAGGCAGATGAGTGCTAAAACCTCTGAATATTCTTCTTCTTCTTCCTTGCCTCGTTCTTTATACCGCTCCATGGTTTCGCGTTGCTCGACCTGCAGTGTAGGCACATCGCCCGTTTTGGCGATAATATCTCAGCATATTTCTACAGGCAGCTCTATCTTGGATCGTGTCATCGCCGAGACCAATGCGTTGTTGTTGCTTTTTCATTTGACACATCCAGGTGTTCTTCGGTCTGCCTCTGGCCTTGGGTCCATCAAGTGGAACTTCCATTGATATCGCTTTCTTTGTTGGGTTCTCAGGCGGACGCCGTTGAACATGGCAATACCAATCCATTTGTCGGTCTTCGAGCTTTTCGGTGATTGGTTGGTCTATGGACAAGCTGCCTCGGATGTAGCTACTCTTGATGTGGTCCCTTTTCGTTACACCAACTGACATGCGTAACATTTTCATTTCAGTCGCTGTCATTTGTTTCGCGTAACCTTCATACATGGTCCAGCATTCTGATCCATACATGAGTGCGGGACGTACAACCGTTTTGTACAACTTGCCCTTTTCAGTGGCATTTTCTTATCGCAGACAACTCCAGAGTTTTCTAAAACCTCTGAATATTAAGTATAAATTCTGGCGCTCGGAAGTTTGTACGCATCTTCTACAGCATTGAACGAATTGAGAAAGTTCTATTAAAAGTTTCAAAAGCTATGAAGAAGTGAAATTGTTTGTGCGAGAATGGGCCCGTGAAAGCCGCGAGATTTTTACGAAAAAGATATCCAAAAGCTTGCCGGGGGTGGCGAAAATGCATACAGTGGTGTAGGGGAGTCTAATTAGAAAAACTAATTTTTTCCATTTGTATCTTTAAAATTGTTTTGCTTCATTAAAACTTGAGCGTTTGGTCATAAAAAAAGGCTTAACTACATGACTATTACTTGCACAGAATATTAAAGCAGGCGTATACAGGGTTATTGGTTAAGTCGACCTATTCCCTGCAACACGTTATAAATGCAACAAAATGAGGCCATAAATGTTAGGCCGATTTTCAATGGTCACTGAGATATATGAATTTTTAAGTTTTTTTTAAATAACCTAGAATTTTGCCATTTAAAGTAGGAATTAAAAAAAAAACTACTAAGGTAATGGGCTTAAACTTATTTTTGGATTTTTGTCAGCACTATAGCAGACATTTCTTAATCATTTAAAATTTCAAAAACACATCACAATTCGAAATTTTTAATTTTAAATAAAAAAAAATTTTCTTAATTTTTTTTAAAGACATTTTTTAATGTAGTATTACTAAAAAAAAATTTATGACATGGAGTCTGCAGACCACTGAAAAAACATACGCGTATTGTCAGCTTTCCAAAAAGGTGTCAATGTCAATACAAATATTTGAAATAATTGAAACAGCTAGCCGCAACTTGTTCGGGGACCATAATTTCGTTTGATAAAAAATGAAATAAATGTCATTAATTTTAAAATGCATCGTACGAGTACGTATAATGTACTGCTTTATTTTATTTATGGCCTCATTTTGTTGCATTTTGACCCTATTATAACGTGTTGCAGGGAATATGTCGACTTAACCAATAACCCTGTATATTCCGTTTTTCAATAAAAGTAACAGATGCAAACTCTCACTTCATTCTTTATCTACGGGCTTCATGTACCTTTAAATCTCCGCGATTAGCTTAGGCGAGCGAGAGCTAAGTTTCCGTTTAGTCCAACAATCGTCATGCGCAAAATATTTGAGAGCTTATCTTTCACTCGACATATTTTTTTTTTGTTTTTATAAAAAAACACAAGTCATCACGTACCGGTTGATATTAGTCAACATTTTCAAAGAAATTGTTTCCTTGAAAAAAAGCTCTGTTTAAAGACTATTTTATCGCATTCTCTATTTTTGTAGCAATGCTCAGAACCTGCGCAGCGAAAAGTTTAAAGTTCCAAGCTCGCATGAAAACACGTCCATACGTCCAATCCATAAAATCAGAGTGAATAATAATTTTCGACAATAGACATTTTTTGCATAGATTCCGCGCAATTTATTTTGAAGAGTGGTGTTCAGAGAAGTGTGTATTGATATTCGGATTTATCTAGTTTTGAAAAGAAAACCTCACTTAAACCAATTTTCCATGTCGGATATTTTTTATGATGTTCAGTCCCACAGAATTTAGAGAAAAATATGTTACCACCTGAATATTTTGATATTTGATACTGTAATCACTAAAAATTATAATTGAAAACATTTCGGGAGGGGTCCGGACCCCATGGACCCCTCCCCTGGCTACGTGCCTGCTACGAATGACTCTGGAAGCATAGTACCAAGTAAGCCTCTTTGTACCATATTCCCCGGGCACTGATGCTTTTGGCTAAGCGTCCTTTTATAGAATAGAATAGAATAGAGACCGCGTGGCAACAAGTATATGGGAAACGGTGACTGAAGACTTCACTAATTAGGTGTCATCCACACAAGGACTACACACTACAGTCTAGGGAGTTTCAGTGCTATTACCTCCCAGTCCTTCGGACTGTTTGGGCCTTCGATGTTCTTTATCAACGCGATGTTTTCAAGGTGAATAGGAATTTCTTCCATTCAGAGAAATCCAACACCGGGATTGTAACTTTACGCGGTTGGGCTATATAACAAATTGCAACCACCACAAACTAGCTAGGTATATTGACACTAACTGATCCTTTCGACGCTTGGGTTCTGCGGAGTCATCCTAGGCTTTATACGATCGCTTACTTGGGCTGCCTCCCTACCAGTGATGTGAGGCGTGATATCGATACGAAGTGGGTAGGTAAGTCACACCGAAACCACCCTACATGACCCAAGGGCACTGGGAGCGTCAACGCCCAAAGGACTTTGACGTATTACTTACACGCTCAGGTCGGTGTCGGTACCCACCAAAATCCTATGCCCCATGAAACAGAGGCCCCCTGCGGGGACCGATGACTTCACTTAGTGTATCGATGTCTAAATTCGAAGATTTATTTCCGATCGCGGAGCTCACCCCTGTGAAACGTATAACCCCTTTCGACCTCTTCACGAAGCCAATTGCAGTTTTGTTGTAAGAAGAAACTTAGTGGTTTCAGGGGCCGGATTCCGCAAAAAAAAAGAATTTTTGTGAATGTACACCGACTAAAAATACACCGTGCAAATTTAGTGATATTTGAGCAGAGAGTGAGGGTGTGGATAGGCTGAGTGAGAAAAATATTACGAAGTGATTTTTTTTGACATTCGGTTCGGCTTATATCGAAAGAAGACTCGGGTCATAGATTGTTTATTTATACCATTATTAATAAAAATTCGCTTCAATACAAATTAATTATAAATCAAATGAAATCAACGATTTCGAAAATAAAAACAAATGTTTCACAAGTCAAAATAATCTTTCAGAAAATCACTTCTCATTGTCCAATCGTTAATTTGACTTGTTCAAATGTTAATTTCTTTTCCAAAGTCGTTGATTTAACTTTTAAAAGCATTAACTTTATTTACGAAATCGCTAATTACGTTTGATACATATAGTAAATTATAGTCAAGAAGAAGGTGAATTTATCTTGAAAATGGCACATTTAATTAAAAAAAAAACGATCTTCAGTCTCATCTACGGAGCAATTGTTAGACGCCGTGTTAGAAACCATGACAGACAGGGCGGGCATAAGCCTCTGTTGCGCCCTGTGAGAAGTTTTCAAATTGCGCCCCTGGGTTGCAGGAGTGGTAGTTGAGTTTTAGTTTTAGGGCTTTTTAGATTTTTTTGTTTTGTTAAGAATCTTTATTAAATCGATGTGTGTCCGTCAGTGTGTTCACTAAATAACTCGCGAAACGCGAACGGCTCCGCCGATCGACGTCAAATTTGGTAGATTTGGTAGGAATGTGTACAATGGTTAGTCTTTCACACGAATAACTTAGAACTTGGTAGGACAAAAATTTTAATCTTCGCCCAAGATATTTATTGAGCCCCTAGAGGCCCCTGAGACTGTCGCACAATAACACCGACCACCCTGCTCCGCCGAATATTAAAAAGCGAGATATTGCAAACCGGTAATTTGAATTAGCGGGTTATTGAAATGGCGGGATATTAAGTTAGCAGTCTTTTGATTAGACGGGATTTCAATTGACCACGGTTTCCAACAAGCGGGATATTGAAAGGGCGAGATAAAGAAAGTCGGAATTTTGAAAAAACGTGAATATGATGGGCTATCGGAGGATATCGCAGCCAGCCCGAAAATAACCCAAACGCGTAAAATCCCCAAGTACTTTTTATTACAACGTCATTTTCAAAGGGCCCATCATATTCCCATTTTTGCAAAATCCCGACATTCATTATCCCGCTATTTCAATATTCCATCGGTTTAAAATCTCGCTTAATTGAAATCCCGTCCAATAAGTCCAATAAAAATCCCGCCATTTCAGTAACCCGCTAATTCAAAATACCGCTTTCTTTCATAAAAGCGCCACCATATTTACCTTTAAAATAATGAGTCTCCTCGTATGGGAATACTTAATTTTCTGAGAACCACGGACCAGGTGACTTAATTTGAAAAATAGATGGTCTGGTCTTTCGGTAGTCGAGACTTAAGTATCCCCTGCATGTAGGGGCGAAATTATCATCTTGATCGAAGAAATGAGCAAATATTCCAAAATATTTTGGCGGGATTTTGAAGGGATTATTTCACTATCCACTAGCGGGATTTTAAAGCGGCGGGGTCTTTAGTAGGTGGGATTTTTATGTAGTGGGATCTTATAATAGCGGGATTTTTAATTAGCGGGATTTAGTTCTGGCGGGATAATGTAAAACGAGATTTTTTGTAAAAGGCGGGGTTATGGACATGTGGCATTTTGTTTTTCGGGATTATGTAGGTATCGCCATTTCAAAACGATATAAGAAAGGTCTAAATAGAAAAAAATCTTCAAACACACTAGACGTTGCCATACATAAAAACACCAAGTACATAATCCCCAAAACCCTGTGGGGATTGGATTATGTTTCGATACTTTTTGTTTGACTTGCTTTTTGCGAATTTTAAATTTGGGGTCTCGCAATTGGGCATTTTGCGTTTGGGGATTTTTTAGCATTTTGATTTGGGGATTTTTTTATAATTGTGTATTGGGGATATTTTCTGATTGCGAATTCGTGGGATGAAGGCTATCGAATTAATGTTTAGATATGTTTAAATTAAGATTGTAACGAAGGTCGCAACCCTGGCGGAGTAGCACCTGACTGCCGGCAGTTCGGCCGGAGAGGGGGAACATTACGCTATCAGCTCTCGTAAGAAGAATTTTCTTGTTCTTCTAGCGACACTTATCTTACCGTCCGCCATATAGCGGACACATAGCGGAAAATATCGGAAACTCAAAAGTTCTCCCTATGAGAACGGATAGCAGAATAAGCCCATATCTTTATTGACACAATATTACACAGCGTTACTTACAGTTGATTTACCCAATATTTTTGTTTTCTTCATTTAGCTCAAAAGAACACATTATTAAATCACAATTATGCAATTTCTAAAATTCGTTTTTCTTTCAAAATTTTCGTTTCAGGTCGCACTCACGAAAGCAATTATACGCGGGCTGGCGAGTAATTCAGTCCTGGGTGGCCGCTAAGGATTGTTCAAGAAGTGTAAATAATTCGCGGAACCGAACACGAGCGCAGTGCAACCCGTTTACAGGTTTCAATAAGTTTTTAAATTAATTAGCCGAAATAAATGAAGTTTAATAAAGTTTTAAATATGGTTTGGGTCTTTAATTTTTTTTCTTTTTATGGTTTTAAACCAGGAAAACAAATAACACAACACAATTTAACTACACTACTACTACTACACATAAATCTTATCTGGCTCCGGATGGCTTTGGCTTGGCGGCTAGGTTTCGCCCTTAAATATCACTCCCACGTGGTTTGGTCGTGTCTTTTACGTTTGAGGTTAAGTTCGCTGATGAATTAATATAGGGTTATGGTGATGCTATACGTTACGGTCGCATTCCCCAATGGTGAAATCATAGTTGGCACCAATCCAGTGAGTTTTCCATTATCTGCAACTGCAGATGAGGTGTCACGGTACAGTGGCGTCCTATCCCACAATTAATGTCGCTAATAATCTTGCAATGAGGTAACGCTGAAGCAAGGCGGTAAGTGTTCCTTGTTGGCTTGTTGCTACTACGGTGGTCCCGCAGGGGGAGTGTGTTCATGTGACACACATATTTGGTGAGTTGCGCCACCACGGACCCGAGCAGCGCAGGGAGGCCCCTGGTATGGTTGATACGCCATAGCGTGGATCTGTACAAAGACCTTCGGGAGGTGACGATCCTGTCCTGAGCTCCCTACACGTCATGTATGGGTGACACAGCATGGCTTGACTTTTTCCCTATGTCCTTCGAAAAGTCAGCCATACCAGCTTACACGACGCAGTGCTTCCTCGTAGGGGAGAAAGTAAAAGGGATATATTTTAAGCGTACGTGTCCAGTCTCGAAGTTGGCGGCTTCGCATAACCCAAGCCACGAAAGGGCTAGTTAGGGAGAATGGCCTATGCGCCTATACCTAGCTGGTTTGTGGATTGACGACCACACGGCCTGAGTCAAATTGCTGCTTAGTAAACGGACGGGGGGCCAGACCTATGTGAACGGTAGCGCTACGAGTCTGCTTTAAGCCGACGAGTAGTAAACAGGCATAACGATCCTGCGGCTGGCAAGCCGAATTCGTTAGGTCTAACCGAAAGGGGGCCAAAGGAGGATCACACCTGCTATTGAGAAATCTTTAGCGAATAGTGTACCTCGGGGATGGGCGTGCCCAAGGGACCATGGTCTCTACCCATCTAGGCGTTGGACTCGAGGGGGTTCGTGATTGTTAGACAAGTCGGCCAGCTAGAGTCGCATCCCAAGGTGGGGTTCCAAAGTGAGGCATCCCGGCGGAGAACACCCTTCCGGCTATTAGTCGGATAAATCTCGTCGTCCCGCAAGGGAGGGAGGTTATGGCCATGAAGCTCAGGTACTTCTAATGACGAATGCGAGGTAGACGCAGGATGAATGCTACTACGGTGGTTGATCTCGTTGCTATTAAAGTTGTGAGTCTCGTTGTAAACGTAAGTTCGGCAGCGTCCTAAAAATTGGTGTTGAAGTCGGACGAAATGTCTTCGTCACGACTCACACAAGGGATGGGACACGATGGTAGTGTTTCCAACAACTTTTCCGCAATCATGTATTTCGTGGACCTGATGGTACCACTACAACCAACCAGTAACCAAAACCTTATGGAAATGAAAATTAAAATTTGATACAAGCAACTAATTTAATAAATTTACCTTAATTTTTACAGCCGCAGTACTGAACACGCTGCCGGTTGGAGTCCAAATGAACTCATAGAGTATGATACCATATTCCATAAGGCACAAAACAATTAAGTCCCTGACAACTTTGGAGTAAATAGCATAGGAACGGCACTACAACTGACAGATCAGCTGGAAATCGCTATAGGGCCGTTCTCATTATATATACTCCCAGGCTGTAGGTACCCTCTTGCTCATGTCATATGGGGGAGCACCCATTGAGTAAAGTACCTCGGGGAACGATGGATAATTTCATGCTTTATCGCCTAGGTGGCGCGGTGAAAGTCTCATTACAAGATTGTGTACGTGGAGATTAATTTGTGGTTGTTTCTAGATTCTATGGCGAGAATGCATATTCATTATCCCAACTTTATTTCACAGACCTCAATTTTGCAATTCTATGTAAAGACACAATGGAAAAAAATATGCAGACTAATCTTCACCCATAAAGTTTTAAAAAAATCTTCGAATTCTCCAACTTCTTCTTGCCAACGACGAATTGATTTCCTTTTTACATCTACAACTGCCCTGTGCATTTATTCAAATTAATTGAGTTCGCAAAAGCATTTCAACATTCATGAAATCCGAAAACTTTCACGACACTGAGGCGAGTCACTCACAACTTCAAGCCGATTGTGGTTTGGTTAGCCTCTGGAAACGATGTGCATGAAAGCAAGACGAAATTCAGTGTAGAAGGAAGGGCATTCAGTCGCCTCTATAATCGCCTGCAATTTATGCATTCACCTTAAACGAACATTCGTTTTGGCTTTCCTTGAAAACTTGCCAATGAACTGTATTATGCATGTACTCGTACAACCCAAATCCCAAACTAAAACTAGGAAGCAAATAAATGAACATAAAGTGACTGAATGTCTGCACTAAGAGGATAACCGAAAAAATTTATGCTTATAACTTGCACAATGTTTAGTCAATCTTAGAGTATACATATACAGAAGCCGTAAGGAAGCCAAAAGGATGTTTATTTACAGTGGCTGCATAGTAGCAGACGACCCTTTTCTAGTTCACTGTTTTTTTGGCGCGGCTAATTTAGTGTGTAATAGACGATGGCATCGATCTGCAATCTCCTTTTAGGTCGCATGCTAAACCCTAAGTTGGAAGTCCACACTTGACCTAGTTCTTCATAATTTTCATTCAGTTAATATCACTCCCTCGTTGCATTCGCTCCAACACTTTTATCATCTATAAGCGCGTGTACTTATATTTCTTATACATTTCAATGAGAAATATGTACATACTCGTATTTTATGGTAGCCTTCAACGAACATCCCTTGCAAGATTATCCTTTAAAATTGCACACAATTCAGATGCCAGTATGTTAACTTCGCCCCTCTCGGCCCGACCCTAAATCCGACGATATGTGCACATTCGACTGGATGCACATAAAATTTTTTTTTATATATTTATGACTCATATATACCCACACATATTACATAATGTCACTTACCTTGCTTTCAGTGTCAGGAGCATGATAACGTACTTCCAACGATCCACCCAATACAGCATACCAGAAACGTCCTTGTTCGCCCGCTCGAAACACTATAAAGAAAGATATGTCAATTTAAAGCGCGGCGCACTCGTGTATCGGACATAGATATGGATTGTGGAATCCTGCATATGACAGGCTCCCTGTGTATTGTGTATTATAAAGAGTGGACGAGCAAAATGGCATAACACGATTATCCTTTTTGCCCATCTCTCTGCTCTGCTCAATCTATTCAGTTGGCAATTGTTTTCATATATGGGCATCAAATATGCTCTTTGTTACGAAACGCAAAATATACGACTCCATCCAGCTGAAGGATTTTTCATCGAAAGACACTATTAGACATGAAAATACAATTTCATCGGGTTCAAATCAAATGCATAATAGCCAACTTCGTTGCCGTAGGTCCTTGGTGCTGTACTCGTATAAGCTCAAACACAAAATGGTACGTATCAGTGCCAAATCCTTTTAGCACTCTTGATTTGTGCATGCGAGCGAACAATTTTTTATCGTCCACGGTAATATGCTACCATCTTTCCATTCCAGGTAAGGGGACTTTGTGCTATTCTTTTCGATTCCGATAAACATTATATCGACATTTGTGTGTTCTGTATAGTCGTTGCGCGGATATATACGGATGTGTAGAGCTTTGATATGTTAGCTTAAGGTAGGTACATATATACTTACATGTTACGCCTTTCTCCAAATCCTCGTAGAATCCGCACATGGCAAGCTGTTGCAGAGCGGATCCGGGCAGACGACAAAGTGGCTCCACTCTTCGCAAACGGCATGATATAAGTTCGGCATCTCGTAGATTTCTATCGCACGGTCTAGAATTTTCAAAATAGAAAAAAGGACGATGATATACGAGTAGAATTGTGTGGAAAAAAGCTAGGATTTCTTCCTGAGAAAAATGTATACATATGTTGAAGTATGTGGAGTAATGAAATGAGTTCAACAGGATGTCATCGACTATTCGACTATAACGCTTCGCAGCTTGTCCATAAATACTCCTAGAACCTCGACGCGTCTATACGTGTCCTTGTCGGAATCTTTTATGATAGTCACGTTTCGCGACTATAGGGATACGATTATAGTGCATAAGATACTTCCCATACGTGTAGTAATGCTTCCTTCCACTCAGCATTCATACGAGCTTCTTGGGGACACCCGATATATGGTTATTGTCACGCTGAACTGCCTTATACACAGCCCGAGTTTATCGAAAATGGCAGCTCCAAACCGATAGGACATTTTCGTATCATGACATTGTGGTCTGATATCATACCAATGACATATTATTGTGCTCTGAGACTACACATTGATAAGCGCCACAACTTTTCGTATGTCTTATGGTGTATTCTGCTTATTGTGCCAAAACAATTTTGTCACATGGGGTTTTAAGCGAAGACCGAAGAGGATTCAATGTTTTTATAGGAATTGTCATTCAATGAACTTGTTTTATTTTTCGGCAAAACAGTTGGTTGATGAGTAAAAATAGATTTGTTTTCGCGGGATTTAAATGGAGCTAACATTTTCTTTTTGAATGATGTTTTGATACTGTTGTTTTTTTATTCCCATTTACAATTCCAAAGAAGAACAGTTTATTTTTCAATATTATATAAAGTCGCAAATCTTGAAATACTAGAAATCGTCATTCTAATATCTGAAGTATATCTTTCACACACACACACACACACATTCCCTTTGAAATTCTACGTAGGCCTGGGCTTATCCAATTTCATTAAATTTTAAAAAGTATAGTGTCCTTCCTAAGTACAGTAAAAGCACCCGTGGACAGACACTGGCGGTTCCATCATTTTTGTCCGACCACCGGAGATGTCCGCTTGCGGGAGAGGGTTAAAATGTAACTACTATGTGCGCATTAATTTATGCACAATAATTCAAAAGGAACATTAAAACAATAAAAGTGTTATGTTGTGTTTTAATTCATTTGATTTACAAACCTCCAAAATGTACAATGCGCAAATGCACGTTTACCAATAAACTGTTCCAAGCTTTGATAGGGAAAACAAGTAGAAAAATATTAGCTTTAATTAGAGATGTCAAAAACCGCCCAACGGTGAGATGCTCCTTCCAAAGTTGGGTCTTACCCAGAGTGACCACTGCACACAGTCTGGCATTGTTACTTGAAAGTTGTAAGAGACTCGAGCGTTCGTATTGACTTCTCTCCACTGGATTAACCCTCAGAGCGTTAAGTAAAACTTCTTCAAATGTGTAGAGAACTTTGACTAAGTAAGTCTACATCAACGCGTGAATTCCTTAAGAACCACAGAGGGAATAATAATAAATTCTAAGGATAATCACGAATAGCTTCAGCAGGGAATGTAGTTTTGGCTAAACTTGTAATAAAATTTAATTTTGAGTAGAGCCTGAGTTGCACTCCTTCGCGCTTTAAATATGACTCGCACAATAGGATCCCGTGCAATACCTGCTCTGCTCCAGAACCATTTCTTCCCGTATAGGCAAAACTACCCTCCCACACAGCAAAAAATCAGGCGGTGTGAACCAAAATTTATCCAAAAAGGTTTAATTTTTTTATACCTATGGAGTTAAATACATTTATTTCACTCCGTCCCGAGTATAACATTTGCCTTTTATCCATTAGGATAAAACACTCAAAATAAAATTCATTTGAATAAATAATAACTTTCATTCGAAATTACATCAGTTTTTGTTTATATGGTGTTAAAATTTACTTAAAATGGAGTTAATTCCGCACGTAATATATGGTGCAAATTACGAACGTCATCCCGTATAGTCTGTGTGGTGTAGTAGGTAGGGCGTTAGTCTTCAAATCATAGGATCGCTGGATCGAATCCCACTGTAGGCAGGTAATTTATTATGCATTTTTAGAGCGTAAAGAGGTAAATGAAATGTCGCCAACACCTATAGAGAGGTAAATGCTAGTTATACAAAACTCATTTATGAGTTAAATGTTCTGTGAAACTTGTGTTTTATTTTTATCCCAAAATTATCGAGTATTACTCCTTTTGGTGTAATTGGAAGTACACTTTTGTGTTCATCCATTTGGATAAAAAAATATTTTATCCAAACGGAGGGACCCTATTCGACAATTTTCGGAGTTAAATTCACACCGGATTTTTTGCTGTGCAGATGATCAGTCTCGGAATCGAAATAACGTAAAATTTCTGATGGGCCTATACGATTAACAAGGAACCAACCATAAAGGAATCGATTTATATTTGTGTAATCTCCAGACGGTGATAAGTCCTTTATTAAGGAAAATTTTGTTTGCCAATAAACTGTTTTATGATGAACAGATTATAATACACTAAACAATAAATGAATCGCCGAAGGCACATTTGGATGTTTTTACACACAAGGATCTTTTTTCTAATAGACAGAACAGTTGATACATTGTTCGCATATATGAAAGGAAATTCAAATTCCGGTTAACCGAAAAGTTGAACAGTTGACTGTGTTAAAACCGGAAGAAAAAACCCGAAAGTAACCCGGTCGTCCATTATGGAAGTATGGGTTTTGGGTCGAACCGTCCTGTTTCTGTACCCCCTATTTCAATACACAAATGCATGCACGGTTGTAAATTTTGGTGTAAACCGGGTGTAAATTTTATAAATAAAATAATATAACTCCTATCTATTCCAAAATTTGAATAAAATTTGACCCTCTTCAACTTATAATTTTAGTTTATTCGAAAATTATATTAATTATATTCGCTACAGAATAAAACTATCCAAATACCCTTTTCATATTATACATTTTACACCATTCGGGATAGAATAATTTTTTTTGAATGTTGTTATAACATAAAAGGGTAGAATCAATCCTACTATGTTATCAAATCTACACTATCAACGCAAGAAACCCATTCAACCTAGAAGTCTACTGATTTATAGTCTGTCTGGTTCAGCGAGTAGCGCGCTTGGCTACAAATCACAGGATTGTGGATTCGAAGCCGACTGCACTCGTATTACATTTTTTATTTTTTCGAACGGTTTGTATAAATTTGCTTATCAATTTTATACAATTGAAGAGTACAATTTTTACCCAGAATACTTATATTTTTAATATAGTTCACTTATACTTTTTATAAGGGCCGTTGGTGTAGATTTGATAAAGTTTTTATATGGAAATGTATGAATATATGTTTATATAAAAATTACACCAAAATTTTCAGCCGTGTGGTATCCGTGGAGCCGACAATTTTCAAAAACAAAACCTGTTGCTCATAAATGCATTTTTGTGATCGTATCCAGTTCTCATTAATTTCACCAAGTCGAATAAAAATTGAATTTGTGTCCGCTTACGGGAGATGATTTATGAGAAATGTATGTAGGAATAGTGACCGTGTCCGGCCAGTGGAGCGTCCGGCTAGTGGAATGGATTTTGCTTGAAAATATGAAGAAAAAAGTACGGACCAAGAAAATTGTCCGGCTACGGTAGATGTCCGCCTGCGGGAGCTGTCCGCGAACGCAGCTTTCACTCTATTCCCAACTACGTACTTTCCTACCCATCTGTACCTACAGTCGTAATTGAGATAAATACATATATTCACCAACTTTGCAGACCCTCTAAACCGAAGAGCTGGTGAAAGTATTCTTAAACGAGACCGAGGCTAATTTCGGGTGCGGCCGAAATTTGGATACCCTTCGCTCCCCTCGGGCAAAAAGGGCGTACCTACGACTGGTATTTAATCCTTCCCCCATTTTTTTCCTTCTGTCTTCACAAAAGTTCCGTTGCGTCGGCAAAACAATATTTGTGTGGGGTTTAAAGTGGGCAAATAAAAATATTTACTCCGAAAATTTTATTGGGGGATGCGGGAGCACAGGCGCGCACAGAGGATTTAGGGGGCCCGGGGCATATAAATAAATGTGGCCCCTTTGAGAAAAAGAACTCTGGAAACTCTATAAATGTTGTTGCCAGGATGCTGGTACCTGAGAGAGCGGCATTAGGGTAGATAGATAGGGCGCTCGTCTTCGAATCATAGGTTCGCGGGATCGAATCTCATTGTAGGCGCAGGTAATTTTCTATGCTTAAATATCACTAACACCTATAGAGGTCAATGATGCGCTGCGTGAGCATTTTTATAAAAAAAAAACAATTGATGAAATCATTAATTTAATAAACGTTACAACAAGAACGCTATTCTCAATGTAACAATGCAAAGAGTCAAAGTAGCTCTTAGCAAAGTTATTTTAAGTACGATGTTCTTAATTTTAGTAGAAAAACTTCAAAATACTTGGTTTAAGATCGATCCACACTTTTTAGTCATCAGTCGCAGTCACAGTAATTTCTCATACAAATTGACAGATTGTCAGTCAATCAATTAACTTGTATGGAAAGTGACTGTGACTGATGACTGAAAAGTGTGGATCGACCTTCAGGAGTGTTTTCGATTAATTTCACTTTACTTTTTTTCTCAGTGTAGGGGGCCCACTCAAGAAGTTGGCGGGAGGGCGCAGAGTGAAGTTGTTCCGTCACTGCTGATGGCATTGCAAAAATCGAAATTCTTGTCTCTTCATAAACGTTACTAAGACCGAGTGTGCACTGATCCATAGGAGAACAAAAGTCTAAAACCAAACCAGTAGAAAACGTTGAGAAATTTTGCTAGTTCGAGAGCATAGTTACAGATAAGACTACAATGAGTTAACAACAATCAGAGAGAGACTTGAATAAATATAAGTTTATGGAAACTAAATAAGAAATTGTAATTTAAAGAGGATCCATCGTTTCCAGTTTCTTAGTTAACACTTTCTCTATAAAACACACATAGTTCGAGGACACTCAGATTTAGATTAATACCGATTAATTAGATAAATTTCGGCAGAATGTGCTGTTGATCTCAACACCTAAAATATATCAAGATCAGTGCCAATTTTAGATTTAGCAATTTGAATTGATAAAAGTAGGTGAAGGAAAATCCTATAAGGTCCTAGAAATGCTTTGAATAACGCAAAACAAGATAAATAGAGATTTAAATAAAATTTATCTGACATCAATTCGTGTAATAATTTGGCAGACGTATGCGCACTACGAGACCACTGTCCCTGCGGGGCCCTCTCCAACGCGGGGCCCGGGGCAAATTGCCCCACCCTCTGTGCGCGCCTGCGGGAGCATGTCCCCATAGTACGGTTCCATTTGTTTTGGCCTTTTTAGTTGCTTTGAAAAGACACATTAATTCAAGGTTTTGTGAAATTGGTGTAAAAAATGTTTCTTAGAAGAACCAAAATGGGGGTTTGGTTTGTATGGCAGCCCCATGACCCCATGGACCGACATGATCCATTCTTACATATGTTTTGTGTCATCAATAGAAATACATTTGTGTAAAATTCGGTTGAAATTGGTGAACAAATAAAAAAGTTTTTCTTAGAAGAACCTAATTTGGGGGGATAGGTTTGTATAGCAGCCCCATAACGCCATGGTCCGATTTGATCAATTCTTACATATGTTTTGTGTTATCAATAGAGACACATTTGTGTGAAATTTGGTTGAATTTGGTACACAAATAAAAAAGTTTTTCTTAGAAGAACCTAATTTGGGGAGTTGGGTTATTATGGCAGCCCCAAGACCCCATTGTCCGATTTTATCGATTCAAACACACAAACTGCCTGCAGCAAAAAGAAGCATTTGCGCAAAATTTCAGCTTCATAGCTTTTTAATTGGCCGAGTAAAACGCGTCGCAACAGACAGACAGACGGACAGGCGGACATCGCCCAATCGATTCCTCAAGTCATGCTGATCATATATGTATACTTTTTTATGGTCGGAGATGCTTCCTTCGATGCGTCACAAACTTCATGATAAAGTTAATATACCCTTTCACTCTATGAGCGAAGAGTATAAAAATACACTCGAAAGAAGAGCATAGATTTTGAAACGCCCTATTGTCCCAAGGTCATAATAATGTTCCAATATTCTAATATCCCAGTGCCCCAATATCCCAGTGTCCTAATGTCCCAATATCCCAATGTCCCAATATCCCAATATCTGTTACGCTTTTCCACAACGAAAAGTCGTACACGTTCAAAAATATACGGCCGGCCGACCAGCTCAATGAAGAAAGGGTCGTGGGCGCCACGTACTTGCATTCGGCCGTCCGCGACCGTTTCCCGCAAGTACGAATCGAGAAACGGTTTTCACTATGCGCGAGATATATAAGCAAGACAAACGGTTAAATTCACGGCAAACAATATTTTATTGGAATCGATCACTTTAATTATGGGAAAAACCTTACTCTTCACAATGTGATAAATGATTTTAAAATCGCGATTCTACTTTACGTTAGCTCATCGATGAGAATACTTCAAAAAAATTAGAGAGCTTTTACACTTATAAATAGCTTAATACTAAACCTGCCTAAGTGGCGACTTCTGCTCACGATTTTCGTCGTTGACATTATAATACATAGATCATCGATCACCCGGGATTTCTCGATACGCATCTTCGTCGTGCTGCAGCTTTCTTGTCGTGGACAACCACCTGTATTTGGCTTCGTGCAATAATCACTCGTCTTAACACCAGTCGTCTTAGCCAAATTCTTATTCTGGACAGCAACCGATCTTTCGCTTTTCGTCGAATGTCTCGATCAGCCTCACTCTCGCTCGGTTTTTCCCTCGGAAGAATCTTATAGTTAGAAAAGTATTAGAACAAAGAGGGTTCCCGTTGTATTTCACCCGCTTTTATAAATTCGATCTCAACGGGGAAATTTCGTTCAGTTATTTGAGCAACGGTGACGAGAATCCGTCTACGTCGATTATGCAGTCTTATGTACTTTTGACGTTTCATTGACAGACTTCACTCTGAAAACTGTCACAACTGACCGTCGTTGTGTGTCAGTAGTGTTTTCTTTTTGATTATATTCCCATTCCAACCTTCGGGAAGATTAATCCGGGCTGTGCCGTATCGGAAATACACCGCAGAAAGACGGCAGTGCTACATAAGATGCCGGAGTAGGTATGGATGGATCGCCGAATGATGTCAGAGGCCTGGAACTGCGAGCTCTCAGATAAGTATTCTTACCTTTTGTGTAAGAATCCAATTCTTTGTGGATATTTATATGTTTTCAGGTTGGTTGAATTACATCCGAAGTCGAGTTGTAGATGTATAAGTAGATGCGTAAAAGGTGAGTACGCCATTTCCTAACCGTCGCCTAGCTACCCTAGCTAATTGTACACTTTTTTCTTATCTTTTTAGGAATAATCGCGATAGAGAAAGCGTCAGTGTAACATATCCCAATGTTCCAGTGTCCCAGTGTCCCAATATCCCGATATCTCAATGCCCCAATATCCCGATGTCCCAATACCCCAATATCCCGATGTCCCCCCCCCGTCCCAGTTTCCCCAGTGTGCCTAATGCCCCAATGTCTTAATGTCCCAATACCCTAATGTCCCAATTTCCTAATATCCCAAGTCGTCCAGTGTCCCAATATCCTAATGTGCCAATGTCGCAGTGTGTTTTAAAAAATTGTCCATGCGATGAGCCGAAAGACGCAATTGTTGGAAATCTTTTGTTAACTTGACCTATTATTTTACCGTTATTCCATCCACTTATCTAAATGGAAGACATTGATTCTTTAGAAGGACCACCAGAGGATCATTCATTCTAAATTTCATAAAAATCCCATCACGGGGAGCGACAGTAGAAGCAAGTCTTTCTGCAACTGTAGACTCCAGTCTGAAATTGGGTTACTCGTTTAAGTCTGTGAGGGTGAAAATTTCACCGTTTATTGCATATATCTTTCCCGTTATTGTGCCGATCGCAGATTTTTTTTGAAAAGGCACTAGAACAGGATATGTGGAATATTTTGGTAAAAAAAAAAATTTTGGAGGATGTTGCCTGGAAGGCTGCCCTGTCAAACAAAAAAGCAAGTTGTCTCCGGTAATCATAGACTTGTTCGCTTTCGGTTTTTTTCATTTGGCGGGCGATACGCTCTCGCGTCTCTTGATAATTGCTTATCCTCTCCCTTCATTCCCACATCCGGTATCCCACTAGGATCAATTCTGGGGACACTGCTCTTCTCATTTTTTATCAAATGACTTTCCGCAGATTCTCGATTGCAGTAGCTTATCTACGATGATATTGTAAATCGAGCCTCAAAACTTACAGGGTTTATACTACGCGGTACTTTCGGTGCATGACACATATTGGAATTTTTGTGTGTGTATATGTTTAATAAATAAATAAAATTGAGGTTGCGAATTCGTGTTAGGCGGCCTTTTAGTATGCGGTACTATTATTGAAAATATTCGCTAAAATCTCTGAATCGTGTGGTTTAAACTCCCATAGCGACCTTATTAGCATACGCATCGATTGTGGTGATTATGAGGGAAGGTGGCGTGGGTTCAAAAGCCACATGAAATGACTTCTCAAACTATAATAAAATTACGATTACGAAAAAAAGGAATTTACCAGCGTAGAAAATTATTGTTGACAAGGCAAAACAAATGCTTAGTTAATTGTCCCCCACACTGGCCAGCTTTTCACTAGCTAAGCCTGTCTCCAGGGAATTCATTTAACTTTTGAAAATTCTTTAGTTTAGACAAATTGCGAGATGATCAAAATTTCTTGCCGAAAATAATCCTAACTTTTTTTGCAGAAAGTTGGAGTATTAAACAATTTCCGACTATACGATTCTCGGATTTAAAAAGAGTTCAGACCCTTTCATTAGCATCGTTAGCGACTGTGACTTCAGAGCTTCTGTTACAAGCCCTGCCCAAGTTCATAATATCAAAGTTACAACTTACAGTATATTTTTCACTGTCAAATCTGTCCGATACGGGTAAGAAATGAACCTAAACCTGATTCAGCATTATAAGGATATAAAAGACAAACCCTTATTTTTCGATAAAACTCCAATCAAAATCTGACTCCTCATATCCATTCCGTTACAAATCCCCTACCCGTAAAAAAAAACTTTCGGTATACATATTAATATCAATTCATCTTATCTAAAAAAAAAATTATGATATCACCGCTTATCCATTACACGTTTCCCTGGAATCCAGGTCAATAGGACTCAGTCAAGCATTTTATTTCTGTCGCGTTAAACTCGGTATGAACTTTTTTTTTATCTAGAGATATTCCGCCACGTGATATTTCATCGCATCGTATAATTTGACACTTTCCAAACTCACGATGCGTGTATTTGATCTGAAGGCCCACTTCATGCGATTTCATATAGAAATACACATACACATGCATACTCGTCCTTTCGTATAATAGAAAGTCGTATCCTCTTTACGCGAATCCTTAGAATTTACGCTCCTTTATGAGTATGATGAAAGAGCCATAAAGCTCGACATGGATTGATGATGGAGTTGAGTTCTCTGTTCGCACAAAAAGCAGTCAAGTTCATATGTCATATGCAAATCGCGAAAGTTTCATCAATCACATCAAAGCAACAGTACAAGAGTATAGAACTGAACACAGAATAGGGCAGGATCGAAGACCAAGGTTGTGAGTGAGCATGCTTTCGATTTTAAAACGGATATGCCAGCCTAAAGAGTCTAGGACTTGCAGGGAACTAGGAACATATTCTTCTATGTAGATATTGTAGAGGTATTGGTATAGGAGATTGGTGCCAATTCATTTGGAACGTTTACTATCTCATTAGTGATAATGATGATACATAATGATAATGAATTTACGTTTCAATCAGTCGTCAATTAGTTGAATGTATAAGGACGAAGGACGATTTAATATTTCGCAATTAATTTCAGTTGGTGTAGAACTTTCGGTTTATTATACCGGATACGACAGCCTTGCCAACCATTAGTTTTATGAACGCACGTGAATATAAATTGCGTAATACACATTTAGTCGCAATTTAACGTCTCACTTGTCTAATCCTTGAATTCACCAAAATTCGCGTATAAACGAGTACAAAGCCGTTAGTATTGTGGCCTATAAATGTCACGATAAAAATACACGCAACTTGACCTGAAGCTTCTCTACCGCTCTTTGGGACATTGCGTGCTGGAATGATATTATAATTTTTATTTTTTTTCCCCGTTTAGTCCGCGTGACATCAGCCTAGCCTGGGGCTTAACGTTATATGTGACAATTAGGTAGATGGAAAAGAACTCTTAGGAGAAACCCAAATAATCACTAGTTTAGACAACTATACAGAGATTGTAGCGACAACTTTTAGATGTTTTGGATTTTCGAGTGATTGGATTGCTCTAGGGATTCGGTCTTTACCTTTAACCTTTTTATATTAATATCCTTTTTGTATGTCTACTCTTGTGATTTGAAATGTTTTTTTAATAGAATGATATTATGGAAAATTCATAATATATATGTACGTATGTATATGTACATAGATAGTGAATAGGCACTTTCACAATTTATCAAAGAAGATATCCTTTTTGCGAAAAAGATAACAATATATATAGGGGACGACAATAATTTAAGGGTTGAGCCAAATTAAGACGTGTCAAATTGAAAAGAAGTCATCTTGCAGAATGTATAAAATGCTTCATGCATAAGAGATGTCAAAAAAGTAACTACCCGTTACTTAAGTAGTCGTTACTAATAAGTATCGGAAGTAACGACTACCAAGTACAAAAAGTAGTCGTTACATATGTACCGAACAACAAACAAACAAAGCACTCTCGTATGTATGTACTCTGGCACAAACACAAGAATCGAGCATACCAAGTAGTATGTATACAGTCTGATATCTAATCATGACGGTTATCGCCAACATCCCTGGGAGCTACGCGAAGTAGATGCTCTATTAGAGAATGCTGTTGCGAGTCCAGCGATACCTTGATCGTGTCGATCTGCTCAAGGATTCCAAAGATATCGACGGTTTTCGAAAGTAGTACGAGGGCGAAGCGATTGTGAAATTGCTGTGTTCAATATTCAGTTTGACAGTTATCTCTGACCCCCCTGTGCACTGACCAAAAAAGAGGATCCATCAACTCGTTAGACAATTTTGCGGTGAGTCTAGCGACACCTCGACCGTGTCGCTCCCCCAAATATATCGACGGATTTCGGAAGTAGTACGAAGCTGATTGTGAAATTGTTGTGTGCCAATATGCAGTTTGACAGTTATTTCTGACCCCCCTGTGCACTGGCCGAAAAAGAGGATCCGTCAAACCGTTAGACAATTTTGTAGCGAATATTGGCAACAACTATTTCACTGTCAACTTCGCACTACATCGGAGATCCGTCGATTCCCTGCAATGCTTTGGTGGAGCAACACGAGCGATATGTCAGCGTATTCCCCACACAATTGCCTGGATTTGTCGAAGCCTTTTACCAGTTAGTGCAGTCAGAGATAACCGTCAGCCAAAATGCTGACCACAGCAATTGACGATTAACTTCGTACCATGCACATTAGAAAATGGTCGATACGAGTATCTCTACAATTTGGGGCCTAGCGATACGATTGGGTTTCCGCCTGTCTCGCAATTTAAATGTGTAAAACAGTGCAAAAGATGAGTACAAGCCCTCTTACCATCTCTACTATGTCGGCGACGAACCGTGAATAAGAGGACTATCGCATTCGAGTAGGTTGTCGTAGTAGTTTTTTATGTGTTTCTTTAAAAGCAACGATTACTAAGTAACGATTACTCGAACCAAATGTAACGAATATAACCGATTACTGAACTGTAACTAAAGTTGACATCACTGTCATGCATAGTATACATATAAAAACTACCACAATTAGGAAAAATTATGCGTGGACTGTCTGCAGTCTGACTGATGTAGTGGTTAGTGCGCGCACCTTCGGTGCACAGGGTCATGGGTTCGAGACTCACCGTGGCGTTTTTCGAACTCACGACCCATGTGACGGACTATGATCTCACTCAGATGTTGAACGAGTACCCATTTACGAGGACAAATAACACTGCTGAGCGTACTGTTGATCTCAATACCTAAACAAAAAGCAGTTCAGATCTTATAAATTGGATGTCACTAACACATCTGCGGCCGTAGTCCAATGTTGGACTGTCGCGCCTGTTATTTATTTTGAAGTATTATAAAAAACACTAGAATTTTGTAAGAAACTAAAATAGATCAAAAAAATACCAAAAAACTGTTAATCGTTCCACAATTTGTATACATATGTATGTACATTAAAATTTACTACTACACCATATAAGGCCGATTGGCCGTATTTTCTTAAGATCAATTCAAACTAAATAGCACTACCAAATATGGCCAACACAAAAATATTATTATTGGCAAATAGGGAGTAAAGCGCCATACCCAAAATTGCAATTCAGTTCCACTGAATACAAAAAATATTCTCAATAAATTGCATAATTTACATGCACCATCTGCCTTTTAACGTCTTTTTCTTGTTAACTATGACATTCATGTCACTCCCAACATGGTATACCGTATACTGTATAATGTATTTTGTATGTTTTCGCGTTTCAGCGTTAAAGAAATAAATCCAATAAAAATATACTTCTTCTGCAATATTTAAAATTTCAAGATTTTCTCGTGTGTGTGGGTGGTATGGATGAAGTGGATGGTGCACACAAACGAATTTGGAAATCGGAAGTTTTTTATTCCACTTGTATTGTCTGAATATGAAGAATAGTCGTTTAGTATCGAATAAAATGTTTCCTACCCACGTGCCGTTGAAGGTTTTCGAAATTTTATTTTTATTTTAAGTTAAGTTAAAGTCAGATTTTTCTATACAGCTTAGTTCAGATAGATTAGTGAAATCTTGAAGTTGCTTGATTCAAGAAAAATATACGTTTAATATTAAAAATTATTCGATAGCACTTACCTTTTATCAAAAGCTGTTATCCATTCCATAGCCATTTTGAATCAATGATAAATGTCAGATGTTCAGAAGTCGTTAGACGAAGCGTCTGTGTTTGTCCGGAATAGTTGTGTGGACAAATAAATCGGCTCAAATGCTGACAAGTTCGAAAAAGCACATCAGTTCACAAATAGGTCAAATGTAATCATATTAGGAATTATATCCTTTGTCATGGATAAATATGGTGAATAGCCTGCAAAAGATTGAAAATGCGGTATTTATTATTAGTCTGTTAAATGGACAACTTACGATTCGATATATGTATTTGATTTACGCAACAATTAAGTAAATTAAATTCCTCCAATAATTTTAAGGACCTCGATTCATCTTCATAACTTGTACCGAGCTGTTTTTGTAATGGTTTGTATAATTTGAGTGATACCAGATTTTAAAAATTAGAAGTTATTACAATTAATTATTTATATAAAACCATTTTTTGACAAGTTGAATGACTGGGAAATTACTCATAGTGTACTATCCAAAACCGTCGTAACTCAGAGCCCGGAACTAGAATTTGTTTATGCGCTATTTGGACTCTCGTGACATACAATTTCGCATGAGTACGAAGAGTGCAGTTGAGAAGAGTATACATTGTCTACGTATTAGTGACAATGCTGGTATTAGCGAGAATATAGCGGCAATTGTTTGTTATGGCTATTATTTTGCATTAGTTAGAATGAGAGGCAATGTCCCGAGAATTCAACTAACACATAAATAAATTCTTGTTCCGGGCTGTCAGTAACGATGATTTTGGTACTATCAGTAACATGTAAAATTTAGCTACGATTGCTAAGGATTCTAATAGAAGTTAAAAGCCGAGATTTATTTAATAAAAAATATATATATATATTTTTGGATAGGTTTTCAACATTGAAAGAACCAAAAACCATCTTTTTTTCCTTCTCAATTTTCCCCAACTTTTGCCAAGATTAGGTGCTCGTACGATTCTCTTAAAAATTCGCGCAGTACCCTTTGTTTTAATCCGATCGAAGTAATATTTGGTGGAGGGTCTAATGGGACTTAGCCTTAACGTTTACCAAAATTTTTTCCGCCTGCTGTGATTCGGCGAAAAGTTACAGGCATGTCTTTTTTTAAATGTTAATAGGGAGTATAGGGGAATGCTTTGTCGGGGCAGCCTGAGTCTCCGTGTGGGACAGCTATATATTGTTAGGAATAGTTATCCCAATTACCATGGCTCCAATTAAATTACTTCAGGAGCTAGAGCGCCAAATGTAACTATCAAAAAATCTAAAATACACCAAATGTTTTAAGATCTAGTATATAATCTGCCAAGAGAAGGTATATGATATAATATATCATTAGAAAGCAAATTTTGTGTAGTTTAAATCGTCCTCAGAACATTTTGCTGTAAATATTACAGTTAACAAGATATTGGCGAAAAATCCTAATTTCACCCCTTTGCCACCCCCTCCCCCCAAATGTGACGCGCAAAAAAGTCTAACTTTTTACTGCGTAATGCGGTCAGGCCATAAAACAATTTGGCATCAAAAGTCAGCTCTTTTTTTTTGATGTTTGGGTTTCATCATTTTTTCAGCTAAAATCACTATACTATTTCCTTAGAGAAAGCATGCGTTAGTACAGAGTGGCCATCAGAAAATAAAAATGGCACCGTTCTCACACTAGTGCAGTTCATAGTATGCGTGAAAATTTTATCCAAACGTCAATTTTTTGTTTACAATTGAGAATATAAAATCCGCGTAATATTTATTACTCTCTTAAAATGCCGACTTGATAATTAACCCTTCTCTCGGCACATAGGCACATAGACCTAAACAGACCATTGGTACTATATCTTGATGAAAAATATCGTTCAACAATATTTTCCACCCCTTTCCATATAAATTTCAAAGGAACCGACGGCCACAAATGCGATCAAACGTTCGGCGAAATGTAAACTATGTCTAAAGAATCGAAAAAACGGCGCATCATCGTAAAATAAGATTGATTTCACAGAAGATTCAGCTACACCTTAGGCATAATAGCTCGTAGGCGGCGTCAGAAGGGTTAATAATTGCATTGACAATATTTTGACATTTGAATTATTTCGTGGAGTGTAGTGTAATAAATTTGGAGTCAAACACATATGGGTTGTGTGATCACATAGCCACTCTGGACTAACGCATGGCATGGGTTACTATGTTTTCTCTAAGACTATTTCCTATTTATTTAATTATAGTTAAGGGCAAACCAGAACGTTTACGTTACATTACGTACCGTTCCTTCCCGTGCCGTGGCAATTATTATCATATTCCGTTCCGAAACGTCAAATGTCAAATTTAAAAGTTCGATAAGGTATACAAAGGAAAAGCAAAATGGATTGGAAACTAGTTTTTTAAAGTATTTTTGGCATTTTATACACTTTATAAACTATACGAAAGATATAAAAAAGATATAAATTGTTTAGTAATGACATTATCGTAAGTATGACAACCAAACTGACTTGGTTTTCCGTGGAATTTGACATTTCGAATAGTTTTCCGAAAGCTTGAAATTTAACCAATCATGATGAGATTTAATCAAACATGCCAAGGGGTTGCCGATTACGGTAGAAACGAAAATTAGTTTCAAAAACGTACGTTTGTTTTTAAACAAAACGAAATGTAATTTTCATTAATTTTAAATGGATGCGCATATGAAAAACGTTGGCGCTCAAATGCAAATTTTCGTGTTTGAACGAGGCTGTACGGGACAAATTTATTCTGGGAATGACTGGTGAAAGCAACATTTTTGACAAATTATGCGAGAAGGACGAAACATTATTTCCACAAGATGCTTTAAAGAAAGCAAAAGGTTCAAGAGACGAAAATGATGGACAAAGCTAGTGATGTTAATATCAACAGGTTAGATAGCAGGAAACGGGCATCTAAAACAAGCGGTAACTGTACCTACCGAATACTCGAAGCAGCCGAAGAAGCAGCCATGCAAGCATTGTGGATGGCAATAGCATTAAAGGCATTTATACAAATTCATAATGCAATTTGTCGCGCCTGCGGAATAAAGGAACAGCTAGCTCCAATGAGCAGAAACAAAAATAAAGATATGAAAAATGATCTAGTGAATTCTATAAATTTTGCAAAATTGAGTGCATTCAGCGAGCACATATTGTTATGTGCTACATATGCCCACCACAAGAAATTGGAAAACTGCTAAGTTTGTGTTCGCTGAATGGACTTGCTACATGAAATGTCAGTTCTCTCTAACCAGCTGATACATCCGCAGACATTGCGGCAATTCAATAAAGCTAAAACTGCAACTTTCCTTTCAAAATACGTACTGCACAATTTATAACGTTCACTAAAACCTGGCTCAAAAATGACATTTTTTTCAGCTGAACTGTGAATAAACAATTTACAGTATTGATGGTCGAGCAGCTGTGCGTGACAGTTGATCGAGCAGTCCAAGTAGCAGCTACACATCTAAATGTAGCATTCCAATTCAACGCTAAATAGGGGAAATTTTCGATACATCGCATGTGGACCGATTAGCGGGTGAGTGGGACGCGGAGAGAGAACACTTTCCAGTAGCTCTTTCCAATATGTGCTCGCTGAATGCACTCATTGAATGTGTCGCCAACCTTTTCGATTTTAGGTGCGAATTCTCAGGGTCTGATCTTCTTCAGGCGATGAAAAATTTTTCAATTTTCAACACAAATTAACTGGAACGAAATCCCGTTAGTTTTATGTAAAAATTAAAATAAACGGGATTCAATTCGAGGTAATTTGTGATATCGGTTCTCTCCGTTCGGTAATTCCACGTAAGACATTCAGTCGATTCTTCAAGGAGGAGAAATTGCAAAAATGGTTTGAAAGTTATTCACGGTGGTCATCCATTGAATGTTTTAGATGCGTTTTTACCAATTATTGTATACAAGCGCGTAAGATTCCGATTATAGTCACTTGTATAGACCGAGATCAGAATTTCTTAGGGGAAAATTTTTTAGACAAATTTAATTTTAAATTATTTCAAGTGAACCCTATCCAAGTGAACAATGCTTCAGCTAATCTGATTGTCCATGAATTAAAAAAGGATTAGGTAAATTTAAACTCAAAAAAAAAAAATACATTTAGAGGTTAAACCGGGTACTGTGCCGATTTTTCATAAGCCACCTGTACCAACCTGCAATTGAAGCAAAGTATCGGGAACCAGTAGCTACTGATATGCTGGTACCGGTAGATAATTCGGATTGGGGAACAACACAAGACATAAAAATATCCGACGCCACGCATATAAGAGATTTTCGCTTCCACCCTGTAGGTCCGGTTTTTTCCAAATTAAGGTATGTACTGAATTTACCTAGCGAAAAACTTGCATATATGTCTCCCGTGAAAACGGTGCCGTGGAGACTTGGTTTTTATTCACTCAATTTAAGATAAATGTTCACTCGCGTTCTGAACATGACATCTTTTCACTGTGAAATAAAGTGCAACTGCATTATTTTCGCCGGCGAAATGTCAAAAACCGGTGTGGAGACTTTCATGTGAAGTGAGGACCACCAAGCGAATTTGATTTCACGATCATCAAAATTTTAACAGTATTTGCATGGATTTCACGTGAACTGACGATGTTAGTACCTACTTTAACTGGCGTTCTGATTGATTGTCGATGACATCTTTTCACTGTAAAATAAAGTGCGACTGCATTATTTTCGCTGGCGAAATATCAAAAACCGGTGTGGAGACTTTCATGTGAAGCAGTGGCGTAGATAAGGGGGGTCAAGGGGATCAACCCCCCCCCCCCCCTTAGGTCACACATTGTTTTTATTATTACTTTAGGCACGTAAAACAAAGTAAAAGAAAACGTTTTGCTGGAATTATTATACATTATAATGTGTAGTGTTTCATAAAAACGTGAAACCATTTTCAGAACTGCAGTAAAAAAATTAGCACTTCCTGAAATTTCAATAGTATCATAGAAGCGTATCGATAGAATAGAAACACTACAGCACAGGGCTTTACGTTCATCTACTTTTTCACATTGGTTCTGTAGCCTCGCACAGGCACAAATTAAAAGATAATGTGGAACACGGGGAACTCTTCCACAGAAGCGCAATTTCCAATGGGGAAATACAAATGCAGTACATAAGATTATAAAGGTTTCTTCAGGAGAGTGTAAAATTAATTCGAATGAAGAGAAAACGCTGCAAAACTGCTTCCAATTTTTTAGTATTCGTTATTGTTTGAGTTTTTCAACATTCTTTTTCGCAATTTTATTGAATTTAATACGAACTTTCAAAGCCATAATCATGATAATTTGTTTAACAAAATTTTCTATAAAAAATTGAAGAAATTTCCAAAATTGCAAGATAAGACATCATATGCAGGCAGTAATTCGAAAACAAATTAACAAACATCCGGAGTTCCGCGGTACCTTAGGGTTCCGTAAAGATTTCTCAACGGTTTCGCGAAGATATCACAAAATAGGAAAAATGTAGAAGGAGCTTTTAACAACAAGAAGCAAACAATCCATAACTATAAGAACATTATTCAATCGATTGAACAATCAAAGCATTTCTGTGGAGCTCATTTTTTAGGGTCCACTACCGAATCCGCTATAGAATATGAGCTATCTCCACAGAAAATGTGCTTTCTCCACAGAAGTTAGCTTTGATTGTCCAATAAATCGCACTGTCTATGGCTATGATTTATTTTAATCCCTGTTTTGAGGTGTTTCGGCCAGAAAAGTGGCGATACTGCACAGAAAAAAACCGTGTGAATTTAACTCCAAAATGGGTCGAATAAGGTCCCTCCGTTTGGATAAAATATTTTATTATCAAAATGGATGAACACAAAAGAGTACCTCCAATTACACCAAAGGGAGTAATTCTCGATATTTTTGAGATAAAAAAAAAACACAATTTTTACAGGAAATGAACATATAACTCATAAATGAGTTTTGTATAACTAGCATTGACCTCTCTATAGGTGTTGGCGACATTTCATATACCTCTTTACGCTCTAAAATGCATTATAAATTACCTACATACAGTGGGATTCGATCCCGGGACCCTATGATTTGCAGACGTAGACGAACACCTTACCTACTGCTACTGCACCACCCAGGCTATAAGTGATGAAGTTTGTAGTTTATACCATACATTGTAACATCGCTATGCCCTTTGCTGTCGACCGACTGCGAGTGTAGGTAGGTATACCAAAAATAAATGGCAATCGGCATTTTGTCGGAAATACAGAAAATGGAATTACATACCACATTTGGAGCGAATTTAACCATTTTGTTTAAATTTAAACATCATATAAACAAAAACTGATATAATTACGAATAAATTATCTGATTTATCCAAATGGATTTTATTTTCAGTGTTTTATCCTAACGGATAAACGAAAACTTTTATACTTGTGGACAGAGTTAAATAATTGTAGTTAACCCCATATGTATAAAAAGAAACCCATTTGATAATTTTCGCTTTGCACCGCCTGATTTTTTAGTGTGTAGGTGTTCCGTGACTCCGACAAGTTAGGCGAGCACTGATCTAACCCAATATAATGATACTCCAATCACAGTAATGAAATAAAGTTGATTAACTCACCGTCGTAAAAAAGCAAAAATTATTGATGCAATATTTTAAGGACTCAGTTTTTTTCGTGTGGTCAAATTGATTATCTATTTTGCAGCAATATTTGCTCAAAAACTGTTAATTTGAAGTGTAATAAATACGGAAATTGTTATTCTGAAATTCAACATTTGATAACCGTAAAAGTATAAGTAATTTTGCAAAATGATCCCCCTCCTCTCTGAAAAGTTATCTAAGCCACTGATGTGAAGTGAGTACCACCAAGCGAATTCGATTTCACGATCATCAAAATGTTGACAGTATTTGCATGGATTTCACGTGAACCGACGTTGACAGTCTAGATGGGCCTTTATGGTGCACATAATCGTCCATATGCCCGAAATCATTTTCAAATGTTAATACCACGTTTTAACCTTTCAAATAAAAAAATAGTTTGATTAAAGTTTAATTTTTTGCGTTATTTTTTACAACTTCAAACTCGATCGGGCTAAAAAAAAAACCCATTCCATTATTAACGTCTCACTGTCAGTTTTGCTTTTGGTACATGAACTGATCACATTACTTTTTCTGTTGATGTTTTCAAAAGATAATTTGTTTTCTCATTGTTTTGAAAACAAAAATAAAACTACTCCACGTAGCTGAACAAAATATCAAAAGTTCGCATAGAATATCTTAACATGATCAGATGTTTCTTGTACAAGCTACACGATACAAGATTCCATATAAAGTATGTTAAGTATATCTTGAAAACTTCCCACGTCAAATTCGCAAATTAATGACTTCCAATACACGTTGAATCTAACCACAAAAAACATTTATAAGGTGTAATCGTAATCGAATATGAAAATTTTGCGGTCAGACAAACGACATCTGTCCGCACATAATTGCAAACCAGATCCGTTCCAAAAAAGCTCTAATCCGAGTACGGATGAATCCTACTGTCGCCAAAGATCATTTAAATTTTAATTTCGTCCGGTTGCAAATTGTTCCGGACTAGATACTAATTAACTTTCAAATGTGAAGAAAGTAATATTTCTTTAAAATTTCAGATGTGTCAAAAGAATATGTAAAAGATGCTTGTTTACCTGGTCAAATCACTAGCAGCGTCTATAGTGCCGATCTGTTTTTTGGTTGCGATAAAGCCGGTCTTCGCCCACAAGACACAGCATGAAGCACAAGAGAGTTTCACCAGACCAGCAGCAGCAGTGGGCTGTCTTAAAAGTTGATTGCAAACATCCAAAGTACGCGAGTACCAATAGTATCTAAGCTAGCAGGAAACCCACCGTTGTCGTATCTGCATATTCTGATGGTGGATTAAAGTAAGCAAAAGTATGCAGATTGTTTGATTAGGCGAGTAAAATGAACACAAGATGACCAGATGTGTGAATTCACTGAATTTTCTTCAATTACATGACACTATGGACCTTTATTCACTGGTCAGGACACAAAATCTTCACATATAAAATGATTTTTCTAGATTCGATGGGCGAACTGCACTTGTAAACCTCAGAAATAGCACTAAAACACAAGAACGATATATCTCCACCAGCAAATTGAAAAATTGCTTCAGTTTCAAATTCCTTTTAGATCTCTGAATTTTAGCATATAAAAATAACCCGGAAATCGATTTGGGTCTCACTACAGGTGATGATGAACTGTTGCATTATTCCTTTATGAATTTCCTGCTTCCTGCCTGGCGAATCACTCATTAAGTTTTCATGAGACCTGAATAAATTACACCGAGGACGAGTTTCACCTACTATATACGAGAACGTAACGCGAAATTTCCGCACAAACGCTTAATGGATATCACTACTTGCTCTTACGAAAATGTATGTCAGGATAATAACCTGCCGTCGCCATTCACCCACTTTTACACTGTACATTGCGAGCCCGTGCCCGGTCCAAGTTTTCGCAACGAATCATCAACCCGTATTCGCGAACGCTCAAAACTAAACTATCTTCAAGAATTTTATACCAATATCTTTTCTGAGTTTAACGATATTACAGAAAAGTATGGGACGACGAACGTCGACACGTATGTAGGTGGATGGCTAATTTCTCATACTCTGCGGCACACTTGATGTACCATTTAGGCACAATTTACATCGTCTTCGGGCTTTCTGTGTGTGGAGAGCAAAGAAGCAAGCAAGTAGCAGAACGGATACACACGGAATTTAAATTTCACCGCGGAGACAACTTCTTCGAGCACGAGCGAACCGTTTAAAAGTCTGCACCGAACTGAAAGGACGAACATTTGTTTGGGTCGATTTTAACTGCCATGGAAATGTTTGCCGTGTATCGCATGCTCCATTATACCAGTCCTTTGTTACGAACTATAAAATCCCAGATCGCGGCGGGTATCCTCATTCATATTGGATAAGGACACATGCTCCATAGTGTTGCATAGATAAATACAACGGTACGCGACGGTACGTACCTATAATATATTATATGGTGCAGGCAATGTTGGCAAAGGCAAAAGGTAAAACCAGGGAAATAACGGATGTGCAGCACACACTGTATCGGGTGGGGAAATTAGCAACAGGATTTATGGCGAGAATGCGCAGTCGATGGGGGAGTGGATGTAGTCATGCGAGAACACCAGGAGTTTTATGGGACCGGAGCGAATCCTCTCTGTTTACATGTAATCGTAGTATGGGGTCCTGTGTATTTGGGTTATTGGTTGCGAATCCTTGTAGTAATACGACATATGTTTTTTTTTTTTGTGGAGAATTGATGGTACACTCTTGGATGCTTGATTGAAATCAGGAATGGACTTTATAGGGTAAAGGGTGTTTTTTAGAGGTGAATTTGATTTCAATTGAAATAATTTAATTAATTAACCAATTTCGAATCGATTTGAACAACATTTTCAAAAATATAAATGTTTTGGATTAGTTTTCCTAATTTGTTTTTAAAATTGCGCTAGATTCAAAAATGGACATCTAAGCCTAACCCCTCTTCATACAAAGTCAGGAACTAGAAGGCTGAAGAAGATAGAAATTGGACATTGCGTTAAAAGGAAATCGGATAGTTGGCGAAATTGAAAAATAAACGCTACAACCAATCATTTTCCGGCACAATTTTCCCGTACATTTCTCCACCATTTTTAATGATATGTAGGTAATGCAAGCAAAACATAGACTGATTTCTTCAGTTTTTTTTTCAGTGGTTTTGCTTTGCACCTATCGCACCTATGTGTCGGAATCACTGAACTGTCCAAATAGCTGGTCGATTCAGTGGACACAAAGCGGGAATGTGGCCAACTTCCGAGGGTCGGGAGCAGAGGTGCGACGACAGTGACACGACACGCGTTTTTTTTATCATGTGAGGAGGTGATTTTTTGAAAAACATTCCCGTTTCATGACGAAAACGTCCCGCCGCGATATACCAATGGGGAAAAAGATAAGTCGTCACGTGTGCTTAAGGTTTGTGTTCGTAGAGACGACACATGGGATCATCGCTCAGCGATCGTAGTTTTGCATCCAATTTCGAGCCGTTTTTAAATATTTTTTTGAATGGTTCTAGTTTCCTAGTATCGACTATGTCTGTATAGAAAATATACCCATATAGTGCTCAAAACCGGTGGTTTCACTTCGATCGCTGAGCGATGATCCCATGAGTCGTCTCTACGAACACAAACCTTTCGAGAGGTTTTGTGTCGCGTTTGATGGCTTGGAATAATGGTGTTGTGTCGTCTGAATGGCGTTTGTCCAGTTCAGTTTTTTTTTTGATACACTAGGGGGCTTCGCCCCTACTCGCTACGCTCGTCGTTTTCTTTATAATTAAAGTGCCTACTGCCCATGAGATCCATTAATAGAGGTTAGGATTATCACAAGTGTTCCTATGGCAACCTTGCTAGCAACTATGCGTTTTGACACTGGATCATAGCATCTGTAAGCCTTTGAATGACTATTATAACCAACGAATATCATCTCCGCCGCGGTGTTATCCAATTTTCTTCTTCTCTCATGAGGCACATGCACAAAGCATTTGCTACCGAATACTTGAAAGTGTTTGACTGATGGCTTCCATCCATTCCATAATTCGAAGGGTGATTTAATTGTCGAACGCGTTAAAACACGATTTTGCACGTAGTTAGCCGTCGTCACCGCTTCGTCCCAAAAATTATTTGGCCGCTTTGAATCAATTAAGAGACACCTAGCCATTTCCATCAATGTTCTATTTTTCCTTTCAGCAATTCCGTTATGTTGAGGCGAATACGGGGCCGTAAGTTGCAATTGAATTCCGCTTGATTCCAAAAAAATTCGGAAATCATTTCCCACATATTCTCCACCTCGATCCGATCTAATTACCTTAGGTCTTCTTCCAAATTTGTTCGCGACAAATTCCACATAGTTCTTTAATTTTTGTGGAGCTTCTGATTTATTTTTCATTAACTGTATTACGGTGAATTTCGAAAAATCATCTATAAATGTAATGATATACCTATATCCTCTGGAAGTGATTGCTTGCATTGGACCGCATACATCTGTGTGAAATCAAGAGGTGCCGATGATTTACTGTTTGACTGTTTGGGAAATGGTCGCCTTGTTGTTTTACCTTTTGCGCATGTCTCGCAGATTGTTTGCACGTCACATTTGGATATCTTTAAATCGTTTACGAGTTTTATCTCCTCCATTTTCCGAATCGCAGCCGGGTCTCGATGTCCAAATAATCGATGCAAATGGTGTATGCAACCTTCTTTATGACATGAATCAATCGCCGAGTTAACCTTATCTGACTGCTGCAACTTGTACAGTGCATTTATTAAATCTGCTACCGCAATCTGAAGACCATCCAGTTTAATCTCGCATAAATGATTAGCGAATACTACCTCGTAACCCATTTTGACCAACCGACTGACTGATAATAAATTTCCGACCAAATCTGGAGCATACAAAACTTCACAGGCTGTTACTGATTTGATCTGGCCATTTTCTTTCATATATGTTAACTTGCCACTTCCAATTCCTTTTACTTCAACTTTTGCTCCATTTGCAACCTCAATTTCACCACAGTGATTCTCGTCCAGGGATGTGAAAAATTCTTTCGAACTCACCACATGACGCGTGGCGCCCGAGTCTAAAATCCAGCCTGTACCAGAAATTCCCACACTGAACAACATATTCCGTTCTTCGACGACATGAGCTGCATTGTTGCCTTTACTTCGCCCCTTTTTCTCACGTTTCGATTTCCAGTCCAGATATTTTGGACAATTTCGCTTGAAATGACCTTCAGCCGTGCAGAAAAAACAAACGAATTTCGATTTTGATGCCGACGCTGCCTTGAGCGCTAACTCCGAAACCGATGCTTCACTCGCATTCGAACGCCTTTCATATTCGGCCATCACCTTTTGTTGCACTAAAACGAATGTCGGTCGGGCTTCCAAAGCGGTCATTATAGAGAATCGTAGCTGCGCGGTAAACTATACTCAGCAACATAGCCACACTCCATTTGTCTGACAGCGCCTCTTCGCCAATATCCCGCAATTTGGTGAAAAGCTTGTTCATCAAGTTGATGTGCTCCGAAATATTTGCGCCGTCATCGGCAAGCAAAATTGTCCGCATTAGATTAACCTTATTACTAAGTGTACCTTTCTCGTGATACTCCTTCAAACTCGTCCATGCATCCTTCGCTGTAGTCGCATTCCTTAAATGAATTATTTGATCGTCCTCGACCGACAAACCAATTAGAGCGCGCGCTTCTTCGTCCTTTTTCTGCCAGTTACGAACCTCCGCCGTGTTGTCACCCGTCGGCACTGGTGCGACTCCAGTTACTGCTCCCTAGACTTTTTCCTTTATCAGCAGCAACTCCATTTTAAATTTCCAATTCGAATAATTGGAATTATTCAGCCTGTTCAGCACAAGTTTGCTCTCCGCCATACTTTAAACCGTATATAACTTTTACTTTAAATTCCAAGGGTGTCAGGACCCATAACCTAATGAAATGAAACTTGTCTGCTGCTTGCTTTGATCGGAAGTGAACTTTATTTTGAGAAGGAAAGAACTGAGGTGAACATAAATCATTTCAACATTAGTGCTACCAGTATAGTGGTGTAAATGTCACCATATAGAATACTATTTCAACAGTTTTATCGTTAGTTCGGCCGGAACCCGTTGCCATCCACGGAACAGACATAATGTGGCATCTGTGCTACTTGGCTCCCGTTTATAATAATCCCCACTTCAGGCCCCGTTTTTGTGTTACGTGGCATGCGATATTTCCTACTTAATTTTGAAAGTGCAGGGGCAACGAGTGGCACAAACCCCACCCGTTACTCCTGCACTGCGATACAAGCATACCATCTACGAGGTTACTGTCTAAGGGTCACCTAGCCTATGGCTTTATACCCTGGTCCTAGCTAATGCGGTTTGGACCTCCAGCTTGTTTACTGACCCGGATCTGTAGTCAGATGGGGATTTCTCCATCCGGTGAATGCATTCACCTTCAGGAACCCAACCCCGGGGCTGCATCACCAGCTCGATGTCTTGCTTAACAACCGACAGCCCCCTCGAGACCAACGCCAAGATGGGAAGGGACCATGGTCCCCTGGGCTCGCCCATCCCCGAGGTACACTATTCGCTATGGACTTCTCCATAGCAGGTGTGATCCTCCTTCGGCCCCCTATTGGTTAAGCCTTACGGCGAATTCGGGCATGCACACCCCAGGCTCGTTGGACCTGTGACTCCGCGTCTGTGCAGACAACGAAGCGCTGCTTTTCACATCCAGGCGGCCCCTTCAGTTTACTAGTCAGCAATGCGACTCAGGCAGTGTGGTCATCAATCCACAAACTAGCTAGATATAGGCGCGTAGGCATTTTCCACCAAGGCCGTTCTCCCTAGCTAGCCCCTTCTCGACTCGGGTCATGCGGAGCCGTCACCTCCGAAGCTCACACGACTTCCGTATGATGCACCCCCCCACCGGGGGACATCAAAATCGTGCTAGGCCTTTAGTGCTTCCCTCCCGCAAACTATGGGGGGAGGTAGGCACGCCAAGAGCCACCCGTGCATAACTCAGGAGCACGGGACCGTTAACGCCCGAATGGTCTTTGTACAGATCCTCGCCATGGCGTATCAACTGTACCAGGGGCCCCCTTGCGCTACTAGGTCCATGGTGTCGTAAGTCACCAAAGATCCCTGTCCGACTACAAACAGCCTTCCAAGCTGAGTGTCTCACGGACACAGACCCCCCTGCGGGGTGCACTGCGATACAGCGAGCGCATGCCGTTGCTCGCTTGTTGAGGAGCCCTAACTTGTCTAGCCTGCACTGTTGTAGAGGCATTGGCTCCGCCTCCAGCCAATGGCCAAGTCCTTTCATTACACAGTCATAGAGCACGGCAGTGGCCACTTCTGATAAAAATTGCATGATTCTATCATCGTTCGGAAGTTATAGCTGGCCAAAGATTCTGGTTGAAGTGCACGTCACCGATACTCAGTTAACGAGATAAATTGCACTTTAATGTTACGCAAAATTTGACGAATGCGTTAGCTGATCTTTTTGAATTTGGGCACAATTGGAGTACATTTTGAAGACCCAATTTTCTGCAAATTTGATGGTCTGCATTTGCTGCAAATTTCAAATTTAAGGAAATAGTACGCTCAGCGTTCTAAACCCCTACAAGAAACGTCTGCCTTTTTTGTATAAAGGTGAGGACTGTTGCATATAGATATTGCACGCCGCGTGTCGCAGATACCGCTATCATGTAGCTATGTCGAATCCTTAACAACTAAACCTAAACGTCTCTTCCTCACAGTTACACCTTGCGGGATCGGTATTACTTCATAGGACCAAGTTTTCTCCCAATTCCCCTTCTAGTTGACTACTGATATCTCTAAACCTGGGGAGAATCAAACAAGACCTGTTTCGCATCCTCCGCAACTTATTTTTTAGCTTAAACCGATGCAAATATTGTAAGTACCCTCTGTGGCCCGTTAATAACTGCATCAGGTAAAAATTTACATCCCCGTCTCCCAGTGCCGGATTAACCACTTGGCAGAAGGTGGCAAATGCTACGGGCCCGGGCTTTATGGGGCCTCGCGTTTTTCGCAAACAAAAATTATAGCAACCAAGATGCCAACCAATTTCTAAAGGGCGCCACAAACCTGACGATTTCTCGGACATTTTTGTGAAATAATTTTGAATAATTTTCAAAACATTTTTCAGAATGCGTGGAGAGGTACGACATTGTGCATGAGGGACATAATTGTTATTTCTATATTCTATCGATATGTGCAATTTTTTTGGCAATCAAAATCATCAGTAACTCACTCTTTTGATTTTTGCCCCGCTATACAATGTGAATCTGAAGCACAGTGCGCCCTGTATCTATCTCAGTTCTAGACAATATCTACCTCTAAATATCAAAATAGCAATTCTTTTATTGTACATTCGTCGTGTTTTGCTAGCCGCTACTCGCTTTCCTAAACACTTTGAGAGATTACTAATAAATCCGAAATACATATTAATTTTAGAACTCCTTTAGACGTTTGGTAAATCGAAGTTCCATAGGCCCCGCGGTCAACATTTGCCATGAGCCCCACGCTTGCTTAATACGGCACTGGCATCTCCGTGTTTTCGGTTAACCCACATCGCCATGTCTGGGATAAGGGTATGTGTCCACCGGCCAGTAGAGTTCGCCTCCTATCGGAACTGCCACCTTCTTATACATAGAGGTTCAAGTCTTAAGAGGTTTGCCATCTGCATTACAGGCGAACCGTAGTATGTACACTAGCCCAAACAGGTGAGGCATATGCATATTAGGTACGTTTTATTGTGTTTATCCCGTGCAGGTTTGGGTAGAACTTCATATAAAAAAATGACACTTACCCAAGTAAAGTTCACGCGTGCAACTACCCTACACGGGATAGAGCTCAAATGTAGATGGCGGACGCATAGGGGAAATTCGAGGGAATTTGTTTTTTCAAACCAAATGTGAGAGTTTTTCCCATCACGAGAAAAGATTTTGCAAAGAAATAATCTAAAAAATAAGCCGACGAAGGTGAGTCAAAGATGCGCAAAAACTGTCAAATGTCAGCTGTTTGGTCTTAACCGGGATGTTACCCGCGATCGTTTCTTTCGAGTCAGATTTACCCGTGATGCGAAAAAAACGTCGCTATAATAATTGATATGTTAACATCCTCGACAATAGTAGCAACCTACTTGGGATCATTTTTGTTAGAGTCGTGTCGTGGCAGTTGCCGCCTTATCCCCTACATGCTTCAACTGGTCTCCAAAGTACAGTCGCGAGTTGATCGATTTTTTGCGCTTGCTAACTAGGACCACTTCAGTTTTGTGTTCGGTGACTTCCAGTCCAACGGTCTCTAGCCACAGACTAATGGTTGCGCTTCACTTGCGTACATTTCGAACAGCTCCAGGTCGCTTTAGATAACAAACAACTGCTATATCATCAGCAAAACCGACCACCCCACTTCCCTCGGCATAGCAAACTCCAGGATATCATTAATACTGATATAATTCTCGTCCTTAGTAGACTTTCCAGGGGGTTCGTAAGATTTTCGCGTACACAATAATAACACTCGCGATACTGTAACATATTATTTATTACAATTCACGGATATATACGGTTCACAATTTTACTAATTACTGATTCGATATTACTCACAGCTAAAACTAGACTGACTATTCGCCACTTGTCGACGTCCTTTTATAGTGGATACTTCGGTGACGCACTTTCCAGAAACTTTCAGAAAGCCGTTGTTGTTGTGTAATGCAATGCGTCAACACTATTTCTCGTTGGCGACTCTAGCGCCCGAAAATCCGGTTTGTGATTGGCGTATTCTGGACACATTACAATACATAATATTCCACAAAAGTGCACCAAGAACAGATCCCTGCGGGACTCTTGCATTTATTATGTGTTGCTTGTGTCCCTTCCCGTTTCCAGTGTCGTAACTTAAAACGCAGTGTGAGAGGGAGCTCCTATTTATTGCAGCGAGGTATTCGGGCTCATTCATATACCGGGAACGGTATATATGCACCCCCGGTTCGCGGAATTAAATGCGTTTTTGACGTCCAGCGCCACTGCAGCTCAACATGGGCCCTGCCGTAATGAGTACGTCGCTATAATGTGATGACCATTTTGATTGCGTCTATAAAAGTCCGCGGTGTATAAAACCGTATTGACGGTGTGATAAGCGCTCTTGTTCTTCTACAACCTTACCTATACTGGTGAAATTATTCATTCAAAAATTTTGCCGGCAGTATCGAGCAGGCAGATAGGGCGGTAAGAGTAAGAATTAGGAAAACCGTCCAGCTTGTTTGGTTTTGGAATGAGCACAAGTTTTTGTTTGTTGCATAGTAGCGGAAAAGTCTGTTACTTTAAAACAGGTTCCGAAAACGTCAATCTTCCTGGGCTTCGCCGGAATTGCCGCCTTCAATGCCTCCAGCCTAGAAGCGGCCTTATTCAAAAGTTCGGTCTTCGTAATCGCGGGTATGTGACTTCTAATCGGTACCAGGATCTAAATGTAAATTGCTGTTGTTTGTGCTTGTTTAGCCAAATATATTTAGCAAAGCATCTTTTTATTGGCACGTCCTAATATTTTTTCTAGTAACACCGAACATTTGAGTTCGGACGCTTTCTGTCCGGTCTTCGCCATGACCATTCTATATGCCATCCACCCCGGGTTTGTGCTCGCGTCCTTACAGAGCTGTTTCAAACAGTCGTGAAACGCCTGCTGACCTGTTGACTTTCTTTCAGACGTACAAAATCCTTAGAGCTCTTTACTCCCCTCTAATAGTATTCATATTGAAAATATATTGAAAATACCCTTAGTCCCTGTAATTAAATTTATTTTTAATTGAGCTAAAGTTAATTAAAACCTAATAAAAAAAAATCAGTTCGAATTCAATCAAAGAACATAATCGATTGTCGGCTCCGCGTCATTAATGAACTCATATCGTCTCTATTTATTAATTTATTGAACTAAAATGTTAAAACTGAATCCTCCCCTACATATCCTCCTGTTGAGTCTAGAATAGACAAAAACATAAATTTAAGGTTCCACCGAGACTTGAACTCGGATCGCTGGATTCAGAGTCCAGAGTGCTAACCATTACACCATGGAACCATTCACCGAGGACTTTTCCCAATAGTCACAAGATTTGCAGGCGTTCGTTCTGCGCATATCCTAAAATTGTTTTTGTTGTTCTTCATCTGTACTTGGCTAGGATGACACGGATACAGTGCATCCCGTTCAGTTATCTTCATGCAAGCATGGAGTGAACATCTAAAGGAGCAATTGAAATAATGATATCCGTATTTCACACAATGTGGAATATTTGGAATTGTGTTGTGTTTTGGCACGACGAGTAGAAAAATACTGTGAATATGTAAATTGATAGCAATCGAAAGGAGAGGAGAGAAAATTGTATATATTATTGGTTTTGTAGCTCTCGCAAGGCGCCTTAAATATGCGAATATAAAACCAAACCTTTTAGCGGTCTTCGAACTATTCGATGACAGTTAATGTCGACAGCCTGGAGATCATTGAGCGTTGTCTTCATCCCCGAAGTGGACGGACCGCAAGTCGTACAGCCCTATCAGCCTCACATTTTTCCTGAAAGCCATGGAAAAGTTACTGGACGCTCATATTAGGTGTATACTTTTAAATACGCGGCCGCTGCACCCAAAGCAATACGCCTACCAACCGAGAAAATCGACGGGATCGGCATTACAAAATTTGGTGGAAGAGGTCGAGAAGGCCATGTCTAATAAATAAATGGCACTATGTGCTTTCCAAGACATCGAATCTATCGGAACGACATTGGGTGGGGTCCCAAAACAAAACAGTTGCGTATGTTCCGGAAACATGTTTGCCATTCTGATCCCCTAACTGCAATTCTGCGAATCAGAAATCATCTCCAGTTCTTTTCGTTAACATATTTCACGAAAGCAGACAAAGGAAAAGAACCGGAGATTATTCCTGATCCGTAAAATGCCAGTTGGGGGATCAGAATGGCAAGCATGTTTGCGGAACATACGCAACTGTTCTGTTAAGAGCCAAAGCGGCCGATAATATTACTATAATCTGGGTGCATCGCATGCATCTTCACCAGTATAGGCAAGACTACACTCTCTGCTCCAGCCACTCGTGGCTACCCCCAAGGAGGGTACTTTTCCCCTCCTGTGGTGTTTGGTAGTTGATGGCTTGATGTGGAGATTTAACTCTGCTAGGTTCTCCACTCAGGGGTTTGCGGATGACCTGGTGATCACGGTAAAAGGCAAATTTGAGGTGGTCTTACCAAATGTTTTGCAAAATACTCTGCAAATAATACAGGAATGGTGCACAACTAATGGGCTACGTCTTAATCCAACAAAGGCCGCCGTGATGCCATTCAGTAGAAAGGGGACTCTTTGAGCATTGATTGAAGTGCCCCTCAATGTATAGTTTACAGTTAACTATGTCAGAAACTGTCCAGTATATGGGGGAGAATCACGCGGCGGTTGTGTGGTGGAGAAGGGCATCCACTACAGACGATAGGCTGAATCTAGACAAAGTTTAGAGACTTGCCTGTCTGACTGTCATTGGAGCCTTCATTTTCAGCCCAACGCCGCCCGGGAGGTTCTGCTTAACTTGTCACCACTCAGGCAGTGGCAAGATTAGCTGTTATCAGGCTCAAGTCATGTGATGCGGCGTGCCCACTGAGCTGAGTACAGCAAGGATGGCTAAGTAGCAGTAGTCTACTAAATATGCCATCAGAACATTTTGGTTTAAAATTTACGTTTTGACGCCTCATTTACCGCAGGGATCTGGACAAGGGAGGATTGGACTGGGAAATTCAGATCACTCCATCCCAGTACTATAATATTTTACATGGACGGTTCAAAGACCGATACGGGTTCTGGCGCAGGAATTAATGGCTCAGGTACTAGTATGTTTATTCCAATGGGAATACAACCGACCGTGTTTCTGCCAAGAAGTAGGTACACGCAATTGAATTGTGCGCAAGAATATGCCTTGAGGCTATACACAAGAAAAGAGCAATATTTACTGACAGCCGAGCGACAATGAAAGCGCTGACGAGCTGGACTATCACATCTAAGCTCGTGTGGGTTTGCCAGGAAATTCTCCCAACAGGTAGGCTCCCTTAACAGTCTTATCCTTTTCTGGGTGCCTGGGCATTCGGGTGTCGAAGGCAATGAGCAGGCAGACGAGCTTGCAAGGAGAGCATCCGCCACCCTCTTCTTTGGCCCAAAATCCTACTGTGAAATACCACTGTGTACATGCAGAAATGTAATAAGTGAGTGGGAAAAAGCCAAAGCCACCTTACACTGGGAAACTCTTCCAGGACTTCGGCAGTCAAAGCTTTTTGCCTACTACTCACCCAAACGTATCAGGGCCGGATTTCCCATATGGGCAACCTGGACAACTACTCGGGGCGGCAAATTTCAAGAGGCGGCATATTTCTAAAACTTTAATTTTTTCCTTATTACATATGAGCATTATAATTTATTCCATTGTTGTCTCGACCAGTTACCATTAAAAAGTAAAATGTGGGCAAAGCATGGCTTGGAAATGTAAAGGTTGGTTTTGAGTTGAATTTTCAACTGGAACCGTTGGTGGTGGTGGCTGTATCATATGTCCAGAAATTATTTTAGCGTTACCCACAGTGGGCTGTACCTATCACGTTTCCGAAGTGACAGCCGTTCCAAAGGGTAAACTTTGTGGGTCTACGATGCGGTATAATCGAACTTTTGGCAAACGATAATGAGCTGATCTTTCTGAAATTTGGCACACTTGTAGGCGGTCTACTTGTCATATTTGTTGAAAATTTCTAAACTTTTGCTATCACGGTTCAGAAGGCACAACCATCGAAGAATTGAAAGTTTGGGGGGAGGGGGGCGACACTTTTAGAGCGCAGTGCATTTTCTGAAAATATCAAGGCTCATTTGTTTGGGGGTCTACGATGGGTTGTTTACGAGATAATCGCACTGACAATCAAAAACTCGGGAGTCAATAGACAAATTTTTCTGAAATTTGGCATACTTGTAGGCAGGCCTTTCTTTTCATATTTTATGAAAATCTCAAAGCTCCAAAGAGTGTAAGCTTTGGAGGGTGTACGATTGGTTGTCTACGAGATAATCGCACTGACAGTCAATAGACCGATTTTTCTGAAATTTGGCACACTTGTAGAGTGCAGTTTTTCCAAATTTACTGAAAATTTCAAGGCTCTAGCCTTAATTTTCTGGAAGTCTTTAAATTTAGAACTTTATTGAGTTTATCGAAATTATTTTCGTAAAGTCAAAATTAGATGAATGAGGTTTTTATCATGGACAAAAGGACAAAGCAAAGTTGTTTGCAATATAATTGAATTTAATATGAAGAACTCTCAAAACTATCTATCTACGCCACTGGGCGGCTATTTTAACAAGTGCCCGGGGGCGCCATACAGTAATAATCCGACACTGGCCTTAGTCTAATGATACTGAGCAGAAACAGGGTTAGCCTATTTGCGGGCTTCTCACGGGGCCCTGCCGTTTAAACGGTCGTTCAAAGAACATGCGCATTGTTATCGATCCGAGCTGTCGCTTTTGCGAGGCGGATGACGAAGCCGTTTCGCACATCATTTGTGAGTGTGAGAGACTACCTATGCGCCGCTTGGAATGCTTCGGCATCGCGTTCTTTTTAGAAGAAGATATCGCCTCTCTGAATATGGGCCAGGTAAATCGATTTATCAAAAGTAGTCGGTTAGATGAGTTCATCTAACCTACAGCATGGTCACCGGTCGCATTGCCCCGCAAATCTAAATCTAATGTCGACTAAAGGATCGCTCAATTTTTTGTAATCTATTAGTAGTGCCCGCGATTCAAAATACTCTGATTCTAGGAGCAGATTTCCTATAAAAATCTGGAATAATTTTAACGACAGTGGGATTTTGCTCCACGGCATATCGTTGCATCAATTTTGCATTTAAAGGGGAGAAGCAAATTGAAAGAGGTAGAGGAGGAACAACTTGAAAGTTTGTTGAACGAGGAGTTTAAGCGGATGGGAGAAGGAATCGGTTGTACGACACTAGTGGAACACAGGATTAAAACCAAAGCGGATCCGATCAAACAAAGGTATTATCCGGTGTCGCCCGTCGTCCAATCCCATATTAATAAAGAATTGGATGAAATGCTCAGTTTGGGGATTATAGAACCATCCAAGAGTCCTTGGGCTTCAGCCATCCTTCTGGTTAAAAAGAAAGATGGGTCATATAGATTCTGCGTGGATTTCCGCAGTCTCAATAAGGTCTCGGAGCGGGATGCATACCCGCTACCGTATATTGCGTCAATCCTCGACAAGTTGGGTAACGCCAAATATTTGTCATCGGTTGACATTAAGTCGGCATATTGGCAAGTGCCGGTGGCGGAGGATTCCAAGGAATTAACGGCGTTCACGGTACCCGGTCGTGGGTTGTACCAGTTTAAAAGGATGCCTTTTAGGTTGCAAAATGCCCCGGCAAAGGCTCATCGACCAAGTTTTAGGTCCAGATATGGAGCCAAACGTGTTCTCATATTTGGATGATGTAGTCATCGTCACCCAAACGTTCGAAAAGCACTTGGAAGTACTGCGAAAAGTATTTGAGAGACTACGTCTTGCGGGCCTTAAAGTTGCAAAAGCAAAATGCGAGTTTTGCAGAGACGAATTGAAATATCTCGGATACATTGTAAACGAGTCGGGGTTAAATGTAGATCCCGATAAGACCACGAGCATCAAACAAATACCACCGCCAATTAACGTTAAGGGATTAAGACGATTTTTGGGGATGTGCTCGTGGTACCGTCGCGTCGGTTCATTCCCAATTACGCAACGTTGGTGGCACATTTAACTGACCTCACCAAGAAAAAGAAAAAGTTTTGTTGGACAGCGGAGTGTGAAACCGCATTCCAGGAGGTTAAGGAGAAACTAGTCACAGCTCCGGTGCTGAGCTGCCCGGACTATGAATTACCGTTCGTCATACAAACTGACGCGTCGGACTATGGGTTGGGAGCGGTCTTATCGCAAAATTTTAAGGACGGCGAGCGGGCGATCGTGTTTCTGAGCCGATATTTAATACGGACAGAACGTAAATATTCCACGACAGAAAAAGAATGCTTGGCAGTGGTGTGGGCAATTGAGAAATTTAGGCCATATATTGAGGGAGCGAAGTTTATGGTGATTACCGATCACCACTCGCTTGTGTGTCTGCACAATCTGAAAGATCCGCGGGGCAAGCTGGCTCGATGGGCGGTGTAGGCAACAGCATGACTTCCAGGTGATCCATAGGAAGGGTAAGGAGCATATGGTACCCGATGCGCTTTCTCGTGCAGTTCCTAAATTGGACATAGTCAATAAAGACGTACCAGAAGATGGGTGGTACGTAAATATGAAGAGCAGGGTAGTAGAGAGCCCTGACAAATATCCTGACTTTCGGGTCCACGATAATGTCCTGTGGAAGAAGAGAAAGTCGAAGTATCCAGAATTGGGAGACACCATTGAGTGGAAAAGGGTATTGCCGAAGTCGGTGCGGGGGAGTGCATTACACAAATGTCACGACGACCCCAAGGCTGGTCACATGGGCGTCAGTAGGACGCTGGACCAAGCCACTAAATTATATTATTGGCCCAACATGGCGGCTGACATCAAGGCCTACGTGTCTAGATGCAAGCCTTGTCAGGCGAACAAGGTCGAAAGACGAAATCCAGTAGGACACATGGTGTCGCGATGCGGAGAGGGAAGTAATTTGTGTAGACTTGGTTGGGCCACTCCCACGTTCGAACAGGGGACACAATTACATCCTTTCCGTGCCTTTCATTTCCCGGTTATCGACACGTGATGATATTGCTGGAGACGTGCGCTCGAAGCCCTAACAGGTAAGTAACCTACCTAAGCAGCCTTTAGTCCCTAAGCCGCCTGCTACAATTTAATCTAACCCTATTTCCATTACAGGTGCTTGTCTATCGCGTAACATTGAAAAACACACTTCCGGAAAAGACAGCCCATGCTAAATCAAATATGTTTGTATCTATCAATTCTTAGATGTATGTATTTATTTTTAGCGTGTATAATATAAAAATGTTATATTTAAGATTCTAGCAAAAAAAAACAACGACATTACGGTCAATTCAGACTACTCAATTGATCGATCGCAATCCAACGATAAACATCTTGCGTCGTTCTACATCACAATTCATCCATCGCGTCTCAAGATGCTTTGGACAATAAACCGGGAGAAAATCTTTTTATATTCCCCAACATTCTTTCCAAAATTTCTGCAAACGTTGATCTTGATTCGAGCAAAAATCTTTGAAATCGCGCAAGCATCGCAATTGAAAAAGTTCGCCTTCAGACGAGCAATTGATCACAAGAGATTTCCATTTTTTGTTGGGTATCATATTGTTCCAGGACCATAGGAAGCCAACCTAGAAAATGAGTAAGTGGAGAGAGGGTTTTATTTGTGGTGTCAAGGTAATAGCTTTTTAAAAACTGAAAGCAAAAAAAAAACATCTTCTTTCTGTTTAAGTCCGCACACATCGGTCAATCCGTGAATTTAACATGGATTCAAAATCCGACCGTATATGGGCTCATTTGACAGAACGAAAATCCATTATATGGCTTGCAATCCATGGATTGACCGTCTGTCTGCGTAGTAATTATTATAAAAGAGTGTTGTCACTTACTCTTCTTGAAGTTGAGATTCCATCTTTGGTTAGGCCATACACCAATCTCGTGATGTACATTTCATGAGGACTTGTTGCTTCAATCTTAACTTCTGTTTGCGGACATCTAAGAAAGGTAATTGAAGAAATAATAATCATTTAATTGAGTACAGTGCAAGGTTTGGAGAACACATTTACCTGATCAAAATGAACATGTTTCCAGAACAATGAACGTACTGATAGTCTTTCGGAGGCTACGAAAATTACAAAAACAAATATTTTAAGCGTACGGACGGACCACGTCTTATTAATGTTCAAATGCATCTTACATTCGTGATATCCAATTTACTCTGTATGGCACATGGCATGAAACCGAAACGTTTCAATATCGCCTCTTGGAACAATAGCATCCGATCGCTACGGGTTTCTTCTTTGAATGCTGCAAAAACGTGTTAAATTCAGTATCGTATTATAGCACTGTTATAATTAAATAAATAGAGCTCGTTACCTTCGAACAAATTTCGTCCATCATTGATGCAATCAATATTCAGCGGTATGAATATCGGACCCCGTAAAGGATCGGATTTTTCAGTGAACGGTTCGGCAATAGGATCAGCCGGTGTGGCTACTAATTGGAATCCACATTGTTGTGCTTTTCGACACCAGCCGTAGACCAGTTCATAAACAATCGGGCCGGATGCTGTTACCCATTGAACGACAATTTCAAATGCATTTCCCGGTTTCATTACGCTATGATATTTCACGTGACCCCATTCGATACGATCGCTCTTCTGACTCACGTCGATTTCGAGATGAGAATGATTGTAGACACTTCCTATAATTTTATGAAAATAAATGTAAGGGAATGTTTCTTTAGGAAATGTATCAACTGATACCTGTCTCACATTAACAAAATTTTTTACAATAATCTGTCTTCAACATTTTGCACAAAATTTCCCTTTCAACCATTTTCTTGAAGTTATTTGTACGAAATGTTCGTTTGTGCAAAAATTTGGCTTTTTTAGGCTTGCCTTAGAAGGTTTTCACACTTGTACTTAATCTGGACAGATTGCGTAATTGTGGTGAATTGAAAATTGCATGGAATTTGACAGGTAAAATTAAGTAATTTGCACTGATTACGTAATCTAGCCGTAAGTGTGAAAAGCTCCTTATTCGAACCAAAATCCTCTTACCTTTCCACTTATTCATAGTTGGTTGATCGCGTAAGAAATTCGGTATTGCACTCTCATTTGGATTCTCCTGATTCATATCAAATTCACTACCATGAATTTCCACCTCCATCCACTCATTTCTAAATGCCATTAGATCACCAATCGGTTTGATGAATTCTGCAACATTTTTTTTTTATAAGAGATTATTCCGAATTCGCTATAATTCTTGCTAGAAATTTGCAAAACCAACCTTTTGAATTATCCTGTATTGCAATATAGTACAGATAGAATCCCGGTATAATGGGCTCATCCCAATCGCCTGATGCATGACAAATCATACGTTCTCTGTGAAAATTTGGACAAAATTAGTAATCAACGTAATTTTAAGAAATTTATCTTGATTTACTTTCGCATATTTTCCAAAACCTCTAACGGTTTCATCGAAACATCCAAACGACTCTTAAGCCAATTTAGTGCATCCCACGATACAAACGTACATGACGGTAAACTTTGTGTTGGTCCAATGAAGCCGACACCGTTTACAGGATGTTTCATTGCTTCGAAAATTTCCGTCAGTGTTGCATTTGGTTTGAATTTGATTTCGGCAAGGAATCTAAAAGAGAAAAACAAAACAGAATTTCAAAATTGCATTTTGATAATGGGAACATATTTTTTTTTAATTGGTATTGCTATGCAGTATGTATTTTGCATTTTTCTTTGTACAATTTTAAAGGGTGGAATGTTGAAATGCCGGGATTCTTGTATTTCGGCAATATGTGGGAGGTATCCCTTCAATCTACTTTTGGTCAAATTCATAAGAGATATCAATAGAAGCAATGACTACTTACGCTTCATCATTATCCTCGTTTGCATTGAGATCTTGATGCAATGATATGCCGGTCGCTTCGGCAGCTGGCGACACTCTTCCTCTTCCAAGACGTGTTATCACGCTACAAGAAAAAGTCATTTTAATTTTCATTTCATTATATGATTTTGAGTAATTATTAAAAATAATACTATTAGTTGGTTGTTGGAGTGTTAGCTCTACAAATATACAGGGAAGCAAAACACATGCAGGTATGGATGTATACAGGGAGAATACCTGCAATAATGACTAACCTCGACGGTGAGCTATAAGAACGTGATTCGCTTATTTTAGGCATTACATGCTGAAAGCCAAAACGACAAAAAAAAAGTTACAAAAGAAGAAAACAAGTTACCGAGTATGTACAGGAAAAGAAAGAAAATAATAAAAAATATAATTATTAATAAAAACGAATGAGCCTGATGTTTTGATTTCTTTTTTTTTCGATAACACCTGCACCATCCTGCAATACAATTCTAGAATTAAAAAATTGTTTTTTCTTCTATTATCTGGCAACTGACTGACAATTACTGACTCGAGAGAATTAAAGGATCCGATTTGGAAGTGTTTTAATATTTTATAAATCGACGTCACTCGGTTGTGACATTTTCCAATAAAAGGCGCCAGTCGAAACCGACGAAAAGGTACAATTTTTGCAATTCCCCAGAGGGGATTGCTATTCCTAAGCACAATTCCAAGTTATATTATGAGTGATCCAGAAAGGGTAGAAAAGTGTACGGCAGCATGATGGACCCCGCAGGTGTTCCGTCGTGTGCAGTGGCTGAGTCCAATCATGTGTTAGTAGTATAATAATTCATTAACATTTTAGTAGTTAACATTTTTTTAAATTTTATTAAGCATTTGGACAGGTTTTATTAAGTTTTTTTTTGGAAATAGTATAGGAATTTGGAAGAAATACGATTTTGAACTCTTGTAAAATGGAAACATTTAAATGGTGCTCTCTGGATGTGCCTTATCCTGCGAGTCAAGTTGTTAATTCTAATATTAGGAACTGGCGTACTTTTTAAAATAGACTATGATGGCTTTTAAGTCGATGAAATTTTGCATGAATTCCTAGTGTCTGAGGCCCGTATTTATCAACATACCTTAACTCAAGGAGACCTCGAGTCAAGGATGCCGAAATTAAAAAACTTAAATGTCATTTTCCATACTTTTTCCTAGAACTAGAAAAAACTTATATTCACGAGTCAATGCATCCTTGATTTAAGGAGAAACTCAAGGAGACCTTGAAATTGAAAATATTATATTTCAAGTCTATTGAAAACTTAAGGTCTCCTTGAGTTTCGCCTTAAATCAAGGATGCATTGACTCCTGAATATAAATGATTTCTATGAAAAAGTATGGAAAATGACATATAATAGCCCTATTCGACTCACTGGATCATTTCCAGATTTATTGGAAATCCCATACAAAATGATAATCTTGGAAGTTGATCCAGGGTATGACTTGGATCATCTGCCAAACTAATCCCCTAGATGTCTCCGCGAACAATTTCCCTAAAATTTCCCGTATGTCATTTTGTTATTCAGTATTTTTGGTTTGTAAACTTTATTCAGAGTTAATCATTTTAATATTTCTTGCTACTTATCCTTTTAATTGTATCTCGCACGGTGCATAATTACAAATGCAATTTATAATTTAGAATATCGCGTTGGGGCCAGATGACACGATCGTCAGCTGTTACCGATTTGGGAAATTTTAATCCGATTTCATTCGACTTGGACAGGATCAATGATTCAATTCACTCAGTCGAATAGTGCTATTTTTTTGAATTTCGGCATCCTTCACTCAAGGTCTCCTTGATTTGAGGTATGTTCATAAATACGGGCCTTAATGTTGTATTCAAATTCAGTGGTACTACTGGCAACCTATGCCCTTATGGCAATCAGCCTCTCTGTGGTGAACTACACCCACGGCCAACCACTACACAACAATGTTGTATTCAGTACAATCTGTGTCTTCAAAATGTTTGAACTAGCTTTAATTGAGATCTGCTTTTTTTTCACATCGCATTTAATGGAAACAATATTCCGAGATCCGAACAGAGAATATACCTAGCTCCAATTGCGCGACGGTTACTGCTTACCGAACCCTAAGGTTTAAGGTTAGGGCAAGCACTGAAGAAGGCAGCATGAAACTAATGTATGCTATAAGCAAATATACACTTTCAGTATAAGGAAAAGCCCAAGTGCCTTTCATTGAATAAACTGCAAGAAAATGGACACAAACTTCAATTCTAGTTCGAGCTACAAATGCATCCTAACTTCTATCTATTCTATTGCGAATAAACTACAAGTACTTAGCTAGCTAAACTAAACTGACACATCAACTAAAAACTTTCTATAAAATTGAAAGGATTATATTTATTAGAACTCGCAGAAAATTATATTTTTTAGTATATGTAAAGTTTCGTACATAATTTGAAAGGGGTGTTTGAGGTTTTTCGGTATATTTCAGTCCCCACGTGCAGTGAAACGAAAGTCACGGAGCGAGTCCGCTGACATCATTCGATTTTACACAAAAAATCAGCAACTTTGCAACCCAACTAACAATTTTAGCCCTATAATAGTGCATAGAATATTCTCTTCCAATAGTAATAGGAGCACTTTAGAGCAGTACTTCCCAACCGGTGGGGCGGGACGTTTGCCAAAGGGGGGCGTGGGCTCAACTCGACTGTCTATGTGATGGATTATATTACAACGGCCATGAGCTGGTGTAATTTTTCGAATCATTAACAAAATTTCTAAATCGCTGCAACTACAATATATTAGTGAGAAGCCTCTGTCCAATGTCCAAATGTCTGTTTGATGATGATCGCTGAAATTGTTTTAGGAATAGAGACCGAGGGAAAAACCAGAAGTGCACTACCTGTTAAACTTGAATGAAATTGAAATATGCTTCATAAAATACATGTAGTCACTCAATGATTTCAATTTTGCTTGTTGACGCACCGCTGAGCCAAAAAATGGACCTCGCCAGGGAAAATGAGTTTTTGGTCTAAAACCGCATCTTCAGGCATCATTTTCAGCGCGCAATAACCGTCTTATGATCATGATAATGCGGCCTCAATTCTCGACCCAATGTAATAGGGATGTAGGGACAAATCTAGCTCTCCGGCAATATCCAATTCAGCTGTGGCCACTACGGTTGCTACGTTTTCTTTGAGGAGTAACACTATGTTTCACAAACATACAGTGGCCTGCATACGACCCATATTTTGCCTGTATAACGAGTCAAACAGTATTATTTGAAAAAGTAATGATGTTCATAATCTAATTTTATTAACATGTAACAAAAAAAAACACGTCTGTGATGCTGGAATTACCACTTTCAAAAATCAAAGTGGGACATATCCCATAATTATGTGCTAATTATGTGCTAATTTCGTCCAACTTTAAAAAATTTTGTGCTCGTCCCCCTCCCTAGAATTAAGGTTTATAATTGGTTGTGCTAGCATCACGTGATGCTAGCACAACCATTAAGTAAATATAACCCAATCGAAACGAAACCCATCGCATAATTATGTGCTCTCCACTTTTCCAATAATAAAATTTTGTACTCATCCCCTCCCCCTAGAATCAAGGACACTCCTCTTGGGATATGCTAACAACACACCATGGAAAGCCAAAATTTGAAAATTTCATCCGATCGGAATCAAACCAATTGCATAATTATGTGCTAATTATGTGCTCTTCACTTTTCCAAAAAAAAATGTTGTGCTCCTCCCCCTTCCCCAGAATCAAGGACATGGCAAATTAGCACATAATTATGGGATATGTCTCACTTTGATTTTTGAAAGTGGTAATTCCAGCATCACAGACGTTATTTATCAGCATATTCATAAATTTGGCTATTCTGGCCGACCACTGATCCAGGCGACTCGTTTTCAACAAGGCATATCCTTGATTCTAGGGAAGGGGGAGGAGCACAAAATTTTTTTATTGGAAAAGTGGAGAACACATAATTAGCACATAATTATGCAATTGGTTTGATTCCGATCGGATGAAATTTTCAGATTTTGGCTTTCCATGGTGTGTTGTTAGCATATCCCAAGAGGTGTGTCCTTAATTCTAGGGGAGGGGGATGAGTACAAAATTGTATTATTGGAAAAGTGGAGAGCACATAATTAGCACATAATTATGCGATGGGTTTCGTTTCGATTGGGTTATATTTACTTAATGGTTATAAACCTTAATTCTAGGGAGGGGGGACGAGCACAAAATTTTTTAAAGTTGTACGAAATTAGCACATAATTATGGGATATGTCCCACTTTGATTTTTGAAAGTGGTAATTCCAGCATCACAGACGTAAAAAAAACTTCTTAATATATTCATAAAAAACTAAAAAAATCCAGTGACAAAAGTCTACGTACGATTATGATATTTGAAAAAAAAAAATGATTAAAAATCAATAAAAAAAAACTCTTAATATTTTGTTGGCCCTCCAATCCATTGGCATCCATAACTGCCTGCAAGCGCCTTGGCATTGATGCGACCAAATTTTCAAACTCGTTAGGAGATATTTGATTTCACTCCTCAGCGAGCTTCTCTTTTAGAATTGTAGCGCTTTTAATATCGTGTTTCCGGATTTTCCGATCCAGGAGTTCGCAAACATGTGAAGGAGGCTTGGTTATTGTGAATTTGTATGTATCATTCGATGAGTCAATGTAGCCAACATAATTTCTTAATTGTCATATAATTTTGGCGCTTGAATTAACTTCCTTCTTCTTCGAATAAACGTCAAGCGTGAAACACGTATTTTACTGAACTCCAATACTGCGTTTCATTTCTCCCAATACATCAGGTTATGGGCCCAGAAATGGAATAGTTCAGTAATCAATACGCATAGTTGAAGAAGCAAAGTACGTATTTCGTATCCAGTCGATTTATTTGCTCAAATCGAGTTTGTGATAGTTCGATATCGATAGAGGTTATCTCTGCCAGTCGCCGCCAAGTGAAAAGTTGAATACCTGCTAGAAAATCATTCATCCGGACAACTGCTATTATTTTGTTACAATGGCATCTTCGTTATTAACATCGATCGAAAAACTTAAAGGCCGAGAGAATTATTCATCGTGGAAATTTTCGATTAAGAATTTTTTGGAATACGAAGGATTGATCAATTGCATTGACGGCACAGAAACCACCGCATCTAAAAATTTGAAAGCGAAGGCTGCGCTAAATTTGAGTATAGATAAATCAGTGTATTCGCATGTCAAATCAGCGACGACGGCTGTAGAGATTTGGAATTGTTTGAAAAATACGTTTGAAGATTGCGGAGCAGGTCGAAAGGTTACATTGTTTCGGCACATGGTCAATACGCAATTGTCTGAGTGCGAATCTATGGAGGCGTATGTCAATCGGATTATTTCGACAGCACAGGCATTAAGTGACGTTGAATTTTGCATTCCCGACGAAATTCTGGCGGTGACCCTTTTAAGTGGATTAAGCATTGACTATCAACCGATGGTTATAGCAATGGAAAGCACAGGTAATAAGTTGACGTCAGATGGTGTGAAATCAAAGTTACTGCAGGAACCAGTAACTATTGCCGCAATGGATGCAGAGAAGGCATTTCTAGCCAAGAGAGGAAGTCACTATAATAAAAAACGTGGTCTTATATGCTATAACTGCAAGCAAAAGGGTCATAAATCCTTCAACTGTCCGACGAAATCAAGTAAAACTAATGATAGGAAGAAATCAAATTCTTATGCCCCAAAATCTGTTGCATTCAGTGTAGTATTCTTGAGCGGCAAATTTGACAGAAACGACTGGTATTTGGACTCAGGTGCAACGCGGCATATGACTATGCGGGAAGACTGGATGACAGAAGAAACGAAATACGGAATATCATCGATCCGAGCAGCAAATAATGAGGAGATGGAAGTAATCAGCAAAGGCAATGTAATTTTCTATACAGAAATCAATGGAAAGCGCGGGAGAGTGGAGATTCACGATGTACTATGTGTGCCAGATTTGACAGCAAACTTGCTCTCTGTAAGTGAATTATCTAAGAAAGGATTCAACGTTATGTTTACTCCCACAGGTTGTGTGATCAAGGATGCTCAAGGTGTGCTGGTTGGAACCGGATCGTTGGTAGATGGACTGTATCGCATGGATGGTAAAAGTGTAAGCAACACATCATTGGCTGCGATAAAATCAAACAGCTCGTTAGAACTATGGCATAGGCGCTTAGGCCACCTTAACATTTCGTATATGAACAAAATGAAGCAAGGCGGGGTTCGAGGTGTATCATTTGATGGAAGTGAACTCAATGCTCCGTGCATTACGTGTTGTATGGGTAAACAATCCCGAATGTCATTCCCGAAGCAAGGGAGTAGAGCAACTCAGCTTTTGGAAACTATACATGCCGACTTAGCAGGTAAAATGCAGTGCCCGTCCATCGGTGGAAGTTATTATTGTTTAGTTTTGGTTGACGACTTCAGCAGGCGAACGTTTACTTACATGCTAAAGCATAAAAATGAGGCATTCAGCAGATTTTGTTCATTTAAGCGGCTCGTTGAAAACCAAACTGGTTTCAAGATTAAAAGGCTACGAAGCGACAATGGGACTGAATTTTTCTCAAAACAGTTCGAAAGTTACTTGGATCTTCATGGTATCCAACATCAAAGTTCCGTACCATACACACCGCAACAAAATGGATTGGCGGAGCGCACCATTCGAACTTTGACGGAAAAAGCCAGATGCATGCTACAAGATGCGAAATTACCTACGAAATATTGGGCCGAAGCCATGAATACCGCAACCTATATCAAGAATCACACAACCTCGAGGATATTGGGAGACAAGTCGCCAATGGAAATCTGGAGCGGGAAGAAGCCGGATTTGAGTCACATGAAGGTTTTTGGTTCAATCGCGATGGCGATGATTCCGAAAGGGAAACGACGGAAATTTGACGCCAAGTCCAGAGAACTCATTTTTGTTGGTTACTGCGAGAGCCAAAAGGGATATCGCTTGATGGATCCACAGAATAACAAAGTCATCGTGTGTCGTGATGTTACGGTCATCGAGCAGAGCATGACAAATGAGCGGGATACCAACGATAATTTGTTAATTGAACTGTCACCGAGTACAAATGGTGTGCAACATGACCAAGACAGTGTTGCTAAAAGTGAACCCGGGCATATGGATGGCGTGCAACATGGCCATAACAATGTTGCGAAAGATGAACCAGAAGCGGAGAACCCAAGTGGCGTGCAGCATGGCCCTAACAATGCTGTTGTTAATAATTCGATTGATGAATCGTCATTTGATGATTTTGAAGATGCTGATGACGATGATACTTACGTTCCGGAATTCGATGTAACCACTGAAACGGACGATACATTGGTTACCGACAGCGATGTTCCAACTTTACGCAGTTCGCAACGTTCAAAGAAACCTGTTCAACGATTCGAAGCTTCATATTTTGCAGATGAAGTCCCATATTGCGAACCAGTTACAGTCAGCGAAGCACTTAACGGGGACGATAAAGCCTATTGGAAAACGGCTATGGACAATGAGTATTGCTCATTAATCGAGAATCACACTTGGGAATTGGTCGAACTACCTAAAGGTGCCAAAGCAATTAATTGCAAATGGGTTTTCAAGCAGAAAACTGATTCTAATGGAAACATCGCACGTTACAAGGCGAGATTGGTGGCGAAAGGGTGCAGTCAAAGACCAGGCGTTGACTACGAGGAAACATACTCTCCAGTGGTTCGTTTTTCATCGATTCGATTGTTGATGGCGTTGGCTGTGAAATTAAGCCTCGAAATCGATCAAATGGACGTAGTGACGGCTTTTCTACACGGGGATATCAAAGAAAATGTTTTTATGAAACAACCAGAAGGATATGACGACGGAAGTGGTAGAGTATGCCAGCTTAAGAAATCGCTTTATGGGCTAAAACAAGCCAGTCGACAATGGAATATTAAACTCAACGAAGTTCTTACGAAAGCCGATTTTATACGCTGCAAAACAGACGCATGTATTTACGTTCGTCGAAAAGGTACATCCATCATCATTATTGCAGTGTATGTAGATGACTTGTTGATTTTTTCCAACAATTCATCATGGAAGGATCAACTCAAATCTGTGTTAACGAACAATTTCAATATGAAAGATTTGGGCAAAGCATCAAATGTACTAGGACTACAAATAAAATATGATCAGAACAAGGGAGTTCTCGAGTTAGATCAACGAAAATATGCTGAACAGGTTCTTCGAAGGTTCAACATGATTGATTGTGATCCAACAAAATTGCCCAGCGATCCAAACCAAAAATTAACACGAGAAATGGCACCAAGCACTCAAGACGAAATTAAGCAGATGGAAGCAATACCATACCAGGAGGCAGTTGGGAGCATTCTGTATTTGGCCCAATGCACGCGCCCTGATATTTCGTTTGCAGTATCCAATGTAAGCCAATTTAATAAAAATCCAGGCTTAGCGCATTGGAAGGCGGTTTTTGTATGATTGTATTTTCATAGTAGGCCATGAAATTAAATGACAATTGAAAAATAAAATAGAATCGGTCATTTTTCCTAGCGGAACGTCAAGCGCTTTTATGTTCCTGGTGTGGTTTTGCTATATTTCTGTGGTCAAATTACGCGAATAATAATCGACGCGTAGAATTAAGTTTATTTCACACGATCGTGTTTCGCATCAAGTGTTTTTCCGGGGTGTTTGTGAAGTGTGCCGCGAGAAAATCCATTTCAAGATATCACGACACATTCGATGGTTGTTGGCTGCTGCTAAGGTGTTCCATCGTCTTCTTTCCGTCTTTTGCGGTGACAACAAGGAATCGGTAGGAAAAGACGTTGTGCGTAGGTGAGTACACTGAGCTTGTAGTTGCTTGTATTGTTGTTATACTAATTGTGTAAGATCTGATTTATGGCGGACTATGTTTGCTGTGTGTACAGCACGGAAAATTACCAAGAGGTATTCTAAGATTCAGTATTGAGTGAGTGTTGTATGGAAAGGTTGTGGTTTCCCCCTTTCCGGAAAGTTATGATAGTTTGAGAGGTTGTGGTGTCTCCCCTCTCAGTGAGATGTTTAGAGCCGTGTGGGCTTCACCTCGGAGTTGGTCCCCTCCGATTGAGTCGTTCAGAGGTTGTGGTCGTCCCGCTCTCAGCGTTGTGTTTGTAGAAAGGTTGTGGTGTCTCCCCTTTCTACTTGTGATAAACTCGAGAGGGTGTGGTGTTCCCCCTCTTTGCACAGAGTTTACGTTTTGGAGAGGTTGTGGTGTTTCCCCTCTTCATGTTGTGTTGACGTTCGTAGAAAGGTTGTGGTGTCTCCCCTTTCTATTGGTGGTAAACTCGAGAGGTTGCGGTGTTTCCCCTCTTTGCACAGAGTTTACGTGTTGGAGAGGTTGTGGTGTCTCCCCTCTCCATGTTGAGTTAAAGTTTGAAGAGGTTGTGGTGTCTCCCCTCTTCGTGTTGTGTGATTGAGAGGTTGTGGTGTTCCCCTCTCTGAAATGTGAGTAGAGGCGCGGTGCTCCGTTCCGGAGTTGATCCCCCTCTGTAATAGCTAGGAGGTTGTGGTTTCCCCTCCGCAGTCTACCATAGAATACCGAATGAGAATGTTTTCGCCAGAAGTTGTGTGCCTTAGGTAGAAAGGCTTTACTTCTGGATATAGAAGAATTGAGGATGGTAGTGAAGTGGGATTGAACCAAGGAGAAGCAGCCGAATCAACCGATACATCCACCCTGCGTCTACCTCGCATTGCCGTTTGAATACCTGAGCCAGAATCAACCGATACAACGAGAAGCCGATGACCTATGCTGCGATGACCGATGCTGAGACGACGACGCCGACAAGTGGTTCTCCTTCGCTCTCCTCTTCTTCCTGTTTGTTGGCCGGGCCAACATAAAGATTTGAATTATTATTCGTTTTCGTTTCAAATAACTTAATATCTTCAATGCGTGTAACTGCAGGCTCATTGGTTGTCTTTTTCTTATTACAGATGGTATCAGGCGGTATAGATCAGGTGAGTACCGTATTTTATTCATACAAATGTCCAGTACGCCATGTTCATTAAAAAAAAAAATTATATAACAAAATAAAGTTTGAGTCTCTTACACATGCTCGATAACATTGAAATCCAGACTTTGTGGGGGTGTGTTAAGATGCCTTGGAGCATAATACAACAACCAATCCTTCACGATTCTAACCGTGTGTTTCGGATCGTTGTCTTGTTGGAATAACCAACCTTCTCTCTCTAGTTCCTGTCAACCCCTTGTGGGGCATAGGGCATTAACCACGCCTACTCTCCACCTCGTTCTGTTTTGCGCCAACGGCGCTAGCTGCGACCATGTAAGATTTAGCGTTTTCGCGTCGCTAGTTACCGATCTTCTCCATGTGTTCCTTGGCCGCCCAACACGGCGTCTTGCTCCGGAGTCCTGTGGATTCCAGTTTAGAGCCTTTTTTGCGACGTTTTTGGGCCCTCTTCGGAAGGTGTGACCTATCCATTGCCACTTAAGTCTTTTGATCGAAGTGCCTATCCTTTCTTGGCCAGTTATAGTAAGGAGATCCTCGTTCGAAATGATCTCCAGCCAACGAATATTTAGGATGCGCCGTTGACACTGATTAACAAAAGTTTGCAACTTATGAGTGATCTCTTTAGTCACCTTCCAGGTTGAACAGCCATATAGCAGAATGGATTTTACATTAGAATTGAAGACACATATTTTGGTGCGTCTGGAAATATTGTTGTTTAGCCAGAAAGGAGTCAACCTTCTCCGAGGTGCAAATTACCGACCGACTCCCGTAAATGTTCTTCCAATATGGCCTTATCTAGATGGCGATCCATGATACCATCGATAAACACAAAATTTCCGACACCCGACACTGCGACAGCTCCCCAAACCATTACACTGCCACCACCGTGTTTGACTATAGGAATAATATTTTTCGGGTCCAATGCCGTGTTTTCCTTCCTCCAAACTTTTGCTCTACCGTCACTTCCGAAATATATTATACTTGGACTCATCTGTGAAAAGAACCTTCCTCCAAAACTCAAGCCTTTATTTCGGTGCTTTTGTGAAAATTCTAATCGCAGTTTGCGATTCTTTTCGTTTATAAGGTTTTTTTTGTTGTTGTTGTTGTTGTAGCGGTGCAGAAAGGCGTGAACCGCTGTGCATGTCTGTGGAAGTACTCTATGTTTCGTCGTCGTTCTCGCCTATTGTCTCAAGCGACAAGAACGTAGCAGCCGCAATAGGGTTGTCCCATAGCGACCTCGGAGTGAGGTTAGTGGGTGCAGCGGGGCATCGGAACAGGTGGTCCACATCATGGGGCGCACCACCGCAGCTCGGACAAATGTTCTGAATGTCCGGGTCTATTCGAGACAAGTATGAATTGAGGCGCGAGCAGAAACCCGACCTAAGCTGGGCTAGTGTCGCTCTTGTGGCTCTCGGGAGCCTAGTCTTCTCAGGTGATATAGGTGGTGGGGGTGCTGAAAGGACTCTATTCATATTTAATCTCCCCATTGATCGACTCACAACGGTTGTGTGAATATCTGCGATGGCCGCATGGTATGCTGTGTCATCAAATATATCGGGAGGTACTCGTTTGTATCCCTGGACGTCTCTCTCGAGGTCTCTGATTCCACTCCTGACATGTCGTGGAGGGGGAGTATTGTCCATGAGATGATGGTTTGGGTGATTCTCTCGATAGTAACCGACCTATCTGGTCGGTTACTAAAGACAGGAGAAGATTATTATCACGTATTAGCAACATGCTGGTTTCTTGATGAAGATGATCCTGGGACGACATTAGGTGACAACCTGTAGCGATACGTAGAGCAGCGTTTTGGCATGTCTGGATTTTGTTCCAGTTTGTTTCACAAACGGTTTGTGACCACACCGGTGCTGCGTAGCTGGGAATTGCTTTATCTATCGCTTTGTAGGTGACCAACATAGTTTCCTTGTCCTTGCCCCAGGAACTCCCGGCTAGTGCCTTTAGGACGTTGTTTCTACTGTGCATTTTGTCGACTACGTCTTCGACATGATTTTTCGACTTCATCATGGTGTCTAGATAGACACCAAGGATTTTCGGGTTAGTAACAGTAGGAACAACGTCGTCAGCATGCTTGCCAGTACGGATCCTAAGCTCCTCCGAAAATTCCTGCGTCCAGGTGGTAAGAAGTGTTGCAGTGCATTTTGACGGTGAAATGGCGAGGTTGCGGATACTGAAAAACTCCACCAGTTTCTCAATATAGTCATTTAATCGAGCACACATGCCATTTAAATCATTCCCCGTGGTGAGTACGGTGCAATCGTCCGCATAGGAAATTAGTTCGATACCTTCCGGGGTTGTTGGAAGGCTCGACAGGTAGATGTTGAATAATGTAGGAGAGAGTACGCTACCTTGTGGAACTCCCTGCTTAATTTTCCTATGCTTTGAACAACTGCCACGAAACTCAGTATAGGATTGCCTCCCAGCTAGATAGTTGGCAATTTATCTAACCACTTGAGCAGGAACATGCATATTAAGGAGGTCTGCCAACAGCGCAGAATGGATAACCGTGTCGAAGGCTTTCGACAGGTCAAGTGCCACTAGGACAGTTCTGTCACAGGGTGGTTTCTGGTTGAGGCCATTCTGGATGTGATGGGTGATCAGATCCAGAGCTGTTGTAGTACTATGCATGTTCCTGAAGCCATGCTGGTGAGAAGCTAGCTGAGCATGTGATACAAGGGTGGGGTGGATGAGTGCTTCGAGCGTCTTTACAACGGGTGATAAAATCGTGATTGGACGGTAGGAATCGGCGAGTTTTGCGCTTTTACCGGGTCTTAGAAGGGGGGTAATTCGACCCTTTTTCCAAAATTCAGGGATGACAAGCGTGGATATCGACAAGTTGAAAGCCATCGTTAGGTATTCGATGGCCGGAAAATCTAGATGTTTCAGCATGGCCATTGAAATGCCATCCGGTCCAATGGCCTTAGAGTTTTAGCGTTCAGAGTTTTTAGCGTTCTTGATCGCTGCTGAAACTTGGCCCGCAGTATAGGTGGGAATAATGTCAACTGTTCGGTTGCGTATCCTTCTTTTTATTTTGCAGTTGAGCGACTTGGTCTTGGGATGCTCAATAAATTGCTTATTGAACAAGCTCGCACAAGGTTTAGGATCTGCGGTGGTTTTCTTGCCGAATCTGATGGCTACACTACCTTTGTTTTTGGTTGGATGTGACAGGGCGCGGACTGTAGCCCAAAGTTTGCTGACACCTTTCGAGAGATCGCAGCTTTCGAGATGCTCGATCCATTTTTCTTTCTTGTAGGTGTTGACTTGTCGATTTATTTCGGAGTTTAGCTCCTGAATTCTGGGGTCTGCCGGATTTGTGCGTCTTAAGTTGTCCCGTTCGTCGGCTAACCTTGCGGCAGTAGTTGGGAAATATGGCCGAACTTTGGGGATACGTCCTGCCGGAATGAAGCGAGCTGCCGCTTTGACAATGACGTTCCTTATATTCTTTTCGGCTTCCCTGGTGTTTGTTGGAATAGGTAGCGCGGCGAACTTCGTCGTAGTGAACGTAGTGAAACCCTCCCAATTTGCCTTTTTGTGGTTGATAAACGTACGCTGTTCTGACGTCGTCAGTTCAGCTGGTTTATCAATTTTGATAAGTATGGTGATCGGATTGGAGGAAAATAGTTGTCTCCCAGTGGGTTTCACTTTTCAAACTGGCGCTTACAATAGTTATGTCAGGAGAACTATGGCAGGCACCAGCGACGCGTGTAGACGAAATTCCATTGAGTGCGCAGAAGTCTGATGGGTCTAATTTGGTCGCGATATCTATACCTCTGGCTGGCATCATTTGTGAGGAGAGTGTGCCAGAGTTCGTGATGGGCGTTAAAGTCGCCAAGTAGGATCCTATGCTGTCCTGTGAGAAGTGGACCAATATCGAACTTATAACCAGAGCCACAGCTGGATGCTGGCGGAACATAGATGTTTATAAGTTCGATATTGGTATTACCGGATTTAACGGCAATAGCTTGCATTTCCGCCGTGCCGTCGTTAAAACGAAGATCTAATACACTGTATTGCACGGTTCTGTGTATTAGGAATGCAAGCCCTCCTCCTGGATTAGGACCCTGCCTGCCGACTCTATCGCGCCTCAAAAGTATGTAATCGCCGCGGATATTGAATTCGGTAGTTGAAGGTTGGAGCTTTGTCTCCTGAAATGCCGCTATCAGAATTCTGCGTGTACTCATGAAACGGACGATCTCGCTGATCTTCTTGCAAATGCCATTGCAGTTAAACTGCAATATGGTGAGTGGGGTGTACACTGCTGTGGGGGGTGCAGGTGTTAAACTTGAGCGAGTATGCCTTGTTGTATTGTTGACTACGGGTGGTGGTGGTGGAGAATTGGCTCTGGAGCTAGGGCCAGGAATGGCAGGAGATGGTGGTAAACCATTAGCTTGTGAGCTAGGGCCTGGGGAGGCTGGGGGCCGACCCGTATTCAGACACCCAGGAGCAACAAAAGACAACTTGTTATACTGACTCATTTTTTTAAAGCCGGACCAATAAAAATGACACCATTCTCTACAGCAGGTACATCTCAAAGACCTGGCATTGCCGAAGATACGTCGGTTGCATACACGACAGGACCTGGATTTGTTTCGATGCCGGCGCGGATTAATAGAATTGAGAGCAACCGCGCTGAGATGAAATGCTCCCAATTTGACGAAAAAAGACATAGAACACTTCCACACACATACACAGACATACACAACCCTCCTGCATCGAACCTTCACAGCTCTTACCATGGAGGGGTTTTGTGGCAACTCTTGGCCGTTTCTCGTTGAAAAACGGGGGTGGTCCGCCCCGAAGAGGCTTGAAACTCCCGCATGGCAGCGAGGCTGCCATCGGAAATGGTCGCCAGTAGGACCACAGGGTTTTTTTGCGTGGCGCTCTGCTATGATAGCCATTGTTATTTAACGTTCTTTGGATAGTTCTTGGGTGCACCCCGTTTTGCGATATCTTCGGCCAATTTTCAAGCTTTTACTTTAGAATTTTCATTTACTTCTTTTAAAATATAAGAAACGTCTCTGCGCAGCAACTTCTTTGGTCGACCGCTGCGAGGCTTATTTTCAACCGAAAACTTACTTTTGTAGCTGTTAAAAATAATTTGGACGGTCGATTTACTTAAACCCAACATTTTGGCCATTTCTCCATAAGATGTTCCTTCATTTCGATGTTTTACCAACAAATTTCGGACTTCTGCAGAGATTTATTTTCGCGAAGACATTTTCAGATCAGTGGCCTTGTTAAAACTTCCAAAATTGACAAACACGAAGAACAATTAGCACAACTTGACGAACGTACAATGATGTACAAAACAGACCCGCACAACAACACAAATAATGATTTACCTAGCCGCCCAGATAGCACAATACTGATGTTTTGTTGATTCTGTACTGAACCTTATATTCAATGTATTGATCCTGTCAGTATACCATTATTGATTCTTTTATATGGACGATGTCCGCTTTTAAAGCATTTTGATTGGATGACGTTTTCGAAAAGGGGAAAATTTATTGAAGATTGCCATCAATATTGTATCGAAATAATATCGAACCAACGGAATGAAAAAAAGCGAATCTATATCGATATATCATTGATGTAATATTGAATAATTGAATCCCCACTATGCAGAGGGTTGTTATGTTTCCATAATAAAATTCGTAAAGCAATTTTTTTTTTATACTTTGTTTTTATTAAATTTCACGGTACATAATAACTTTTTTTATTTTTATTTATTTTATTTTTATCGTTTCTTGCATCGGTGGTCTTTTCTGGGTGCGTCATACGTCCACTTTCATTTTATTTTAATTACCAATTGATTCTGAAATTTAAATATGAAAATAAATATTAAGGAATAGAAATTTGCTATAAGAAGTTTTCACTTACCAAAATTGCTAAAACGTGCGGCTGAAATAAGTATTGATGCTCCTCACTAATAAAATTTACGCGAACAACTGCGGACGTCCCGAACAATTTCACAATAATTGACATTTATAAAACATGTTCAATGGATCGTTCCTGAATCGATTCCGTATTGAATCTTTTCTTCATAGTCGATTTTGATAGACAACTTGACTAAAATTTCATTCGAAATTTTTCGAACAAAGGGGTAAGACAGATTAATGATTACGCGGATCGCTTTTATACTAATTATACATTAATATTTTTCATAATAGTGACTATTGATGGCAGGCATCAATAAATTCCCATTGCAGAATCAATTGCATAGAGGGGAAATTATTGAATACTTATTGATGCCGCAGGATCAGTTCCAAAATGCTATCTGGGCGTATGTCGACTTTTGTCAATGGTATTTTCTTAATGTTGTATGAAAAACCTACTAAGTTAATATCGAGGAAACGTTTTTTTTTGCTAGATATGAATTAAATTGGTCTAAGGAGGTTTTCACTCGGCGTAGTCCAGGAAATATATAGTGCTTGCAACATTATGTACACTCCGAAACTCTATATGCAATGTAACGTTGACTCGAAGTAGCCTATAAACGGCTGAGTGAACGCACCATGCCCCACAAGGGGTTACGGTACAGAGAAGAAGAAGAAGAAGGTTTTCACACTTGTACTTAATCTAGTCAGATTACGTAATCTGCGGAGTGGTGAATTAAAAAATATATGGAATTTGACAGCTCAAATTAAGTAATTTGCAAAAATTACGTACTCTGGCCGTAAGTGTGAAAACTTCCTAAGAATAAAACTATATGACTCCTTTTTGAATAAGGGCCATTGATCCCGCCAAGAAGCAAAAATAAGGGTCGTATGTAGACTTTTGTCGCCCACTGTGGGTATAGTTTGTCTCCCGTTTAGTTAGTTAGCCTAATCAAAAATGTTATGGAATGGAAAAATGGAAAATACTATTGGAATTATGTATGTTTATCGATTATTATCAAATGAACCATTCGATATTTTCTGATATATAAAATTTAATGTTTCGAGATGAATTTTTAGTTTTTACATTAATTAATTCATCCGATTGAAAGTGTAATGAAATGTCAAAACTTTTCCATTTGATTTGAAACTTATTCGTCGCAGCACTCTTCTCCTTTAAACAGTTGCCCTTTAAAATGCACTTACTGTGGTATGGCATTTTTTGTGTGGGTACTTTAATTTCACACATGAAAAGTGCATTTGTTGTGAAATTGAATTTATGTTAGAAAACGAATATTTGAACAAAAAATTGAAATGAAAGCAAACCAATCACCACAATTAAAAAATGTATGCAGAAAAGTCAATCCAGAATCCAATGATTTTGTTAGCCTAGCGGAGGAAAAAAATTACTAAATATATCTACAAAAACACTAAAGAAAACATATTGCCAAGATGATTATGTATGTAAGATAAAAGTGAAAATTAAATCATCCAAAAAGTACATAAATACATAATTAAGCACAACGCAAATCTCTAGAATGCAACTAAGAAGAAGAAAAAAATTAGAAAATTTCAGATTGAACCTTGGTCGTGTCTCCGGTAATCGATTGCTGCCAACTCTTTCGCGAAACGGTGAATTTCCTATTCCCTAGGAGTGATAAGAATAAATTTTGTTTAGTTCAGTAAAAGGTAATTTGAGGTAAATTTGGGATGAGATTAAACTAGACAATAATGTTGCTAATTATTTTTTATTTAGTAGCATTTAGAAATGTTGAATCAAGTTTTAAATTATTTTTTAAGTAGATACAAAATAGGAAAACTAAGCACAAGAGATAAACACGAAATTCAGAAAATGTTTTAGACATTAATCGATCAAATTAAACACACAACATGAAAAGTAATGGGAAAGAGATCCATGTTTAGAGTGATAAAATCGATTGGACTAATTATCGAAAAGATATATGTATAGGGTAATGAATTGAGAAATAGTGTTGGAAGAGTTTAGTATCAAGTTATTACAATGCCTCTTTTCCCTGTTAGCGAACTGGCAAATTCGCCATAAATCACAAGAAGACAAAACGTCGCATACTATATTATGGAATTTATTAAGCAATTGGCCATAATACGTATAGAACAGACTTAGCACTCTTATTGCCATTGTAATAACAGGATGAAGTCGAAAAGGAAAGATGCGAACTAGGACTTGTATGTAACCTGCGCATTTCTTCCTACATACAAACAATGAGAACAATCTAAAGACAAGTATGTTTGAATGCAATAAAACGATTCATCATAGTACAAAACAATTGCAAATAAGATAATGGAATGATGAGAACAAAATATGGATAAATCCCAAAATTATCTGATTTTGAAAATGTTTACATGTACATAATAAATATTTACAATAAATTTGAGAAAAAAATAAATCAAAAGAACAAGAAAAAGTTTTTAGCACCTGATTGGGAGTTTGACGAGATATAACGCTGGTACTGTGACGTCGTTTTGTAAGATGTGACTGCTGTGTTGTTGGACTTCCCTGAAATGAGTTACTTCAACCGTAAGCAAGAACGCAAAGCATTTTCATGTATTTTTTTTTGGTAAGATAAGATGAATATTGAAAACATGTATTTACATATTGGGAGGCAACTTTTCAATTGCCATAGCCTCAATATGAGACACAATAATAAAATAATTGAATGCGTTTAGGACATAATCTTAAACCTCACAGGATGCTCTGAATTTAATTCGAATAGTTTTCTACTTTGGATATTTCTTTTATTCTTCAAATGAAATTTAAACAAGCGCATCTGAACTGTTTATGATCCCAAACGCATTCAATTCAATTTTGGACGATGCTTTGTGTTTTTGTCGGATAAATTTGGAAAAATATGGATGATAAAATTTTGAAAAAAATGTCTACAAATGTATATAGCCGATAATATCAGGAAAGAAGAAATGTTTGGAAAAACTATAAAACGATATGCGTATTAATTGTGTTTGGCCATTAACTTGTGAGCGTAACTGAAGCTGTGCAGGATAACTAACATTTTTAATATTTTCTGTTTCAAAGCAGACTGTATGCAAGTCGACTGATAAATCATTTGAAAAATATACAAAGTACAGTTAGAAAATGGCTAAAGTAGTGCATACAATCTGCCTTTCATTTAAATACTAGGGCGGGTATCTTAGCGCAACTCTATTTGATGTCTGCAAGTAGGTTAGTAGAACCGACGATTTGAAATCATACGAAGGTAGTCCGATAAGTACTTAGCCTCCCGCAGGCCCAATACTGTACACATACATGTGGATTTCGGTTTTCAACCAAATCCTCAGCCATACTTCCAGGTTCCAGGTCCGAGACCTACGCCGCAAAAATGTTGGCAAATTCTCTAATGCGGGACAGACAGAGAGAGGTCTAATCGCAGCGAGTTGCAGGATCTGAATGTACGTATGGACGAACGAGAGGGCTAAATCCTACAAATTGCCTTCCGCAAAATAACCGCTCGCTGCGCTCGCTTTATACTATTTCGCAGTGGCGCTGCGTATAAAAAATGCTGGCGAATTATGAAAAGCGCGACTAACATAGTGAGCTCTGATCAAAGCGAAGAGCGAACTATAGTATCTGAGCAATCCTAAGGACGAGCTGAAGGTCTAAATGTTACCAATTGCTCTCTATTGGTTCACCGCTGCGATCGCACCTCGCCTTATCTATTTCCTACCAGCGCTGGTCGCAAGTATGTTGGCGAATAATGAAAAGAGCGACAGACATAGTGAGTTCTAAGCGAAGCCAAGGGCGAGTCACAAGATCTGAGTAAATGTATGGACAAGCCAGTGATCTGAAACTTACGAATTGCCTTTCATTGGCTCAACGCGCCTGTACTGGGCCTTATCCTATTTCGCAACAGCACTGCATCGCAAAACTGTTGGCCAATTCTCTAATGCGCGACAGACAGCGCGAAGTCTGAGCGGAGCGAACGGCGAGGCACAGAAATTAAAGTAAGCCTAAGGACGAGGCTGAGGTCTAAATCTTATCTAAACCTGATTACAATATTTTTTAGGTATGGATTTTCCAATAGAAGTTGATAAAGGAATCGGATGGAGTACAGTGGCTGATTTGTCTATTGTTTTGTCATAGGGAAAATAAATTAAAATCTCATCTTTTGACGGTTGTAACTTTTGAAGCTTGGCAGCTACAGCCTTGTAATGTTCACCAGGGCCGTGTCCTCCAAGTTTGACAAATTTCAAAATACCACTCAAGCATTTCCAAGTTATGGATAATTTTCGATTAGAAAACACAGAAGTGCGATTTAGGCAGCTGTTGTTGTTGTTGTTGTATTAGCGGCGCAGACAGGAAACGTTTGATTAGTTGCATCATATTTATTCGAAGATGGTGGGCATTCCATCTTCGAGGTCAAGGTTTAGGAAAAAAGCTGCTTCAATTGGTTGTAGCCATAACGAAAGTGGTGTAAGTTGCGTGGGAGCAGCTGGACAATCCAAAATGTGGTCTACATCGTGTGGACTGGTTCCGCAGGCTGGGCAATATAAGTACTCAGCCTGAGGTGACCAGACTCCCGCAGGCCCAATGCTGTACACATTCTTGTGGAATTCGGTTTTCAACCAAATCCTCAGCCATACTTCCAGGTTGCAGGTCCGAGATCTACGCCGCGAAAATGTTGGCAAATTCTCTGATGCGGGACTGGCAGAGAGATGTCTAATCGCAGCGAGTTGCTGCATCTGAATGTACGTATGGACGAACGAGAGGGCTAAATCCTACAAATTGCCTTCCGCAAAATAACCGGCTGAGTACTTATATTGCAACTTCATTATTTCTTCCTTCCTTGCCTCGTTCTTTATACCGCTCCATGGTTTCGCGTTGCTCGACCTGCAGTGTAGGCACATCGCCCGTTTTGGCGATAATATCTCAGCATATTTCTACAGGCAGCTCTATCTTGGATCGTGTCATCGCCGAGACCAATCCGTTGTTGTTGCTTTTTCATTTGACACATCCAGGTGTTCTTCGGTCTGCCTCTGGCCTTGGGTCCATCAAGTGGAACTTCCATTGATATCGCTCTCTTTGCGGGGTTCTCAGGCGGACGCCTTTGAACATGGCAATACCAATCCATTCGTCGGTCTTCGAGCTTTTCGGTGATTGGTTGGTCTATGGACAAGCTGCCTCGGATGTAGCTACTCTTGATGTGGTCCCTTTTCGTTACACCAACTGACATGCGTAACATTTTTATTTCAGTCGCTGTCATTTCTTTCGCGTAACCTTCATACATGGTCCAGCATTCTGATCCATACATGAGTGCGGGACGTACAACCGTTTTGTACAACTTGCCCTTTAGCTTCAGTGGCATTTTCTTATCGCAGAAAACTCCAGAGTTTTCTCGCCACGTCATCCACCCAACCTTTGTGCGATGTTTGATGTCATCATCGCATGTAGCTCCGCTGTTCACCATCGAGGCAAGGTACTTGAACTTGGTACAAGACTTAAGCTGCTCTCCTTTGACGTACATTTCTGGTATCGGTGCATTTGGGTCTGAGAATTGGCAGCATAAGAACTCAGTCATTGTTATACTTACCCTCAGTCCATGCTCCTCCAGAATGTCACACCACTCTGTAAGCGCAGCTTGCAAGGCAACGATGTTTGGGCTACTGAGGACTATATCATCAGCAAAAAGAAGAGATATTTCTAGGCCGTCGGAGACACGTGTTAATAAGTAGCACATGATGATGTTGAAGAGCAACGGACTCAATACACTGCCCTGGTGTAATCCGACATTCAACGGAAATTCTTCTGATTCACCGGCTGTGCATCTAACCTTAGTCGTAGCTCCATCATACATGTCTCGTATCATCCTGACGTATGCCTCAGGGACATTAAGTGCTCTCAAGGCCAACCATATCAGATCACGAGGTACTCTATCGAATGCCTTTTCCAAATCGATGAACACAAAGTGCAAGTCATTTCGTGCTGCTCTATACTTTTCCATTGCAATACGAATGCACTGAATCAATCAACAAAGCCGCATTGATTGTCATTCAACCGCAAAATCTTTCTCAATCGGTTGCAGACAACTCGCTCGTAGATCTTCAGTGTATGAGGTGTTAACTTTATAGCCCTATAGCTGTTGAGTTTGCGTGAGTCTCCCTTGTTCTTATAGAAAGGAAGAAGAAAACTTTCCCTGAAAGCATCAGGCATCGGTTGCCCACCTTTGATTTTGTTGAAGAGAACTGTGAGCCAACTAAGCCCGACACTTTCCATTTTCAACCAAAATTCCGCGGGGATTTTGTCCGGTCCGACTGCCTTTCCGCGTTTCATCTGATGCATTGCCTCCATCACCTCTTCCTCTGAGATATCTTCAATATTTGTGGTATTCGGCTCAACATCTCGAAAAGCTGTTCAAGAAAATTCTTCATTTAGAAGTTCGTCAAAATACTCTCGCATCCTGCTACAAATCGCCGTATCGTCAATCAGCAACATTCCTTGCGCGTCCTCCACGTACTTTGGCGCCTGTATTTCCCGAGCGTTCCTTCTCCTTTGGGCTGCGACCCTAAATATCCTGCAACTTCATTATTTATACGCGATAAATAAGAATTTAGTCGTGGGCACCAACCGGATCGGAGCTGAGCTAAGGTGGTGAGGGTAGCTCTCGGTAATTGTTCTTCATCAGGAGATTTGGCTGGAGGTTTGGTGCCAAGTACACGATTATTTGTTAGGCTTTGAGTAGCTTTACGAACGTCTTGTGTGTGTATGTCTGCGATCGCCGCCTTGTAGTCGGAGTTATCGAAGGGAACCTTTTTGTATCGCTGGACTTCGCGCTCTTTGTCTTTGATAGAGCGTCTTATTCGTCGTGGCGGTGGTGTTTTGTCCATGAGTTCATTGTTCGGGTGATTTGTACGATAACATCCGACTAGATACTGTTGTTCAAAGTCATCATCTTTGTCTCCTGGTGCAGATGATCCACTGAGGACATCTTAACACAGCCGGTGATGGTGCGAAGTGCCGTGTTCTGGCAGATTTGTATGTGGCCCCAATTTGTGTTGCAGAGACCATTTGACCGGTGCTGCATAGTTGACTAGGGGGCGACCGATAACTTTATAGGTAGTCAGACGTGTTTCTTTGTCGGTGCCCCAAGTACTACCGGCAAGAGCTTTAAGAATTTTGTTTCTGCTCCTGAGTTTAGAGCAGATGTTCTCAGCGTGTGTGTTAAATTTGCCGGAGTTGTCTATCGTGACACCTAGGATCTTGGGAGTCCGAATAGTAGGGATAACGTTGGTGTCGATAAATATAGGGAGTTGCATGTTGTACTCCTGGTTGAAGCTGGTGAATAAGGTGGCGGCGGACTTTGGTGCCGAGAGCTTCAAGCTTTTACTCACAAACAAGTCGTTGAGTGTCAGCAGGTATTCGTTGATGCGGTCGCACATTTCGGGAATGTCGTTGCCAGTCGCCATGATGGTACAGTCGTCAGCATAAGAGATGATTTCGAGTCCCGTGGGTGGTGTGGGCAGTCCTGACATGTAAAGGTTGAAGAGGGTGGGAGATAAGACTCCGCCCTGTGGAACGCCTTGTTTAATTTTCCTGAGTTTGGACTTCCCATTCCTAAACTCGGTGCAGGATTGACGACCGGCAAGGTAATTCGCGATCCATTTGTGGATGTATGGAGGAGTAGTGTTGCGTAGATCTGTCAAAAGTACTGTGTGGTTAACAGTGTCAAATGCTTTTGACAAATCGAGAGCTACGAGGATAGTGCGCTTGCAGGGTTTCGGCTGATTGAGTCCATTGAATATGTTGGAGGTAATCTTGTCTATAGCGGTTGTAGTGCTATGCATTTTCCGGAAACCGTGTTGAAGATTGGCAAGCTGGACGTGCTTTAGGCAACACTAGTGCTTCGAGTATTTTGGCCACGGGGGACAGTAGCGTTATTGGACGGTATGATTCTGCTAGAGTGTGATCTTTGCCTGGCTTCGGTATGGGGGTGATACGGCCTTTTTTCCATAGCTCAGGTATAATGAAGGTTTTCAGCGACAGGTTCATCGTAGCAGTGATATACTCAATGGCCGGAGAATCGATGTGTTTGAGCATAATCATGGCAATACCGTCTGTTTGAGGAAACTTGGGAGGTGTTGGTCAGTGATGCTGTTGCGGATAGCTCTGGTAATTATGCGCTTAAGCTTATCCTTTCCGGGATTTTCGACGAATTGTTGGTTAAATTTGTGAGCGCATTTGTCGTCGTTGTTGTATGTGTTATCACCGAATTTTATGACTACCTTGCCTTTGGGTTTTGTGGGGTTTGATAGAGCACGTACCGTTCTCCAAAGGTTGCTTACGCCGGATTTTACGTGGCAGGTTTTTAAATGCAAATTCCATAACTGTTTCCTGTGGTCGTTGACTTGCTGGGTTATAGCGTTGTTGAGATCACCGATGCGAGGATCATTTGGGTCTGCTGTTCGGAGTTCATCTCTCGTTTTTGCCAATTCTGCAGCAGAAGATGGGAAATGTGGTCTCATGATTGGAATGTGGCCCGCTGAAATGTATCTTTTGGCTGCATTCTGGATAGTCCGTCTCAGTTTTTTTTAGCCGTACGTACGTCAGTGGGGGTTGGAAGGGCAGAAAACGCTTCATTTGTAGGTTTGGAAGCCAATCTAGTCGGCTTTGCTGAAATTCGAATATGTTTTCTTCTCAGTGTACGTAAACTGAGATGGTTTATCAACCGTGAGGACAATAGGCAAATGGTCTGACGAGAAAGTTATGAACGGTTCCCAAATAATGCTGTTTATGAGCCCAGGGCTGGCGATGGATATGTCAGGCGGGCTTCTGCATGATCCAGCAATGCGGGTTGGTGAGTCGTCATTCAACGGACAGAAATCGGAATCATCTAGCTGATTTGCGATGTGGTTGCCTCTGGTGTCGTTTTTGAGGTTTAAGTGCCATAAATCATGGTGAGCATTGAAATCGCCCAGTAATAGGCGATATCGCCCGGTGAGTAGGGGGGAAATGTTGGCCTGGAAACCAGTGGGACAACTTGATGCTGGTGGTATATAGATATTGAGAATATCTCTATCAACATTTCCCGACGGCGGTAGTGATATCGATTAATGAATATGGCAGCGAGTTATGTATCAAGAAAGCCAAACCTCCTCCTGAGCCAGTGGGTCGATCGCGTCGGATGATGTTGAAGCCTCCGTAGGAATTTAGCGATGAATCGGCATTTAGTTTGGTTTCTTGAATTGCAGCAACTAGGATGTGATGTCTGTCCATGAAGTCAGTGATCTCAACAATTTTATGTTGTAGACCATTACAATTTAGTTGAACGATCTTTGTGGTGGAGTAGTTTGCAACTGGCTGTGGTGATGCTGGTGTAAGAGTGTGTCGTGGTGCTATGTGGTGTGCAGAGACTGTGGGGGTGACAGGTGATGATAGTTGGCCCTGATTTGTGCGTTGTTGTGAGGTCGATAATGACTGCTGGCCACAGATTCATTTAGGCTCCTATCGCGGCCGGGTCTTCGCCCCGGAACCACCCATGCATTTATGCATGGCCAAGAGCCGCACACCCCCCTCGACACATTTAGGCAGCTGTAGTTTCCGAACGTGGAAATATGAGTGCCAAGTAGCTCTACAAACCGCCTAATGGCGTCAGTATCGCAATTTACTATCGTGTAGTACATTCTCATAGATGGCTACTGTCGAAATTTCATCCGGATCGGACTCGTAGTTTTGTTTTGGTCGCGTATGAAAGCGGGAGTGTCCGCGGATTTTAGAAAAATGGAAAAAGAGCAATAGCGGTCGGTGATTCGATTATTGTTTTTGGAAGGGAAATCGCGCAGCGAAATCAAAGAGCGTTTGGATGCTGTGTACGGTGACTCTTCTCCTTCGATGGCGACCGTCAAAAATTTGTTTTATCGAGTTTCAACGTAGTCGCTCGTCGGTTTTTGATGAGCCACGTCCGGTTAGCACGCACGCACGTGACAAAAATCCACGGTCTCGTATTGGCAGACCGCCGATTGAAGGTGCGAGAGATAGCTGAGACAGTAGGCATTTCAAAAGATCGCGTGGGTCATATCCTGCATGAAATTTTGGGCATGAGAAAGCTGTCGGCGCGATGGGTGCCGCGTTTCCGGGCAACAAGCGCAACCGTGAGACCACTTCAAAGCAGTGTTTAACGCTGTTTAAGCAATCCGAAGGAGTTTCTGCGTCGTTTCGTGACAGTCCACGGAACTTGGATACACTGGTACACACCAGAGACCAAGGAAGAGTCGCTGGACCAAGTGTATCGAGCTAAAAGCAGAGTATGTTGAAAAAAATCGCCACTTTACCAGAATTTTTGTTTTTCTTTTGTAGGCCAATTACTTATCGGATCACCCTCGTAATTGTAACTAAAATTTTAGACTCAACATTGCAGACAAGTATTGTTTTACATCAGACAGAATTGCGCCAGGAAATCCATTTAAAAATCATATAACAAAACAATTATAAATGTATAATAACGAAAATTAACAATACCATGCATATAGAAAGCTGAAAATAAAAAAGGGTTTTGTGTTACAACTGTCAATAAAATAAAATTAAAAAAATATTTCTTGAAAACGTGGTACAAGCCAAGATCAAAACCAAAACAAAAATAGAAATAAAAGGGACCAGTAGCTGCCAATCGAAAATCTTACCCTTGTCTTTTTACATTGCAAACGTTTTATCTTGTTCAAATAGGTTTCGACAAATTTCATAAATTCATCGATTTGCTGTTCTTTCGCCTCCGTCGTGACCTCGGTGTAGATGTCACAACGTGACGAAGAACCTTCGAGAATTTTTTTCGTTGCCGGATGTTCTTTGGGCAGGAGATACATACGATAGCGCCAATATTTGAGGCCCTATAATGAAATTTTTTAATAAAATGCTTGTTGTGAGGAGGTTTTATTTTTTTTCGATTCTTACCTCTACAAGTAAATAGTCCATGTCGCCCCGGGTGCATATATAGTGATCCATATAATTCCAATTATAATTTTCTAGTTTTTCGGTTGTAAAATTCACGCCGGAAATTTCATATGTGTCGTGTTGAGGAGCATGAAATCTGTATCGATAGTCCACGTTTATAGGCGGATAGGGATGTCTGCAAAATCAATTTAAATAATTTGTGTTCATGTCCCTTTTTTAACTGTGATTCCCCAGATATTATCTACATACTTTTAATTGTTCTCCAGTTAAAACTTAATATCTGTTAACGCACCTACCTAATAACAAGCAAGGAAACAAAATCCAACACTTACCTCGGTCTATAACCGGTCACTTTTATAACCGATCGACTTAACGAAATCCTATGAAAAATCCGTCCAATTGACAATAAATATTCCTTAGTCGGTTCACTGGGCGTTACCATTTTCCATTGTGAACTTTGCTTTTGCTTTTGCCCACCACAACACGGTGCTTGCGGTGGACTTGCATTGGCCTTATCCTCCAATACGATCAATTGAAAACCTTGAGCCAATCGTTGCGATACAATCTCTTTGAACACTTCATTTGTAGTCAATGGTTTCCGATACACAGCCTTACTGTTGGCATCATGCATATTGACATCGTCCGGCAAAAGAGTATAGTCCGACACGACATAGTCATTGTGCAAGGATCGTATATCGGGAAAATAGTCGGTAGTGATTGGTAAACATGCCGGAATGGTTAGTGATTTCCAATCGACACCTGATGAATATGAATTGTGAGGAAGTAAATGAGAGAAAAAAAAATTAAATATGTATGAGAAAATCTAGTTGAAAAAATTAAAACTACACTTTTTACAGAGAAGAAAGCAATATTAATACAGTTTCCTAGTAGGAATATTTTGCAAGTGGAGCGTGTGTTTACAGAGAAAATAGCTACGATCGTTTGCAATATAAAATTGGAAATTATAGAAAGAAAATGTTTACAAAAACAATACACACAGACAAATAAAAATCGAGAAATAAATTAACGAAGAGAAAATATATACAGAATATTTACAAGAAAGTCATGCCAAACATCAATGGTGAACAAAATATAAATCTACAAATCAATAATTAAAACAAGTGAGAAAGTACCGAAGTTTAAGCCTACCGCTTCGGGATTTACTCCGATGTATCTAAGGAATTAAAAAAATTCTGATTCTAGATTTTTAATCGATGAGATCAGAAAAACAACTAAGGAGCTATAAAAGCATTAAGGCTCCGTCACACACAACGCGATCTGCGTCCGCAATCTCAAATATGTTTCCACCGCGCGCACTGTATTACGCTATATTTCATTATACCCGTCTAATAAAATGCGATTGCGAACACGCGATTTGAAGACTGCAGTGCGTTCTGCGATCGGTTATAAAATAATTAAAAAATCGCGTCACAATGAATGTATGTGACAGATCGCCGCGAACCCGTGCGATACATTGAATTACGCGGACGCAGATCGCGTTGTGTCTGCATGGGCCTTTAAAAAGATAGGCTTACTGATTTAAAGAGCGATTTATATGAGTCGAGTAAATGGTAGAGTAGAGTGGATTTTTTTCTGTGTCATGAGAAGAATCTTTCCACTCTACTCGTGTAAATGGATGTAGTTTCGACTGTACCTACTAGAAAACAGTCGAGTTGGCGCGACTAGCCCAATCTAATTTTTTTGTCGTCTTGTCTTAAAAACAAACCTAAAGCCACTGGTTATTTTGAATTTTTTGACTCGGTAGTCCCTGTGGTTTTTGGGGTTAGAATTATGCCACAGCGTTCCCGGCTTGTTTTAAAAGGCGACTTGAGGGATAGGGTACGTAGGCTTGTAACCCGCGTACTTGAAATTTTCTTTACACTCGAAACATTTAACGAGCCTCGGATACCTCGGACTGATTCTTCGGCAACGACTTTTGGCTATAAACAACGGACCACGATTGGGTTTTGGAACGTTCGAACGATGTGGGGCGATGTCGCACTCGCGACTCACTGAAGTCAAACGGGAAATGACCGAGTATAACATCGCTATATTAGGACTGAGCGAAACAAGATGGCTCGGATCAGGAGCGACTTTATCACCAAGCTATCATACTGTTTTATTGTACTCTGGAAATGATGACCAAAATGCTCCTCGGCAGGCAGGCGTCGGAATCCTCTTGACAAGGGATGCACGTCGATCCCTTATCGATTGGAAACCAGTTTCCGACCGTATTATCACCGCCCGATTCAAATCCAGAGTACGAAATATCACGATAATTCAGTGTTACGCACCGACCGAACCAGCTGATCAAACTGACAAAGACGTTTTCTACCAAAGACTTGGCGACACCTTTGATAGGGCTCCCAGAGGTGACATTAAAATCATAATGGGGGATCTCAATGCTAAAGTCGGGAAAAATAACCAAGGATTGGAACACCTTATGGGAAATCATGGGTTGGGCGACAGAAACCAGAATGGCGAGATGTTTATAGAGTTTTGTAACTCTCGTCAGCTCGTCATTGGTGGAACTCTGTTTAAACACAAAGATTGCCACTTATCAACCTGGACCTCTCCGAATGGCAGAACTGAGAACCAGATTGACCATATTGCTGTTTCCAAAACGTGGAGAAACTGTGTCTTATACGTTAGGGCGAAACGTGGTGCTGATATTGGCAGTGACCACCATCTTGTCATCGCAAAAATGCGCTTACGAACGGCAGCAATCCAGCGTCCTAACCGTGCAAATATTTGCCCTAGATATAATGTGCAGAAGCTCAAACTTCCATCAACCAAGCGTGCGTTCTCCACCGCTTTGCGCGAAAAAGGTAATGCACTACCACTAAATGAGAATCTGACAATTGACGATAGATGGAAAGTCGCTAAGGACTCATTTATTTCGTGTGGCGAAGAAATTTTAGGACGATTGGATCGCGGTAGGAGACCATTTATTAGCGACTCTACTTGGTCTCTTATCTCAGCACGCAAGAGAGTTAAGGAGCAGATTAACTCAGCTGCTGACGATTCAGCTAAAGAACGATACAGAGCTGAATACCGTTCGCTCCTAAAAGGCGTTCAGAGGAGTGTAAGACGTGATAAGCGTAACAATATCAACGCACTTGCGAAGGAGGCAGAGGATGCGGCTCTTCGCGGTGACAGTGGAACTCTCCTCAAACTTATAAAGCCATTAACTGGCAGATCTTTATTAACGGAACATCCTGTGAAAGATAAGGAAGGTGTTCTGCTCGTTACCGAAGAACAACAGTTACAAAGATGGAGAGAATACTTTTTAGAGGTCCTGAATAACACTTTCGGGCCTGCAAGTGTATCTTCGTTGCCAGCAGAAGACGTCCCTCAAATAGACGGCATTAGTTCCGGTCCACCATCCAAAAAGGAACTAACAGACGCTATCAAATCAATGGACGCCGGTAAAGCCGCGGGGATTGATGGAATTCCGATAGAATTTTTAAAAGCGGATATTAACGCTACAGCGGATATTCTTCTTCCCTTAATCCGAGAGTGTTGGGAAACTGAAACTCTTCCCAGTGAGTGGAAAAAGGGCCTAATTATTAAAATTCCGAAGAAAGGTGACCTGAAGAATTGCAATAATTGGCGTGGGATATGTCTACTTCCTGCTATTTCCAAGTTGATGGCTAAGATTGTTTTAGGACGAACCAAGGAAAAAGTCGATAGCACATTGAACGATGAACAGGCTGGCTCTCTCCTCTCCTGTAGCGACCACATTAACACCCTCCGTATTATCATCGAGCAATCCGCGGAGTGGAGAACCCCATTACATCTCATGTTCATCGACTTTGAAAAAGCCTTCGATAGTGTTGATCGTCAGTACATCTGGAATGCCTTACGAAGACGAAATATTCCAGATAAGATAATCTCCATCATTAAGGAATCCTACAATGGAGCCCAGTGTCACGTCTTGCATAAGGGCAAGCTTTCAGATGAGGTGCACAGTGGAGTGAGACAAGGCTGCATTTTGTCACCTATTCTCTTCCTTATTGTCATTAGTGATGTACTCGGCTCCGCAATTCAATTACATCGTAACAAAGGTATCAGATGGAAACATCTTGACTACTCTGACGACATTTGTCTTCTATCAACTAATACGGATGATGTCGCTCAAATGACAGAAGCTCTAAATTGCGCAAGTCGTAATGCGGGGCTGAAAATCAATGCTGCCAAGACTAAGTTCTTGAGCACATATCCAGGGGAGCAAAGCGGAATTTGTATTTCGGGACAGGCAGTCGAAAAAGTTGATGAATTTTGCTATCTCGGGAGCGTAGTTACAGCAGATGGTGAGGCGGATGCTGATGTAAAATCACGGATAAACAAGGCTAGGGCGGCTTTCTTCAATTTGACTCCTTTCTGGCTAAACAACAATATTTCCAGACGCACCAAACTTCGAGTCTTCAATTCCAATGTGAAATCTGTGCTGCTATATGGCTGTTCAACCTGGAAGGTGACTAAAGAGATTACTGATAAGTTGCAAACTTTTGTAAATCAGTGTCTACGGCGCATCCTACATATTCGTTGGCCGGAGATCGTTTCGAACGAGGATCTCCTCACTATAACTGGCCAAGAAAGGATAGGCACTTCGATCAAAAGACTTAAGTGGCAATGGATAGGTCACACCTTCCGAAGAGGTCCCAATAACATCGCAAAAAAGGCCCTGAACTGGAATCCACAGGATTCCGGAGCAAGACGCCGTGTTGGACGGCCAAGGAACACATGGAGAGGATCGGTAACAAGCGAGGCGAAAACGCTAAATCTTACATGGTCGCAGCTAGCGCCGTTGGCGCAAAACAGAACTAGGTGGAGAGTAGGCGTAATTAATGCCCTATGCCCCACAAGGGGTTGACAGGAACAAGAGAGAAATGCATTTCGAGCCGGTTTCCAGCAATAGTGCATGCCGCCCCGCATCTCTCATCATCATCAGATGCCTCTTCTTATGCAGCGTGTCATGCACTATTGGGAGAGGATAAAATCGGACTGTGAGGTTTCCCCGTAAGGGAAAAGCTATAGGTTGAAAACTCCGGCCGGTTTCTATATCTTTTTCAGTTATGGCAAGACTACAGACGCTCAGCTAGCATATGCTCTGCCCCACAAGGGTTTAAGGCAAGTATGAGGTTATGGTAAACAATCTTAATCAAACCTTTCCTATATGCATCGCTATCAATTTCTATCATAAATCACATATATGGCAGTCGAAATCAGATGATCGTGGGGCCATGGGGCTGCCATTGAAGTCCCATCTCTAAAAGCAGGTTACAAGAATCATGTAACAACGAACGGAATCGAAGCACAAGTCGGAGGGATCCCCGAACAACCAACCAACCAAAAAAAAAAGTGAAGGACATCCAAATTTTGGTCAGAACAGAAATTTGAATCGGTCTCGTTAATTCTTTCTTTTCATCCATATTCGCTACGTACAAATCATCATCCTCGCATACGTTCCACTTGCCTGCACAACGACTAAGCATGTTTAGTCGTCGAGGCCTTAAGGTACATTTTCCTCAACACGACTGCATCGGCTCTAGCGACAGCCACTCGCTCATTTCATATAAAAACTCATTTTTCTCTCATTCTAAAAACGAATTTTTATATGGAATGAGCGAGTCGCTTTCGCTAGAACTGCTGAGGTCGTGCCGATGACAACGTACCTTTAGTATGGTCGTGTGAGCATCACCGTCTCTTAGCTTTTAGTCGTGCAATATCTTCGTCGTCGAGACGTCAATCTCTCCGTGTGAGTTGCACCTTGTAATTGATGACTGCGATACTATCAGAAATTTTAGTAGAGAAAAAATTTATTTTTTTCTGAAAATGAGTTGTTGTCCTTGGTTGGTAAAAGTGGCGGCCTAGGCAGAGGCTAGCCAAAGCCCAATTAGCGCATAAAGCGCCGTTTTGAAACTACAAACTCCATGAAGTTTAACTAGTGTATATGATGAAGGTTAGGTAATCAATTTGTGAGTGGGGAGGTGTCTTGAACCAGCCAGTGTTATTTAGGAAGTACAGCAGCTCCCCTAATTTCACGTCCTCCCAGAAAAGCCCTACCGAGCGTCCTATACCGGGTTCTGGCAAGTCCCGGGCATTCACACAGAAAGTGAAACAGGGTTTCCCGCTCATTTACATTACCGCAGCTGCGGCAATGCGCGTTGTAGGGGATGCCCAGCCTGGCAGCGTGTAGCCAGTGCCCCGTGATAACAGCAGTAAGCTTGGCGGTTTAGTCAGAATCTCAGACGTTCTTTTCCAGTCGTAGGTGGGCCACATCTTCCTTGATATAAGTCCTCAGATTTCGCCAGTTGCAATTAGCAGCCCTTATAGTGGGTGGATATCTTACTCTTGAGAGCTGCCATCGGGACGCAAACACGCTCCGCATGAGACCTATCAGGAGTGGCACCCATTTTGGCCATCTCGTTACTCTCTATGTTCCTGTGTTCGGGTACCCAGAGTAGGGTGATTCTTTGTCGTGCGCCAAGGCTGGTCAATGCTTCCTCACATACTTCAACAACCTTGGAGGTCGTCTTCACCGATTGTAAAGCCATGATATCCGCCTGACTATCTGAGCAGATAGCGATATTCTGGTTGTTTTGTATGTCCCTGAGAGCATGATTGCAAGCATTTCTGCTTGAAAAATGCTGGCATGATGAGGAAGACGGTAATACTCAGAAATACTTAGTGATCTGCAGAAGATTCCAGCACCCACCCCACAATCCATTTTAGACCCATCGGTGAAGAGTTGTTGCCCTTAAATGGACATGGAACGAATCGGAGTTTGGTGCATCGGGAAATGTTATTATTTTGCCAGAGACTAACATACTGATGAAAGGCGACCTGATCGTGTTTTTCCGTTATTGTACATTAGTTCCGCCATCTGCGATAAATAGGTTTCCATGCTAGCACAAACTCTTTCGATTTAGTTTTTTACTGGAAAATGTTGACAAAATGTTGCCCCTTTTTCGTACAACGCGGTACAATAAGCACGCACGATTAAATTTGAAGGAATGCGTATATTAAAGTGGATATAGTGATCTCGACCAATAACAGCAACTCCTTTTAACCAGACATTCAAGAGACAGTTTTACTGGCAGTTTATACTGGAAACATTATAGGCTCCGTTCAAACGCAAGGAAGCTCCAGACATAAAAATGCATTGGCTTATATGCGAAGCATATGACGGGAAAGAGCCGAGACGTATTTTCATTAAATTAATCGCTATCTCGGACGATTACAGGCTTTCTTCCAAAGCCGAAACCTCACCATCTCCGCGTCTAAATCTTCTGCGACATTTCTTACCACCTGGTCGGTGGATTGTCGGTGGGAGGTTGATGTACGTATTGGCAACAATCCAATTCCTACTGTTGCAAATCCTAAAATTCTCGGGCTCCATTTAGAGAACATGATGACGTCAGCTCATCACGCAGCATCCGTTTGTGAAAAGATGCGCAGTAGGAATAAAATCCTAAAAGCACTAGCTGGTAGCACCTGGGGCAAGGATAAAGAAACCATGCTAGTCACATACAAAGCGGTGGGTCGAGCAGCTGCTGATTATGCAGCCCCAGTTTGGTCACAAGTGATACAAACTGGACCAAAATTCAGGTCTGCCAAAATGCGGCTCTACGCACAGCCACAGGTTGCCTCTTAATGTCTGCCCAGGATCACTTACATCAAGAGACAAAATTGATGCCAATACGTGACCACAATCTCCTACTGTCCAAACAATATCTTGTTGGTTGCTACCGTGAGAATCATCTCAACAACAGTCTCATGGACCGAATTCCTCCACCACGACATGTCAGGCGTGATTTGCGAGACCTAGAGAGAGAGGTCCAGGGATACAAGAGGGACCCTTACGACGATGATGCATACCGAGCTGCCATCGCTGAGATTCACACTGCAGAAGTGAGTCGGTCTATTGCGAGATTAGGTGCGAATAGAGTCCTCTCAGTGCGCCCTCCACCCATTTCGCCTGAGGAGATTAGGCTCCCGAGAGCCACCAGAGTGACATTAGCTCAACTTCGGTCGGGCTTTTGTTCACGCCTCAATTCGTACCTTTCTCGCATTAACCCGGACATTCAAAACATCTGTCCAAACTGCGCTGGCGCTCCACACGATGTGGGTCACTTGTTTCAATGCCCAGCTGCGCCCACTGACTTAACCCCTATCTCACTGTGGGAAAACCCTATCGCAGCAGCTATGTTTTTGTCCCTTGACATAACGGACGAAAGCATCGACGAACCATAACTCGAATCCACATAGATGCACAGCGGTTGCACACCTTTCTGCACCGCTAAAAGAAGAAGACGTATTTTCACATCTCGTGCACCACCAGCTGCAAATTCACGGCATTTTTATGTCTCGAGCTTGCGAGCCGTACGGCTCGTCGTTTGAATTAAGCCTAATGGTCAATCGGGTTTTCAGTTCTGTAATTTAGAAAGGGGAGTGGATTGATCGGAAGGATCAGTGGTACTTTGAATTTTAATTCGCTGTCATGATACGGTTTAGAGATAAATCTAATCATTTTTAGTAGAGAAAGTCAAAACGTACATGCTTCACTAAAAAACATTCAGAACCAACAAAAAATATAATTTGAATTTATATTGAAATAAACAAGTCGATTAGATCGATACCCAATACACCAAAAAAACCATCACCATAAAAACGAAGAAAAACCAAAAGTGTTCAAACCAATTCGGGAATCTACAAAAAAGAAACCCAATTTACAGACAAGGCAGTATAACAACAACAACACCAACGACCACAAAGCGAAACTGGAAACATCTTGAATCAAAATAATCTTAACACAAAAATAAAACGAACAACAAAGCCAGCTAATAACTCAGCCCATGTGTTGATAATTTCACTACATTTTTGTTTACTACTTGTTTGCTGCCACTACGTGTTTATACTGATTTTGGTTTAGACAAAAAATTGTTTAACTTGTTTAAAATTTATATTTTTCCAACCTATTATAACTTTCCCAGCTGATTTCGGCGACGACGATGTTATCGATCCATTGGTTAATATTAATATCATTACATGGAAATTATGCAGGAAAAAAAATGATAGAAATAAATATATTAAATTTTGAAAAAAGAAAAATCGTGAAATGGGTCTAATAAATTTAATACGCTATTTTACCAGATTAATCTACAATTAGTGCTAAAATTATATAAAAATCTAAAATTATCGCCAAAACGGGCGATGTGCCTACACCGCAGGTCGAGCAACGCGGAACCATGGAGCGGTATAAAGAACGAGGCAAGGAAGAAGAAGAAGAATCTACAATTAGTGCAATTAGTATTTCGATAGGTCGCTCACAAGACAAGACTGTAGCGTATGAATGAGCTACGATTTTAGCCTGCGCGCGACCTCATTGATTCAATCTTTCACAGTACAGTGCTGACAGCTCTTCCGTCATAATTATTTGACGTAACGTAAAATGTTAGTAAATACATTTTCGGGATCGCATACACTGATTACATAATTTGTAAATTGTAGACCCATTTTCAGGGGCAATGATATTATAATCATAACAGATTTGCATAAAGAAATGTAAACTTATCTCCCAGCAAATCCATTTCCTTTTAATTAATTTAATTCTGTCACCTGACACACTAAACACTAAACGTCCTCCAGCACGCACATTGGACGAATTTAATAGGATTTATGGTGACGAATTCGCGAATTCTGTTATTTTATCGAAATGCGAATTTAGTACATATTTTTCAGTTAGTTAGATTTTATAAATAGAAAAATATAAAAACACGAAAATACATAGATTGTTGAACGATTCACGCGTGCAGAAAATCAATAGAAGCGTTAGGAGTCAAAACAGATCAAATCTACGACACTGGAATGAATTTACATGGTTCTTAGGAAAATACATCAATTGGGCGAATCAGATCTTTGGGAAGTAATTTCAAACTGCCTGATCCGGAACATTGATTTTAAACACGAACACAAACATTATTAAGGGTAAATCAACAAGGACATCGTTAGAGAAGTTTTGTTTTTTCAATCTGAACTCAAAAACACATTACCTGTTGTCAGAGCTGGTGTCCATTCTTGTTCACCGGTCACACCCCACAAATAAGTGATACTTTTCGATGGTGCCACTGTCACTAGTGGTCCGGCCGGAGAATGAAGTGCTGATCCGCGTCGTTTAGATGCTGAAGGATGATTGAAATGCATTAAACGATAAGAAATCTACGTGGTAATTTTATGAGGCTTACATTCAGCGAAGGATTCGTCCAAATGCGATCCGTTGGAACTTTGGCTATGCGATGAGCATGTTGAAGTGTGTTCGTAGTCGTATGTATTGAAATTTGGATCGTATGTTGATGAGTAGGCATTTGACTGTGCTGCCGGGACAGCTTGATAGTGATGTTGTTGGATAAGAACGCCAGTAGGTCCCTAGAAAATAATTTAATAAAATGTCCAATCAACTAAAACGCTGAAGCTTGAAACGGATTGGAAGCAGCATGACATCGACGAGAGTAGCAGAATACATTTTAAATGGGTAACGTCATTTTGCTGTTTAGCAGAAGCAGCAAAAATGCCGCTGTTATATTTTTTCCCCAATGAATCCAGCAAAATCCCAGGGATGTAAAATGTATTTCTCTTCTGTGTTCCCAATCACTTACTTTCGGAAAAATATGAGTCCATCGCCGCCGATTAGATGTCAATTTGATGGTAACATGTGACGGATCGAATGGATTTATCAAGGCACGCCCGGGACGAACGATCGGCGTTTTTGCTATAATAGAACGCCTGGTCTTATCAGCTGTTGTAGTTTCAACATGATCCGGCGAGCCATCCTGTAAGATTACATTAAATAAATGAAAATAGCAGAAAACTCCTTATTTCGTTCAACTTACAAATGTCAAAAACACTCTAGAAACTCCATGATGAATATCCGGATCAGACATTTTCCTTCGGAGATTCGATCCAGATGAGGATGTTGAGTTCCACTCGTTGGAAGCGTGTGTGGTGTATGTTTCCAGACTGGGTACAGACGTCTTTTTGGCTCGAACCACTCTCTGAAGTGAGCTGAAAATCAATCAATCTTTAAGCAAAAAGCCTTGAACAAAGTTTAAATGTAATATTTACCAAGTCCCTTGCGCTGGAGGCAAATGAAAAATCTCCGCATCGTATGCATCATAATCGAACAACGAATTATGAATATATTCCGATTGATTACAACTTAAAAATTTCATTTTTTGATTCTCCTTATTCTCTTCGTCATCGTTGGTTTGGCGTAGCGGAGGCAATTTAATGCGCGGTATGAACGTCGAGTATGCCACTTTTTTATTAGTTGAATAGAAACTCAAATTGATCCAATGCGGCATTGAATAGTCATCCACTGCTCTGAGTGACGTGTCTTTGTTATGAAATTTAAGCAACGGAACGGCATGCAATGGTTGCTCGCCCACACAAACCAAATCGCTACCAACACCGTTGTCTATTATCTGTTTACACAAATGGGAAATTAGATCGTCTTACAGCTAATAAAAATTCAATAAATCTCACCCGTTGCTTCGTGATATTCGTCAGCTCCCGATCAACCTCAAACACACCCACGCCCGGCGTTATTACAACCGAAAGTTGTCCGGTACGATCAAAACTTCGATCCAAATAGTGTTTCTCAAATGCATTCAACGAAATGTTCAACACTTCAAGAAAATTCCCTTGCGCCGCTGTGGAATTTGTAGCCGCGGGAATTACATGATTTTCACGATCATGATAGCGCAACACGATTCCCTGATATGCCGTAAACAGTTTTCGCAATTGCACCAACACCGTACTCCAATCATCGTTTCGTTCATTCTGAATTGCAACACGATAGAAATCTTCATAGAATCGTCCCTTGTAGTCCATCTGAAGACAATCACGCATGTGTGGTGGGAATTCATCCAATTTCCGGGCCGCGTAAAACGTACGCGAGAACAGAACAATTGTTACTTCGTGATTGCAACCGAGTTTTTTCCATTTCATAAAAAGATCGGTGAGAAATCCGTTGACGGCTTTCTCAAAGTATAGATCGCCGTGTATGTCAAAGTCCCACATTTCCGAGGACATTTGAATGAATAGGTAGACCATGGAGGTGCTGCTACGAAACACAACTTTTGTGTCTTCGGTTATAACGCCGCATGCAACACGATCGCCTTGCGACCACATCTCGTAGACTTGACATCGAATTGTGTGATCGCAGAATTCGATTTTTTTGTTGATGTACACGCAAGTGTTGGTCTGGAATAATGTGATAAAAAAAGATAAAATTAGGATCCAGATCATAATGGAATAAAATTTCGTGGATTTGTGTTTAGAGGGTTAGGAGTGAGAGGAGGCTAGAAAATTTGTTTCAAAATTCAATTCAGCCCTTCAAAGATGTGACCCAGAAACAACATAAAATTCGCAAAAAGGGGTCAATTTTGTATGCGACCTATGGCAAAGGGGGCCAGGTGTAGACGGAGCTAATTTACTGAAGATTTTTAATAAAGAGGATCAAGATGCCGTTCTAGAGCATCTTGTGGCGGACCTTTTCTGGAAATTTGTTAGCCCTAGTTGTATATGTTTAGAAGGCACAAGCATTCAGAGGGTCCTATCTGGCTTCGCCCATGTTTCAGAAGTTATAGGCATTGAAGGGTGTGACAAGAGAAAAAATAATCGCAGGGAGGAGACCAAGGGCAAACGAAGTCAATTTTTTATGTGATTCATTAGCAAAAACAAATCGCAAAGTGGAACCAGGCGCAAAAAGAGTAGATTGTCCGAAAATGTTTGGTAAAAGGAGGCTCAAGGAGCCATGTTGACGCGCACATTTCGCTGGGAATTTCAGTTTTAGTTGTTTGCGTTCAAGCAACCGCCTCCCTGCTAGTACCCTCGACAGCACCTACAGCTCCTATATTTGGCATAATTGTAGCTAGCGCGCGCTGCCTTATTGCCTGCTTCGGCTTCATTCAAACGACGAGCCGTACGGCTCGCAAGCTCAAGTCATACAAATGCATTGGCTTATATGGGAAGCTCACGACGAGCGAGAGCCGTGCCGCTGTCAAAACACAACTAGCGAGACGTTTTTTCACAAATCGTGCACCACAACCCGCAAATTCACGGCTCGCGAGCCGTGTTTTACAGTGGCACGGCTCTCGCTTGTTCAAATTCACGTATAACCCAATGGATTTGTATGTCTCGAGCTTGCGAGTTGTTTTTGCGCCGTTTGAATGAAGCCTTCTAGTTTATGAAACATTCTTCAGCCCGACTCTGATTTTGAAGTAGTAATTTTTTCTGTTTGCTTTTTAGAGCTTTTTTTGGTTCGGGAAGCTTCGTTCCGACGATATCCAGGAAAGACTAAAATCAACAAACGCCGTGATATCTGACATAATCATCGAGGGCCGTGTGGAATGACTGATCATCAGGTTTCCTTAGTCTACCACCGTTTTTGGGGAAACAGTTTCTTGGTATGAAGGCATCGCAGAACCGGCTGCCATAGGAGCATTAGTCAAAATGATCAATGGTCAAAGTGGGATTCGAACCCACGCTCCGTCAACTCAGATACTATCACGAAAGATACCATCACTGTTTGCACGAGGTAATATGCAACATCAGCAAAAGTTCTATATCCCTCGTTTGGGCATTCGGTGGCTCAGTGGTAGAGATGACACTCTAACCCTGAGTTGCTAGAGCGTGGGTTCGAATCCCACTGTGACCATGGATGTTTGTGTTGTCTTTAAAAATGCTCCTACGGCAGCCGGTTCTACGATAAAATCGTCCCGGAGCTACCCGTTGTTAATACAACGGCCAAGAGCTGCCAACCCCCCTGGATTCAAGAGAAAAAAACTCTTAAATCGCTACTACAACAACAACAACATATCCCTCGTTTACGTGTCATATACGCTCACAATGCCAACGCTATAAGAATATGCGAAGTACGCCCGTAGTACCTCAAATGGCGAATCCACCTCCCGTCAGACTTGCTGCTTTCGAAACGCCATTTACCTATGTGGGCATCGATTTCTTCGGGCCATACACAGTAGCAGTCGTAAGGCGAACCGAAAACGAGTTCTAATCGTGCGAATAGCACAATGAGTGTATACCCTATACCCATGTACAGACCTAGAAGGCACGCAAAACCCAAAATATTCAATTTCATTTTTTTTGTTGGGGAAGGAGGGGTAGATGGGTCGGACCTGACACATCTTTATTACCTTGTCAAGGCATCCAACGGCTACCATTTGATACTAATTTGAAGTTTTTCGTGACATTCTATCAAAAGATATGGCTGAATATAACTTTGGGGAAGTAAGGGTAGGGGTAGTCGGACGTACTCCACTTTCCATCAACTTAAAGTATATGTCAGAATGAGACATTGATGAAAATTTCAAGTCGATAGCGATATTCTACCGAAAGTTATGGCCGAATTAAAATATCAAGGAGGGGTAGTTTGTATGGGAGGTAGGGGAACCCGTGGTCCGATTTCGCCCATTTTCAATACCGTGCAAGATTTTAGCAAAACAAACATTCGACCAAAATTTCAAACCGCTAGATTCAGTATTTCGGGAGTTATCGTGCTAACAGACAGACACACGGACAGACAGACAGACAAGACAGACAGACATGGCTTATTCGATTCAGGGACCGACCCTGATCATTTATATATATACTTTGCCATACCTCCGGTGGCTCCTTTGAGCTGTTACATAATATCGGCGGTATATACCCTATACCATCTTATGGGTATAGGGTATAAAAAGATGAGGAGTACTGTTCACATGCCTAACAGTGCGTGTAATGCACATAGAAGTTATCATAGTTTGAAAACGAGCTCCTGCATGTTGTTCTTGTTCAATAACTTCACTAATCGTAGAGGTACACCTAAAGAGATATTCACCGACAACGGAACGAACTTCCGAGCGGCAGCCAAAACACTTAACGATAAACAAAACCAGCTGAATCTGCTTGAAATAGCCATCAAATTCGACGAAGTCAAGTGGACGTTGAAACACTTGGCCCAAAGGTATCATCATCGAAACAACACTTGCTAAGGACGTACAAGTAAGGAGAGTGAAAATCAAAACTCAGAGTGGCACTCTAGAAAGGCCTATATCCAAAATAGCCATATTGGACGTGCGTCGACAGTAAATCTTAAGGTGAATAAAAAAGTTGTGTTTACGCCACCTATCCGATTTCTTTGCGACTGGGGGAATGTCGTCACCGCACCGCGACTGTTATATTTACAAACACATACACGCCTTTACGAGTGGGGGAATGCCACCACCGCCGTCTATATATTAAGGCCGCAATGTAGACTCGTAAACGTCAAATCCGCGGATTAAATTGCATTGCATTGTTGTTGGTTCTCATGACATTGTTGTTGTTTGCCCGTGTCCGACCAACAATCTAATACGGATCCATGACGTCATTGTACAGCTGAGTTGCGGCTATGATATATCTAGATGGCGTTGATGCCACTGCCGCAGCGCTACTGAACTGCATCACACCGACAAACCAGTCCGAATGAGCCGAGTCCGAGTGAAGGACCATTTTTTTTTAAAGCGTACGCGAGATAATGTGAATTCAAAAAGTAATTTTGTAATAAAATAATCGTTGCTGTTAAAAGTTGTCTTTGAATTGTTCGGACTCAATACCAGGGGTGTAAAAACTCAATCGCATCCCGACTTCCGAGTTCAAGCAGCCCAACCGCTTAAACTCAATAGCCTTAGTCAATATGCGGCAGTTGTAATGCTTGAAATAGATTAGACGCGCCAGCAGAAGCATCGGCATCGCGAAACGTCAAGCCCAATGCATATTACATTGCTGACAAAAATGTTGGGCAGAATACTTGGCATTCAGCATATTTGTCAGCTATGAAATTCTGCCGAAGCTGCTGTCGACGCGTGTAATCTATTTCAACTATAACTTTTTAACTTTAAAACTTTTTTAACACAAACTGCGATGGACGACAATCGCATGGCCCAGCTGTTGGGCTTTCAAAACTTGGAAGACCAGGTCGCTACAATAGGAGATCGACGATAAAGGTGGTATAAAGACAACGAAGTCGGGCTATTGTGCCACATTGCTGTTGAGCAAAAAATTCCAGTCTGTGGGGGTGGCAATAGAAATTGTGAATTCAGATTATTATTTTTTTTCCAAAAGATAAGTCAGGAGAAACTTGAAACTTTTTTGTAAACTGATCGAATTCAAAAATCAAAGAAGCGCAAACCTCTTACATTTCCCTGAATCTCATGTTTTTTTTATTTAATTTTAATTCTTAACGATTGAACTTTGGGCATAAACCTTTCTTCAAATTTGATGATTTTTCAATTGAATTGACAAATATCCCTTAGTTTAGGGCCCCCTAAAATGACGGGATGGCAGTCTGGCTCAGGACGTGTTCGCGTATAGACGTGTTTTTTGGCAGTCGGTAGATTTTGTGCGACTGAATTAGTGGTTCGGGAGTGTGAAAAAATTAACCGGCGTGACGGCCATTTTGTGTACAAGCGTTGTGCTTGGGAATCTCTTTTGGTGAGGAATTTCCTTTTTTTGGTATTTTTGCGGGGTGTATCCGAATAATAGTGAGTTTTTTTTGGGAAGTAGAGCCGTCGATCTGTTTTTGTGTTCTTTTCTTGTTGGAACACGGAGATAACTGCGCCGTACAGAGACTGGGAAAATTTCTTTGTTTCTAACTTAGACAAAATGGAGGACCCGGGACCTCCTGATATTCCGGACAACGCAAGGAAAAAGCGTCCTAGGTCGGATATTTCAAGGGAGAGGGATATGTCAAGGGAGAGATCTCCAATCAGGAGCAGGAAGAATAGTGATGCGTCAGATAATCAGAGGGGAAGATCACATAGTAGAAATAAAAGAAACAATGAGACATCTGAATTGAATAAAAAAAGTGTGACAGGAAATTTCGTGCAAAACAGCGGCAGTGAGGTTAGGTCGGACAAACCGAATGGTAACAACGAGGAACCAAACTTATTGAACAAAAACACTAATGGGATGGGAAATTCATACCAATATAGTGAAAGTTTAAAGGAAAAGGAATTCATGGTATTGATCCAAACGGTCGAAGAAAAGAGAATAAATGGTATTGAGGTTAATGAGCTACTTGATCATTGTAGGGTTAGGGGAATCACATGTATAAAAACGCAAATTTCAGGACGGTGAAGGTAGTCTTCGACAACCCGAGCGATGCGAATAGTTTGGCTGGAAACAAGACGTTGTTGTCTAATGGTCTGAAGGCATATATTCCCCATAACTGTGTGGCTACCTCAGGTATAATAAGGGACATTCCGTTGAAAATCTCGGAAAATTATATTATGAAAAAACTGGAGTCGTCGGTAAGGATATTAAAAGTACAAAGAATGAATAGGAAAAATGACGAAGGAGAGTTTGTACCCACTAGGTCTGTTAAAGTTGACTTTGAAGGCAAGGAGCTTCCGGAAACCGTTATTTACGGGTACGTTATACTTAATGTAGACTACTTCATTCCGAAGGTTAGGATATGTTACAACTGCGGAATAATTGGTCACGTGGCCAAGTTCTGTAAGTCCAAATCGAGAAAATGCCTTAAATGTGGGAACCTATTTGAGACGTGCAAGAACGAGTGTTCGGATAAGAGGTGCATCCTGTGTGGTGCTCACGACCATGATTTTTTCAATAATAGGTGTCCTAAAAGATTGCAGGAGCAAGAGATTATTAATATAATGACGGTGACCAACAAGTCAAGAAAAGAAGTCACTGAAGGGAATTATGAGAACTACTATAATATCTTGGGTTCGAGGCAATACCAAAAAAATTTCCCGGAGATAGATGAAACGGTGAATACAAGAAAGGGAATGGGTGCGAGGGGCCCAGTTATGAGGAATAGACTTGAAGACTCGAACAAAGTCCAAATAAGAAAAAGAAGTTTTGCGAATGTAACAAAAAGTAGGTATGACCAAAGCGCGCCACCACAAAAGTTAGCGTTTATGTATCCGAACGGTAACCCCATGGGAATTGGCCCCGTAGAAACTTCTTTTGAAGCTTCCAGAGGCAATAAAGGCACTAACGACAGTAACAAGTACGAACAAATTTGCGGCCAATTGATTGATTTTATCTGTAATAACTGGGGGAAGAACAATAAGGAAATAGAGGAATTTATAAACGGAATTAAAATTAAGTTTATGAGACTAAAACCTGAGGGATGGAACTCACAGGTCTACGGTTCGAGGTCGTCGGACCTTAATAATAGTTAGATGAAGTGCCTACAAATTAACATACAAGGGTTTGGGAGCGGGAACAAGGACATTCTTGAAACGTTCTGTGCGGATCAAAAAGTGGATGTGGCGTTAATTCAGGAAACTTTTGTTAATGATAGAAGAAGTTTACCATTTTTTACCAACTATTATTGTTTCTAGGAGAATTGAGCGGATGGGTATGGAGGAGTGGCTATTTTAGTGAGTAAACACATCAGATGCAGGAAGGTTATGGTAAATTCCCAGCTGAACTTAGTGGCTGTGGCAACAACTAATTTAGCGCATAACCTTGTCTTGATCAATTGTTACATTCCCCCAGCAAGAAGTAGAGAAGAAGAAGAGTCTGTCAGATCAGAAATTAGTAGGGTATTTATCCATTTTAATGATATTGGATATGATAATATAGTTGTGGCCGGTGATTTCAATGCGCATAGAGTGGTCTGGGGAAGTGGAAGCTGCGGCAGCACTGAACGGGTTATCAATTATGAACAATAGTGAATCGACTTTCGCAAACACAAGCGGAAACCCAACAGGTCAGATCTTGTACGAAATTGGCACGTGGTCAAGCAACGGATCTTCGGTTCCAAACATTACCCAATAGTGTTCTTTATAAAAGCTTCATTGATCAGTTCAAGGAAAACCCAAATTATTAATAATGGCTTACTAGCTGAGAACATTAAAAAAATTCAATTTGAAGCAAACGTTTCGAGCTTCACAAGAGCCGCGGGAGAAGCTGTAAAGAAAGCCTCTTTCATAGTTAACAAGAATTCCTATAGGCCCAAATACTGGTGGAACCCGAAACTTAGCGAGATATTTGCAAATATGAAAAGGTTGGCAGCATGCTTTAAAGTTAACAGTAACTCTGAAAATCTCGGTCTCTTTCAAGATGCTAAACGTATCTGGAAAGAAGCGGTCAAGAGAGCTAAAAATAAAAAATGGAAGGAAACAATTGATCGAATTAACAGCTCTAATGACCCGCTAGAAATCCACAACTTGTTTAAAAATGTCCAGAAAACCTTCTATGCCGTGACAGATGTTGGTGACTGGAGCACTACGAGAAAACGCCAGTTTCTTGAATTGGGGAATGGTAACGTTGATTCGGGAGCCGATTATGAGGGGGAACCAGGCGAGGAAAGCACATGCTTTGATCTCGAGGATCTGGATCAGGTACTAAGAAAGAAAAATAAAAGTTCGGCGCCGGGAACCGATGGCATTTCATATAAAATCATAAAACTCCTAGAACCGGATAAAAAAGACTCATTTTTGAAAATTTTGAACGAGGTATGGATTGGGAAAAAAATCCCAGATAACTGGAGAAAGATTAAGATTGTCCCTATCCCCAAACCGGATAAGGATCCTAATCTTCTGTCAAGCTTTAGACCAATGGTTCTTAACCGGTGGTCCGCGGACCACTGGTGGTCCCTGAGGCGACCCTAGGTGGTCCAGGAAGCCTTTGCTGTGGTTCCCACAGAATCCGATACGACAATTCTTGAATTTGACTCAGCTCAATCTTAACTTTCTAATATAAGCTTGAATCTTGGAAGCCGATGGGAGTCCGTTTTGACTGAGCAGGACAGACTGTTTTCATTGAGATTTTGACCGTTGTACACTGTGTAAGATATTAACTGTAATGCATTGTATTGGTCGCAAAAAGAAATGTGAGTGTAGCTTATTACGATGAAATGAAATACCGTCAAAATTTTTTTTATATGCTTCTTTTTTATAGTGTAGTATCCAGGCGATATATCTAGTACATCAGATTGCAAAATGTGGTGGAGAAAAAATTGTTTTTTTGTTTCTTATGTTTGGGGTGCTGAACACGAATCAGGAGCTTCCCACCAAAATTTCGTTGCGGAACAGGGTCAAAATCGCGACAAACTCTAAAACGTTTGCTGTTTTTATGTTATTTGGCGTCTAACTCTGAAAATATTTATTTCTGCGAAAACTCCCCATGAATATGATAGATAGCACATAATTGCGCGTCTAATGAGGCCTAAAATATATGGATCCGTTGAGCGGTATTATTATTATCACAATTGAGAATTTAAGTTTGCCATTTTTAACATGGTTCCATATTATGTATAAAATTTTGAGATTGAACGGCTTTTCATTTTTGGTTGTAACAATAGCATTTTTCTTGTAAATTATGTATTTTGGCGTGCAGAACCTGAATCCTTAACTTCCACCAAAATTTCGTTGCAAACCAGGGTCAAAATTGCAAAAAAAACGCCAAAAAAATGATTCTCAATTGTAGCAATACCGCTTAACACATTTTAATGATTAATGGCGCGTTAGATCTGCAATTATGTTTTCTCTAAAATTTTCATGGACAGGTTTTCGGAGAAATGTACACTTTCGGAGCTATAAACAAAAGAACGGGAAAACTCCGAAAATTTTGGGTTTTTTCGCGATTTTGACCCTGTTCCGCAACGAAATTTTGGTGGGAAGCTCCAAATTCGAACTCAGCACCCCAAAAAAACATAACAAAAAAAAACAAATTTTCTCCACCACACTTTGCAATCTGAAATCACCTAGTTACTTTACTATTAGGTGACGAACCCAAGATGCAATGTTCAAGAAAACTGTAAGGAAGGGCTCAATAAGCTGATAAACAAAACTGAATTTAAAAATTATGAGCCATCTCTGGATGAAACAAACCGAAATATTGGGCAACACCCTTTACGAAAATTAATGAGGGTTTTGAAATTCGTTCAGACTTAGCAAAATCACACCCAGAGTCTTTTGCAAGACGATCTCTGTCAGTCGACTTTTTGCAGATGATGGTCTTTAAAAGCAGCAATATCCGTTTGGCATTATTTCCACATTTTTCTAATCGAAAACGTCAACTGACAGGACATCAATAAGTTGAGTTCCAAAGGTAAATTGAATTAATTCTATTAGTATCCCTATTGATATTACCAAGGTACAGTACGGTCACCGCAAGAAGTAGTCTTCGGTACAAGATTTCATGATGTGAATTGTTCTTATCACAATTGCAATTTGGCGGTCCGCAACAACTAACGAGTTTGATCAAGTGGTCCCTCATGTGCAAAAGGTTAAGAACCACTGCTTTAGACCGATCTCACTGATTAACGTCCCCCTTAAAATTATTAATAAGATGGTTCTCAACAGACTAAACTAATATGTTGAGGGTAGGAGCATACTGAGTGAGAGGTCATATGCCTTTAGGGTAGGAAAATCGACGGCTCACTGTATAAATGACGTAACTAACACGGTTGCTGTAATTAATGATCAGAAAAAAATTGCAGTGGGAATTACGTTCGACATAGTGTCGGCCTACGATGGGGTTGAGGTTGGTGCTCTCGTGCAGTCTTTGAAGGACTATAAAATACCAACAGACATTATTCAATGGGTGGGGACATTCTTGAAGAACAGAATACTGAAATTGGACGAAGTGGAGCTGGAGGTAAGGAACGGACTACCTCAGGGTAGCTCGTTGAGTCCCACTTTGTTTAACATTTACACCAACAGGGTCCACGTGTTATCGACTGAGTCGAATAAAATCTATCAATTCGCGGATGATTTTTTGCTGTTGGCCAAAGGGGGTAACACGGAAGAAGCCATTAAAAATTTGGAGGAACACGCGAACCGATTTATTGATTGTTTGGAGTCAATGAAGCTAAGAATAAACCCGAATAAAACTAAATTTTTCGTGTTTGCAAAGTCAAACTGTTCGCGTAGAACGATAAAAATAAAGAATGTAGAATATAATAATGTGGGTCAGCTGGAATATCTGGGGGTGATGTTGGCCTGGAACCTTTCAGTCGTGCCACATTACAAGGAAATAAACAAAAAAAGCAATTTTAACCGGTTAACGTTTAATATGTTAAACAAACACTCGGAATGGCTGCACCCAAAAAAAGCGCTTATGCTTTACAGATCGAGAATCCGCCCGAAAGCCGAATATGCAAGATCCACCACAGCCCACCTGAACAAGACAGCCAGGAAAAATAAAACAACTTTTAATAATCCGTTCTTAAGAAGGTGCTTAGGGGTAACCCCATCGACCCCTGTTCATGTTTTGTATGCATTGTCAAATGAAATGCCACCCGAACTTAGAGCGCTATTGCTGACCGCAAGATAAATGGCCAAAAGGATTACTTTTGAAAAATCTTTTGCTAACCACTGGAAGAGCCAGGATGTTAGAATTCCTAGAAACTCTAGTTATGGGAAATGTTGGGAATCCTTCTCAGAAATTCTGAAAAGCCTTCAAACGATTGACAGGGTTAAAACAACAAAACTGAACATTTTTAGCAAAGACGGGAAGATGGGGATTTCTAGGAATTCTGATCTATCGTGGAAAGGGTTAAAGATATTAACTGGCCTTGATTATGATTCGAATGAAAAGATTATCTTCACGGATGCATCCAAGACTGAAGATTCAGTGGGAGCGGCTTTCGTGTCCGACGATGAAGTAATAAGACATAAGTTTAAGCTACCCGTAGATACTTCTATAGTAACGGCGGAGTTAGTGGCAATTTATGAATCAGTGGTCTGGATGAAGTCTAAAGAGGTGGAGAGCATTACTATCCTCACGGATAGTAATGTCTCTTGCCAAATTCTCAAAAGAAAAGAACTGGACTCGGTATTGGTATTGGCAATAATTAAGGAGATTGAATCATCAAAGGCTAGGAGGGTCAACCTGATATGGGTCCCGTCCCATTGCGGCATCAGAATGAACGAGAAGGCGGATGAACTGGCTAACCAAGCCAGGGTGGATGGGCGGTTCTTTATTCTCCAATGGTTTCCTATAAACGGGCGATTGAATCTATCAAAACACAAATAAACGAGACCGAGTTCTAATCGTGCGAATAGCACGATGACCTTATACCCTATACCCATGTACAGACCTAGATTGCGCGTAAAACCGAAAATATTCAATTTAATTTTTTAAGGGGGGAGGGGTAGATGGGCTAAATCTCGCACATCTTTAATATCTTATAACGGCATCCAGCAGCTATCATTTGCGATAAATTTCAAGTTTTTCGGGACATTCTATCAAAAGATATGGCGGAATATTGCTTTGTATGGGATGTAGGGGTAGGGGAAGGCAGACCTTCTTCACTTTCCACTAACTTCAAGCATATGTCACAATTAGGCATTGATGAAAATTTCAGGTTCCTAGCGACATTCTGTCGAAAAATATTGCCGAATTACACTATCACGGAGGGGTCATTTGTATGGGAGGTAGGGGAACCCTTGATCCGATTTGGCCCATTTTCAATACCATCCAAGCTTTTATCAAAGCAATCATCTGACCGAAATTTCAAAACGCTAGCTCCATTATTTCGGGAGTTATCGTGCGAACTGACAGACACACGGACGGACAGACAGACACACGGACGGACAGACAGACAGACAGACAGACGGACATGGCTTATTCGAATCAGGGACCGATCCTGATCATTTATATATATACTTTGCCATACCTCAGGTGGCTCCTTTGAGGTGTTACATAAATCGTCGTAACAAAAACAATATACCCTATACCATCTTATGGGTATAGGGTATAATGAAAGGTGGCAAAACAGATTTGGGTCAACCTCTCAAGATAAGGGTAAATTTTTTTTAGCATATTCAATAATATAAATGAGTCGTGCTGGTTCAAAAATAAAAAATATAAGTTCCATAAGCCAAAAATCATTAAAATTGTGAACAGACTTATCACAAATCATAGTTATAACCTCAAATACCTTGCTCAGATTAGAAAGGCAGAGTCTCCACTTTGCTCTACTTGTATGGAGGTGCAAGATAATGAGCATTTAATTATGAAATGCCCAAAATATTATAGGTTGAGGGCGAATTGCCCCTTGTTGATAAGGATGATCAATGTGGATTTTGGTTCGGCACTAAAGAGAATTGGTCCTGAATACTGGGTGAGAATAGCAAAACAGATCGATAGGTTGGAAATTCAAATGTAGAGAAAACTTAAAAGATAAATTTCCCAGTCACTGTGCGTGTTTTTATTTGTGTGGTTTCTTTTTACTAAAAAGAGTTAAATTATGGCATTGTTATAATTCGGATGCAGTCTGTGAAGATGCTAGGGTTCTTCCTCTCGAGATTGATACCTTCTTGCGTTCTCATTGATAATATCTTAGACGCCGTTTAATTGTTTCTAATTACCGTTCCGTTGTTTCCGGGTAACAAGCGTAGTAATTCTATATCATTTTTTCACGTTCCTGGGCTGGATAGATGTGGGAGGGAGTCAGCCGGGTGCATAAATAAAAGTTGGCTCGTCAAATTTAATCATAAAAACAAGACATTATAATATGAATAGAAAAAAAAAATAAAAAAAAAGAAAAAAAAACAACTGAATAACTTTAAACTTAAAAGCATCAAATGCAAATAAATAGTAGATAAAACAATGAACTAATATCAACAAAAACATCTAAAAATACGGAAAAGGGTTCCCGCTGGCTATACAATCCATTTGGATTAAGCCATCCCGATCAGCGTTACAAAGCTCATCAAGGAGAAAAAAAAATGACGGGTTGGACCGCGAGTTTGACACGTTTGAACTAAGCTCAAATTTCAGATTTTTTTTAAATGTATGATCGATTTCAAGAAGAGGAGGGAGGGGTGCTTAATCGACCTTTTGCCCCTGGCGCCACAATTCCTTCGCACGGTTCTGCATACTACTCACCAAAAACGTTTTCAGTCGCCACATTTCCGATCGGCCCATATACTGATCTTTGAACGTTAACTCCACCGAGTCCAACGCAACCGTGGAAACGTCCACAACTCGCATAATTACATCGTTGTAGGCCTTTAAATTGAATGCTGTTGCCACATTGGCTTCCACGCTAATCGTTTCGCGCCCTTTGAGCTCTTCATTGAGTGCAGCACTCGTGACCTGCAACAACAGACGACAGCCCTCACTCTCGGGGTCATAAATCTCGACAACGTCACCCTTTTTCACATTTCCGTGTTCCTTTGGGTTGAGCACCAGATCCTCAGCTGTGAAAATTATTGAAAGGACATTAAAAACGTGGAAATTGTAGGAAAAAGTTAAATGCGAAAAAACAAAGTCCACTTACTGCTAAAACACTTTTGATGCGTATACAACTTGTATAGCTTGATATCGGACATTTTTCTTTAACTCGACCACTTTCTAGGTCATCACAAACAAGTCTAAGGGCAGTGCGAGCTGATATGATGCGATTAATTGGCGAAAAATAAACGCAGAAGATAGCACGGGTGAGAAAACAGCTGCTAATTGAAAGACGCGACAAGCCAAGACAAATGTTTACAAGTGATAAGAACTGTCAACAAACAGCTGATTAGCACGGTTTCCAGTCCATGGAGTTTTGGAAGTAAGTGTAGAAGCAAAACCATCTTTATACAAAGCCCGGAAGCAGAACACGTTCATAAACTTAAGCGCCAAATCATAGGCCTGTTCAGATTGAAAATTTACATTGCGGTAAAGGCAAATCGGGTTGGGTCGCGACAAACTTTACACGAAAAGTATTGGTTCCCGGTCGATTTTCGTCGCGAAAAGTGGAATGTGTCGTGAATTAAAGTGTCTAGAATGCAGTGAAAGAACAAAATCCCGACAAAAAGTGAATTTTCCACATGTTTTCGCGATTTTTATCAGAGCAGACACGGTTTTTTTACATGCGCTGTGCTTGTGTTAGTGCATCGTGCAACGTATATACGACATGTTCATAGGCTCGTTTTGTGTGCATGTATTGCTGCTTCCCGGCTTCTAGTGAAGGTGGTTTTGTGTAGAAGTGAAAGCTGGAACTTTGAAAATCAGTTGAATTCCAAAATTGTCAAAAGAGGTTTCTATTAACATTTATTTTCAATAGAATTGTTAGCCGTTTTTAAGTAATTTTAGTAATTAACATGAACCTAGGGTTATAATTTTATCCTTTTTTGCCTACCAACCATTTCAAGCTTGCAGCACTTTCCTTCCAATTCGCCGCACAGCACGTACCAACTTTCCGACACCTAAAAATTCTGTCAGCTGTAAATTATAGTGCTGTCAAAATCGTTAAAATTTATTTTGTTCTTTTGCTGACTGACTGAATTGGCTAAATTAGATGCAATTGAAGAGCAAGAACCGTGCAAGTTTGCGTCGCGTGTGAAATATGCTGATTGTGAAGTGTCGTCGAGTGTGTGATGACAAGTGGTCAGTGTAAAGAGTTCGCTGTCGTGATGATTCTCTGAAGGATTCTTCACCCGGATCCTTACAGTAGCGCATGGAAGAGGAATATTTCACTTGACCCGATGGCGCATTTTACTTGGTAAGTGTACTCTGGGTGCTACAACTTCGGTACAAATGCACTCGCCCCGCTTGAATCATTAATCAGCCAGATACACTGCCACTGGCCAGTCCAGACAATCACTGCAAGGACGTTCCCAGAGCATTGTAATTGGGTGACGTTCTTAAGTAGTCGTCCTGCCTGAGGCATTCTGTTCTATGTATGTCCCTACATAATTCCACTTGGAGTGTGGACTATTGTCGTATTTCTAGCCGTCTTTGCGCTTAAGTTTCGGTTACATCACGCACAATAGCCCACTCGTTGTGGTCGACTGATTGCAGAGAATCATCAGTCGAGGCAGTCTCTGTGGCGCTTGTTGCGGCTGAAGCTCGCTGTGTATACCGGAAGTGCAGAACAGAAATTTCTATTGTTGGCGGTTTGTGTGGCGCGGCTTGTTTGTCCTATTTTCGAAGGTAATTTATGTGATGGGCGGCGATTAATTGGCAGCTTCGAAATGCTGCGGACAAATAAACAATGCTAATGGCTTTTCGAAAGTCATAATCGCGGCCGGCGTGTCGTCGTCGCAAGCGATAACGAACACTCCCAATTGGCGGGTGGTGGCAGTAGTGGCACTGGTAACAATTCACTTATCGCACGATCATCGGTTTCAGTTTCACTTTCGCAATTAAGTGGAATGGGAATCGATGCAGTTGTTGCATTTGATCTGACGCTCCAGGTTGTTGAGTGAATCGAATTGAAAGTCATTTAACGCTAATAAATTGAATTGAATGGGGCAATGGGGCAATGGGGGGGCTACTGGTGACTGGTTCGAGTTGATCTATTGCATTTTAATATCTTATTTCAAAGATATGATAATTTATTATTCAAATTTCCATACTTTTAATGTAAGCTGACCAGACGTACAGCATTTTGACCTGCCGTACAGCATCCAGAAGCGTACAGCATTCTTAATATCACACAATTATATACCTCAAGAGCAATCCCACGAGCTTCTTCTTCGAATTGTTTTCCACCACACAAGATCAGAGCTTATATTCTGTAAGGCGATGAGCGACAGACGACCGTTACTCTAATTTTTTCGGTATTGTTAGAGGTACGGAAATTTCGTTTTTACGAAATAGATGCGAATTTTGGCAAAATTGCACATTTTTGGGAATAGATGGGAATTCAAATTCATTTATTCCTTAATATTAAATTATTAACAATTACACTGCAATACATATAACTAAATAATTAAATATAAATAATAAAAATAATCTAAAAAAAGTAGGAATTACTCTCCACAATGGCTATAGCCAGAGCGTGGAAAGGATTCTACTGAGCTCATTTTATTTACATTTTGTTACATAGATACTAATAGTCAAGATAGTAGTATAGTGACTTTAGCTCTATACCCAAACATCCAAAAAAAGAGCTGACTTTTGATGCCAAATTGTTCTATGGCCTGACCGCATTACGCAGTAAAATGTTAGACTTTTTTGCGCGTCACATTTGCCGGGGAGGGGGTGGCAAAGGGGTGAAATTATGATTTTTCGCCAATATCTTGTTAACTGTAATATTTACAGCAAAATGTTCTGAGGACGATTTAAACTACACAAAATTTCCTTTCTAATGATATATTATGTTATATACCTTCTCTTGGGAGATTATATACTAGACCTTAAAACATTTAGTGTAATTTAGATTTTTTGATAGTTACATTTGGCGCTCTAGCTCCTGAAGTAATTAAATTGGAGCCGTGGTAATTGGGATAACTATTCGTAACAATATATAGCTGTCCCACACGGAGACTCAGGCTGCCCCGACAAAGCATTCCCCTATACTCCCTATTAACATTTAAAAAAAAGACATGCCTGTAACTTTTCGCCGAATCACAGCAGGCGGGAAAAATTTTGGTAAACGTTAAGGCTAAGTCCCATTAGACCCTCCACCAAATATTACTTCGATCGGATTAAAACAAAGGGTACCTCCCATACAAATTATTCAAATTTAATGCCACTAGTTTATTAAGAAATAAGGGAACAAGTCAACCAAAATTAAAGTTTTGCTCGTAGGCAATTTTCCGGTCATTTTGTATGGAAGGTACCCTTTGTTTTAATCAGATCGAAGTAATATTTTGTGGAGGGTCTAATGGGACTTAGCCTTAACGTTTACCAAAATTTTTCCCGCCTGCTGTGATTCGGCGAAAAGTTACAGGCATGTCTTTTTTTTTAAATGTTAATTGGGAGTATAGGGGAATGCTTTGTCGGGGCAGCCTGAGTCTCCGTGTGGGACAGCTATATATTGTTAGGAATATATATCCCAATTACCATGGCTCCAATTTAATTACTTCAGGAGCTAGAGCGCCAAATGTAACTATCAAAAAATCTAAATTACACCAAATGTTGTAAGGTCTAGTATAAATCTGCCAAGAGAAGGTATATGATATAATATATCATTAGAAAGGAAATTTTGTGTAGTTTAAATCGTCCTCAGAACATTTTGCTGTAAATATTACAGTTAACAAGATATTGGCGAAAAATCATAATTTCACCCCTTTGCCACCTCCTCCCCGCCAAATGTGACGCGCAAAAAAGTCTAACATTTTACTGCGTAATGCGGTCAGGCCATAGAACAATTTGGCATCAAAAGTCAGCTCTTTTTTTGGATGTTTGGGTTTCATCATTTTTTCAGCTAAAATCACCATACTATAGGTTATAATAATAAATACATTTCATAGTTATATATGTGTGTATACATTATGCTATTTCATATTTTGAACTGTTCATTATATTTCAAACTTGTTTCGAAAAATAGCGAATTTTCTAAGATTAATTTTTTTAATTTTCTGTGGAAGGCAAGGCTTTAATAGTTTCGGTGTTTTTAATCTCAGATGGAAGTGAGTTATACCATTTGAGCCCTATATACGACCAATGTCTTCGGGCATGAGTTGTTAATTTTTTTGGTATTAATAACTTTTTATTTGTCTCAGATCGAGTTCTGAGTCCATGAGACGTAACTGGTAGAATGTCTTTAAGTATTTGTATGCGTTTAAGCGCCATTAATGCATACACTGAGAAAAAAATTAGAATGGTTATCTGAAGAAATAGTCGAATTCATCTAAAGTTCGCGTTGATTTTCAGCTTATGATTCTATGTAGTTGAAACAGCTACGAAGATATGGATTATTTTTCTATTCTTCATTAGTTGAAGCATCTACTATATTTGCAAATTCAATTAATTCTTTTTTAAAGACAGCTATTCATTATCTATAAATTGTTAAATGTTGGATAGCTAAATTGTGTTGAAGAAAAAAGAACGATTGTTTGTAGTTAAATTTTATATTTGAATAGTACAATCAACAACTTTTGTGGAAGAATTGACTGAACTTTTTCTTCTAATCTTGCGTGGTTAAATGAACGAATTTAATAGTATTTTCAGCTGCGAAGATTAGAGAAATCAGCTATTTCTTTGGTAAAACTATCTAAATTTAAGTCAACTACTTCACTTTAGATAAAAAGTCTAAACCATTTTTTTCAGTGTAGATCTCCATTAGTTTTTGGACTGATATTTCCTCATATAAGATACTAGCAGATTCATCGTGCTTTTTCCCTAGCATCGCCCTTAAAATATCATTTTGTGCTATTTCGGCCGGTTTTATAATTTTCTTGTATGTACCACCCCATGACAATATGCCATATGATATAATTGATTGCGCCAGGGCAAAGTATACAATTTTTAAAGCTCTAATACAAAGAATTTTTTTTAATCTTGCCAGAATATATGCGACTCGGTTTAGACGTTTTGTAAGAATGCTTATGTGTTCTCTCCATTTGAGGTGTTGGTCAAATTCAACGCCAAGATACCTTAATTTATTAACCTTTTCAATCGTATTTTGGCAATGACATCCCGAAGTTGATAGCAGTTGAGATCATGCATTTTGATTGTAAGATTCTCTAATGGTTGTCCGCTTTCATAGATTGGCTATAAATTTTGTTTTGGATTTTGTATTTATTTATATTTATGGAGAGTTTGTTTTTATTGAGTCTTCTTCATTGTTGTACTAACATAGTTAGTCAATATTGAGCCTTTTTACTTTGTTTTTATTGATCCAATTTTTAATTATAGCTAGACTCTGTTCTGATTTTATGTAACATTCAGCCCAGGTGGACGCAGAGAAGAATAGTACAGCATCGTCTGCAAACAAATATGTTTTGCCGCAAATTGTACTTTCCAAGGATGGCAAATCGTTTATAAATAGTAGAAATAGAATAGGGCCGAGAACTGTCCCTTGTGGAATACCATATTCTGTACATTCGATGCTAGAGCTCAAGTTACTACCAATTTTGACTTGTTGCTTTCTCCTATATAAGTAACTCACAAACCATTCTTTTGCGGTGTCCTGCATGCCTATGTTCTCCAATTTTTTGATCAGCAATTTGTGTGAAACCGTATCAAATGCCTTAGCCAAATCTAAAAATATGGTTATTGGTTTTAGACCCTTATCAAGCGTGTCATATACTGATGACGCCACAGCGTCAATAGCGTCATTAGTACTGACACCTGTCTGAAAGCCAAATTGCCTCAGAGATATTATATCCTTGTTTTCAATCTATGCGTTAATTTGATTTTTTACAATTTTTTCTATTATTTTTGCAATATTAGATATCAGAGAGATTGGGCGATAGTTTTCAGGTAGTGTTCTATCTTCAAATTCAAATCCAAATTCAATTTATTCAACCAAAATTTATAATATTGTTTACCTGTACTTAATTATATGATAATTTTTAGTGAACGAGTAATAATTATTCTACTCTTACATCTATAAATAAACGGGTTAATGTGCCAGAATGGGAGTATGTAGATTGAATTTCTTTTAAATGTAACTTTGTAGAAGGAAACTGGGGGAAAAGCTCCTATTCATGTAATAAAAAATAAGACTAAAATCTAAAACTAAAACTTAAAACTAGAATGCGCTCGCATTGTACCGCGCCTCGTTGGACAATAGGAGTCTGGCCGATTAGAGACACAATGAGAGACGCATGTGTGCTTAAAGTAAACTCAACAAGTAAATTTATGATAAAACTAGGAGTCGTAGGTAAATAATGAAAGAGATAGTTTTAATAAGAAAATGCGTAAATAATAAATAGTATTTAGAAAAGAGAAGATATGTACTTACGAGTATAAAGAGTGAACCGGGACATGGTGAATTGACTTAAAGTAAGTTATTAAGAAGAGGATTTATTGAATTTACGCAGGAAAGATTAAAGTTAATTTTAATGTGAATGACTTGAGTATGAATAAAAGAAACATTTGAAATTGAATGAAGTCGTGCAGTTGAGTAAAAATACGGTAGGTCGAGTAGCAACTTAAGAATTTTGTTTTGTTTGATTTGAAGGTTTTTTTTATGGGTATTAGCACAGGAACCCCAAGCTGCAGCTCCATACAGAAGAACTGGTTGGAAGATGGTTTTGAATATCAGGATTTTATTTTCAATCGACAACGTAGATTTCCTATGTATTATTGGGTACAGACATTTTATTAACCTATCCGCTTTCTTTATTGAAGCATCCGTATTTGCCTTGAAAGTAAGTTTCTTGGCCAGTAAAATGCCTAAGTATTTTATATTTTCAGGGTTCCAATTAATAGTGTTATTACCTAAATTTAACGGAGAACTGGGTAATAGTTCAGGCTTCCGTTTTCTTGTAAAAAATAAGGCTTCTGTCTTATTACCATTAATTTTTATTTTCCACTTTCTAAAGTAGTTTGCTAGGGTAGTAAATGCATTTTGAAGAGTTTCGGCTAGGTAAATGGGACATTCTGCGCTGCAAAGTATTGCAGTGTCATCTGCAAATAGTCCAATTTGACAGTTATCGGGAATAGTAATATCGGATGTGAAAATGCTATATAAAAGAGGACTGAGCGCTGAACCTTGCGGGACGCCAGCGAGTAGCTTATATAGCGAAGAAGTGGATTCATTTATCCTAACATAAAAATGACGATCTTTTAGAAAATTCATGATCAGTTTAATAAGATAAACTGGAAAGCCGTAAGAGTGCATTTTGTAAATTACCCCATCGTGCCAAACACAATCGAACGCTTTTTCAGGGATTTTGACTTCTCTGGCTTTGGAATGCAGATAATAGAAGCCGTTGTCCATGCTTTAGGGAAATATGAAAGTTGCGCACAAGCGTTAAATATTTTACACAGGTAAATGACAGTTTTGGAGTGCATGTGTTTTAAGAAGGACATAGGACTAGCATCTAGTCCTGGTGCTGTATTCGTTTTTGTAATCTTTATTAGATTCTTTAGGGAAGTAACTGAAAAGAAGGGCACTGATTCATAGGTGGAGCTCGAAATAAGATGAATAACATCATCAACAGTGTTCTGTGTTTCTTCGTCTCCCAAGTGATTGGTATTAGTATGTTGTCTATAGAAATATTCGGCAAACGCCTCGCATTTTTCGACACTTGACATTAGGGTGCGGCTTCCTTCCTTAATAAGCGGGATTGTACATCGACGTTTTTTTAGTGCCTTAGAAACATGGTTTGCTTCCTTTTTCCAGAGATGCTAGTTTGTTATTCCAGTGAAGGTTCCTAATTTTTTGGATTTCGGATTTAATTCTAGACTGCAGCTGGTTGATTTGATGTTTGACTAAAGAAAGTCGGTTGCGTTGCCATAGTCTTCGGAGACGGTTGCGTTCGGTGATGAGATTTTTTTTACAAAAGGCGTCATTTTTATTTGTTGGGTTTGTTTTCTTATTCACTATCCAGCTTTGTTTGGTGTTTATTTTCCTTTTTCACAACGTTTCGCCAATAAAGGCAACAACATAAAATCAGTGAAGAATCATACGCAAAAATTACCGTGATTTTTATTTGTCTACTAACAGGTTGAATATTTCTTTTAGGTATGGAAAGATCAGCAGCATTCCAAATAATACTATTAAAGTTTTCAACGTGGCTATCAACTTTAGTTGATAAGTTTAGATATGAGCTTGAGAGATTTGTCAATTCGCCAGTCTTACGAGTGAAACGTTGCCAGTTAGCCTTGTCAAAAAGATACCTTAATTTTGGAACTTCAATTGTCTGATCGTTCACTTTAAATTCAACTGGTAGATGATCTGATGACAGATTGGTGATCGTCGACGGAATTGAAATGTATTGGGAACAATTCGTGAGTAAAACATATAGGGTAGATGGGAGACCCCTGCCTGATTTAGTGAAAAATGTTGGAGTGGAACTAAACAGAATGTCATAATGACTGGTCGATAGTTTCAGCTGAAGGATTTTTCCCGAATGATTATTCTTAGCACAGTTCCAGTCTGTGTGTCTTGAGTTTAGGTCCCCAGCGACAATCACATTTCCCTGCAGTCTGTTGAACAAATTTAAGTCATTTATAAAATAACGATTCTTAAAATAGTCGGAGTTGCCACCTGGAAAGTAAGCTCCCACAAAAGTGAATGTTCTGTTACATAAATGAATATCTACAAAAATCGTTTCAATAATCTGGGTATTTAGAGCCGGTTTTAAACTACGGATTATATTTTTACGAACTATAATTGCTACTCCACCTCCCCTGTCGTTGTTCCAATCGAATCTATAAATGAAATAATGCGTATCATATAATGTACTGGTTTCATTCAACCATGTCTCGGTGACTACTGCTACATCAATTTGATTATCGTATAAGAAACTTAAAAATTCTTATCGTTTAGCTAAAGGCCCTAAACTTTGAGCGTTCCACAAGATAGCTCTTACAATTGCTCTGTTACTATTTGTCATTGTACAAGTATTTAATAACAAGCTCAGACAGAGCATTGAATTGTTCTTCTTTACATTTGCAATTTTTAAGTTTGATTAACATTTCTTTAGTTAAATTAATTAGTTCGACCGGGTTGATCAAATTAGTACTAGTAGGTTGGATAATAGTAGTGGTCCTCGCCACATCGGCGAAACTACGAGCAGTATACGGCGGGATTATATTCGGCGTGGAGTAAAGCGACGGAAAAATTTCTTTACTTTGGACATTAAGAGTCGATGGATTACCTCTTACCTTATATGGCCGCTTTGTAATCGTTCTCGTAGTGCAATATAATTTATTCGCGCAGGGCATTTTGTGTAACTTGCAGCATGATCACCAGAACAGTTGGCACATTTTCGTTTTAGGTATGAGGAATTCCTTATTACACGTTGCACTGCTGATAAACTAGCTGTAATGCCGACTTTAGCTCCAATTATAGCCGCTGATAGTGCAAAATTAGAGGCGGCTCGCAGAATTGCCCTTTTCTTTTCGGCGGTTTGGGCACCTCGCGTACGCTCTTTCATGTTTCGTCCATATCCACTTTTAATTTTTAAATAGTTAAACACAACCGATTTACTTTTTTTTACTAATTTCGAAATTTCGCGTAAACTGTATTGTTCATTTCGCAAAACATCGATTTGAGCCATTTTCGCGGTATTTAATGCTTTTCCTCTACCCATGATTACCGAAACTGACAAAAATTAAAGTTAAAACACAATTTGAGAGGATTAAAACAAAAACAGCTAGGATGTGACGCTAGCACTTTCGAAATAACGACCGAATCGCAACTGTCCCTATTCAAGTGACCAAACTTTGAACATAGAATTTATTAGTGCATCAGCATAATGTTGATGAAACATAACTGTTGTTATTAAATGTTTAATTTTTTTCTCGCAAACTATGAGCAACATAATAGCCTTGTAAACAAATACTGAGTTATGCTCTCTGCTGCAAGGAAAAGGATATTTTGAGATAAACAACTCTCGAAAAGTTTGTCCCTATTCAAGTGACTGGGAGTGTATTTAGTAGCGTACGCCGCCGATATCAACATCATGTCTCGAAGATTGGGTGATGCAGAAAGCCTTCTGCATAACCTCAATAACGCCGCAAAGGAAGTTGGACTACATATCAACGAAAGCAAAACAATGGCCATTATGCAATCGAAAACAAGGACGCCAGCAAATTCAAGCATCACAGTGGGGGACCTTAATATCGAGTATGTAGACAACTTCAACTATCTGGGTTGTAACTTATCAAAGGACGCCAACGAAACCGACGAAATTAAGCGACGGATACAACTAGCCAATAAGACATATTTCTCGGTCCTCCCTATACGGTAGGCCAGATACAGCCCAAAGCACAATTAGCGCAAGAGGCGCCGTTTTGATACCACAAAAAAAGAAAAAAGTTGATCGATTTAGAGAATGGAGGTTACAAAAAGTTTAATTTCAAGAGTAGAGGGTCGCCTAAACCCACGCAGTACAATTCAGGAATTGAAGTAGCTCCCCTATTTTTGCCTTCGACGCATCCTCTAGGATACCAAAAAACGCACTACCAAACGTGCGATACCGGGATCTTGCGAGACCTGGGCATTTGCAGAGGAAATGAGTTACAGTTTCCCTCTCATATGCAGCATCGCAGCTGCGACAGTGCGAGTTGTGGGGGATACCCAATCTGGCTGCATGGTCTCCTATTGGCCAATGGCCCGTAATAACCGATATAAGTCTAGCGATATCTTTCCGTGACCTACTCAGAACCTCAGATGTCCTATTCAAGTCATATGACGGCCATAGCTTCCTTGATATGACACAGGTTTTTATGTTCCGCCAATAGCCAGTTGCAATCGTGAGATAAAAAAATAAATAACAGGCGCGACAATCCAGCATTGGACTAAGGCCGCAGGATGTGTTAGTGACATCCTATTTCCAAGATCTTATCTGCTTTTTGTTGAGGTAATGAGATCAGCATCACGCTCAGCAGTGTTATTTATCCCCATAAATGGGTACTCGTTTAACATCTGAGTGAGATCATAGTCCGTCACAAGCTCGTGAGTTCGAAAAACACCATGGAACACGGTGAGATTAGAACTCATGAGCCTGTGCACCGAAGGTGCGCGCACTAACCGCTAGACCAGCCAGACTACATAATCGTGAGATAATGAAGGGAAATTTGTCTGTTGACAACTGCCATCGGAGTGAATACGCGCTCCACTTGGGAGTTGTCCAAAACGGCCCCCATTTTGGCCAACTCATCTGCCAGTTCATTTCCCTTTATATTCCTATGTCCCGGCACCCAAATTAGGGTGATTGAGTGCTTCCTTCCAAGGTTGTTCAGCGTCTTCTCGCAACACTTGACAAGTTTGGAGGATATCTCCACAGAGTTCAATGCCTTGATAGCTGCCTGGCTATCTGAGCAGATGGCTATGTTTTGGCTGCCACGAAGATTTCCGAGTGCGTTGCAGGCCTTCGTGATTGCAAGTAGTTCGGCCTGGAATATACTGGCATGGTCAGGGAGACGGTATGATTCAGAGATTTTTAGTGATTCACAGAAGATCCCCGCACCTACTCCACAGTCCATCTTAGATCCATCTGTGAAAAACGAGATATCGTAATCTCCTACTATTTCACACCCTCTCCATTCACACCTGGTCGGAAATCTTACAGTAAAGTTTTTCCCAAAGCTTAGTGTAGTCACTGCAAAGTCTGTTGCAGCATTGATCCCAGCCAGTGGCAGCTGGTTGAGAATATTAGAGTGGCCATACGTCTTAGAAGTCCAGCAACCGGACTCTTTAAGCCTGACCGCACTACATGCCGCAAGTTGATTGATAAAAATGTCGATAGGTAAGAGGTGCAAGATTACATTCAACGCATCCCTCGGGCATGTTCGCATACCCCCTGTGATACCAAGACATGCCGATCTTTGCACTCTACCCAGTTTTGTTATATTGTACGCCCTACTGAGCGCCGGCCACCAGACTAGTGCCCCATACGTCAGGATTGGGCGTACGATTGCTGTATAAAGCCAAAGTATCACCTTCGGCTTAAGACCCCACCTTCTATTTAGAACTGTCTTACATGCGTAGAAAACTACACAGGCTTTCTTTACGCGCTCTTCAATGTTTAGCTTCCAGTTAAGCTTGGGGTCAAGAATTACTCCCAAATACTTTGAACTGGGCGATAGTGTTAGCCTCCCTATAATTAATTCGAAACTTGCGCACAGGAACACGAAGCTCCGCGTGTACAAAACGATCATCCGACCCGTGCTATGTTATGGCTGCGAAACATGGACCCTTACCCAAGCCTCCGAAATTTTGCTAGACCGATTCGAACGAAAGGTCCTTCGGCGAATTTTCGGGGCCGTTCGCGAGCGAGACCAATGGCGTATCCGATACAACCATGAGTTGTATCAATTGTACGATGAGCTGGAAGTATCGAAAATCGTGAAGCTTCAACGTCTGCAATGGGCGGGGCATGTACAACGGATGGACGACAATCGCATGCCAAAGAAAGTTATGAACGCACAACGAATTGACGGAGCGAGGTTGCGTGGACGACCGAGAGCTCGCTGGAAGAACTCCGTAGGTGAAGACGCCCACCAGCTGCTGGGCTTCCGAAACTGGAGGACAAGGTCACGTAACCGCGACAATTGGAGGTCAACGATTCAGGCGGCCAAGGCCCGACGTCGGGCTATCGTGCCACATTGATGAGATATTTAATTATTGAAATATGTTAGGAAGCCGGATATGATTGCTTAATTAATGTAAAAAATCGATACATTAATAAAATAATCCACAACTCTATTAATTTTTAATTAGACGTCCCGAAAAGAGTAGGAATAAAAGGCCTGAAATGGGTGGCACTTTTTTTTAACGTTTCTAACATTTGCAGCAGTTAAATTGTTCAAACAATTTTTGAAAATTTGGTCATTATTTATGCATAATATCCTCTCTACTCTGATACGATTCTTAATAGTGATACATGTCGGACAATTACCCGATGGAATCGTGTTTAAGTGTAGTTCGCATTCATACTGTGATGCTGAACACATACGTCGAATTATATGTTATGGCTACGCTAAACTATATCCAATTGAAGACGTCAATTATAACAAAATGTGAATTGAGTTAAATCAAATTAAAGTATTGTGTTCAATTTATGTTCATGTGAGAATTATTAGGTCGTTGTTATCTGCTCAATTAAAGATACGAAATAAGCTTTAAAGGTTTAGCAATTGTTATCAATCGGAACGGGTATATCTTTTGTGCAGGTTGATAATAACTGATGGATGTATAATTTTTTATTTTGTGGATATTACTTCATTTTTTCCAATGAAGTATTTGTGGCAAATCCGACAAATTCTATGAATGTTGGAATGTTTCGATTGAAAATCCCCAAGAATTGCCCAACTACTCTTAACAATGAACTAATTTCTTGGTATGCAATATTGATCCCAACAGTTCTAAATTCCATTCTGCATTACATTATAAAAACAATAACAGCGTGGGATCCAAAAATCGATCTTTACCATGGTCAATTCTAGACAATTGTCTAATCTCCTGCATGTTTCCTGCATTTCTTCGAATGTTATCCTGTTTGTAACCGCAACTTGAAAACACACTTTCCACAACTGAACGTTTGTGTTTTGATTTGTTTAGTATAGTACGTAGTACTACACATGAATTTAGGATAAACAAACATGTACATTAAAGCATTTGTGTGGCTTTTAATTGCTACATTTGCGTCATAAAAGTTGCAAGCAAATAATTTCATTTATATAGTATAGTCCAGCCCAGCTAGAGTGTGTAGTATGTATACTACAAATAATTGTGGTAGATAAAGTAGTTCCGCACAACTTATGGATTGTGTGATTTGACTTACAGATGCACTTACTTAGTGCAAGACCGACCATAGAATGTCCATTTAGTATGTATGTATGTACATCAAAGTTGTCATAATATAATATTTGTTTCGCGGTATACTACATCTACAGCTCGACTCGATCGTTTGCAATGATGCATACAAGAAATTTCCATAAATAAATATTCAACGTATGCATAAACTGCGTAAAGAGCGCAGCGAAAAGGTAAACTCATGTGAAGTGTCCATTTGTGGCAATTGTTGTGATCGCAGTATAGCACAGAACTAGGATTTGGATTTTCTTATGGACTGTGACGGAAATTCGTTTTTTATTTCCCAGTTAGGTTATTTGTATTTTAAATATTATTTTGTATTATTAATTAAATAATCCCGATTACTAACAAGATTTTCTTTTCTCGTTTTCAGGCACCCCAAAGTGAAGACACCGCCAAACGAACATAGAATTACACCAAGTGAACATGTGCCATTGTGTTCCAACACCGATGTGCAACTCAGATTTCTATGTCCCGACGATTTGGGAGAGGTATGATTTTTATTTTGAATTGATATTAGATCTTCACCAGACATGCATGTTAATTGAAACATGAACATGCAAACGTTGAATTGAGAATATGATACAGCGAATCATATCGTTGAGATACGAGACGATTCAATGCGATAAAGTTTGTTTTTTTTTTCTGTTTTTATATGATAATGGAATTGGATTAACATTCCACAATATTTTTTATCGAAAAAATCCATTAAATGAATCGAGTAACTTTGCGTTGTCGGGCGCATTCATATCAATTTTTTTGGGTGAATCATTGACAATTGAACTGAGTTTGAGTTCATATATTCCAGCTCCGTAGCTAAAACTAGGCAAGTTGTAAGCTTTAAACGTATGCTAGAATGTAGGATTAACGCTTAGGAAAGACTCTAAGCATCGACAACGGAATTCTTGTTTTTGGATTTTTGGTTTCAGAATTTGGATTTTATCATTTTTAGCGGCAGCAAGAATAATTTTTGATTTTTTGTTTTAATTCGATACGACAAGCCTACCAAATCATTTTCTATTTTCTTCAAAAGTATTCGATTTGCCTTTTTACTATCCATCCTGTCCGTCGAAATAGGTTCGTACATTATGCCAAGACTGGTTTCCAATCGACTATCCGCTTTCGTGGTACGAAGACATAACATCAAGTACACGATTCTTTGCACTTGCCGCCGTTTATAATTTAGCCATTATTGGATTAATTGTTGCTGAAATTAAACCCTACTCAAAGCTAAACAAGGAGGTATGTATAAAATCATTTTTCTATTTTTATTATCCACGGCAATCAATGAAATTTCTCTTTTTTCTGACCCAATGTCCCGTTAAAGGACAAAGGCATACTACCTGATTCTATGGGTAAAAATGCCGAAGTTGGCTACATTTTATCATTAGGTGTTCATCGTAAGCATCGACGCAATGGAATTGGTTCGTTACTATTGGAATCGCTTGTTAATCATTTGACGACGGCCGAACGACATACGGTCAAGGCGATTTTTTTACATGTACTAACAACCAATCAACCTGCCATTTTATTTTATGAGAAGCGCAGGTGAGTTTTGATTACTTGATGATCTTGGTAACAGATTTAGCTGATTTCTTTTCTTTTTTTTCATTGCAGATTCTGCCTTCATTCATTTTTGCCTTATTATTACAATATTCGAGGGAAGGGAAAGGATGGCTTTACGTATGTGTTGTATATAAATGGCGGACATCCACCTTGGACGTTATTATATCCTTTTCAAATTTTAGAGTTATTTTTGAAATTTCTTCTGATACAAACTGTAACTGATGAAACACTGTGATTAAACTAGATTCTAGAAGTTCTGTCAGTGGTCTAGGGGTAGGGGTATGCACAGGGAGTCATTGAAATAAATGGTGCATATCGTGAGCCTAATCTAATCAGTAGAATAAGTGAATGCATTAAGATGACTCTTTTTGTATCTAATCTGCAAATAGTTTTATCATCAAACATTTTCCGCTTGCAATTCGGTTTTTAGGTATGTTCCTAACATCGGTATATCGGTTCTTATTTTTTTTTCTTAATACCGTTTTAGAACGCTTTTCATATTGTTAGTATTAGTTTTTTTTTCTGATCAAATTCTGGAAAATCTGGACGTGACGGGTATTAAATTAAACTGAAAATTGGTACGGAAATCGTGCCGAACATGGCCTCTCGAAACCTCTAAGCCGGACACTGCATGTGGGTTTCAAGATATGATGATGAAAATATTCCTACGAGGTCATCAAAAGACATCCTGTAGTGGACAAACTGCGCGGCTAGACAGGCTGTGAAAATATCACATCGATCTTAGCTCAAATTCGCTGGATCGAATGTCGCAGAAAATTTAGACGAGATGTGATACCCGAGATGGTAAGTTTTTCCTCTGGCTATGTTAAACCATTAGGATGTTCAGACGTGCTCTTTCGGGGGACGTCACTCACTGTCACCCTGTCACCCGTTTAACGGCTCCATCCTCAATGGAATGATCTGCAAGACAGAGGGTATCTCGTGTATATCATCTGCGGGAAGACCTGCTAGGTCTTCTAGTTGCTAACATTCGCTTACCTCCCGGTCCGTCACGTCGGACTGGCACCTCAGCAATTTTATCGGCACGATGTTACGAAGCGAATGGAGATTTTTTTTTCACTAAAAGCATGCAGTCTGGCTTGTCTAGCGGTTAGTGCGCGAACCTTCGGTGCACAGGGTCATGAGTTCAAATCTCACCGTTTTTCGAACTCACGAGCTTGTGACGGACTATGATCTCACTCAGATGTTAAACGAGTACCCATTTATGGGGATAAATAACACTGCTGAGCGTGATGCTGATCTCATTACCTCAACAAAAAGCAGATAAGATCTTGGAAATAGGATGTCACTTATACATCCTGCGGCCTTAGTCCAATGTTGGATTGTCGTGCCTGTTATTGTTTAAAAGCATGCCTTGAGAAGCCTATTCTCTGGGTTTGCAACTCTGATTTGGAAGCCGAGCGGATTGTGCGGCGCATTCTTCAATGGTTGTCACAAAAAGTAGCATACGCTGACTTCCTAGAATCGTATAGATTTGAAAAATTATCTACGCCACTGGAATTGTTCTAGAATCGCCATAGGTTTAGCGTTTCTAATACATATGGTCCGGTTCATGATCTCACCTAATGGTATTCGTAGTCGCATTTTCCGAACTATGCAGTATGCCCTGCAGGAATAAATAAGAATAATTTGTGCCGCTGCTTGACATAGATGTTCTTAATACATTTTCCATTCGTTCTTAAGTGCAAAACAGAACGGTACCGTTATATTTCATTCCTAAGAGCTTTAGTACAATTTAGCTGCCGTGCCGCGCCATCTGCGGATTTACAAACAGTTCTTGGACCAACTTTGTTAGGTGTTCGGCAGAGTATGACACTGAAGCATTCTGGCCATTTATTCGACACGGGACACGTAACGTAAAGGGAGGTAACGTCCTTTTATGTTTATCCGTTGGAGTAGGAAGCTTGATAAGTTTTACAGAAGTAAACGTAGTGAGATCCCCCCAACCTGTATTTCTTATGACTGACAGGTGTCGTCTAAAGACCTGGATTGTACTCGGGCGAAAGTGAAAAGGAAATTTTTTCAATAAAATACTGTCTGGAACGCTGGGGAAGTTCATAAACGAAACGAAAATCATCCGAAAGTGGTTTTAGAATTTGTTTCCCACCTTTTTATGTATTACTTTTCGATTTCAGAACCACTTCAAAACAAAAGGTAACCTCAACTTATAACGTGCCCGATCCAAAACATCCTGCTTGGGAGCCTGAAACAGTCATGCGAAACTAGTTACATTTCAAAGCTAGAGTTTCCGATGCCACCTTGTAGCTCAATTAGACTTAGGAGAATCTGGACCAACGAGACCGACTGCTTGAATTGGGCATCGAATAAAGCCAATAAAAGACTGCAGCATTTCCCTGTAACCGTTTTTCCATTTTTGAAAAAAAATCGGTGGGTCACCTCCTTCAAATACCCAGATGCAAGTGCAGATTTTTCAACGGTCACCAATCGGCGAAAAAATGTACTTCAACATGGACGATGGCAGCAAATGCGACAGGCATCGCTCAGATAACTTTTTCATGCCCTCTTTTATTTCACCCGATTCTATTCGTTGATCGGCTACCACGAGATCATGGATTGTGCCTATCATTTAGATTATATGTATGATTAGTTTCTGGGTCTTATTCGGCCACGTGCAACATCAGTTTCTGGATGAGCGAGTTCAAATTATCATTTAGAAACTGATAAACTGTCCCGCTGTGCGGCATCCCAGAGTTCACAAACATGAGGAGTCCGAGGAATTCACACAAAAATATTTTTATGAGTTTTAAACAGTTATACCGGCACGAAATGGCACCCAAAAGAGTTAAGGAGCAGATTATCTTTGCTGCTGATGATTCAGTCTTTAGCGAAGGAGGCAGATGATGCGACTTGTCACCACCGGTTTCCTATTCAAGCTAATTACGTCACTAATTGACAAATCTTATACTACAGACCATTCTGTAAAAGATAAGCAAAGGTTGCTGCTTGTTACCAATGAACAGCTGTTGCAGAGATGAAAAGAGCTGTTTTTTAAGGTCCTAAACAACGGCTTTCGAATCTAAAGAGCATTTTCATCGGCAGTGGAAGACGTCCCTCCCTCAATAGCCGATATTAGTTCCACCATCTAAGACGAAATTAGAGCGTGTTATCGAGTCTATGGATTCCAGGAAGACCCTGGGGGTAGATGGAATTCCGGTTGAATTATTTAAAGCGGATTCAAACGCTACAGCGGATATTCGCTTCGTCCTCATCAGGGAGTGTTTGGAAACCGAAACTCTTCCGGGCGAATGGGAAAATTATGTAGTTATTAAAATTCCGAAAAATTGTAGCCTTAAGGATTGTAATAATTGTCCTTAGGGTCTTTCATGAAGCGACCATAAAAACACTCTCGGAATTATTATTGAGCGATCCATCGAATGGAGATCCCCATTACACCGCATATTCATTGATTTCTACAAGTCGTTCGATAGTGTTGACCGAGCGTATATCTGGTTATATCTTGGTTATCGTGCGCGGTAGGTTCGGCACATGCTTTCAGAAACCCACAAAAACAATTGCGTAAAGTGTGCCGAGGGGTTTCTTCGAGAATACGCCGAGAATACCGAAAAATTCTTGGACTCCATTATTACGGGAGACGAAACGTGGTGTCACTACGTCACTCCGAAAAGAAAAGAACAGTCGAAACAATGGCGCCATTCCGGATCGGCGGCCCAGCGGCGGAGTTCTTCGAAGTGGATTTCAGAAGTGGATAACTCGTCAGGAAAAATGCGTAGAAAAATCCGGCGACTATGTAGAAAAATATTTTAAAGTACAAGCTTTCAGATGGTATACTTATTTATTGCAATAAAAAATGCCTTGCACCTGAAAAAAATGTGGGATCCTTATTTTTTACTTGCCTCTCGTACTAGTGAGCGCGCTTCAATACCAAAGGAAAGGTATCAGATAGAAAATGTTTGATCAAATGCAACACCTGGACTCTGATCCAGAGGGGCAAAGCGGAATTTATTTTTCGGACCAGGCAGTCGAAAAAGTTGACGAATTCTGCTACCTTCTTGGGAAGCATAGCCACAGCAGATGGCGGTGCGGACGCGAGATGTGCAATCTCGTATCAATAAGGCTAGGACAGCCTCTCACTGTGACTCCGTTATGGGTAGATAACAATATTTCCAGGTGCACCGAATCTTCGATGCAATCGTGAAATCAGTGCTTCTTTATGCTATGTACTACGTGGAAGGTGACGAAACTGCATCTTACAAATTTCGAATGATGATCTTCTTAATATCATAAAAAATTGCTAAATTAATGAAAGGGTTAAGCAGACCTTAAGTCAAGGGACGTTTAAAAATACAGGTCCGAGGGGTTTTGTGTTTAACCAACAGTTAAACATTTTCTGTATATTGTTATTATTATGTTTTTTTTTTGTTTCGCCGGCAGACTTCTGTAGAGCAAGAATGTGTTGGTGAACGAAACTAGGCAAAAAATTTAACCTGAAAAAATAATAATTATTTCTGGCACTGAATTCCAAACCTTGCTTGTTTCATTTCAAAAAAAAATATCAACATCCAATTTTCAAGTTTGTTTGTAAAGTCAGTTGTTTGAAACCGTTTTATATTTCAACATATGTGACCGGGAAAGTTAAAAGGGGGCTATCTGGTAAAAACAAACAAGCGAGTAAACGGCCGATAAAGAAATCAAGTCGGTGCATAGTGTTTAAATGATTTGTCGTGATCTGATTTTTATGAAACTTGGTATCTATATACTTTCGATGATCCTGATTCGGATACTGTTACCGAAAATGTAATTAGCGGGCAATATAACAGTAAATCCAAATGCAAATTAATTTTTCGACAAGTTCGAGTATATTTTCAGCACTTTCTTTGCTATATTATATGATTGTTAATATACATGATCCATTGGTGGCCACAAAAATGATTCAGAGATTGCATTGCTGACCAGTAACTGGAATAACAGTAAATCATCGATCAATCATGTAAAGATAATGATGCAATTCCTTTCAATTGTTTGCTTTGATTCTCTTTGTCTGCTGATTTTAATAAGACACAAGTAGTCATTTATCAGCAGGACACTTAATATCTAAAAGTGCATACTAATTCCAGGGAATACCCGTAAGGACAAAAGGTCCTTTTTTGCTAAAGAAGTCCAATATGAGCAATATGGATATGAAAATACAACACTTGATGAGACAAGCGCCCCGAAATACTATTTGTACATTTTTGAAATCTTCGGAAAGAATCTTCTCTCCTGAAAAGGATATTTTTGGAAAATTGGTTGTGGATAGGCAAGATGGGTTTCAAACGATAGGGACAGATTAGAAGAAGTCATTGAAATGGTTTTGAATATTTTTTTTTTTTTGTATTTGGGTACACCAGAATATCGCGATATTCTAGTTCGAATCAAGAATATTTTATTCGCATTATGTACCCTTTGTTTTTGATTGTATTTCCATGATATTTACGTCAATAGTCTACTACCGGTACAGCAAATATTGTCGGCTATATCTGATTTTACAGCCGACTGGTCAGTCAGGATCTTCCTTTCCCCACTGTGAAAAGAACTTTATCGGAAGGGTATTTTACACTCAGAAAAATATCCATGAATTATATTTTATTAAATAAAAGTATACAATCACAATTCTGTCTGATTGTGACTCGAGGCAATGGCCTTTTAAGACAATGATGAAAGTGTTTTTGGTACTGTGAATTGAATACCTAGATATTTAATTTTAGTCGTTTGTTTCTTGGACAGACAGGATCATTGTCCAAGTAAAACGCAAACGGATCAAAATTGTCCCCTTCAGTAACAGCTTACCAGATAAACTGAAAAACAAAATTACACACGGGAAATTTTAGGGAAATTGTTTGCGGAGGCATCTGGTAGATGGCATTGGCAGATGATCCATGTCATAGCTTGGATCAATTTTACAGATTGTCGTTTTGTATGGGAATTCCAGTAAATATGGAAATGATCCACAAAGTCGAAAAGCACTTATGACAATAAGCGCGTTTTTTACCATCGCGATTAACGCGTGATTTAAAAGATAACGGGTAACTGCTCAAACAACTTACAACTGTTCTACATTTTTGTCTCACTGTCGTCGGCTTATTTTTTAGATTTGACCGGTTTCGTCACATAAGACAATGATTTATCTGAAAAATCTAAGTACCTCAATAAGAAATATTCGCTGTTTTGTTTTGAATTGTCATTTTTTTAAAGGTACTCAAACTTAAAAAACGAAATTGCCATATTTTTTCCCCTATAGGTTAGCCATCTACATTTCATTCACCTAAACTCTATCCCGCGTAGGGTAGTGGCACGTGTGAAAATTAACTAGGTAGATGTATTTTTTTCTATGGAGTTCGTTACTCAAAACTACTTGAGATGATCAAGAAACGCAACTGATGGTATTTTTCAACGAACCAACGTAGAAAATTCTTGGTCAAAAAATGAAACTTTTATATGGGATGTAAGCTTGTTTGTCGAGGACTTTCAAACTAACGGTTGTCCTTAAAACATGTAAAGTACAGCAAAGTTCTAGCGGCACTGAACTCGAAAGAATTACTTCCAGTCCCTAAACTGGGGGTTTCTGTAAGGATGCCTTTTAGCATTTCTTTTATTATTAAGAAAAAACCCGAGGAAAAAGATTTTTTTAATTTTCAATTAAATTAACAACTAAAACTATTTTTTTTTTTCAAATTCTACAGAACGTAATTAACTAATATTATCCAGTATAGATATTGTTCGGTGGAGATATACTCCAATCAACGGGGAGATTTTACCTTGCAAAAATTGCGAATGTCTCAAATTGATATGAATTGATGTGTTATAAAGACAGGTGGGGTAAGTTAAAATCCAAGTTTGCGTCACTTCCAACCCCCCCCCCCCCCCCCATCCCCTATGCTCCTGTCGCCATCTTGAAAAAACATTCTACAATCTGCCTTTTCATCAGTTTTTGGGGTGAAAATTCTTTACAGTCCATTTGAACACAAAACGTGCCAAGACAATTTTGTAGGGGACAAAATTTCATCTAAAAAGTTGTACCCTACAATAAAAACTGACAGAGTTATAGCACCAAAAAAATGCGGGAAATTCCAAAAATCATACCAATTTTGCAGTTTTTTGCATTTACATATCAATAACTCATTACCGCTTAGCTTAAAGTCTTCTAAGTATGTGTTATAGGAATATTGATTGTCATTAAATTGCATCATAAATTGTGTTTGTAAGATGCACAGGAAGAGAGTAAATCCAAAGAGAGTACAATGACTTTTATCGACTTGACAGGGTCTTCACATGTTTAGGCTCGCCTCCCTACTCTTCCTATGCTACGAAATTTTTGTCAAATGGGGCATATTTTTTTGCGTTTGTTTGTTTGAATTTTTCCTAAGCAAATATAATGATAGAATGTTGAGATATTATGAATTCTAAAAAATGAAAAAGGCAGTGGCAAATTGAATTATTTGCGTAGTTATGGCTCTGGAAAGAAACACGGGAACATGATAATTTTTCATTTAAGCCCGGTTTATTTCGTCGAGGTTTCTTGAAATAGGAAACAAACACCAGATACGTAACGTACTCGACGTCCCCTTTCATATGATGCACCGCATGCCGACCTCCGGTTAAGGAATAAATAGTGTCCTTTTTTGTCCTTTTTAGGACCTTTCTGATCAAAATGTTGATTTGTTTTGATGAAAACTGAGCTAACTACCGTGCAGAGTAGGAAAAATACTTTCGAATGCAATTCATAACTCAATTTCGTATAAAAATGGAAGAAGCGAGTTTTGCCGCGCACCGCCTCAAATACAAACATGGTCATTATGAGAGACTCTGACATTAATCTTTTATACGCGCAAGAATGAAATATATTAACGGATTAGAATGCACTCAACGTCTCCTTTGATATGATATGGCACATGCCCGTTCCGCATTAACGACATTTCTGTGTCCTTTTTGGTCCTTTTTAAAATCAAAATTAATTGTTGACCTAGCTTGATATCTATCACCCAAAATATTATAAAACAAAAAAATTACATTTGATTATTTTTTCTATTGAACATTAAAAAAGAATTCCACTATTTAAAATTCTGTATAAAAGTCTATTTTATATAATTTGATAATAAATTATAACAGTAAAATATCATTACTTACATTATATACAATAATGCCTACATCTCATAAAATTAAGAAACTTATAAATCTTAAATTTCCTAAAAATGTTGTATTCGATACTACATTTTTTGTTTTCATGCCGCTCCCTACCTCAACTGATGCAGACTTATATGATTTGCGGTATTGATTTTTACTTCCAACTTAGTGAATGGGACGTGTTGAAAATTTGGGTAAATTTGCTTTAGCGGTTGAAAAGATATTCAGAAATACACAAAATTTCAATTTCACATTGGATTTTGATGATTTGATGGCGAACTTCAAGATCGATTTTCGGACCCATTTTTTGAATTTTGGCAACTGCCGTTTTCACCATCGGGAAGAGCACATTTTTTTCTGTGGAAATCACTAAAAAAGTGAAAATCGAAATTTTTACACGATAGCCCCTTTTTAACTTTCCCGGTCACATATACATTGCCTGTCAAAACTTTAGCCGCACCAGAAAACAGACTGATCCTTTAAAATTGAAGAGAGCACAGTTATTCCACATACTATAAACATAAGGGATATTAAAAAGACAAATAAATTCACAAGAAGTGTCCTTAAATTTCAAACCGTTATTTCTCTGTAAAGGAAAATCTAAATTTTCCGTCTGTCATAACTATAGCCGCACTTGGAACCAGTATGGGAAAAACTGAGCGGGAAAGCGGAAATTGAGGAAATTAATAACGGGAAAAATCTTTTGTAAATCAAATTGACTACGAGGGATTATTTTGTTTATTTCTCAATAAATAATTATAACGGTTTTTGGGTTTTTTGCTTATTGGCCTCTCAGTATCGATAACCTTTTCTTTTATATAGAAAACAAACTCTTTCAAATATTATTTTTTTACGTAATAATGTTTCTTAAAGATTTCCTGTCTAATTTTGATAAAGGAGGGGCCATCTCCGTAGTGCAATGTGCAATGGTGCGAGATAATGCAATCTCTTGCTACAAATTCCGTTATGTGTCATGTCTTCTGTATTAAAACGAAAACAGTTTATGGTCGGGATATTCCAATTCCAGAGAAATTTCCGCTGCATTAGAGGTGGTTACAACTAATTTTTAACACATAAACAACCCTGATTAATACGATTAAGGAACTCTGACCGAAGTTTGTGTTGAGATCTATGGAAATCCGGCAAGGGCTCATTAAAAGTATTAGCCAGGATAGTCTACCTACAAAACAGTTGATTTTGTCACTTGTAGCATAGGAAAATAGGAATTTCATGGGAATGTCCTGACGATAAACAGCTTCCATTTTATACAGAAGATAGGACACATAACGGGTTTTGAAGCAAGACATTGCATCATCTCTCACCAGTCGTCGTACTTAAGTTGGTTCCAATGGTACAAATGTTAGGGAGGGGGCCTCTCATCTATTTAAATTAGACAGAAATTCGGACAAACATTATTACGTACAATTTGTAAAAAAAAAACGCGATTTCGAAGAGTTTTTTTTATGTATTTTAAAAGCAGCGGTAATCGATGCTTAGGGTTTAATAATAATAAAAACTCGAAAACTGTTAAAATGATTTCGTGAAAAATAAACAAAACAATCCCTCAGAGTCTATTTTATTCCAAAATGATCTGTCCCGTTATTTCTTTCTTCTTCTTCTTCCTTGCCTCGTTCTTTATACCGCTCCATGGTTTCGCGTTGCTCGACCTGCGTTTTGGCGATAATATCTCAGCATATTTCTACAGGCAGCTCTACATATCTTGGATCGTGTCATCGCCGAGACCAATGCGTTGTTGTTGCTTTTTCATTTGACACATCCAGGTGTTCTTCGGTCTGCCTCTGGCCTTGGGTCCATCAAGTGGAACTTCCATTGATATCGCTCTCTTTGCGGGGTTCTCAGGCGGACGCCTTTGAACATGGCAATACCAATCCATTCGTCGGTCTTCGAGCTTTTCGGTGATTGGTTGGTCTATGGACAAGCTGCCTCGGATGTAGCTACTCTTGATGTGGTCCCTTTTACAGCAACTGACATGCGTAACATTTTCATTTCAGTCGCTGTCAGTTTTTTCGCGTAACCTTCATACATGGTCCAGCATTCTGATCCATACATGAGTGCGGGACGTACAACCGTTTTGTACAACTTGCCCTTTAGCTTCAGTGGCATTTTCTTATCGCAGAAAACTCCAGAGTTTTCTCGCCACGTCATCCACCCAACCTTTGTGCGAAGTTTGATGTCATCATCGCATGTAGCTCCGTTGTTCACCATCGAGCCAAGGTACTTGAACTTGGTACAAGACTTAAGCTGCTCTCCTTTGACGTACATATCTGGTATCGGTGCATCTGGATCTGAGAATGGGCAGCATAAGAACTCAGTCTTTGTTATACTTACCCTCAGTGTTCATCTAACCTTAGTCGTAGCTCCATCATACATGTCTCGTATCATCCTGACGTATGCCTCAGGGACATTAAGTGCTCTCAAGGCCAACCATATCAGATCACGAGGTACTCTATGGAATGCCTTTTCCAAATCGATGAACACCAAGTGCAAGTCCTTTCGTGCTGCTCTATACTTTTCCATCGCAATACGAATGCACTGAATCGCATCGACTGTAGATCGACCTTCAATAAAGCCGCATTGATTGTCATTCAACCGCACAATCTTTCTCAATCGGTTGCAGACAACTCGCTCGTAGATCTTCAGTGTATGAGGTGTTAACTTTATAGCCCTATAGTTGTTGAGTTTGCGCGAGTCGCCCTTGTTCTTATAGAAAGGAAGAAGAAAACTTTCCCTGAAAGCATCAGGCATCGGTTGCCCACCTTTGATTTTGTTGAAGAGAACTGTGAGCCAACTAAGCCCGACATATTCCATTTTCAACCAAAATTCCGCGGGGATTTTGTCCGGTCCGACTGCCTTTCCGCGTTTCATCTGATGCATTGCCTCCATCACCTCTTCCTCTGAGATATCTTCAATATTTGTGGTATTCGGCTCAACATCTTGAAAAGCTGCTCGAGGAAATTCTTCATTTAGAAGTTCGTCAAAATACTCTCGCATCCTGCTACAAATTGCCGTATCGTCAATCAGCAACATTCCTTGCGAGTCCTCCACGTACTTTGGGGCCTGTATTTCCCGAGCGTTCCTTCTCCTTTGGGCTGCGACCCTAAATATCCTGGCGTCGTGCTTAGGTCTCTCGCGCAAAGACGGTCCTTCGGTCGCAGTCTTAGTTTCTAATTCTTGGTAGAATTTCTCAGTTGCCTTCGCCTTTGCTTGAGCTACCAAGCGCTTTACTTTCTTCCGGCATTGCATATAATTTTCGCGAAGTTGAACCCAGTCGGCTTCACTGCTTGACTCACATTTCGTCCATGCCTTAAATGCGTTCGATTTGGCTTGCACTGCTTCCTTAGTTTCGGTGTTCCACCACCATGTTTCTTTCTTCGTGTGGAGTGGACCTTTCGAAACTCCAAGTGCCTTTTCCGCCTCACCTACTGACATTTCAGCGAAACTATTCCACATTTGTGTTGGACTGTGCTCGGTGCAGTTTGTGTTGTTTTGAAACCACTCCGTCATTTTATCAATGAATGGAGTTACTACAGGTTCAAAGTTGTCGTTTGTGAGATTCTGCCACACTTCTCATAAAATCGAAGCAGAGGTGGTAATCGATCTGCGTTTCGTGTTTCATATCTCCGTGTCCACTGCTGTAGGTTATTAGGTATCTCTCGTTTTTCACGAACCATGTATTTAGGATGACCAAACCATGCGATCTGCACATGGTCAGAATAGGTTCACCTTCGTCATTTCTGACCGTTGAAGGGCTACCCTTTCCACCATGGCAATCCTCGTAATCATAATTTGATTCACCCACATGGCCATTTAAATCTCCTCCCAAGAATCATGCATCCTAAGTCTCATAAAAATTCCACAATAGGAAGCGACAGTGGAGGCAAGTGTGTCTACGACTGTACGGAAGTCTAGAATGGGGTGCCATGTACTATTAGTGAAAACAGACTCGAATTGCACTCTGTGTGCCGCATTAAATGTGGAGATTTCTATCAAACTCTTAAATCGGTGAAATAAAACGAAAATTTTTTCTCTTTTCGCTTAGAGTTATTAGAGAAAAATTTTCGTTTTATTTCACCGATTGAAGAGTTTGATAGAAATCTCCACATTTAATGCGGCACACAGAGTGCAATTCGAGTCTGTTTCCACTAATAGTACAGGGCGCCATGTACTTTTAGTGGAAACAGACAGCATCTGCCATCAGATGCCTCTGCTTATTCAGCGCGTCATGTACTATTAGGAGAGACATGACCGGACTCAGCAAGTGTGTACAATCCTCTTATATAGGACTCGAAATACACCCTGGCATCGAATCTTTTTTGAGTGGGGCTAGCCACCGATTCGACACGGCCGTCGTTTCTGACAACGTGCCAGTGACGATATCAACAAAATCATTGATGTTGGACGATGGATGTATCAAGCTCAAACAATCTATTTGAGAAATCCACCGTCCGTTTTGTCCATTGTGGGGCTCATAAGACGTACACACTGCCTGGCTGAGGCCTGTCATGCCTCGCCTAATAGTACATGACGCGCTGCATAGGTAGAGGCATCTGATGAGAGGTGCAGGGCGAGAGGTACTATTAGTCGAAAGCTCGAAATGGACTGTGCCGCATTGAATGTGGAGTTTGCATGCAGGTGTAGTCCCACTATGGACAAAGCGGTGGATTTATCAAATAAGTTGTTTAAGCTTGATACATCCAGCATACAAAAACAATGTTTTTGTAGTTTGATAGATTTTTAAAATGGATATGCGTTGAAGATTTTATTAAAAAAAACGCATTTCGAAAAACAAAATAGCAACAAAAAAACGAAAAATGATTCTCAAACAATCACAACTCCGGCGTCGAATAACGCAAACTTAGACTCAAATGTATGAGCACCGTGTTGCGGCCAATAGAGTAAAGTTCTTCTTCTTTTTTAGCGGTGCAGAAAGGTGTGAACCGCTGTGCATCTATGTGGATTCGAGTTATGGTTCGTCGATGCTTTCGTCCGTGATGTTAAGGGACAAAAACATAGCTGCTGCGATAGGGTTTTCCCACAGTGAGATAGGGGTTAAGTCAGTGGGCGCAGCTGGGCATTGAAACAAGTGACCAACATCGTGTGGAGCGCCAACGCAGTTTGGACAGATGTTTTGAATGTCCGGGTTTATGCGAGAAAGGTACGAATTGAGGCGCGAACAAAAGCCCGAACGAAGTTGAGCTAATGTCACCGTGGTGGCTCTCGGGAGCCTAATCTCCTCAGGCGAAATGTGTGGAGGGCGCACTGAGAGGACTCTATTCGCACCTAATCTCGCAATAGACCGACTCACTTCTGCAGTGTGAATCTCAGCGATGGCAGCTCGGTATGCATCAGCGTCGTAAGGGTCTCTCTTGTATCCCTGGATCTCTCTCTCTACGCCTGACATGTCGTGGTGGAGGAATTCGGTCCATGAGATTGTGGTTGGGATGATCCTCACGGTAGCAGCCAACAAGATACTGTTTAGACAGTAGGAGATTGTGGTCACGTATTGGAGTAAAGTTAGTTTCGGTGGTCTTCGGTTCTCGTTTCAAGATATGGTTGGTGGTGGTTTTACACTTTTTTTTTTATATTCAACATTTTTTTAGGAATTACATACTGTTTCATATTTGAATAAAAAAAATTATCCTTAACCTAATTTTCAACACGGATCATCTGAAACATTGGGGATCCATGATACGACGCGCTGGCGGCATTTGTTCATGGCTTAGCACTCGGATACGACGCATGTTTCACTGGTTATGTCATCGAACCGTATCACGATTCAATTTCGCACATTAATCTATAAGTTTAAATTATATATATATATATGTAATAATTGTATTTATAGTTAAAAACTAAAACGTGAAGAGATCTGTAACATTTACCTGTAGGAATAAAGATACAAAGGACATCTACATAAGAGAAACAAAAGAAATATTGAAATATATAGAGAAAAATGAGATCGGAAACTCTCTAACGAAGTAGAAAAAATGCGCGGATCCTCCAAATTAATGTATATGAAAACCCACAGATGTGACACAAAGATATTTATAAGAATTTACATAGATTTATAGACTGTACTAAAAAAAAGAACACACAAGAAATTATATAAGGTATTTTAAAATTAAATCTACTAGCAAGTGCATATGTAGAAAAGTTTAGTTTGTGTTTAAAAAAGAAGTAAAATAATTAAAAACAGAATAATGATACATAATTTGGAAGTGATCTGGGAGTTTAGTACGATCAAATTTGATTGTTGTTTTTTTTTTTTTAAGATATACATATACCCTTTTACCTCTGTAAATAAAGTAAAACACTGAAAAGATTATTAATTTAATTTATTTCAAAGACAAACCATTTATGTGGAGTATAAATAAATGTATAAAAATCACGTTAAATATAAATACTTAGAACAACAAACTGGTGTATGTATACGTATACATACACACATCAACACTCAATATCTCCACAAAATGTGAGAATTTAACAGAACAAAAAAAGTACATCGTTGTAAAAACATTAAAAAATATCGTAATAGTTGCGTTTCTTTCATCCAGAATAGAGCTGTCAGGAGCAGGATTACTATGAAAGTCTGTTTTGGATTAAGTTATTCATAGGTAGAATTTACGTGAGAAATTAAGATCGATCCACACTTTTCAGCCATCAGTCACTTTCCATACAAGCTGACAGATTGTAGTTAATTGATTGACAATCTGTTAATTTGTATGGAAAATGGCTGTAACTGATGACTGAAAAGTGTGGATCGACCGTTAGTCTATTCTAGTCTGCTCTGGACAAAAGGAACGCATGAATTAATACAATATAAAAATACAAGACTTAGTACAATTTTAACACAAACAAGTAATGGGAATGAAATATTCACTCTAACAAAATTTTAAGTAATCGATTATCAAAAAACTGATAAACTCATCATTGTTCTTAATTTTCTCTTCTTCTTGCACAACTGAAGCAGGGATGTCTCTGTGTATATATACTGTGCAATCATCTTTTAAATCTTCATCGCGAGCATCTCTCCTCTCAAATCCGACAAATGTTTATCACTTTCACATTTTAAGTAACTTCAGTTTACCAATTGTTATATACATACGTAGATACATTCTTCGCGCACCAGAAAGAAATTCTTGTGATACTCTAACACTATCATCAAGTTGTGTAAAACGAAAAATTACCATACAGCATTTTTAATTTTATTATTTACACTACATTATACTCTCTATCGTTGATATGAGCTGGATTCATAAATGCAAAAAAATACAATTTTATTAAACAATCTTATAACTAGAAGTAAAAAAGAAAAAATTACGAGTTCAATACAATATAATTTTATTTATCACTAATATTCATTATAGTGTTAAGACGATATTGCAGATATTTTTATTATTATTTATTTTAGATTTTGTTTATATTGTTGATATACATAGTTTCAAAAGCCCACTGAAGCAATAACTGTATAAACTGATTATAACCAAAACGATAACGTAAAACAAAAAGAATTATAATTGTTTGGCAATTATAAAGAAATAAAAATCGAACGAATTAAATGTTTTAATGCACGTTAAACGAAAGAAGAAAACAATGAATGAGTATTATTATAAATTCGATTGTAACACTACATTACGTTTGAGAGAGAAATAAAATGATTTTAAATTTTATTTGTGCCTTTTTCTACTAGATCTTGTGCAGGACTTTGATCAAAACAGGAACCGCCATTGAGAGCATCGTTCAGAATAATAAAATATGAAAAAACGACATGTTGAGCATTTTGGTAACCATTTGCTTTAATGTAGATAGCACAAAATATACAAACATAACTTTCATGGGCGTAGGAAATTTGTTAAACTTTTCTCAACATATAACCCAGTCGTCACACTGTATGCGCTACGCCCATGTACCAGTTAACCATCGAACTTTAAGGCTTGTTATAAAAATTCAATGCAGATAACTTGGTCTTGTTACATTGTTGCCATTGTTTGCATTTCATGGCGGACAAACGCTACTAAGCCGACGGGACCTGGCGTGACATAGGATGCCTAAAATGACAACAACAGTTTGGTTACCCTCACCGACGCACACAGACAGTCTATGTGAGTCTGTCCTTTTCACGTTCATGGAGCATCATGCAACATTTCTGCAGCCAAGTTAATTTGCGTGAAATCAGTGAAATCCGGTCCCCGCAACCAACACTCGTAAATGACAACTATGCCAACTTTGTACTAATAAGCCAACTTTTATTTCCAGGGATTTGGTAGCCGCTCTGATTCATCATCTGCCTATGTTAGCGACTCCTCAAAAGTGAGCGTGCGGCGAAACACGGACGACAACCTGTAAGGTTATAATAGGTAAGGGACTTCTTAACTTTTCAATGTCAAAACATGCGTTCACCCTGAACACTCTTTCCTCCTCCAGTTAATCGCAGAGTCGACCTCCAACAGACACGTGTCCAATGAGGGATCTTGGTTAGATAAAATGTATTAGGTTCGACTACATGGCTAATCAAAGGTCTGTTCCATTTAAGACACTGTTTCCTAACTGGTGGTCCGCGGAAGAATTACTGAGCCTGGGGCCGGATTCCGCAAAAATGAATTTTTGTGAATGTACACCGGCCGAAAATACACGGTGCAAATTTAGTGATTTTTGAGCAGAGAGTGAGAGTCTAGATAGCATGGGTGAAAAAAAAACCACGAAGTGAATTTGTTTTGGCAGATGCGGTGTAAACAGGCATTCGACATTCGATTCGGCTTATGTCGAAAGAAGGCTCCACTTCCCTCCTAACCTCCGTAGTGTACGGATCCCGGATCTTTTCGCTGCTGTTAAATTCTGGTGGTTTTGTGGAATAAAAAGTAGTGGTATAGAGTGTAGTTAATCTCGAAGTTTAAAATACCGAGATATTGAATTTGCAAAGTGTATAACTTCGCAGTGGATTAAAATAGTCAAGGTAATTGATTTTGTTGTGGCAGTGGCTAGTCGCACAATAAAAGCGTGTTCAGGCAAGTACTACGCAGTAGGTTAAATTTTCAAAATGGAGTCCGATATGGAACCAAAGCCGCTGGATAGGGTAGATTTGGTGTCTGGGACAAAGAAAATTACAAAAAGATCGAAAAAAGACTCTGATATATCCTTTTCAGAAGAGGAAGGATTCACGGGCTTTAAAAAAGGCAGGAAATCTAAGCTACCCCAAAATTCGAGGAAACAAAAAATTTCGGACAAAAATAACGGGTCATGTCCAATTGCCGTAAGTATTGGTAAAGATTGGTCTGTTAAAACGTTAATTAGCAACATGGTTGAAAATTTGGTTGATAGTGTTCAGGCAGACTTTAGTAAGGGCCATTACAATACAAATGCGTTATATGATGGATTTTTCGTCATTATTCAGAAAAACAATAATGACTACCTTAACGACATCAAAATGTTGGACAATGTCCCCACTGATCTTAAAAAGGGCATTATTGAAATTAATAAAATTAAAAGATCGAGAGCAAAAATTTTAGTCAGCACATGACGCAAACAACTTTGTCAATAAAGCTTTTTTAAGCGACGGCCTGTCAGCATTTATCCCTAAAAACCATGCAAATCGCATCGGTATAATAAACGACGTACCCTGCGATCTGACAAATGAAGATCTTTTTAAAATAATGAAATCAAACTTTAAGATTATAGGAATAGAACGTATGAAGAAAAGAGATCCCGAAAACATTGCAAATTTGATTCCCCTCTCCACTGTGAAAGTAACTTTCAACAGCAACAAACTTCCGGAGTTTGTGAAATTGGGGCTGAGCGTCAGAAGGGTTAGGTACTTCTATGCATGAATCAAACAGTGCAAAAAATGCCCCAATCACTGAGAAGCAAACCTAAAAAACATAGAGAAACAAAAATTGACACAAACCCCTCTGAAGATGAGTCAAATAGCCCGACAAGTATAACTAGTAAAGTTAGGAAAACTGCAAACGAAAAGATTAAAGAAAAGTATATGATACTTTGTGGAAAATACGGAAACACACTTAAGCAGTTGTTAAAATATGTGAGAAATCTGACTGAAAAGCTCGCACCAGAAGATAAAGGTCAAGAGCTACTAGAAATAGTCAAAGTAACAGAGGACCTGAATAACGAATGCAAATATCTAAACAGTAATAAAAATACAGTACAAACTAGTATCATAGAAATATGAAGGTACTACAACTTAATATACAAAGTATTAAAAACAACCTGATTAATTTAGAAGCCTATCTTCACAAATATAAATATGACTGCGTTCTCCTTCAGGAAACCTTCCTGAAGGGGAATGAAGTCCAAAATTTCACGAACTACAATGGGTTTTTTAAAAACAGAAGAGAGGAGAGTCGAGGTGGAGTTGCAATTTTAATAAGCAAATCCATCAAAGCAAAAATACTAAACATCTCAAGTAACCTAGAAGTTGTGGCAATAAAGTGCCTTAATATAGTCGAAAATCCAATTTTCGTCAGTGTGTATGAAATTGAATGTTTACTCAGACAATTTCAAAACGAAAGGTTTGTCCTGATTGTGGGAGATTTAAACGCACACCATGAGCTATGGGGAAATAGGTTTAAGGATGCCAAAGGTAACCACTTGTTAAATTCAATTGACAACAACCAGTTCCGAATTTTAAATACTCATCAACTCACTTATTATGGACCTAATAAATCACCTACAGCAATAGATATTACTTTAACAAACACAAATCAGAATAAATTTAGCTGGTACACTACGGAAAATCATATTTCAAAGTTATATCACAAGGCAATAAACGTTGAAATTGAATTAACGATAAAAATTACAGGGCAAATAATTAATTACAATATTTTACAAGCCGAACTTCAAAATCTTGATATTGGGGATCAGGTTGATAGTATCGAAAACAAATTTACAAAAATTATAAAAATCTCCTCTTTCAAAAACAACGAAAAGGCGTTTAAACCCAAACCCTGGTGGAGTGAGGAGCTCGACTCACTTTATACCATGAAATTGCAACTCGAAGAAAAGTACTTACTGAAAAAAAACAATGGCAAACTTCGAATCCTATAAGGACATAAATAAAAAATGGAAATTGGCAGTCAAAAAAGCCAAAAAAACGGGATGGGGAAATTTTACCAAAATTTTAAGTTCATGTGACAAAGTTAAAGAAATGTGGAATCTTGTACACAAGTTAAATAAGAGGGACGAAGTATGTATCCCGCAATACTGGGATAATAAAACCAATAACGAATACTTAGATCTACTCCAGTCGCAGCAAAATATGGGTTCCATTATAGATATCAACCAAACTGCGCACCTCTGACCCTAAATGTGTTTAAAATTGCACTCGACAAAAAATCGAAAAATTCGGCACCTGGTGAAAATAAAATCAGCTACAAAATTATCAAGTTGCTGAGTCATCACAGCAGCTACAGTTACTAGACATCTTAAATAAAGTTTGGATAAACAACTCCATCCCTGAAGAATGGAGAACCATCAAAATAGTACCTATACTGAAACCAAAGAAAAACCCAAAAGATATTACAAATTTCAGACCAATTGTTCTAATAAATACGTTCCTCAAATTAATTAATTCTATTATACAGCAAAGGATAGTAAACTTTCTATATACAAACCGCGCACTTCCTGCAAACTCCTTTGGGTTTCAAAAAAATGTTAGCACCGTTTCATGCATTAACAAACTACTTCATTATAATAAACAACAGAGTCAGGTGACTGTGGCTGCTGTGATTGACTTCAGCAATGCCTTTGAAATGGTAGATATCATAATATGTTTTGGAATAAATCGATGGATTCCACATATAAAAAATATATTTATTGGATTAGTTAATTAGAGATACAATAGAATTCAATTTGACAAAGAAAGACACCTGTTCCGTTCGGCGGTCAGAAATAGAAGAACGCGTATTACAAGTTCGTCGACGGAATGGTTGTCTACTTTGCCGTTGGATTGGAATACTGTCTTCCACGGTAAACAATCTGTTAATGAATTGGATCAACGGACGGCGTTACAAAGATTGAGGCAAAAATATCCTAGAGTATTTGACACGAGTTCGATGGGGAAAATTACTGGGATGAAAGCACGCATCCATATGAAGAAGGATGTTACACCAATCTTCATTAAGGCACGTAAAGTTGCATTTTCAATGCGCTCTCGTATCGAAAATGAGCTCGATGAGTTGGTTAGTTCAGGAGTGTTAGTAAAAGTCGACACCAGCGAATGGGCTACTCCAATTGTTCCTGTACCGAAAGCTGACGATAGAGTGAGAATTTGCGGAGATTACAAGATCACTGTAAATCCTCGTATGCATATCGACGAACATCCACTACCATCTATAGAGGAGTTGTTTTTTCAAATGGCAGGCGGCAGTAAATTCACAAAGATCGATCTAACCAAGGCGTACCTACAGATGGAAGTACACGAAGCCGATCAAAAGTTCTTAACGCTATCAACACACAAAGGACTTTACCGACCAACACGTTTAATGTATGGCATTGCATCGGGTCCTGCAAAGTGGCAACGTGAAATCGAGAACGTGCTGAAGGACATCGAAGGAGTTACGGTATTTCTAGATGACATCAAGATTACTGCTCCGGATGACGAAACTCATATGCAACGTCTTGAAACAGTGCTTCAACGTTTGGATAAGCATAATATGCGTGTCAACTTCGACAAATGTGAATTTTTGGCTGACTCCATCACGTACTGCGGATATCGGATCGATAAACAAGGCATTCACAAAATGAGAAAGAAGGTGGAAGCAATCCAAAAGCTCAAAGTGCCAACCAACAAAGATGAAATACGATCGTTCATCGGTTTAATTAATTATTACGGGCGATTTTTCAGAAATCTCAGCACGATTTTATACCCACTTACAAATCTGCTAAAAGATGACATTCCCTTGAAATGGGATCACAAATGTGAAAAGGCATTTAATGCAGTTAAACAAGAAATGCTCTCAACTGACCATTTGGTTCATTATGACACAACATTGCCATTGGTGTTAGCTACAGACGCGAGTCCAGTTGGAGTAGGAGCTGTTTTAAGCCACATTTGGCCGGATGGCACAGAGAGACCGATTCAATTTGCCTCACAGACACTAACACCGACACAACAAAGGTACAGTCAATTAGATCGTGAGGCGTACGCAATTATATTTGGCGTAAAAAAGTTCTATCAGTACGTCTATGCACGCCATTTCATTCTGCAGTGTGACAATAAGCCCGTAACACAAATTTTGTCACCCGACAAAGGTTTACCAACTCTGTCAGCAACACGAATGCAGCACTACGCAATCTTTTTATCGTCGTTCGATTACGAAATTCGTTACAGAAAATCGAGTGATCATGCGAATGCCGACGCATTCTCAAGGCTCCCGCAAACAGATCACAGCCAATCAATATCTGAAATTGATTTCATTGAAGTAAATTTAATCGAAAATTTGCCAATAACTGTTCCAAAACTTGCCGAAGCTACAGCCGATGACGAATCCACCAGCAAGCTTCTTCATGGTCTTCAAAAGGGCATTTTGGTCGACAAAAAAGATCGCTTTCTAGTGGACCAAGATGAATTCGCATTGCAAGAAGGATGCTTACTGAGAGGAACACGCGTTTATATACCTCCACCGCTTCGACAATTGATTCTACAGGAGTTGCATACAGCTCATTTCGGTACATCACGCATGAAGTCATTGGCCCGTAGCTATGTTTGGTGGCCTGGTCTTGACAACGCCGTCGAACAAATTAACCGCAACTGTTTGTCTTGCCAGGAGAATCGACCAAATCCGATCAAATGCACACCACACGCTTGGCAAACACCAGAGAGTGTATTCGATCGAGTACACATAGATTTTGCCGGACCATTTATGGGAAAATATTTTTTTGTCTTGGTCGACGCATATAGCAAATGGCCTGAGATACACATCATGAGCGAAATAACTACATCCAAGACAATAAAAATATGCCGAAATATTTTCGCTACATTTGGGTTACCGAAGGTATTAGTCAGTGACAATGGACCTCAGTTCATTTCTCATGAGTTCCAACAGTTTTTGAAAATGAATGGTATAATCCACAAGCGCAGTGCCCCTTACCACCCAGCGACGAACGGACAAGCCGAAAGGTACGTCCAAATTTTGAAGAATAAACTAAAAGCGCAAAGGTGTACTCAGCAAGAGTTGGAAAAGGAGCTAGCAACGATCCTACTATGCTATCGCCGGACCATTCACCCGACGACTAACGTTTCTCCATCGCAAAGGATGTTCAAGCGACAAATCCGCTCTAGGTTGGATTTGCTGATTCCATCGAAGAAAGTCGAGCATCAGCAACCAAAGATAGCAGTTCGTACATTTCACGTAGGCGAACGCGTTTCTGTTCGAGATTATTACGATGCCAAATATCAATTCGGAAGAATTTCAGCGAAATTAGGACCAGTTCATTACAATGTTCTGCTTGACGATGGACGAGTTTGGAAGCGTCACATCGACCAGATGCATAAAGTTGGAGAATCTATTTCAACTCCACCAGGCGAACGCGACCCAACCATTGAAATTAACGAGTCCCCAATATTAAATTCTCCGATTAACGAACAAAACCCCGAACCGAATGAAACCCCATCGCCGGAAACAGCCCAAACCGACCTATCACCGCAAAAAATTGTCACAAATGAGCCCGCTGCGATTTCGGAATCTGTGAGACGTTCCGGACGACAACGAAATCAACCCCAACGTCTTACATACGACGCATCATTCAATCAGGTCTAATTTTTTTTCTTTAAATTCCCCAGTTGCAATGAAAATCAATCCTTTAAATTTAAAACGTTTTCTTACAAATTCGATTTTTCAATTTATAATTTTCATTTCATTCAATAATTACTGTTGATACATTGTTCATTTACATTCAAGTTAATCGAATTTTAATTTTTTGATATTGAATTTAATTTTGTGGGGGAAAAGTTATCATAACTTCTACTAAAAGCGCTCTATGAATGCGCCCATTCCACATAGCATAATAAACAGTTGAAGATAATAAACCAGTTGTAATTCAGAAACCGAACGTGCATCATTGAGTTATGACAGTAGACCTTGCTATTTTAGACAATATTATAGTTAAACTAAATATTGATAATAATATAAGAGCGTGGATCCTAAACTTTCTACATAAAAGAGTAATTAAACTCAGTGAGGCGAAGAGACTTACTAATGGTCTACCCCAAGGAAACGTCCTCACCCAAGCAACAATTCGTTTGCTTTAAAGAAGCACTCCATACTGTAGCAATCATATAGTACCACGAAATTCATTTATCGTGTGACATCGCTTAAAGTAATATTTTGATCCGATAAAACATCCTTAAAGTATTTTCCGGAAAGCTTCTGTCATCATTATGGAATAAATTTAATGATGGTGGTATGAAACTTCGATAAAACTGTCTCTAAACATTAACCTAAAAACGTACTCCTTTAAATACTCCACTCTTGTGTTTATTGGATGATACAGCACACACATGCAATAGTCTCTCTAAGTTAACTCACACACATGCATTATATTCTTGTATAGCACAGTCGGTGTCATTTTTATAGTGTGACATTCGTATGGTCATCCAATAAATTGTTCACCGGAGTTTTATAGAAGGATGGACTTTGTGATTTAATGAATTGACACTTATGAAGTGCTCTGGAATACCACGTTTATTGAATTGAATTCATTGAAATATTGTTGATTGAATTGAATAATGTTGGTTTCACAACATTTATTTCCTCACTCCTTAGGTACGTTTTATTGAGTTTATCCCGTGCAGGTTTGGGTAGAACTTCATATAAAAAAAATGACACGTACCCTGGTAGAGTTCACGCGTGCAACTACCCTACACGGGATAGAGCTCAAATGTAGATGGCGGACGCATAGGGGAAATATTAGGGAATTTGTTTTTTCAAACCAAATGTGAGAGTTTTTCTCATTACGAGAAAAGATTTTGCAAAGAAATAATCATCTTTTGTGATAAAATCCACCACATCTAAAAAATAAGCCGACAAAGGTGAGTGAAAGATGCGCAAAAACTGTCAAGTCTCAGCTGTTTGGTCTTAACCGGGATGTTACCCGCGATAGTTTTTTTCGAGTCAGATTTACACGCGATACGAAAAAAACGTCGCTCTTGTTAGCTTATGAATCAATTAAGATAATCTCAGCGCAGAAAATGTCTGTATTTTATTGAAGAATGTGTGAATTTAATTAGCTTCAACTGATTGACATATAAAGAAGAAGGTGCATAGGAGAAGGATCGATAAAGAAGTGTCGAGCACTTGTAGTGTTTACGAGCAATGTTATCTATATGTGAGGTTGGCCGAGTGGTTAGGACGTCGGACTGGCGTACGACAGTCGCTGGTTCGACGCTGGCTGCGGGAATTATTTTTTTTTCTCTTTTTTTTTGCAATCGCGAGAAAATGACAGAAAATGATGACATAACACATCATGTATGTCTTTCTCGAAGCGTAATTCAGTGCTACAATGAGGTTCTATTGGATCAAAAAACGACGCCAAATGCCATTATTGGACTATTATTCAGTGTTTATACCCTGTAAAGTGCCCCTATTGTCGTTAGAAGAGAATATTTTACGAAGTATTATAGGGATGAAATTATTACTTGGGCAGCCCCCTCCTCTTTAACATTTATACGACTGACCTCCACCTTTCAGTTCACGCAGGTAACCACCTCCTACAATTCGCGGATGATTCTCTCTTAGTCTCCAAGGGGAATAATAAAGAAGAGTCTGTAAAAAATCTACAGTCACAAATTTCGACGTTCATGAGTGCATGCGACAGATTGAAGATCAACATTAATCCATTTAAATACCAGTTCATCGTTTTCAATAGATGCAGAAAAGACATATTACAGCTTAAAATCAAAGACCAAATTATCAAAAATAATGCACAAATACAATATTTAGGAACCATCATCAAAAATTCATTAGCAACTTACTCACATTATGACAATAAATTAAACTCAAATAAGAAAAACCTATATGCACTAAATGTACTTACAAATGCAAACTCAAATCTTCACCCGGATGTCGCACTCAATATTTACAAAGCTGCTGTTCGGTCTAGAACGGACTATGCGCTAGCCATGAATAACAACATCCCCAAAACGACGCTTAACAAGATAGACATTCAGAACAGAGCAATCATTAGGAGAATACTAGGGCTACCAAACTCTACACCGAAACACATTGTACATATGCGCTAGGAAATGATCTCCCAACTGAAAGTAGAAAAGTTATTGCTGACATAAACTACCTGGCTGGCAACCTGGGGGTGGTTGAGGGGTTTTCTTTAAACAGAGTATTACTAGACGGCTCCGATACTGAAAATTATAGGGATTTCATAATACCGAGCGTCTACGCGGGTACTCCACATGATAATGCAATTGGGAAATATAGTAACATCCTGAAATATACCTTCCCTAGAAACAGAAAACAGAAACATCTCAACAGTAAACTTATCTACTGACTATACAACTTTCTCTAAACAAGAAAATAGCCTAGGGGACACCATCAACAGGTTTCAAAAACACTATAATAAATTCGTGAAGCAAAATATGCGCATTTGTTTCACAGATGGTTCGAAAAAAGACGATAGAACGGGATGTGCAGTATATTTTCCAGAAGATGATGATATATAGTTTCAGGATCTCATCTGAGGCTTCAGTGCTCTCCTCTGAACTAATTGCTATACTTATAGCTGTAAAAATGTCCGCACACACTAGGAAAAATATTGCAATTTTCACCGACAGTAAGGCATCAGTACTAGCCCTAAGTAAAAATAAAGATCGAAACACCCTTGTACAATGGGTTCTACAGTCTATTGGATTATTAAACCATAAAGTCGTTATCATTTGGATACCAGGACGCAAAGGTATAAATGGTAATGAAAAAGTTGACAGAGCCGCTAAACAAGCCCTAGAGTCAGAAAACATTAACTTCCCCTATATTAGCAATTTAGATCTTTTGCGTTCAGTCAAGCAAGAAGTATATAAAGATTGGAGAGAAAAGTTCAAGGAACTGTCTATTTCTAAAGGAAATCACTTCTATGAAATCCTGGGAAAGGAGAAAAACCTTCAATGGTTTAAGGGGAAACCAGCATTAACTAACGAAATTAAGGTAGTAAACCGGCTGTTGACAAACCATGGCTTTAACAAAGTATACTTAAAAAGAATCAAGAAAATAGATAACGAAAACTGTGATGAATGTAATGTACCTGCAAATAATGAGCACTTAATTATGAATTGCCCAAAATACAATATGTAGTATTAAAATCAAGTCTGGATTCTTGTTTGAATTCAACTCGTTTATACAAGCAATGAAAAATAGTAATAGTGACGACTGGCTGCACCTAGCAAAGTTAATTATCAAAAATAAAATTGAATTATGAATTATGATTTATTTAAGAATGATGGATTACCTAAACACTTTACAAATTTAATTTACTTATAGTTTATTTTGACACAGTTACACATAACTAAAGGAATACACCGTTCCCATCCAACATCCCGATATCCTGATTTACTACAATATCACTCAACCCATTTCCGCACTCCTGGAATTAAAAAGCAAATATAAGATAATTTAAATATAAAATGAATAAATCTCAAGACATAAAATAATATCAAAACATAACAAATCATCTGTAAATTGTACTTACCTGGCAATACAATCTCACCAGATTAGCCAACCGTCTTATTCAAAGAGCCCCACCTGTGGACTTCTGCTCGGCAGCGGTGACATCAGGGACCAAGCCTTTGATGGCTTTACACACAAAAACCATAGACTACTAGATCATGCATTGCGCAGGATTGTTATTCTATCCGATACGAATTTGACAGTCGGCTATCGTGCTGTGACGTCACACTAGACCAAAGATACAAAATTCTGATTCATTCGCAAAGGGGTGAACATTCAGTTTTTTGTAAATATGTATCTCGAAAACTGTGTCTGGCCGCAAAACGTCTTGAGTACGAAATGAATAACATAAAATTACCTTTGTAATGATATAGAGTACTCTATACCCAAAAGTATAATAGTGAATTTACATTCCGCACTGTAACTCTTGATAGAATAGACCTAAAGTCATAAAATTTTGTCCACATATTGCTAACAAAATGCATATGATTTGAACCAAAATGGCTCCGACCATTGACACCCCCCTCACTCCTCCTACCATTTTTCAAAAAGGCATGCCTTTAGCTTCTTTTTAAATTGAGCCAGACAAATTAAATTTGGTGTGGTGCCTAGTCAAAGCCCAATTATGCTCAACACCAAAAAATTATTACCATCCGATCAAAACGAAGGGTACCCCCCTTCAAAGTGAACCAAAAATCTAACAAATTTTACATTTTTTCAGTTCTAAATTCTATCGAAAATAGAAAAAATCGATTTATCTCTTAAAACGTGCTTATAATTAATTGTTAATTGCAGTTATGTGAATGCATATCCAAAATGTTGTACCAGAGCGTGTCTTACAAGTACGAAAAATGGGGTTTAAAGGTTGCTAGTACACGTTACTCAATATAAATATTTGGAAATAGCCTTAGAACTGGCACCATTAAGCTTCCAAGCCATTTTTTTGACACTTGTAGAGTACACTTTCGTACAAACTTTTGAACATACGTGAAGAAGACTACAATTAGCTGTTATAATGACGTTCTAAAGGATAAATATTTGTATACCCTATACCCATAAGATGGTATAGGGTATTTTTTTTTGTTATGTAATATCTCAAAGGAGCCACCGGAGGTATGACAATGTAAATAAATAAATGATCAGGGTCAGTCCCTGATTCGAATAAGCCATGTCCGTCCGTGTGTCTGTCAGTTCGCACGATAACCCCGAAATAATGAAGTTAGCGTTTTTAAATTTTGGCCAGACGATTGTTTGGGTAAAAGTTTGGATGGTATTGAAAATGGGCCTAATCGGTCCAAGGGTTCCCCTACCTCCCATACAAATGAACCCTCCGGGATAGTTTAATTCGGCCATAATTTTCGACAGAATATCGCTTGCGACCTGAAATTTTCATCAATGCCTAATTGTGGCATATGCTTGACGTTGTGGAAAATGGAGAAAGTCTGACTACCCCTACCCCTACATCCCCTACAAAGCAATATTCCGTCATATCTTTTGATAGAATGTCGCGAAAAACTTCAAATTTATAGCAAATAATAGCTGCTGATAATGATTCCTTTATAAGATATTAAATGTGTATGCGAATTCGACCCATCTACCCCTTCCTCCCTTGAAAAAATGAAATTGAATATTTTCGGTCTTACGCGCATTTTAGGTCTGTATATGGGTATAAGGTATAAACTCATAGTGCTATAATTTGATGTACTTAATTTCGTGCTCAATACGTTTTACGGTCAGACTCACAGTTTTCCAGATATTTGCCAAAAACCTGAATTTTTACGCCTTTGCCACCCTTCCCTCCCCTTAACCCATGACGCAATTTAGTGTAACTTTTTAATGTGTATTCTCGGCAGTGTATTGAACAATTTGGCATACAAAATTTCTTTTTGTTTTGAATGTTTGGGTTTTGGTCTTTTTTGAGCGAATTGTACTATACTACTATAAAATGATATTGACCCATCTACCCATATTCATTGTAATATTATTGTTTTTTTTTGCATTGAGCACTCTGTCCCTGTTAAATGATTCAAAAGCAATAACAAAGAAATATGTAAAAGCAGCTAAAGGGTTAAGAATTCGGGGTATATTCCTCACAACTTTTTTGCTGGAAATTACATGAGGAATCACAATCCGGTGCGTTTATGCGGAAGTTTCCGGACACCCTGTATAACAGATATATATAAGAATGTTTTTTTTTCTTTAAAATGAATGTTATACAAAGGGTGTCCGCAAACAGCCGAACAAACGCATAAGAAATTTATTTCCCATGTTGTTTCCAATAAAAGAACGCACACCAAAGTGAGGTAGGTGCTTGTTAGATTATTTTAAAAACTGGCGCACAGCCTTAGGATCATATCTTAACAAAACTAAGGATTTTTTTGGCAATATTTGCATAATGTTACCAGAAAACATGAGGAAAAATTTCTACTGTGTTTATCCGATACTTTTTCGACACCCCGTATAACAAGGGATAAAGGAATGTTTCTTGCGAGGGCTCTTTTTGTTTAATTTGTAGATGAATTTGTTTTTTTTCTATAAACTCGAAAAATTTCCATGCGACAAAATCATTTGTATTACGGCTGAACGGCTGAAGGCGTAGCCAGGGGAGGGGTCCATGGGGTCCGGACCCCTCCCCAAATGTTTTCAATGGACTTTGAAATTTCAGTGATGATAACATAAAAACTGTTATAGTGAACATGTCAAAACGTTTGGTTAGCTGGAAATACGTTTTCTAAGGGATATTGACTATGAATCACGTTAGAAGAGATAGCTGCAAAGAAGTCAACTTGTTTTATTAATTGTGAAATTAGGAATGAGTTTATTTCAGTCACTGTTATAAATATGTATGTATGTATATAAAATAGTAACCTGATTTGTATAAGTCAGTCATATATTAATATTAAATAAATAAAGACGTATTATTTTAAATATATTTTTATATTAAAACAGTCACCGCACAGTTACATTAGATTTTCTTGTCCTAATTGACTCTATCAATAAATTACCCCGTTTTGGAAAGTCACCTCTTCTCTCATTTCTCTTATAGTTAATTTATTTTAGATATGCTAAAGTTGTTCTTTTGTCAGTGTTAAATTTCTACAATGCCCGGAGGACAAAACCGAGAAAACTTACATTGAATCCGATTTTGCTGAAAGTATTGGTTTTCAAGAACAGCTTCATGTTTTATTACTCAAGGTCTTTGATCGACCGCTGTTCTTTGTAACCAACTGAAATGAAAACGGTATGTACACTCTAAGGGCGCTATTACACAGTCATATATTGGTAATATATATTATAATAGATATTATCATATCCTTAAGCCTACTAGATTTCGTTTAGTGCACATGTAAAAATTGAATCCGAATGATTCGAGTAGGCTTAATTATATGACTAGAAATATGACTATAAATATGACTGTGTCATGGAGCCCTAAGGAAACTTCTATTCTAAAAAAAATTTATTTGTTTCTTTATTCTTTTTATTTGACATCTTTAACCCTAGAGTACTAACGTTCACCTGTGAGGCGGGGAATAATCGGTTATTACCGATATCTCCCGAGCTGTTGCTTCTATGAAAACCATCTTTTATGCCAACTCAGTCACTTGCTGTGTGAGCATGTGTGCAGAAGTGGAGTAGGATAGCATTTAGCGTTTTCGAATTATTCGCATTATAGGTGCCTGTCAGGCGAACGTTAGTGTTAACGTTAGTATTTTTTCATATTTAGCTGTACGTTATTTTTTTTACTTTTATTGTTTACGTGTAAAATTTTAGCGGGATGGCGTCCGAAGATCAAATTCTCCAGTGGTTGAAAGATTTAGAGTCAGATGAAAGTGATTTTGAAGACATATTGTATGGAACACCGATCATCAAACTGTTTGCAATGCGATAAAATGTACCTTAAAAAACCTCCAAACTCAATTTAGTCAGCGAGGTGAACCTGAATGCCCAAGGAAATAATTTTTGTTTTATTTTAAAGACCATTTAAATACCTTCAAAATGATGTTAAATTTAAACCAAAATCAGTGAATTAATGTATTTATTTATTTTTATATTTAAATAGTGATCCCCATTATCTCCATTATCTTTATGTACTCATTTAACGCTCTAAAAAATATTTTATCTTCATTATATATGAATGAATTGTTATTTATTTTTTTTTTTAACTGGACTGTCTTCTTTTGACTTCAAAAATTGTCTGTACCAAAAATATTTTCCAACTCTAAAAAAAATGATTCTTGAAAAAAGTTGCCTCAGGAGCGAACGTTAGTAATAATGTAAGAAAAATACACGTTAGTACTCTAGGGTTAATGACACCAGCCCAGATAATTTTTCTCCGATTTGTTTAAAGAAATTTGCGCAGAAAAAAATAAGGTATCCACTTTCTTTGTTTATTTAACCAATCACTTTATTCTCAACACTGGAATTTAAGCTATGTCTTGCCTCGTGCCAACACTTAAAAATGGCGACAAAGCTGAGATTGAAAATTATCTACGAACTAGCATTCCCTCGTCAATCCTTCAATTATTTGAACTGGAGGATGACCAGGGTTACATCCTTTATACCTCTAGTTCGACCACTAATAATTTTGGTTTTCAGAGGTAAATCTACTACTACAAACCTTATAATGAAATTACACCTTATAGTCTCTCAAAAATTGGTCCCACTTTACCAAACCGATTCATAAATTTAAATTTAACCTTTTACTATAGTTAAACTAAAAAATTATCACTTCGGTGGCCCCTCATTAACGGAATAACCATACAAAACCGTTCCGTGATTGAAACCATAACTTTAACTAATTCAAATCAATTTCCACCAACATCAGGCATTCCTCAGGCATCATATACGTTGATCCACTTTTGTTTTCAATTTTTTTTTAGATATTTAGAAACTACTTAAATCCCCTATGTAATTGGAGCGGATGAAATCAATCGGTATACATCAAATAAAAAGGCATGAATGTCAACAAATTTTTTAGTGATGTGTTTTTTCTGTATCATCAAAAACACAGTAACAACACTAGCAACCCAAAAAAAATTGATTTAAAATTAAATTTCTGAAATCGAAATTTGCACCCCTCCCGAAACAAATTCCTGACTACGTCCCTGCGGCTGAACAATCATTTTTCCGGGGTTTCCCTTCGGCATTTAACTTAACAACTCCTCACCTCCAGAATATACAAAATTTGCGGCCGTCTAAACAGCAATTACACTTTTCTTTACAAATTTGTTCGTGAACAATTCTCGTATACTACCACCGCCGTCTCTATATTAAGGCCGCAATGTAGAAATTTTTCGCCTACTGTCAACGCCATCTAGATACATCAAGGCCTCAACTCAGCTGGATAATGACGCCATGGATCCGTATTCAATTTATTGACGGCTACAAAAAAAACAGAAACAAACATAAGCACGTCATCAACAGCAAGAACAAGGCAGTGAGACTAAACATTACAAAGTGGCACACAGACGGGCGAGTGTACTTTTTTTCGCGAGTTTCGTTTAGTAAATGTGTTGTTTGAACGGCAAACAATTAATTAAAAAGATAGTGGTTATGTGGGTTATTGACAGTGTGCAGAAGTTTTTATACTCAAAATGTAGTGCATGGAGAATGTGTCATAGAGTGAAAGATTTCCCCATTTAGGGATACCAATCAGTTTATTTGTGATCGCGAATAGATAGTACGGATATTGTAGGAAAAAAACGAGTAAGTACGTAAAACGTTTCGACGGCGGTGCTGCCATCGTACAACCGCACAGATAAATAAAAAGTAACAAGCCACTGGCTAAATGCCATATGGCCACCATGACGTCACTACTTGAGATGATGACGACAATGTCAACTGCGAATTTGACGTCTATGATTCTACATTGCGGCCTTAATATATAGACGGCGTTGCTACTGTTTGCACTGTTTTGTTGTTACTTTTAATGACGTCATATGCTTGTTGTTGTTGTTTCTTCGTGTAAATCCAAAACTTAGTAGGCAAACTATGACGGCATGGAACGGCTGAGTTACGGCCTTGATGTATCTAGATGGCGTTGATACTACCCATATACTATAGGTCTATTGTGACGTAGATGCGCAGAACGAAAAATTTTCGTACAGCTATCCGCGTGATCTAGTAGTCTATAGTTTTTGCTTTACACATACTGAATCCTTCCCTATGAATGAATAACAGGACATCCTAATCTGAATTTCCATACAAACTCTGTCCCTAAGAAATTTATTGATAGCAGACTACTGCGGTTTCTATCTCTTGCTTTTACATTAAAAATTAAAAATAAAATGTACGTGTATAGCACCCCTAATCCTCATTTTGACATTTCTATAGTTTTCTAATCAATTCGCCACTTCGCCGCATTTGACCATGCCACCATCTCCGAAAGGTTATTTCGTTGCGACTGGCCTCGCAGAACGCGTGGATGAACGGTTGAGACCGGGCTTTGTCGTCTTGAGCTCCTTCTTAAATAAAACCTCAACAAATCGGTTGTTTAATCGAAGTCCCGCGGGTGTTAAGTTTGTCGCGCAACAAATCGTGTCGTGTGTGTGGTGCTCGCTCAATGTGTCGCTAGGTGGATCACATCGAGTGTTGATTTTTGCAAAAATGCACATCCGAAATAACCACCGCTGTCCATCCAGCAGGATGCACTCTGCGGATTCATCCAACATTCGGCCGAGTCCTTGCAAGTGCAGCAGTACAAATTATCCTGCCAAATTCCCGCTAAGTTTGCTCACTTTAGTGTTGTGTAGTGTTCTGTATACGAGTCCTGTTATGTCATGGGGTAAGTTTTGCACTGCAGTTTGCATGATGTGTCCTCGTTGCGGATTCAATAAGAGTCTGATTGGACCTTGGCAACATATCGCGACCATTCCCAAAAAAGGATACGTTATCTCAAGCTGCTGACGCAAATTTCTTTGACCCGAAAAAAAATGCAAAGAAATTTGCGTGTGCTTACGTAACGACACGGGGCTTAATTTAGCCCGAATGTTCGATAATAAATTGATAGTGCGACTATGCGAGTCTAGGAAGCAATTTGCAATCGTCTGTCCTCCAATCATGAATCAATTGTTTAATTGGATCCAATAAAGGGATATCGACTGACCGCTCGTCGTACGTAAATTTTGCGCCGGTCATCGGCCAACAAGTCGCGTGTCTGTTTGGAAAATGTGCGAAGAGTGAATGTAGTTCGAGTTGTGAATTTGATGTCGAGAAAGTGCCAGCCGAAGCAAAGTGATGGGAATGGGAATAGCACCACCCAGCAGCAGCAGAGAGTTGGAACTCCATTTCAGAACGGCCGGCAGTCACGTACGCCGTTCGACTAGAACCCAAGCGCACATGTTGTCAACGTGGTGTCCTTTGACCTCTTCCGGGTGAATATGCAAAGAATGTGCACTGCACTGCCGGCTATTTTCCCCGGTAATGTTCGATATCGGCGTACGTCACATTTTCGTATTCGAATTCGAGGAGGTAAGTACTATTCGTACTACTCGTAAAATATTGTAATTACAAATAAGCCACATGTGGGAGCTACGTATGTACCTTGATATGCAGAATTACAGTTTTAATGGCGTAGATAAGAAGTGTTCGCAAATAGTCGAATGCGGATGACTAGGAAGTATGTATTACTTATTTGCTGAAGATGAAGACGTCATAATTTATCTATGCCTGATGAGGTACTTAGACCCACCTGCTAGTTTTGCTAAGAACTTCAGACGTCGATCTCTCTTTCAGTATGAATTTAATTGCCCTCGACATAGTTTTATGAATATGACGCAGTTCAAATCAAATCTAATGTATGTCACAGCATAAAAATTCATAAAAATATCTGAAAAACATGACAATACATAAACATTGATTTTAGTACAAATGAGTCGTCCAGTTTCCAAGGCTGGTAATTGCCATTTTTGAAAAAAAATAGTTTTTTCGGCTTGTTTGAAAGAGCTGAGCGGTGGCACGATCGTAATGTTTTTTGGAAAAAAATACGACAAAATCTTAGAAAAAAGGGAATTAAAAATTCGGTCCACATGCAAAACGTGTTAAAATTGCAAAATCTCAAAACTCCCAGTCGGGAAATGGACTAGTTCTATAACTTATCCGGTACCACTTCCAAAATAGGCCAGTCAATAAACCGAAATATAAGGCGTTAGGTCGCAAAAAATAGCTCGACTCTGGTTTTTTGGGATATTGCTAGGATAGATACCAGTAGTGTACCACCAAGTTTGCAACTTCGGAAAACCTGTGCTAATCCCGTGACCCTCAAAAAACCTCAAAATTTTCGGACTTTTTTTTCATATTTTGGTTTTTTATTTTTAAAATGTGCTTCCCACAAGAAAGTCGTCCACTGCACTTTTAAGGCTAACCACATCTACTTTACTTTGAGTGCAACCCCAGCTTTGTTGGTACAAAGGATCCCCAGATACAACATTTTAAAAGATGCCTTTTTTTGTAAAAAAGGCCGAAATTGTAACACGACGTGCTCTAGGACGTGTTCCGATTCCATCTGTTCCTGGATGCGTTGAGGCTAATCCAGGAACACAGTTGGATGAATTTTGGTTAAGATTCAAAAAGAAAAAAGTTTTTCTTACGAGAACCTTACATTTAGGGCTTCGTTTGTATGACAGCCCTATGACGTATTATTCCGATTCCATCTATTCCTTCTTCTTTTAGCGGTGCAGAAAGGTGTGAAACCTCTGTGCATCTATGTGGGTACGATTTATGGTTCGTCAATGTTGGTGTCCGTGAGGTCTAAGGACAAAAACATAGCTGCTGGGATAGGGTTTTCCCACAGCGATATAGGGGTAAGATCAGTGGGCGCAGCGGGGCATTGAAACAAGTGACCCACATCATGAGGAGTATCATTGCAGTTTGCACAGACGTTTTGGATGTCCGGGTTTATGCGAGAAAGGTACGAATTAAGGCGTGAACAAAAGCCCGACCGAAGTTGAGCTAGATTTACTCTAGTGGCTCTCGGGAGCCTAATCTCCTAAGGCGAAATTGGTGGTGGGCGCTGAGAGGACTCTATTCGCACCTAAACTCGTGATAGACCGATTCACTTCTTCAGTGTGGATCGCTGCAATGGCGGCTCGGTATGTAACTTCATCGTAAGGGTCCCGTTTGTATCCCTGAACCTCTCTCTCAAGGTCTCGTAAACCACGTCTGACATGTCGTGGGGGAGGAATTCGGTCCATGAGATGATTATTGGGATGATCCTCACGGTAGCAACCAACAAGATACTGTTTAGAGAGTAGGAGATTGTGATCACGTATTGGCATCAATTTTGTCTCCTGATGTAAGTGATCCTGGGCAGACATCAGAAGGCAACCTGTCGCGATGCGTAGAGCGGCATTTTGGCAGACCTGAACTTTGGACCAGTTTATGTCACATAGACTATGTGTCCAAACTGGGGCTGCATAATCATATTGTGAAATTTTATCAAATCCGTAGTAAATTTTACAAAATTGTAATGAATTTTGACCCCATCGCATTTGTAGTAAAATTAACTACTCGCGTTGTGAATAATTTTATTACATTGTAATAAAATTAATGTTTCTTTACTGTAAAAGTTCACTACAATGGTAGTAATAATTTATCATTAATTATCATTAAAGTTAACTTTTTTTTCTGTAATATGTAACTACATTTTCCAGTGAAGTAAATAGTAGTTCTTAATATTTTTCTGCAATGAACGAAAAGAAAATATTATATTCAACGCTACGGTACTTATTTATTCATGAAATCCTATGAAGATTTTGTTAACACATATGAACATAATAATAAAGAAATTCACATTGTTAAAAAGTTAACTCCAAATGTAAATGTTTATCAAATTCTAATTTTTTTTAAATATACACAGCATTTTCGATAATACGGACTAAATTAAGCGGGGCCGATCCGGGCTAGAATATAGAATAGAAATGGACAATGATAGTTTTAATCTTCTTTTATTTCTTCAATGGATCGACTTTCTCTGAGCGTAGAATTTTGTTTAATTTACATCCTGTTTGTGTTTTTTCCTAGAAGATATAAAAAAAATCAACTAATTAAATTGGAAGAAAATTAAATTTGGTATCAAAAAAAGTTCCATTGCAAATTGTAAATGATATGTTTCGAGGGTTAAGTAGGACTATAAAATACATCAAATTATAATTATTAATATAAATATATGAATCACCTTTTGCTTAATGCATGTATAATTAATTCTGCGTTCATTCTCAATTTGCAGACTAACAGCTTCTGTCTTGAATATTAACACTAAGCTCTTGTAATGTTTCAGGTTTCACTCCATCAATCGATTCAATGTCTGAAATAATTCAATTATAATTAGAACAAAATAGCAAAAAATTTAAAATATTTATACACTTACCATGTATTACACAGCTAAATTTAAGGAAAATCCTGCAATTAAAATTCACGAGTCGACACCAAGCTAATTTTTCCGTATAAAAATATTGTTTTTTTGACATTTATGTTTTCACAAAATTTCTGTGAAAATTTATTGTATTTGTAATTAAATTTCACCGAAATAGAGTGTAATAACTTTTTTCATTGCAATGTAATGAAAAGTGTATTAGCAACCGATATGTCAAGTTCACAACATTTTGTAGTAAACTGATAAAAGTTTATTATTTATGTAATAAATATTAATTATTTAATTTTTAGTGAATTTTATTACTCGTTTTAATAAAATTTACTACAGAAATTTCTCTCCGTGTACTGCGCATTTTTTCACATACTGAAGCTGCATGATTCGCAGACGTCATCATGTTCTCTAGGTGAAGCCCGAGAATTTTGGGGTTTTTAACAGTAGGAACAGAATTGTTGCCAATACGTATATCCATCTCCCATCTGATGTCCTCCCACCAAGTGGTTAGAAAAGTCGCAGAGGATTTGGACGCAGAGCTAGTGAGGTTTCGGCTTTGGAAAAATGCCTGTAATCGTCCTAGATAGCGTTCCCTGTGGCGAGTACGGTGCAATCGTCAGCATAGGAAATCACCTCGATTCCTTCAGGTGGTGTAGGAAGGCCAGACATGTAGATGTTGAACAGAGTGGGGGAGAGTACCCCTCCCTGTGGAACACCTAATTTGATTTTCCTAAGCTTAGAACGTTTGCCTCGAAACTCGGTGAAGGAGTGCCGACCAGCTAGATAATTGGCAATCCAACGGATCTCTTGTGCAGGAAGATGCATATTCAACAGGTTTGCTAGGAGCATTGAATGAATGACCTTATCGAATGCACTTGATAGGTCTATTGCCACCAGAATAGTTCTGTGACAACGACTGCGTTGATTTAGCCCATCACGAATGCGTGTAGTGATCGCATCGAGGGCAGTGGTGGTACTATGCATCTTCCTGAAGCCATGCTGGTGAGGTTCTAGCTTCGCATGTGCAACAAGAGTGGGGTGAATAAGGGCCTCCAGCGTCTTTGCGACAGGAGAAAGTATCGTAATGGGGCGGTAGGATTCCCCGAGATTTGCGCTCTTCCCTGGCTTGAGACAGGGAACAATTCGACCTGTTTTCCAGATTTCAGGGATGGCAAGCGTGGACATCGACAAGTTAAAGGCGGCCGTGAGATACTCAATGGCTGGAAGGTCGAGATGTTTCAACATGGTCATCGAAATGCCATCTGGTCCGAGGGCCTTGGAGTTTTTAGCATTCTCGATGACTTTTTTAACCTGGTCCGCTGTAAAAGATGGTATGGTGTCAATATTCCGGCTGCGAATCCGTCTTCTAATTTTGCGCTTGAGGCCGTCAGACTTGGGATGTTAAATAAATTGTTTATTGAACAGGCTAGCACACTGAAGAGGATCGCAGGTTTTAGTGTTGCCAAATTCAATGGCGTTGTTGCCCTTTTCTTTCCGAGGATTGGAAAGGGCGCGGACGGTAGACCATAATTTGCTGACACCATCATTTAGGTTACATTCATCGAGGTGCTGATTCCATTTCGCCCTCCTATAGTCTGAATGGGAACCGGGATGGCAGCGGAGGGCTCCACGGCTGTTTCGTGGGATGCGGAGGCTGCGTTCCAACACGCATATCTCGTTATTGTGTGAACCATTGGCGTTTTAGCCAAAACAGTGGGATGTTGAGCGGATCACAGAAATAGCAAGTAGCTATTCGCTTCAAATGTGATCCGTAGCAACGAATGATTTTTTTCGGTTTATATACGGTTGAACAACAACCAGCCAGTGCATTCTCGGTCGTGCCGTCCTCGAATGCATATGACACGGAACTAGCGACGGCACCTGATGAGAGTTCCGTGTCATATGCATTCGATCGAAACAGACGAATGTCAATTTTTTGCAATCTCCGAGTCGATATGCCCGTGAATCGGGAAATCGCTCGGAGATCAACATTCTGAACAATGTCGTATTTGTGTATAAAACACAACCTTCCTGCATCGAACATTCAGTGCTCTTGCCGGGGCTCTTGCCAGGAAGGCATATTGGCAGCTTTTGGCCGTTTTGCAATAACAAAACGGGTGTGGTCCGCCCCGTAGAGGCAGTTGCCGTAAGACCATCTATTCCTAGATATGTTTCGAGGCTTTACTAGGAACACATTTGGGTGAAGTTTGTTTAAGATTGGTTCATAAATAAAAAAGTTTTTCTTAGAAGAACCTAATTTTCAGAGGTTGGTTTCTATGGCAGCCCCATGACTCCATGGTTCGATTTCATTCGTTCCGACATATATATAGCGTACACTAAAAAGAAACTTGTATATAGCTTCAAAACTGAGGGACTAGTTTACGTTGCAACAGACGGACATCGCTCAATCGATTTCTCTCATCATAAACTTTATATAGTCGCAGGTGCTTCCTTCTGTGCGTTGCAAACTTCATGAGAAAGTTAATATACCCTTTCACATAGTGACGGGTATAAAAACATTCTCAGCAAATGCTGTGACGTGAACCAGAATTACATGCTGATTTATCAGTATGTAATATCAATCAATAAAAAGTGTATTCTTTTCGACGAGAAGTATTTTTTCTTACATTCGTGTACCACAAAATTCAACTCTTTGAAAGAAATATACTTATTAATGCTCTTTCAAAAATACCGGTATTTAAGTGACGTGCTGAATAAAACGAACATACGTACGACGGTTTTTTGTCTGTTTTATATGTTTGTAGAACAACATGTCAAATGTGGTGTTCATAGAATGGATAAGATCGATTAAGATGGAAATAACTAGGTCTCCATTCACATTTTTTTTGGCACTATTCTGAATCGGGGACACACCACAGACCGCACCATAAGACATTTGGAATTTCCAGAATGTAATTATGGAAGTTTTTCTTATCTAACTAATCCTTAATTTATTGTTTTTATAAGAAATACATTTGCATTATGCTTCATCACAGTTTCATAGAAAATATAGTTTAAATGTCCAAATAACCAAAAATTTAGTGCCATCCTCGTGTTCACATTTAATGGTAAATTTAATTCCCACCGGAAATTTTCATTTTGTGGATAGTGCAACTGACGATTCACGTTTCCGCCAGGATTTATTAAATCCTCGATTCTCCTTATTAACAAATGTATGATGCATTTTGAATTTAGTGACATACGTGTTTCACCGCTAAAAGAAGAAGAACATCTAGTATCCGGAGTTTTGATACTGGTTTCAATTTAATCTGCACCAGGATTTGTTGGTAGTCTTAGTCTGTATCGGCTATTAGATTCGTCACAGACTAGTTGTATGTCCGCCAATAATTTTTTACTGTAACTAGGTTGTGAAATTGCAAAATTTTACGAAATAATCTTGTTCTCGTGCAGTATTATCAAATCAAATGTGAATTTGCAAAGCTCATTCTTGCGTTGTGTTTAACATCCTTTAGATATGATATCTATTTTTCGATGCGCGCTTTTTTATTATCACATCACAATGCATAATAGTCACGACATGATATGATCATGAATGACTATGATATAATACTACGATAGGCTTGAACATCGTACGTGATCGATAAGAACCATAGCTGATAAAGCTAGCCAATATTTATGTAATTGTTCGGCGCCAAACATTTTTAGATAAAAGTTAATTTAATAAAAATTAATTTTGTTTCAAATTCTTAGAGTATATATGTACGTTTTAAAAACTTTATTTTGCAAGGGACATATTATATTGGCCGCGTTTTTTTATCATCGGGGCAGGTTTGCTGATCCAGACGCGAAAAAAAAACTATCGACGGTAGCATCGAGGTTAAATTTCAAAAATGTCACGTAGGAATTGCCATTAATTTCAAAACATTACTCAAAAATATTAAAGCCCCGTTTTCACTTTAAAAACGGAAAAGTTCAAATGTATTTTTTTTAATGAAAACATATTTTTATGTATGAATCATGATTTTGTTAGAATAAGAATTCGACGAACAACTTTTTTAACATGAATTTACAAACAAAAACTATTTTTTTGCACACACTTGTGTGTTGCATGTAAACTATACCTTAGAACTTTTCAATTTAAAATTTAATTTTTGGAAAACGCACTAGAAAACAATTGGGATTGCATACATTTAGGCGAGTTTTGGAAAGCTCATTAAAACTGGAAAGTAATATAATTTCTAACATGAATAAAGTCACAGGTTAGCGTTTCTATGAAAATTACCCCGTACAGTGTAGGTTAGCTGATTTAAAAACACGACCATGGTATACGTATACAAATTTTATTTGTGTGCCCTTTGACATCACCTAGCCTAAGAAATGCTTAAAGCAAAGTATAAATTTCGAGAATGACATACTTAATGGACACCAACAGGGTGGCCTGAAAACATGACACCACGACCGAGTGCCATATTAGGACATGAAAGAAGAAAAAATTTGTTGGCTAAACTGATTATGGGTAGACCTTTCAAGTCCCGTCTTCACATACACATATGCGACTGTCGTTTCCCATAAAATAAAATGCTTTCTTAATATAAGGTGACCAGACTTCCGAAGACCCAATGCTGTACACATATTTGCATAATGCGGTTTTCACGCCGATTTTGAAAAACACGAGCAATTATCTAATTCTTTTTCCTTTCACAAATGATATCTTCGTAAACAGAAATGAGAAAGAATAATAGCCGATATTCTCGGAAATATGTGGTGAACCTTGGGAAGGCAAGATTCTGTTGATACTAAAGAGGAAGCCATAAAGATTTCAATGGCCTCCATAGTGATTGATCACACATATGTTTTTATACTAAATTAAAAAAATTTAGTTATTTGCTATTAATTGGGTACAATTCGGAACAGTATCCACCAAAATACAATCAACAGGGGAATTTCGAAATTAACCCTTTTTACAGTATTTTCAATTTCATTTTATTTCAATTGTTACTGCCTTGGCTAGAATTTTGACAATTCCTAGCGTATACTGGCGTACATAAGATTTGGATTTCTTCAAGCGTTGCTTTTCAGATAGTGCGATTGCCACAAGAACAGATCAGATGGAATTTACTACGATAATGTTGCATTATAGTATTAGGATCAATTTAGGATCACAACCTCGATACTACGCTAAGAGCGTCAACTTGGTGACGCGCCCGTTGTCCGACCAAGTCTAGTCTGCCTTTTTCATTTTTTAAATCACCATCACCAGTGCCTAGTTGATTTTGGTCAATTGTTTACAAAAGGGCTCGTCACTTAGTCATCATTAAATCTTACTCGATATCGATACGCAATAAGACCATTAAAATATTGCGTATCCGTCAGGCAATTAAATTATTGCGTACCAATGCATTTTTATTAGAACCTAAGCAAAACACATTGGTACTGGCCAAGCACTTAAACAGTATCAGCCACTTGTGTAAACAATTATTCAATGCTATCTAGGCATGTCGGACCACGCCACCAAGAAGTGTTAGTCTTAAGCATATAGTGCAAAGGTGCTACAATGTTATACTTTTCGACCCGGGATTTCGGTCATATAACATTCGGCCAACCTACGATTTCACTGTCCTCAGTGAATGACACAGACTACACTGAATTCCATATACAGTAGCGCGACTCATCTGTTCCTGTATATCAACTTCATTCAGTTAGCAGCCTGAAATAAATTCAAATAACAATCCCAAGCACAACATTTCTAATCAAGATATGAACAGCATTCCACATCAAGTTTCAACCATTAATTAACAACGCAACCATCGCTTCTTGCAGTTTCAAACTATACTCTTCTAAAAAACGAATTGTTCGGTCTCGTACCTAAACCCTCCTGGACACAACAAATCAAAAATTCGCTCAGGCGTTTCACTTAATATACAGTTCCGAGCCTCACCTGCTCCTGGATCCAACAACATGTCCGGTTCCGAGCCACACCTGCTCCTGGACTAAGTAGTCAACGATTCCGAGCCTAACGCTCAACACGTCCAGTTCCGAGTCTCGCCAACTCCTGGACTACTATTCAACAATTCCGAGCATAACGCTCAACACGTCCAGTTCCGAGTCTCGCCAACTCCTGGACCACTACGCAACAATTCCGAGCATAACGCACAACACGTCCAGCTCCGAGTCTCGCCAACTCCTGGACCACAATCCATTCCGAGCGTAACGCTCAACACGTCCAGTTCCGAGCCTCACCTGCTCCTGGAGCATCCAGTCAACACTTTCGAGCATAGCGCCCGACACGTCCACTTCCGAGCCTTTTCTGCTCCTGGACTATCTCTTTACACTCCAATCATGAGCCTTCCGCTCACCTCGTCCAGTTACGAGCCAATCGTGCTCCCGGACCATCGCATTACATTCCAATCACGAGCCTGCCGCTCACCTCGTCCAGTTACGAGCCAATCCTGCTCCCGGACCATCTCATTACACTTCCATCACGAGCCTGCCGCTCACCTCGTCCAGTTACGAGCCACTTGTGTAAACAATTATTCAATGCTATCTAGGCATGTCGGACCACGCCACCAAGAAGACTTAGTCTTAAGCATATAGTACAAAGGTGCTAAAATGTTATACTTTTCGACCCGGGATTTCGGTCATATAACAATAGCGAAAATCAGTATTGCGGGATATCTACATATAGTGACACATATTAGCATTAATGTATACTGCAGACAAACCACTCACTGCGGCCTACTTTTACCACATTCATCTCCAGTGCGGGAACGATTCCTTGCATTTGCGCTCGTTATAGCAGACAAACCTTCAATTTTAAGTTAACCCCACAACTTTCCAGGATATAACTTTCAAGGTGTAGAGCGTATTTATCGTACTTAAAATCTTTAGGTGATTCACGGTTCTCCCCAAGATGCGTTGTCATCTGACGGGATTAAGCTCCCGCGTATTATTCTATCACTCTAGTCCAACTCGATTAAATAGGTATACCTACATTAAAGTGGGCATTATGAGAAACCTTCATCTGATCTTTAGTGCCACGTTGCTCGAAGTAGAATATTTGCCTCGCTGTGCCAAACCTATTCTTCCGGAATCTCAGCTAAACAAGCAGAATTTCAAAGCATAGACACAATATGGTGGTTACTATTCCTTAAATTCCTTAGGGGTTCTCATCTTCATTTAATGCACTTCCTCTGTGCTGAACAAAAATAATATCGACCACTGATCTCCTCCCTCTTCCGAAAAGCTGCCTACGCCACTGGTTCTCCTTAACAAGCATTTGACGCACACACTTATGTTTTAACACAAAAAGCTATAGCAAGGAAGAGTAAGTACTCGAAATAAGATTATACACATAAAATTAATAGATAGATATCATCAATTTAAGATTTATGTAAGGACAGTCGTATGATCTGGCATCTGGCTCTTCATAATACTCGCAACCTACTTATTCAAAAGTTGCGTTTCGTTTATTGCAATAGATAAACTGATACCTCATTGGGCCGAGAAATCTTAAGCTGGTGGCACTCCAGGCACAGTTTCAATGTAGCTATGGAGTGGAGTCTGAGGCGAACCTCCAGAGCGGTGGATAGTTCATTGCAATATTTCTGGAGGAGAGTATACGTAGTAGAATCCAAAATTGTTGAGAAAAATACACTTAGAGTTATTCGTTTGAATTCATTTTACCGCTATTCGATAGAACAACTCTTCGGTCATAACAGGACTAAACATGAGTTCAATTGTGCAATCAAGGGACCGGCTAGGTAATTATTTGTGTCGCATTCTGATTTCGTATTTGAAATGGAGCAGATCAAGTACCGCGCGGTCATTGAAATCCTTTTTTTTGAAAGGATACACGGCGTCCCAGATTCGAGATGAACTCATATCCGTGTACGGCAACTCTTCACCATCCCAGGCGACTATTTACCGATGGATTTTGGAATTCAAGCGAGGAAGGACGAATGTTTTTGATGAACCCCGCACCGTAAAGGGGAGTTACATTGAAAAATAAAACTTAAATGAATTCAATCGGATAACTGGAAGTGTGTTTTCTCAACAATTTTGGATTCTACTACGTACATCTCTCCATGGCTCCATGGTTACATTAGTGATGGTATGCTATTTTAACGGATTCGAAGGATATATTGTGGGAAAAAATTTAATCTAAAATCCCTCATTTAGTATGCATTTTCCTATAGAGGTTATTAGGGGAATCGGATAGAGTAGGGTGGTCGATTTTTCCATCGTTTTGTGATAGGAAAAATAAATTAAAATCGCATCAATCGATGGCTGTCACTTTTGAACATTGGCAGCTAGAGCCTTGAATGTTGAAAAAAATATGGACATTGTGGTGCTCTACAAGTCTGCCAACTTTCAAAACTTCGCTCAAGAATTTCCAAGTTATGAACAATTTTCCATTAGAAAACTTAAAATTGCTATTTGGACAGCCGTCCTTCCCAAAGGAAGGACCGTGCAATTTGGAGGAGATGTGAGCGCCAAGTACCTCTACTCTCTACAAGAGTGCCAAATTTCAGAAAGATCGAGAAAGGTTCCCAATTTATCGATATCGAACGATTGCCAAACATAAAAGTGCGAGATAATCGCACTTTTATGCTAAATATCGATCATACAGAGTGCAGGGGTCTACTTAAATATCGATCATACAGAGTACACTTTAAAAGCAGACAAGACTGATGGCAGGTTTCACCGAGGAGATTATCATATGAAGTGAATTATGTTTCATTGTTTCGCTTGGGAAATGCTGTACATTTTGCTGTACATTTCCCAATGCTGTACGGCAGGTCAAAATGCTGTACTGTACAGCAAAATGCTGTACGTCTGGTCAGCTTATCTTAATACATTGCTGACGCAAATTCATCTCGACTATCATTTTCTTCTCGCCATCCATTTCATCAATTTCCTCCTGATTCCATTTAAGTGCAGGCGACTACATATTTGAACTTGAGAATATCGTATCTCTTGAAAGGCAGTCAACTGAGAAATTGATTCCATCCAAATGTGTAGAAATAAACGGAACTAAGTGTCTTATCCTTTTGTATTGACTATATAGACTTAGACTAGATTTTCTTCTTGTGTAGGTTAATATTGATTTTATGAAAAGAATAAAAACCTACGCAAAAAAAAATACACTGAATAAATTTTTTTCGTGACAACTGCGAGAGTTAGTCAAAAACGCGATGTAGTACCCTTAAACGGTGTTCTAGTTAGGAATAAATGTATGCTTCCTTCCAGTTTGACCCACTTTTGTTGATAGAATGATGTTATACGTTGTTGTAGATTTGCTGTGTGAATTAAACACAGTCGGTAGTTCCCAAGAAATTTATTATTTGATTGATATGTTTATTAATATAGGTAAAACACAAATTGATTATTATGAGCAATCTGGAAGTTCAAAAAGGACAAATTATATGACTTTTGGGGTCGTTCATTATGTAAATTTACACAGGAATTCCCTATTTGGAATAATATTTACTGGAAATATGTATTTCCACGTAATCGTTTTTATACTTACTGTATATTGGAAATAGTGTTTTCAAACGAGTGAAAATTAAATTAAACTTATTTTCCACATAAATAGTTGCTACTTAATATGGCTGTGTTCGATAAGAGCTTCACTGGCAAAATTTAAAATGTTTTTCTGCTTGAAATTAATCTGAAGAAGATGATAGCAATGAAAAAGGAGCTGGCTGGTTCAGGGTTCTATTCTATTACATATACGCAATAATTACTCCCTTCGTGTTGTAAATAAGTATCTTATGTATATGAAAATAAATGTTTAAAACTTAAAGCATAAATGTATCTACAATGTATAATTTCTGCAAACAATGTTATGTCTACAATTAAGGCATACATATTATATTTAATGACAACTTCATATTACGGAGGTTAAATTTACACAAGTGTAGTTTTACTATACATTACATACTTTATGGGAAAATTCACCTCGACTTGTGAAGTAACGTGAGCTTATGTATATGGACATTATAAAGAATTCGAAACCACTATAAATATTTCGTTGATAATTTATTTTTCTCACATATGCAATATAAAATTCTGCTAAGAAAATAGGAGAAGAGCAAGATTTTGTAGAATGTTGTGTGTGTTAGGTTGTGTCCTCAATTGTCACGTAGGACATGGCAAAGCATTGTGTAATGAAGACTTTTCTTAATGACAAAACTGTATCGTTGTTTTGTCTTAGTAGAGCAACGAGATTGCGCACAATACATACTACAGGAAAATCCTCTCTACAATGGATTATTTTCATCGTAACACATTAGAATGCTTTGTTGTGGAAAAACTGTCCATTAAAGAAAGATAAACTCCTGGCTTAATTCGACTGATTCAGCTTTTTGTGTTTGTAATAGGGATGTTCATTATAGAGAGGCCACATTTGCACTGAATGAGACTAAATTTAAATCGGGACTTTTTAAAGTTGTCCGTCATGAGGGGTGTTCGCAAAAAAAGGTTTCACCGCAGTAGGCATATAATGAAAATGTTCTGACATTTTAAATAATGTTATTAGGGCTCTATGGGATATATAATCATAATTTATTGATATATGTACAGGGTGGGCCAATTACAAGTTCGTATTTAAAAATGCAATAAAATGAACAACATTAATTTTTTTTCCATGTCTTATGGCTTTATTAGAAAGTAAGTAAGCTCCCATTATTGATGGATCACAACTTTATTCAAGTGGCTGCCCCGGCTGGCGTCGCAGTAGCGCATTCTGTCACACCAATTTTCCAAGACCCTGTTGATGGTTTCAGGCTGCAGCTCACGGATTGCTTGGATGATATTGGCCTTAAGTGCTTGAATCGTTTCTGGATTGTTGGCATAACATCGGTCCTTCACGGTTCCCCACAAAAAAAAGTCCAGAGGTCAAATCGCACTCCGAGGCGGCCAATTGACATCGCCAAGACGCTGATAACACGATTTGGGAATTTTGTGCGTAAAAGATCGATTGTGGCATAGCGCGCCATCCTGCATGAACCACAGGTTATCCAAATCCATGTCTTCAATTTCAGTAAAAAAAAAACGGATAACATGGCTCGGTAACGCGCACCGTTGACCGAAACGTTGTTACCAGCCTCATTTTGAAAAAAAAAAAATGGTCCAATGTTGCCACCACTCCACAATCCGCACCAAACTGTCACTCTCTGTGGTTGCATTGGCTTCTCGACAACAACGTGCGGGTTTTTCGAGCCCCAGATGGGGCAATTTTGTTTATTAACGTAGCCGCCGAGATGAAAATGCGCCTCATCAGGAAAGATCATTTTTCGCCCAAAATCGTTGTCCAATTCAAGCTGCTCTAAGGTAAGCTGACCAAACGTACAGCATTTTGCTGTACAGTACAGCATTTCGACTTGAAGTACAGCATTGGGAAATGTACAGCGAAGTGTATACAGCATTCCCCATGCCACACAACGACTCACTATAGAATATAATAAGTTCTTCGGTGAGCCTTGTCTGCTTTTTTTGACTCCTGTACCCTGTACGATCGATATTTAGCGAAAGCATCGCAATTTGATGTTTGGCAATCGTTCATTCTCGATATCTCTGGAACTCTTCTCGATCCTTCTAAAATCGGGCAAACTTGTAGAGGTACTTGGCGTTCACATTTGCTCCAAATGACACGGTCCTACCTTTCTGCGTTCGGAAGTTACGGCTGCCTAAATCGCAATATTGAAGTTTCTGAGTGGAATTTTTAAATTTTGCAGACTTGTAGAGCACCGCACTGTCGATATATGGTGAGCGTTCCCCAGCTTCAAAGTTGCAGACGTCGAAAGATTAATTAATTTATTTTATTTTTCCTACCACAAAACGATGAATAATAAGCCACTGTACTCCATCCGATTCCTCTATCAACCTCTATAGGTAAAAGCATACTAAAGAAAGGACTCTGCCAGGGGTTTTTAAATAAAGTTTTGTTTTTCCACAATGTCCTTAATCATGAAGAATTGCATATTTTCCTCCAGAAATATCGCAACCACGATATGCAACCCTTCCACTGCTTTGGAGGTTCTCCGTAGACTCCACTCCATAGCTACATCTAAAATGTACCAGAAAACCTACCATTTTATGAGTACTACCTATATAATCATTTTCGAGTACTCTTCCCTATTATAGCTTTTCGTGTGCTTCAAATTCTGATTTTTTGTCAAGCAGAACCAGTGGTAGATAGATTTTCAGAGGAGGAGGGGATCAGCACAGGTGAAAAGCATTAAATTGAGAAGTTCTAAATAAGGAATTTAAGGTATAGTCATCACCATATTGTGTCTATGTTTTTCTACCGAATAAAAATGTCCTTTGAGGTCTGCTGACGAGATCAAAAAATGGGCCGTGGCTTCAAGTTTTTGAAATTGTTTCAATTCTGCTGTTTAGCTAAAATTTCGAAAGAATTGGTTTGGCTCTGTGAAGCAAATATTGTACGTTGAACAACGTGGGACTAACTACCATGTTTCATAATCCCCACCTTAATTTTGGTATACTTACTTAATCGAAGTTGAACTAGAGACTTCTGAATGATACGCGGAAGCTTGATCCCATCAGGCGACAAAGCATCTTAGGAAGAACTGTGAAGTGTATAGCATCGTCTAAAATTATCAATATGCAGAATACGCTCTGAACTTTGAAATATCGATCCTGGAAGGTTGTGGGTGAACTTAAAATTGAATGTTCGTCTGCAATACCGAGCGCAAACATTAAGAATCGGTAAAAATGGGCCACAGTGAGTGGTTAATCTGCAGCGTACAATAATGTTCTTCAGAACGAGGAAGGACGCAGGACTTAAAGACGCTGAGACAGGGGCGAAGTAATACCGAAAGATGGTCCGGCGAATGAGTGATTGAGATGGTTTTGATTTTATTCGAGAAAATTTGTATATACCTGATACCTGATAGCATGATTGGTCAAGCAAGTTAGTACAACATGAACATATGCCGTAATGCCGCTCAATGAGAACCCTATTGTTTCACTAGATTATCTCACAATACTGATTTTCGCTACAATGTTAAGTTATCTTAGTAAATTCCAGCTGATCTGTTATTGTGGCAGTCGCATTTTCAACCGAAACATGCCTTCCCAAGGTTCTTCACATATTTCACTCGTGAGATATTATTCTTTCTCCAAATCGGCGTGAAGGGGAGGGGCTGAGGCTTTGCCTGAAAACCGGATTCCGCAAGTATGCGTACAGCATTGGTTCTTCTGGAGTCTGGTCAGCTTACTCTAAGGCCCAAAATGCGAAGCGATAATGAAGTGGATGGTCGTGCGACTTTAATTGCTGAGTCAATTGGACCTTGTAAAGGAATAATCCGAGATCATTGTGCATAAAATGTTTAACTGTTGAGATCGATGGCGTGTTGATGTTCGTGGATAGAGTGTCACACTCTGGGCTACAGCAGCCACACCGTACGCACGTACTGTGCGCACCGTACAACGACGGCGACCGTGAGTTTCAATTCACAATACATATCCCAACCTATTTCACAAATCATATACCAAACCATGGCACTATTGGCGGCTTCTGTATTTATCTTATCAACAATTAACCTTAATTGATCGGAGCCTAAATTAGAAATAAATTTAAATCTAGGATTGCCCAGTAAAATGATTAATTACATTATAATAATTATTCAAAATCAAAACCGACACCAAAAGCATACTAAACAATTTTTATAGATAAGGATGGCATTGACGATAATCCTCTTTGATCTCTTAGCTTAACATACATGTACATACATTTAAAAAAAAAGTACATTTTTACGTTGACCTAAAAATAAAATAATCAGGAAGCCCATTTCACATCGTCATTCCGATCCACAAAATTAATTGATCTTGAAAAATGACAGGTATGGTGATTCAGACTATAGTATCCAATTGACTATATTGACTATATGATACTGATACGGGAACATACGATTAGATCGCACCATGCGGTTCAATTGTGCGGCAATTATCAGAAACTCATAAAAAAATATTGTAGGCATGTTGATAAATCATTATGGAAGTTGTTGCATAGTTTTATTTTATTTTCAGCTGTTTTCTATTTTTTATTTTTTTTTCAAGATTATACACACACATATGGACAAAAAAATAAGTACATACACTCCTCTTAGACCATGCTATTCCTGATTTTGATTGCATTTATTATATTGTAATACCCCAAATAATCTAGTAATTTTAACAATTCGGATACAACAATGCGAAGAGACCCAAAAATCGAAGATGACCCTACCCTATTTTCTCAGTTCCTGCGCTGCCTCATTTCATAAAACGATTTCCTTATTGGGCATATATACCTTTTTTCCTTCAAGTTAACACATTTACGGACCCAATGGACAAATTTGCGAGCGAAATTGACGATTTTACGAATCAAGTTAACAAATTTGCGAAACAAACGAACTTTTTTTCGAGTCAAATAACTAATTTTGTCGCTGAAAAAAATGCTCTATTGGATGATTTTAACAATTTTGCGAATCAATTTAACAAATTTACGGATCAAATGAAAATATTTTCGGAGCAATTAAGCACATATGCGAATGAAGTAAACATTGTTTTGAATGTAGTTAGCAGCTTTACAGACCAAATTGACAAATTCGCGAATCAAATTAACAATGTTTCGAACCTATGTAAAAAGTGATTTTGTAAAACCTTGGAAAATATGGCGACAAGCATTTGACAGCTCCAAATGGTACTTTAAAGTTCCCAATATGACTTTGAAGTAACAGTAGCCACTGCATTGTACTAAATTTCACTATAAAGTAGCAAATCCTTCAAAAGTACAAAGAAATTACACGGCTACGGTTTTGTCACTTAAAAATATTACTTTAGAGTTGCTCAATGTAGTAGCAAAGTGTGGTACCGAAGCCTTACCATTCCCCCGCACTTGTCGAATATGTAGTAGGTAGCAACATTTCATTCACTACAAAGTTCCAACTACCACCATCCTGGACCGTCCCAAAAACTAATTTGCAGGATTTGTTACAGTGAAGTTAACATTTTGGTGTCTAAAACGTAACCGAAACTTAATAAAGTGGCGGTATCAAAAGAAGTGGTATTCGCTACTTAAGATGCTGCTTGGGTAGTATGTACAATCGTTAATCAAATTTTTAATTCATCAATCAAGTAAACTTCGATTAATGCAACTCCCTTCCGGCTGCGGCAACTGGCCCTATTGAAAAAGTGTTCGCTAAAGTAAAAGGATTTGCACGTCAAGAACTTGGTGATCTTACACGAGATCATGTTTTAACTGACTTGATTGCTCAAGGAGTGCAAACAGTAACTTCTACGGATTGTACAAACTTTGTATACTAGATATGATGATGCAACTGCCGGTTGCCGCAGCCGGAAGGGAGTTGCATTAATCGAAGTTTACTTGATTGATGAATTAAAAATATGATTAACGATTATACTTACTAGGTTCGAAACATTATTAATTTGATTCGCGAATTTGTCAATTTGGTCTGTAAAGTTGCTAACTACATTCAAAACAATATGTTTCCTTCATTCGCATATGTGCTTAATTGTTCCGAAAATATTTTCATTTGATCCGTAAATTTGTTAAATTGAATCGCAAAATTGTTAAAATCATCCAATAAAGCATTTTTTTCATCGACAAAATTATTTATTTGACTCGAAAAAATGTTCGTTTGTTTCCAAATTTGTTAACTTGATTCGTAAGATCGTCAATTTCACTCGCAAATTTGTCCACTCGGTCCGTAAACGTGTTAACTTGAAGGAAAAAAGGTATATACGTAGTAGAATCCAAAATTGTTGAGAAAAACACACTTCCAGTTATCCGATTGAATTCATTTAAGTTTTATTTTTCAATGTAACTCCCCTTTACTTCAATACAACGATGAGATCGTTTAATAAGATCCTGCATCCCTTTCAAAAAGTAGTCCGCGGGTTTGTCTTGAAAATGGTCCAAAACAGCATCTTTCAGTTCCTTCTCAGTCTCAAATTTTCGTCCTCGGAGGTCCTTTTTCAATTTTGGGAACAGGAAGTAGTCACTTGGGGCCAGGTCTGGGCTGTACGGGGGGTGTTCAATTTCTTCAAACCCGCATTTGACCACAGCAGCCTTGGCCACCGCGGCGGTGTGAACTGGTGCATTGTCGTGAAGATGCAGCACCCCTTTCGCCAGTTTTCCATACCGTTTCTCCACGATGTTGGCCCTCAATTGGGTCAAAAGATCTGCATAATATTTCCCTGTTATTGATGTGCCCTCTTCCTTGAAGTCAATCATTATAATTCCCTTGGAATCCCAGAAGATGGTGGCCATAATATTTTTCCGGCTCTGCTGCACCTTCGCCTTCTTGGGGCGCTCCTCATAAGGCCTCCTCCATTGCATGGACTCCCTTTTGGTCGTGGGATCATAGTAAAGGACCATGGTTTCGTCTCCTGTCACAATTCTCTTGATAATTGCATCCGAGTCGGCGCGACAGCTCCAAAAAGTCTTTCGAACATTTCATCCGCTGCTTCATTTGATCTGCTGAGAGGAGTTTCGGGATCCATCTTGCCGAGATCTTTCTCATCCCCAAATGGTCGGTAATAATTCTTTCGTCGGTGGTTTTTGATAGACTTGTCCTTTCTGCAATCTCTGATAACTTTAGCCGCCGATCACTCAATACAACTTCCTCGACTAATTGGACGTTTTCTTCGATGGTCTCAGTTATTGGGCGTCCGATGCGGGGTTCATCAAAAACATTCGTCCTTCCTCGCTTGAATTCCAAAATCCACCGGTAAATAGTCGCCTGGGATGGTGAAGAGCTGCCGTACACGGATATGAGTTCATCTCGAATCTGGGACGCCGTGTATCCTTTCAAAAAAAGGAATTCAATGACCGCGCGGTACTTGATCTGCTCCATTTCAAATACGAAATCAGAATGCGACACAAATAATTACCTAGCCGGGCCCTTGATTGCACAATTGAACTCATGTTTAGTCCTTTTATGACCGAAGAGTTGTTCTATCGAATAGCGGTAAAATGAATTCAATCGGATAACTGTAAGTGTGTTTTTCTCAACAATTTTGGATTCTACTACGTATATATATATTGAAAGTGACAAATAAATTATAAAAAAATATCAAGTAGTTAAAAATTCAAAATTTAAAAAAAATTTCAAAGTGTTTGAATAAGGATATGCCAAGAAATATATGAATGCATATAAGGTTGCTAGATATGTACCTTAACGAATAAGGGAACCTTTTAGGTAACCCTTAAGCGTTTGCTTATTGAGTGACTCTGAATAGCCTCAGTCACTTAAGGGTTCCCTTTAGTATAAGTGGAGACTATGAATTCCGCCCTTAAAGTTACTATCTTAAAGTTGTGTTAAAACACTATGGCCGGGTTTCTAATAGCTCTTATTCAGTACCTGTCGGCTGATTAGTCTTATCGCGTAGAGAAGACACATACCATATTTAGAAAGCTTTTCCATTGTATTGAATGGAATTTTTGTTTATTTTGCATAGCTACGCCATATTTTGCTTGTTTAAGCCATCATCTTAGATTGAGAAAATCATTGCGCACTTTCATCCAACAGCGTAAATAAGCAAAAGATAACATAACTATGCAAAATTAACAAAAAATCAATTCAATATAATGGAGAAGCTTTTTGAATATTGTGTGTGTCTTCTCTGGGCGATAAGACTAACCATTCTATAAGATCTACGAGAGAATGGGCCTATGGAAGTTAGTTTACGGGCCTTTCGACTTACACGGACAATGATCCTGTCCAAGAAAAACGCAAACGGATCCAAATTTCCCCTTTCGGTCACCCAGCAAAAAAACGTGTATTAAAACCAATGAAGTTTTTACTTTACTTCTAGTAAAAAGAAAATTTCTTTAAACGTATGAAGTTTGAATATAATTAATTAAAAATGTCATTGGGTCAAATACACTTTCATAGAATTTATGATTTCAGTAGTAATCGAATTATAAGATGCCCACATACAACTAATGCAATAAATTACTTAGAATGAAGTAAATAAAATTTATGGAAACTATGATTATTTTGCATAGCCTCTATGTACAAACATTTTAAGTTTGTATGGCACCGCGTATCAAGTAGTAACGATTTTAGAAACGTTGACAACATTCCATATCTGGTCTCATGGCAGTGTGAACGGACTGGCACGCAGGCGGACCGGGTTCGAATCCAAGTTTCGGCACAAGGTTTTTTATGAATAACAAAAATATAAAAATGTGAAATAAAATTAAATAACAATAAAAAATAAAAAACAACAGAAATTGAAAAAAAATAATAAAAAAATTAAAAAATTTTCTTTTAATTTTTTTTTTAAATAAAATTCAATGAAATTTTTACATAGAATCGATTAACAATCTCATTGTTATAATCAGATTTTCACTTGATATTTTCAATGATATTTCTATCATTGTCCCAAAAAGGCTATTTCATCGGCTCCAAATCATAGCCAAAATTTCATACGTCCTATGCAATTTTTCTTTAATAAAAGTAATTTTTTTTCTGGGTGTAACAGCTGACTATTGTGTCATCAGTCCCCAACGCGATATTCGAAATTGTATTTGATATTATGCACATGCGATACAATTTAAAGTTAAAGTATCAAGAAATATTATAAATAATTAACTCTAATAAAGATTAGAACAAAAAAAAAACTAAAAACAAAATGACGTACGGGAAATTTCAGGGAAATTGTACGCGGAGCCATCTAGGGGACGGGATTGGCAGATGATCCAAGTCATAGTCTGGATCAATTTCCAAGATTGTCATTTTGTGTGATATTTCCAGGAAATATGTAAATGATCCAGTAAGTCGAAAGGCACTTTACTCTATTCCTAAATGTAACTCTATCTAAAATTTCTTTTGATGAAATTACAAATTAGCCAAGTAAATTATCATCAATCAGTTAATCCAATTACTATAAAAATCAATATTCCAAATTAACCTACTTTCATTAAAAACGATTAAAACATTTTTTTTGCATTTATTGCTAATTCTTCCGCATTAAATGAAATCTGATCAATTCCGGATTGAATACATTACACGCATGATTTATCGAATAATCAACAGATAAATCATACTTTAACAACTCGTTCTCGTATATAGAGTGCTTCTAATAAGAACAGTTTCCGTTTAGAGATTAGCATCATAAACACACTACCTATGAAAACACGGCGCCTAAAAAACAAAGAAGTTTACGGTGCACGATTCACGCGATTGGAAAACACGCGTAATCGGAAGCAAATTTATTTACGCCCTTGGCGGCAAAATTCGAATTTTGAATTTATGCAATTTCCATTCGAGCAACAACTCGAACTGTTTGTTCGCAATTGATATGTTGATTAACTAACTAGAACGAGCAAAACAAACTATAGCAAACTCAATTCACTTGAGATCAGCATAAATCATATTAAAAAAATGTTGAAACGCTTAACACTTCATAATGTGTAAATCGGGTATAAGTTGCAAACTAAGAAATGTAATTATATTTTAAATTGCTTCAATTATGACAGTAAGACGTTTGCTAATTGATATAGAAAAGACCGTCAAATATTGTACGGTCAGACTGGAAAAAAGTCATCGACCATTTTGTTGAATAAAATCCATAATACACTTGAACTGACCTTCGCAACAGTACGTTTTATCTGTGTATAGTGGACTGGTGAATTTATAATTTCATAAATTCTGAAAAAAAAATCGTAGGTAAAACAAGACCGGCTTTGAATTTTCAGCGTGAAATTAGTGTAAGTTACATAACGGTTCAATGCCACAAATTAAATGATTAAAAATCAATGACCCCTAATTATTTATTATTATTGGATTGTGTGTTTGTCCGAGCAGATAAAAGAAAGGTGGTGCACGATGATAATTGCGATATAGGCTGAATATGCTTTCATAGTATTAAGTTCAAGGTGTGTATACGACTTTCATACACATCTGCTTAATAGCTTTGTTCAAATTTGAAGACTAGAGCCAATGAGCGCATTCAGCGAAGGGAATTAACTTGAATTGCTATAACAATTACTCGCCATCCAACACTTTTTTTCGTTCCTAGGCAAAATGAGAATCCAATAAATTGGAGTAAAATTGTTTTGCTACATTTTTCGTTCGCTGAATGCAGCCAATAAGAAATTTATTGGAACATGCCGGATAGCCAATAAATCTAAAAAAAAGTTTGAAGGAGACATGTATATGTCACCAACACTGGTCTCCTGAACTCAAAGGACGAGGGTGGCCCTGTTGCTTCTAACGTGAGTATCCGAATGACATTTACAATTTCAACACATGAAATATCTGTTTGGGATTTATTTATTTATTTATTTATTTATAATACATATATTACAACAGGTATAAAAATACCGAAAGCGTAACTTAAGATAAAGCAAAATGAAGTTTAATACGGAAAATAAGCACAAAAGAAAAAAAAACACAATTGGTAAGCAAAGAAAATTCAATTAAAACATAATGGAAAGAACAAAATACTAAAAAATTCAATTATAGGAAAGAAAAGATTAATAATTCAATAAAAGCAGGAGAAAAGAAAAAATATTTAAACTCAAAAACTAAAGTTTAAAAAAAAACGAGACCGAGGCTAATTTCGGGCGCGGCCGAAATTTGAATACCCTTCACTCTCCTCGGGCTAAAAGTTTTTTGGGGCAAACCTATGACTTGTATTTAATCCTTCCCCATTCTTTTCCTTCTGTTTTCGCATAATATTTGATATTGACAAATTCTGTGGCGTCGATAAAACAATATTTGTGTGAGGTTTGGTTGGAATAATTGGTAAAATAAAAAAAAATATCTCAGAAAACTTTATTGGGGGGATGCGGGAGCATGGCCCTATACTACGATTCCATTTGTTTTACTTTTTTTTTGTTTTGATAAAGACGCATTGAGGTTTTTTTTAAATTGGTGTAGAAAAAATGTTTCTTAGAAGATCCAAAATGGGGAGGTTGGGCTTGTATGGTAGCCCCATGACTCCATAGTCCGATTATTTATGGCATCAATTGAAGTGCACTTTTACTAGTTTTGGTTGAAAGTGGTGCACAAATAAAAAAGTTGTTCGTAGAAGAACTCAATTTAGGGGGTTGGCTTTGTATGATAGCCCCATGACCCCATCGTCCGATTCCATTCATTTTTACACATGTTTTGTGGCATCAAATGAAATGCACTTTTATGAGGTTTGATTGAAATTGGTGGACAAATAAAAAAGTTTTTCTTAGAAAAACTCAATTTGGGGGCTGGGTTTGTATGACAGCCCCATGACCCCACAGTCTGATTCCATTTATTCTTACATATATTTTGTGGCATCAATAGAAACACATTTGTGTGAAATTTGGGTCAAATTGATGCACAAATGAAAAAGTTTTTCTTAGAAGAACCTAATTTGGGGGGTTAGGTTTGTATGGCAGCCCCATGACCCCATGGTCCGATTTGATCCATTCTTACATATGTTTTGTGTTATCAATAGAAACACATTTGTGTGAAATTTCGTTGAAATTAGTAAACACATGAAAAAGTTTTTCTTACAAAAACCAAATTGGGGGGTTAGGTTTGTATGGCAGCCCCATGACCACACGGTCCGATTTTAGCGATTCAAACATACAAACTGCCTGCAATAAAAAGAAACATGTGTGCAAAATTTCAGCTCGATAGCTTTTAAACTGGCCGAGTAAAACGCGTAGCAACAGACGGACAGACGGACAGACAGACAGACGGACATCGCCCAATCGACTCAGCTCGTCATGCTGATCATATACACTTACGGTCAAAAGTATCGACTCAACCTAATAGCGCGTGTATTTGTACGTGTTTTTTGGAAAGTATGATAGTTATTCATAAAAGTCGTATGTCGTTTAAAAGTTCGAAACCTTAGCTACCTGTTTTAAATTATTGCCACTTGTAACAAAAAACCCAGAAAAATTGAAGTTTCAGGTAAAGGTCAGGTCAGGTAAACTACCCCTATAAAAGCGCCCGTAATCGGTTTCTCATTATCAGTTGCATCAGGAAAGTTAGGTAACTTACCTCTGAAGTAATTTCAATCACTGTTTTCTCATCAATGGATACGACGCCAGAATAGGCGGCACAAGTTGTAGCCCTATTGTCGGAGAATCATAGTCAGCGAACCGTCGCTCGCCGTCTTGGAACGAGTCAGTCTGCTGTCTCGAGCGTTAGCAGGAGATTTCGAGAGACTGGTAGCTTTAATTCGAGACCAAGAACGGGCCGCCCTCGATCCACTTCAGAGAGAGACGACCGTTTCATTGTAACAAGTACGTTACGAAATCGTTTCCTCACGGGTGTTGCTGCGCAGCGGAACCTAAGGCGTGTTCGCGGAGTAGCTGTCAGTGACCGCACGGTAAGGAGACGATTAAGGGAAGCGAATATCACTCCAAGACGGCCTGCCAGGGGCCCCAAATTGACTGCACGACACCGACAAGCGCGCCTCTTATTTGCTCGTAATCATCTTACTTGGAGCGATACGGAATGGAGCTCAGTATTGTTCACTGACGAGTCGAGAATGTGTCTGCATGGCAGTGACAGAAGATGTCGAGTCTACAGGCGTCCAACTGAGCGATTTTCGCAGTGCTGTTTCACTGAAACGGTTGCATACGGCGGCGGTTCCTGTATGATGTGGGCTGGCATTTCATTGGAGGGAAAAACGGATCTCGTATTCGTGCCCGCAGGAGGCCGAGGAGGAGGGCTGACAGCTGAGCGATACGTTACCGATGTTCTCCGTGTCCACGTTGTGCCCTATGCAGCATTTATTGGCGAGAACTTTACTTTGATGCACGACAATGCCCGGTGTCATGCGTCGCGCCTCACTCGGCAGTTCTTGAATGAAGCCAATATGTCGTCACTTAACTGGCCTGCGCGCAGTCCCGACATCAATCCCATTGAACACTTATGGGACGAACTCAAGAGAAGAGTCCGAGCCAGAAATCCAGTCCCTTCGTCCACTGAAGAATTAAAGGCAGCCCTATTAGAGGAGTGGAACGGTATTCCTCAAGATACCATCAGCAACTTGATCAAATCAATGCAGAATCGACTGGAAGCTGTCATTAGAGCAAGAGGAGGAAATACCAAATACTAAAATAATAAATACTTAACTTATTTTCCAACAGTTTTTGTTTTATTTGCCAAAAACCTAACCAAAATCCATTTTCATATTTGCTCATTTTCGCTACGTTTTCGTTCAAAGAGCATCAATTTTAAAAGTGCTCACCAAATATTGGTTAAAATGGTACCAACGTAAAGCTGAGGCCTTAAGCTTTTCAATGACATACGATATTTATGGATAACTGCTATACTTTTCGAAAAACACGTACAAATACACGCGCTTTTAGGTTGAGTCGATACTTTTGACCGTAAGTGTATATACATATTTTATATGGTCGGAGATGCTTCCTTCAATGCGTTACAAACTTCATGACAAAGTTAATATACCCTTTACTCTACGAGTGAAGGGTATAAAAAAACTAACAATTTAAAGCAAATTATATGTTAAAAATTAAATAGAAGAACCCAGTTTTTGAAGTAAAGTTTGTTTAAAAGAAAAAAAGGAAGAGGATAACGCACCAAGCTCCAAGCGATCGAAGTCCCGCGTAGCTCTTTTAAGTGGAAAATTGATGAAAGTAGCTAGCAAAGAAATTGGAAGGTCAAAAACCGCATTAGAACGAGTATTGTATAAAGAGAACCGAAACCTTACATCTGCAATTAGTGTAGAATCGACAAGACTATTGCATAGTTTGAAAAGGAAGCATTGATCAAGAAATGTTCTGCGTTTTTCCAAAGGAAGAAGATTTAGTAGTGATAGACGTTCAACATATGGACGACTTGGCAAGTTATATCGATATATTAAAGATTTCGAGAACTTTCTTTGTACTTTCTCTAAAGTTTTAATAGAATTATCATAAGTAGGAGACCAAACCACAGAGGCGAACTCCAATATACTGCGGACTAACGATATAAATAAACTAACAGAAGTATGAATCGACCGAAAATTACACGAGCAACGAATTATGAAACCATATAATTTAGACGCCCTGGTGACTACGTCAGAGACGTGTTCAGAGAATCGAAGCTTTGGATCAAAAATGACGCCTAGGTCATTCTTATCTGACACCACTTGTAGGGGAACAGCATTAATATGGTATAAATAAGAAATCGGATCGGGTTTCAATGAGTACACGATCACAGAGCACTTGGATACATTCAGTCTTAACTGGTTAGAGCTACACCAAAGAGCCGATAAATTTAAGTTCGATTGTAAAGCATTGCAATCGGCCAGGCATGAAATTGTTGAGAAAATTTTGCTGTCATCTGCATACAGCAGAGATGGGCATCAAAGGCAAGAGGGCAAGTCATTCACGAAGAATGTTAACAATAATGGGCCAAGAATAGAGCCCTGAGGCACACCAGACGGCTGACTCAAAGGAGACGAGATAGAGTTAAGGAAAGCTACTTTCGCAGTACGCTCATGGAGGTAGGAACATATCCATTTTATAACCAATGATGGTAAGCCAAGATCAGTTAGCTTCCATAACAAAATATCGTGGTTGACCGTGTCAAAAGCCTTAGCAAAATCGGTATAGATGACATGCACATCATCTTGCTTATTAAAGGATTTGGCAGTAAAGTTAGTAAATTCAACCAGGTTAGTTATTACTGATTTTTTTTTGCAAAAACAATGTTGTTCAGGACAAATAAGGTCACCGAAGTTGCTGTAAATATAATCATAAACAATCTTCTCCAGGATCTTAGAAATAGATGGCAAGAGGGATATAGGTCTGTAGTTAGTCACATCGGTAGAATCACCCTTTTTAGGTATAGGCACAACCAAGGAGGATTTCCATTGGTTGGGAAAAATACCTTCACGGAGGCTCTTGGTAAAAATAATGGCAAGAGGAGCTGATATGGATAAAGAAGTACGTTTTAAGAAAGAGGAAGGAATGCCATCAAGTCCAGAACAAAAATTATTTTTGGAACGCGATATAAGGAAGGATACTTCTTCTTCCATGCCTCGTTCTTTATACCGCTCCCATGGTTCCGCGTTGCTCGACCTGCGGTGTAGGCACATCGCCCGTTTTGGCGATAATTTGGAAGGATACATAGGAAAGTAATATAAGCGAGGAATGGGAGTCGTGCAAGGAGGAAGCGCTATAAGGGAGACTACAGGATAAAGAGTTAGGAATAGCATAATTGCTAGAAAAGTATGTAGCAAAGAGCTCAGATATTTCCGTAGGTGCAGTGGCAGTTATATTGTTGAATGAAAGTGTCGAGGTATTGTTTGATGAACATCGCATATTCTTAACATAAGACCAAAAGCTTTTACTTTCATTGCCTCTTAAACTATTTTCAACATTGAAAATATAGGAAGATCGTGCCACTTCTATAAGATTTTTAACCCTACTCCTGAGGCAATTAAATTGAGCTCTATCATATTGTCGTTTGAAACGCTTAAGTCTAGCATGAACGATCTTTTTCCTACGAATAAGTTTATGAATGTAGTAGTCTGGCTGGTCGAGCGGTTAGTGCGCGCACCTTCGGTGCACAGGCTCATGAGTTCGAATCTCACCGTGTTCCATTGTGTTTTTCGAACTTACGAGCTTGTGACAGACTATGATCTCACTCAGATGTTAAACGAGTACCCATTTATGGGGATAAATAACACTGCTGAGCGTGATGCTGATCTCATTACCTCATCAAAAAGCAGATAAGATCTTGGAAATAGGATGTCACTAACACATCCTGCGGCCTTAGTCCAATGTTGGATTGTCGCGCCTGTTATTTATTTTTTTTTAAGTTTATGAATGAGCGGAGTGAACCAGACAGGGCCTTTTCGAGGCTTGGAATAAGAAAGTGGGACAAATTCATATAAAATATGATACAGAATAATATAAAACACAGAAACAGCATATTCGCACTGAAGATTTTTTAAAATGAAATACCAGTTGATATCGGTAATTCTCTTATTTATAGAGTCATAATCAGCTTTGCGAAAGTTAAATTTAGGCTCATTATTACGCTGGACAGCTGCCGGCAGATCTATGCGTATATCGTGCAGAATAGCTGGATGATAGGGATCACAGGGAACATAAGAGGGATAGCCTCATAACCGGAAGCTCTCTATAAAATGTTCTGAATTGAATAGTATACGTCACTCAGATTAAAAGTAATTTGCGTGTATATTACATACAAACATGCAAATACTTGCCCTACATTTCCATTAATCGATTACACAATTTATACAATCGCTTAAAACGAATAAATTGCATGTTTTTAATTTTTACATTACACCGCAATTTAACCGACATTCAGTGCTGCTGACTGTTATGGCTGCCGCCGCGAGAATTGCGAGCGCATCAACAATATTAGTTAACTAACATCCATAAAGAGCCATTTGTTTTTAGTGCCATTTTTGCACACGAATCAACAAAAATCGACAAAATATGTACCTACAGCAAACGTCTGCTCGCCAATAGGAAAATCCATATTAGATTGTGTAATCTAAAATAATATTATACTAATATGTAGTGTTTATAATTACAACAACAAACTTGACCCCGATGATCAGAGGTGTGTGTTTTACGTTTTAAGCTTTGCGCCATATATCATGCACCATGGGACTATGGCGTTTATCAAATGATAATAAATGATTACCGCCATGCTGCGTTGTGTTTATAATAAATTTATTATTTGCAATAACAATGAAAAATTGCACTTGAATTATTGTTTAAAAAATGCGCAAAAAAGAGGAAAATGAATGAATTTTCATTTGAAATTTTCTAATTTGACATTATCGTCTTGTACAGATTAAAGGTCTAGTTCAAATTTACGATCGCCACATAGAGTGTTGTGCTGTGTGCTTTCGTTCGCCATATTTATATTTTAATGCCATATTGGTGTACATTTTGTCGGACATGTAAATGCGCTGTAGGTGATAATGATAATAATTATTTGGATGCAGGTTAAATGTTAAATATTTTGGTAGGCATTTTTTTGTAGATTCGAATTCTTTGAAATTTTTTATAGTGATAAGTAAAAAGTTGCAGATCTCTACAGAAAGCGAAAGGTACATAACCTTTAAAAAACATGGTAAAGTCACATATTTCTAAAATGCAATTACATAAGAGCAAAAGGTGAAGTGGTCAAGTTTCAAATCACAGATACATACCATATGTCTAATGCACTAGCCCAGGACTATAAACTTTCAGTCGAACCATTTTTTATACTCACTCTTTTCCCACAATACTGCCATATTCAGAGAATCTATAATAAAAACGAGGCTAATTTCGGGCGCGGCCGAAATTTGGATACCCTTCGCTCCCCTCGGGCTAAAGGTTTTTTCGGGCGTACCTATGACTTGTGTTCAGTCCTCCCCGCTTCCATGCTTTTCCTTGAATTTTCACATAAGTGCCGTGGCGAAGATTTATTGGTGGAAGCGGGGGACGTGGGTTTCTTATAAGAACCAAAAAGGGGGGGGGGGGTATGTTTGTGGCATCAATTAAAACACTTTTAATTTGGTGGACAAATAAAAAAGTCTTTCTTCCAAGAAACTAATTTGGGGGTTGAGTTTATATGCCAGCCCCATGACCCCATGGTCCGATTTAATTCTTTTTGCATATGTTTTGTAACATCAATAAAAATACATTTCCATGAGGTTTGGTTGAAATTTGTGTCCAAATAAAAAAAGTATTTTTTAGAAGAACCTAATTTTGGGGGTTAAGTTTGTATGGCAGCCCCACGACCCCATAGTCCGATTTCATTTATTTTCACGTTTGTTATGTAGCATCAATAGAAATATAATTTTCTGAGGTTTGATTGAAATTGGTGTGCAAATAAAAACGTTTTTCTTAGAAAAATTTGATTTGGGGGGCTAGGTTTGTATGGTAGCCCCATGACCACATGGTTCGACTCCATCTATTCATACATATGTTCTGTGTCATCAATAGAAACACATTTGTGTGAAGTTTGGTAGAAATTAATGTAAAACGAGACCGAGGCTAATTTCGGGCGCGGCCGAAATTTGGATACCCTTCGCTCCCCGCGGGCTAAAAGTTTTTTCGGGCGTTCCTATGACTTGTGTTCAATTCTCCCTGCTTCCATGCTTTTCCTTGAATTTTCACATAAGTACCGTGGCGAAGATTTATTGGGGGAAGCGGGGGACGTGGGTTTCTTAGAAAAACTAGAAACGGGGTGGGGGAGGATGGTGTACGGCAGCCCTATGATCGCATGGCCTTTTCATCAATTTTTACATATGTTTGTAGCATCAATTAAAACATATTTCTATGAGATTTGGTTGAAATTGGTGGACAAATAAAAAAAATTTTTCTCCAAAGAACCTAATTTGGGGGTTGGGTGCATATGCCAGACCCATGACCCCAATGGTCCGATTTAATTAATTTTGCATATGTTTTGTAACATCAATAAAAATACATTTCCATGAGGTTTGATTGAAATTTGTGTGCAAAAAAAACGTTTTTCTTAGAAAAAATTGATTTGGGGGGATAGGTTTGTATGGTAGCCCCATGACCACATGGTCCGACTCCATATATTCATACATATGTTTTGTGTTATCAATAGAAACACACTAATGTGAAGTTTGGTTGAAATTGGTGTATAAATAAAAAAAATTCTTAGAAGAACTTAATTTGGGGAGCTAGGTTTGTATGACAGCCCCATGACCCCATGGTCCGATTTGATCCATTTTTACGTATGTTTTGTGGTATCACTAGAAACACATTTGCACGAAATTTGATTGCAATCGATGAGAAAATTAAAAAGTTTTTCTTAGAAGAACATAAATTGGGAGACTAAGTTTGTATGGCAGCCCCACGACCCCATTGTCCGATTTGGTCGATTTTTACATATGTTATGTATCAGCAATGAAAACACATTTGTGTGAAATTTGATTGAAATTGGAGCATAAATAAAAAAGTTTTTCTAAGAAGAACCTAATTTTGGGGGGTAGGTTTGTATGGCAGCCCCACGACCCCCTTGTCGGATTTTGCCGATTCAAACATACAAACTGCCTGCAACAAAATGAAGCATGTGTGCAAAATTTCAGCTCCATAGCTTTTAAACTGGCCGAGCAAAACGCGTCGCAACAGACAGACAGACAGACGGACAGACGGACAACGTCCAATCGACTCAGCTCGTCACGCTGATCATATATATACATATTTTATATGGTCGGAGATGCTTCCTTCAATGCGTTACAAACTTCATGACAAAGTTAATATACCCTTTACGCTTAATAAGCGAAGGGTATAAAAAATCTTAAATGAACTTAATTTGGGGAGCTAAGTTTGTATGGCAGCCCCATGACCCCATGGTCCGATTTGGTCCATTTTTACATATGTTTTGTGGTATCACTAGAAACATATTTGTGCGAAATTTGATTGAAATCAATGAGAAAATAAAAAAAAATTCTTAGAAGAACCTAATTTGGGGGGTTGGATTTGTATGGCAGCCCTATGACCCCATTGTCCGATTTGATAAATTCTTACATATGTTTGGTGTTATCAATAGAAATACGACGCTCAACTTTGAGGCCTCATACAAATTACCCTTTCGCAAAATATTTATATAATTTGACAGATTTTCAATCCTTTCTTTATTTAGAATAAAAAAACCTCGATTTTGGGTAATTTTGTAAGGAAATTGATTTACAAATAAAATTTTCCCAATTTAATATTATTTGGCCGGAAATATAAAACATTAAATTTAAAAATGAAATAAATAAAAACTAAACGTTGATATTGAAAAAATGTGCTTGAATCAAAAAAATATAATTCTAAACTTAATAGAAAGTTCGGTTTAATGAATTAGAAGCTCTTTTATATACAAGAGGCACAGTTATCCATTTTGGGGTCCCAACACGGGTTTTCTTTCACTTCGCCTACTCCAGTTTTTGGAGTATATTTTAGAATTATTAACAATAAATTTAGTAATTTTTTCTCCCCGAGTTCCCTTGATTAATTCTAATTTAAGGTGACCAGACTCCCGAAGGCCCAATGCTGTACAGTGTACACAGTACACATACTTGCGGAATTCGGTTTTTAAGCAAATCCTCAGTCATACTTCCAGGTTCCAGGTCCGAGGGCAACGCTGCAAAAATGTTGTGAAATTCTATGATGCGCGAGAGACAGAGAGAGGTCTGAGCGCAGAGTAGGGCGAGGTACAGTATATGAGTGTACGTATGGACGGGCTAGAGGTGTAAGTTCTACAAATTGCCTTTCATAGACTCATCGCTGCGCTCGCATTATCTTGTTTCCCAGCAGCGCTACGTATCAAAAATGTTTGCGTATTCTGAAAAGCGCGACAGACAGCGAGGTCTGATCGGAGCGAAGGGCGAGCTATAGGATTTGAGTAATACTAAGGACGAGCCAAAGGTCTAAACTTTACCAATTTTTTTTTTTTATTATTAATTGCCTACCAGCGCTGGTCGCAAGGATGTTGGCGAATTATAAAAAGCGAAACAGATAGAGAGAGTTCTGAACGAAGCCAAGGGCGAGCCACAGGATCTGAGTAAATGTAACGATTTGCCTTTACATTGGCTCACCGCTCGCTGGAATTCCTAGACCTTTAGCTGCGACAGGCGTTTCAAAAATGATATCAATAGAAGTTCCACTTGATGGACCCAAGGCCAGAGGCAGACCGAAGAACACCTGGATGTGTCAAATGAAAAAGCAACAACAACGCATTGGTCTCGGCGACGACACGATCCAAGATAGAGAAATATGCTGAGAAATTATCGCCAAAACGGGCGATGTGCCTATACCGCAGGTCGAGCAACGCGGAACCATGGAGCGGTATAAAGAACGAGGCAAGGAAGAAGAGTTCATCCCCTATCAATCTTAATTTACTAAATGATTCACTTGGAGCTGATATCACTGGACATGTCAAAATAAGCTGAATGACCTTGAAGCTTTCGGTTCTTAGTCTGAAAGCCTCTCTCGCTATCTCCCCAAAATTTTGACCTTCAGAGCAATTATCAAGAAGAATTTGAATTTCACCATGAAGGCATTCAGGGGTCCCCTTTGAAATACAAAAATAAGTTTCGATCACCGCAGTTATGGCAATTTGGCTATTTTTTCCGATTCTTCTGTGGACTTTGAGATAAAAACGTCAAGAAGGATTTTGAACTCTCTTCGGTAAAATGAGGCAAAGTCTACTTCGGCTGTAGTTTGAGATGATTCGTCCAATTTTTTCGGAGCACGACGAGTTCTGTGTTGTTTATTTGTAGTCCGATTTAGGGTCAATATCTAATTTTCTTGCGAAAATTAGGGAGCTTTGCACTAACGCATTGATTTCGCTGTCGTTATTAATGTCTTCAAATATTTTATGGTACTGTGAGTGACTTTCATGGCGTCAATAATAAGGTCCTGCGCTTCCAAATTTTCAGTTAAATGTATCAATTTTAGCATTAGTTTAATGTTTTTATGCAGAATAGCTATGTTAATAAGTATGTACATTCAATTATGTACATACTTTTAATATTGCAGCTTTGAAATGTTTATATCCTTAAACATCGACAGGTGTTCTTTTGTAAATTTTTTAATGCCGAAAATCGCAATCCTACATATTCCCACTGAGGTCAAATTTGCCGACTGCAGATGAAAATTGTAAATGTTAGGGGGGTGAGACACTCCCCCCCCCCCATACCCTCCCTTACCTACGTCCCTGTGGGGAATGCTGTACATACATTTTGCTGTACATTTCCCAATGCTGCACGACAGGTCAAAATGCTGTACTGTACAGCAAAATGTTGTACGTCTGGTCAGCTTATTTTAATTCTATGTATGATGTCAAGTTTTGAAATTGAGTGCCATGCAGGAGATTTTTATGAGTTCGAAATGCAATCATCCTAATATGAGGAAGAATTTTGAGCCATTTTCCTGATTTGTCCTATTTTTGTCCTAGTAAATATTTTTTCCATAATTTTTGAAAAAATAGGTCCCACATTTCAAAAATAAACACATTTGTTATGAGCTGGTTGTATGGACACAGACTTATCGTCGAATCGACAACCAGCCATAAGAAATACTGGAGTTCTGGAAGTTACAGAAAGTTCATCCTTCGTCGTTTCGACGACGCCAATTTCCAAAAATCCAACTTGTCCTGCTTACTTCGACTAGCTGCAAGGCACCAGGCAAGTACATCGGCACCGTAAGTGCTGTACGAAAAATCAGCTCAAAATAATGAAAATTGTCAATAAAAACGAGATAAATGTGATGATGCGTAGTCGTTTCGACGAAGGATGACCTTCCAGGGAACCTGAGCACGAAAAAAAACATATTTTGAGCAAATTTTTTTCGAAGCATGATAGAGCCCTTTTTTATTCTTCCTTTATAAGAATTTTCATAAAATTAGCGCTACAGCATAATGCCGTGCCTTGACCAACTGAATCGTTTACCTACAATATGGTGGCGTCGTCCTCCATTTTTGATACTCTGTGGCGACCCTATGTACGGATTTTGGGGGCTTAAACCCCCCCCCCCCCCCCCCCCTCGGAAATTAATTGAGAATACAGTGATGAACAATACTACTTTTGACTTTATTTCTTTGTTTTAGTTTACAAGAACTAATACTATGGTCGGTGTTTCGACAATTCGGGGTTATTTTCAGAATAGCGACTAAACAATTTCTCCTTTCGTCGAGGGTATCTTGGCAGTTTTTTTTTTGATAGATTGGGTCGTTCCATACCGAAAGTGAAGGCATTTCGCATTCGTCATGTAAGTATTGGCTGAAGTGGTCTAACCGACAACCAAAGCAAGGGCCAAAACGGGCGACTTGTCAGCAAAAACCACGGTTTACCATTTGACAAAATTCGCCAATATTTTCCATTTTCGTATGTTCCAGCTCAATCTTTATTACCAAAATTATACGTATGAATTTTCTGCTGGTACTACATATCAAACGAAATTGATATCGAAAATGATACAAACCAATTTAATTTTGGGAGGGCATACGCCCTAGTCAAAATCTCACCTCAGTTGGAATTTGTCGAGGAAATTACAAGGCAGGAGGCAAGGCAGAATCTCAGGGACGACCAGTGATCCGCGGAAAATTTTAGCCATTCACCTGTAAATTTTCCCTCAATTAAGAGAAAAGTATTGTTCATTAAATTTTTATAAAAATTCGACAATAAATCCATGCTTTAGCAGTTGTTAATATTGTATCCATCTGGAGTCTGCGAGTTTTGAAAATAAGTGCCCTTAAAGAGGCGACCGTACGAAAATAAGAGTATGGTAGATCGGAGGTTCTCAATTAAAAATTCAATGCCTTGGCATTTCGAGCCAAAAAGAGTAGGCCTGTTCGGTACCGAGATTTCAGTACCGGGTTTCGGTTTTTTCAATACCCGGTACCACAAGCGGTTTCCCTGACTCAGGTTTTTTTTTCAGTACCGACGGTTTTTTTTAACCATACGTCGGTTTTTTTGAGTACCGGGTTAAAAACCGACTCAGGTTTTTTTTTTTCAGTACCGACGGTTTTTTTTTAACCATATGCCGTTTTTTTTTTGAGTAAAAACCGGTACCAAAATACCTGAAAAAACCGGCTCATGGTTGAAATGAATCGTTCCTTTTAACTTGGTACCAAAAAACCGGGATATCGGTACTTTAGAATATCGGGTCCGGTACCAAGCGACACCGGTTTTGTACCGGGATCCCGGTTTTTGGAACAGGCCTAAAAAAGAGGACACAGACTGGAAAAAAACAGCATGCCACCTAAAGGAAAAAGTCATGGCTATGGAGCGCCATGAGCGTTATTTAACGGTTTTCGGGGAATTCTGCGAGTTTTGTGCATCTCTCCTGGTGCCAGGAAACTAATGTCTCCCAGTTATTCTCGTATTAACAATGATCCTATTTTCGTTTTATAACATCAGTAGGTATGCAATAAACAATCCATAAAGCCCTTCCACATGTAAGCTTTATTTTAAAATTTGTATCAATACTTGCATTTATCCAATTTTTATATTTTTTTTCTCATTTCAGAATTACTTCATAATAGATACTCGTACGTGTGTATTCATATACATAACCCACCGCAACTACTGGACGTATTTATTTCTGAATGAAAATTGTAGCGCCACCACACACAGACTCTGATGATAACAATACGCGATTCTCATTACACGATGAATCTGTAAATGCCTCCTCTATTCGACATAAACTAACAAAACAGACAGAAATCTTGAATCTCATGGGAATGCCGCAATGCTAAAAAGATTGAGTAATCAATGGCACGACACAAGATATGTACATATAGACAAAATACTCAGTGCAAGCATTCGCCATTTACTCGCCGACATATTGCATAATTCTAGCGATGAGTATTGTAATCAGTTAGCTTTTTGTTCTTCTATTTTTAACAAAGAACGTGATATTTGTACGATTTGTTTGGCACATAATGTACAAATAAATTACTATAAACTAAAAATATCCGGGAAAGAGATTTTATCTTGAAATGTTGGTGTACGTTCCGAGTGAAAGACAAATGCAGATTAGAATGCACGAGTACGGTAATACAGGTGTATAAGTCAAGTGTCCTGATGATTATATAGATATTCATTGGGGGTTGTGATTAATGGGAATTTTTAAGCTTTAATCCAGGCTGTAAGAACTCAATTGATGATCTTGACTCTAGATATCTACTATCCAGATTCAGAGATCATAAGATTTATGACAGCGTACGTTTGTATCTTGCAATGTATAATGCTCCCGAAAGTACATGTATCGACGGTAAAACTAAAACCAATTTAAAAGTGTTATCCAACAAGAGGGTCTACCTACCGACGTTACCTTTTTGAGAAGTTTTTATAACCGATATCATGAAGAGCTAGACAAGACCCAGGAGCAAGTGAAATGTGATCTAAAGACCTACCGCTCATTTGTAAGCTCTAAATATATTTCGCGTTTACAAAAATCGCGTGAAGACCAACGCAAGTACTATTCCTAATGATAGAGCGAACCCCATAATTCCTAGATTCCTCTACTATAATTGCAGTGTCATGAGGGGCAAAATTAATAACCTTTTCCTTGATGCTAAATCATTCCATTTTAACATTCTTGCTTTCACGGAAACCTGGCTGAATGACTCTTTTAAAAATGAAGAGATTCTCGACTGCAATTGGTCAATATATAGGTCAGATCGTAATTATGAATTGACCGGTGTTTCTAGAGGTGGTGGGGCTCTCATCGCCATCTGCAACTCGCTCCCTAGTGAGCTAGTAACAACCAGCTTTAACATAGCTTTTGAACATGTATTTGCATAAAATCCCTATCAAAAGCCATTACCTCTATATTGGTGTTGTTTACATACCCCCTCGCACGGATGAAGATACATATAATGAGCACTGTGAAATAATTTCTTCTGTTATGGCTTCTCTGGACGACGAAGACAAAATCATTGTATTTGGTGACTTTAAACGTCCAAACATAAGATTCTTAGTCGACGATAATGATAATCAGCTTCTTCCTGTGAACCTGCTTAACAATACTGACTTTAACCTCGTCAGCACTTTCTATAGCAATGATTTGCAGCAGGTTGTTTCCATACCCAACCAAAATGGTTAGATCTTATTTTCACTAACTGCTATGACGAAGTTAAAGTTACTCCTACAATCGCCCCCGAGAATCTCTTTTCCAACACCTTACACCAATTTGCCCTTACAGTCGAGTTTTCTGCCACTGAGTTGTCTCTTACTCAAACGTACAATAGTGAAATCGTATATGATTTTTTGAATGCTGACTATGATGGCATCAAAAATTATCTTGATTCTACCGATTGGTTAACATATCTTTCCTCCCCTACAATCGATGATATCGTTTCTTCTTTTTATAATATAATATTCCACGCTATTGATTACTACGTACCCAAAATCAAGAAACGAAACACCCTTTCGGAGCCTTGGCTTGACAGAGATCTAAGGCAATTGAGAAATCGTAGAAATAAGCTCTATAAGTCCATTAAAAATAACTTCAACAATAGTGAAGATCTTAAGAAAAACTATGATGAGCTGGCCGAAAAATTTCGCATTAAATCTCACGATGCTTATCGACTATATGTAAATTTGATGAGAGAAAAAATTATCCATGAACCCAAAAAATTCTTTGATTTCGTTAATATAAAACGGAAGACTACAGGATTCCCTTCTTCCATGACTAAAGGACCCACGACCTCTTCTTGTCCCCACGAAATTTGTAATTTATTTGCTGATCATTTCCTGGACTGCTTTTCTTCAAGTTTAAACCCCAACTCCTCAAATCGTCCTATTGATAGCCCCCCAACTTCTTTGATCAATGGAATTGTTCTGACCCAGGATGAAATTGCTAGAGCTATCCAAGAATTGAAAGTCACTAAAGGGCCCGGTCCTGATTTAATATCTCCGATTTTCGCAAAGCAGTGTGCTTACCAGTTGATAGCTCCACTACACTTAATTTTCAACCAATTTCTTCAATTAGGATCGTTTCCGTCTTTATGGAAATCGTCTCATATTACGGCCATCTACAAAAGTGGTGATAAAAAATCGGTAGAAAATTATAGAGGTATCGCTATTCTGTCTGTAATTCCCAAACTGTTTGAAACAAATGGTCTATGATAAACTCACTCCATTTATCGATCCTTTGCTCAATGAACAACAACACGGATTTCGAAAAGGCCGTTCCACCACTACTAACCTCACAGTTCTTGTCTCCGATGTCCTCTGTCACATGGAAAGGGAATATCAAGTTGATGTTGTTTATACTGATTTTAGCAAAGCGTTTGACAGGGTCGATCATAAAATTCTGTTAGATAAAGTGTGTACCTTTGGCGTAACTGGACCACTTCTCAACTGGCTCAGATCCTACCTCCACAGCCATATTCAATTTGTAAAATTCCAGGGTCAGATTTCGAAGAGCATAGATGTCTTCTCCGGAGTTCCTCAAGGAAGCCACCTAGGTCCTCTTTTATTCAATATGTTCATCTCTGATATTTCATCCATATTGCCTAATATACGCCATCTTTTCTATGCCAATGACTTAAAATTATACTGCTCTATTAAAACGCTTGATGATGCTGAGTTTCTTCAATCAAATCTCCAATCCCTCGACCAGTGGTGTAACCTTAACAATCTCCACCTTAACGTCAATAAGTGTCAGGTTGTTGTTGTTGTAGCGGCGCAAGAGAGGGGGGGGGGAACTTGTATCATCATTCATAAATCGTAGGCATCCTCTCCTCAAGGTCAAGACCTAAGAAGATCGCAACTTCGATGGGGTTTTCCCATAGTGCGATAGGTGTTAGATGCGTAGGTGCGGCAGTGCAGTCAAATATATGATCCACGTCGTGTGGGCTGGCTCCACATGCTGGACAAATATTTCCAATGCTGTTGTCAATGCGTGACCAAAACGAATTTAGTCTGGAGCAAAATCCAGAACGAAGCTGAGCCAAGGTGGTACGTGTGGCTCTCGGTAGTTGTTGTTCGTCGGCTGAGATGTCGGGTGGTCGAGCGCGAAGGACGCGGTTTACGGATAGCCTATTTGTGGCTTTGGTTACCTCGCTGGTGTGCAGTTGATTTAGGGCCGCCTTATATATGTTGGAGTTATCGAGAGGAACTCGTTTAAACCTTTGGACTTCCCTTTCCATGTCCCTTAACGAACGTCTTACATGACGTGGTGGTGGGGTTGTGTCCATGAGGTCATGATTTGGGTGTAAGCTTCGATGACAACCAACAAGATATTGCTTAGCCAGGAGATCATTGTGTGCCTTGAGGTCTAGCAGCTTGGTTTCTTGGTGAAGGTGGTCTTGCGATGACATGCGAACGCAACCAGTAATGGTACGCATGGCTGCATTTTGGCATGTTTGAATCCGTTTCCAGTTGGTTTTGCATAGGGTATTTGTCCATATCGGTGCTGCATAATTTACCACAGAACGACTGACGGCTTTGTAGGTGGTGAGTAAAGTTTCCTTATCAGTGCCCCATTTGCTGCCAGCAAGGGACTTCAGGATCTTGTTTCTGCCCTTCATTTTGTCACTAATGTTGTCGGCATGGGTGTTGAATAGGCCGTGATTATCAATTGTGACGCCAAGAATTTTGGGGTGACGGATAGTGGGAACTTCAGTGTCATTTACTCTGATGTTAAGCCGTTGGTTGAATTCTTTGTTGTATGTGGTAAAGAGGGTGGCCGAAGATTTGGGCGCTGATAGCATTAGGTTCTTGTTGTTGAAGAAAAGGTTGAGCTCTTCCAAGTAACCGTTGATGAGATCGCACATGTCGGGAATGTCGTAGCCAGATGTCATTATGGTGCTGTCGTCAGCATAGGATACAATGTCTATTCCTTCGGGTGGGGTGGGAAGCCCTGACATGTATAGGTTGAACAAGGTGGGGGAAAGTACCCCGCCTTGTGGTACGCCTTGTTTTATCCTTCTTAGTTTAGATTTCCCATTTCTAAACTCGGTGCTGGATTGACGTCCGGCAAGGTAGTTTGCGATCCATTTGACTATATGCGGCGGTGTGGATGAATTGCGGAGATCCGTCAGTAGGAGCGAGTGGTTCACCGTATCAAACGCTTTCGATAGATCTAAAGCCACAAGAATGGTACGCTTAAACGGCGGGGCTGGTTGATCCCATTGAAGACCTTAGACATGATTCGGTCTAGTGCAGTGGTAGTGCTGTGCATTTTTCGGAAGCCGTGTTGGTGATTACCGAGTTGTATGTGCGTCGCAAGAGTCTTGTGAATCAGTGATTCCAATATTTTCGCCACAGGGGATAAAAGCGTGATTGGTCGGTAGGATTCTCCTAAGGAGTGTTGTTTACCAGGTTTGGGTAACTGTATGATACGGCCTCTCTTCCAAATTTCTGGTATGATGAATATTCGTAACGACAGGTTCATCGTGGCAGTGATATACTCTATGGCCGGTGTGTCGAGGTGTTTGAGCATGATCATTGCTATACCGTCTGGACCAAGTGCTTTTGAATTTTTGGCATTCTTTATGGCCATTGCAACTTCTGTAGAGGTGATTTGGAGATGTTCATCAACTTTAGTGTTTCGGATGTCTCGTGTGATTTTGCGCTTGAGTTTATCCTTAGTTGGGTGTTCGACGAATTGTTTGTTGAATAGGTTTGCGCATTTATTATCGTCGCTCACGGTTGAGTTACCAAACTTGATAGAAACCCTCCCTTGAGTTTTAGTGGGGTTGAATAGGTTTCTAACCGTGTTCCAGAGTTTGCTCACACCAGTGTTTAAATTTAGTTTTCTGAGATGTGATTGCCATATGCCTCTCCTGTGGTCGTTGACCTGTTTGACTATGATGTCATTGAGGTCGTTTATCCGTGGGTCACTTGGGTCTGCACTTCTGAGTTGATCCCTAGTTTTTGCCAATTTAGCCGCAGATGTTGGGAAGTTGGGTTTTAGGCTGGGAATGCGGCCTGCTGGAATGTATCTCTTAGCTGCACTGAGAATAATTCGTCTAATTTGTTTTTCAGCCATACGTACATTACTTGGGGCGGTGAGACTAGCAAAAGCCTCGTTGGTGAACCTTTTAAAGCTGTCCCAGTCAGCTTTGTTGAAGTTGGTGTACGTCTTCTTATCGGGATGGATGAATTTCGACGGCATATCGAGAGTCAGAATAATTGGCAGGTGATCAGATGATGTTGTGAGGATTGGTTCCCATGAGATGTCATAAATAAGTCCAGGGCTGGCGATGGAAATGTCAGGTGAACTTGTGCAGGATCCAGTGATACGGGTCGATTTATCGTCATTTAAAGGGCAGAAATCCGAATCATCCAGTTGGTCGGCGATGGTGTTACCTCTGGTGTCGTTTTGGAGGTTGGAATGCCATAAATCGTGATGTGCGTTGAAATCACCAAGTAGGATATTGTCCGTTTAATAGAGGGCTGATATTGACTTTGTAACCTGTGGGACAGCTGGAGACAGGTGGAATATATATGTTGTAGATTTCAAAGTCAATATTTCCTGATTTGACGATTATCGCTTGTTGCTCCAAGGTGTCATCGGCGGAAGTGACATCAACTACGCTGTATGGCAAATTATTGTGGATGAGGAAAGCCAAACCTCCTCCTGCGTTCCTAGCTCGGTCTTGTCTGATGACATTGTAGTTCCCGTATGACCTGAGTGAGTGACTAGAGTAGACTAGAGTTTGGTTTCCTGTACTGCCGCTATTTGGATGTGGTGTCTGTCCATGAGTGCTGTTAGTTCAGCGATTTTGTGCTGGAGTCCATTACAGTTTAGTTGGACTATCCTCGTGCTGGTGTAATTTGCATCGACGATCCGTGGAGCTGGGGTTAAATTGGGTGGAGCGGGCCTCACAGCATTTGCAGGGGTGGAAGGTGATGATGGTTGGGAACCTTGGTTAGGCGGCTGGTGATTGGATGAGTTTTGCCTTCTGTTTCCACACCTGATCGCTCTGTAAGATGTTGACCATTGATTGGTGTTTGTGAGTCCTGAACAGTTCTTGAGGTGGACCCATTGTCCACAGCATGTGCACTGAACTGACGATTGGACATTGGACCAAATTCTGTTGGCGCAAACCGAGCACATCCATTGACCAGGATTCGTCTCAATGCCGGCACGTATTAGCAGAATGAGGAGCAGCTGGGCCGGCCAGAACTGCTCCACAAAAGAAAAAAACGGTGAATGAATGATGATACAAAGTATCCGACCACTTCTTTCGTCGAAGGGGGTCTTTGCGACTCTTGGCCATGCCTTGGGCATGGGTCGTTCCGGGACGTAGACCCGGTCGCAGTAGGAACGAATAAGTGTCAGGTAATAAGCTTTTCTCGAAAAAATCAAATTTTGTCCATTTCCTACCATTTTAACAATGCTATTTTGAAAAAGGTTGACCATATCAAAGACCTCGGTGTAGTTTTGGACCACAAAATGTGTTTTACCCTCCATTACGATAGTATCTTATCCATGGCTAATAAACAGCTTGGTTTCACCAAGAGCACGCTTATGAGTTTAATAATATCTGGGTTACTAAATCTTTGTATGTTACACTAGTACGGCCCTTACTTGAATACGCTTGCGTTGTTTGGAGCCCTGCCTTCGAGATTTACAGAAATAGATTCGAATCTATTAAAAAACAGTTCATTCTTTTCGCTTTAAGAAACCTTTTCGATCCTCGCGATTTTCAGAATCTTCCGTCATATACATACAGGCCTCAGCTTTTAAATTTAATGCCTCTTTCTTGTAGAAGAACACTACTTTCCACCTGTTTTACCTTCGACATTATTAGTGGTGTCATTAACGTCAATTTTCTCTCTGAAAGAATCACCCTTAATGATCAACCCAGACGTACAGCCCTACTTAAAGAATATCAGCACACCACCTTATATGGTTATAATGAACCCGTAAATAAATGTTGTCGTACTTTCAATGCTTATAGTGCCCATTATTCCCTTGGCATAAATAAATCCTCCTACAAACATAAGTTGACCCAGGCCCTGCTATTATCCCAACAAAACCCTATATCCAATCCACTATTTTAAGTTTTGCTTAATTGTAATTGTAATTTTGTTTATGTAAATGTAAATAAGAAAGATGCATCTGGCGGAGAATCCTGCCCATAAATTTCATTGGAGAAGTGGTTATATGGAAATATTGAAGCTTGTTAAAAGATGCATCTAACATGGAATTCTCGCAAAAAGGCTACATCGTTGGACGTCCAGAAACACACAAGGATTTGCCGTATACAAAAGAAACTAGAACGTTTTATCTCGATTATGGTACGATGCAAATTGGTGCTTTCAGACGAACTACTCGAATAGGTGACATGTCACTGTCTTTAGTGCAACACAGTGTCGAGTATAATCTAGCAAAAGATAAGGTCATAAGAGGTTTTTTGTAGAACATTTTTAAGTCTATCCGATGATTTGCCAATGCTCGTAACGTTCAGCGTCTAGGTGGTCAATTTTGCTAAAATTACTTTCTCTCCCCTCTCTCTATTCTTGCGTTGTAATTTTATCAAGACATAGTAAATACACTGAGTCGCAGTCAGCATTCAAAAAAGTTTCTTTGACCCATAGTTGCACTATCAATTCGTCGAATAGGATGCTTAGTACTTCACTCCAAACCAGAATTAAGCTAACTTTTGTTCTCTCCTCTTCCATTTCAGAATTCGCCGTGACAACAACAAACAAAATTCTTTTCTACGACACGAATTGGTCTCTCATTACCACGGCCGCTCATCAATTCGACGAACTTACGGCCATAGCTTTTGACGAAAGTCAAGAAGAAATTTTCTTCAACGATCATCAGCACAATAACGGCAGCATATTTTCGGTGAAACTGTCACGCGAAAATAACGATAATCATCAAACTGAACGAATCCTATCGAAAACACGCAATGAATCTATAGCCGGAATGGCTTTTGATCCGGTCGATCGTTACTTATACTGGACGGATATGCATAATCAGAAGATTTTCCGCATGAGCCAGAAAATCGAGGAGCTGAATCCTGTGCCAGAAGTGGTTATGGACTTCTCCGAAACCAATGAGCTTCCCGATGGCATAGCAATTGATTTTTGTCGTCAAATGATCTATTGGACGAATTCGTATCATAAAAATGCAACGGTATCGCGAGCTTCGCTAAACGGCACGCAGCATCGTGAGGTGTTGAAAAGTGGTGGATACTTGCCGCATGGTATTGTGGTGGATGAACATTCGCGACGCATTTTCTGGGTGGATGATCAACGCGGCATTCACTATTCCATCGAGAGTGCCAATTTGGACGGAACGGATCCTAAGACTGTGTATCGTGGCAAGAATGGATCACCGATGAGTTTGGCCGTGACCCAAAGTCATATCTTTTGGACTGATACGACAGATAATGTTATTTGGAGTATCCCGAAAAATGCCGACAACGAAACGGAAGCATTAAAAGTCCTGTCGTTGCCCGATGCACCGAATGGCATAGTTGCGCGTGTAGGACTCTTTCAAAAGCTCGAGAATAATGCCGATTGCAAGAATCAAATCAAGAAAATTCGATCGTATTTGCTGTCGCCGAAAATTTTGGATTACACAAAAGATAGGGAGACAATACGTAAACGTCGTGAATATTGTTTGCATCGTGGCGACTATAGTCCGTTGAGTGGGGAATGCGTTTGTAAGGTGGGCTATACAGGACGTCGTTGTGAAGTCGAGGATTGTCATAATTATTGCGTTCATGGAACGTGTGCCATGAGTTCGGCTGGCTTTCCGCACTGTACGTGTCAGGAGGGTTTCTATGGTGAACGATGTCAATCGTCGAAATGTACGAATTATTGTCTGAATGACGGTCGGTGTAGGATAAGGGATGGAAAGCCAAGTTGCGATTGCACTGATAGTCACATGGGGTTGAGATGCGAGACGAATATTACGGAAGTTTGTTTGATGTACTGTAAATACGGGCAGAACAATACAGAATGGATTAAGCCGACCGAATGTCCTGATACGTAAGTATTTTTCGAATCAAACATATCAAAATATTTTATTCCTTTTTCAATTTTCAAATGTTTTTCAGATGTGACGAACAAGCCCTTGTCGATTTCAAACCACGCAAATTTGCCGTTATATCCGAAGAAACATGCCGTCATATCAACTATACGCAAATAATTGTCATCGCTGGCGTGGTGGTGGCCCTTGCATTGGCTCTACTGATTGCCGAATCAGTTCGACGACTCTACAAGCCGGCACGTCCGCGTATCAAAAAACGTTTTGTTGTTCAGAAAAATATAACACAAACACCGCTTACAAGTCGACCGGTTGCTACCGAACAATGTGAGATAACAATTGAGAATTGTTGTAACATGAACATTTGCGATACGGTAAGTATGGTTTTGGGTTTATTATTTATGATATTGTCGCATTAGGGATAAAAAGGAGTGGTTAATTGACGAATATTGTCATTGGGATATCTGAGCATGAGTCGATTAAAATATGAATTGATGAGATGTGCAACTTATTTATAACAAAAAAAAACAACATTGACACGTGGTATAGTATGGCCTTTCTGATAAATACTATCCTCCAATGACGAGCAATGACATTGAAAGGAAGTGACTGGTGTCTCACGTCATGATTACCAGTAATGCGAAGCCCATTAAACAAAGATATTTCTCTCTATCACCCGGTAGTTCAGAAACTGATGTATGACGCACTCGATAGAAAAATACCTGAGATAATTAAGGAAAACAAAAGCGGATGGAACTTTTCAGTGCAATTTGGCCACGATGTCACTGAATGAAGTTGTGGGGAAGAAGTAGGGCATTCGATTGCTCAATCAGTATAGAAGACACTCTACCTCTAAATTACCGAAGTGTGGGTTCGAATCCCACTATCACCATGGATGTTTGTGTTGTCTGTCTAAAACTGCACCGACAGCAGCCGGTTCTTCGATGTAAATCGACCCTGAGCTACCCGTTGTTACGACGGCCAAGAGCTGCCAAAACCCCTTCGATTCTGGAGAAGTCCTGAATCGCTACAACAACAACAACAACTTAGTGAAGTAATGATTGCGGAGGCTTTTTCGTTGCCACTCATTCGGTTATTGCTGGCAATGACGCATTCTATGCGATTCATCTCCGCTCTCAATTTGAAGGATGTCTTTTACAAAATTACCGTTAGACGACAAATTTCATTTGAAATTATCGGGATTTCTTAACTGACAGATACGTAAGTTTCTTTATTTCAAGAGGAATAAAGTACCTTGGCTATGTGGTTAATAATGAGCTTATGACTCTCTCTGACCAGAATTAAGGTGTACCCAGAGTACGAAAGTGCCAAACACAGCCAGCCGTCTGATGTAATCACACCGTGTGAGTTGCCGCGAGATATACCAATCCTAGGGCATCCCTTCCAAATGTCATCTGAAACGGATTTTTTAAGTTTACGATAAAAGCAACACAAAAGCGGATTTGTTTGAATAGACATTAATCAGCCTAGTATTAAGAGACGCGGGAGCGTCTCGCCAGAAAAAGGGAAAAACAAGAAGCGCACACTGGGTTTCTTCATTGAATAGGCTGCACCCTTCCTGACAACTAAACGACATTCTGTTTGGCCAAAATGCTCAGCTCGTCAATCTCAATCTCTACGATCCTTGAATTGGCCGTTAAAATATATGCAATAAACGGAAAATTTTCCAGGTCCATTATCTTGTCAGATTTAGAGTCAGATGATGATGAGATGCAGAAAATTACTCAGGCCTGAGTAATTTTCTGCATTTTCCTGAAGAGTCCTTGATTTTATTCTAGGCAAATCACATTGAACAAAGTATGCATATGTGAGACATACCCGTGATCATCCGTGTTCGGGTGGAGGTGCGAGCATTGGAAGGTTAAACTAAAGTTGTTAGCGCATCAAATAGACTGAAATCAAATTCGTAGTGCAGCTTCACCGAAGATAAACGCGTCATACAGGGGAAATGGTGGATGCATTATATGAACAGGAGGGTATATCGGAAGGCGTTTGTTTCTTCATTTCATAGTTACGAAAAGTTCTCCTGACTTGGACCTTATTGAACGCTTCTTTTATATAAACGTCGCGAACACATTCTTCTTGATGCAGCTTTCTTTTCACTTTCTTTTCAAGAGAAAAATACTCAAAGAACTGAATAATAAACTTGCAACGAGTCGTGTCGAGTTTGCTCCCCTAGGAAGACGGCGCCCGGGGCAAGTCCGCCTTTCGTACGGCTCTGAGAGAGGCACTCCTTCTTGCAAGTTGAGCCTTTATGTATCTTCAATATTCTTGTAAACAACAACTCAGTAGAAACTGATATTTAGATGAAAACAAATGCCCACTCCACTGGAAGACGATATCGTTGTGACCTGTTGATTGCTCCGATGATTGTTTCATTGGATAAGCCAATAAAGTTGTTCAATACTACAAACTTCAAGCTTCTTCTCCGTACACAAAATTGGCATTTTCGGAATTTTTTGTCTCGCATCTTAGAATCTGTAGCTGGAATGAGCAGGAAAAAATACTCAACTGCCGTTTGATCGTTAGTAGCTGTAGTAATCAGTGGACACGCAAGTTTTTATTGCGGATTAATAAAAGAACTGTTAGCCAAAAAAGCCATCCTTAGCTCCTCTGATTAAGTCTGGTGGACTCGTGAGCTTTGGATTTATCAAAATCAAGCTCAGGGTCTACAAAGGCGACATAAAAAGGGCTCACAATCCGACACCCTCATCAGTTGAGCCTGTCGTAGACGTCGCCCCCGCCAGTCCCTCTCCCGCTCTGGTAGACTACAGGTCTGCGGAAGAAGTCGTGGATGACGACTGCATTTCACTTTGCTCGGACCTGGCTGCGCTGGACACGGCGAGTCAGCCCTCCCCTTCAACTGTCTCTCCTGGCTCCGATTTGGACGAGGAGGGGAACATCACCGTAGTTGAGAAGGCCTAATGGTAAGGTTTCTGCAGATCAACCTTCACCACGCCAAAGCCGCATCAGCTGCGCTTCTAAGTCGTCTATCGCAAAGTGACGACGACATTGTATTGATTCAAGAACCGTGGGTGGTGGATGGTCTCGTCAGAGGTCTGAAGCTAGCCGATTTTGTTACCTTTTATGTCACAGGACAGGGGTCACCGCGGTCCTGCATTCTTGTTAAAAGAACTATCAAGACTTTTTTGCTGCCCAATTTTAGCGACAAGGACTTTGTCCTAGTCTGTCTGGAGCTCCACGGTAAGGTTCTTTGGGTCGCCTCGGCATATATGCCACACGATGGTATTATTCCCTCACCTAATTTAAAGGATGCCATTGCATCAGCAACGGCTTCTGGTACAAGCTTCATTATCGGTTGCGACTCTAATGCACACCATGTTGTATGGGGCAGCTCCGATATAAATGACAGAGGTGAACTGCTTCTCGAATACCTTCTGGGAACTAATCTTTTTCCCTGCAATTTTGGGCAGGAGCCTACTCTTATTACCAAGAACAGACAAGAGGTTCTGGACATTACTCTAGCATCAGAGGATGTTTTGCATTTAATCAAAGACTGGAGAGTGTCTGCGGAGTACTCCTTCTCTGACCATCGTTACCTGCAATTTGGTCTTGCAGCACGCCCTGATGTTGTGCCGTTAACGTTAAATCGCAGGAAGACTAACTGGGATAATTTCCGGAATTCTCTCCTCTCGGAACTACCATTGCTTCCAGATTGTCCGATCAGGGAGCAAGAGCTGGACACCATGGTGAACCTTTTCACCGATTCCGTGAGGGCTGCGACCGCTGCATCGTGTCCTGTCCCTTCACGGGCAGGGAAGAAAAAAACCTATTTGGTGGAACTCCGCGATTTCTGAACTAAGAATCACGTGCCGAAGAAGCTTCAATAGAGCTAAGTCTTCAAGGCTTGATTCGGACTGGAAAACATATAAAAAGCATCTTAATTCTTTCAAAAAAGAGATAAGAGGAGCCAAGCGCAGCGCTTGGAGAAGTTTCTGCGGAAACATCGAGGGGTCGTCTGAGACTTCCAGATTTAGGAAAGTACTGGCATCAAACCCATCTATGCCAAGCTTTCTTCAGAAAGAAGATGGCTCTTGGACGTCCTCGAGCATCGAAACCATCGAGTGCCTTCTCGAGGCGCACTTTCCGGGTAGCTCAGCCGTTGCTCCCCCCGGTGCTCCTCTACAGAACATAGTGCCTTGTGATGTGGCCTCCATTCTCACTCGTGAGAAGATTATGTGGGCTATATCGAGCTTCGAGCCTTTTAAATCACCAGGGCCCGATGGTATCATCCCTGCTGACCTGCAGCAGTGCATTGATATCACGTACCCTTGGGTGGAGAGAATTTTAACAGCATGCTTAAATTTAGTACACATTCCTCACATTTGGAGGGAAGTCAGAGTCGTTTTTATTCCGAAAACGGGTAGAAGCTCGCACGCGTCTCCAAAGGATCTTCGACCTATAAGTCTCTCCTCAACTATGCTAAAATTGTTGGAGAGACTCATCGATATCCATGTGAGACAGGCTATCTCACCAAACCTATTATCCATGTCTCAACATGCATATTGGAAAGGGAGATCCGTAGACACAGCCTTACACTCACTGGTTAGTTTTATTGAAACATCCCTTTATCACAAGGAATACACAATGGTAGCTTTCCTGGATATTGAAGGAGCCTTCAACAATATAAGGCCCAGTGCAATTACTGATGCCCTCACGAAATTGAACGTCGAAGGTTCAATTTGTACCCTCATCAATACGATGCTCACTTCCAGACGCATTCACAGTGCTTTGGGAACTTCGTCCGTATGTAGGTACGTATGCAGGGGTACCCCGCAAGGAGGTATTCTCTCTCCCTTACTTTGGAATATGGCGATCAATCAATTGCTTTTGAACTTAGAGAGAACTGGCTGCAAAGTCATCGCTTATGCTGACGACGCGACGTTGCGATCGCTGTTAGAGGTAAGTTTCCGGATGCCCTTAGCGGGCTTCTGGAGCAGGCCCTAACTATTCTAACTGGTTGGGCTGATCTCAGCGGTGTTGGAGTTAATCCAGGCAAAACGGAATTGGTTCTCTTTACGAGAAAGCGCACGATTCCAACTATTATCCCCCCTAGGATAGGGGATTGTCAACTTGTGTTTTCTGATAGGGCCAAATTTCTTGGCCTTATCTTGGACAAAGAACTAAAATGGAAACCCAACATTGAAGAAAGGGTGAAGAAGGCCACCACGGCCCTGTATTTATGCAAGAGGGCTGTTGGTAAAACTTGGGGCTTACAGCCAAAAGTTGTATATTGGATGTATACCACTATTGTGCGGCCCATACTACTCTACGGAGTTAGTGTATGGTGGGCGGCACTAAGTAGAATTACTAATTACAATCTGCTTGTAAAAGTACAAAGGCTGGCATCTCTGATTATAACTGGTGCCTTTCGTACCACCCCTTCAGCCGGATTAGATATGTTATTGGGTCTAATCCCGCTTGACATCTTCGGTCAGCGAATGGCTGCTTTTACGGCTCTGCGCCTGCGTGAAACGGGCTTGTGGCGCATGTTGGACTATGGACACTCAGCGATACTTCGCAACTTTATCCTGCCAACAGCGACTGACTACACTGTTCCTAGGTACTCTTTTGGTAGGAACCATTATAGCTTAATTCCGTCGAGGGAAGCTGGGGATGATACCATGGCTCCGGACAGTGGGTCGTGTGCTATCTACACTGATGGATCCAAGACAGAAACAGGAGTCGGTATTGGAATCTACTCGGAGGAGTTGGGCATTCGGTTGTCGCTCCGTTTTCCTAATGTCTGGACCATTCTCAGCTATATATGAAGCCTTAGTTTGGTTAGGTAGTCACGTCATCTCTAAAAGAGATATTGTTCTGTACACCGACAGCCAAGCTGCAATTCGATCGCTAGAATCTGTACTGACGACATCTAGAACTGTTGAAAAATGTCGGGCACTAGTCAGAGAGTTAGGCTGCTTTTTCAATATAGCCATATGTTGGATACCAGGCCATCGAGGGTTTACAGGGAACAGCTTAGCCCGCGATGCGGCAACTGAAAGCGAAGCAGTTGATCGAGTTGACCGAGATGGCATTAAAGCGCCAATTTTCGCGTGCGCTGTGATTATTGAAGGTGCTGCAAAACGCAGGACCAATGCTAGATGGATCAACGTTAACACTTGTGCTACAACGAGATTAATATGGCTAAAACTGGACGCCATTCGCTCCGCCCAACTACTGTCCCTGGACAGGAAACACATACGGAGTGTGGTCGGAGTTATCACTGGACACTGTCCTATTGGGGAGCTCGCAAGGAGACTCCGAATTCCTCATAACGACCTTTGTAGGAGTTGCGATGACGAGGAAGAGGAAGAAAGTGTACATCACTTCCTCTGTGACTGTCTTGCCTTAGCGGAGAAACGGAAGCGTTATCTGGGCTCAAGGTTCTTTTTCGATACAGACGATCTTCGGGATATAAGCCCAGTACTACTCAATAAATACATTGTTAGTACGGGCTGGTTTTAAGCGTGGGGCAAAGCTTCTCGCGTTTATAACAGGTTTTTTCTCGGTGGTATCACAACGGACCCAAATATGTGGTCTAAGTGCGCTGGGTTCTCTTGTACCTAGCGGCCCCTGTACCTAACCTAACCTAACCTAGCCAAAAAAATGCGTCAAAGAAAAACACTTTATTTTCGCTGCTTTGGGGGCTCGTGTTCCACTGAACACATGGAACACCGTACGTTACGCCACTGTTCCTCAGTTACCACTACCAACCAACCAATTAAACCGCTTTCAGCCTGCAGTCTACAGTTATGGAAGGACCTGCTTTCACTGCCTCTCCTCGTAACTGGATTTTTTTTTAAATTTGCATCCTTTTTTTAATGTTCCAAGCAAATCAACAAGGCTAATGAAGGATCCTTCAGCATATACAGGGTGTCCCAGAAGTAACTCTTACTTTAACAGAACGTTAACAAACTGTACATTAATGGAATTAACAGCCTGATAAACCTACTGACTAATAAACCATTAACGTTATCTGGATCACTTCGATCCATCCAATACAAGAACATATGTTTGTAGTCGTTAATGTTTCGACAGCAACTGTACATTTAGGCTTATCCATTATATCAACTCAAAATACGAAGCTACCGAATAGTAGTCATTTCAATTCTTTTTGCAACTGATTAATTTTTTTAATTGTTCTTAGGTTTAGGGCACCATTACTACTTTAATGGTTTTTTTTTGTGAAATTCTGATTAATCTAGCGCTGCCGCCTTCCTAACCCACTGTAGACGAAGACAGTTTATGATGGGTTTCGAAGAGTCCGGAATCCGTTTGACGGACTATGATCAACTAGTAGCTCAGATGTTAAATAAAATTACTCAGTTATTAGAATAAGAAACTCGGCAGAGTGTGATTCTGTTCTAAACACCTCTACAAAAAGCCATTCTGCCATCTGCCATCCATTACAGACAGTTTCTATGAATTGCATGTCTCCTGCAAATGATATTGATACAAAGGTTACGCACCCATTTTTTATATTGACGTATTAACAATTTATTTACTCAAAGATATGACTTTCTCCTATCACGTCCTCGAAATAGTGAACTACGTGTGCAAATCTTGCTTATGCCTATTTTAGAATTTCCATATCATCATAATGATCCAAAACTCAGACCACAACTTTATCTCCCCGAAAATTTCAACAGCATCATCCGTCATCACAATAATCTTATCTCTTTTTGTCATTGATGAAATTATAGAAGTAATTTATTTATTTTTTTCTTTTTCTCATTTCTTCAACAGCCGTGTTTCGATCCAAAGCTACTGCAAGAGAATCGATCGTCGTCGTGTGACGGTGGTACAAAAGAAGATAAGAAAATTCTAATCAATCATATGGAAGACGATTTATATTAAATTTGTCTATTCCTAACAAAAAAAAAGGAAAAATAAAATTGTACTGTGTAGATGAATCAGACAACAAAAAACAATGTTAAATTTGAACTTACTACGTGTGAGATTTTGTAGACAAACTGTTTACAAAGAAAAAACGCAAAATTTGGAGTCAAGTTGTTATATACATATTATGTTTATTTAGTTTTAGTAAAACAAACAAAAACAATGTAAATTACGTTGTTTGGGAAAAAATATAAAAATTCTCTCTTTTTGCAACAGAGAGCGAGAAGAGCTTGAAAGTTAGCTAGAAACTTATTTTGGTAGCCACACAGACACACAAGGGAATATTAATATTTGGGCAAATGTATTTTACATAATTTTTATGTATTTTCGGTCAAAAACGAGTAGAAACGATGAGATCAAAGTTTGACAAAACATATTTATATTTTGAAACTCGACCTCAGGTTGAACACTACTATTCGTTAATCAGTCGATATTGTACTAACGGAACCAATTTGTCCGTTGGAACGATTCAAAAAACTTAGTCGTGTCAATACGTTTAAAATTTATTCGCAAACTTCAATTAATGCCAACTTACTTAAAAAAAATTCATACTAAAAAATATTAAACATCTCCTTACAAAAAAGTGTGTAAAATAAATATTCTAGGAGATACTGATCTGTAAGTATGTACTTTGTCACTTAAAAGAACACGCACCTCTACTTAACTGACTTTAAACTTAAATTCAGCAACCATTGGTATGTCTAGTTTTTTTTTACATATTTTTATTTTAGTATCTTGGTTTATGTAAAATAATTTCTTTTAAATTAATTTTTCCCACTTTACTGAGTTGTAGCTTTACCGTAGTTAAAAATGAGTATAAATGGCAGCTGGATATATAATTGAAAACATTTTTTTAGATATACAGGGTGCGCCATCTTTCACGTCGGCATGTTAAAATTGAATAACTTCGGAAAAAAAAAACAAAATGAGCTCTTTTTGCTGCGTTTTCCATTGCTTTTTTTCGTCAATGGTCCACTGCTTTGTTTTTCAAATAACCCCACAAAAAGAACTCATCTGGGGGTTCTATACAAAATCCAAAAATACAAAATCCAAAAAGACAAAATCCAAAAAAATTGAAAATCCACAAAGTCAAAATCCACAAAGACAAAATTCACAAAGACAAAATCCATAAAGTCATAATTCACAAAATCAAAATCCAAAAAGACGAAATCCATAAATTCAGTTTTACATCAGTTTGCTTATTACAATTGAATATTGAGAATATTTATGTACGTTATTACGTTAACTAGACAATTACCAAATCCCGGAGCATATGCGCTTTACCTGAAGACACAGAAAAGGATTCATCCGTGGCATATACGATTTAGCCGATGACACGGAGAGGAATGCACCGGACCATAAGCACTTCAGGTAAATACAGAGACACCTAAGGCGCATATGCTCCGGGTGCATCCTTCTCCGTGTCTTCAGGTAAAGCGCATATGCTCCGGGGTTTGGTAATTGTCTAGTGCCCACGCAATAAGCATTATGGCTCTCTTCATACAAAAATTTATGGATTTTGTCTTGATGGATTTTGACTTTGTGGATTTTGACTTTATGGATTATGACTTTTGGATTTTGGCTTTGTGGATTTTGTATAGAACCCGAAATCTGGAGATCTGGGTGGCGAGTCAATGTCACCTCTTTTGATATCAGGCGTGCAGAAAATTTTCGTTTCACAAACTCGATAGTTTGAGTTGCAGTGTGACATGGGGCGCGCCGTCTTGTTTAAACCAGTATCCGTCAAGATCTTTTTCACGCATTTGCGGAAAGACAATGAACACGTTGAGTTAACACAACTGAACGACTATTTTTCATGTAAAGAGTCACTATTTTGGCGCGTTGTTTCGGTGTGAAGCGATTCAAACTTAAAATTGTACTGAATTGACGATTCCAAGACATGTTTAACCAAATCAATCGGTTGGTAAATGTCAAAGTTATTTAATGTTTACATACCGACATAAAACATGGCGCACCCTGTACGTATATGTATTTTATTTTGTGTTGAAAAAAAATCTTGTAAAACACAAAACATAAAAAAATATATAAAACTAATCACGGTCGATCCACAATTTTCAGTCATCAGTCACAGTCATTTTCCATACAATATTGTTAGATAAATTGATTGACTGACAATCTGTCAACTTGTATGGGAAATGATGGTGAATATGGCTGATGACTGAAAAGTCTTGATTGACCTTAATGAGAGAATAGTCCGTAAGGCCTCAACCACACAATCATATTTCTATCATTTCTATCATATCCTTAAATTTCATAATTTTTTATACGTACACTACATGAAATCGGGCTTAATGATATGATTGAGTAGTTGAGCCCTAAGACCGTAATGAAAAAAAAAACAAAATTTCAGTTGATAAAGTTAGTTTGATTTATCATTGGATTAATTTCCAATGTGTACTCTCAATTGCTTTGTACACTACATACATACACTCCCGGTCATTTGAATAGAGACAGCCTTTTCGAGAGTTGTTTATCTAAAAATATCCTCTTGCAGCAGAGAGCATAACGCAGTATTTGTTTACAAAGGCTTCTAGCTAGACAATTGTCTTCGATACCCAACGGAATCGATAAGTCCTTGATTATATATCGATAGCTGCCATCGAAATGTCTCCAATAACCTACTGAATCGAACCAATTTCGATTATTTACATCCAATTGTCTCCGATACACAACAGAATCGAAATGTCTTCGATCCCAAATCGAAGACCTACATATCATTGGCATCAAAGTGTAATGGATCCGAAAACGATGACTTCTTATCCATTTGTCATAGATACCATCTAATCGAGATGTCTTTGACTTTCATCTAAATGTCTCTGAATTAGATTGAAATTGTCAAAAAATAAAACGACTAACTTATTCTCGTAATTAGTAATCCTAGATAGCTTAGGTGTAGGACGTAGGACTACGAAACTATAGGTGCCCGGTTCGATTCCCAGTAGTAGCAAAATGTAAAAAGGATAAGTTAAAATAAGGTAAAAATATAAAATAGATAAAAAAAAATTAAAAAAAAAAGGAAAAAATAAAAAATAATAATTTTTCACCAGTCATTGTTTCTCCATAAATTCTTCATAGTCCGTAGTGGTCTACATTGATTCTACATCAACGACAGTCTTCGGAATAGTTCTCACTTTCGGTATCAAAAAAACGGCCAAGCCCATACAAATGTCTCCATAGTTTGATGGAGAAAGTCATCGATTCCTTAGTAGAAGGCCTTCGATTCTTTATCGATGAATTGTCGATTCTGTTCCAACTGGGCTATTATGTTGCTCATAGTTTGCGAGAACAAAATGAACATTTAATAACAACAGTTATGTTTCATTAACATTATGCTGATGGACTATTAAATTCTACGTTAAAAAATGGGTCATTTGAGTAGGGACACTAGTGAAATCCTGGTGTTACTTAAGAAAAAATGCAAATAGCATTCGATTTGTTTTTGTTTCAGTAATGTGTACTTCCTCCTTTATTCAAAATTACTTAAAAAATTCTTTTGGACATCGAATCATACAATGATTTGAGATAATTTAAAGATATCTCATCCCACGCGACTTTGATTGCCTCTATCAGAGCGGACTTTTGTCCTCGAATTGTCTGTCATTTTCGTAAATTTTTCGCGTCAGCCATCCCCAAACGTTTTCCATTACGTTAAGGTCTGGGGAGTATGGGGGCCACGCCATTAAATCGACATTTTGGGTTTGAATCCATGTTTTTTTTTTGACCGCGCCGTGTTAGTAGGGGCATTATCGTCCTGGTACATCCATCTTAGAGGCCCAAAGATGTTTTGACATTGTGGAAATGATGTTTCTAATACCATTTGATACGTGTGAGCAGTCATCTTATTGCTTTGCAAGCTCAAAGGAATCGCTCCGTAATAAGAGACAGCTGACAGCACTCCAAACCATGACGCTACCTTCTCTGCTCTAATCCACATTTTTCATTTCAAGTAAATATAGACATTGATTATGTTTCGGTTAAGTAAGTCCTTTGGTTAAAATATCCGCAGTCATATTTTCTTTACTAACATGACCAATTCGTATTATACCGTCTTCCAGTGCATTTCTTACAAGATGATGGCGTATGTCAATATGTTTTGTTCGAGAGTGATATATGGGATTTTGAGCGAGCTTTTGTGCTCCCATATTGTCGTTGAACACTTCCACGTCGGTTAAATCGTTCCAGTTCTGTGACAAATTTCTTCAAATATATGCCTTCCTTTGTAGCTTCTGTGAGAGCCATATATTCAGCTTCTGTCGAAGATAACTCTACAGTTGGTTGCTTCTTTGATTCCCATGATATAGGGCCTCCACTTAACGTAAAAACATATCCGGTATATGAACGTCTATCCACAGTGCAGCTTCCCCAGTCCGCGTCAACAAAACCACATATTGATTTGGTGTTTGATTTGAACGATAATCCAAGATTCATTGTACCTTTCAGGTAACAAAGTACGCGCTTAGCTGCAATCCAGTGGGATATTCCATAACAATTGTTATATTGTCCTAGCATGCTTACAGCATGGGTAATATCCGGTCTTGTCGAAACTGCCAAATATGATAATGCTCCTACAAGTTGTCGATACGGTAAATTGTTCTCTTCTGAGGTTGAATCCGTTTGTTTTTCTAATGTTGAACCATTTGCGATAGGAGTACTAACTGGGTTTGAATATGTCATTCCGTACCGATCAAGCAGATCTCGTATATATCCTTTTTGATGCATTGTTATCTTGATTGTAATAGTTCATTTCATTCTTATTTTCTTTTCGAAATTTCTAATTTTTGTGTTTCTTGACATATAAGGCGTTGGATATTGAATTATGTTTCCTCGCTTCGGCTTCTTCCATAATTTTGATTTGCAATACATCAGGTGCAGGCAATTCGTCACGTGATTCTATGGCACATCGAAAATTTCCATAACTTGATGGTAAACTGTACAGTAACATAATTGTTAATAAATCTGGATTTATATCAACATCCATTTCATCAAGTTTGTCGACTTCATCAAAGAATTTCTTGATGTGACTACACATTTCATCATCTTCCTCCATTTTCTGAAGAGTAAGTTGTTTAAGTAACGTCGCCTTACGAGCTGGTCCTTTGGATTGATATATGGCTTCAAGTTTCAATCAAACATCTCTTGAACTTTCACATCCTTTAATTTGTTTTAATTCAGAAGGATTGATTGATAATACGATATCGGACTTTGCCTTCCGATCTTTTTCAATCCATGATTTTTCGGCAGCAATTGAGATTTCTTTTCCGCTTTCAGCTGTAGGCTTTCGTATTGATCCGTTAACGTATCATCAAGCATCTTTTTTGATTAATAAGGCTTCCATCTGCATTTTCCAGGTATCATAATTGTCCTTACAAAGGACCTCCATATGAACTAAGCTCATAATTCTTCGTGCTTATTTCCTGCACAATTTTCAATATTAAATTTATCACTATTATTATTTATTTAGTGATTTATTAATTATATTTATTGATTACGAGTTGCTCCTGGGCCCATAACCTGTTAAAGTTATAAAGTCAGGGGAATATCTTTATAATATGTTTTATTACCAACAATATCTATATTCAACTGACAGGATAATATTTTTTATATAATTTATTTTACATATGACTTCAATGAATACTATATAAAATAGTTTAAATATTAAACTCTAACGGTTTCGTCCAAACCCACTTTTATTTTTTAAATAATTAAACACAACCGATTTACTTTTTTTTTCACTATTTTCGATATTTTGCGTAAACTGTATTGTTAATTTCTCAAAACATCGATTTGAGCCATTTGCGCGGCATTTAATGCTTTTGCTCTACCCATGATTACCGAAACTTGCAAAAATTAAAGTCAAAACACAATCAGAGCGGATTAAAACAAAAACAGTTAGGATCTGACGCTAGCACTTTCGAAATCACGACCGAATCGCAACTGTCCCTATTCAAGTGACCCGATTTTGAACATAGAATTTATTAGTGCATCAGTATAATGTTGATGAAACATAACTGTTGTTATTAAATGTTTAATTTTTTTTTCTCGCAAACTATGAGCAACATAATAGCCTTTGTAAACAAATACTGAGTTATGCTATCTGCGGCAAGGAAGAGGATATTTTGATATAAACAACACTCGAAAAGGCTGTCCCTATTCAAGTGGCCGGGAGTGTACATATTTCCTTGAATAATTTTATTATGTTCTTTTGTTTTTGTCATTATTTTTTGATGGAGGAAAAATTCGATTTATTTTAAAATTCGCAATTGCTGGGTTCATAAAATAAACCACTACCTATTGTGTACAACTATTTATATGGTAAAAATAGCGATGATAAAATTTACCGTTATCTTTGAGGCATATTTAAATATTTTTAAATCTCTGCCAACTTCAAACATGTTGGCAGCTGTCAATACGGTTCTTCCAAAGTGTTGAGTTTTATGAACTCATCAATGGATTCTTAAAATTAATTAAATAAATTTATGTACATATACCAATGCTGTTTTGCTGAAAATCATCGTCAACGAAGAGTACTTTTTTTATGTAGAAAAATACGAATTATATTTATACAAAAGAAATAATTTATTTTTTGTTAATCAAAAATGAATAAAGAAGCTTATCTTGCTGTACTAAAAATGAAAAAAAAAAAAACAAAACATACAAAATAAATACATATTTATATTAAATAAGTTCATATTATTTGGGTCTATTTAAGAAAATAAGTTCCTTTAGTTTTTTTTTTAGGTTAAATTGCATATCCTTTTAATAAACTTAAGGGGCGCAAAGAACAGAACAGAGTAAAAAGAAAATCTGAATAGTGCAACAAAAAATCTAGGGCACTGATTCTTATTATGAGCATAACTTTTCCGACCGAGGAAAGAATAAGGTAGGATGGTAAATATTAAATATATTATTGAGCAGCTACTGCTATCATTTTTCGTCGTTTCGAATTCAATTTTTCCTAATTCGAATCAAAATCATGTAGATAATTTTATTTTATATAAAAAGAAGAAGAAAACTTTGATCCCAAAAACAAATAAACGTAGACAAACAATATGCAATAAGTGTAATGAAATGCAATATTCAAAATATGAAAATGTTAAACATTAAATGCTATTTTTTGAACAACCAAACGGTTTATGTATCTAAGAAAACGAATCAGATTTTCCTTTAAATGAATATTATTTTGTTATTTTCTTTCTTTTAACTGAAATAAGAAAAAAAAACTTAAGAAAAAGCTATGAAATACATTTTATTTACAATTTTTCAATAAAAATAGCAAAAAAAGAAATATCGAAACACCCAGACGTAATAAAGTGCGATTAGTATATGACGCGAAATAATCTACTAAAGCCAATAGCAACCACATAGAAATTAGTTAGCTATCTATACAATTCAATAATAAATTGAAGTCAGAAGGTTATATAGAATGTGAGACGATTCAAATTACAGTCCTGGGGCTTTAATTTCATTTTCACAAAAATTATTTTAAATGTCAACGTTCACTGAACTGATGTTAAAATTAATCATCAACTACAAATGTCAACTTTTGCACCAGTGAACGCAAACATTTTCAATGATTTTCTAATTACGACTTTCTCGTCGTTACGCAGAGAAAAATGCTTGGGACCATGCTATTTGAAATCGAAGCTTTCACATTTATCTACAAAAAAAAATCCTTTCCATTTAACTGGAAACAAATGTGGAATGTACGAACCTTCTATTTTAATACATAATGGATAAGATAAAAAAAGTGGGCTTCATAATTTTACATGCAACCATGTCATATGATAACAGCAATGAACAACAAGATGAACATCCAAATATATACATACATAAAAACTATTTTCTTATTTGCTACAGAAATATACATACAACTAGATACTGTAATAATTGAAAATGTAAATAAATATACACAAACTCAAAACTGCCTTACACTTCCGAGATGGAGTTGATGCAGAATGATGTAATATGTAATGGTTACCAAGAGAAAGCTGGATAGATACCGATTAGTTTTGACTAATTGTTTGCTTAAATTTGAAATTCATCTTTTTGGTTCGAAAACACGTTTGAAAAATGAATATGAATTATTTAGAAAAAAAAAATGTAACTGAAAAGTTAGAAACGAAATTATGCATAAGGGATTTGCATAGTATGTTGAAATGATAACTTATGAAAAAGGAAATATAAAAACGGAAAGGAAAATTGTGATATATTTCTAGGTTTGTACTTTAATAAAGACTATAGAATGAAATAAACAACTTATTTTGACCATATTTATTATGTGTTTTAATTAATTACGCATAATGTGTTTATATGTATCAGAAAATTCTTTCGATTGAGACTACATAAGTTTAGATTGGTAGATCTGACAAAAAAATTAATAAAATTTACAGGTTCCACGATTTCAATACTAATTTTCATAACCTAGAGAAAAGTCTTGTACTGCCTTCTCAGCCTATTCCAGACACAGTTTAAACCCACTACCGCGTGGGATAGAATGAGCCTCAGAATCATTGTGTAAATCCTGTGTGTTGCTTTCGGTAAGAATTTCCACCCATAAGCAACGAGCACACTTTTACACTGATGCAAATCGTCGCTGCTGGTACAGTAGTCAAGAGGGCAAGAGAAACATGTGTATATCCTGAGAGAATATCTGAAAATATGGGCGAGCGAGCTATGCCCCACAAGTGGAGCATGCTACTAATATTACTAGTCTAAGCTGACCAGACGTACAGCAATTTGCTGTCTTGTTCAGCATTTTGACCTGTCGTACAGCATTGGGAAATGTACAGCATTCTCCATGCCACACAATGAAGCCTAATTCACTACAAATAAGGTCCTCGATGAGGCCATTGATCAGTTTTGTCTGTTTTAAGGTGTAAAGTTGGAATATACTGTACACTTACGATCGAAATTTAGCGAGATAATCGCAATTTTATCTTTGGCAATCCTTGATTTTCTATAACTCGGGAACCCTTCTCGATCTTTCTGAAATTTGGCTGTCACACTTTCTCTAAATTACACGGTCCTACCTATCCTCGTTCGGAAGTTAACGGCTGCTCAAATCGCAATTTTGAGTTTTCTAATTGGAAATTGTCCATAACTCGAGAGATTCGTAAGCGAAAAACTTTGAAATTTAGATAACTGGTAGAGCACCGTACTTTTCATATTTGATAAAAATTTCAAGGCTGTAGCTGCCACACTTTTATGTTTTCCAATCATTAATTTTCGATAACTCGGAACCGATCGAAATTTCTGAAATTATGCACACTTTTCGAGATACTTGATGAATATTTCATCCAAGTTTCAAGGGCCTTCCTATCCGCGTTCGGAAGTTACAGCTGCCAAAATAGCACATGTGTGTTTTCTGACCTTTTGAATGACGAGTCTTGCGAAGTCTCTTGCGAACATCACGAAAAGCCAGATGGACTGTCGAACTTACAGAGATCTTAAATTTCTGAAATCTATGTTTTGTCTTATGAGTTTAATCTTATTTCGAGTAGTCTTTCTTGTTATAGCTTTTCGTGTTAAAACATACGTTTGTGCTTCACCAGCTGATGATTTTTTGTCAAGGAGAACCAGTGGTGTTTATAGCTTTTTGGAGGAGGAAGGGATCGGTGGTCAGGATAATTTTTTCAGCACAGAGATAATAAAAAAATGGGCTTATACGATTAAGCGAAGTTCAATCTGTTGTTTTGCTACATTAAAAATGGGATGTCGTTTGAAGGCTGAGATTCCGAAGGAATAGGTTTGGCACAGCGAAACAAATATTGCACGTCGAACAGCGTGGCACTAGAACCCGGATTTAGAGTTATCATAATCCCTACTTAATCGACGTTATACAAGTGACTCCTGAACGATACGCGGGAGCTTAATTCCGTCAGGCGACGACGTATGTTAGGAATAATTCAGAAGATTAGAATCGCCTAAAGATTTTGAGCGCGCAGAATACGCTCTACACCGTGAAAGATAGATCCGACTACTCTCCAAATATTTAAATCAATAAACCAAAAAATATGTAAATAATTTTTGCGCTACACACCCAAAAAGAAACAACCCCCCACACCCGTTTAATGGAAACAATATTGCAAACAGAGACTGTCAGGTTTCCTGAAATGACAGCCGAGCCTCTCATTGCGAAAACCAGAAAGTACTTCCGTAGTGAGAGCATCTGGTTTCAATAAAGTGAGGTATCTCGAAGTAAAATCTTAGGGCAAAAAGGGAGAAATCAAGTAGGCGCATTAGTATCAGTAGAGAGGGGGCGAGCATAACTGTTCCAACACTGTTGGACATTACCTTCCGCCAATGATGATTTTTCCTCGCAAGAGAATGCAAAATGAGCTGATGGCTAATGCGCCGGACGGTGCATGGGGTGTATGTAGTGACTCCCGATGGATCACAACGGAGATGTGTTCCATTGAATATATATGGTAAGGGCTGGAAAATATTGTTGAACGATATTTTTCATCAAGATATACATATGGTCTGTCTAGGTCTATGTGCCAACCGAAGGGTTAATTATCACGTTGGCATTTTGAGAGAGTAATAAATATTACGCTGATTTTATAAACAAAAAATTGACATTTGAATAAAATTTTCAGACATACTATGAACGGCAATAGTGTGAAAACGGTGCCATTTTTATTTTCTGATGCCCACTCTGGACTAACGCATGCTTTCTCTAAGCTTATACCGTCTTGAAAACGTCAAATGTCATACTCGTAATCGGCACGTTCTTTCTGTTGTTTTCATGAAAAGCTAATTTCGAATCACTCTTCCAACATTGCAATTTTAGATTCAAATTTTAAGAAGATACCATTTAGAATGATCTTGTTCGCCCTCTAATGATAAGTGGCATTTGCACGTGTTTTGACTTTTACTTCTGGTTGTATCCAACTCGCCTAAGATTTTTTTAAACCGCTGGCTCCGTACTTCTTGCTGGAGAGGGTCAAGGTTTGGGAAAAACGTAACCCAGGAAAATGAACGTGGTTCAAAGTCATAATGAAAAAGTTTTCATTCAATTTAATTTGCAGTGGGCTTAAAATATTCGAAAGACTAAAAGTAACGATAGATTGAAGGATCTGATAATTTTATCAATTAATGACAATCCCCCGTAAGTTCTCCGTCCCGGATAAGTCCCGAAAATTTCTTCATTACTAAGAACACGAATTTTATATTTATGTCAGGGTCAAACCCACAGAATCAACCATTTGGATATCCCTCCTTTTCACTTTGCGGACCGCCTATCGCCTATCAGAGGCCGTGCCAAAAAAAGCTGTGAAAATTCAGAGATAATTTTTGTTGATCAAATGTTGTATTTTTTTTTTGTAGTGGTAAGGTTATTGTTACTTGCATAGACCATCGATACAGGTAATAATCTATCTTTTTTTATAAACTCTGCAATTAAATGCATTTCTTCATATTTCATTTTGCAATTTTTCATTTCCCAATTTCTGGGCCTGGGAGGGGCTTTTGCCCCCTTAGCCCCTTCCGTGGTTGTGCCACTGCGTACTATGATCAAACTTTTACATCTTGGCTCCGCAGTAATCCAGGCCTTGTTGTAGGCATGGGTCAGGTGGCAGAATTGTCCGGCAAAAAAACGGGAATCTGGCCATTTGATGAAACTGTATTTATGGAAACAGACTTTGTTCCTTCAATGACTACGGATATTCCCGTTGCCAACGACACTCCAAGACCAAGAGATCAAATAATTCGTAGTTCGGTGGCAAATCCGAAACCGATTGAATCGTCACTGCCAAGGATGGTTTACGAATTGATACCAGACACATCATTTGAATAAGTCAGCCCAAAGCAACTATCTCCAGCTCACGTAACCCAACAGTAGAAACGCAAATCTGGCAACCGGGGAAAGACAACCATATACAGTGAAACCTCTCATAGCCGGACACTCATGGTGTCAGTCTTTTTGTTCGGTTATGAGAGGTGTCCGCTTGTAAGAGGTATCGCACAAAATTCAATATATAAACGTATAGAAGCTTCATTACAATATAAAAAGCATTAAAATAATACTATGTACTTCATATTTATTATTATTGGTATAAAAACGGGTTTTTATATTCATTTTACAAGTAAAAGAAAAAGAAAGTCTGCAAACGGGCAATTTGCACAAGGCTTCTGCAAAAGATTTAATTGGATTTGTTTCTTGAGTCTCCTCGTCACCATCGTCGCCATCGTTTACGTCCACAATATCTATTGAACCTTCATAACGAGTCTCAATTTCATGATTTTCAGTATGTGGACCGTCAAATCGATAGTCCAAAATTCCCCTAGACTTTGATTGTTTGCACTGCCGAACACATTTTGAAAACCGAATAAGGTGGTCAATGGTATGTCGTCTTTGGGGTCAAATTCCAAAAGAGTCTGGTTTGTTTGCGAGAATGCTGCCTTTTTAAATCTGTTTTTTTTTTTTTTTATGGAGGTTGCATTAACATTGTGCCAAGAGGTTTTGATAAAGAACAAAGCTTCAAGAACATTGGTAATTTTTGCTAGATCTAAAGCTGACGTTGTTGTGTCAATTTTTGAAATGATGTTCTCATGATTAATCGTCGGTAGTGTACCTTAACATTTTAGATTACCCCCTGATCTAAGGGTTGACACACGGTTATTGTATTAGCTGACAAAAACACGCTGGTGACATTTGTAAAACCTAATTCTCTCGGGTAGGACGCAGCATTATCAAGGAATAAAAGCACCTTTCTGTTTTGTGTTTTCATTTTACTGTCAAATTGTTGTGTCCATTCGGAAAGCGTCGTACACACTTTGCGATTCGACTTCCAATTGACAGGCAAATCTTGGAGGCGAAGCTTCCTGAAAGCTTGAGGATGGGATGGGATCTGCCATACCGATCACCAGAAGCATCTCCTTTTCGCCTGCCATGTTAACACAAAATAAAATTGTCAGCCTTTCTTTATAGTCTAGTACAGATAGCTCAAAACCCAAACATAAAAAAAAGGAATTTTTGATGCCAAATTGTTGAATACACTGCTCAGTATACGCAGTAAAAAGTTACACTAATTTGCGCCATGAGTTAAGGGGGGAGGGGTGGCAAAGGTATGAAAATTAAGTTTTTTGCAAATATCTGGAAAACTATGAGTCTGAGCTTGAAATGTCCTGTGGACGAAAAAACTTCATAAAATTACCTTATTTAGAAGTGAAACAATGTGAATTTTCGTTCACTTTGTATGGGGGGTACCCTTAGTTTTGATCGGATGGTGATAATTTTTGGTGGGGAGCATAATGGAGCTTAGAGTAAGCAGTCCACCAAATTTGATCTGCCTGGCTCAATTTAAAAAGAAGCAACAGGCATGCCTTTTTGAAAAATGTTAGGAGGAGTGAGGGGGGCGTCAATGGTGGGAGCATTCCAATTTTTGGTAGAAATTAAGTAAATTTTGTTAGCAATATATGGACAAGATTTTATGATCGAAGGTTTATTCTAACAAGAGTTACAGTGCGAAATGTAAGACTCAAAAAATGTAAATTCACTATAATACTTTTGGGTCTAGGGTATAATTTTCTGAAAAATTGTCTAGAGTGTTACATATTATTACAAAGGTAATTTTATGTAGTTTGTTTCGTCCTCAGGACATTTTAAGCTCAAACTCATAGTTTTCCAGATATTTGCAAAAAATTGAATTTTCACCCCTTTGCCACCCCCTCCCCTCTTAACCCATGGCGCAAATTAGTGTAACTTTTTACTGCGTATATTAGGGAGTGTCTTCAACAATTTGGCATCAAAAATTTCTTTTTTTTTTATGTTTAGGTTTGGGGCTATTTTGAACCAATTGTACTGGGCTATTAAAGATTTTACCACTAGCACTTTTCTTCAACTTCAATGAAAGAAAGGGCTACTCTCATCAGTGTTGTAAATGACTTCACGCTTGTACCTATGTAGTATGGAGGGTAATTTTGCTGTGAATTGATCGACGTCTACTTTCGACGCGTCCCAAGCTTCGCCAGTTATACATTTAACCTTCAAGCGGGCGCGCGGGCGGTAATTTACCGCCCTGATCATATAAACACGCATAGCTTTTCCCCCGTTGCCCGGATCGAGGTGGGAGAAGTATGTATTGTTAAGTCATACTGTTATAGATACGATACCTACAATAAAATTTTGGGTAAATTTTACCTTCCATACCTTCCCAGCGGTCATCAAACGTTCGGGGATTGTATATTTTGGTATATAGTTGTGCTCAAAATGTGTGTGCTCTGTGTAATATCACCAGATAATACTTCTTATGATGCTAACTTATTTGGGACATGCTCTTCTTTCAATTTACCATAATTAGGAGAATAGAAGGTGTACGGTTGAGCGCAAATGGAGGGGAAAAGACAAGGGCGGTAATGTCACAAAAAAAAGCGCCCGCTTGAAGGTTAAGGGCTATATTGTGCCTTTTACTCCACTTATCTGACCATCCATTGGACGCAGAAAGTCCAGATTTATTGGCTTGGCTTTAATTATTGGTCCAGGAATAGGAATGTTTTGGCTTCTAGCTTATACAAATCAATCAGAGCAGGCTTCATCGATTCTTTCATTCTTCTGTTCCAAGAAAACTTTTGCTCTGACTCTGTAATGGACTAGAGTTTGAAGCGAACTGTCGCGAGGACAGGACGAAGGCAGTTATGGACGTGAAGTCCCAATGTCGAAGCCTAAGAAGGGAACAAGTCTGAAGATACTCTCTTCATCCGGCTGCCAAGTACGCACGCTTGCAGACCCCTCAGTCAAGAATAATAACAAAATAGCCAATCGTAAGATAAATCTGTGGGAGTCATCCACTCTAACTACAATTCTTCCTCTTCCACGAACCACCAATTGCATTACAACCAAAGACTGCTCTCAATACCTTAAATTAGGGAAATCGCCAAATTATTTTTATTTTCGTGTGCGAGAAAGTTAATTTTCTATCCGTTTGTGAGAGGTTTTTCGAATCATATGTACAGAAATATGGTGTCCGTGTCCGTCTATTAGAGGGTCCGGTTGTTAGAGGTAAATTTGTTCCCGAAATGTATCCTTAAACGTGTGTATCAAAAATTGTCCGGTTATGGGAGGTGTCCGCTTATGGGAGGTGTCCGCCAGTAGAGGTTTCACTGTAATTACAACATCACCATACAAAGCTGAGCTCGAAAATGCGATTAAAAAGAAGAACGAAGCCGACGAGGAAAAACAAAAGAAAAAACGAACGAATAAGGTAGAAAATGACAACTACGAAAAAAACGCCATCAAAGAAAAAAAGTGGTTGAAACAAAACTCTATCTTCAGATAGCGAGAATGAACCAAACCCTTCATGTTTGTACTGGGCGTTATCTCGAATCAATTGAAGGATGGATAACATGCCAGAATTGGGTCCACTGTGGATGTGCAGGCGTCGATCGATGACAATGATCCCGAAGCGGTGCATATTTGCAACTTACGCTTGCCATCAATATTTTGTGTAATATGTAATATAATGTCCCATATTGCCCATATGGTGTAAGACGGGCATTTTGACACTTCATGAATTGTTAAGTTTTTTTTTATATTGTAAGTGAAATTATTTATTTTCTTATTCAGGCGTTCAAATGTAAAACTCTCAAGTTTAACCCTTTGAGGACCATACATTTTTGGCCGAAGCGATTTTGTTTTTTGTTTTATTTTCGTGATCACTAGGTCAATAGTAGTTATGTCACCAAAAATTGTGCCCTTAGCCCCCCCATTTTACCCCTCATATCGCTTGGCAAATATATTTGCCTGTGGGTTGAAAGGGAATTTATCACCTAAAAACGACTGAACATAATAACGGCATTGTGACGTGTAATTCATGTATTTTAGAAGTAAAGCTCCTAATTGAAAACAATTAATTTTAGGTGTGGTAAATATTGAAGCGATCGCGAGATGTTGTGAAACAAAAGGACACATTACGTTGGGTTCAAAGTACATCTGTGCAGTCATATTCATCCATAAAAGTACCACAAGGACAAACTTTCAAAATCTCTCGGTTTCCCATTTTGTGAAGAGTTATTTCCTGAAAAGGCCAGTCCTGATCATCTCTGGAAAAGGGTGGACTCGTGATCTACTAAAGTAGATGTGTTCCTCCGGCAAACCGGCTCGATATTCGGTGGGGATTTCTGTAGAATAGCTATAGGTTACGGTAAAGTAGTAGTGTATATGCTTACGTAATTCGAAAAATATCCAAGAGCAAACTTGCCTTTTTGTATGTAATAGCTGACAGCAAACAGGCACATTACGTATATTTTGCTAAATTATGTAGCGACAAACCGCGCCCGTTTAAGTTGAATTGTATCAGTCGGTCAGATGAAGATGTTATGTCCCATGCATTTTTCTTTATGTCGATGTCGAGGCTTTACGGGATAACCCTTTAATTCAAGCATAGTCTTGGTGGAAGGGAAATTAGGGTAATTAGGGCAAAAGGGGAAAGGGGGACAACATAAACATCCATGGTCACAGTGTGACTCGAACCCACGCTTCGGAAACTATGAGATAGAGTGACTTCTCTTCCACTGAGCCGCCGTATGCCCACGTATGCAGATATGCTCGCCACTGCATAGAAAACGATGTACCCTCGCTTCATTATCTGCCGGAAATTGTCCACCTGCCATATTAGAATGTTGCTAGAGAATGGAAAATTGATTGACCCTGTCAACATAAATTTCAACCCTTTTTTATGCTGTCGATGGGCATTAATGTAATACAACAAACTCATCGAGGTTATAAATGTGTTTTTTTTTTCAGTGTAGACGTGAAAGTTGTGTAGCCAGTGTCTGAACACATAGAGGCTCCGAATTGCTTTGGGGGAGTAAACAAAGCTGGGCTTCTGTTTGAAACTGTCTATATTAGGAGTAGATTAGGCGTTCTGGAGATACAGCACATTTTTCTAAGTCAATGACAATTTTTAGACTTAGCCTTGATTTGTCAAATATTATTTCCAGAAAAGACCAAATATAGTAATATAATTTGACAACGTTTTCTTTGCCATAATCTCTAGATTCGTAAAGCAGTAGTCTCTATATTTCGTTTGGTTGCTGAAAAAAAGCTGTCGTGAGGTAGAAGGTTTTTACACATATGAACGCTATATACCGCAAATTACACTGCGTGACACCAAAAAACCGTCAAAAAAACTGAATGCTATTTTGGTTAGCTATTGGTTCCCATATGACAAAAGTGCAATTAATTTTTTTCCTGACCCTCAGGTTTTCGAGTTACACGCCAAAATCTTTTTTAATGGTCCTCATATAGTATCTGCTACGCAATTACTGCAAATTGCAATAAAATAAGTAAATTTCTTATCAGTATCCTTAAGAGGACTCTTGGCAATAAAAATCACCGAAAATAAATATAATTTGCTCGGTTATTTTATTTTTTTCCCCTTTTATTGTGACTTAAAACCGTGAAAAACCATATTTTTTTATCTTTTCGCGGCTACATATCCTTACGTAACTTTTATATTTATTATATTTTTATCTGATATACTCGTTTTTTATTATCCTTATATTATCCCTTTTGTTTTTACCTGTCATATTCTTTTTTTATTATCCTTATAATACCCCTTTAAGGAGTAAAGCGCGAAAACCGTCAGGTACAAAAATAAAAAAAAAACTTAAAAAAGATATTGTTATGGTATAAATAGCACGTGTTGTAATAGTTTTACTTTAATTGGTTTACAATATGGATTCTGAAAGAAGTATTCGCAACCTGTGCAAAAATTTCCCAAATAAATTTTGCTACGTGTGCGGCAAATATATTTTTAAATCGCTAGAGAGAAAAGTAACACAAAAATTAAGGGATGCTTATTTCGAATGTTTTGGCCGCGTTGTGTGTCAGGATAAGCCTTGGATATCCGATTTTTTTGCATATCGTGTTGTATGTCACTGCACTCTCAAAAAACTGGAAAACGAGAAATGCCTTTCGTGGTTCCAGCACTTTGGAGCGAGCCTAGCAATCATCACGACGATTGCTATTTTTGTGTGTTCGATTTGCGGGCTGCTACGAAAAAGCATAAGTATAAAGTGGAGTACCCTATAGTGAGTTCTGTCACGAAACCTGTGCCTCATAGTGTAAACAGCACTATTCGCCCTCCTCACAGTGATAAAAGTAACGACCCTCAGGATACACAGTTTTTCCCCTCTCCTTCATCAAGCGATCAACGAAAACCACACCTAATTCGCCAAGAGGAATTGAATGATTTGGTACATGGACTTCATTAAAAGCTGGTATAAAAGGATTCTTAGGAAATCACAAAGCCGAAAACGCAGAACTTTTAGTAACAAATATGTTTAGACGCATATAAAGAGATGGGGTGCAGAATGTCTTTGAAAATTCATTTTCTTCACTCCTATTTCTCTTTCTTTCCTGAGAACCTTGGAGCCGTAAGTGATGAACAAGGTGAGCGGTTTCATCAGGACATAAAAAGGTTTGAGGAACGTTTTCAAGGTCATTGGGATGCAGCTATGTTACGAGATTATTTTTGGCGCTTACAGCGAGAAGACAATTCTAAACATAAGAGAAAAAATTGATTTTTTTTATTTTTCCCTCAAAATATATGTGTTTAACAATTAAGTTTATAATTTTAAGTATTTAAATATGTTTATTATATTGTTTTATTTCCGTTTTACCAAAAAACAATTAATAAATAATAACCGATTTGTTACTGGAACTTTATTTTGTATTATTTTCTGGGAATATCAATATCTGTCCATATCTCTGAAACTGGGGGGTCAAGGGAAAAAGTAAATATGAGGTTTTAGTAAGGATTAGATAAGAATTAAAAAGAAAAAAAAATTGGAGATGACGGTTATTTTTTTTTTAAATTTGTCACACAGTGTTATTTGACCTTTCAGATTTATACAATTTTAAATTTACCCCATTACAAATTCGATAAATTCACCACAATTAAGTACAAGTGCGAAAACCTTCTTACACTAACTAACTAAATGTTGCAAATGTAATAAAAAACGAGACCGAGGCTAATTTCGGGCGCGGCCGAAATTTGAATACCCGTCACATTTGAATGAAACTGAAGCTCCTTTTGTGTTAAAAATTTCTACCGCAGGCCAATAACGTGTTCCGATTCCATCTGTTCCTGGATACGTTGGGGTTAATCCAGGAACACACTTGGATGTATTTTGGTTAATATTCAAAAAGAAAAAAAGTTGTTCTTACAAGAATCTAATATTTGGTGGTTGGTTTGTATGACAGCCCTATGACGTAATGTTCCGATTTCATCCATTCCTAAATATCTTTTGAGGCTTTACTAGCCTAAGGTGACCTGATTCCCGAAGGCCCAATGCAGTACACATTCCGGAATTCGGTTTTCAGGCAAACCCTCAATCGTAATATTTTATTATTTGTTATCATTCGCTTAATGTTATCAAAATAACAAGATCCCGATGTGATCGCATTAAGCGGCGTCGATTGTATGTCACGAGGCTACCACCATGCCATAAAACGACCACATATTCTTCATCCTTTCAGTGAAGTGATATCTTCCTAAACGGAATACAGCAAGAATAGTAGCCTTTATTCTAGGAAGTGTGTGGTGAACCTTGGAAAAGCAAGGTTCCAAGGACGTAGCCAAAGGAGGGGTCCAGGAGTCCCTAACTTCCCACAGTATTTCTAATTTATTCATTCCTAAAACTCTGCCGAAATTAAGCTTGCAGTCAGATAAATTGTGTCATCTGGACGAAAGTAGTGACTATATAATAAACAATTTGGAACACACAAAAAATCTGGTGACCCAAAATTGGGATCGTCTTTCATAATGGAAACTTCAACAAATTTGAAATAAAATATTTCCCTGTAAGAATGAAGAATTTTTTTTGAGCCGTGCGAAGGGAAGGCAAAAGCAGCATGACGCGGGCACCGAATACGCGATCGTACTTTCCATAGTTCCATAGTTGCTGCTTCGTGCATATACCATGGCCCACGAGCCCTTCAATAATTGTACAGAAAAGAAGTTTTTTTTTATGGCTACGTCCTAGCAAGGTTCTGTTGGTACTAAACAGGACCCAGAAAAGATCCCTCAACTTCTAAATGTTCTCATTGACAAAACATCATCAGCATGTGAAGTGCAAATGTATGTTTTAAGACGCAAAGTTATAACAGGCATGGGAGAAGTGTAGCCAGGATCTCATTTAAAAGGGGCAAACCCAACATTTGTTTAACACAATGAACCCGAATTTTTTTTAGGGTTAGGAATAGGTATTTTTCAACTTTTGAATTTCAGTGTTCGAAACTGCAGTCTCAGCAGCATTGTTGGGATGAGGATGGCCCTTTCCCTATCTCTGACTATCCGTGACCCTGAGACAAAAATCATGAAGCTGTTTATTAGAAGTACGAAAATTACACCTCCTCGTACCTACCTATTAAAAGTGTTGTTTTGTTTATTACAATAGATAAATTAATACCTCATTGCGTAGAGAATTCTTAAGCGGATGACGACTCTCTGGGGATTTATCGCTTCTTTATTGGATTTGGTCAACATATAGGGGAAATCCTTGCAGAGTCCTTTAGTTTGAATTTTCTTTTTCCTAAAGAGGTTGATAGGGGAATCGGATGGAGTACAGTAATTTGTCCATCGTTTTGTGAAAAACTTAAATCGCATCTTTACATGGCTGTTACTTCTGAGTATTGGCAGCTATAGATGCTTGGGATTTTCACCTAATACGGGCATTATCGAAATGAATGTTTGCCACATGAAAGTGCGATTATCCTGCTAATAACACCTAACAGACTGACTACAGGCCTCACCGAGGAGGTTTTTATGAAGTCATTTAGGCTTCTTTGGTGTGGCGTTGGAAATGCTGTACATTTAGTAATGCTTTACGACAGGCTTTAGGTAATGTACAGCAAAATGGTGTACGTCTGGCCTGGCCACACATTTGGGTGAAGTTTGGTTCATTGATTCACAAAGAAAAAAGTTGTTATGCAAGAACCTAATTTCCAGCGGTTGGTTTGTATGAGAGCCCTATGACGTAGTGTTCCGATTTCATCTGTTCTTAGATATGTTTGGTGGCTTTACTAGAAACACATTTGCGCAAAGTTTGGTTAAGATTGGTTCATTAAGAAAAAAGTTTTTCTTAGAAGAATCTAATTTCCAGTGGTTGGTTTGTATGACAGCCCTATGATGTGGTGTTCCGATTTGATCTGTTCCTAGATATTTTTTGAGGCTTTACTAGGAACACATTTGGATGAAGTTTGGTTACGGTAGGATTAAAAAGGAAAAAGTTTTTCTTAGAAGAACTTAATTTTCAATGGTTCGTTTGTATAGCAGCCCTACGACGCAATGTTTCAATTCCATCCGTTTCTAGATATGTTTTGAGGCTATACTAGAAACACACTTGGGTGAAATTTGGTTAAGATTGGTGCACCAAGAAAAAAGTTTTTCTTAGAAAAACCTAATTTTCAGGGGCAGCCCCATGACCCCATGGTCCGATTCCATTCGTTCCGACATATATACAGCGTACACTAAAAAGAAACTTACATACAAATTTTCAGCTCGATAGCTTCAAAACTGAAGGACTAGTTTGCGTTGCAACAGACGGACAGACAGACAGACAGACAGACGGACATGGCTCAATCGATTTCTCTCGTCACGCTGATCAATAATATATATACTTTATATCGTCGGAGGTGCTTCCTTCTATGCGTTGCAAACTTCATGACAAAGTTAATATACCCTTTCACATAGTGACGGGTATAAAGACATAGTGCATTTTGTTCCGTTTCAGACCATAGGCAAATATATTTGCCCAACTTATTTTAGGCCTGTACGAGTTCACTGAACTTCGAAAAACCTGGAACGTTGCAATTTTACAAAGAGAAGGGCCTGACCAAATGCACTATTTGAGGCTCATCCATTTTTTCGATTTTACCGTTACATGAACGCCCCTTGAACTGTGACTACTTTTTACTTAACTTACCCTGGGGGGCAAAGCGGGTCAGATAGGAAATTATACCCAGAATAATGTTGTTTCCCCAACTCTCATTTATGAATTTCTTTCGGAGTATTTTGTTATATTTCTAACGTGAACAATTTTAAATGTCAAAAACCTCTGGGCAAACATATTTGCCTATAGTCGTTAAAGGGTTAAATGAATATAGTTTTTGGTGTCTTATTATTGAACATTTTCTTTTTTATTTACCGCGAAATCTTAAGTAATTGTTCGTAATGAAAGTAATTGCCATTTTAGACATGACCGTCTAAAATGCCAATTACTCTGTAACGGTGAAAGCTAGGAAAATAGTTTGAACGATATTTTTCCAATAACTAATTGTAGATCTATGGCGAACTGATGGCGAGACGGCCTGTTGTCCGTTGACGCTTAAGCCCATTGTCTTCTTGTATTCAGGTAAAACTGAACATCTCATCCGCCCAGAAATAGTAGGGAAACAAAAATACGCCATCCAAAACAGAACGAGCACCAAATTTCCTTCTGATCTTAATAATAGAATTCTTAAAAAATTCTTGTTATAAACCTAAAAAATATGCTCTCTCATTCAAAAGTGACAACCTGGCTATTAAAGCGAATTTCCTGATTCATCCTTTTTTTCCTTTTTAAATAAAACACATTCCGTTTTTTTTTTAATTAATTTCTTAACGTATTTATTTTCTTTGCTAAATTGAGCAAAAGTAAATCGAGAGATAATTGTTCATTGTTCATTTTTTTGTTTCATTCATTTTGGTTTTGTTAAATATTTCATTTCATTTCATTTTTTTATAATGATATCTACAGATATATTGCCTCAAAGTTACTTGACTAAATCATATATTCATCATTTATATAATTATGTTTAAATAGACTATTTGTGGAAATTCACTAGTGAGTGATAAAACAAAATGAATTAAAAACAAACAAAACGGAAAAGGAAATCTTCTCTTAAGTTACACATTACACATGAAGATTCTAAATGATAAATCATTATAAATTTCATTAAAATTATTAATTCAATAAAATTGAGTGTTAACAATGTATACATTTACATACATACATACAATTATTTATAGAGTCAGTATATTGAAATAAAATCAGTTCATTAGTTCGTTCAACTTAAATTAGATGTTTTTTTTTGTCATTTTTCAATTTACTTTTTGGTAGTTTGGTAGTTTTAAAAAAGATTCTCTAATGTGACCGTTCATTTGTCATCAATTTCATTTAATATTTTTTTTTTGTTTTTTTTTCTTGCTTTGTTAATTAATAATAATTTAATATATAAAGTTTATGTTATTATATTTACCGTTTTTTTGTCTATGTGTATTTGTTTTATTATTACATAATTATGTTAATTAACTTTAAATCTATGCTTGCATTTTTATATATTTACATTTAGAATAACGCCCAATGTTGACTTTGTTTCAAAACTTGTTTGATTTCGTGTTATGTTTTTTGTATGTTTTAAGTATTTGTTTTATATCATTTAGTGCTTAGGTTTTTCTTTGATTATGATGATGATGTTTGTTTGCAGTAGTTATACGTCCTTTTATCTAGCGTGTTTTTGTAGTCAAGTGTGATTCAATATTTTGGCAGTTTTTTTTACATTTGGAAAGAAGAAGAAACTTTTACTTTAGAAGTCAAAAAAATCGACTTTGGCAGTTTGAAATGAATACACTTATGTCCTTATCATATATAACTAGGATAAAAGGCGTATATAAATCTGATTGAATTTTGGAGTATATCTGCCAGTGGCCTCGTTTAGAATTTAAATGATAGATGCAATTCATAAAGAGAAAAAAAAAGTGCTAAACACTGAATAAAGCCATTCGGGCTTACGATGTTATTAGTCTTTTGCGGGAAACCATTGAATGAGTTTTACAAACAAACCCTTTAATTGCGATATAAAGAGATCAGAAAACATACCTTTTTTATCGTTTTGACATTTTTTTAATGAATTTGTTTTTGTGTTTTCAAGCTTTTGTTTATAAGAACAGTGTACATGCACTAAAAGCTGACGGATATGGGACTGTATATCTTGTTCTGGTATGGATGCACGTTTTCAAACAAGTTAAACATCAGCCAACATCGTTTTTGTTTGTTCACAAATGTCAACAAAATTTTCAGCGATCTGAAATCTTAATTATACAAAATTATATTAAAAAAGTAACGGTACGATTGATGAAATTCCAGAACGCAAACTTCAAATGTTGGGATCGACTTCGTCGTACTGGAATTTTACGTTTTCAAAAATTGCTAAAAATTCAATTGCCATTTGTCAGTAATTTGTTTAATTTATTTTTTCTTTTGTGTTGTTTCGTACTTAATTTATTGTTTTAGCTATTCTATGTTCGGTCAATTGTTTTCATTAGTTTTCTTCATTCGGATTATGGCGCCTCAGAGGCGTTGTAACTTGTATAACATTTTTTTACACTGCTGTTTTACTGATTTTCATTTTGACCCAAATTCGCAGGATCATCGAAAGGCTCGTACAGACAAAGCACGATTCGCGTCCACGTCACGCAATTCAAAGTATCGCGTTGCAGCCGAGCGAAAATGGCGTTCTGTTTATTGAAATCGCGATGATGGTAAATTTCCGTATCTTACACTGAATATAAGGGATTTTCAGATTTTCAGAAAATAATGTCCTTTTATATTTTATGTTGTCACTAGTTTAGGATCTTGCTGCAGTGAACATTTATACAGATTATTTATAATTTTCTGATATAATTTATTGTTTGCTTTTTGTTTAATCGAATTTCATGTTGTCCGTCAATTATGATGAATTGTTCTGTCATTTTTAGGCTCTTAAAACTACTGTAAAAAATTCAATACTGTAATGTTATTTGGTTTTCCTCACATTTACTTCGTTTCATCTGTGAGTAATTTCATTCAAACTATTTTGTTTTGATCTCATATTGCATTAAATTATTTCATTTCGTATTTTATAATTTACCAATTGTTTCTCTTTCTAACTTATTCATTTCCTTTTTCTTTGTTGCTTTCTTATATACGTCTCGCGCTACGTTAAAATTAGATAAATATATCATAATTTTTTTTGTATTGTTTCCTTTTTACAAAGTGAATTTATTAAAACTTTTTTTTAACTTTTCTTTTGTGATTTTTGTATTTGGTAAAAAAAATCATATGATACAGTTTTCTTGCGCTTTTTTAATTTTATAAAAATGTTAAATTATATCGACAAAAAATACACGATTTCGGTATTCGTTAATTTGCATATAAGGATCATTTTTTTAATGAGTAGCCCTTTTCATCGAATTTATTTTTCTGTTAAGTTATTTCCTTTTTTTATTTATAGCTATTAATATGTTGTTTTTGCGTTTTTTTTTTATTGTTACTGTATAATTCTACTAGAATTTTTTTGGAGCCCTAAATTAGTAGTAGGTTACTCTTCTTTGGTTTTCGATTCGGTTTTTATTTTGTCTATTCAGTTTGTCGTGTCTTACAATTTGTTACGAATTGTAAGTAAATTTAAAAATATTTATTTTTAAAAACCTTATTGGCAGTGCATTAATCATTCTTAGGTTAATATTTGTATGTACAGAAATTAGTTGATGGTACCTAAATTTCAAATAGAATCTAAATAAATGTTTGTAAAGAAAAATGAATGGAAAGTTGCAAAAGTCTTTTAAAATTATGTTATTAGCAAAAGCGAAAGTTGTTTAGTTCTTTGAAATATTTTTTTTAGTCGCTGGGGATACATAATGTCAGTTTTTTGTTACACCTCAAAATCTACAAAGGCTACACTTCTCCCTTAAAATCCGGCTGATAGTGACTGAAGTCTTTCTAAAATTACGGATTGAGGCGAATGGTAAGACGAATTGTTGTAAGGAAATTTTCGGGCCGTGCTATTGACTTTTAGCATTTTTACTCTCTCAAACATCGTAGTGTAGCGAAAGGTCGATCTGAAAATGCAATGTACAGACCTTAAGATAAGTTGAAAAAAGCTCGGTAGTCTCAGTCTACCTTGTACCGGTGATTTTCGGGAAGCAGTGGATTTTTCCTCACACACGCACAATGTAACACTATTGTCTGTACCTAATTGTTTTTACTTTTTAGATTAATTGGCACAGTGGCAGCACAGTGTCCAAATTTTGCCAGTATCATTTGAAGACAAACCATGTTAGAGTAATCAACCATCTCAATCCTTCGTTAAAAAAGTTAAAATTAATCCGGTAAAACCGCATCCAATGAATTATTATCGGACAAAGTTAGATGCGTTTAACTCTCAGAGTTAGGTGTGTCTGTCCTGTTCTGAAGAACCTAAAGAACTGCCGATGTAACTGCCTGTGCCTACTACTTTAGTTTTGGTAGTTATTATACGGTAAACATTTCACCCATATTCATTTTGTCGAAGGTATAAGAGTGCTTACAAAAAATGGACAAAAGTCGGTACTAAGTTACTCGAGGAAATCATACATTGCCGGTTTTTAGTTTTTCTAAAGCTGGCCCAACTTAGCGCGGTGTTCGCCGTACCACACAAAAGAAAAACAGAGGAATCAAATTTTATCGTCATTTGCGTGGTTCAGTGAATTCAACCCTCTGACGGTTCGTTAATCTTTTGAGCATGATTCGACTGAACTGTTGCGCGTGGTTCGGACGAACTTTTTCGAGTATGTTTCGACAAACCCTAAGTAGAGTCTGCTTAAAATTATTTCAATACGAGGCGGTCATTGAGGAGGAATATTGTGTTTTTTTCTGATGTTTCCATAACCATTTTTTTTCATAAGGCGTCCACTTTGTTGTCGTAAAAACAAATAACAAAAAAGTCTAAAACCTTGCGAAAAAATCGCTAAATTCCCTTTATTAAAGAATATGATGGTCCGTAGTGATTTATGTTCAAGCAAAGTGGTCCGCAGACATTTGCAAGTTGGGAACCACTGTCTATATGCACATGAGATAATAATGGGCTGTGGCAGGGGCGTTGGGCGTTGATCTTTTTACAGGCAGTTGTCCATTCGGTTTTTTATACTCCTCCATATATTGTTCAGCCTCTACTGAAAAGACAATTTTGCCCTTCAATTACTGAATAGATAGGATCTCCAGCAACATGAAAGGTTTATCGACAAGACTCGATTTAGTGACAATAATATTGCTATCGCCAGGGCCGGCCTTAGCAATGTAGTGGCCCTGGGCATTCAGCGAACTAAAAATGTAACACGAAAGGTCTCTTCCAATTAAATTCTCATTTCGCATGATGGCTTTTTAGCGGAGAAAGAGCTCGATGGCGGGCAATACTTGTAGCATTTCCAGTGTTTTCCAGTGAATTTCGTTCGCTGAATGAAGCCATTGTATCATCAATTCATTTTGGAGGGGGTTTAGACTTACGAATGATCGTAACCTTGCATTTAGTGGTAATGTTGTGGCTTGTTTTGGCTCTAGAACGCATTCCACTCAGATTGTATCGTATATTATCAGAGTATCTGACTCCTGACTGAACTAACACTATTCTAAAGAACTTTTTTATTTGAAAATTTATCCAAAAATAAAATAATTAGCGATTCGGCAAGATTTTATCGATTCAAACGCAATTTTAAGCACGAAACGTGCTAAAGAAATGCAATCTTACGAAAATGCATTGGAAAGTAGAAGACAATGATAAATAAACCAGAAAGCTAAAGCTCACAAATGCAACGAATTGCCCATGTTTCGCCACCAATTAATTCCATTCATTTGGTATCACTAGCGCGAAGTCGTTAATAATATTATTTTATAACAAACGAATCAAGACCTAAAGACGCTCATTCATCGAAATAAACCTTGGACGAAATAAAGAAGGATTCATCTTCACGAATATTTTTAACAATAAATATTAGAAACATTCGGAATGTTAAGTTGTATCCACACTCGACCCAAATTGACATTTCGCCAAAAAACTGGCATCGCAAGCTGCTAATTAGCAGCATCCAACAGACTTTCAAATTGTAAGCAGGAAACTCATATAATCAAATTTTCATTTTGCAGGTTTCCTTAAATTTAATTCTCAAAATTCGACTATGTGCATTTAAATTATTATTAGGTTATTCAAACAACTGCCAGTTGCCATCGCTAGCTGGAAAGCAGGCGTAAAAAATTCTCGAGAATTTCAAAATTCGACTGGAAATATCGATAGTTTTAATTTAGGACATGGCCACCGTCAAGTGGCTTTAAGGACATTGCCATAAGTCACAAAATCAGAATTAACACTCAGCTACTATCCAAAATTTCACACTGAAATATCTGCTCTTCAAAATGAATAAAGCGCTTTGTCTGGAAGAACTATCCCCTCGTTAATTTTTCTCTATGCAAAAAAAACAAATCCTGATTACAGATGGAAAAGGAGGGGTTGCCAGAAAGGTTTCCACGTCTCTGATTCCGGGACTCGGAGACATTCGAAGATAATTTTAGTTTTTGGTAAACAAAGAATTTTTTTTGCGTGCACCGCGATTTTTTTTGTACACGCTTTTGACATTCCAAAAAACTTTCGCCTATTGACGCGCCACAGTGGGGCGAAATCAATGATTTTTGGGACATCGCATATTTGTGAAGATATCCTGTTGTAAAATGTACCACGTAAATGACTATAAGTTGAACTTGTTTCTGCTGAATCGAATGGTGGACTCCATTTTAAAATACGCAATGTCCGAAAGAAGATATAGCGGTTTTAAGGATGTTTTCACCAACCCCATAGTATAGACAATTTACCGTTTCTCCTTCCTTATGTTACAAATTATATTAATAGATAGTACGACTCATTTAGAGAAAAAAATTATATGCCCATAATGCTCTCTCATTTACCGTTACAAAATTGCATCATTATTTATGAAATCTTTGGAAAAGCTAGAGTAACCAAACAAATCCCAAATTTAACCTGTCTTGCTTTGCGTAATTTAGCATTTGGATTAAGGTATTTAAAATATACAACATTTTATGTAATTTGACTGCTCTCCTATTACAAAACTCACTGTTATATCGAAGATATAGTAATTCAAATTTTGAAAATTTACAAAATTTATTTGACATAGAAAATGCAAACGTTAATATCATAACGGTTCTTCAAACGGATAAATCTGAAAAATTCACAAAAGTTGCTCTTTTATGTAAGCTTTTCGGGAGCTTGAAACAAATTATCAGAAATATACAAACACCGAAACAAACGACTTTTCGCTTTGCGAATTACGAGCAACTAAGACCATTTTTTTGGTAGAGTAAGATCTTTTATAGGGGAGCTGGTGGAATCTTTGATTTAATCGACCCTGTACTTAGTCCTGTCGAAGGATATTCGATTAAAAACTTAGTAGTATAATCTTAGCGTATTAGTTTAATTCAGCCAAGAGTTATGACTAATCTTATATACTTTCTACCTATAATTTGTAGGGGAGGTGCGGGACCTGTTGCTCCTATTTGCCCCACTTTCAGTATCATATGAGATTATAACATTGCCAGCATGCAACAACAATTTAAAGTTTAAAGCTGCATCAGAATGAATGTTATTTTGCGAAAAGATTAACATGAAAAACAGAGATTAGCCGATAAAAATGGCTACTGTGGGCGGGGTCGCAGGTGGTCGCAGCCAAACTTTGTGTTTTCATTGACTCCATTAATTGCAGATAATTATGGCTTAATTCATTTCCCGGCCAACTACGGCCATTTTTTGTTTTTGATGAAACAACAAAATTATCAAGGTTTTTGGCTAGAATCGTTAAAATTTACCGTTATGTTCTTTGTTCGATACGTAAATAATGGTATTTACGTATCTAACAAAGAACAGTTATGGAACAAGGTCCTCAATGTAAAGTTTTTTCGCCCAACAAAATGAACTGTGTTGATCGTACAAATTTATCTTCATCATATCAGATGATTTGCATTACACGAAAACCACATTTTTTTACCTTTGAAACATTAAATTCGCAAATTTTCAAATCGTGAGCCCTTAATTTTTATATGTCGTTCGAGAGCTAACATAATAAGGCAACTTTTTTCAACTTTGCAGATTTGTCAGTTCAAAGTACCGTTACGATTTTATCGTTTGAATTTTGCATGAAAAACCGATTTTAAAATTTCTTCAAAGTTTGAACTGGTGTATCTCGGAAGATACGAGCAACTTCGTAACGGACGAGGTGTCGTTTTATAGGAAATTTTATGTAGTTTCGGAAAGTGAAGTCATATCTCGGATGACATGTTTGGTGGTTTGGCAAATTTTGATTTAGTTCGGCAAGTCAGGTATTTTGACACAATTTACAAAAAGTGCTTTTACATTGTAACGGTTCAAAATAGAGGTGTCTCGTAGAACATTAATTTTCCTCAAATGAGCCACACTATCTACCATTAAAAGATTCTCCACCATGAACGGGACACCCTGTATAGTGTAAAGTCATAGTAGTCAAATCTGCAATATTAAGATTTCGTCTAATTGCATATGTCCAAATTTTTGTTCTAGTCGCCCCACTGTGCGCCGGCCAGCTCTTGTCTGACGTAATTTCGTTAGCTTATGTTAGGGCCGAGATCAACACACTATTGCCCAATTACATTCTCATGCTTGAAATACATTTGACGCGTCAGCATCGACATTGGCATCAGCAGAAACATTTCAATTTAGAACACACGCATTTGCCTTTGATGACCCACATTGACAACAGCAGCAGAAGCAGAAGCATTTTTTCTGCTTCTGCTGTCAATGTGGGTCATCAAAGGCAAATGCGTGTGTTCCAAATTGAAATTTTTCTGCTGATGCCGATGCCACTGCCGATGCTGATGCTGACGCGGGAAATGTATTTCACCCATTATTGTTGTGTAACTAAAACATTTTTTTTAATTTTTCGAGATTAGACATCGGCAAATGTTTCAATAAGAACCGCCAAATTAGTGTTTGCAACCTCTATTCTAATAGACAGCTAAGCCAATCGTTGCTTGATGTTGCAGCATGGCGAATCGTAAGTAATGTACTTACTTGAAAAAAAAACTTCAAATAAAATTCGAATAGAAGATGATGCTGAAAAGCAGATGCTTGTTTGTTTGTTTTCAAAAATGAATGTGAGGCTAGTAATAGTGGAGTTGTTACCAGGAACTATGCTTATTTTAACGCTTGGTATTAACTTCAATCTAATTTCAATAAATATTAATATTTTAAAAGGCTTTTGTATCGAGGCCCTTTGAGAGTGCGACACCATTACAAGTGGTGGCCCTTGAAATTGAATGGTTGCTTCAGAATGGTGGCCTCTTTAAAATGCTGGCACTGGGCGACGGACGGCCCAAATCGCCCACACCTAGGGGTTCGATGAAAGCAATGAAAATGTTAGGAAGCATAATTTGACGCTAATCGCTTGACTAATGCGACTTTTTCTGTAGCTAAAAAGTAAAACTTTAATTTGTCACAAGCAGTGCTCTCAAATTTTATAATCATTTACGATACATATGAGCGGATTCGTAGTGAAGTTCGGAAACTCTTAATTCTCAACTACCGGAAATTTGTAGAAGTATTATTTAAATTTCGTGATTTCCGCATCCTGAATTTCGTGAAGAGTTCGGCTATGACTATGGCTTCAGTGATACGTCGAGTAGCAAAATTTATATCACCGAAGCGATTGAAATCCGCAAGTTGTTTAGCAAAGATCATTTCATGCATACAAAGACTAGCTGGCTGGTGCAGTTCATAAGTCAGAAGCGTGGGCTTCGTCAATTTCAATCAGCAATATAAAGCGATTTTCTATTTTTTTCTCGCCCTGAAATATTTTCAGCATGTTCAATCAAACGGATTTAGTAGCATCAATTTTCTTAGTCGAAAAATTTAAAATTTTTGGCCATTTTTCAACGCCTTATAATAATGGATTAAAAATAGTGAATTTTGAAAGAATTTTGAGTCAGAATGATGGTGTTGAAAGAAACGATAATTCATAGACGGCCTCAATATTAGAGTTGTGCCCTCGCCCCCTTCTCTAATCGTATCGCCTGTCTAGGGGGGGCGCGGCCAAATGTTTGGGAATCACTGGTGTAGAGCGTTAAATTTATGCAATTAAAAAAATAATAGATAGAGAGGAACCAGCTGATTAAAGACACGATCTAAGGATAACAAATTTGATATGGGGGAAAACAAGCGTTAAGTTAAATTTTTCATCCGACCCAAGGACAAAAAATCTTAAAAGAGAACACCGTACTCAAATGGAGTCGATTAAAAAAAATGGTTAATGGGTCGATCTTGAGCATATTGTCGCCCACATTTTGCTGAAAATTTCTGGCAGAGTTCTAGCTATGCCTTCGTTCAAAAGTTACAGCCGTTCAAATATCGGGAAAAATTGCAAGGGTTGCGGTTCATATGAAAATTTACTACTGAAAATTTGAGAGTCCTAGTTGTCTCCGTTCAAAAGTTACAGCCGTTCAAAGGTGTGACCCAAGACCAAACGGCTAAAATGAATTGACGGATGTATAGACCATCTTGCGCTTGACATTTTGCTGACAATTTGAGAGTTCTGTCTGTCTTCATTCAGAGGTTACAGCCATTCAAATATGTGTCACAAACCAAAAAAAATATCAAAGGGATGAGTAAGCGCAAAAGGGTTCAATTTTTCCAAAATTTTGCATAGGGCTGAAATGAATAGGCGGATGTAGAGCATCTTGCGGCTCACATTTTGCTAAAAATTTGAGAGTCCTAGCTGTCTCTTCTCTCTGCAGCCGTTCAAATATGTGACCCAAGACCATACAAATACTAAACGGCTGAAATGAATTGGCGGATGTAGAGCATCTTGCGCTTGACATTTTGCTGAAAATTTGAGAGTTCTATCTTTCCACATTCAGAGGTTCCAGCCATTCAAATATGTGTCCCAAAACCAAAAGAATATCAAAGTAAGTGCAAACGGGGACAATTTTTTCAAAATTTTGCCTAACGCTGAAATGAATTGGCCGATGTAGAGCATCTTGCGGCTCACATTTTGCTGATAATTTGAGAGTCCTAGCTGTCTCTTCTCAGAAGTTGCAGCCGTTCAAATATGTGACCCAAGACAAAACAATTACCAAAGGGGGGTGTAAGCGTAAACGGGGTCGGGGTAAGGTAAACGTAAACTTCTGAAACGAATTGGCGGAAGTAGAGCATCTTGCGGTTGAAATTTTTTCTGAAAATTTGAGAATTCTATCTGTCTCCAGTCAGAGGTTACAGCCATTCAAATACGTACATATGTGACCCAAGACCAAACAAATTTTAAAGGGTGGAGTAACCGCAAAAGGGGGAAAATTTTGAATAGGGCTGAAATGAATTGGCGGATGTAGAGCACGTATCGGTTCAGGGCCGGATTTCCCATATGGGCAACTGCTCGAGGCGGCAAATTTTGAGGGGCAGTATATTTCTGAAACTTTAAAATACGCCTTTAGGAATATCTTAAATGAAACTGGCGAAAACGGTCAGTCGGTGTCAGATTTACATATTTACCGCCAGTTTTTCGCCCAACCAGAATCTACAAGTTTCAGTCAGCTACCGATCCTCATAGCAAAGCTATTGAGTACACTCACTGAAGAGTTCTGAAGCGACTTTTTCCCTAAGTAACTTTCACCAGAGAGCGTCAAAAATGATGGGTGAATGCAAATTTGTTTTCCCGCCATCTACTCCGCTTCTACATCGTTGAGAAACTTATCCCTGTGAAGTGAATCAACTGGAATTTTTACTCAAGGTCTGCTACTTAAAATCGCATAAAAATATTCCGAAGAATAGCAATAGCACCCCTGTTAAGCCGTCCATGTGAATGCGACTGGTCTGCTTCCAGGCTTAACTAGTGAAGGAGAGCGGCAATTTGACTACTGCTTAGCGCGCCATAGAGGGTAAATCCATAGCCCTGTGTGTAGGCATTTCGGATTTTTTTTACTGTCTTTAAGGCCGTCTCCCAGCGAGCCGGGCGACCTTAGAGAAAAAAGATATTAATATTAGTAACAGCAAGTGGCCATAGAGGAGTTGATGTTACTAATAAGGTTGTAATGATCTTGCCAGATACTGAATGTCAAAATAATGTTCAAAGACCTTGCATTACAGGATTATGTTCACAAAACCATCGAAAAATCAAAATCAATCTTAAAAAATAAATATTATAGAAGGTGGAACACGGGATACTGGGAATTTTTAAAACGTCGTAATCGCAAAAATCGGAAATGCATGTCACACAATTTTTTGTCAATTCTAAAAAACTCAGCAAATTTGAGGAATTTAGATGACATCCCTGTAAAAAATTTCATGCCAAAAAACGCTGCCCGCATTTTCATTACCAAATTTTCGAAGTCGTTTTCAAAATTTGTAGTAAAAAGTTTTCAGCAGGTCCGGTGTTGTAGTCTGGTTGATGAAGTGGTGCACAGGGTCGTGGGCTCGAGTCTCACCGTGAATGAATTCGGTTTATGGTGTTTTTAGAAGTGACGACCCATGTGACGGACTATGGGGATAAATGACACTGCTGAGCGTGCTGTTTGATCTCAACACCTCAACCAAAATAGGAGTTAAGATCTTGAAAATTGGATGTCACTAACACATCTGCGGCCTTAGTCCAATTTTGGACTGTCGCGCTTGTTATTTATTTTTTCAGCAAATCCATGTCAATTTCAATTCGATAACGACGACGGTCCTACAGGAAGAATAGTAGCGTATTTGACATTCCATTCCCTTGCAAAACGCGTTGGCTTGTAAAGGCCTGGGAAGACTTCGTACAAAAATTTTCGCTGTAATTTGTGGAATATGTCGCAAACGCTAGGGAATTTAATAAACTACAGTCCGAAATTGGATCCACAATTTCTTAATTTCCCTCGAGTTCTTAAAAGTACGAATTTATGCAAATAACCGAAGGAAAATTACTGAAAAGGACTCCTAAAGCTTAGTGATGCAAACAGACAACATTTTGTGGCATGATTTTTTTTTACAAAGGTATCATTTAAACTCCTCAATTACCCTTAGTGTTTTAGTGGTAAACCAAATTTTTAAGCATAAATTTACGAATTTTTTTACGATGTTTTAAAAATAGTCAGATTCCCGTAAGCCACCCTGCATAATCTTCGTCGCGATTTTTCTACAACATAATATTTGTGTATTACTCATATTTTATTCTCCTAAAAATGTTTTACGATAAATTTAGAATTTATTTCATTTTTATTCTTTAATTTTTTATTTTTTCCTTGAATACCATATTTTTTATATAATTTATTTAAATATTTTCGTCTATTTAATTCTATCTTTATAAGTTATTTTACGCTAGACTAGGCTAGACTAACACACTACGCAAAATTACTTAACTAGATTATTTTTTGTCTGTATTCTATAATGTAGTAATATAGCTACGGTATTATTTTTTGTTGTTTTTTTTCTGCCTTTTTTCAATTATGAATATTTCTGTAACCTTAGGTAATTTCATATATGTATATATAAGTATGTATATCAATTAATTTATTATTCACAAGATTTATCCTAAAATTTCATGGAAATTTACAGAATTTGTTTATGTTTTATTTAATTTTCTAGAATAGTTGCCAATTTCTTTATGTTGCTTTTCTTGATTTTGGTTTTACTAATGTTAATTCATAATTTTGCAGTTTTAGTAATTTGTTGGAATTTGAACAGCAGGAGGTTTTAGCTAATTTTGTTTCTTAATTATTTTCTGGTTATATGGATTGTTTATGTAAAAAAAAAATGAAAATTTTGCAGGAATTTATGGTTTAGTTTGTGTTTGTGTGTTTTTGTTTAAACACTAGGGAAAATTTTGTTTTTTGGTTTTCTAACAACTGGAAATTATGCGCATCGTTTTTAAATAATCGTTTTTGCTTTTTTTAATCTATTTGCTTGGTTATTGTAGTGGTTTTTCTTCCATACCAATTTTTATTATATATCTTTGAATTTCTTATAGATATTCTTCTTTTGAAACTGGAATGAATTGTCTAGTGTTAAGGTTATGTTTTGTTGTTGTTGTGGTAATTAAATTTCAAAAAGTCTATGGGAATGTCATAATGGGTTGTTCTTAGCTGCCTAATATTTACATGTTTTACTTTTAGATAGGGTATTATCTGTCAGACTGAAAGTTGGTTGTTAAGGTGAGTATTTAATTGGAAGTCTGAATAGATATATTTCTTGTTTTTTTTAGCACCAAGATTAGAGGCTGTAATGACTTGTGGTATCTTTTTTTTCTTTCTCATTCAGTGGTTTACCTGTTGTTCATATACCGCTGCGCGCCGTGAGTGTGGCAAATATGACTAGTCCAGTGAAATTAATGGGGTGCTCCATACAGGTTTGGCCAACGTATTCATTTTTCGTTGTGCGTGAAATACTGCCCTCTGGGACGTACCCCAGCGTGAGGTGTCCAGACGTACATCATTTCGTTGACCTACCGTACAGCATCGAAATCTGTACAGGGATATGTAGGTACACTATTTCTTTTTCTGCAAAGTTTAAACAGCTGTCAGCTATATTTTGAGAAACTCAGTGCTTCGAATCGGTTTCGGTGCCGAGCGATTACTGAAAAATTAATTAATTATTATTAATTAAATTGGAAACATCTGGACGTGTGATGCATTTAATGCCCTCGAAAAAAATTCGATCACTACACGAAAATCTAAGCAAAAATATTAATGACAATAGCATCAAATCATACAATATATTGAAAGAAGAAATCTACCGGAAAAAATCTCAATACTGTGATTGCGTTCAACATTCCCGTGATCAGAAATCTGGTAGCTTAGTTTGAGTCGACTACTTAAATCAGGACAGTGTGTCAGATTTCTGATCATAGGAATGTTGAACGCAACCACAGTTACAGATTGGCAGGGCCGGATTCATCCTCTATGGCGTCCCTGGGCGGTAGCTAACTTGGAGCCCTCCGTCATACTATCTAGACTTGGAATATGATCAGTCACGGGCTTAACGTGTATGTGACGTTAAAATTTCCGTGAGCCAATAGAAATTTTCGAACCAGGCTATTTACGCTTTGAGCTCTCGCGATAGTAACGACATTTGTGGACAACTTAGCGACTAAAATGTTCCGTATCATCTGTTTCCAGGTATGTCATTCAAAAACAGGAAGATGTGGATTATCGACCATGAACTGACGCTCTTTTATAAACTCATTTGAGAGGAGATTAATGAAAGTTCCATGGTTGCGATAATATTACCCAAGACAAAAACCAATGAACCGAGTATTAAAACCAATACGATGCAATAGCAATAGCAGGTGGCGCTAGTGTCGTTAAGGAGACAACGGATCTAGAAAAGTTCCGAGATCTCGAAATGAATTCAGAAAGATGCCGCCCTTCGAAATTTGCCGCCCGGGCAGTCGCCCAGGTTACCCATATGGGAAATCTGACTCTGCTGATTGGACGAACTAGAAAGTGGAAGCGCTCCTCTTCAATGCTTTTGGCTCATGACGGGTCACTAGCCCAAATAAGGAAGATCCCATTCTTTTTAATACATTATGTAGAGGTAAAAACTTTCCCATGGTGACCAACAATTAGAGGTATGAATGACTTTTTTAGACGTAGTTTACGTCCAGGAAGAATTGACTCATCTTGCAAAAAAGCGCTCCAAAATATGGAAATTTTAAAGCTTCAAATTTACATTTTAATTAAATTAAAAAAATAAAATTTGAAACTATCATTTTTTAAACAAGCTTTATGCAAATACATTTTTTAAATTTACCATCAATTTGTTTGATTTTATGTTACAGTATTTTTTTCACTTGGTTAGGGACGAAAGTGTTTGTTTTAGGAAGACGAGCCCCGTAAAGTCGAAAAATCCTTAAGAGTGTTTTCAGTCTTTGTTAGACTCTCGCGAGGTCCGAGCATCGACCAAAATAATTGACAGTGGCCAGCTTTTATGCGAATTATGTAAGAAACAAATAATACAACAAAAACTTTGTTATTTCAATACATTGATTGGAGTGATTTCGGAGCCCATTTTGCATAAGTGAGGCCCTTAAGGAAGTCTTGACTCAAGGCTACCTTGGCGCATTGCCTACCTGACCACTGTAGTGTCCCGAAGCGGAAATTTCTGCAATTATGGAAGCCCTAACATGGTTGGAAAATCATGTCGTCACAATGAGGGATGTCATAATATACACTGACAGTCAGGCTGCAATCCGAACTGTCGAATCTGTCCTGTCTACATAAAAAACCGTTGATAGTTGCCGCTTAGCTCTAAGAAAGATGGGTCAATTTTACAACATCGTTCTCTCCTGGATACCCAGTCATAGTGGATTTGAAGCGAACTGCAATGCGGACGGTCTCGCTCGTAATGCGACTTCTATGGTTTTAGGGGCCGACCGCAATAATATGAAATTGTCAATCGCTTATTATAAACAAGCAATAGAAAAAACTGCAATTTACAGGGCTAGTGCAAGTAGGTATACCGGTAGCACATGTGCTACAACAAGATAAATTTGGCTACGACTTGGCGCAACCAGGTCAACCATTTTACTGTCAATAGACAGGAAACATATAGGTAAGGTGGTCGGGTCCATAATGGGGCACTGTCCTATCGGGGAGCATGCCAGGAGGCTCCGACTTCTGAGAACGTACATCATTTTCTCTGCTATTGTCCTTGGCTGAGAGACGGAGACGTTTTCTTGTCTCAATGTATTTTTACGATACAGATGATCTACGTAACGTGACTCCACTATCGCTTAACAAATATACGAGTATTGCCAGCACGGGCTGGTTTTCGGCTTAGGTGTTAACATTGAGGTACGCTCACTCGGTGGTATCACAGTGGACCAACTTTTGGTCTAAGTGCGCTTAGGTGCTTTACACCTGGCGGACCCTATACCTAACCAAAACTAACCTAAGTCAAGGAAAGGATTAAGGACCTTAAGCGGAAAAAACGTAATGTCACTTTCGGTTATTTTTATCCAAATAACTTATTTCTAGAAGAATTTTTTCCTCGAAATATGAAATATTTAGGAAGAACACTTTAGCACTACCGTTACGGATGATATAAAACTGAAAATTGTCACAGGAATACTAAAAAGTGTTAAGTTGACTTAAAACGACCTAAGATGATCTCCTTGACTTGACGAATTTATGAACCTTCCTTGAAATTAAGTGTCACTTGATGTCAAGGAATCCTTGAAATTATTCACAGTCAATCTCACTTGAACTCAAGGTACCAAGGCAGCCTGTCACGGCATTCCGGTCATGGAAGCTGTACTCAACCTGGAAGAGTGGCTTCTATCAAAAGGTCCTTCATCGCCTCCCTGGGAGAGGGAAATGAATCTGCTCATCAGACTGGCAAAGGCATGCATGACAGAGAACCTTCCGAGGCAGGTTCTATAAGGGCACCAGATGGTTAGGGGTGGGTAATCCACTCTCTCCGTTGGTAAGTGAGATATTTATGAACAGGATCGAGGGAGAACTGGAAAAGAAGGGCAAATTGCCGAGATTCTGGACAAGACATGTGGACGTCGTGCTAGCGATCATTGATAAGGTGGAGGGCGAGAAAATCCTGAACAACTCACAAGAACATCCGTTCACCATGGAAACGGAGGACAATGGTGAGCTGCCTTTCCTGTCGTGCTCCGTCAACGTACCATGCTCCACTAAGGGCTAGACAAATCATTCAAGAGACCTGTCCGGAACCCAAACATTTTCAGGAGCAATGGCGGAATTAAGTTTGACATATATCCAAAATCAACTCACACCCAGCGGAGTATCCTCTCTAACAAATCTTTTTCACAGAACATGGCGCCGTTCCACTCCATGATTCACCGCCTTTACATGGGACGGTGTAAAGCAAGTGGAAATTCGAAATTGTACATCATCGAAACAGACCAGAAGATACGGATACGACCCACGGGTGATGTCGATCCTTATCCGAAAGAAGAAGACCAGGATGGAGGAAGGAGCATTGATGACTTTAAAGCGCAACGAAGAGCTGATGACGAGGATTGGAGTAACGCATTTACGGATAGCAACGCAGCTACGGAAAACAATGAAGGGCATTGGTCTGGACATGATTTCGACGAACAGACAGCACCAACTAGGCAACAAACTAGGTTCGACCAAGGAAAGAAGGAGAAACACCAGGAAAACGGAATCTACAAGGTCTCTTGCCCGAAACGACTATAGTAGCAATCAGATGGAGTGAACAATCAAGGAACGCAGACGTCACCAAAAGGAACAACAAGGACCCCGGCCCAGTTAAATCGATGGTAGCATGGCACATGGTAGAGACAGGACACGAAATAACATGGGACAGCGTTAACATCATCCATGGAGGAGTTTATCAGCGTACATTTTATGTCTTGGAAGGCCAGGCCATTCTCGAGGAGCCGAAATACCGAACCACGGCACCGGCATCAAGGTTGTTGAGCAAATTTGCCGAGACAGGTACTCGACCCTCCGCTTAAAAGTTGGAGATGTACCAGTAGTATTATTACCCCAGAAAGTGGGTAGCGGAAACCTGCCCCCAAACCTACCCCAGCCCCGATTCCAGCAATGGCACCTAAGCCATCTACACTCCCTACCCCCATTCAGGCGAATGCCGATAACGACCCCCCCAACCAGTCCCAAGCAGCAGCTCCCGAAAGACCGGTACCGGTCATATTAAGAGAGCCAGATAAGTGGACAACAGTCAGCCGCCTTTTAAAACAACAAGGCATCCAATACGAAACGGCAAAGAGGGTATACTTGGGCATCCAAATAATACCCAAAACCATAAGCGATCATCGGAAACTGACGAGGTTTCTGACGGAGCGTAAATATCAGTATCACACGTTTCTCTTGCCGGAAGAGAAGCACCTAAATATTATAATCCGCGGTCTGGAGGACATCTCTCCAGAAGAAATTAAAGAGGATCTGGTAGCACAGGGCTTCCACCCAATAGAGTGCTTCCACTTAAAAATGAAAAACTTCACGAGACAAAAGCTAGTGAAGGTCCTTCTCCCGAGGAGCGAAACTGACATCTACAATGTCACGGGCATTTGTGGGCGTTAAGGCCTCAAAATCGAAGCCCAAAGGGCAAAAGGTGGACAATCCCAATGCCACAATTGCCAACAATTCGGACATGCTGCTAATAAGTGTCATGCCCAGCCAAGGTGCGTGAAGTGTGATGGCCTCCACCACTTCAGTAATTGCACTAAGAAACCGGAAGAATAAGCGAAATGCGCCAACTGTGGGGGCGCGCACCCAGCCAGTTATGCAGGCTGCCCCAAAACGCCAACAAATATCAGAAAGTCGTTTGCACAAATGGCTAAAACCTCTGTGCCTCCATCGCGCCCATCAGCACCACAACAAACCAATCATATCCCAATCCCATCCAACATTCCCAGTTCCGGCCAGGTGCAAGCCTTCTTCGGCCAAATGCAGGCGCAATGCCGGCAAATGATGGAACAAATGATGGCTACTATGATTCAGGGACTATTCTCTGCCCAGAGTATCGCGTCTTCCTCATCCAAACCTAACCATTAGTATGGCTGCAAACTGCGTTTCTGTGGTTTCCTGGAATGCCAACTCCATATACACACAAAGAGGAGAGCTGATCAACTTTTTACATGAGTATAATGTTGACATCATGCTCATCCAAGAAACGTTTTTGAAACCCGGAATTGACTTCAACATCCCCAACTACATTCTATACCGGTGTGATAGAATGATAGGTAGGAGAGGAGGCACAGCCATATTAATCAGACGCCGAATAAGCCATCATCCAATATCTTTACCTAACCTCCAAAGCATGGAGGCGATTGCCATCAAAGTTCAAACGACTTTTCTGGAATTTACTCTAATTTCGGCTTACAATAGCCCAGGAAATGTAGATTTTTCAGAAGACCTGCGGGCGCTTCTGAAAATCCCAGGCACGGTTTTTCTCGGAGGGGATCTAAATGCATATCACCGATCGTGGGGTGCTGTGAGAAGTAATCAAGCCGGAAAAGTACTAGAAAGATTCATCACAGGAAACATAGAAATATGCACTTACATTCCTAGAGAGCCGACGCATTTCGGACCGATACACGGCCACCCTCTCGATATAGGGTTATCCAAAGCACTGGATTTCCATGTGCGGATAATAGTCCTGGACGAACTAACCACAAGCCTGTTCAATTCGTAATAGAAGACTTGTTCATCGATATCCCGGATCCCATGCAACAAAAAACAGATTGGAAAGGTTTTTACGATACCCTGAGTAACATAGACCCGCCAACAAATATAGAAACCACCAGGGACCTAGAAGTCGCGATCGACAGCCTGACAAACACGATATGTTTGGCGAAAGAGTCTAATACGACCCAAATACCGTTAAGGGTGAGAAATCTCTACGAACTCCCACCGAATATTAAGGAATTAATAAGGAGGAGGAATCGTATACGGAAACTGGCTAGGCAAACCGGTGACCCTAGACAGCGTCAAATAGCATGCAGGCTAACCAATCTGATAAAGGTGCGAATCGATGAACACAGAAATAACAAGTGGGAAGAATTCCTTCAAAGCATGGATCCAGGGGACGACAACTTCTGGAGGATTGATAAATATTTCAGAAATAATCGTCAAAGAATTATTCCTCCAATACATGGCCCTCACGGCCTAAAATACGACGATAGGGGGAAGGCGGAGGCCTTCGCTGATACGTTGGAACTTCAGTTCCAATAAAACCTCGGCGAGGAGGAACTCATTATCAACAGAGCTGAAGAGATTTGCTCCAGAGTCGACACGCGTTCGGAAAACATTAGGCAGACTGACCTAGAAGAAGTCAGAAGCCTCGTCAGTTCCATGAAGAAACGGAAATCGCCTGGGCCCGACATAATAGCCAATTCTTGGCTAAAAAGTGTGCCAGATAACGTAATTCAAACCATCGTCGAAATTATAAATGCAATCTTCCATCTCCGTTGGTATCCAGAAGCCTGGAAAAAAGCGGTTATCATAATGATCCCTAAACCTGGAAAGGATCTTTTATTTCCTCAAAATTGGAGACCAATAAGTATCTTATCAACGATCGCAAAAATGGCAGAACGAGTTCTCCTTTCTCGGCTGCTAGATCATGTTAACGAGAGGAACGTTATACCGAACGAGCAATATGGATTTAGGTCCGAACACTCCTGCGAGCTCCAGCTGGCAAGAGTGGTTCAACACATCAGAACAGGATTTAATGGTTTCAAGTCAACAGGCCTCGTTATGTTTGACGTAGCGAAGGCCTTTGACAAAGTCTGGCATGCAGGACTGATTGTCAAAATGCATGATTTCCGCATTCCGCTATCAATTATCCAACTAATAGGATCCTTTTTGGAAGGCAGAACTTTTCAGGTTAGAGTTAACTCAACCCTTTCTCCGGAAAGATCCATAGAAACTGGAGTCCCACAACGATCACCACTTTCCCCAATTTTGTATTCATTATACACTTCAGATATACCTCAAATGCCTCCAAATATACACCTTTCCTTGTTCGCTGATGATACTTGCATATACTACACTGCAAAAGATGCTCACAGAGTAACTTCAATACTCCAGGTCTCAATAGACAGACTTTTGGACTACTTCCGGAAATGGAAGATCCAGGTGAATGCAGAAAAAACCCAGGCGATTTTCGTTACAAGACGCAAACAACAAAACCCAGAAAATCTGATGGTTGAAGACGAAGAGGTGCCATGGAAAGACTCGGCCACTTATCTGGGTCTCACCTTTGACCCATCGTTGACACGGTCACATCAAGTGAAATCCTGCCGCCAGAAAGCTGCTGCAGTAGTCCAAAAATTAACACCTACATATAATCCTTTCCAAACCGTCGAAAAATACATCAAAGATAAAGCTCTTAAACTATTTGACAAAATAGACGGACATTCTAACATAACTTTGGAGCATTTAAAATTTCAAGCGACTGGGAGGAATGTCTATCCTCACCTGAGAGCAATACTGGACTGATTCACACCGAGGTCTAAGCAAAAGAGCGAAGACTAAGTTGGCCCAATAGAGAGCCCACAGCTAAAATAGGAGTAAAGGTGTTCAGCACCAGCTCCATTAAAGCATAGTTCCCGGAATGGAATACCTGTACTGGAGAAGGACACAATTGGTGCTCGAAATGATCAATTACAATAAAAAGTAATAATATAATTTAGAAGCCAATATCCTGGTGCTAAGACAAGAATTAAATATGTTTTGATTTACGGAATTTTAAAAATAACGGAAAACTCCTAATAATAAAAATTAAAGTCTTATTCGGCTGCCTTCCTGCCGTCGTTGTTAAATGTTTTTTTTACAACATAATTTTCATCCTATATCCCTATCATATATTTTTCTTCTCCGTCATTTATTTACACCTACGAAACTTTTGTATCCTTTTATTCATTTTTTTTTGTAATTTTATTTTTAATAAACTAATTTTTACTTAAATCTATTTGATCACCGTGTCGCGGTCGTCATCATTCACATATTATTCGCTACTACTTTATACTTACTTAAAATTTATTTTTTACGTAAATATTGGGCACATTTTCTGGCACGTTTACGAACCAATTTGAGTGCATTGCCGATTTTCAGATTCTCCGAAACATGTTGCCAGCGATGTGACGATGTACAGTGACGATGATGATGAGATGATGACGAATGACGAGGATGCTGTTGATGATGGAATTGCTGTTGTAACTGATGAAACGGTTGATGACCGTGGCCATCCTGACTGCAGCTACCACTATAGTTACCAAACTGATCGTGATCCCGATCATGTCCTTGTTGATAATGTTCCGACACATTGTTGCCGGGCTCGAACGAAACACCCGGTGTTGCCATGTTGTTCGTATAGTTGGCATTGGTGAAACTCGACGTTGTGGAATTGCACTCGCGAAAGGACGATTGTCGATAGTAGAGGAGATTTTGATGTGATGATGTTGTCTCGAAAAAGTTGTCCGGTGTTGTAGCCGTCGAGGTGCGAGCATTCGACGAAGATGATGGTATTTCGTCGATACCGAGCGGTTTGTCAAACAACGAATTCGTCGACATATTGTTGTACTCATAGCTCGGATACGAGTGCTGATGGATAAAGGACGATTGCTGTCCTTCGATGTTGGACGTATTTTCGCGTGTCGTATTGATGAATTTCACTTCGGCTGCACCGTTATCCGCGTACGTGTTGAAGATGATGTTGATGTTATTCGAGCTGGACGAAAGATTGATGTTTGTCGGCGAGAGTGGCATGCTTTCCCCCAAATTCTGATTGATATTCGTCTCCTTGCTGTTGAGGCGTCGTTGCTGTCGTTGTTGATTGTGATAGTTTAGCTCCGGCGAATTGCTATTTGAAACATGAAAATTTTTACGATATTGGAACTCTAGGGCGTTCGTTGGTTGAAACGGATAATTAACGGAATTGTTCAGTACTTCACCTGCCTTGTCTTTAGACAGCGACAGATAGCCGCATATATCTTCGCTGGTTATTTGCAGATCTTGATCTAAGTAGGCATTGTATTGGATGTAATTGTTACAACAGTTGTTGGCCGCCTCGCCCTCCTGATGGAACACCACTGTATTGGACTCGGTACGACTCAGCGTCGAGCTACGACTTTCGTGACTCTCCTCCGAATAATCAGTGTATTTTTGCATCGAATCCGATTCGTCCTGACTTGTAACGGCCGCGGCACCACCGCCACGACACAAATCATCTGACGGCGTCTTACTCTCATTGTTGGCCAGGAAACTCCAACGAATCGGCGACGATGTATAGCTGCACTCTTGATTCGAACATTTAACCGGACATTTTGATGAGTCCTTTTTGGGATTTTCTACGGTGATTTTTGATGGTGTAACGACCACTTTACCGCCACTACCGCCCGTATCGCGAGGCTTATCGAAAATCGATGTTAGTGACCCGTCCATGCTATTGGGGTTGCTGCGATTCAATTTGCCAAGTGAGGCAGACGTATAGGGAACTTGGCGATGATGGCCGGATCGTTTGCGACGCATCGTTGCTGAGCCTGATTTGATTGAACCGTTACGACTAAGGGACGATCGCGAGCCATACAGACTCGTTGAGTCGGTGTGGTAGCAGTAGTCGGAGGATGTGCAACAGGAGACACGTCCTGAGGGTCCGTACAGATCCTCGATGAAGTATTGAACGATTTCAGTCTTTGATGAGCTGCAACATGGTCGCTTTATCAGGATCTCGCGGACTTCTCGATCCGGACACGATTCATGACACGTGTTTACCGATGCATTCGAAACATCGGTGTGTGAGCGATTTTTGCGAGGATACGAGTCGCGATGATGATCATGTTGATGGATTCGATGTCTTCGATGATGGTAGTGATGATGATGGTGATGATGCGAGCCCGTGGATGATTTACGCCCCATCGTCGCACTTTTGCCACTATGACTATGACTGTGATGGCTGTGCCCATGCTGGACGGGAAGTGTATGATGATCGTAGCCACTATTGGAGCGTAAATGCGACAAGGAAGCATGATGGCATGGTTTTCGACGACGATGGCGGTGTTGAGTTTCGTGATCCGACACTGCACCCTCGCCACGATCGTCGTCATCGTCATGGTCGCGATCGGACGAGTGTTGACGATGTATCATGGATGATGCTGATGGGGATTTATGTGCGACTGGTTGCTGTTGTTGCTGATGTAGTTCGTGTTCGTGATCGTGCGGATGATCGTGCGGATGATCGTGATGACGGCGTCGAGGTTTCGTTGGAGTTGCTTGCAAGCTGTTATTAGGATCGTGTTCGCTTTCAGGAGGCGAGGCGTTCTTCAGTCAAGGCCCGTTGTTCTGGCAAACAGGTACTTGCTGACGAAGGTGATGGGGCACAGAGACAGCGTTCTGCCCCTGCCGGATATTTCGGGCGCCTTCGGAACAACGCTCGGAAGCAGCTGTTTTTGGTGGGGTTGAATAATAATTAGAAATCATTAATGAATCATAGTTAAGATAACATAAAAGGAGATTGCAATGGAATTCGGTCATAGGAAACAGTTTGTTTAAACTGCTGCAGAAAAAAACATCCAATTTTAAGTTTTCATTATCTATTTCTATTTCGAAAGGGCTGATTCAAAAATTGACAAAGATTTTATGATTTCGTGAAAAGCCCTATTTTTGTATTTATTTGACGCACGATTTTTGTTTTCTAATTTTGAAATGTCAAACAATTTGTTTTTTTTTTAACAATTTGTTTTTTACAAAATATTGTCGAAAATGTAAAGTTGCATCTAAACAGGCTGCCAAATGGAGGCGTGTCCAAAAACTGGCATCACGAACCGCCATTTGGCGGTTACTTAGCATCTACGCTAGCTACCAAATGGAGGCTGAAAATGACATAACCAAATTTTCGTTTTGGAGATTTTTTTAAATGTAATTATCAAAAACCGGACTCGCCGCGTTTGAATCATAACTCTGCCAATCAATAATAATTAATCAATTTCATACAAAAAAGGAACTAAAGTTACAAAATTGCAGGCAAATTGTCACTTTGAATTCGACAAGCGGTTGTCAAAGCGTCAGCTGGTATATGATTGAGTTGCCATATTGAATATCAAAACTGGACGGACCATCAAATGGCGGTCTGTTTGGATGCAATGACAACTGCCAGTTGGTAGCACGTGCTACCTTCCAGTGAGTTTGGGGCTAGAATTGCCCTTTTCGATTGCCAAAAATTAGACCTAGGTCCTCAGGGCAGCAAATCTGGTGTTATGTCGCTAGCATATATGTAGGTAAAAAAAATTAGTAATTCATTTATTCGGAGTTTTAGGTAAAGTGTACTGGCCTGCTGAAGCTCTCCCCAAAAATTTAGGGCCAATTAATTCGCAAGAACTTAGTGCATTGCCATTTGCTATGACTGGCGCTACCATTATTATTTTATTCACGCATTTTTAAAGCTTTGGGTTTTTATTTGAATATTGTATTCTCTCTTAGATAAAATTCAAGTTATGTGATTTAATTTTTTATTGTTAAATGAACTGTTTTTGAGTTTTTTTTTCTGCTAGCTTGACCGTATTCCATTGATAAATATATAGATTTTATTAGCTTTAATTATTATTTGTACATAATTTATTTAATCTTATATTTTATGTTTCACTATGATTTCATACTGTTTTTAAGCATTTATCATTTCTGATAAAGAACACAGTGCAATTGCATGCATCATTCAGATAAGAAGTATGCATTCCAGTTTTTTTTAAAGGGCATGCATTAAAAAATAAAAATTAGAAGAAAGACTAAAAAAACATAAATTTATAAGTAAAAAATGTATAAAGAAAAACGCTTACAGAATTCTCATTAAAATGGGAAATTAAGACAACATAATATTAAAGCACTTGAAATTTATGTGGAAATATTGAAGTGTGAGTAGTGTCAATCGTTGTCTGGTGTGGTGAAATTTAAAGAAGTTAATAAAATTTCTCCATTTTGTGTGCTTGGAATCTGCAAATATGAGCAGTATAAGTGGAACACCTGGTTGACCTAGTTTGAAGGGCCTTTATCGTGGTAATACGTTATGAATACATAAATAATAAAAATACATAATAAGTAATTATTTAGGTTATTACATACTTAATCTGTATTACATAGAAAACTAATGCTGAATGATGTTTATTGACGATTTTTCAGTTCGTTGACTTAAACAAATAACAACGGAATTTTCCATCTTTCGTCCCAGATTTACTTTCCTATATTTAAAATTTGAAATGTTCATCATATGCATATCATCAATGGTCATCAGGGATCGAAATTTGAAGGATATTGTGTTAGACGTATACTGTTTGAATGCCTTCTTTAAAAAAATGCAAATCACCTATGCTCTGGGCCTAGCCTTTCCACACGTGAGTGTTGTAAAAAAGTAACAAAGTAATCAGACGATGTCTAAAATCCTCGGGAATATTCCACGCGCCGGCCGTGACGGATTAGCCCACATTCGATTGGAGTGATTATTGGAGAGGCTAACATTTGTCCATTGTGAGGTTGATGCTTGGTCACCATACTAATTTAATGTGCGCTGAATTTCAACATTACCTTGCAGCTTGTTATGCTATGAGGACATACTTGTCTACAGTTGTGGAGTTTTGTGGGCTCATGTTACAGCCTTGTTGCAACGATGTCTATCATACCTATAGAATTAGATTAACCCGAGTAATTGCATACTGAACGAGGGTTGTTTGATAAGTCTCGTTTCTGCCCAAGATAGAGTGCGGCCAATGAAAAATGGTTTTGATGGTTGATAATACCAACTCATTTAGGAAAGCTGACGAATTTTCAGAAAAATATAGTCCTTGTGTAGCAGGCACTTTTGGGAAGCAAGTCAGCCGCTTCAGAATATTTTGTCCAGTAATTAAAAACGTCTGGATGGATGGTAAAACCACTAGGAAGATCCATGATCCTATCCAGAAAGCTCATGACAACTCCAGAGCTTTGTTTTCCACTATCAGTTTCTGGATGAGCGATCTCGAACGTGGCTCAATAAGACCCAACAACTAACCACGCAGTTGACCACCAGAACCACTACAAATGAGAAAATGATCGCCACAGGCCATGATCTCTCGAAAAACGGTTACATTTCATTTTTATGCCACATTTAGGGAGTTTATAGCGCGAAAAAATGTACTCCATGATAAAACTGCGGACGCTTACCCATTCAGGAGGAGCTTCATAGGTTGAACGGCTCAGGCCAATTTCCTGTTTCCTTTGAAATGGCAACAAAATGAAATCCTCGCATGCCCGCCCAACTACACTTCAACTAAAAAACCTTGCGAAAAAACGTATTATGTAATTAGTTCCAGAAAGTTGATGGATTGAAGAGAGCATCTGTCAAAAGAGGGCAATCAACTAACCCATTAAGATCCGGACCATAATCCCGTTATCCTAGCGCAACGAAAATTTAAATTCTTATTACTTTAAGTCTAATTAATAAAAGAGCCAATAAAGTATTTTTAGTTTATCCTTGAAAAGAATAGAGCAAGGATGTCCAACCGAATGAGGCTTTCAACAGGGCTCAGCAAGATATTAATATTATATTGGGACAAACTACTTTTTGTATCCATAGCAACGCAGTTTTTAGTACACATGAGCAGAATGTGCCTAAACAAATCGAATAAATTTGTATCCCTCAGTTTCAAGTATTTCCAACGTTGAATTTCAGGCATCATGCGGAATATTAAAAAAGGTGGTTTTTGACATAAGCAGATATATTATATGCAATCATGGTGTCCGGATCGGGAAAAAATGTTTCGTATGTTCTGAAAATGATTCACGTCTTCGCGAGCGCTTGCCGATGCCAATGCTACGCTTTGTTTAAATTTGGTTGCAGTGAAAAAAGTCTTTAGGATGCACTGAAGGACTCCCAATATTTTCCACTATAAAGATAGTGTAATGTAGTTATTTTTCCATTTGACTCTATTTTTGGGAGACCCCATTGCGGATGCACATGTTCCCTAGTACGAAAAGTATGACAAAATAATTACCTGGGTATCGATTCTCCGAAAGCTGTTAAGTCCTCGACTTTCACATATCGGAAAGCTACAGGTAATAATAATAATGATGTTCTTTATGTAAAATTTCTGATTGTTGAATTAACCGGAGCCTCCTCTAGCTCTAACTCCACCCCGGACAAAATGACAAATCGCTGCCCCTAATCTCTGTGTTGATAACAGTGCGGCTTATGGCGACATATTTAAAGGACGCAGGACGTTTATCCGCAGTAAAAAAAATATATATTTTGATCATGATGATATTGGGCTATCTGACTGATTGAGTTGCATTTAGAATTACTTTGCCAAGAGGCGAACAAGAAACTGTTTCCATATCCGTCTAGTTAAGTTCAAGAACTTTTCAGGACTTTATAGGTTTAAAAAAAACTGATTTTTATGCATTTTAAGCCCACCGTCAATTTAGGCATACATGAAAGCCCCGAAGACTTAAATTTCTAATTCAATGTTTTAGTCCCAGAACAGATTATGAGCAAGTACATACTTGCAAGCAAAGGTTATGGGTCACCTCATCTCGACATACATCATGCAAATCCTGCTGAAACGGCCATTGAGCTCATCAATCATTTCCTTGGAGTATGTCGGGAAACTCGCTTTTTTGTAAAAATTGATTATCAGTTAACTACCCATTGCAAATGTGCTATGACAGGCCGCGGCCATCATTTAGCCTCATTGACGATTTTTAAAAATTTCGCCCACTCTTCGTTATAACTAATTTCTAGAGATTTCTCGCAAGCTTCTCCAGACTCCTGAGGTTTGCCAGTAAGTCCTTCAACGGGTGTGTTTCTCAACAATCTCATCTAGAGATTCGCCGCTTCTACGTTGGAAGTGGACGACGTCTCACTAAAGCCTTAACGCTTAATCGAAAAGTCGGTTAGAAGAGTTCATCCAAGTAAGGGCAGGGGCCTAATGACAATCGCAGTATGCATATGGCTGTTTTCATTAGACAAACCCCACAATCAATCTAATTTAGTTTTCTCTTTGCCTAGTCGAAATGCCGCCCCAATAATTTGGCGCCCGGGCGACTGCCCGCCTTGTCCCTCCCTAGAGCGGGCGCTGTAATTCGCTATAAATGGATAACTGCATATAAGATGGAAATTGTGTAAGCTTCTTGTCTAGACATTTTTTTAGAGTTCGCGGTTTCGGAGATATATCGGGGATAGAGCTGATAAGCACAAAAATGGGATGCTTTATCCCACTCTTCCCACGTTAGTTCACCTCCCACGCCCGTGTCTTTTTAGTATATGTTCCTCCTAACTACCCCTATTACTATTATTATTACTATTAAACCGTGAAATAGAAAATCGTCACCCCTCCCTATTTTTCACAATATTTGCCTTTATACTTAAAAAATAGAGAAAATTAAATTCGGAAGCTTGGTTCAAGCTCTGAAACTTTTGACTGATTGAAGATCAGACAATGAAAAGTAGATAAAATGGGTGCTGTCACACGGAGAGTAAAAAGTACTCGCGCAACACGTAGGGTGATGCCGCTTAACGCTTTGGAGTGGTGGGGATCAGTTTTGGACCCCATGTTCACAATGTGCGAAAAAGAGATGAGAAAATAAAAGTTGTCTGTGTTACATCCCACTTCGCACACGAATAGATGCGATTTCTGAAAAAGGAACGCGGGAGACAGCAGAACTAAACAAATGAGAAAAAAAAACGATTTTTTCGACAATTTTCGGATTTCTAAAAGCTGATATAGGGCGAACTGTTAGGAATTCGTATGTTATAACCAGTTTATAGAAAATTAAATGGGCTTTAATACTTCAATTCAAAATAATTTCAGTAGGATTCACCGTTTCCGAGATATTTCCGAGATAAAGGTGAAAGCCCCCCAAAACGGCTCCTTTTGCCCGTTTTCGAGATAAAGCGCGAAACTGCAAAAATTATCTCACGTTCGACTGTATGTTGAACTGTTTTGCCTTAGCGAGACTGAAGAGACTACCATCCATACACTGCTGCGCGAACATGCAGTAGACTCGACTACTAATCATAATAATCGTACCGTTCAAGGCTTTAATATCAGGGATTTTTAATGGTATGTCCAGGGCCGGATTTCCCATATGGGCAACTGCCCGAGGCGGCAGATTCTGAGGGGCGGCAATTTTCGAAAGTATCCCTTTGTTTCAAATTCTGTGAAAGTAGCATTTTGGAAACTCTAAGAGCAGTTGACATAATTAGACAAAAACTTTAATTTCAACTCTCCAATTTATTCAAGTGAGATATATTCCAGGGCGCCCAATCGAACACTTAACTTGAAATTGAAAAAAGTCTACAAAAAAGTCTAGTCATCTACAGAAGTTGGGGCTTAACTTTCAGGCTAAATTCTTTTAGCATTCATTCCGAGTATCATACTGGTGGCGCGTAGTTCAGTGAGTCTAGAAGTAGAAAGTATTTTCGCATTGGCGTTAACTTAAACAAGGGAAAGGATCTAGTAAGTACTTCAGTATCCATTTTAAAAGAAAGCCTTGAGGAGCTTTTGGGTGTAATAATCAGGAATCCGGAGCGGCACAATTTTATCGCTCTGCTACCACTCGAACAAATTTGCCATATGCCTCTCTTCTCACAGTATCCTTTTGCACGATATGAATAAAGATTATGGCTAACGAAATTTAGCGCAAACGTTTGAATATTATACAAATCTTAAATGTAATTAAAAGTAGAATAAATCAGGCTAAAATGTCAATTCAATAGTTTTTATTTCAAATATTTCGGAGATGGCCGAATTTTTACAAAAAGAAGTCGATCCACTCCGCTTCGGCGAGCAAAAAAGTGCTCCTCGCTCCGGGAGATAGTTTCGCTTCGACCTTCTCCGCTCCAGATCCCTATAACAATCAAGGAATTCCTGAAACTAAATTAAATAACTATAGGCCGCCCATGGATTCTGTGTGTGTCCCTAGTTCGGACCCCCAATCGGTTGGGACTTTTAATGCCATAATCTGGGGACCATCCCCAACCATAATCCAAAAAAAAATCCGATGTAGGATTTTTGCCGACCAAATATGCCTTTTTTTTAGACTATTAGCAAACATTCTGAACACATTCTGAAGAAAATTTACATTCGATGTAATGGATGCTGAATTTCAATACCTTTTTAAACAATTTCGGGAAGGGTCCTAACCCGATGGACCTTCACCTGGCCCCATTCCTCGGAAGTACCATTTTGCCAAGCAAACAAAATAACATCGGTCACTCGCGTGAAAATATAAAATTTTCTTCTCACATACCACAGCACAGCTGACGTTTTTCCTAGCATGTGTATAACACTGATTTCAAATTTAACCAGTGGCGGAGGGCGGCTATTTGGTTACTGCCCAGTGGCGCCATAGAGGCTAAATTCGGCCCTGGGCATATCCTGCAATCTCGATTTTCCAAAGTGAAAGCTATCTTTTATGGAGATCCTCTTAAGATTCTATTTTGGCAAGGATGTGTTGTAAATTACATACTTCCGCCTAATGAATCTCCAGTTAACGATTATGAACAAAACGTTGGGCTTGCTTGATTTTTTTTAAATGCTTTCATCTAAATTCTGCAAAGGTCCTGAGTGTTTTATTGGCAAGAAAAAATTGTTAAATGAATTTTAGGTTTTTTTAAAATCGTCAGCTTCCCGTTTGCCACCCTGTGTATGCCTCACTCGGCCTGCGGTGTACGCACATAGCCCATTTCTTCGGTAATGTCTCAGCCTATTTCTAATCATTTAATTTCTTTTTAACTCTATGTCTTGGATCGTGTCATCGCCAAGACCAATGCGTTGTTGTTGCTTTTACATATGACTTGGATGTGGCCATGCTTATTTTTCAGATACCATAATTCCTGAAATTTGAACGCACATGAATGCTCCAAGAATATTGCTGAACAACAATTTTGTATTTTGTAAATTTATAAAGTAATTGGTTCACTTTTTTCGGTATGCTTAAATAAATATCATTCAGCACATATTCTACTTAATTAACAGGTGATACTCTTGTCCTATTCGTTTCTTATCACCATTAAAAAAAAAAAAACAAAAGAAAATCTATTATAAAAAAATATAAGTTTTGTGTATTGTGTAACACAGATTGATTTCAAAAAAGTGATTGATTGTGACTATTTTCTGTCAAATTACATTTTGCATTTTTTTTGTCTTAAATACTGTTCCACAAGTGATTATTATTATTTTTTATTAAAGACGTGGGTGGGTTTTTGTGGTGTACTTTTGCCATAGGTGAATAAGTTTTTTTTTTCTTTATCGTATACCTGACGAGCTTATTCTGCCGTGTGCCGAGTGTCTTCGAAAACTGTCTCTACTGTAATAGCACTTTCGTTTAGGAACTGGCGTATTATCATTTGTACCGTAGGTGATATAGCGACATGTTGCTGGCGTGCCGTATGCAAACGTCGTTGTCGGACCCAACAGATTTGTACTATCGCTTAAAGGATATGGTCCCATTCCTTCGACCGCCAATGAAAACGAAGTTGTTCCAAAAACTTTTCAGTTTAGTATATCCAAAAAATGTTTTCCAAAAATTGTTTTGTTTTTTTCCGATATATTTTCGTTCGAATTGGTTTTGTTTTATTTTTTTGTTTATGTTTTGTTGTTTTCGTAATAAAATCCATTTTGTCATTGTATCCAATTCCATTTTATATGTGGTTTATTTAAGTTTTATTTTTATCGAAACGTGATTATTTATTTGTGCCGAATTTCGATAAATTTTTTTTCACGAATAGTTTCGTATTATAATTATGTTCAAATCATAGAAAGGAAAGAAAATGTAGAATAAAAAGAAATTAATCTTATATTACCAATTCGTTTAACACAAACACAAATGTACATAAATACGCACTACTAAAATCTTCACATAAATATATTTTGTATAACTAAGGGCTGTTACTATGTAGACATAGAGTATAAGAAAGATCGAGATTGAAAGATAGGAGGATTCACAGCCAAGCAGTTTGAAACGTAAATACAATGCGAATATCAATAATTTTTTAGATTTGACACGAATCCTCCTATAAAATTTAAAAAGATTTATATTTTTCGTTTCTCATGCTATAAAAAATAATTTCGGAAATATAAATTTTAATTTTAAGATGTATGTAAATCTACAACTAAAAAAAACAACAATTCCAAATTTTTATGCAGTGCCAATCATTCCGAATTATTTTTAAAAAGGTTTTGAAAAGTACATCAAACAGCTAAATTATAAAACAGGCTATTGAAAAATGGAATTAGAGCTAACAATTTATTCAGCATCTTAATTCCGAATATCTACTTGTTACGACTTATACGACGTTTAAAGCAATTCTGAAGTGAGCTCTACAAGAATTAATTTTTACAACTCCATTTTTCAACGCCACAGAGATAAGTCATACATCTATCACACGAATAAAAACTAATACATGTTTTTTTTTTCGTTTCACATAAAATTTAAAACACAAGACGACACAAAATCAAAATCACATGAATATCAAATTTGAATTTCTAATTTTATTTTGAAGATTTTTCAAAACGACTCAATTTTGCATTGGCAATAATAATTTCAAATAGTGAAACTTGATACAAACATACTCTAATTTTTTGTTTTTTTTTTGTTGGAATTAATTTTGGGTTTTAATTTGACTGTTTTTCATATTACTTAAATTTTTCGGCTTTAGTATGGAATTTTCAAATTTCAATTCTTACGTGAATCGTGTTGAGTTTTCTCCTCGGATATCATCAGGGCGGCATGTTCGATGCCCGAATTCATACTTTGCGGCTCCAAACTATTTACGCAGTTTAGCATACTCCTGAAATTCGCACACTCTACGATTATGTTTTATGTGTAATTAAATTCTTATATACATAGTATTATTTAAAAAAAAATATGAGATTTGACTGTGTAGGTAAATTTGGTGTTGATTTTTTTTTTAATTTTATTAAGGGACTATTTAGGCTAATTTTAATATTATTTTATAAAATTTACAAGAAAAAATAATTGACTTGACTTGGGTATTAGTGGGGAGGGCGTGCTTCAATCACGCCTTTCTACTTGTCGATGAATGAAAGTGAGAGTGCCAAGGTTTTTGCACTTGATGAGTTGACTTCAATGACTTGTTTTTTTACTTTAATAATTTCGAAATTTGTGTAGATTTACGAAAAGTCAAAACAATATTTTACAATATTATGACGGTGTTTCCGTGACGCCGTTTTGTTGAATCAAGAAAATTTCGTTGTTGAATAATAAATTGTAAGTGCGTTGAATTCCTTAGCAATAGTGCATTTTTCTATAGATGTTTATGTTTCGTGTGTGTAGTGGATTAAGAAGGATTAAGGAGTAAAAATAGGAAAGTGCATCGTAGGAGTGGTATTCATTTACAAAGGAAAATAATAAATCCGTAAAATTAAACGGAACTCTTAAACAGAATTGGATTTTAAAGTAAGTGTAAAAATATGTAAAATTTCGAAGCTTTAGAAACCTTGTTAATAATCTAGTTTCAGGATAATCTTACCAATAAATTAAAACTAAATAAGTGCTAAAACTGAAAAAAGCAACGAAATTCCAAAAGCGCAAATTTACGAATGAAATTATAAAAATCTTTTAAATTAAATACAAATACGTAATCGTTTCTGTGTAAAGTAAATACAATTAACAAAAAAAAAAAAACACTAACACTAACATTTTTCCAAGTTCTTATGTTTTTGAAAACGGCTTAAGAAAAAGGCATTAGTTTGTTTTCAAGAACACGTAGTAACTCCATCAGTTTATCTTTATCACATTACAACCGTGACATAAGGTTAGGATCCCCCTGTCCCTGTGGTTACTCATACTGTGAAGAGTCTTTCACATAGCAGTAACTAACAACTGTAATGAACGTAATCACTTTTTGACTGAATTATAAAAATTTGGTTCTATTTCATTTTGTTTGGATAAATATTTTAGAAATTTGGTCACGCTTCTAGTAGGTAGATACTTTTTATAAGCTGACCAGACGTACAGCATTTTGCTGTACAGTACAGCATTGGGAAATGTACAGCAAAATGTACAGCATTCCCCAAGCCACACAATGAAACCTGATCACTTCAAGATAAGCTCTTCGGTGAAGCCTGCGATCAGTCTTGACTGCTTTTAAGGTGTAAAGTTTGACCCCTGTACCCGATGTGATATTTAGCGAGATAACCGAACTTTTATGTTTCTGAAATTTGGCACACTTGTCGAGCTACTTGACGCTCACATTTCCTCCAAATTGCACGGTCCTACCTAATCGCGTTCGGAAGTTACGGCTGCCCAAATTGCAATTTTGAGTTTCTAATTGAAAATTGTCCATAACTCTGAAATTCGTGAGCGAAAAACTTTAAAATTTAGAAAACTTGCAGAGCACCGTACTGTTCATATTTGGTGATAATTGGCACCCTTGTAGAGCTACTTGACTTGACTCCAAGTTTCAAGGTCCTACCTATCCGCGTTCGGAAGTTACAGCTACCCAAACCGCACATTTGTGTTTTCTCATGGAGTTTTTAAATTTAGCAGACTTGTAGAGCATCGCACTATCCATATACATATTTTGAATATTTCAAGGCTCTAGCTTCCAAGATTCAAAATTTGCAGCCATCGATAGTTTACAGAAATCTTAAATTTCTGAAATCTGTTTTCAATTAAATGTGTGTAATCTTATTTCGAGTATTCTTTCTTGCTATACCTTTTATGTTAAAACATACGTTTGTATGAGCACCAGTGGCGTAGATAACTTTCCAGAAGATGGAGGGAGTCGGTGGTCTGAATTTTTTTTTCAGCACAAAGGAAGTGCAATAAATGAACTTTAGAACCCCCAAGATCTAAAAAGAGGCCGTTGCTTTACGGTTGAAAAAAAAAAAACAGACAAGAAATCGGGATATATGTACTTCGAAATATTGGTACCGGTACTGATTGAACACCGGTCTTAAACCAATGTACCGGTGTTAGGAACAGGCCTACTTGAAAGTTCAATCCTGGAAAGTTGTGGGGTGATTTTGAAATTGAGGGTTGGCTGCAACACCGAGCGCAAATGTCAGGAATCCTTCCCGCACTGGAGATAAATGTAATAAAATAGGCCTCAGTGAGTGGTTTGTCTGCAGCTGCAGCATACAATAATGTTCTGCAGAGCGAGGAGGCAAGACGTAAAGACGAGAAAAACCTTTCTTAACTACATATCGGATAGCATGATGCAGAATTGTTCAACCAAGTGACTCCAGCATGTGCCGTAATGCTGCTCAATAAGAACCCTATTTTATCACATATCCAACAATATTGATGTGCGTTATGCTTGATTTACATTTGACGCGTCAGCATCGGCATCAGCATCGGCCTCAGCAGAAAAATGCCAACACACTGCTGAGCGTGATGCTGATCTCATTACCTCATCAAAAAGCAGATAAGATCTTGGAAATAGGATGTCACTAACACATCCTGCGGCCTTAGTCCAATGTTGGATTGTCGCGCCTGTTATTTATTTTATTCTAGTGCATATAATAACTAGTTTTCTAGCAAATATGGAGAAGTACAACTGATATCTAACGATTTTAACTATAGATTGAAAGTATAATCATTTGATTTTGATTAAAACCCTAGATATCTAGTTAAATTTTTCTAGTTTTCCGATAAATTAGTCAGAAGTAACTGGAGAAACAGTATTTATTACTGAAATACTACCAAATTTTGCTATAGAATTCTAGCAATCTAATATTATCTCCGGTTCTCATTTCATGTCAGTGTTATTTAAGTTTGTTTTTGTGCCCGTTGCATTGTAGTAACCAGTAAGTTTTATTAAGTTAGTGTCAGGTGCCATGTGCGGTTCGGTCAGTAGCCAAATTCACGGCTAGTGTTTAATAAAGAAAAAAAAAATAGTTTTTGATAAATATTGCCTATACAGATTTACAAGAGATATCAGTGGATAAAATTGCTGGCAATTTCACAGAGGTGAAATATATTTTCACAAATTGGTTTCATAAGAAATATGTGCAGTGCAGCTAATGGTAAGTACATTTTTCATGCCTTTTAAAACTGGTTTGGTATTTTATCGTCTTTGAAATTTTTCGAAGCTGAACTTTCTTTTCTTGTTCCGGTTGTCTTTTTAAGGTCTCGTGTGATGAAAATACATCTTCGAAGATGTGCTAAAAACGCGAATAAAAGTGGCTTGGAGCGATTTGATACTTGTACCAACTCGTATCATTGTGTATTTTTTATTTTTTTTAAGTTAATTTAAGATCGATCGTGTGTGGTTTTGTAAACTTATCACAAAAAAAATCGCAATTAAAAATTAGGTACGGTTGGATAAGTATGTTTAATTATTGCTTAATTTTCAGATGGAAAATGTTTCCTATCGTTTCGAAAGAAAATCAGTAGAAGAATTCCAGAAAATTTTACTAGAAAAACTTATTTTTTACTGGAAATACAGTATACTTGCCCAATATAATTCTAATTAAAAATACTAGATATAATTTCATTTAACTAGATTTTTATTCAACAAATTTACTAGAATTCCACTAATATATTTTTCACTAGATTATCAACTAGAAATCTAGGAGCTCAAGTCTAGTTGAGAATTATTGGATTCCAGTTGAAAAGAACTTACTGTGTAGACATGTGTTCAGTGAAACACGTGCCCCGAAGCCACAGAAGCCCCCAAAGACGAAAACATGACGATCAAAAAATAGCTGTAAAGGGCTTGCTTCTTTCCAGCTGCAGATTCTATTAAGAAGGAGTCAAAACATTCCGAAAATACCAATTTTGTGTACAGAAAAGAAGCTTGAACTTCGTAGTATTGAACAGTATATCGTGGAGCCACAACTTTACAATTGGCTAAAGGTTTGTGTTCGTAGAGACGACTCATGCAATCGCTCAGCGATTGCAGTTGAACCGTCGGTTCTGATCACTATATGCGAATGTTTTCTATATACAGACATGTTTAGGTCATAATCGACACAAGGAAGGAAAATAACACTTTTAAAAAAATATGCAAATACGACTCGGAATTGGATGTAAAACTACGATCGCTGAGCGATCATCTCATGAGTCGTCTCTACGAACACGTACCTTTAATATATTGTAATAGTACAACAATCATCAGAGCAATCAGTAGATTACAAGGATGTCTTCCAAGCTATGGTTGAGTGCGGATTTGTATTATCGTCGGAATATCACTTTTTACTGAGTTTTTGTTAACAAGAATATTGAAGAGATACAAAGGTTTAACTTGCAAGGAGGAGTGCCTCTCGAAGGTTTTTGGGTAAAATTGAACCATTGTGATTTAGTTCTTGGAATGTTTGACTCTTGGAGAAAAAGGAACTTCTGCATCAAGAAAAATGTGTTCACGACGTTTTTATAAAAGGATCGTTCAATAAGATCCAAGTCAGAAGAAATTTTTGTAACTAGGACTCATGAAAGCCTGCAGATATACTCTTCTGCCCATAAATGGATACATACAATTTCTCCTGCATGACGCATTTATCTTTGGTAGAGCTCTACGACGAATTTGATTTCAGTCGATTCAATTCAAGATGTGGACGTGAATATGCCAACGACGGGTGTTAGCAGGGTCGGATTTACCCTCAATGGCGCCCCCGGGCAGTGATCAAATTGCCGCCCTTCTTCACTAGTAAGGCTTAGAAGTAAACCACTCGAAGTAGATGTATATGAAAATGTGATGTTAAAACTTCCAGGGAACTATGCAAACAAATCCAGCATAGCAATTTTTTTTAAGAGTTCAAAGGTCACGGCCGGGTTAAATTGGAGAAAACGGTTGCGCCATGTTATTATGGTGAAGCCAACTGAGTAATAACACACTACCTGATAAAAACATCATCACATCTGTATGCATTCTAGATCAGTTATTTATTTATTTAATAGTTTATGTGTAAGCAACACAACTTGAGTGGACATTGCTGTTAATTTATTACATAGGCAGGTTTTTCGACTGAGTTACAAAACCAATTTTGGTCAAGTGTACCCTATTGAATGATTAATTCGATGCTTGTGGAGTGGAAAACTTTTAGGAACAGGACAAAAGAATATCTGAACAAATATGCATTTAAGAGCTAGCAAGAAAAAATAAAAATTATACAAAGAACATTCAAATAAAACTTACACCAAATATGTTCCTTCTATCATTCGCGATTTTCTTCATTAGTTTCTGCTGTAAGTTTGTACTAAAGCCAGCGGTGAATTGGTAAATTAAAATCCAAGGCGGTAATGTGAGGGGCGGCATTTTTGACTTTATTCAAACATCTTGTGTTTTCTTCTTCTGCCTTGTCTTTTTATGCTGCTCACACATGAAGAATCCATGGATTTTTCGTTTTGCCAAACTCCATATAACAGAACCATTGCTAGAACGAAGAATCCATGGATTCTCCATCTGTGTGCGACATTATACCGCTCCATGACAACACATCGCTCGGCCTGCTGTGTAGGCACACTTTAAATTAAAGAGTTCGGCGACCAGACTTTATCGACAGATTTCAGAAGTGTGAGCCAATTTGAACTTTTTTTTTAGCCAGCCTTATTGAACAATTTAGTAATAAACGATCAATCAATAAATTGTAGGATTGTAAAAATAAGTTGGGTGAAACTCGTAGAGTTTGAACGGCTGGTGCCAAATATGAAAATCTGCTTCTGAACGATTTTTCCAAGTATAATTTGAGGAGAATTTTTGTTGCGTTTATTTATTGGTGGACTGCTTTAAATGCGGGTTCTCGTTAACAAAAAAATAAGGAGCACTTTCCAATTTTGAACACAAATTTAGGAAACGTTACGCCACTGGCCATGGATATTTTTTAACAAAAATTCTCTTTTTTTCGACGATACCGTAGGGACAATTTCGATTTTGATGTTTCTCGAAGAAACCTTAAACCGTGAATTCAGCCACTTTCACGGAAGTGTTATTCGATATAGAACAGCACCTAAAGCCGTAAATTAGCAACTGAGTTAAAAGAAAAATTTGGAATTTTTATTTTAACAGTTATTTGTTAAGTGCCTACACCGCAGGTCGAGCAACGCGAAACCATGGAGCGGTATAAAAAACGAGGCAAGGAAGAAGAAGATTTGCTCTCAGATACGTATTATATATTTATATATAAAAAATGTATCTCTCTCATAAGATTAGGGGCAAAACTTTTTTTTTCGTAAATTCATCTCTAATTGAAAAACAAATAGACCATCTGATCTGTTGGTTTTTAAATGATTCAATTGCTGAAACGAACGAATTTTCATCAGGCGGAAGTAATGGTTCCTATATTTTCCGGGTAATCAGATTGTTCCTATTGACCAATAATAATGACACAAAATGATTCGCGTAAATAACAAAAAAAAAATAACAATTAAAAATACACTATTAAAAAAATCAGTTATATTTATGTACATAATGAGCAAAGAAAATAACAAAAAAATACAGTTTTGTTGAACTATAACAAAATGTCATCTGACAAAATACAAATACGTATGTAAATCATATTAATTCATTTTAAATCTAAGTTGATTTCTATCTACTTAATATAAACTTTTAGTGATGTGTAATTTTCTTGAGAAATCATTTCTTCTTCGGCCTATCATCGTTAACAACATCAAATTCAAGTGTTGATGCACTTTGTCCTGGTGTGGTGTCATCGCTGAACATAAAAACAAAACGAAACCAAAAATCAAATACAAAACTAATAGTTAATATTTAAAAATATTTAAAAACTTAAATAGAAAGCCAAAAGTGTTAGGGGGTAGTAGGCACAAAGATGAATTGAACTTGTAAAAAATAATTAAGTTAATTGTATTATAAGCATGCAAACTTTTGAATTTTTTTTTTTTTTTTGTTTGAATTCGATATTATGATATTGACTTCAAAACTGTGCAGATAAGTATTACGCCTTGGTCAAAAATTATCTGTTCTTTTTTTAAATTTGCATAACTAAAAAAAATCGGTTAATAACGAAATGTTAACGAACTTTTTTTCACGAGAAATTAACGCTACAGTTTTGAGTCAGATGCGAAGACAATTCAGTACAATTTGCACACGATTTTGAAAACGTCAGTAGTACGTTCTACTGTACAATGCATTTATGTCCATTATTACCATTGCAGAAAATAACTACCCCTCATCAAACTCGCCCTCAGAATGATTATAATGATTTTCCGAACTGAAGTTTCTTGGGGGTTGGGTACGATATCCGGCCCATCATTTTCCCGTTTTTTAAAATCCCGCCATTTCAAAATCCCGCCAATTGAAAATCCCGCTCAATTAGAATCCCGTCTAATCAAAATCCTGCCAATCCAAAATCCCTAAATTTCAATAACCCGCTAATTCAAATTCCCGCTTTTCAATATCCCGTTACAAAAGGTGTGTATTCTTTCATAAATCGCGCGCGCGATTTTTGAAAGAATACTACTTACCTTCCATCCAAAACCAAACTAAGGTCTTTAGACGTAGCCAGCAGTTACTTTCAACTAAAGAGGACTATGAAAAACGGATTTTTTGAGAAACTTGGCGCATAAACTAATGTAAATAATTGATAAGTCGAACGCATATCTATATTTTTTTGTTCACAATAAAAAAAACTTGGCGGTATTTTGACGGGATTTGTTTTTATTATTTAATAGCGGGATATTGGAATGGCGGCATTTTGAGGTGGCGGGATTTTGGAATGGCGAGATTTTGATATAGCGGGATTTTGTAATGTCGTTCATAATCCCGCTTTTTCCAAAAAATTCCGTTTTACGTTATCCCGACACCTCAAAATCCCGCCATTCCAAAATCCCGCCATTTCAATATCCCGCTATTAAATAATACAAAAATCCCGTCAAAATACCGCCAAGTTTTGTTTATTGTTAACAAAAAAATATAGATATGCGTTCGACTTATCAAGTATTTACATTAGTTTATACGCCATGTTTCTAAAAAAAAACCGTTTTTTCATAGTCCTCTTTAGTTGAAAGTAACTGCTGGCTACGTCTAAAGACCTTAGTTTGCTTTTGGGTGCCACCTTCGGATCGGGACTGCTCATCTCGGTTTTTAGCTAGGAACAATTCTTTACCTAATAATTCCACCAGCCGGTACAGACCGATATGGCTTTCCATGTGATAAAGTTAAATCGTCTGTGCCAAGCCTCAACATTATTTTGAGTTCTTGGAAAATTTGCTGCAACTGCGTCAGCAATACTCCAGAACTTAGGCGGTAACCTTTGTTTTTCTGGCTTTCCCGACTTGGTATTTTTCCCATGGATAAAATAAATTCCAAAACAATCTGCTATTTTTTTTTTTGGCATCTGCATCCCCCAAACTTCGTGTCAATCCGGAAGAATGCATAGGTATTTTCACTAATATTGAAATTGAATCCCACCGCCTCACTGATAAGAGAATGCTAACTAGCTTTCATTTTCCAATCCGTATATAGCAGTATCAATATTTTAACGGCAAATGTTATTTAGTAAGAAGGTAATAGACACTCATAGAGAAACGAGTTTCCAAACTCGGCACGACTCGTCGCAAGTTTATTATTCAGAAGAAGATGATAAGAAATATTCTTATCGTAGAATAACTAACAATGCGACTAGGAAGTGGTTATGGCTGACAACCGTATCACACTCCGAATTCAGTTGTCTTTGTAACGTTGATGACTACACAGACACATGTTAGTCATCAACGCACCATGCTCCACTATACTCTAATCAATAGAGACGAAATAATAGGGGTTAGCAAAAATTGGGGACCTCTCAAATTTTTGATATGTTATAACTATAGGTGGGGTAAGTTGAAATACAAGTTTGAGTCACTTCCCCCCCCTGCTACGCCGCTATCTTGAAAAAAACATCTAAAATCGGTCCTTCAGTTTTTGGCCTGTAACTTCTTTACAGTCCTTTTGAGCACAATATTTGCCGATACAATTTTGTAGAGAACAAAATTTCCTACAAACCTAATCTAAGATGTTGTACTCTACAATCAAAGTTAAAAGAGTGATAGCGCCAAGAAAATGGAGAAAATATCAAAAATCATGCCAATTTCAAATTCACAAAAAACGCATTGTAAAGCAATAACTCATGGCCTCCTCTGCATTTTAGTACATATAGAGTTCTCCAAGTATGTTTTGAAAAATGGTCTCCGATTATTTTTTTTTCCGAATACGTATTTCGACAGTCAAGCGGTATGTGTGTTTTTAGCCTCATCTTCCTATTATATAGTCTTAAAATCTAATTGCGCTATTTCAAAGTTTACAAAAAAGATCCTGGCGCTGATTACTAATTAGGTCTACCTGGGATTAGATCGAAGAGATACGATTGTGCATTGCCTAAGTCTGTGTTCAACCTGTTAGTGGGGTTTTCCTTCTGTATGTAAAAACTTTCATAACTATCCAGTTTTGATTGCTTAACCTCTTTTAATATTTTTACCTGCTCCATTTTGTGCCCTTCATCGATAATATGACGCGCCACTGATGATTTGATATTCTTCCTTTTGTCTCTTTTCGCCAACTCTGCCTCTTTTAGGTGTTCCTTAATCCTGGTGTCAACTAATCTTTTCGTTTGTCCGATGTATGTACTGTTGCAGTCCTCGCATGTTATTCGATAAATTCCGCTCTTCTCCGTTGATTTTTTCGGGTCTTTTTCATCGCTAAGTAGCGTTTTGATCGTATGATCTCTGCTAGATCCTACTACTTCGATTTAATGTTTCGCCATGAGTTTTCTGATGCTATTAAAGAATTCTGGGGAATGGACCACCCCCATTCTCTTAATTACCTCGTTGTTTCTGTCTTGGTCGAATAATGTTGTTTGATAGTTGCGCTCTTGCCGTTTCCGTTTTTTCCTAATCATATTTATTATCATTGCTCGTGGGTATCTGTTTTTCCGTGCAGTATCTATAATGTAGGCTTCCTTCTTCTTAAACCTTTCTTCGGTTAAGGGCACTGTTAAGAGTCGGTGGATCATGCTGTTGTATGCCGCTGCCTTGTGTTGATACGAATGATCAGATGTGCTAGGGATGGTTCGCTGGGTGTTAGATGGCTTTCTATATATATCGAATTGCAGTTTCTTATTATTTCTAATTACTAATAGGTCCAAGAATGGTATTTGTCCATTAGTCTCGACTTCCATAGTGAAGTTTATGTTGTTGTGGAGTTGATTAATTTTCTCCAGAGTAGAGATACTGTCAGTTTTCTTCACAATCGCAAGAATATCATCGACGTATCTAATCCAAATCTTTGGCTTCATGCCTTCTTCTTCCATTTTTGCCTCCAACGATGCCATGAAAATTTCACTCAGGAGAGAGGACAGGGGGTTTCCCATTGCGGCGCCCTTTGTTGTTTTATAAAATTTCCCTCTAAATGTGAAATAGTTTTCCGCCATGCACGTCGACGCTAATTTTGTATAAAGTTTGGCCTTTCTTCGTCCTTCATGTGTATCGTCCTTTCTTTCCTCCAATTTTTGTTTTCGACAAACTACAAACGTCGACCCAAGATCGAAACAAATCATAACCGTTCGCAATCTATACAGGAGACAATGGCAGCGACTCCGACTACCTCATCTAAAAACAGTAGTCAATAATCTCACCAACCAAATTAGGCAAAACATTACCAACAACAAAAACGAGAGATGGAGCAAACAGTTAGAAAGACTTAAAAAGAACGACAGACAGATTTGGAAATTTGCGAAAATGCTAAATAAGAGACCGTTCATGCCCCCTCTTAGCCATAATGGTACCCTAGTATATGACCATCGCGATAAGGCTCAATTAATAGCTAAACATTTTCTATCGGCACATAGTGGGAGCGCTCACTTGGGCATTACAATAACGAAAGCTAGCTAGCTAGCTCCTGGTTATGACAAAATAACTAATGAGCTGATCAAAAATTTCCCACAGAAGTGTTTGGTATTTCTAAACTTTATATTCAATTCCTGCTTGAAACTACATTATTTTCCACAGTGTTGGAAGCACGCTGTAGTTCTCCCTATCGCAAAATCTGGTAAGAATTCTAAAATGGCCACAAGTTACAGGCCGATAAGCCTGTTGCCTGCCCTTGGAAAGCTGTTCGAAAAGATACTAGTATCGAGAATAAATAAAGCTGCCGTTTCGTTGAAAATTATTCCTGACCACCAATTTGGATTTCGTCCAAAACACTCCACTACCCAGCAAGTGTTCAGGGTAACTAAGAATATTAAAGAGGCATTTAAGGCAAAAAAAATCAGTAGGCCTAGTAACTTTGGACATTGAGAAGGCCTTCGACACTGTCTGGCATGAGGGACTAATTCACAAGCTGTTGTTGTTTCGTTTCCCAACTTACTTGACTAAATTGGTGAAAAGCTTTTTAACCGACCGTACTTTCGCTGTGAAAATTCAAGACAAAATGTCGGATAACCACTTACTGAAAGCTGGAGTGCCCCAAGGATCGACTCTGAGTCCGATTTTGTTTAACATCTACACGGCCGACATCCCTGATTCCACCAACTGCGACATAGCTTTGTTTGCGGATGACATGTGCATCTACTCTAGTTCGGATGAACCTTCCCTTGTAGTGAATTGTCTAGAACGCCACCTAGAAACACTTTACCAGTATTATCACCGTTGGAAAATAAAAATCAATCAATCCAAAACTAAGGCAGTGTATTTCAGCCGAAAGTGGAGTAGGAACAAACCACCGAAGTCTGGACTTTTTAGGACAAGAAATTACTTGGGATGATGATATCATTTACCTCGGAGTCAACCTGGATAAGAAAATGACATTTAGTAAACACGTAGATCTGATTCTATCAAAAGTGTCAAAAGCATCACACTCGCTACACTCCTTGCTGAATAAAAGATCCCAACTCTCGCAGTTTAATAAAACCCTGATTTACAAAATGGCAATACAACCACTTATATCTTATGCAATGCCTGTCTGGAGTCAATGTGCTAAAACTCACAAGTCAAGAATTCAAATCGCTCAGAACCGTATGTTAAAATCGATTTTGAATAAACCTCGTTATTATCCGACGTGCCTCATACACGCCTCCACTGGAACACTTACAATTTCAGAACTTTCCAGGAAATGCTCCTCCAGCTTTGAAGAAAATTGTGTTATTAGCACCAATCCGCTCATCAGACATATTAACAACGCCAATTAATAACACTAAAGGTCAATTTATACTATTCCTCATAGCCCAGATGCATGTAAGTTAGAAATTAGGTTATTGTTAAGATTACATAGTTGTAAGTTAGAAGTAAGATAGATTTAAGGATAAAACACGCACATAAGCAAGGTTTTTTGTTAAATTTTCCTTGTAAAACTATAGTATGTAACTGGTTCCAATAAAGAAAACACGGTCCGCCCACTTAATAAACTATAGTAGTTAAGATCAATGTCTGTACTCTAAATGAATTAAGAACCACTATTTTTGTGAATTTGAGAATTTTAAATGAATAAACTTGAACTTGAACAAACTACAAACGGGCAACTACTTCGAACTAAGGTCTAACCGACTAGCTGGTTCAGTCAAGAGAGTAGAGAAGGCCATAAATGAATGTAAGTCCATAATACCGAACATAGCAAAACTCAGGATGCCTAACCCATCATTACCACGTATAAGATGTCAACCCAAAACACACAAACCTGGACATGAAATGAGGGAAATTATAGCGGATACCAACTCACCCACATTCTACTTGGCTAAATGGTTAATAGAGGAAATTAACAAACTCGGAGATGTATACAGCAGCACAAGCGTGAGGAACTCGGCGGGGATCATAGAACGATTAAACAACGGTGAAATCAACGAAGATGAAATTCTAGTATCATACGACGTCAAGGCCCTATTTCCAAGTATCCCGGTGAAGGAGACCCTGTGGAAATTGGAGGAATGGTTGATAAGACATGACGATACACATGAAGGACGAAGAAAGGCCAAACTTTATACAAAATTAGCGTCGACGTGCATGGCGGAAAACTATTTCACATTTAGAGGGAAATTTTATAAAACAACAAAGGGCACCGCAATGGGAAACCCCCTGTCCCCTCTCCTGAGTGAAATTTTCATGGCATCGTTGGAGGCAAAAATGGAAGAAGAAGGCATGAAGCCAAAGATTTGGATTAGATACGTCGATAATATTCTTTCGATCGTGAAGAAAACTGTCAGTAACTCTACTCTGGAGAAAATGAATCACCTCCACAACAACATAAACTTCACTATGGAAGTCGAGACTAATGGACAAATACCATTCTTGGACCTATTAGTTATTAGAAATAATAAGGAACTGGAATTCGATAGAAAGCCATCTAACACCCAGCGAACCATCCCTAGCACATCTGATCATTCGTATCAACACAAGGCAGCGGCATACAACAGCATGATCCACCGACTCTTGACAGTGCCCAGATTTTAGATGTTTTTTTCAAGATAGCGGCGGGAGCACAGGGGGGAAAGTGACGTAAACTTGGATTTTAACTTACCCCACCTGTCTTTATAAAATGTCAAAAATTTGAGTTGTCCCCAATTTATGCAAGGTAAAATCTCCCCGTTGATTGGAGTACTTACGGTAATCAAGAGAGAAGAAGGTAAGTATTCTTTTCTGCCCCGTTTTTCAATATCCCGTCACAAAAGGTAAGTATTCTTTCATAAATCGCGCGCGCTATTTTTGAAAGAATAATAACCTTTTGTGACGGTATATTGAAAAGCGGGATTTTGAATAAGCGCGTTATTGAAATGGCGGGATTTTGGATTGGCGGGATTTTGATTAGACGGGATTCTCATTAAGCGGGATTTTGAAATGGCGGGATATTGAATGTCGGGATTTAAAAAAACGGGAATATGATGGGCGGGGTATCGTACCCAACCCAAGTTTCTTAATGCATAGGCAAATAATGGTGCATGAAAAAATTATGCCTTAGAAGCGCCACAGAGACCCTTCGATCGATCGGCCAGATTTTTTTATTGCGAGAAAAATCGGAAGGTGTATGGGACCATCGGATTTAATTTTTTTATTTGACGTGTGCAATGTATTGGCAATGCAATTTTCCGTACAAGCTGTCATGATAATCATGTGTTCTCAGTTGCTGATTTTTTTTACATAAACCTGTGGTTGTTCTTCATGCTGTGATTGGGGCGGTCATTCTCCATCAAAAGTAACAATGGATGTCCATCTTCCAAAAATGGTATAATTTTCACTACTTTGTGTTGTGTCTTGTGGACTGTGTGTGAGACTGTCAATTTCAGATTGCCCGATAAATTGCATTGCCTAATGTATGTGCTGTACGGGCGGCAGATCGATTGTGGCCAATCGCTTGCCTAATGGATCGGCCGATAAATCGTCAGGCTTGTGGCGCCCTTTATATTAGATCTTACTTATCATTTTTTTCATTTATTATCAAGATATTTATTACGATATTTAATTCCTGTACATAATAATGAGCAATTTGCCGACGCATCCAACTCAACTATACAAAAAACAACAACTGTACAGTACAGTCCAACGAGTTAAACATTTAAAGCAGCGCCATCAACCAACTAACAAAGTTAGACTTTTTTTTTTGAGTTAAAAGTTGCATTCGAACATCCATTGTGTTATGAAGGATTTGCACTTATCTTTATAATAAAAACAAAAACAAAATGCTTCTAATCATGCAACTTACCCGTAAAGCCTACTATCACGTAGAGTCCTTCTGGATTATATTTTGCAATTGCGATTTTGTTGTTTTGTATATTTATATTTTTTTATTTGTTTTCGATTTTGTTTTGGTAGATATACACACACACAAAAGAGTTCGTAACAACAATTTGAAATGAAATGAAAACATGAATAAAAAAATGATATTTGACAAACATGTTCAATCAGGTAATATTAATAATAATTAATAACATACGAATACACAAATATTTATGTTTAATGAAAATTGGCTAAAAATATTCATTTGATATTGAACGCGAACTTAAAATTTCCAAACAACTAATTTAACAATATTGTATGGGGTAAGTGTGATATGTTAATACAAAAACAAAACAGATGGGATTTTAGGGAGTTTATGGATGGATTTTTCCTATATTAAAATGTTCTATACGAGTATTTGTCTAATTGAGTTGACTATTTAATGTACGGGTATATACTAGTATGTTTTGGCATTATTCTTTTTTTTTAATTTGTTAACAGCTAACTATGCAATGTTTTATGTATTTTGTTTTTTACATTATGGTTGGTTGTGAAATGAGAAAACAAATAATACGTAATTCTTAGGACTTTAGGTTGAATAACTTCCTCAAATATTTTTTTTTTTATACATAGTTTACAATTTAGGATATTTCAATTGGAAATATATTTTTTCTTTTATTTAATCAAATTATGATTTAATTTTGAAAAATTTATATTCCGATTTAAAATAGCACGAATTCAACATGCCAATTAAATTTCTCTAGTAATTTTTACGACCATAAATCAATTCCTAATGTGTTTCGTATAATATATAATTTCTTTTCGACTGTGATCTGTCTATACATACAATAATTTATTAGAAACTGATCTTACCTTCCATTTCCGTGTCTGAAGAGTGCAAGAATTTCTTCGAATGTTTTATTCTTGGTCTCAGGAACCTTTTTATATGTGAAAATCCAAAAAATTGCTAGAAATACGCTAAATGGCAGAAATGTATAATTCTCCAATGCAGTCTGAAAAAAATATGTGAAAAACATAGTAAAGTACATACATGGTAGAACATGGATGAATTTCACTCACCTTCAAACTTGGGAAACCAATTCCAACAACGAAATTTGCCATCCAATTGACTAAAACGGCTATGGCCATAGCACTTGGTCGTGGACCCTGAGAGAATAGTTCGGCTGTTATCATCCACGGTATTGATCCTGGACCCACGGCGAAAAATACAACAAATCCGAGCGTTGATATCACCGATAAATACGACATCCAATCGATCATTTCCTGTACATAACCAAAAAACTCCTATACAAAACGTGTAGTGACCGTTTCCCGTATTTGAAGGCTTTTTTTTCTATGTTTGTTTTAAACAATGTTTATTGAGTTTTCACTTTCTTTCTTTCTTTTTTTAAGTAGTTAGAGAACGTTTAAAATATTTTTTTTTTATTTTACTAAATAGTTTTTTTTTATCGTGTTCTTTTTTTATTTGGTTGTATATACGTGTGTGAGAGGAAAAAGAGAGTATTAATCAGAATTTAATATTCCTTTTTTTTTTGTAAAAAAAATGAAAGAATAAAATGAAACTGAAATATAAAGTCTGATTTTGTATTGTATAAATAGAATGAAAGCTAAAGAGAGAAAGAGATAGAAAATTATGGAAACAAAGAATAGATAAATAGAATAGAGATAGATATAAATGACTACCGTAATGTTTCTTATTTTTGTTATCCTATTATCATGAAATCAATGTCCTAAACGGGTGTGTATATGAATGATGGAGCTGAGTCAAAATTGAGTTATATTATCTGATTTCGTTAGTTTTTTTAGTTTCTGGTAAATTAATGAGATCTTGATGATATCCTATCCTAAAAAACAAAAATCCCTTTCTCTCCATGATATTTTTATAATGTTAACAACTTGTATGTGTTCTTTAATCCTATTTTGTACTTCAAAATATTTTTTTTTCTTTTTTAACACACTAAAAACGACCGCATATTGACCGGAAAAAGCATGTTATTGTGAAACGGGTTTTCTAGGGCCGCACATACACGGCCAATCCAACTCCAATTGTATGAAAATGGAATTGTCAAATTTGACAGAACGATAATCCATTTTCATACAATTTGACCGAAATGGATTGAACGTGTGCGCGCGGTTCAGGAGAGAAATAATTTTATTTTATTCCCACTATAGAATATAGCAGTGACATATTTAAAAAAATGAGAAATAAATTTTGTCATGGAATTGGGGAGAAAAATGCACTCCTTGTTGCGATTTGCATGCACGGTACTGTAAACAAAATTGCACTAGGGCATTGTAATAAGTAATTTTAAAAACTAGGGATCTGTGCGGAGGTCGGGATACCTACAAAATCCCGAAAAACAAAATCCCGCTTTTTACAAAAAATCCCGTTTTACATTATCCAAGTAATCCCGTCAAAATACCGCAAAAAATTATTTTTGTTGTTTCAAAAAATCAATAGATATGCTATGTGAGTCCTACCAGTTAATGCGATACTTTATCTTAGCATAAATCCGTCGAAATATTTGCTTATTTCCTCGATCAAGATGATAATTTAGCCCCTACAGAACACTAACATCATACAGGCAGTGGCGTAGATAAGGGAGGGATTAAGGGGATCAATCCCCCCCTTCGGTCACGCATTTTTTATTATTACTTTAGGTAGCGAAAGTAAAGTTTTTGTTGGAATTATTCAACGTGTGTAGTGTTTCATAAAAACGTGAAAGCATTTTCAGAACTGCAATAGAAAATTTGGCACTTCCTCAAATTTTAATTGTAAAATAGAAGCATATAGATACAATAGAAACACTATAGCACAGGACTTACGTTAATATACTATTTTGCTCTTCCACAGAAGCGCAATTTCCAATGGGGAAATATACAGTACTTAAGTGGAAAGCTAATGGGTGAATTCAAATTGTAAAATGAAACCGGACGGGTAAACTTGCAAGACAAGAACCATTGTTCTTACAATCTGAAATGCACAATGCTTGTCTGCTGGCCACTACAAAAGCTCTCGCCGTCCGTTTATTAGCACAAACAAACGGATGGCGAGAGCTTTTGTATAGTGGCCAGAAGACAAGCATTGTGCATTTCAGATTGTAAGAACAATGGTTCTTGTCTTGCAAGTTTACCCGTTCGGTTTCGTCTTACAATGTGAATTCACCCAATGTCAATGACGAGAAAATGCTGCAAAACTGCTTCCAATTTTTAAGCGTTCACTATTTTTTTTTCTCTTTCTTTTAAGTTAAAATTTGACAAAAGATTATTTGGTATATAGCAGGGCAGTCTTGACTTTCTCTAGTTGTTCGCAATTTTATTGTACCTATATTTAATACAAAGAACTCACAAAACTATAACCAGGATTCTTCTTTTAACAAAATCTTTCATGAAACATTTTTGTAAAAATTTTCAAAATTGGAAGATATGGAGTCAAAATTATTTTTTCAAAAACCTGAAAAAATTTCATTTTTTACCCAAAAATTGCAACCCTCAAATTATCAAAAGACCTCTGGAGGCCTGTGAAATTAATTTTTTTGAGTAATTTTTTTACAGTACAGTGATTTGAACTTAAAGAGTTATTTTTGTTTGGGTTGGGGTGTAGAGCATTTTGTTGCTGTTGCAGCGACAAAAGAAAATTTGAGAAATATTAAGATTTGCAGTTACAGTGGACAAAAAAATGACAGTAACGTCTGCATTTTTTTATTTTTCTTTCATTACAAAAAAATGCAAAAAAAACGAGACTAATTTTTTAAAAATATTTTTTCTCATACCGAACACACCGGATACCGAATTATCGTTGGGGTTTGGGACATACTGTATATAGCTGCTAAATATATATAGTTGCTACGGTTGCCTACAAGGTTGAAAATTGTGGTAACATCGGGACTTTCCTAGATCAGCTATCGAAGGAATTTTCTCCTTAGCGATACTACCGCCATCTGGCGGCCATATTCGGTACATTGGTTTGTATCTTGGGTGATATTATCACATCCATGGAACTTCGACGTAAAGACGATTAATCTCCTCTTAAAATGAGTTCATACAAGAGCATCATCACGGTATCAGTCCATGGTCGAGAATCAGCTGACACGGAAGGTGTGGATTTTCACTTAGCCGCGGCATCATCCACAAATGGCGCTACTATCGCGAGAGCTCAAAGCGTAAATAGCCGAAACATCTACTCAGGAATTTCTGTGTTATCGGAAAATTTCGATTTAACAACACAAAAGCTGTATTTTATCCACATATACTGGGCATTCCCAACGAGCTTTTTAATCTTTTTTTAATCCCTGTGTTGGGGTGCTCCAGCCAGAAGCGATGCTAGGTGTTCTGTGACTCCCAAAAGTTTTGGAACCCCTGATCTAACCCAATATAAAGCTCTGATACCCTAATTACAGTTATGAAAATTCGTACGAAAATTGGACTACTGTTGATTCACTCACCGTAGTAAAAAAAAGCCTAAATTATCGCGGAAAAATTTTCAGGACTAAGCTTTTTTCATATGGCAAAATTGCTATTTATTTTGCATCAAAATTTCATAAAAAATAACTGATATAAGTTAAAGTGTAATAAATATATATTGATAACCGTTAAAGTATAAATAATCTTGCAAAATGATCCCCCTCCTCCCCGAAAAGCTATCTACGCCACTGCATACAGGGGATACTTAAGTCTCAACTACCGAAAGACCAGACCACCAATATTTCATATAAATTTACCTGGTCCGTGGGTCTCCGAGAATTAAGTATTCTCATACGAGGAGACTCATTATTTTAAGGCCTGAATAGACCTCGGGCGGAATGAAAATGAAATTTTTGTCCGCTGCGATTTTCTCAATGAAAATGCATGCTTACTGTCGTGAAACATGTCGGTAATGATGGGGAATTCCACAAGCTACAATCCGAATATGGTTCCAAAATTTTTCTCGGCCATTTTATGTATTATTTTTCGATTCCCCCGTCATTAGATATTTTCCACGGTGAAATGAATATATATATTCGGATTGTAGCTTATGGAATTCCCCATCATTTCCGACATGTTCCATGACAGTAAGCATGCATTTTCATTGAAAAAATCGCAGCGGACAAAAATTTCATTTTCATTCCGCCCGAGGTCTATACTGCGCTTTAGATGGTAAATATGGTGGTGAAAAGCGGTATTTTGAATTAGGGGTTTATTGATTATTGGCGGTTAATTATTATTAAGTTGGCTGGATTTTGATTAGACGGGATTTCAATTAAGTGGGATTTTAAACTGGCGGAATATTGAAATGGCGGGATAATGAATATCGGAATTTTGAAAAACGGCAATATGATGGACGGGATATCGTATCCAACCCATCAGGTCTTTAAAAATTATTCTCGCTCAAATTAGGAATAAGGACACAAAATGTCATTACTTCCCACTCGGTTGAAAAAAAAACGAAGACTATTACAGTTAGCCTCGTTCTCCCGCTAAAGACCCTGGACACCTCCGCTGGAAACTGTAATATCGATCGAGTTTCCATCCAGTACTGGGGCTGCAGCAGAAGAATAGGGTAGATTTTTGGGACCTTAGATCCATTTGTTGCGGGTGGAGACCTCATCAGTCTCACTAGGAGTGTAAATTTGGTTTTCTCCTATCCACTACTGAAAATAGTCAATTTAAGGGACTGCAACGAGAGAAGGCGTGATCCTGTGTTCGTTTTTAGGGTTTTTTAGATTTTTTTTTTAATTTATTTCGTCCGTCTGTCTGTTCACTAAGTAACTCGGAAACGGTTCAACCGATCGTCATGAAATTCAGTAGGAATGTGTATAATGGTAACAGTCTTTGGCACGAATACCTTAGAAGCTGGTAGGGCAAAGATAACAGGGTGTCCCGAAGAGTTGAAAAAAGTCGACTTTTTTAGTTTTGATCGGAGATGGACGTATGGGTACTCAAATCAAAGGACTCCACAAGTACATTTCTACATCAGTTGTTGTTTTCCAGTTTCCAGTGACGGTAATGGACTTATGGCCGTTTCAAATTTAGCTTACGTTTTCACCTCGGTTTTTCTAAACCGTTACAGGTACCGATATGGTAGAGTGCAGAGATCGGCTTGCCTTAGCATCACAGGGGGCATGCGAACATGCCCGAGGGATGCACTGAATGTCATCCTGCATCTCCTACCCATCGATCTGTTTATCAACCAACTGGCAGCATGTAGTGCAGTCAGACTCAAAGCGTTAAGCTGCTGGAGTGCTGGGCCATACGGCCACAGCAATATTCTAAACCAACTACCACAAGACGTACGCAACGCTGTAACGGATCTCAAAGTGCCCAAACTAAGCTTTGGGAAAAACTTTGATGTCAGACTCCCAACTAGAGGTGAATGAAAAGAGAGTGAGGTGGTCAAGGATTTTGACATCACACTCTTCACCGATGGGTCTAAAATGGAGTGTGGCGTGGGTGCTGGAATCTTCTGCAGATCACTAAGTATCTCTGAATATTACCGTCTTCCTGATCATGCCAGCATTTTTCAAGCAGAAATGCTTGCAATCATGTAGGCCTGTCATGCTCTCAGGGACATACAAAACAACCAGAATATCGCTATCTGCTCAGATAGTCAGGCGGCTATCATGGCTTTACAATCGGTGAAGACGACCTCCAGGGTTGTTGAAGTATGTGAGGAAGCATTAACCAGCCTTGGCACGCGACAAAGAATCACCCTACTCTGGGTACCCGGACACAGGAACATAGAGGGTAACGAGATGGCTGACGAACTAGCCAAATTGGGTGCCACTCTTGATAGCTCTCATGCGGAGCGTGTTTGCGTCCCTATGGCGGCTGTTAAGAGTAAGATATCCACCCACTATATTAGGGCTGCTGAGTCCAACTGGCGAAATCTGAGGTCTTGCGTTATATCAAGGAAGATGTGGCCCTCCTACGACTGGAAAAGAACGTCTGAGATTCTGACTAAATCACGTAGAGATATTGCCAAGCTTACTGCCGTTATCACGGGGCACTGGCCAATAGGGCTACATGCTGCCAGGCTGGGCATCCCCTACAACGCGCATTGCCGCAGCTGCGGTAATGTAAATGAGAGGGAAACCCTGATTCACTTTCTGTGTGAATGCCCGGGACTTGCCAGAACCCGGTATAGGACGCTCGGTATGGCTTTTCTGGGAGGCTTGGAGGATGCAGCTAATGTGAAATTAGGGGAGCTGCTGTACTTCCTAAACAACACTGGCTGGTTCAAGACACCTCCCCACTCATAAATTCATTACCTACCTACCAAACCTTCATCATATACACTAGTTAAACTTCATGGAGTTGTGGTTTCAAAACGGCGTTTTATGCGCTAATTGGGCTTTGGCTAGCCTCTGCCTAGGCCGCCACTTTTACCAACCAACCAACCGATATGAAACTTTGCACAAAGATTGGGTGGTTTAGAGGTTAGTTATATACTAAGGCCCGTATTTATGAACATTCCTTAACTCAAGGAAACCTTGAGTCAAGGAAACCTTGAGTCAAGGATGCCGAAATTCAATAAATTAATTGTCATTTTCCATACTTTTTCATAGAAATCAATTTTCTATAGTCACTTGAAGTCAAGGTAGCTACCCACCTTCCTTGAAATATAATATTTCAAGTCTATTGCAAACTTAAGGTCTACTTGACTTTCGCCCTAAATCAAGTATGCATTGACTCCTGAATATAAATGATTTATGTATATATATTTATTGAATTTGAGTTAAGGCATGTTCATAAATACGGGCTAAGACTGTTGACATTTGCTAATTTGTGAAATTTAAGTTTGTTCGTAGTCCTTCTTAGGTCTGCAAATATGCAGAAATTTTGATGAGGGCTTTTAGGAAATGACATAAGGAATATGCCTGACTTTCATTCGAATAACTTTATCCAAACTGGAAATAAAGCGAATCTAATATTTGGTAAGGGCGTTTCACAATACCAGGACAGCGTCTTAAGCAGTTGTTCACTACAAATCTTGTGACTGGATCAAACAATGAACATGCGATTTAGTGGGAATGCATAGAATGGTAATAGTGTTTGGCACGAATACTTTTGAAGACCGCTACTACAACTACAACAATACTTTTGAAGTTTATGGAACCAAGTTAACAGGGTGTCCCTGAATGCAAAATGCAAAAGTCTACTTTTTCAATACTCATAGGAAAGGTTTGTGTGAACACTCATATCAAGGTCCTCAACGAAGTCATTTCATATAAATTCCTTCGTTGCCATCGGTCGCCTGCGTTTCTTTTTGTTAAGAACTCATCAGAAATTATGATTCGAGAAATGTCTGTAGATTGCCGTAAATCTATTTTTGGACTGGTCTAATTAAAAGTGTTAGGCATTAGCCTTTCATTGTGGAACGCGTTTAATTAGACCAACCCAAAAATAAATTAACAAGAAGCATTTCATTAATATTGTGCATAATTCTTATTTTTTGTCTATTAAATATATGTACAAAAAGTATCTATAGCTTTTAAACTGGCCGAGTAAAACGCGTCGCAACAGACGGACATCGCCCAATTGACTCATCTCATGCTGATCATATACAGCAGGACTTCCCAACCGGTGAGGCGCGCCCCCCTAGTGGGGCGTGACGGTTGACAAAGGGGGGGCGTGGGCTCAACTCGAGTGTTTATGTGATGGACTATATTACAACGGCCATGTGCTGGTAAAATTCTTTAAATCATGAACAAAATTTCTAAATCGCTACAACCAAAATATATTAGCGAGGAACCTCTGTCGAAAGTCTGTTTGATAATGATGGCTGAAATTGTTTTAGGAATATAGACCGAGGTAAAAAACAAGAGTGCACTACATGTTAAACTTGAATGAAATTGGAATGATGCTTCATAAAATACATGTAGTCACTCAATGCTTTCAATTTTGCTTGTTGACGAACCGCTGCACCAAAAAAATGGACCTCGCCAGGGAAAATGAGTTTTTGATCTAAAACCGGATCTCCAGGCAATATTTTCAGCGCGCAATAACCGTCTTATGATCATGACAATGCGGCCTCAATTCTTGGCCCAATGTAGTAGGGATGTAGGGCCAAATCTAGCTCGCCAGAAATATTCAATTCAGCTGGGGCCGCTACGGCTGCTACCACCGCCGTCTATATATTAAGGCCGCAATGTAGACTCGTAAACGTCCGCAGATTAAATTGCATTGCATTGTTGTTGCCTCTCATGACATTGTTGTTGTTTGCCCGTGTCCGACGAACAATTTAATACGGATCCATGACGTCATTGTACAGCTGAGTTGCGGCTATGATATATCTAGATGGCGTTGCTGCTACGTTTCCTTCACTTCGTATCAGTCAAACTCTAACGTTGCCATGGTGTGACGAATCGCCCGCTCGCCCCTTGTTTTATAGTTTAAGTGTGAGATTTTTCCAATGATACAAATGTTCTCTTATTATTTGTCAACAAGGCGAATTCTTAACAAAAGAAAAAGAATGAGCTGAAAAATGCCTTCTTCCGTTTTTGAGCGAAATTTTCGTTGGGGGCGCCAGATTCTGCTAACCTTGCAAGGGGGGCATGTACTGAAAAAGGTTGGGAACCCCTGATATACAGGATGTCCGGAAACTGCCGCATAAACGCACCGGATTGTAATTCCTCATGTGATTTTCAGCAAAAAAGTTGGAAGAAACATACCCTCTTAGCTTAACCCTTTAGCTGTCACAGGCATTTGAAGATTTTTGAAAAAATCATTTCCTTGTACGACTAAAACTTCAATATCTCAAAAGCTACACTAGCTAGAATAGCAAAATAAGATGATGATTACAGCCAACAAATTTCCCTAAAAAATAAAACTAACCGCACTAACATCGGATAAGAGGTTTGGTTTTTACAGAAGTTCAAAGTCAAATGTTCGTGATTTGACCCAAAAACAAGCTAATTTTCCACCTCAATTTTAGCAAACTTCTGCCAAGGTGAGGTGCTCGTACGAATCTTTTAAAAATTGGCGCATAGTCTAGCCAGTGGCGTAGATAGCCTTTCGGAGAGGAGGGGGATCATTTTACAAGATTGCCTTTACTTTTATGGTTATCAAATGTGGGATTTCAATTTCAAATTAGCAGTTTCTTTTAGCAAATTTTGGTGCAAAATAGGTAGCTATTTTCCAATACGAAGAAAAAACCTGAGTGCTGAAAATATTGCATCTAAAATTTTGTCTTTTTTACTACGGTGAGTAGATTCACAGTATTCCAATTTTCGTACAAATTTTCGCTACTGTGATCAAAGCTGTATAGTATATTGGGTTAGATAATTTGTTCCCCAACTTTTCGGTTTTACGGAACACCTAGCATCGCCGCTTTTCTGGCCGACACACCTCAAAACAGGAATTAAAATAAATCATATAGTTATATGTCCATAAAAGGGAAATGCCCAGTATATGTGGATAAAGTACAGCTTTTGTGTTTTCAATTCGAAATTCTCCGATAACTCAGAAATTCGTGACTATGTTTCCAAAATATTTAAATTTGTAGGACATCGTACAGCTGCTATAAAGGCCCTATTCTAGGCCCTAGCTATCAACCAATTGTTTGATAAAATTCCCAAAAATGTGAGAAGAACATACAATTTAGACTGTTAAAATTTCCTTTAAAAAAAATCGTAGAAAAGTATTCATTAACACAAATTTAAGCCTCTAATTTATTTGCGCCTTAATTTAAATCCCACAAACACTGTTGACATGCTTTATTTTCTGGTACTTACTATACTTCCTTTTCCATTTCATATAGTAGAAAGTTGTAAAAGAAAATCGGTCTAGTCTCTGATGCTGGTAAAATATTTTGCAGTTAAGTTGATTTCTGGTACAGTGTAGCAGACTAAGCTTCGGAATTTTAAAACTTCAAAAATATTTTCGTATGGATTGTTTTCGCGAAACTCCTGAGAAATCTTCACAGAACCCTATAGTGTATCGCGGAACTCTGTTTGTTTGTTAATTTGTTTTTGAATTCTGCCTGCATTAGACTATACAGGGTTATTGGTTAAGTCAACCTATTCCCTGCAACACGTTATAATAGGGTCAAAATGCAACAAAATGAGGCCATAAATGTTAGGCCGATTTTCAATGGTCACTGAGATATATGAACTTTTATGTTTTTTTTAAATAACCTAGAATTTTGCCATTTAAAGTAAGAATTAAAGAAAAATACTAAGGTAATGGGCTTAAACTTATTTTTGGATTTTTGTCAACACTATAGCAGACATTTCTTAATAATTTCAAATTTCAAAAACCCATCACAATTCGAAATTTTTAATTTTAAATAAAAAAAAAAATTCTTAAATTTTTTTAAAGATATTTTTTAATGTAGTATTACTAAAAAAAATTATATGACATAGAGTCTGCAGACCACTGAAAAAACATACGCGTGTTGTCAGCTTTCCAAAAAGGTGTCAATGTCAATACAAATATTTGAAATAATTGAAACAGCTAGCCGCAAGTTGTTCGGGGACCATCATTTCGTCTGATAAAAAATGAAATAAAGCAGTACATTATACGTACTCGTACGATGCATTTTGAATTTAATGACATTTATTTCATTTTTTATCAAACGAAATGATGGTCCCCGAACAAGTTGCGGCTAGCTGTTTCAATTATTTCAAATATTTGTATTGACATTGACACCTTTTTCGAAAGCTGACAACACGCGTATGTTTTTTCAGTGGTCTGCAGACTCCACGTCATATATTTTTTTTAGTAATACTACATTAAAAAATATCTTTAAAAAAATTTAAGAAAATTTTTTTTTTTTAATTAAAAATTTCGAATTGTGATGGGTTTTTTGAAATTTTAAATGATTAAGAAATGTCTGCTATAGTGTTGACAAAAATCCAAAAATAAGTTTAAGCCCATTACCTTAGTATTTTTCTTTAATTCTTACTTTAAATGGCAAAATTCTAGGTTATTTCAAAAAAACCTAAAAATTCATATATCTCAGTGACCATTGAAAATCGGCCTAACATTTATGGCCTCATTTTGTTGCATTTTGACCCTTTTATAACGTGTTGGAGGGAATAGGTCGACTTAACCAATAACCCTGTATATCTTTCAATTCTGGGAATTTTTACATTTTTTCTATAGAAGATTTAGTTAAAAAAAGAATCCTAGGTATAGCTTTGAGTGTTCTTCGTATTAATTTCAATAAAATTGCGAACAACTAGAGAAAGTCAAGACTTGCTTTACCTTTACTTTATATACGATTAAACCTTTCGTCAAATTTTAACTTAAAAGAACAAGAAAACAGAATGTTGATAAACTCAAACAATAAAGGATGCTCAAAAATTGGAAGCAATTTTGCAGCGTTTTCTCTTCATTCGCATTAGCCTTCCACTCTCCTGAAGAAATTTTTATAAACTTGTGTACTGTATATTTCCCTATTGGAAATTGCACATCTGTGGGAGAGCACTTCGTTTTATACATTTATTTTTAAATTTTTTAACCAAACATTAAGATTTTCCGATAACAATTTTTCAATTAGTGCTTACATTTAATTTTTCTAGCAGCACTTCTAGATTTCTTCAGTAGGGCTTGCCTGTGCGAAACTCCAGATCCAATGTGGAAAAGTAGATGATCGTAAAGTCACGTGCTTTCTATTCTATCGATACGCTTCTATTGTACAATTTTGAAATATGAGGAAGTGCTAAATTTTCTATTGCAGTTCTGAAAATGGTTTGGGGTATTTATGAAACACTACACACGTTGAATAATTCCAGCAAAAAGTTCACTTTTGCTTTGGTTTACACAACTATAGTAACAATAAAAAATGTGCCACCGAAGGGGGATTAATCCCCTTGATCCCCCCCTTATCTACGCCACTGAGTCTAGCAATCATTTCTTTCTTACATCATTTTATTCTAGCTTCGTTATTTCTAACAGCAATTCAAACTGCCCCTAAAGATCTGCAATTTGGTAGAATTTATTCAAATTTACCAAAATCGATGCCATTATAAAATCTCGGTATCAAGCGCTGATAAGTTTTTACTCTAAATTTTTTGTAGTACTTCGACGAAGTAATGAGTTTGCTCTTATATGCTTCGACAAAGTTGATCAAATTTCTTACAAAACCAAAACGCCATTTTGTTGTCGTTGCAACCTAAAAGAACAACTTAAGACATACTGCGGTATAAGGATTTGAAGATACAGTGCATGGAAAATCCCAGCGAGGCTTGCAGTTTCGCGACCAGTGTTGCCAACTGGAAATTCAGAACACGGGTAAATTTAGCCGGAAAACCGGCTATAATTTTTTCAAAAACGGCTAAATATCCGGCTATATAAATTTCAGAGAGAAAAACGGCCAAAAAACTGGCTAAATCATACAAAACAGTCACATTACGAAAAAATATATTAAAAAACTGATTTTAATAATTTTATTTCTTTTCTGGAGTACTACCCGTAAAATATGCTTTAGGCAGATTTCTTAGTTTTATTACATGTATGCTCCAATCGCTGGCATTATAGTCAAAATTTACTCTGTTCGGAGTTAGATAGCTCAACTAGTCAAAATCTTTGTATACATACAGGTACAATTTCTCAGTCAAGTCCATAACCACATTAGGTTCGAAATTGTGGAACATAAAATTCGTAAAAGGTACGTCCAATGCGTAACTATGGGCAAGGGCAACCGCATTTATGTATGGATATTTTATCATCATCGCACCTGAACAATCTTATATTTTGATTAAAATTTAACCATTTTAGGCCCAAGACACATATCCATATCATCATGACGATAATCCATCATGATGATGAAAGTTCGAAATTGGAGTGACACAAATGCTTTTGTCATTAGAATTCGTCATTTACTTTTGACGGTGAAAATAGCCCTCACAATTGCGATATTTTGATGAATATTCAAGTTCAATAATTTGAGGACACACTTTTCTTAAAAAATTTGAATATAAATGTGTAAAGATTGATAACAAATTTAATATTTTTGTAAACATTCTTGTTCTTCAATTTTACAACAGATGCCCCCCCCCCCCAGTCATTTTTGAGCAAATTATGGTCCAAATGCGTATTTTGAAACTCGTGCTAATGATGATAAATTTTCGTTATTCGAAAATACGTGTGTCAAGCTTGTTATTCATTTTCGAATTCGAGCCCTCCAAATTTTATTTTATTTTCCATCGTTACGAAATTGATGTTCCGCAATTACGAATTTGATGCTTCAAAGATACGAAATTTATGTTCCAAAATTTGAGCTTGGCGGGAACTTGTATAGCTTTTTGATAAATTTGTTGCTACAAACGCAGAAACAAAATATAATGTCAGACGTCAGACGTTGTACAAGTAGCTTGTCCAGTAGACTACAAAAATAAGATTTAAGTGAGTAAATATTTCGGGGGGCAACTTACCTTGTTCAGCACTTAGCTTTTGTGCTGAAGAAGGGGGTAAGTTGCCCCCGAAACATATACACACTTAAATTTAATTTTTGTAGTTTACTGGGTAAGCTACTTGCACAACATTAGTGTTGAACACTACAAAGTTCCGGCGATATTATCCATATCTATGAATCGGGCTAAAAGGTTCGATGCTGTTTCCCTAGTGGTACTATAGCTTTTTTGGTCTTTGTAATAATACGATGTTGAGACCACCCTAGTACAATCTGTTTGTGAATATTGAAAAATTGATTCTAGTTTCAAAGTAAAAAAAAAATCATAAAATAATTTTAGCCGGAAAAACGGCAGAAGAAAATCAACTCCGGCCGGCCGGAATTATAAATATCTTCCGGCTAAACAGCACGGTTTCCGGCTAAATTGGCAACACTGTTCGCGACTTTCTTTTGACTAATAGTAACTTATTTTTCATAAATATTTTTTTATGTATGTATGTTTTCATACACGGATAATGCAAAGTGCTGCTGCAAAGGCAACCGAATAGATGCGCAGAGCTTTTGAATGAATGATATGTATCCATTTATATTTAGATTTAATAAAAACATATTCCTTTTAGGAAAAAATAAATACATATCGATTTCTTCGCGATTTTCCGCGACAGTACTTTCAAAATCTTTTCCCTTTCCCAAAAACATGCTATCGCACAATATGCGGTTTCCCTTAAATTAAACACAAAAAAAAAATATTTAATAATATTAATTTCAAAAAATTGCCATTTCAAAAGTGATCAGATTATGTGCTCGCAGAAGCACGCAGTGTTCTACTGCTTTAAAAGATGTCTGTCAAAATTTATGTGAGAAGTGAAAAGACGTGTGTGTGTATAGATACTGTGAGGACTAAACGCAGTGTGTGTGATAAAACGAATTATTTATTTTATGAAAAAAAACAAAAACAAAATCAATATGGAACAGAAAATCATTGAAAATGACAATGAAAAGTGAACAGTTTTTGTTTTTTTTTTCGATCGATATTTTTTGTATTTGCAGCTGATGTACAATTTTACCTCAAACACTTGTGGTGACACAATACACAAATGGAAAGAAACTACACATAATAAAATTCATTAAGCCATTTTTGGGGTTTTATTTTTTATTATTTTTTTTTGTGTCTAATCTCGATCATCACATGTGTGCAAAACAAAAAAAAGTTCAGATGACTTCACGGTGAATGCGGTGAAAGACTTTTGACTTGAAATATATATAAGTATATATTGATAAATACATAAGTATTTGCCAAAAAATGCTATTTATTGCAAAAACAATCAAATATGCTAAGTTATGATCTAGATCCACATTTTTGCAGGATCGTTGTGTATCTGTTTAGTTGATACACATAATGTACACCGGTCAGTATGTTGACTTTTCACGGAGTCAATGAAAATTAAGAGAGAAAAAAGAGTGAGAGAGACAGACAGAATTTAGAGAGAGAGATAGATATATAGAGCTGAAAAGTTTCGTGATCACATTAAAAAAAAAATAAAATAAAATTGAATTAAAAAAAAATATAAACAGAGACAAAGACAAAGTAGGGGATAATTAAAAATTAAAATATACTAAACAACAAACAATGGCCAAACCTAACCTAAAAATGTATGAAACAATCCAATAACCCCAACGAATAAATGAACAAAATTGTAATAAAGCGTGTTTTTAGTTGTGAGTTAATAAAAGCAAAACATGTTTCCCTTTCTGAAAAAAAAATTTCAAAAATCAATTTTTGTATTTTAGCAAATTCAAAAAGATCTTTCGTTATAACAAAAAATACATCTTTTGAATTTGTTTTGTGAAATCATGTCCAAAACTATTGTATCTCCATGTTTTATATTGATTAGTTCGTTACTATTGTCTAATTAAATAATTGTTGATAATTTTAGAATGTGTTTAGAAAGTGGTTTTTGTTATACACATATAGCCGCAGGGGTTAAAAGCCCAACAAATCGAGAAATATTTATGATAACAGGGGACGAAGACACGCTGAATGAATGAGTTTTGGTTTTTAATTAATGTTTTGGAATTAGAGAAAAAAAGATCTCAAGTTATACAAACATATTTCTTATTGTCTTTGTTTTATTTACGTATATAAAAATTCATTCATTCAGCACCTTAACCTAATTAGTGTATTTTAATAAAAAAAAGCAACATAAAAAGCAATAACACCAACATTTAAATAAAAATCAATGAAAACATGTTTTCTATAAATTCAACCCAACAAATTTGTCAACACTATGAAAGCTTGAAGGCATGAAAGCATTTTGATGGTAACAAGAACGTGCAAGAGTGGTGCAAACTGAATCAAATTCTAATCTTACACAGGTAAAATAATTCGTTATTCAAATTGGTACATTTTTAGTAACAAAAAACATTTTACGAAACTTATATTTACAAGGGAGAATTTCTACAAATATTTTTCGAACGAGATGCATTTGTTCGTCGTAGATGGTTCTTGTTTGTTGAATTTATCATTGTACGCTGATACTTACTATTTACATCATATACACAAATTGACTTTTAAAGCCTATTGAATTTAATCTAAAATTGATTACATGAAAAACAGCCAATATCTACATAATAATACTTAAACATTTTGTTAATAATTTACATATTTCTACTTTTAATTAATGTTTTAAAACTTACATCCAATTTATACACATAATAATCATGCTTAGGAGGGATGTACATTTTTTTTTGGAAATTCTGGGGGATAATCGCAATGTTTATTACCGAATTTAAGTTTAGTGTTTAATGCGTTTGCCTTCGAAGCACAGGTTCGTGGGTTCGAAACCCACTTTGGATGGATGGATTTTCGAATTTGAGACCCACGTCATGTACTATAATCTCAGTCAGATATATTAAATGAGTGCCCATTTATAGGGATACACAACGCGACAGAGTGTGATAACATATTTTACATGAATATGTTATTCGCCAAACACCCGCATTATTTTGGCACATACTGTAAATAAATTTGACACCACAAGTGCAAATGCACTTGTGCGTGGTACCCGAATATGATATGTCTGAGAATAAGCTAGGCTAAGAATAGATTAAGAATTTAGGTAATATGCTTGGTACGTGTGAAAATATTAAAACGCGTACCAAGCAAATTTAAGGTATAAATAAGGTAAGTTAAGAATAAACAAAGAGCAGTCTGAGAAATACGTTCTTTCAATAAGCTAGAAGCCACAGCAGGTACTCTGCTGCTTCAGCTCGGTGAACACTCCTGCAGCCACAGCTCTCGAGCTGCTTCGGAGGTTCCTCCTTCTAGTAAGGATCCACCACAGAATACTCTCTCTAAAGCTAGAAGCCACAGCAGGTACTCTGCTGCTTCAGCTTGGTGAACACTCCTGAAGCCACAGCTCTCGAGCTGCTTCGGAGGTTGCTCCTTCTAGTAAGGATTCATCACAAGAGCGTGCTGTTGATGTCAACATCTCAACAACAAAAACAGTCGTTAAGACTATGCCAATGAGATTACGCTAACACATTTCGCGGCCTAAATCCATTTCTGGAGTGTCCGCATCACTTAATTATTTATTTTTTCAGAGCCTAAAGAAAAGTTTGTTGAACCGCAAACTTTGAGATATGAGATGAGGAAAAATTGCATCAAACTGGTGGTGGCGGTAATGTTGCCGCATAGTATTTTTCAAATCTGATGATGAACTGATGTCATTGCTGACATCTAGGCAAGTAGCCAAGCGTCCATGAAATTCGGACGGACCCCTTCCCCAATGTTTTCCAAAAAAAAAAAAAATTGAAATTTTCGTGATGATAACATTGAATTAGAAATAGTGCACCTCGTTTTAATTCAGCTATTATCATCAGTCTGGAGCAAAGCGCAACGCTTGGAGAAGTTTTTGTAAGACCATAGAAGGGTCTTCCGAGACATCTAGATTTAGGAAAGTCTTGGCGTCGAACCCATCCGTGCCAAGCTTTCTTCAAAAAGAGGATGGATCATGGACGTCATCAAGTATCGAAACTATTGAGTGTCTGTTTGATACGCATTTTCCTGGAAGCTCAGCTATTGACTCATCTGACCTCCGGATTGGTCGAACAGAGTCTTGTGATACGAAATCTATACTCGACCGTGAGAAGAGTATCTGGGCAATATCTAGCTTTGAGCCCTTCAAATCAGGACCGATGGCATCATCCCTGCGGACCTGCAGCACTGTGTAGACATCCCTTACCCATGGATAGAGGGAATACTAACAGCTTGCCTAAATTTGGTTTATATTCCCCGTGTCTGGAGAGATGTGAGAGTTACGTTTATTCGGAAAACTGGCAAAAGTTCACATGCTAGTCCTAAAGACCTGCGGCCCATCAGCCTCTCGTCAACTATGCTGAAATTGCTGGAGTGACTAATCGACACTCATCTACGAACGTTTATCTCACCTAACCTATTATCTATGTCACAACATGCATATTGGAAAGGGAGGTCAGTTGATACAGCTTTACATTCGCTGGTAAGTTATATTGAAAAATCACTTCATCATAAGGAATACACGATGGTCGCATTCTTAGATATTGAAGGCGCATTCAACTTGATCAAACCCAGGGCAATCACAGATGCTCTTCAGGGTTTACATGTTGAGGGTCCAATCTGTACCCTCGTAAACAAGCTTGCTTCTTACTTCCAGACGCATACGCAGCACTTTAGGTACTGCGTCCGGATCTAGGTATGTATGTAGGGGCACACCACAAGGAGGAATTTTATCTCCTTTACTCTGGAATGTAGCGATTAATCAATTGCTTTTGAATCTAGAAAGGATTGGATGCAAAGTCACTGCCTATGCTGATGATGTTGCTATCGCCGTTAGAGGTAACTTTCCTGAAACCCTTAGTGGGTTATTGGAGAACGCGCTATCTATTTTAGCGGAGTGGGCAAGTCTCAGTGGGGTTTGAATCAATCCAGCCAAAACGGAGGTTGTCCTCTTTACAAGAAAGCGAGCGATTCCTATTATTAACCCCCCTTTGCTAGGGGATTCCCTACTTGTGATTGCTGACAAGGCAAAATTTCTTGGTGTTATCTTGGACAAGAATCTAAGACGGAAACCCAACATTGAAGAAACAGTAAACAAGGCCACCGTTGCACTATACTCTTGCAGGAAGGCTATCGGAAAAACCTGGGGCTTACAACCAAAAGTTGTGTTTTGGTTGTATACAACTATTGTCAGGCCAGTCTTACTATACGGAGTTAGTGTATGGTGGACGGCACTTAGCAAAACCACCTATTATAATTTGCTTATCAAAGTACCAAGGGTGGCTTCTCTTGTCATAACAGGAGCCTTTCGCACTACCCCTTCAGCCGGATTAGATATGGTACTGGGTCTGCTTCCATTGGACCTCTTTGGACAACGACTTGCTGCAAATGCAAACCCGGCCCTACGCTTACGGGAAACTGGCCTATGGAGAGTACTAGATTATGGGCACTCATCGATACTGGGTAACTTTACGATACCTTTGGAGACTGATTACACTATCCCCAAGTATTCTTTTGGACAGAACTACAATACTTTGATCCCGTCGAGAGATCAATGGAATAATAATATGCCCCCGGCAAATGGAGCTATCTCTATTTACACTGATGGTTCAAAGACCAACACAGGTGTTGGTAATGGAATTTACTCCGAACAACTAACATACGTTTGTCTTTTCGTCTTCCTGATTTTTGCAGTGTCCTCCAAGCGGAGGTTTCTGCGATTATGGAATCGCTAATTTGGTTAGGTAGTCACGTCGTAACTGAAAGAGACGTCATTTTGTATACTGACAGTCAGGCTGCAATTCGATCACACGAGTCGGGACTGATCACATCAAGAACTGTTGAAAAGTGCCGCCTTGTTCTTAAAGAGATGGGTCGCTTTTTTAACATAACACTCTGCTGGATACCGGGTCACTGTGGTTTTGCAGGCAACTGCTGTGCGGACCATCTAGCCAGTGCTTCAGTTGGTAGAGTTGAAGTCGACCGCGGGGGCATCAAACCACCTATTATCAACTGCAAATTGGCAACTACAGCAGATTCTGAGCGTAGAACCAACGCAAGATGGATCAATGGTAGCACTTGTACTACAACGAAAATGATCTGGACGAAATTAGATTTTATCCGCTCTACCATGCTAGTTGTCACTGGACCGGATGCATATTCGTAGTGTGGTCGGGGTTATAAGGGGGCATTGTCCTATCGGAGAGCTCGCCAGGAGACTCAAAATTCCTCACAACGACTACTGCAGAAGCTGTGAGGATGAAGAGGAAGAGGAGAGTGTACATCATCTTCTATGTGAATGCTCGGCTTTGGCTGAGAAACGTTTAAGGTATCTTGGTTGTAGGTACTTTTACGATCTGGATGATCTCAGAGATGTGAGCCCAATAAGATCAATAATCAATATTGGCAGCACACGCTGGTTCCATACAAATATTTGAATTTTTAAGGCTCTCACTGGCGGTATCACAATGGACCTATTACTGGTCTAAGTGCGCTGGTCTCAATTCCGGCGGCCCCATTACCTAACCTAACCTATCATCAGTCTGTGTTTATAGGAATGATTGCCCATTCACTTAAATTGCAATCGATTCAACAATTGAATATATATTTTTTTTAAGGTCGTAATACCAAAAATCACTTTTCCGTAGAGCTTGACGGCTTTTTGCGCTGCAGGGATCCTGAATGTTGCAAAGGATTTATTGAAAAACGTACTTTAGTCGCCCAGTTTTTTCTCTATTCACTTCAAAGGATAATATTTCAGTTTTAACTGATTAATTTAAATTTTTATGAAATAAATTTTGCTGTTTGTAAGCTAAGAAGGCTCGATCGCCATTTTACGATGATCGAAAGCCAATCGACAAACGGTGCCATTCAAGGCCCAGTCACGTGTGTGGGTCGGATTTTAGCTAATAAAATAACATATGAAGTGTGGATAATACGAGGGTAGTCTGATAAGTACCCAGTCTCCCCGCCTGATGGTGCCAGTATCGCAAGAGCAATTTACTATCGTGTAGTACATTCTTCTAGACGGAACTGTCCAAATTTCAGCCGGATCAGACTCGTAGTTTTGCTTTGGCCGGGTGTGAAAGCTGGAGTGTCCACCGATTTTAGAAAAATGGAAAAAGAGCAATATCGGCCGGTGATTCGATTCTTGTTTTTGGAAGGGAAATCGCGCAGCGAAATCAAAGAGCGTTTGGATGCTGAGTACGATGACTCTTCTCCTTCGATGGCGACCGTCAAAAATTGGTTTAACAAGTTTCAACGTGGTCGCACGTCGGTTTTTGATGAGCCACGTCCAGGTGCCCCGAAAACGGTTAGCACGCAGGATAACGTGACAAAAATCCACGATCTCGTATTGACAGACCGCCGATTGAAGGTGCCAGAGATAGCTGAGACAGTAGGCATTTTAAAAGATCGCGTGGGTCATATCCTGCATGAAATTTTGGGCATGAGAAAGCTGTCGGCGCGATGTGTGCCGCGTTTGCTTACTTCGGACAACAAGCGCAACGGTGAGACCACTTCAAAGCAGTGTTTGACGCTGTTTAAGCGCAATTCGAAGGAGTTTCTGCGTCGTTTCGTGACAGTCGACGAAACTTGGATATACTGGTACATACCAGAGACCAAGGAACAGTCGAAACAGTGGACTTCAGCCGGCGAATGTGCTCCGAAGAAGGCGAAGACTGCTCAATCAGCCGGAAAGGTGATGGCTAGCGTTTTCTGGGATTCACAAGGTGTGATCCACATCGGCTACCTGCAGAAGGGCAACACGGTCACAGGGCTATACTATGCCGAATTATTAGGCCGATTCGACGCCGAATTGAAGAAAAAACGACCCCACTTGGCAAAGAAAAAATTCTCTTCCACCATGATAACGCACCGGATCACACCTCCGCCCGCCAACGCCAAATTGGTCGAATTGGGCTACGAACTGCTGCCCCATCCACCGTATTCTCCAGATTTCGCCCCGAGTGACTTCTTTTTGTTTCCAAACTTGGAAAAGTCACTCGCCGGGCAGAAATTTCAGTCGAATGAGGAGGTCATCGCCGCCACGAAGGCCCACTTTGCAGGCCTCACTCAAACGACTGTCAACTAAAAACTGCGCGTCCAAAATGGCCGGAACTTTGGTGAGTAACTGTTAAAAGATGCACAACTACATTCACTAGCATTTATTGACGAGTGGCGCCATCTTTGAGTTGAGGTCGGAAACTTTTCAGACCACCCTCGTAAATCCAACCACAGTCGATGATACATCTTATTATTAGTGTGCGCTTTTTTATTCTGACAATAAACCCTAGTAGAAGGGCCCCCAAGGCATACTATTTGCCAAAAAAAACGGATACCCTCCATTCCGAAGTCTCGTGGACCTACTGGCAACCATTGCTTCACCGAAATTTTAAGCATCTACGGGACGGACCACACCCGTTCGTTATCAAAAGGCCAAGAGTTGCCAAAACGCCTTCCTGATGTTTTTTTTTAATTGCGTGTCGGCGCGCCTGCTCTGAATACTCCTTATACGCGCCCGTTCTGTAGTGTCATCAACCAACGTATCGGTTCGAATGCCAGGTCACTGCAGTGTATTGCTGTATGGATTGGGCCCATTTCAGGTGCTCAGTCAGAAGGATGGTTCAGTACAATGGATCATATTTTGCAGCGAATTGTAGGTTTACTGGGCGGCCACGACCAACAGGTATTATATTGCGGAAGAACAGAGTAGGCGGCAGGAATCATTCTCATCCTGGAGGAGTACTTGCCTTCCTAATATGCAAAGCCGTACATTACAGTGTGTTAGATGTCGTTGCTGACGGTACGGCGGAATTGCAAGCCATATCAGTTTCATCAGGAAGCAATAATATCCAAATCTTTAATATTTATGTACCACCTCACTCCAGTTGTTAATCTGACTCTCATTTCAATATTGGTCCTCTCCTTACTGGATAGCACAGGATCATTCTTGGCGACTTCAATGCCCCCCATGGACTCTGGCGTAAAAAGCGTAAAATTAGAGGATGGATTCGCAGCCGAACTGTTGACACTGTACCATTGTACACTTTGGGCCAGGTCAAGAAAGTCATTGAGAATGCTAAAAACTCCAAGTCTGTCGGACCAGATAGCATTTCTATTTGTTGGAATTTGAATTATTACTTCCTAGTACTACATTTTAAAACACTTCTTTACTAATTATTGTTCCCACTCAACTTACACTCATGTACTTATATGTACTTTCTTCTTGATCAAGCCTTCGTCGAGGTGGAACGTTAAATAAACTTATCGTTCAAAAGCTACTCGCTATTAATTTTATCAGGTTATGAGACCAGAGCTCCAACTATTTTGAGTTTTTTTTTTAGAATGGCTTCATTCCTGTTGACGGCTATTGAAAAGGTCGTGAAAATTACGCGACATGCCGTTTCGCGATGTAAACGTATCTGGAGCTTGAGGGAGGACCTGGCGGACTGCCTAATTGGCGAGGAGAAGAACACAAAAAAGTTACATCGAGTCCGCACGACATTAATTCTCTCGATAAAAAAAAAAGTATGTCCACGTTCAGAAAGCAAAAACACCAAAGGCTATTTGGGATACGCTTAAAGGAACTTTTGATTACTCGGGTCTACTTAGAAAAGTGGGTTTACTGCGAAAATTAATCACGACAACGCCGAAGAAATGCTCGTCGATAGAACGAAATCATCAGTACTCAGTACACATTGAATTCGGTCGGTCTGGAAGTCGACGACAAATGGGTCGGGACGTTTTGGCGATTTTGTAAAGACAAAATAACTACAAGGCAATTTTGTAAAGACAAAATTACTACAAGAAAAAAAATCGAGCAATAGTGAAAGTGCACTTGTAAATTGCGTTCCTCGACATACACTTTCTAAACGATCGAAAGGTTCATTCGTGGAGTGCTATCAAAAGGGGCACAAACCGTACGAATGTCCAGAAAAGTTTCGGGAAAATCTGTCGAAAATATCGTCGAATTCGAAGCGATCACAGACAGTATAAAATTAGGAGCTCCGCCCAATCTGTTCAATATCTATATGGCCGGTCTTCCCACACGACCGTAAGGCTTTGAAGTGAAGTGATTTCCAATGTAGACGACTGAACCCTACACGCCTCGTGAGCGGATAAGGATGATATGCGCCTCTTCATTAATCGTTACTTAGCACGATTACAAACTTTTTTCCCAAGCAGAATCCTCACCATGGCAGCATCAAAATCTTCTGCGGCATTTCTCACCAGCTGGTCATTGGATTGATGTATGTATTGGCAACAAATCTGTTCTTACTGTATGATGACTACAGCTCATCATCGTGCATCAGTATACGAAAAAATACGAAGTAGGAGCAAAGTTCTCAAAGCACTGGCTAGAAGCACCTGGGTCAAAGATAAAGAAACTATGCTAGCCACTTATAAAGCGATGGGTTGAGCAGCGGCAGATATGGCTCTTGCGGTTTGATCGCATAGTTTATGTGACACGAATGGGAGTACAATTTAAGTTTGCCAGAATTCTGCTCTACGCTCAGCCACAGGGATCAACAGGGACACATTTGATGCTAATACGTGACCACAATCGCCTACTTTCAAAACAGTATTTATAGTTGGCTACTATCGAGAGGATCATCCAAATCGTGATAGCATGGACCAAATTCCTCCACCACGTCATATCAAGCATACAGGGTCGCGCATGCAATGATACACATGGATGAAGTCGGTCAGCACTCCCACCACCAATTTCGCCTGAAGAGATTAGGCTCCCGAAAGCTACCAGAGTGACTTTAGCCCAACTTCGGTCAAGTCAGAAGTAATAACATTCATGAAGGCAGGTGTCAGCCTACCTTCATCGCGGTGTTGAGGAGACAGACAGACAAAACCCATTTATTAATAAATTGATAATGTCAGTTCACCAGGAAAAACTTGAGGTGGCAGCTGATATTAATGAGGCACTGATTTCATCCTATCGGTATAGTACTACTGTGCGGAACATTAGGTCAGCTCAAAAGGTGTCCTGGTCGAACTCACCAATAGCGTCTCATTACCAGGAAGATTTTTAACAGGGCGAAGCGTTTTAACTGTAGGAAGAGGAAGGGGCAGTATAATGCCGCGTTCACAAATTCATAAGACATTCGAAAATAATGTTTTTGGAAACGGAATGCGAAAGCATCAATTATGTTGCCGAAATGGCTCGCCTTCACATTGCCCTGTGGAACGGTGTCAGCATGCTGAAGACGCGAAATGGTTCTTATACTGAAAGTCTAGATGAAACTCTAGACCTTTTTTTAAGATACATTTTCCAGGTTCTATCCTTACAGAATATGCAGCGAAATCAGCTTACGCCCATTACCGGGTTTAGAGTGAGCAATCTTCGATCAAGACAAGGTAAAATGGGCTATTGAATCTTTTGTAACTTGAAAACTCCTGGGGTAGATGGTATCTTTCTTGCACTTTTGCAAAATTCCCTCCATATTATCATGACTCCGCTGACTAGCCTATTCAATGTGGGTTACAGCCTGGGTTTTATAGCTCGAACTTGAAGGAAAATAAACGTGGTTCTTATGCCCAAGCAGCAGGGAAATAAACCGGAAGATTTACCAAAATCTGACACACCGATCGGCTGGACTTCAATCCTGCTTAAAACCATGGAAAAACTTTTGGATCTGAATATCAGATACCGAATCACAGAATCCCGCGTATTCGCCTATTCTAAAGAGAAGTCAACTGTCACAGCTCTACGATTGAAAAATCGCTTGATGATAAAGAATTCGCTCTGTGTGCTTTCATTGGTACTGAGGGATAATTTGATAATTGATAATTTGATGTAGGAGGGTGAAGGTGCTACTGTAGCATGGATATACGCCATGTTACGTGGAAGAGAGATATTCGGCTCATTAGAGAACACTATGATCAGTGTCCAAGCTATGAAAGAATGTCCGCAAGGAGGAATTCTTTAACCACTACTAGGGTCTCTGGTTGTAGACGAACTTCTCTCCAAACTTTGTTTGCATGTCTACTTTACAATCGGTTATGCAGATCATATAACTTTGTTGTCACTTCGGTGGATTCAAATTTAACCCTGACAACAAAGTGGAGTGAAAGAATTCTGAAGTGATGGAGGTTTTAAGTTTTAAATTGGTGTACCGAGGTGAGTTTACCCGGAAAAGATTTCTTACCTGTGAGTCGCTGACATTAGGTAGAACAATCTTAAAGTATTTCACGGAGGCAAACTATCACGGAGTCACGCTGGATTAGCATTTAAATTCCTCATATTGTTAATGTGTTCAACAAGGCCAGTAAAGTATTGTGGGATAGAAGAAGTCTCTTTGCGCGGACTAGGGGCCTAACGACAAAAATTATAAAATTTATATTGAACCTTGGTTCGACCCACGGTAACTTATGCCGCACTGGTATGGTGGCTCAAGCCACAATAATCCTTGAATACTACAAAATTCAACGACTTGCTTATCTTGGGATGACTGGGGCCTTACACACTGATTCAATAGCTTCCCGAGAGAGAGTGTCCTTGTGACACAGAGCATATCTGTGTAGGGGGACACCGATTTTTGGTGAGTTGTGACACGACGTACCCGAGCAGCGGAGGGAGGCCCTTTATATGGTTGATACGTAATGGCGTGGATTTGTACAAAGACCATTCGTACGACGACGCTCCCGAGTCATGTACGGGTGGCTCACAGCATGGCTGAATTTTTCCCTATTCCTTCGGAAAGGCGGTCAAACAAGTCGAACACGACGCAGTGTTTCCTCCTAGGAGAGGAATTCATCATAAGCGATCGTGTAGAGCCTCGGAGCTGGCGGCATCGTATAACCCGAGCCACGAAGGCGCTAGTTAGGGAGAATGGCCGAAAGGATGCCAAAGGATGATCACAACTGCTATTGAGAAATCTTTAGCGAATAGTGTACCTCGGGAATGAGTGAGCCCAGGGGACCATGGTCTCTGCCCATCAAGGTGTTGGCCTCGAGGTGAGGTTTGTGGTGCTCGACAAGTCGATAAGCTAGAGTTACACCCCAAGGTGGGGTTCCAAAGAGAGGCATCCCAGCGGAGAACACTCTTCCGGCTTTAATCCGGAAAATTTGCCGTTAAAAAAAAGAGGAAGGTATAGGCACTCAGTTACTTCGCAAGGCAGCGCCAGTAGACGCCGACTCAATGATGCACTAGAACGAATCAGTGGACTTTCACCACTGCTTATCTTTATCAAAGAAACCGCAGCTCTGAATGCTCTTTGCGTGCAATTAACGTATAAGTTATGTGGCAGTGACTCTGGTCACGTAAGTGTTCTGAAACAGATTCCTGGCAAGATCAGATTTTATGACCACGGAGTTTTGTTTAGGTAAGCAATTTCAGGTTCTCATCATTTCAGGATCTCAATCCAGTGTTGGTACAGCGTTTTTCAAGCAGATATTCTTAATAGCGATTTGCATGGTGCAAGCATTCATGTCTGACAGATAAGAGGCCTTTATGGTTCTCTCTTCGCATAGACTTACTTCAAAGTTAGTAAAAGACTGTTGAGTACTTCTCCAGGATGTGTCATCAATCAACCATGTCCTGGATTGTTGGGTGCCTGGGCACCAAGGAGGTGAGGGAAATGAAGCATCAGATGAACTGGCAACACAGGTGAGACACCTCTGTGGCAATCGTTGGGTGAAATGTGTTTTAAATAAACATTGCGATTTCCCCTTGTTACATCCAATTTATATGAAACTCTTGACTACTAAAAAGCATTAAAGAAAACAACACAATAAACGCACGTTTCCGTAACAATAACGATTCATAGACCATACAAACCTATTGTCGACAAATGATCTCTATCGACAGTTCGTTGAATGGAATATTTTCTCAAAGAAATTGCAATAAGTGTACTTGCCTTTATCAGGAACGAGATCGTAATGAATATCGAAAAGATGAACATTCCACCCAATCCGTACAGGTGAAGTGTGCGTCGTCCAGTTCGATCCATAAGTGGAATAGAAACTAATGTCATTACAACCTACGAACAAAAAAAGAGTGGTCATCAGCATCATAAGTCAATTTGGAGAAATTATATTTCTTGTCAAACCATAATAGCACCGATGCCAATTGTAGCAAATTTTGCACTTTCTTCCGTCAGGCCGGAACTCATAAAAAGTGACGTTGAATAATAAAATACCGCATTGATACCGCTAAACTGTTGACTAAGTTGCATTACAATTCCGATAATAAGTGGCGCCCGTAATGTGGGCGAGCATATTAGCTCCATCGTTGATATATGACTTTCGGCCTGTTGGGCCCGCTCTTCGGCTCGCATCTCTTCAATATCCTCTTCGACTTGATTCGATGCTCGCAATCGACGAAGAGCTAAAATGAAAAAATTATGAAATTAAGAGTCCTTTTGAGATAAATACCAACAAATTCACTTTTGCAACACAAAATAAATTTGCGGTTTTACTTAGCAAATCAATGTTAATCGTCCAATCGTTAATTTGATTTTCTAAAGCGTTAATTTCATTTGCAAAATTATGAATTTAATTTGACGTTAAGTTAATTTGTGTTGAAAAAAGGGTGAATTTGTTTAAAAAATGGTAAGGGTTGTGTTTTCTATTTCTACATACCTTTTCGTGCTTCCTCTTCCCATTGTTTTGTTATTAAAAGATATCGCGGGGATTCCGGACATACGGGCAATAGTATTAATTGTAAAATAGCTGGACATATTGCAAGGCCAAGTAAAACTGGCCATCCTTCATTGGTACCTAGAATTTGCTCGATGCCCAACACTTGGGATAATAATAAACCTACGGTCACAGCCAATTGATTCACAGTTCCAAGTCCACCTCTTAGATTTAATGGGGCTATTTCAGAGATGTACATTGGAACTAAAGATGTATTTAAACCTAAAAAAGGAGGCAAGATAATGAAAGATTAAATACCATTCTAGCACAATTGACTGAGATAACAATTTGATAATTTAATTTATTAACCTAATTAATTACATCAAAAAATAAAGAAATTTATTAACAAAAACATAAATTAAAATTTCACATATTGTATAAAGTGACATAGTTACCGCAATTAACTCCTATAATAAATCGTCCGAGGAATAATATTTCGTAGGAATGAGACATTTTCGTAATGCCCATTAAGCAAGCACCTGATATACCCAGAACGTTGTTTAGTAATAATCCACCCTTTCTGTAATCGAAATAAATAAATTTTGTGTGAATTACATTTTATTAAAACCATTTTTTTTTAATTTCTATTACACTAAAAAAAGAAATAAAAAAATGTATTTGATAAATCAAGCACTGTTACAGCATTTTAGCAATTTCACACTGACCTTCCAAATCTATTGGCCATCCAACCGCCACTGAATCCACCCAACATACCGCCGATGGCAAATATCGATACTGCCACCGAGTACAGCTGCTGAATGAACTCTTCGCTGATATCTTCGCCATAACGATTTTTATATACATCTTTCATGAAATTTTCGATATTCTTTTCGGGAGCATTTATCACACCGGTATTGTAGCCAAACTGTAGCATACCCAGTACAGCGGCAAATATTGCATACGTTAAGAAAAACGTAAGACCCTGTGAAATGAAGGAGAGACAACGGATTAATAGTAATAGGAAAGATAATTTAGCGGAAGTTTTATAACAAAAATTATCGAAATAAACATTCTGAAAAAATCGTAAAAAATTAAATGACAAAATATATTCTTAAAATATAAAAATTAAGTTTTAGTTAGATTATCATAATTAAACAAATAATTAAAACAACAAATTATAATAATTATTAAAAATTCGTTTATTTATAAATCAAAAATATAATTGCAATAAAATCTAATTGGAAAATTGACAAAACACAATAAACATTAATAAAAAAAATTAACAATAGTTTGCAAAGCATATGCCACAAACTTGTTCTAATAATCGTAGTTTTCTTCTATGCGTGTGTTCTTCCAGACGATCCACATACTCCCGCAGCTCTTCGATTTCTTCTTTTACTTGCTGTACAGTATCTAGTTCGTGTTTTATTGCTACCATATCCCGTTTAACCTAAAAAAAATAAAAGGCTTGTCAGTTGAAGATAAAAACTTATTTATCATTATGATTTTCCTTTTTCCTTTTATTCACACAAACTAGCTTTTTTTGATTGTTAAATAAATATAAAATGACGTAAATTTGGGGACAAAAAACTTCTTTTGTGTTCTGCTCTTCTTTACGTTGAACTTGAAAAAAAGGCGTCAGTTTCCAATCAAGTTTGATTCGATGACGCACAGTGTAGTTTGATGCAGTGTAACTATAAGATTTTCTTGCACGACTTAAAGCCTAATATCTCAAAAGCTAGACCAGCTAGAATAGTGAAATAAAATGATTATTACAGCCGACAAATTCACCTATAAAATAAAACTAACCACACTAAAATCGGATAATAGGTTTGGTTTTTACAGACCTTCAAAGTCAAATTTGCGTGATTTGACCCAAAAACAATTTTTTTTTTCCATCGCAATTTTCTTCAACTTCTACCAAGGTGAGGTGCTTGTACGATTCTTTTAAAAATTGGCACAAAGTCTTACGATCATATCTTTTTTACATCATTTTACTCTAGCTCCATTTTTTCTAACCGTTTTAGTCCCATAAGTGCAGAAAACTAGGGTTAATTTTGACTCGATTTCTTCATACTTTGAATAGATTTTACCAATTGCAGATCTTTAGGGGCAGTGTGAATTGAATTGTGTTGAATTCGAGCTAAAATTAACCCTAGTTTTCTACACTTAACGTATAAAAACTGTTAGAAGTAATAGAGCTAGATCAAAATGATGTAAAAAAGATATGAACGTAAGACTATGCGCCAATTTTTAAAAGAATCGTACAAGCACCTCACCTTGGCAGAAGTTGGAGAAAATTGAGACTGAAAAAAAGATTGTTTTTGGGTCAAATCACGCAAATTTGACTTTGAAGCTCTGTTAAGACCAAACCTCTTATCCGATTTTAGTGTGGTTAGTTTTATTTTACAGGTAAATTTGTTGGATGTAATAATCATTTTATTTCACTATTCTAGCTGGTCTGGCTTTGGAGATATTAGGCTTTAAGTCGTGCAAGAAAATGATTTTTTTCAAAAATCTTTAAATGTCTGTGGCATCTAAAGGGGTAAGCTGAGGGGGTATGTTCCGTACAACTTTTTTGCTGGAAATCAACTGAGGAATCATAATCCGGTGCGTTTATGCGGCAGTTTCCGGACACCCTGTATATTTTTTTTTTAGAAAAAGCAGGACAATTTCGGCGCAGAGATCTAACTCTGTAAGATTTGTCAGCAATATCTGTTAGACTTTTCGCTAGTTTTTTTTCAGTGCAATTAGATCAGAGAAACATTTTATTTTATGAACTCACTTCTTCTTCGAATTACTTGCTTGACTACAGTAAATCGAGTCGGGGTACTGGCTTCTATAACATCAGTAATAATCGATCGGAACTAATTCGCACTACATATTTTGCAATCGCCGCGCCAATCTTTATATGCCCTAAATAGGATCTCCAGCAGGTCGTCAAGGGGAACTGCCTACAATGTTTATCGATTACGTTCACACGCAGAAATACTAAATCCTCTAAATTTAAGCTATCACAAAAATACAAAAATAAGTCCCTACTTTGTTATGTTGGGTATTTTCTAAACCAAGTTTTGTCAAAAAGCCGAACTCCTATGTATCACCTGCTTTCTGCCATATATCAGCTCGCGAGGATTTCAACGCAAAGGTTTGTGTTTGCCTTGCAGAATACGGATGATTATGAACTTAATTTAATTTTTCTTCTTTGTAACTTTCAATGGTCGTTAAAGTGTAGGTTTCTGAAAATGTGTTTGCCATTTAGTGGAATTCCGATTAGACTAAGGTGACTAGATTTCCGAAGGCCCAATGCTGTACACATTGCGGAATTAGGCTTTCAGGCAGAGTCTCACCCGACAGGAATCATGTATTTATTTATTTGAAGTACGAAAATGTTCGTGGCGTGGTAGGAGTCGAACCAATATTTTCACGTTCGTAGTGCAGATTATAGATGGTACCGCAGTAAAAAATATCTTGATCCTCGCCTGGCTTCGTTTTATTTCGTTTATTGCAATAGGTAAACTGATACTTCGTTGAGCAAGCGGTTGGCGGATTTCCGGCTACATCTACGGAGTGGAGTCCGAGGTGAACCTCCAGATCGATGGAAGGGTGGCTTTTCCTGGTTGCGATGTTCCTGCAGGAGATTATGCATTCCTCCTTGGTTATATTAGTGACGCCATGCCGGTCCCATCTGGGATCTTAGTGCCATTTTATTAGATTTTATGAACATATTTTGAGGAAAAACTTGATCTGGAAATCTTTGAAGACTCCTTTAGTATGCATTTTCGTATAGAGGATGATAGAGGAATCGGATGGAGCAAAGTGATTTTTCTATTGTTTTGTGAAAAAAAAAAATATCATATTTTATTCCACGGCTGTAATTTCTAAACCTTGGCAGCTATAGCTATAGAGGCTAGACATTTTTACCTAATATAGGCTGTTCGGTGCTCTATACAAATCTGCAAAATTTCAAAATTTTTAGCCCCGACTTATGGAAAATATTCGACTAGAAAACACAAAAGTGCAGATAGGTAGGACCTTGAAATTTGGAGGGAATGTGAGCCCCAAGTAGTTCTACAAACTACCCAAGCAACAATTCGTTTGCTTTAAAAAGCACATCACACTGTAGCAATCATATAGTAGCACGAAATCAATTTATCGTGTGCCATCGCTTAAAGAAATATTTTGACCCTATAAAACATCCTTAAAGCATTTTCCGGAAAGCTTCTATCATCATTATGGAATAAATTTAAGATAAGACTTCGATAAAACTGTCTCTAAACGTTAACCTAAAAAGATACTCCTTTAATTACTCCACTCTAGTGTTTATTGGATGAAACAGCACACACATGCAATAGTCTCTCTAAGTTTACTCACACACATGCATATATTCTTCTATACCACAGTCGGTTTCATTTTTATAGTGTGACATTCGTATGGTCATCCAAAAAATTGTTCACCGTAGTCTTATAGAAACATGGACTTTGTGATTTTTTAATGAATTGACACTTATGAAGTGCACTGAAATACATAATTTCTTCAATAGAAATCCTTGAAATCTTGCATGAAACCCACACTTACTCACACCTTGTCATATTCTGAACCAAGGTGATCTCTGCGCAGAAATTGACTCTATATTATTGATAAATGTATAGATTTAGGGTGCATTGCAGAAGATTTGATAAAGAATTGTCAAGCATTTCTATAGTAGCAACAACTATTTGTAGTGTTTACGAGCAATGCTGATTATATGTGAGGTTGGCTGAGTGGTAGCGAGTAGGACGGGCAATCAACAAACACGGGTTTGATGCTAGCTGCGCAAATTTTGTTTTTAATTTTTTTTTGCAAATTCGTTCAATGCTAGAAAATGATGATATAAAGCAAATGACGTACGCCTTTTTTAAGCATAATTTAGTGCTACAATAAGGTTCTATTGGATTAAAAAACGGCGCTAAATGTCATTATGGGATTATTCAGTGGTTATACCCTGTAAAGTGTCCCTATTATTGTTAGAAGAGAGTATTTTACAAAGTATTACGAAGTATTATAGGGATGAAATTGTTACTTATGGGTACAAAATGCCAATTCGGAAAGATCGGTCAAAGTGTTCCCGAATCATCGAAAATGAACGATTGCCAAACATAAAAGCGTGATTATCTTGCTTAATATCGATCGTAAAGGAGTCTAAGTTTACACCTTAAATCTTGCATCTTTCGGCGGTTGTAATGCTGTACATTTACTAATGCTGTACGACAGGTCAAAAAGCTTTACTGTACAGCAAAATGCTGTGCGTCTGGTCAGCTTAGATTAGACGTCCAAAAACGGACAAAGCAGAACAAAAGCAGGATGTTTGTCGTTTTGACAGGACGGCAGGTTAGGGTTGAAAAAGCAAACTGTCCATACAATAAATAAATAACCCATCTCCTAGGGTAAGATGCTACCGAGTAATAATGTTTGAGGAAGAGTTCTCTAAGGAATCAGTGAATGTGCCAAATTACTCAGTAGAATTCCATCAACGCAAATGGAAGTGGGGTTGCTTATTAACAAGTTTCGGAATAAACAATACAAACTATTTTGCAAAATGTATACTACTATGACTAGGGTAAAAACTAAACAAAAAATATTTTTCTTTCCCCTAGCCTCAAATGCTCTGATCTAACAGTTGTTGGGATCAGGGCCGGATTTCCCATAGGGGCAAATTTATAAAACTTGCTATTTGTTTTAAATTGTGTGAAGTGAAACCTGTATTTTGAAAACTCAAGAAGTTCGTTATAATTTATTCTTGTTACGTGTATTTGCCTCAATCCATGGCGCCAAATCACAACCTCACCTTAAATTGTATTGTGATTGCGCATTCCAATATTGGGACTTATCCTGCTAGTAGCAGGATAAGTAGCCTACTGGCGTGTCGGGTAATTTGTTCAAACTTAGAATGCATATTCGTCCCACATTGGCTTCACTTTAAACAAGCATATGTATATGCTATTTCGCTGCATATATGCTTCAGTGTCCATTTTATAGGAGGCCTAACAATCAACGAATCGTGAACCTATACATTAAATATTGGACAAGTTTTTAGTACTTGTCCGCGAGCTCCGATTTTCCGATTACACGCCACGTAAAATATTCCCAAATAAGAAAAGAAGTGAAAATTGTGTTAAAAATCCTTTGCGGAGAGTGTAAATTTAAAAAAAAAATACAACTTAATAGTCGTTCTGACATAGTTATTAGGATCCCGTCAACTTAGTTCAAAGATTTCCGTCAAAGGCTGTGTTACAGGGGCGGCGATTAAGGGCCCGCAGGGCCCGCGTGGCGGGGGGGCCCACGAGATTTAGGGGCCCAAAGCCACATGAACAGTTTGTCGAACCATAAAACATCTGCGAAAAAAACAATAATTCGACGTAGATATTTTTGGTACTCAAGAAGGATATACACTTTTCGAAGTCAAAACAAATGCTAAATTTATTGTTCCTCTCTCATCAGAGAAACAAATTTAAAATTGTCCTAAAATCTTTGAAAGTTCATGAGACACTCCGGATCCTCAAATTTGCTTTGCATGGCTGCGCTATTGTAGCCGCGGTTTGTAGTCCGACCCACCCTTTTCCTTGCGAAGAACGATATGCGCAAAACGATTCTTTAGGTTGCTCTGCAAATAAACTATCTTAAAACATTTTTTGTGGTAGTACCTTTTCTAAACTTTTGGACTAAATCCCAATCCACTTTGTCTTGAACTGTTAAACACGAGCAAAATAGTTTCAGAGTTGTACTAAACTTAGTTCAAACTAGTTAGTACGGCCTGTATATGTCGTTGGAAATTAAAATATTTTATCTCGCTTGCGGTATACATTTGGTTTGAAAGGTGTCTTGCCAAGATTCTGTATTGAATTTAATATTATGTACAAACGTTCTTAAAATTGAAAGATTTAAATTCGAGCACACTTAAATTTAAAGCTAAAACAAGGAATAGAGTAAATCCATTTTTTGGATTCTTCGATGTGTCAAATTCATACATCTTGTTAGATTTTGACAGAATGAAAAAAAATGGATTCGGGTTGACCGTGTGTGTGCAGCATTAGGGTAGTCGTATTCAAATCATAGGTTCGCGGGATCGAATCCCATTGTAGGCGCTGGTAATTTACTATAGATGCTTCATCAGTTTATATGGCGAAAGCAGTCTTCGCTGGAAGAGGTTGAGCTACTGGCAACATTCACTGCATCCCGGAGTGGAGTACAAGCTATTGTGGGAAAAACCACACGAAAATGTTTTCCAAAATATTGATAACTGCACAAGTGTATCATACGGGAGAGTTCCCAGCTTTTATGTTTTTTAGTTGACGATGTCAAAGTCCTTTCAGATACAGATAATTAGGTGATAATTTCTAGTAGCTAGTTTGTTCATAAACCTCTATGCAAAATCGCCCAATAAAAAATTAGTACAATCAACGAACAAATTTTACTTTAAATAAATACGTAATGGCTGAAATTTGGTAAGGATATTGGAAGAAATACCCTAATCTTAAAACTTAGTTTTCATATTGATGGTGTGGAAATTGCCTATTTGTCGCCTATTCTTTTTCTCATAGCCATTAATGATGTACTAGTGAGCCCGCTTCAAAACCAAATGAAAGGTATACGAGTATCAGAAGGAAAATGTTTGATCACTTGCAACACCTGGACTATGCTGACGATATTTGTCTTCAATCAAATAAAAAGGAGGATGTAGTTCAAATGGCCGCTGCTCACCATTGCAAAAGTCGTAATGCTGGGATGCCAAAACCAAGCAATGAGCTCTGATCCAGGGGGACAAAGCGGAATTCGCATTTCGGACCAGGCAGTCGAAAAAGTTGACGAATTCTGCTACCTCAGAAGTCACAGCAGATGGCGGCGCGGACGCTGATGTGCAGCCTTCTTCACTTTGACTCCCTTCTGGCAAAAAAACAACATTTCCAGGCGCACCAAAATCCGAATCTTCGATGCAATTGTCCCGTCCTTCTTTATGGCTGTTGAACTTGGTAGGTGGCCAATGGCATAACAACTAAGCAGCAAACTTTCGTAAACCAGTGTCTACGGCGCATCCTACAAATCCGCTGGCCGGAGATTATTTCGAATGATGATCTCCTTAAATGTCACAGGCCTGTATTGGATAGGCACTTCTGTCAAAATATAGGTCATACCCTCCGAAGGAGGCAAAACAATATTGCTATATTGGCCCTAGATTAGAACCCACAAGGACCCAATGCAAGACACCGTGTTGGACGACCAGATTACTGTATTATAGGCGAAACGGTAGAATGAATTGTTTAGCGAGATTATGTACTAAATCATTTAATTGAAGAATAAAATATTTTAACTATTTAGGGTGCCTCAGTTTAAGTGACCATAAAATCTGGCGAATAATTTGCTAAATGAAGGACAATTGCAAAATTTGTTGTTTGGTAAGTTCTGGGCAATTACATTTCTCGTCTAAATACTTTGTCCAAAATTTGCCGAGTTTTCATTTTTCAATCATATTTTAATTATTTACCAATTTATTTTTGATAATGATAATAAATTTGAAAGTAAATTGTATAGAGAAGAAGAGAATAATAATAAAATTTTTGGCAAATTTCAAATCAAAGATTGGTAAAAGAGAAATTCAGATTGCAAATTCCGAAGTGCAATGTTGAGCCGTGGAGAAGCGTAGGCAAAATTTCATTCATTTTATTGAAATGGAAATAAACCTAATAATAATAATAATAATAATAATATACTACTTATTAAATAGTTACTATAGTGCAGTAGATCGCCTCATAGTTCAAGATTTGAAAAACCCTAACCTATTCCCATTTTTTAAGGAGCCATTAGGGTTAGACGATAGAGCCTTAATATTTTCGTAGGGTTGGGACACCTTGTTGTTAAGTTCAATTCGACAAATCATAAAAAAATTATATGAAAACTTTGACTATAGTTGAGAATCCAAACTAGAACAAAGAAAACGTTGATTGTAATGCCAGAAACTAGACTTTAAAACGGAGTCGCGAATACCCAACAGACCAGGCTTGTCCAACATACGGCCCTCGAAAGGTTTTTATGCAGCCCGCGACTTCGAAAGTAGTGGTCAAAAGCGCCTTTAGCAAAATTTTGCACAATGTTTTATGCAAAAACGACAAACTTGTGTACAGAAACTCAGAGGCGTACTTTTAACTAGTTAAATATGCATCACGGTAGTCTGGCTGATCTAGCGGTTAGTGCGCGCACCTTCGGTGCACAGGGTCATGAGTTCGAATCTCACCGTGAGCCATGGTGTTTTTCGAACTCACGAGCTTGTGACGGACTATAATCTCACTCAGATGTTAAACGAGTACCCATTTATGGGGATACATAACACTGCTGAACGCAGATAAGATCTTGGAAATAGGATGTCACTAACACATCCTGCGGCCTTAGTCCAATTTTGGATTGTCGCGCCTGTTATTTATTTTTTAAATATGCATCACAAGATCTCAATATTTTCATCCTGAATCGTCAATGGGAGTTCCTTTTACCTTTAATTGGGTTGCTGCGTGCTGGTTTTTAAGAGAAAAAAAAACAGATTTTAGCGCAAATTGAAGACAAAAAAAAATCGCAAATTTGAGGAGTGTATAAGCAGGAAAGAATCATTTAGAGTAGAAGAACATTAATACGAATCGCATGATTGCCTCCTGCAGCAATTGTATTTAAAACAACTTTTGGCAACCCATTCAGAAATGCTATCTCGTCACTAGACTCATCGTCAAACAAACCGTGTTATACGGTCGATAAGACTCACAGATCAGAGCTCAATTCCAGGTTTTCTACAGATCAAACCCACCGCCACCAGTGTTGGGGTTGTGCGCCCTGTGCTATTTTTGACATTTTTATGTCTTGACTCTGGCACATAAATTCGAAAAGCGTCACGAAAATCATAACGAAAAAGCGTTACGTTTTTGGCATTACAGGTACCCTGTGAGTTTTGGGTGCCATTCAAGGTTCAACGGAAGTTGGGCTAGGTGGTACCCTGTTAGTGTTGGGTGCCATTCAAGGTTCAACAGAGGTTGGGCTTGGGTTCAATTTACGTTCAACTTGGGTTCAACTTGGGTTCAGCTCGGGTTCAACTTGAATTCACCTCGAATTCAACTCGAATTCAACTTTCAACTTAGGTTCAACTCACGTTCAACTTTCGTTCAACTTTTGTTGAACGACCCAAAAAGTGTTACGTTCAACTTAGGTTCAACTCACGTTCAACTTTTGTCAAACGACCCAAAAAGTGTAACTTTCAACTTAGGTTAAACTCACGTTCATCTTTCGTTCAACTTTTGTTGAACAACCCAAAAAGTGTAACTTTCAACTTAGGTTCAACTCACGTTCAACTTTCGTTCAACTTTTGATGAACGACCCAAAAAGTGTAACTTTCAACCATTGAATTTCTAGTACATGGAATGCGCATACAATATGAAAATGTGATCAAAATGTGGCTCCACCATCTGGGTAAACTTTTTGAATATTTAGACCAGATTTTCAAATGTATACTAGTTAGCGAGTTGTTTAATGTCAGTATCAGAAATTCGTCAGATTTAATGTCATTTGCCATATTAGCGTCATTTCTAGCATTCACTGTTAAAGTAGTGGTTTTATGGGCAATTTTACGGTGAAAAGTCAAGCAATTAGCGATGACGGTCGCGCGGTCTAACATTGTGTTGATATGTAAAATTTCGATAGTGAAAAAGTTTGATTCAGGATGCAGGCACGGGACTCGCAAATTCCCGAAGGAGATTACTCAACAGCGATTTTGGCATGTAGGGCAATCTGTTTTGGCGTGACGGAATTTGCTTCCGTCTTGTTTTACAACTCCCGAGACCCACAAGAGCGACACTAGCCCGCAGCTTAGGTCGAAATTTTGTTCGTGTCTCAATTTCTACCTACATATCTCTAATAGACATGGACATTCAGAACATTTGTCCGGGCTACGGTGGTGCGCCTCGCGATGTGGACCACCCGTTCCGATGTCCCGCTGCATCCACTATCCACAATCCGAGGGCGTTATGGGACTATTGCAGCTGATACGTTCTTGTCGCTTGAGACTATAGGGATGAATAGGCCTAGCGAGTGAAATTTTTGTCCACTGCAATTTTCTCAATGAAGTATGTATACTTACTGTCGTGGAATATGTGGCAAATTCTGGGGAATCGGAATTTCAGAAGCTACCATCCGAAAACGTTTCATCTCATCGTTGAAAATATCTTATGACCGGGGAATCGAAAACTAATACATAAATGGCCGTGAAAAAATACGGAACCGTTTTCGAATTGATGCTTATGGAGTATCCCAGCAATTGATACATTTTCCACGACACTAACTATGCATTTTCATTGCGAAAATCACAGCGGACAAAAATTTCACTCGCGAGGTCTATTCATCCCTTATAGGCGAGAACGACGACGAAACGCGAGCCGCGACTACGTCCAAAACCAAAAACATTTCAAAATTTTCACTGACAGTCCAGAATTGTCAATTTGAAAGCTCGGATATTTAGACTAGTAAATGACATAGTTCCATTGAACTTTCATTGATTGGACATTGCACTGTAGAATTTAGACCAAAAAAGTTTACCCAGATGTTGGGACCCTTTTTAATTGGTCTAAGCGTATTCCATGTTCTATAAATTCAATGCTTTCAACTTAGGTTCAACTCACGTTCAGCAAAAGTTGAACGACCCAAAAAGAGTCAAATTCGAAAAGCATATCGTCACGAAATAATGTATAAATCATTTCGAGGTTGCATCAGTACTGTATATTAGCATTTGTTGAAAACAAACACTTGTACGCAAGCTGTTTTTATTTTTTAAAAGCATGCTCAGTATACTTGCATTTTTATCACTGGGCGGAATTCTGTTAGAGTGAATTTTGCGGTGTACATCGCAAATTTCGAAATGCGATTCCGTAACAATGCAGTGCAGTGATATTAACAATTTCACGAAAGAGCTTTCTGAATAGCCAAAGATGTATTCCGTAAAGGTGTAATTTTTCTTTACGACAAGAGGAGGTATCGCATAGCTGGGTAGCGATATCATATGAAACGATTGAAATTGTGAAATCTGAATGTGAATTAGTGGCAGCGAGAATAGAACGGCGAAGCATTCAGTCGCCTCGAGCCAGGGTTTCAACATACGATGGTATACGACCTCCATCGTCATTTGACCAGATGATAACCGGCCATTATATTGCCAATTTTCCGTGTTCCGGAAAGGAGAAACGTAAAAATATTAACGCGGAAGACAGCTATTCAAGACGAAACAGTAATAATAATAGCTTCGACGTAAGCAGACTATTGAATTGAATTGGGTAATTTAACCGTGTTAGGTTTCGGTTAAACTTACCCGACATAGGGCTCTCCTCGCGGGAAAATCGACATTTCGTTAGGCAACCAGTGCAGCGGCCTGCCGTGTTAATGCAAAAACTCTAACCTTTTTTCGAAGAGGGAATGGAAGATACGCGTACATTAAAATCAATTTGAAATTCGATAAAGAATCAAGAAAATATTAATTAGATTTTTCGCTTTTGAATGAAGATCTTTTTAATACATATCCCGATAATTATGCCGAAAAATGCAGTACAATTCTCAATTGTGATTTTCTACTAATGTCTCTAAAATCTCGGATATTGAGCTTAACATACGTTGACCGCCAATGAGCAGTGGCGGATTTACCAGTAGGCTGAGTAGGCTTGAGCCTAGGGCGGTAAATGTCATGGGGCGGCAAAATCCGTCAAAATATGTTTAAGGTTGTTCACACTGCCGTGGAGGACTTTAGGATGTGGCACTTATCATCGGTTTTGAAATAGGCGAGGCGTATTTTCACCCTCAGTTAGATATCAACATGAAAAGGCATTTGTCGCCAGTGTCTAAGAGCGTCAAACACTGAGGGTAAATATTGCAGACCATTTATGCTTAAATTCGAAACCAAGATCCTTCCTGTTCTTTTGCATAACTTGCTATGCTCAACCTTTGAACAACATTTGCTGCTTCGGCTTTTTGTCAGTTCGACATATTAAGGGCGCCACAAACCTGACGATTTCTCGGCCGATCGATTAAGCAATCGATTGCCCACAATCGATCTGCGCCGCCCGTACAGCACATACATTAGGCAATTTATCGGGAAATCTGAAATGAGACAGTCTTACGGTCCACAAGACACAACACAAAATAGCGAAAATTATACCATTTTTGGCGATGGAAGATGGACATCCATTGCTACTTTGATGGAGAAAGACCGCCCCAACCACAGCATGAAGAACGACCAACAGGTTTATGTCAAAAAATCAGCAACTGAGAACACATGATTGTGATGACAGCTTGTACGGAAAATTGCATTGCATAGATTAACTCTGATCCAAAAAATTAATTAACTCATCTTGTAATTAAGACGTTGAGCATCGGCATCAATTCAGCTGAATGTCTTAGGGAAGAAGAATACACTTTTTTAGATTAATTTTTAAATTTCTCTTAAATTGATATATCTGTATCTTGGATGCGACTTTCATATTTGAAGCATTATCAGCACTGTAGTTGCCAACTAGCCATGCCTAGACAATACAGACTGAATGGTCAATTTATTAATGATTTAGCCTGCATACTACAATATTTCAAAACGGAAAACTGAAAATGAACTCAAATTTTGAAGTTCTTCCATTCTTATTGATGGTGGTTTTGCTCAACCAAATTTCACTATCGACTTTGCCAATTATCCACAACCAATGCAGGACACAGAATCGCCACAATTTTTTATTATAAGATATTCCTTTTCACCAGTCGCTTCAAATTTGTTCCAGTTCATATTCCCTTGTGAAGTCTTCTGAGTTCTGAGCCTTGCGCTCCCTGAGAAAATTTTGACTAAAAACCCAAAATATGTGTTTTTTTCATCGTTAGTTCGGCCATCACCATGGCTTCAGCGAAACTTAGAGAAACATAATTGCCATTACTGGAGCGACCACAATCCGCAAGTGCCTCTACCAAGAATAATTATATCCTAAAATGACAAACTGACTGATGCCGTTTATATAAGAAGCGCGAGCTTAGGCATCAATTTAAATCAGCAATATCAAGTGATTTTTGATTTTTTTTTTCGCTCAAATATTCTTAGCGGTGTTCATCAAATAGATTTGGTTAGATCTTTTCTCTTTAATCAAAGAATTTAAAATGTTTGGCCGATGTATTGCAACAACGGATTTCCTTCGGGGGATTTTGAAATAATTTTGATTCAAAATGGTGGCCTATAAGCAAACCATAATTCATAAACGGCATCAATATTTGAGCCTTAGGAAAGTTAAGGATTCACCACTTTAAACCGATTCTCCAAGCAGAAAATTTATTGCATAAGCTTCACGCTCTGCATTATTTTTTTTTTATTTACACTCTGTGATGAATATTGAAGAATGCTCAGGACCAACGAAACGGAAAGCTCGAAGATCATACGTATATTTAAGTATAAAGTGTGAATTGAAAATAATTGGTAAATAAAGCGTAATTTTTTCCCGACGATAAGTAGGGGTTCAGTAGAGGCGGCAATATGTTAAAAGCCTACTGGCGGCAAATGGGTAAATCCGCCACTGCCAATGAGTCACATATTAAACACAGTCACCGCTGTGTTCCGGAATTCATTGCTTAACTTGCTTATATGGTTTCACCAAGATGGCTGTTCTAATCGGAAGGGCTACAGGTTGTTACCCAATGGAACCATTGTTCCAGCTTGCACCCACTAAAGCTAAATATTTATTTTTAAACTAATAATTGTGGTATTTAAAATAGAGTTCAGAGAAGTTTTTAGCCCATTACGTCCTAATAATAAATAACATCGAAATAAATTCATCATCAAAAATACTTACCTCCGACACTTCACTCTGGCAGCTCTCTACGGACTTTGTCAACTCTTGGAGTTGTGTCCGTATTTCACACAGGGCGACCGTAGTCTCCAAGTGTCTATCACTTCTTTGTAATTCATCCAGCTTTGCTGATAGATTCATACTCATCACGCTAACTTGCTTTTGCAAACTGCAAAATTAGTTCAAATGAATGAATTAGAATAAATATTAGAAAAAACAACAACAACAACAAACAATACGTTTCAATATTGAAATAAAGAAAAAAAAATAATTGTTTTAAAAATATTCAACTCTACATTTATTAGTTCCTACACTACAAAATTTAGAATAAATTTTAAATATAATTAATAATAAAAAAATTCTAATATAATATTGGATCATCTCATTCGGCCTTTTACAGCCTTAACGAAAAGTTGGTGTTTCAATATCTTGTATCTGAAACATGTTTCTATGGTTATCATGTTTTCTCTTTGTTGTTCAAAACAAAAAAACTGACTGAAACTATAATATAAAAGCATCCTCTATTCAAAAAAAAATCATAAAATAGTTTTGAGTCTACTTTTTAAGTAATGAATCAACAATTCAAAATAATGGGGATTAATTCGGGAAAGTATTCTTTAACTGCATATAATAGCGTAGTATTGTGTACGAGTATGTTATATGCAGTGTGAAGTATGTATCCTTTCCGTTTTGTCTCTACAACAGGAGGAGCAAATTGAAAGCTATACAAGAAGTAAAAATCTATAGATTTGAAAATGAAACTTATGTGTGATGGGTGTGATGAATATATTGCTACGGATAAGCATGATATGTTTGTGTGTTGATTTCAATGATCCAATAATTATTTTGTTATTAATGGTTAAGTATGATAAGTGATTCTGATTACCAGTGCGTGAAGTTCTAATCATATATCATTGATTTGTGGAATTAAAGTGAGATGATGAATAATGATTAAATGATAGAGGTCATAGTTATGTAAGATGCAAATGGTTGGGTTTAGATATAAATAAAGAACAGAAAAAAATATGTAAATTGTCACGGTTCGAACTACGTAAAAAATATAAAATGCAATTTTTATGCACTCCGTAAACGGAGCGGCGATCCTACAGACACTACTATTATAGAAGACCTAACTCTGTAATCGAATGGCAACAATCACACGGGAATATTTCAAAATACCAAGATACATAACGCCCTAGTAAATGGACCATAGTCAGACAATCGAACTGTAGTAAGTTTCTCAGACCCAGAATATTCCAGCCCAATACAAAATACAGAATAAATACGTAGTATATTATTTTAGTAAAATTCAATTAAATTTAGTCAAGAAACTCAAAGACAAACACCGTCATGTATTCATCCCAAGCATTCATTCGTTAGATTGCATATTCACAGGCTTCATCCCTTATGAAACGTGAAAAGTCCAATTCAAAGAGGAATTCTGTGTGTACGTTCCCATCACTCGTTCTCTTTACAATGGGCACGTGTAAAAAAGTAAAAACACAATATACAATTGTGACGAAGTGAAAAGGTGAAATTTCTTGCGTCATATTATTATGAAGAGGCGTGCACTCAATCGAGAGAGTGAAAGAAAAAAAAAACCTTGACACCTCTGTTGCTAAATAGCGCAAACAACCCAAATAAAAAATGGCTGGACGTCAGCAAACAATAACTTTGACTAAACCTAAAACCGGGTCTCTAACAAAAATTCAGATAGAAAAGTACACAAGTCCAAGTATCCTATGCGAAGTACTACCATCATATAGGCGTAAGAAACATACATTGTGATATTCAAAAAGAATGACGTAAAAAGTATAGTTGCACTGAAACGCTATACAGGAGAGAAGGTAAAAGGTGCTAACAAGCTAAAGCATCAAGTTAATTCATAATAAAGCAAATGAAAAATGCTTAGAAGTGCTGCAGATGATGTATATCCGAAATATTCTTATTTTTGTCGCCTGGTAATAATTTCGTCTGAGCTGTGATTATATTGAATAGGGGAGTGATGGGATTTTTTTCGTAGATAAATAAAATAAATATATTGGTAGGCTCAAGGTTCAGCGCACAAGCCTCGCGACGATATGGATCATTATTCTCTTTGCCAGGTTCAGATTAGCTTGTAGCAACTAGGTACATCGTTATTGACGATAAGAGTGTTCATTTGTCTGAACCTTCATTAAGATTATAGCTTTTTCGTACCTCCATCCGCTGAGCGGCACTTGTTTTGGACCAATCCCATGGTTGACAGAATGCGGAGCGCGGATGGCTGCAAGCCATGCCATCAGTACTTTAAGGACTCGACTCTTTAGCTTGGACAAGGGTTACCTTCCGGCAATTTTTTTTTGCGGACGGCAACCCTGGCTTCTGAGAGAGAAAGTAACGATGGAGTACCTAGCCGGGGACCAATCATACCATTTCACTCTCTGAGCTGTACCGTAGAACAAGCTTCTCCGGCCTTGATTACTCTCCAGAGATACGATGAGTATGGATGCATAGTATTACATTTTATTTCAAACACTTCTTCTGAGTATTGCGATACAAAGCGAAAGAAAATACGTCTCCGATCTCCCCTAAAAAGTGTCACTTTGTGTATACAATCCTCTACACCTCGAGGACACTAGCAAATGAATGCAGTACTATCTCCTATTTCTCCATCTATGATTCATATCATCCTCTCATACAAAATTCACATCGTCTTCATAAAAACAAAACTTTTCTTGGAACACTTTTCTTTTTGGTTATCAAGCACATGAAATCTGTTTGTGAGTGAATTAATGAGTTCACTATGTTCATATGTCCAGGATAAAGGTCGATCCACACTCTTCATTCATAAGTCACAGTCACAGTCATTTTCCATACAAATGGACAGATTGTCGGTAAATCAATTAAATGACAATCTATCAACTTGTATGAAAAATGGCTGTGACTGTGACTGATGACTGAAAAGTGTGGATCAACTCTAAGAATATGTACTTATAGAATGTCCCAAAACTCAACGTCAAGCCGTCAAGTTATTGAAATAATCGTATCGTATCGTATCGTATCGTAAAAGAAAGCCGAAAAATGCGAGCCTTGTTTTGATGATCCACTCACTGGAACTGCAAATCTTAATGTGTATTTTTTAAATCTAATACGAGTATAGTAGAGCGCCGACTAGCCGAACATTCGACTGCCCGAAACGGGAACTCATCTTTTTTTCTTAAATTTTAATTATTGCGAATTTTGAATTTTCAGAAATTTGAATTTTCAAAATTTTGTTTATTCAGAATTTTGAATTTTCAGAAATTTGAATTTTCAAAATTTTGACTACTTCAGAATTTTAAATTTTCAGAATTTGGGGTTTTAAGACTTTTGGCTTTGAAGAGTTTACAACTTTAAGAATTTTACCTTTTCAGAAATTTAACTTTTCCAAATTTTCGATTAGCCCAACAAATTCTCAATTTTTAGAATTTAAAATTGTCAGAAATTTTAACAACAACGCATTGGTCTCGGCGATGACAGATAGAACTGCCTGCAGAAATAGCCTGAGACATTGCCGGTAGAACGGGTGATGTGCCTACACCGCAGGTCGAGCGATACGACGTTATGGATCGTTATAAAGAAAGGAAGGCAAGGAAGAAGAAGAGAAATTTGATTTTTTAGAATTTTGAATGTTTAGAATTTGCCAAAATTTCAAATTTAAAAAAAAATCTTAAATTTCAAATTTTAAAAAAATTTGGAATTTCCAAAATTGAGACTTTTTAGAATTTACATTTTTCAGAATCTTGACTTTTCCGAATTTAAATTATTCAGAATCTTAACTTTTTAGAACTTGACATTTTTGACTTTTCCAAATTTGAACTTTTCAGAAATTAGAATTTTCATAACTTTTAATTATTAGCTTTTTTTTTAACTTTTTAAAGTTTTAATTTGTAAGCATTTTTAGAATTTTATATTTTTCTTCAATTTGAATTTTTTAAATTTACAGATTATAGAATTCCAAATTTTTAGAGTTTGGACTTTTTAGAATTTTTACTTTTTAGAATTTTCAATTTTAAGAACTATTTTGCCTTTTAAGAGTTTATAACTGTCAGAATTTTCAGAATTTTGAATTTTCAGAATTTTTACTTTTCAGTACATAATTTGAATTTCAACTTTTCATAATTTTAAACTATTTTAATTTTAGTCTAACCTTTCCGGATTTTTAGCTTTTCAGAATTTTGAATTTTCAGAACTGTTGACTTTTTCAAATTTTGACTTTTTAGAATTTTTTACTTTGCCGAGTTTTGAATTTTCCAAATTTGTTACTTTTCCAAATTTTTACTTAACAGAATTTTTAGAATTTGGCCTTTTCAGAATTTTTCACTTTTCCAAATTTCGACTTTTCACAATTTTGACTTTTCAGAATTTTGTCAGAAATTTGGACAACAACGCATTGGTCTCGGCGATGACACGATACGAGATAGAGCTGCCTGTAGAAATAGGCTGAGACATTACCGTCAGAACGGGCGATGTGCCTACACCGCAGGTCGAGCGACGCGACGTCATGGATCGGTATAAAGAACGAGGCAAGGATGAAGAAGAGAAAATTGATTTTATTAGAATTTTGAATGTTTCGATTAAACATTTTTGAAAGTTTCAACTTGCCAGGATTTAAAATTTTAAGAAATTTTCAAAACTTTCACTTTTTAGAATTTTGATTTTTCGGAACTTTGATTTTGCAAAATTTTGAATTTCCAGATTTTTGACTTTTCCCAATTTTAAAATTTGAATTTTCAGAATTTTGAATATTTAGAATTTTTACTTTGCAAAATTAAAACTTTTTAGCATTTTCGGAATTTTATATTTTCTCAATTTTAAACTTTTCAAATTTCAATCTTTTTAGAATTTTAACTTTTCAGAATTTTTTACTTTTTCAAATTTTAACTTTTCAGAATTTTGACTTTTTAGAATTTTCAATTTTAAAATTCTCGCCTTTTAAGAGTTTAGTTTGTCAGAATTTTGAATTTCCAGAAATTTGAATTTATACTTTTCAGTAAGAAGAATTTCAACTTTTCATAATTTTCTAAATTTTAAACTATTTTAATTTTATACTAACCTTTTCGGATTTTTAACTTTTCAGAATTATGAATTTTCAGAACTGTTGACTTTTTCATATTTTGTCTTTTCAGAATTTTTACTGTTTAAAATTTTTTTACTTTGCAGAATTTTGAATTTTCAAAATTTGTTACTTTTTCAAATTTTTACTTAACAGAATTTTTAGAATTTGGCCTTTTCAGAATTTTTCACTTTTCCCAATTTCGACTTTTCACAATTTTGACTTTTCAGAATTTTGTCAGAAATTTGAACAACAACGCATTGGTTTCGACGATGACTCGATACCAGATAGAGCTGCCTGTAGAAATAGCCTGAGACATTACCGCCAGAACGGGCGATGTGCCTACACCGCAGGTCGAGCGACGCGACGTCGCGTCATGGAGCGGTATAAAGAACCAGGCAAGGAAGAAGAAGAGAAATTGGATTTTTTTTAGAATTTTGAATGTTTCGATTAAACATTTTTGAGAATTTTAACTTGCCAGGATTTAAAGTTTTAAGAAATTTTTTCTAATTTTCAAAATTTTGACTTTTTAGAAGTTTGAATTTTTAGAATTTTGATTTTTCGGAAATTTGATTTTCAGAATTTTGAAATTCCAGATTTTTGACTTTTCCCGATTTTAAAATTGGAATGTTCAGAATTTTTAATATTTAGAATTTTTACTATGCAGAATTAAAACTTGTCAGCATTTTCAGAATTTTAACCCTTCTGTCGGCACCTACTACAATATGCATATTCTATACCCAATAGGTCTGGCTGGACCTACTGAGAAAAATTTTTTATTTTTTAGAAAAGGTGAAATTTTTATCGGTAGAATCATTCTATCGATTCTTTACTGCCATTTTTAAACAATAAAAGTATTAAAATCTTTTTTGTAGATACACTAGTAACGTTTTTAAGCAGACATATTTTGGGGTGGTATTATTGTATGTAAACATGTTTTTCCCTTATTTTCATCTCTTTTTGCTTCTCTGTTTTTATGGCATATATCTAGTAGAAAGTTTGTTCGCACTTTTCAATACTAATATCTTTGGGGAAATATTTGGCGCTTTGTTAGTAGATTTTACCTCGATATTAGCCTGCAGATTTAGGGAAGCAGGTGGAAAGAAATAGGGAATTTTAAAGCAGGAAAATCATTTCATTCTAAATTTTTCGTAAATTTCTTGACCAAATCTATTTAGAAAGACGTTCGTAAGTCTCTCATACTTAGTCCTAGCTATTACCACAGACAATTATTATTAATATGTGCTATTACAAAGGAAATGAAACTGGTTTGAATTTCATTGAATCAAATCTCAGTTGATTAGGTGATGTTATGAAACGTGATGAAATTAGGCACACTTATTTCCCGAACTTCACGGCTTTTCAAAGAAAAATCTGAGAAATTTTTATCGTTTATAGTTCAAATTGAATTCTAACGACATTGTTACATTAGAAATAGAAGAATTTTAAGAAAATTTCATATTTGCAGCTTTTACCTCAAGAGAAGAATGGGGGGAAAACTATAGGTCTGGCCAGACCTATTGGGTATCAAAAAGCACTATAAATTGAAAATCATCAAAAACATACTCAAAACTTCAACCGATTTTTTCAAATTTTTGCAAAATGCTTCTAAACATATTATTCTAGGATATCATGAAATATAAAGTCGCTGTGATTTCATCTTCTATACTTTTCTGATGAAAATATAGTGCCAAAGGTCTGGCCAGACCTTTGTGCCGACAGAAGGGTTAAATTTTCCAATTTTTAACCCTTAGCTGGTTTCGTGGGTTTCGTGCATTCGTATTGCGATGGAAAAGTATTGAGCAGCACGAAAGGACTTGTACTTTGTGTTCATCGATTTGGAGAAGGCATTCGATAGAGTACCTCGTGATCTGATATGGTTGGCCTTGAGAGCACTTAATGTCCCCGAGGCATACGTCAGGATGATACGAGACATGTATGATGGAGCTACGACTAAGGTTAGATGCACAGCCGGTGAATCAGAAGAATTTCCGGTGAATGTCGGAGTACACCAGGGCAGTGTATTGAGTCCGTTGCTCTTCAACATCATCATGTGCTACTTATTAACACGTGTCTCCGACGGCCTAGAAATATCTCTTCTTTTTGCCGATGATATAGTCCTCAGTAGCCCAAACATCGTTGCCTTGCAAGCTGCGCTTACAAAATGGTGTGACATTCTGGAGGAGCATGGACTGAGGGTAAGTATAACAAAGACTGAGTTCTTATGCTGCCAATTCTCAGACCCAAATGCACCGATACCTGAAATGTACGTCAAAGGAGAGCAGCTTAAGTCTTGTACCAAATTCAAGTACCTTGGCTCGATGGTGAACAGCGGAGCTACATGCGATGATGACATCAAACATCGCACAAAGGTTGGGTGGATGAGGTGGCGAGAAAACTCTGGAGTTTTCTGCGATAAGAAAATGCCACTGAAGCTAAAGGGCAAGTTGTACAAAACGGTTGTACGCCCCGCACTCATGTATGGATCAGAATGCTGGACCATGTATGAAGGTTACGCGAAACAAATGACAGCGACTGAAATGAAAATGTTACGCATGTCAGTTGGTGTAACCAAAAGGGACCACATCAAGAGTAGCTACATCCGAGGCAGCTTGTCCATAGACCAACCAATCACCGAAAAGCTCGAAGACCGACAAATGGATTGGTATTGTCATGTTCAACGGCGTCCGCCTGAGAACCCAGCAAAGAAAGCGATATCAATGGAAGTTCCACTTGATGGACCCAAGGCCAGAGGCAGACCGAAGAACACCTGGATGTGTCAAATGAAAAAGCAACAACAACGCATTGGTCTCGGCGATGACACGATCCAAGATAGAGCTGCCTGTAGAAATATGCTGAGAAATTATCGCCAAAACGGGCGATATGCCTACACCGCAGGTCGAGCAACGCGGAACCATGGAGCGGTATAAAGAACGAGGCAAGGAAGAAGAAGCTGGTTTCGTGGGTCAAAATTGACCCACTGCGGATTATTATCAGCTCCAACTCTTTTATTGTTCAAACTGCAATAATGCATTCTCATGTATTCTCAGTACTGTGCAAGTTGTCGTGAGAGGCAAAAGTGCAACGTTGTGACGTGCGTAGGAACTGAGTTATGGCTCCGACTGGGTCAAATTTGACCCACGACACCTAGTATGCAACTTTTTCCATTGAGCGTAGGTTTAATTATTTACATTTTTAGCGGACGTTTCAACAACAATGGTGGGATTCTTTAATGATAAGCAGGCTCCACTTTGTTTGATTTCACTATTAGTAAGACATTTTGCTCTTTTGTCCCTATAAAGAACCAAAGTGTAATTAGGATTCCTTCTATGCATCATTTTTTTAGTTATGAATTAATTTCTCACGTAATATTTCTTTTTGTTAATAGAAAGGTATGGGAAATGCCATTATAACTTATTTTTTTCATTTTACTAAAGAATAATATTTTTTTTTAGTTTTTCAAGTACACTCTGTATGAAAAGAGATAGAAGGTAAAGTTAGATACCAATTTATTAAAAACGTGTTAATTTATGAAAAATTTTATTATTAAATTTCGTTAATTCTTTAAGATATGCTTGTTTTATTGGACCCCCTTTCAAATCTACGTTAATTATATAAAAATCTTATTGTAACGACTGATTTTCTCTACTGGGTCAAAGAAGACCCACGATACTTGTAGTGTTGTCTAAAATAGCGAAACCAGCTAAGGGTTAAATTTATCAAATTTCAATCTTTTTAGAATTTTAACTTTTCAGAAATTTGAAACTTCAGAATTTTTGACTTTTTCAAATGTCAACTTTTCCAAATTTTGACTTTTTAGAATTTCAAAATTTAAATTGACCTCAGGACAAATCATTAAAATTCGAACTCACCTCTCTCTTCTAATTATATTTTGCGATTATGTATTACCGAAAAATATTCTAACTCAAATAAGAATTAATAAAGCAAATGTGATACCGTTATGGAATAAAAATACGAAAATTAATCGTCGCAAAGCAAATAAATGTACTTCATCTGTATTGTATACAGATGAAGAACATTTGTTTGAATTTATGGGAAATAATGAGATTGATCTCTCGGTTCCAGTTACGGTTCGTTAAAAGAGCGATTTTTTTATGAGTATAATTTAAAAAATAAAATAGACCGCTAATTTCTTTTATATAATTGGTTTTCGTAACCCTCACCATTTGTGCTATCATCTATACTTCTAGATCAGACGTCAGGCAAGACGTGGCCTTTATAATAAATCTTCTTCAACCAATTTCCGTTACAGGAAAGCCCTTTTTAATTTTGGCATTTTGTCAATAAGCATCATTATAACCGATCTTCTGTTAGGGCCCTTGCGTTCGTATTTGCTTGATTTCATAAATATAGAACAACGTGTAAATTCTCTATTGAAATTTATAAAATCGGGTTAGATCGCACATACGTTACAATCATAAACTATTGCCATCAGCAAATTCTAACGAAAGGCTGACTATGTGATTCATAGTCCCTGCTCGGCCTGGCAAGCCTATACTAGTTCGTATCTCACAATTCCGCCGATATGCCTAACAGGGTCCCAAAAAGGACATATACACAAACAAACACACAATATGATTGCAAGAATGATTCACAGGAAATATGCTACCTGCGGTTATGGAAGATTTTATTAAAACATTTGCATAATGCCCTCGAGCCTTCTTCTGCCCGATGACGACAACATTCCTTGGGCTCGATTGTCGTTTCTGTTGCTGCCAGCTACTATTTTTCTAACAGAATTTTATTCTGTTTGTATATAAGTATGTTCCAAAGACATGAGTTTTGTATACATCGCGTATCCTGTTCCTTTTATTTTTTCTCTCTATACACAATTTTTTTCTTTCTCTCTTTTTATTTCTTATCACCTCTTTAGCCGAGAAGTTTGCAACAGCAGTGTTGTATGTACATTTATTCCTTTTATTTGCTTATTCACATATTTCATAAATGGACGATATGAGATGCCATCAGAACTTGCAGACTATTAATCAAAACAGAAAATTCCTTTCAACTCGTCGTTTTCCTTTGTATTTCTATATAGCTATAGAGCAAAAAAGAAACTCGAAACTGAATAAAAGAGAAAATATCTTGTCGGCGATATAAGTATGAGAAACATATGGACCTGAGAATGTCGGAAAATACCTTCTTTAGTAGATATGGGATGTAGTCTCGAGAGGTGCTACAATGCCTAGATTGCAAGGACCAAAATCGTACGAGGACGAGTGGATATGGAAGGGGAGGGGAATAGTGTTGTATAGGTTCAAGAAAAATTGGTCGTTAGTTACAGAGACTCCCGATGACTAATATTTATGGGAGGTGTAGGCGCGGCAGCGGGAGTCGTTGTATAGTGAACACTGACGGAATTTTTCAGAGAAATGAAATACATTTTATATTATGGAGAGTGAAAGGATTAATTCTCACACATGAGATAATTTAAAGGATACTTTTCTTGAGTAGTTTCATTGAGGGTACGAGGATTTTTTCAATGGTTGTAATGGGATAATTGGGTATATTTTATTATGAGTTTAGGTTGTATCCTTTTGACCAATTAAAGTCTGCAATACCTATACATACTACGTAAAATTAACATACTTATATGATGCTAGTCTATGTTCTACAGATTTAAGAAATGGTAATGAAATTTCACAATCTATGATGAAGAATGGACTGACATATGACATTCACCAACGCTGGAACTTTTGACGTAAGACTAATTGTTATTAAAATATTAATCGATTTAATTGGAATTTACAACAATAATAACGACTTTATACAAAAAATGTACTATACATATTTATTATCAGCAATAAAAATCACTCGCATAGCAAGAATTGAGGTCATTATACAAAATAGGTATCTGCCATATGTCACCTTTTCTTCGGACTATGATTGGCCTTTTTAGTTGAGCTTACATTTTTTTTTAGTGAATTAACGGTGTTTAATATTCAAAGCATATGAATTTGGGAATTTTTTCACCTTCGATTTTCATGCCGGTTGACTACGATATCACGTTCATTAAATTCTTACATTTTCATTCCCTGGAAATCCCGCTCAATTAAAATCTCGCCAATATAAAAACTTTCCCGATATTAGACTCTCCTATTAAACATGTAAAAATTGTATACAGAATTTCCCGGTTTTTCTGTAAAAGGGAAATTTGAAAATGTTAATATGGGTTTGTTAGTGTAGTACAATTGGTCCTAAAAAGGCCAAACCCAAACATAGAAAAAATTGAAATGTTGATGCCAAAATGTACAAAACGCTGCCCACTATAGGCAGTAACAAGTTAGACTCATTTGCGGGTCGGGTTAAGGGAGGAGGTGGCGGAGAAGGCGTGGAAATTCAGTTATTTTTTTGTAAATATCTGGAAAACTATGAGTCTGACCGCAAAATATCCTAGGGACGAGACAAACTACATAAACTTTCTTATGATATATAACACCTTGACATTTTCTTAGAAAATTATACTCTAGAGCCTAGATTAAAGTGAATTTAAATTATGTGAGACTTACATTTCGGTTTGTACCCCTTGATATAATATACCTAGAGTAATAATATCTTCTTTATTGCCTAAAAAAATTTTTTGATTTATAAAAAAAATGCATTGCTCTGACCAAGGACACCTCCCTCACCCCTTTTAACATTTCTCAAAAAAGCATGCCTGTAAGTTATCTCCAATTTACGTCAGGGAGACCAAATTTGATTGACTGCCTAATCTCATTATGCTCCCCGCCAAAAGTTACAGGGATGCCTTTTTGAAAAATGTAAAGAGGAGTGAGTGGGGTATCCTTGGTCGCAGCACTCCATTTTTTTGTATTAATCAAATAAATTTTGTTGGCAATATATGAATAGATAGATATTATGACTCTAGGTGCATTTCATCATGAGGTACAGTGCGAAATTAGAATCTCAAAGAGTTTAAATACACTATAATACTTTTGGGTTTAGGTGATAATCTTCTAAGAAAATCTCTAAGGTGTTATTGTTTATTACAAAAAGAAATTTTATGTAAATAGTTTGTTTTTTTCCCAGGTCATTTTTCGGTCAGACTCGTCGTTTTGCAGATATTTAAAAAAAAAATAATTTCAACCCCTTGGCCACCCCTTCCACCGTCTCGCAAATTAATGCAACTTTTTACAGCAGCGTTTTGAACATTTTGGCATCAACATTTAATTTTTTTAAGTTTGGGTTTGGCCTTTTTATGTTTATTCTGTACTGTACTCATCTCATATGACATTGTTATTCCTGTTTCTCTAAATTTCCGCTTTACATATATATTACAGTACATGCGGAAATTTAGAGAAACAGGAATAACAATGTCATAATTAAAATCCAAGCAATAATTAAAATCACCCACATCAAAATATTTTGAAAATCTAAACCGTGAGTTTAACAATATGATATGAGCAGAGGACATTATATGTGTTGTCGCATTTCCAACCCTTTTTCGAAACTTTATCCCCATACCAAAAGTCAAAAAGGCGGTTCAGTTCCGCAATTAAACTCCCCATTGATCGGTATTTTGCTAGTTCCTAAGAATGCCTGTCAGCCTGATAAAGTGTCAATTAGAGTGTGCATCAGTTCACGAGCACTGCTACGGGGTGTGTACTCCAATTTTCCATTAAGCACTTCTTCGTCAGTAAGAAGCTGATGGCGCATGTGCAGAGACTGGGGTGCCTAAGCATCACTTCGGCACTGAAAACCGCGCCGTCCGCGGCACTCCTAAACATACCACCACTTGATGTGGTAGTGAAGAGGAGGGCAATGGTCGACGCCTATTGTCTTACAAACATGGGCACCTGGAAGATAACAACATTCCACGGTCATGCATCAATAATGAAATCACTTCAAAAACATCCTCAGGCGCTGATGCCTTCGGACAGGATAATTTTGAAATACTTTTTCGACAAGATATAACAAGTAAACCCCACACTGACAGAGTAGAATGGTCCTTTGAAGGCCACTCTGACTTCGCTGGAGATGACATAAATATCTACACTGATGGGATGGATCACGGCTGGTTCAGGGATCTTCTCGGCTCAACCAAGAATAATTGAACTTAACACACATCACATCGATCATTCAAGCAGAAATTTACGCTAATACAGTGGCAACCCATGAATGTATGCGGTACAACTGGCGCGGCCGCAACATTCGAATCTGCTCTGACATCCAAGCTACCTTAAAGGCGCTGGACTCTTTAGAAATTGCAAGCCAGCTGGTATGGAACTGCCATCAAGCCCTTCTAAGGCTGGGGAGACTGAATGGGTTACAGCTGGTGTAGGTGCCCGGACACTCAAACATCACTGGAAATGAGATGGCAGATGAACTCGCCCGACAAGGCTCTAGCTCACACATGCTAGGTCCGGAGCCAGCCTTCAGCATATCATCATTCGTGATCAAGTTTACCCTAAAAAGGGAGTCGGCTGCAACCAATGCCGGAATCTGCCGACAGACTAATCGCTACACCCACGCGACACGTGGCGTTCTTCCTGCTCAATATTAGGAAAGGGGACATATAAAAACCCTCACAGATCTTGTGACAGATCATTGCTCTCTACAGTGTTGCCAACTGGAAATTTAGAAAACGGCTAAATTTAGCCGGAAAACCGGCTATATTTTTTTCAAAAACGGCTAAAAATCCGGCTAAATTAATTTCAGTCAGAAAAACGGCCAAAAAACCGGCTAAATCATACAAAACAATCACATTGCGAAAAAATATAGTGAAAAACTGATTTTAATAAATTTATTTCTTTTCTGGAGTACTACCCGTAAACTATGCAGATTTTTTAGTTTTATTACATACATATGCTCCAATCGCTGCCATTACAGTCAAAATTTACTTTTTTCGGAATTAGATATCTCAACTAGTCAAAATTGTTGTATACAGGTACAATTTCTCGGTCAAGTTCATAACCGCACATTAGGTTCGAAATTGTGGAACATACAATTCTTAAAAGGAACTGTTATATGGACAGATGTGAACACTATTGAGTCTTGTGTAGAACTGCTTTATTGAACATAAGTAGAATACATTTGACTTAAAACTAAGAGTAACTTAAACTAATTCTCAATTCTCTTACAGGAACGTCCAATGCGTAACAATTGGCAAGAGCATTGTTGATGATCCATAATTACAAATTTGATGCTCCAAAGGCACGAAATTTACGTTCCAACATTCTGAGCTTGGGCGGGAAATGGTATAGATTTTAAATGCGTGGGTTCTATGAATCATCTGAGTTGTGCAAGTTCAGTCTTGACTCGATAATCCAGATCAATTATTGCAATGGGTAATCCGGACTATCGGAACATCCTGATTAGCGCAATCACTTTTTTTCTGAGGAAAAACGGTCCAAATAAATAAAAAAGAGGAGCAAAAGGCGATAAATGTATTATTTCTTTGAAATTAGTCAGCATTGTGTCATTTGTCAAACCGTCCCGTAATAAAGTACGAGACCAAATCTACCATTTCACCCTGAAAATCTCAAATATCCGGATTACAGAGTCAGATTTCCTGCCGAAATCCGGACTATAGAATACATAGTGGAAACATTTAGTGGTCCGGATTAGCGTGAGTCAAGCCTAGTTTGCCCAGTAAACTACAAAAATTAAATTTAAGTGTTTATATATTTCAGGGGTAAATTACCCCTCCTTCAGCACTTAGCTTTTGTGCACGCTCTAAGACTTTCTCAGCAAAGAATTTTATTTAAGAAAGTGTCTTCAATTTTGCAAATTATTCAGAACATTAGTGGTTAGTAAATTACATGCTTAGACTAGGTATACTAATCGTCAGTTTACGTGGAACCCATTATCCTAAATTTGTTGAAAAAAGGCAAGTGGAGACAAGTGGCACATTTTTCCCAGGAGACATAAATGCAAGTTTTCCCCTTGGTGGACATAGTAGGTACTTACCCTAATACACGACAATAAATGTTTCTTAGAAGAACCAACATGCGGGGGAGGGTTTCTACGGCAGCCCCTTGATCCCATGGAACCTTTCCATTAATATTTACGTTTGTAATCATCAATAGAAATAAATTTGTATGAAATTTGTTTGAAATTGGTGAACAAATAAAAAAGTTGTTATTTGAAGAACTTGATTGGGGGGTGGTGGGGGGGGGGGGGGTTGTATGGCAGCTCCATGACCCCATGGTTTGATGTCATTCATTTTTGCATTTGTTTTGTGACATCAATATAAATACATTTTTATGAGGTTTCGTGTAAATTGGCGTCCAAATAAAAAAGTTTTTCTTAGAAAAGCCAAATTTGAGGGTAAGGGTTTGTATGGCAGCCCCATTGCCCCATTATTGGATTCCACTTATTTTTACGTATGTTTTAGGGGATCATTAGAAATATATTTTCATGAAGTTTGGTTTACATCGGTGCCAAAAAAAAAGTTTTTCTTAGAAGAACCTAATTTGGGGGGTTAGGTTTGTATGGCAGCCCCATAACCCCAATGTTTGTTTCCATCAATTTTCACATATTTTTTGTGACATTAATAGGGATTCTTTTATGCGAAGTTTCGTTAAGATTGGTTCATAAATAAAAAAGTTTTTCATATAAAAATCATAAAAAAAATTTAGCCGAAAAAACGGCCGAAGAAAATCAATTCCGGCTAAAAATCCGGCCGGCCGGAATTAGAAATTTCTTCCGGCTAAACAGCACGATTTCCGGCTAAATTTGGCCGGAAAACGGCTAAATTGGCAACACTGTCTCTAAATTACCACCTACACAAAATTAAGGTGGTAGTATCGGCTATGTGTGGACAGTCTGCGGAAGAAACAGCATTGCATTTCATATGCAGCTGTCCTGCCTTTTCAATGTCAAGGATGAGGTATCTTGGCGATTAATTCATCGACGAGAGCGTGGCGTTCCCACTACCTCTTAGAAATGTGCTACGCTTCGCGAAAACAGCGCCTAAGCGCAGAGCCGCATTTCGCCAGTAGGGCGCCTCTGGGCAATAGCCAAATTGCCGCCATCCACCATTGGTTAAGCTTGAAAGCAAATGGCATGAAGCGTATCTGATAACCAAATTTCATACTTTTGTTGCGAGATGTGTTTTCTTTTCCAGAAAATATATTGTTTTCCAGGGCCGTATCCAGGAGGTCCGGGCTCTTCCCAAAAACGATACAAAAAGAATTGAAATTCAATGAAAACTGGAACGATGTACACTAATTACATTCTTCAAAATGCATTCAGAAGGTTTTATAATTTCTGATATTGTTTTTTTTCATAATCTTTCGTTTTCGAATTCATTAACGGATGAATTTTCCGGATTTCTCTGAATAAAAAATGACAAACTCGACAATATAAACGTAAAAATTGTGAAAAAAACTGATTGAAACCTATTCACTCGATGAAAACTTTTCACTGAATTATTTGATAGTCAATGGAGCAGTCAATTTCTATCGATATTGTTGGACCCCTCACGAAACCGAATCCTAGCTATGTCCCTGTTGCTTCTAAGCCAATGTAAAGTGCGAAAAGAGAAAGAAGTTGTCATAGAAAAGACGAAAATGTGTGCTCGCTTTGTTTGCTTTTACTAACTAGGGTTACCAATTCATCCATCAATCTAACCTAGATATTAGTCTAGTACGAAAGCAAATTTTTAACAATATAATCTTCCAAAAAAAATGAATCTTTTTGTTTACTATGGCAATGAGTGATTGGGTCTGTCAAATGCTGTTTCAGCTTTTGTCTGAAATCTTTTAAGTAGGACAGAAAGAAGTATGACTGGATCCGAACAAACACATTTAGAATAGTCAAGCGATCAATAGGGATATCAAAACAGAGACTGCTTCCTACTTCCAGTGTAACCGAACTACCCGCCACCAATAGGCCAATCAGAGTAAATGCTTCTAGAAAATTTTGTTTTGAAGGATAAGTGCCAAATTTTGAAGGCGGAGTCGAATTACAATTTGAGGTGAGAATGCGAATGGTATAATACACCTAACTATAATAAATTTAAAAAAAAAATTGTTTTCGAATCTAAGCTAAGGGAAATTTTCAAAACATTCCAAATCTGCCGCCCGGGCGGTTTTCCGCAACGGAAAGGTACAATGGGTCGAGTTAGTGGGCTGAGTACCCGTACCGTGTGGTCCGCCCACTAGTTCGGGCGTGGACTTGGGCGGTGTTTTAGTACGTAGGCGTGTCCAAGTCGGGCGAATCGTGCTGGGAAGCCACCGCATGAAATGGACCTGCTTACTTCTTTCGAAGATTTCACAGCCCGGTCCAACCGAAAAAAAAGCACTTCTTCTTCTCTGTACCGTAATCCGTAACCCCTTGGATCGTTCACTCAGCCGTTTATAGGCCACTTCGAGTGAACGTTACATTGCATATAGAGGAGTGTATATAATGTTGCGACATATATTTCCTGGACCACTCAGAGATTCGATATCCGGGCCTCTAGATTACTAGCATCGCAGAGCGCGACTCAACCAAGCGAGCCACAGAGCGTGACAAGCACTAGCTAACTACATAGATTTGTCATTCTGCTTTCTATTTATCAGTTAAGCTACAATGGGACAAGGCCAGCGAATGGCTTTAGCCACACAATCATAAAATGTACTTTCGTCTTAAGAGTAACAAGGATCACACAGACAACCGATTGTAGATCCACTGGATTTCTATGTTTATTATTCTCTGCTTTTCTCGCGTTCCTCTAAACCTCTAAAGATTTATACGACCTAACTCCTTTCCTTCCTTTCTAGAATTGCTTTTTATCTTGATTTACCTTTTGACACTCTTTTCTAAGAATTGCCTTTTCACAATTTTACACTACAAGTTGTGATCTTTGATGATTCTAATTAAAGCTTGATATCTCGATAACGGTTTTCTTCTTTGTATCGTAACCCCTACTTATTTACATTGCATATAGAGTTTCATAGTGTATATATAATGTTGCAAGCACTATATATTTCCTGGACCACGCCGAGATTCGATCTTCGGACCTTTAGATTCTAGCATCGAAGATTGCGACTCAACTAAGTGAGCTACAGAGCGTGATAACGGTAAAAGTGTATAATTAAAGCTGGACTGATAGTCGAATGAACTAATATTGTAAGATGTTAAGGTACGTGTTCGTAGAGACAATTCATGTGATGATCGCTCAGCCATCGTAGTTTTGCATCCAATTTCGAGCCGTATTTAAATATTTTTTGAATGGTTCTACTTTCTTAGTATCGACTATATGGACTAAAGGAACATGTCTGTATAGAAAATATACCCATGTAGTGCTCAAGCCCCGAAATTCTTTTTTTAAACTTTTATTCCCCACTTTTGAATTAAGGCGATTCATTGAGACGACGACTAGACACGGTAGTCGTCAACGAAACATGCTCCTCAAAGAGTTAGGGCAAAATAAGAAAACAAGGGCGAAAGTTACGATCCAAATAGGCATTACCGTCGAACTGCTAATTCTATAGCTGCTGTGGAATATTATGATATTTGGATAATATTTTCAAAGATTATGACATGATTAAGCACACAACAAAAAAATCGCAAGGCTCATAAGTTCAATACAGAACCGTGACAATCATAAACACAAAAAAAAAAATTCTCATTTACATGAAAGAGGAAACATGTACCAAAAATATTTACAGAACTCATAGAGAGCAAATTTGGCATAGAAAAACAAAACTAACTCAAAAATGAGTAAAATAAAAATCACTCAAAATAAAATAGAATGCATTTTATGGTTTGCTTTATCATTTTAAAAGTTATAGATAGATTTATAAGGAGTAGCAAATATATTTTTAAAAAGAAATTTATGTACCTTGGAGGCATAGTGCCCATCATTTTGATGAATGCTTTTTTTATTATTATTGTGTGTGAGAATTTTAATTGATATTCAATAGAGAGATATACATATAGAAAGGTGATCGTATATATATATATAGGTGAAGATGATGCAAGATGTGATGATGGTGGTGGTAGTAATATGGTTAAATTACTATTATAGGATGATATAAATAGCCTACGTACTTTTCCGCTTTTGTCTTTTTTTTTTTAATTAAATATCTATTACGCCCTTAATTATTTGTTTGTAAACGATGATGAACTTTGTGGTTTTTATTTATAAGATATTATATCGATCTGCGTGTTATTGTGTCGATTTCTTTTCTATTATAGGTATAAAATCCAATTTAAGTAACTACAGTTTAGTGAATTTGTTAATTTTTTTCGGCAAATGTGTTTAACTTATTTTTACAGCCTTTAATTTATGTTGGAATTTTCACTATTTTAGCTACTCGAATCTAAGAAGTTTCTACGAAATTTTCGTGCTATACCGGATACCGATACAACTTTATTTAATTTTTTTTTGCAATTTGATACGATTAATTATCTATTAAAACATTTTCTATGTTACACTTAATGCTACGTAAATTGTTGTTCTGATGATTTATTTTATTAGTAATGGAGAGTAGGATGAATTATTTTTTTGTTTGCCGATTTTTCGATTATTCGCCAATTAATGGAGTTATTCGATCGATTTTTGTTTAGTATTAATTCAATTTGTTATTTCTATTCTTTTATTTAGGATGCTATGCTTTATTTGTTTTTTGTTTTTTTTTTTCAATTGGTTGGTGAATGTCGTATGTATGCCCAAACTTATGGAAGAATGGTCAGATTATCGTGTTTTTATCTCACTGGTCTATAGTCTGACCAATTTTATGCAAATCTATAACAGGAACAAAAGAGAAGAATATGATATTACAAATAAATGAAGTGATTGTTTAGGTTAAAATGAGATTGTGATTGTTTTCTAATTAATATTTTTGCTTCTTCTGTTTATAAAAGAAAAGCGCATGGCGAATTTATTTTTTATATGGAACACTGAACGAAAAGCAAGTAGTGAAGTTGAAAATGATTGCTTTTATTGGAACTTATTAAGGCATTTGCAACTTCACAATAACACTGAAGCGAAGCGCTACTCAAAATTAATGCTTAAACTATAAATCGGCAATATTTCTTTATTCCAACTTGTCACTCTATCATTTGTTTAATTTATAATAATACTTCGGAGTTTTTTATTCGCTCGCATTACAAACAAATTAAGCACAATACAGATACACAAAAAACATTAAAAATTTACGAAATAATTAAAACAAAAAAAAATCGTTTTTTGGCAAAATTAAGTGCATAGTTAAACAGCATAGTCATCATGATAGCAGGAGAGACATAAAAGCGGCAAAGGAAAGAATAATAATCAGGTTGAAATGTCAAGCATTCATACATACTTAATTCGTATATGAGCATCACAAAAGCAATGAAACAGTTCGATAATGGAAAATTATTATAATAAATGAAAATTTTCAATGAAAACTTAATGTGACGTTATGTGAGAATGGTTCATAAATTCATCCAGTTGGGAAGGGGCGTGGTGGCCGTGTATACGTGAGTATGTAAATCCTATTGTGAAATTGGTGCATTTACATGTGAAAAGAATAAACATTTCCACTTGATTGATTGGTATAAGATACCAGTTTTCCAGATTTCGACAAAACCGTCGTGGGAAGCATAATGTAAAATTAACTAAAAATAAACGGGTTAGCCCAGGAAAGCTATGAATTTCGATACTTGAAAATCCTAATCATTATTCTTCCGATACTAAATAAAGTAGCTAACAATCGGGTTTCCCTCCCTCCTATAGGGTTCTATTGAGAGGAGGGGGATTCCCTATAGAGCAACGATTCTTAACCGGTGGTCAACGGACCACTGGTGGTTCCTGAGGCGACCCTAGGTGGTCCGCGAAGCCTTCGCTCTGGCTCTCACATAATGTGTTAAGGAGAAACTCCGATATTACACAGCTCAATCTTCCTTTTCTCAAAACAAACTCGAAGGTTAGTAGCAGAGCGGAGTTAGTTTTTGGCAGAGCAAGTTGTTTTAGACCTCATGGCATCCCGCTACTCACAAATCGGTCTAGACTGTTTTTATTGAGATTTTTTACGATTATAGTTTTTGAAGAATATATTATTGTAGGGATATGTGCTCTATTGATGGTACATAAGGATTTCGGACGATTGATGAAACACCGTCAAAAATTTTTTTGTTGGCATGTTAATCCCCTCAGTAATGCCATTTCCACGGAACCACGGAACTCTGGATGTAAAAAAAAAACTTCTTCCGGCTTGTGCAAAACATCGGAGTTTTCTAGGCTGTAGCACCACAGAGGAGATATACATAGAGCTGGAGCTTAGAACAAAAATATTTTTTGTGAGGGGAAAATTAGCGCACCACTACTTATAAACAATATGAGATGGCTAGAGTTCACATTTAACTTGCCATGATCATGACAAGGACAGCTATATCTGATTTCCGATAGCTGCAAGCCAGAAAAAGTTTACTTTTGCGTGTGTGCGTGGTGATAAATTAAAGAGTTGCACTTGTATGTGTTTATTTTCGATAGATTTAGAGCTGCCATGAGTGAAAAATGCCAGCACGCATATGACAGTACCACGCGAGACTATCGTTAAGTTTGTAATTTCTGTGTAAATTTAACGAAACATTTGGCCCAAAAATGTGCCGTTAATTCAAAAACGAATTTCGTGACAGCGAAATATTATTTCAGTATTTTTTTTATTCCTTTTTTTTGCGAAAATGGATAAGTGTATTCCTTGCGAACCGATTCCAATAGGACGTCTTTTTGGTCTGCCGAAAGATGTAGACGCGTAAGATAGTTGTTATTTTATTTTTCTGTAGTGGAAGGATATTGTAAAGTTTTTCAATAACGATAAAGAGCAAGTTTTCAGGGCAGCTCCCAAGCTGACTAAATATCACATCTACCCAAACACATTTAGAAAAATGAAGGTGAAATTGACAACGCAAGCTATAAGCTTCACCCTATCGATGGGAATGAAAGTTATGGCTATGGCAAATCGAGACGAAAGTGCCTTGCCTACTTCCGAATTTTTAGAAAACTTCGACAAATTGTTTGACATTTTCAATTCTACATAGATGCATTTCAGAAAAAAAGAATTTCCGTCGACCTTACAAATGCACACAAGAACAGGTCGAGCATCTGGAAGCATAGAAGCATTATGCGAATTTCAATTAGGGTAGGGCGGGGCTAGTTGAGCAATTTTTCACTTGAGCGTTTATAGCTCCTCAACGGTAAGTCTTAATGGCTTCTTATGCATACTGATAGATTGGTAGTATATCCCTTTGCAAATGTGCCCCACAAAATTATTTCTAAAAAGTCAAATTATGGAGCTGTATCTGTTTAAATGAAGAAAGTCAAATATGCTCAACCTACCCCATAGGTGGGGTAAGTTGAGCACATAGAAAGTTTAGCCGAACCATGTGTTAAATGTTAACTAGGCATGAAATAAATTTTCCGTTTCATAATCAACTTTTTATTTATAGACTTTAAATGACAAAACAACAAAACTTAAGGAGGTTTTCACACTTGTACTTAATCTGACCACATTACGTAATCTGAAGTGTGGTGAATTTAAAAATATATGGAATTTGACAGCTCAAATGAAGTAATTTGCACAGATTACGTAATCTGGCCGTAAGTGTGAACACCTCCTAAATCGATTTTGTTTCAAAATTTAGGGTTGGGGTTAAAATGTAGGGTTGGCGTTAGTTGAGCAACTATAGCTCAACTAACCCCAACCCGAAATTTTGAAACAAAATTGAGGTTATAAAAACACGGTTAGTATTATACCCAGAAACTATATACATATCAAAAGTACAATAAATTTATGAACTTTTAACACTTATCTGATTAAAGAAGGATAATATTTGACTATTACAGACGAAATATTGAGGTTTACGATTATTTCACTTTTTGGTCACAAAATAAACAATGCGCGCGTGTACTTCAGTTTATCGACGAGTCGCTACTGACGTTTGTGCGATAAGTTCTACTCCCGCGACTCGTTATTTCCGCTATATGATGATTTTGCGTGCGATGAATGGTTTCGGAGATATTTCGATTGCCCAACTTGCCCCTATGCTCAACTAGCCGCGCCCTACCCTACCAATTGACATCTGCACTAGAAAAGTTTTATGTTCGTCAGTCAGTTCGGATTTTTGCTATTTAAACACTATAATATTATGCTGGAAAAATGCTGGAAACCCTTTACAAACTTAGAAAACTCCACAAAACACCGAACACCATATCTCCACCAAATTTTGTTAATATTACCGAGGTGTGCGATCACGATCAGCGCAAGACATGGTATTTGGAACAAGGCTTCATGATTTTAATGGCTCCACATTTTAAATTTGGTGGTCCGCGACAACTAACGAATTTTATCAAATGGTCCCTTATGTGCAAAAGGTTAACAACCACTGTCCTAGAGGGAAATGCAAGTCAAATATACAATGACAATTAGGAACCAAAAATATTGCTGGAAAATGTTTTTAAATTTTAAAGCCAATTTTAAGAAAGGCCAATCGATAAATAATGACACCTTAGACTTTTATTCCTGATTATTTCCACGCTTCCATTCCTGCACTCCTGACCACGCCTACGGGTGATGCATATCCTTCAAACTTATGGAGAGAGGGTTAGGCTTGACCGAAGGAACCGCTTCCTCCCCTGGGTCAGGTGGCGGCAGAGACAAGGCCTTGAAAAATATTTGAAATGATCCTGATCGGACCTATCGCCTTCTACTGCCCCTAAAATTATTTGAATCAAACAAATAAAAAAAGAAGTCTATTGTCGAAATACATTATATACAACTCGAAATTAGATGCCACTGCAATTGATGTCAAACTGTGTACCTATAATCAGTGATTCTCAATCAACACATGCCTACGGGCCACTTAGGCTGATCCTGCGGACCACCAGAATTTTTTGTTTGTCCATTTATTGATGCTTCGCTAGGCACGTCGCGTGATCAACGCGGACGGGCACGTTGGGCCTTTTAGAAACCCAAAGTTTAGATACTGACCCCACATAATATGGAACATGAAGTATAGTGAAATTAAGCCGAAAAAGGGACAAACCCAAACAACCAAAAACATAGAGAGGTTCTGATGCCAAATTTCTTCACACCCTTCCCTCTACGACTACACGCATTAAGAAGTTACACTAAATTTAGCGTCACGTTAAGGGGGAGGGGAGGGGGTAACGAAGAAGGGAACTTTTTGTTTTTCGAAAATATCGGGAAAACTGATTACTGACTAATCATGAAATGTTTTAAAAACGAAAAAAACTACATCCAATTTTCTTTGCAATGATGTAATAATACATAATACGTTTTCTTGGTAAATTATACCATACACCAGTGGTTCCCAAACTGTGCGCGCCCCCTAGAGAGGTTTGTAAGCCCAACTCAATTTTTGGCGCCGTTTATGAAAATAAAAATTATTACGAAATACTGCTAACAAATTTCTGTTGTTGCAATGCAACGACCAAAAAAAATGCACTCATTCGATTCAAGAAAAAAATGCTATAGCGCAGTAATAATAATTAGAGGCGATTCACATTATGGACAGGATTTACTAAAACCACTAAATTAATCGAGGCAACACCCGCCTACTAGATTAAATCGTGTGTCATTAAATTCAAAATGCATCGTAGAATGTACTTGCATTATTCAAATTGCAGTACAATATGGTACAATTGTCAACTAAATCTAGGATTTAGTAAATCCTGTCCATAGTCTGAATCGCCCCTTATACTAGCTAAGGACCTCGGCCAAAAGACAACTGAAAATATTTTAGACCGAAAAAAAACAACCAAAACCTAGGCTCCTGCTAGAGACCGCGAATTTTTTTTTATACCCTATACCCATAAGATGGTATAGGGTATATTGTTTTTGTTACGCCGATATTATGTAACACCTCAAAAGAGCCACCGGAGGTATGGCAAAGTGTATATATAAATGATCAGGGTCGATCCCTGAATCGAATAAGCCATGTCTGTCTGTCTGTCCGTGTGTCTGTCTGTTAGCACGATAACTCCCGAAATAATAAAGCCAGCGTTTTGAAATTTAGGTCAGATGAATTTTTTGATAAAAGCTTCGATGGTATTGAAAATGGGCCAAATCGGACCAAGGGTTCCCCTACCTCCCGTACAAATGACCCCTCCGTGATAGTTTAATTCAGCCATAACTTTCGGTAGGATATCGCTATCGACTTGCAATTTTGATCAATGTCTCATCCTGACATATACTTTGAGTTGGTGGAAAGTGGAGTAGGTCCGACTGCCCCTACCCCTACTTCCCCTACAAAGTTATATTCAGCCATATATTTTGATAGAATGTAACGAAAAACTTCAAATTAGTATCAAATGGTAGCCGTTGGATGCCTTGACAAGGTAATAAAGATGTGTCAGGTCCGACCCATCTACCCCTCCCTCCCCCACAAAAAATATGAAATTGAATATTTTGGGTTTTGCGTGCCTTCTAGGTCTGTACATGGGTATAGGGTATACACTCATCGTGCTATTCGCACGATTAGAACTCGGTCTCGTCATCACTTCATTCGTATCTACCAGTCAAATTCAAACATTGCCATGGCGAGACGAATTTCCTGCTCACTGAAGACATGTATGGTATAATTTCATTGTAGCCAAGAATGAAATGAGGCTTACCTCGATCGACACTTCAGGTTCGAAGGACTCAATGAATTGACAGGGGAAAAGAGTAAATATATACACGAACAGCAGAGATAAACGGACTCCGACATATAGCATGGCTTCGAGGTTTGTCACCTGAATATTATACTCCAGGCGATCGGTCGTGAAATCGGGCTTCAGAGTGCATGCCTGGCACTGTCTGAGATTATTTTAGAAATCGATAGGGTATTAGTCAGAAAGCTTAAATTTAAGTTTGCACCACTTGAAAAATTTTCTAACGGTACTTATGAAGGTTTTTGTCTTGTTTGGGTTTCCGGCGTATATCTCCGCTCCCAATGGTAGCATTTTCAAAAAAAGGCCACCGAATTGTTTGGTACAAAATTTTCTTCATCTTTGGCATAGCGATTGTTCACCATAAAGCAGTAGGTAAAATGTTACAGCGTGTCAAAGTTGAAAAAACAGTTTTTCAAATCAGGTTTTTGCAAATAAGTCAATAACGGTGATTTTTCGCGCAAAAATTAATAAGAGTGGATTTATACCTTATTGGATTCCCTACAATCCAGAAAAAAAAATTAAGTCGATACGATCAGCTGCAGCCGAGATATACCCGAAAGAATGCTCACTTTCCGAAGTAACTATGCGTTATACTCGTACATACTTATACATAGGTATAATTTGTTGCAGATGCAGTTAGGATGGTGAAGCTTCGCGTCTTTGCACGACATTTTGGAAAACAAGTTGGAGTGCGACCGCTGTGATCTGCGCAATTTCTGCTCAAATATTCTCTTTTAACACTGTTAAAGTCTGTAGTTTGTTGACGCATACCTTCTTTTTGAGGGAAAAAAGTCTGAAGCCATCAGAAGAGGCGATTGTGGTAACCATTTTATGTTAGCATTTTTCATCATTAAATTTTCCAAAAATCTTTCCTCCTCATCGGAAAGGGACGTTTTACCCACCCGATATTTGTAATACAGTAGCGGAAATTGAAATAGGTTCACCCCCATAAAGTAAGGTTTTCCAAAAACCTGGCAGTTCACTAATGGGATAAGGTACCTAATTTACTTTCTTTTAATATTGGATGGTTTATTTAGTGATGAGGGTACGTTTTTATTATTTTCTTCAGTAAAATCCTGAATATGATATACAGATCTACTTGGTTGTAGAAGGGGGACCAACGAATGGAATATCATAAATGTCATCGTAGCAATCTTCATCATTTATGTCTTCGGTTATGACTGCGACATTTGAGAATATTTTGCCACAACACGTTCTACAGATATTGGTACATGTGAGTCCAGCCTTCTTACAACCACATGCTGTCCCACAGGTTTTTTTTACAAGAGCACGAAATAATATTTACTAGGTATGAAGGGATAATTTCTCCGAAATCATCACAGGCTCCAATCCCACCTGAGTGCGCTTCCAGCCCAAGTTTTCTGGATTTAAAACGTTGCCGAGCCATGTCTGTATTTGGTGGTACGCTCGTAAGGAATGATGATCAGCGGCTGATTCGGTGGAAGGCAAAGCAGCAAGATTAGCTTTAATTTTCGTTCCTGCGCGAGCAAAAAGTTTGAAACGGAAATCGCTTAGGTGTGTCGTTACGTGTAATTCCGTACAAGGCAATGAAAATATTCTTTCCGATAGTGCATATAGTGTTTGCATCTGAGCACTCTGCTTTAAAAACCTCGAGCGATTGTAAAACGCTTTAAAAAGGAGAGAAGCCTACTTTTTCCATATCTAAAAACGGCCGAAATCGTATCACACCCTGTGAAGGCGTGAAGAAAAAGTATATCCTCTGAAAGAGTTTGGTGTTTTAAACCTGTTGATGAATACAAAATTGTATTTTCGGATCCTCGCTCCACTTTTTAAAATAGACGCTCTAGACATGATATTCAATACCTGACAATATAACCAGCAGATCAACGTCTTCTCCAAAGATGAAAATTGAGTCAAACCTGGACGACATGCCTAAAGCCGTTTGAACAATTTGTGTATCCGCATCCTCTACAGCCTGGGATACTAAGAAACCATGATTCGTTAAATAATTTTGCAGTATATCAACAAATCGTTTCTTTTTTCTTTAATTGGCCAACAATGCCTCCTGCTTCATACCTCTGAAGATTGTGGTCTACTCAAAAATAAATTCAGCTGACTGTTGAATTGTTGAATTTTCCAACATGATTGATGCATTAGAACACTATTCACATTTCCCAAAATTTCTTCATGCTCCCTAGACCACGTTCAATGCATCTCTCAATCAATGTACGGATACAACGTCACCTTCGTTTAAGGATTTTGCACAAACAAAACAAAAACTCATGGCGAAACTAAACAAACAAACAAAACTATTTCGAAAAAAAACGACGTTTGTCAAATTGACTTTCATTTACAAAAAATACCGCTAATGGAGTCACTGTTCGCAAGCGTGTCGCGTAATGAACATATCTCTCTCTATCTGCAGCGAAAGACAACTGGCCGTCAAGTAAAGCCCAACTGAATGTTGGTACATACTAGGGATATCAAAAACCGGACGGTTAGTCCGAAAACAGGTACTTTCAGAACGGTTAACCATTTTTTTTCGGTTTTTTCCTCCTCCCGGTTTTAACCCGGACGGTTGTTTGTCCATCCGGTTAAAACCGGGACAAAAATTCTTTCCAAATTTATACAATTTTTTATATTTTCTAGATTTTTCCGTATGCAATTCTATTACTTTTCCCCAATGAAAAATTTCGTTTCCAAGTTCCAGCCCTTAAACATATTTTCGAACACTCTCCTTAATGCTATTACTCGTAGAACCATCGCTTCGTCAAATTACTTCTCCTTGTAGCTTTGATTTAATTTTGCATACGATACGAACTATAGCAATACGAGTGTTTTTTACGATGTTTTTACTAGAATTCTAAGCAAATCAATGAAAAGATTCGGTTAACCGGAAAACCGGTACTTTGAGACCGGTTAAAACTGGACGGTCTGACCGGCTTTCCAAAAAAAAAACGGAAAAAACTTAAAATCGGGTTATGGGCCGGTTTTTGACATCCCTAGTACATACCCGTAGAATGTATTGCTATCTCAGATCGTCGACTTTCTCTTGGGCATATCTCGGTTGTGGATAATCGTATCGATTTAATTTTTTTTCTGGATTGTAGGGAATTAAATAAGCTACATGTGAACAATGATGAATTATTTAGTGAAAATTCACCGTTATCGACTTATTTGCAAAAAACTGATGAACAAAACGGATTTTTCCACTTTGACACGCTGTAGCATTTTATCTACTGCTTTGAGATGAACAGTCAGTATACAAAAGATTAAGGCAATTTTGTACCGAACAATTTAGTGTCTTTTTTTTTAAAGTCCAACCATCAGGAGCGGAGATATACACAAAAAACCCAAACGAGACAAAAACCCTGATAAGTACCGTTAGAAAATTTTCCAAGTGGTGCAAACTTAAATTTAAGCTTTAGGACTAAGCCCCTACCGATTTCTAAAATAATCACAGACAGTGCCTGGCATGCACTCTGATTTTACCAAACGCCTGGAGTATTAAGGACAATCGAGGCCTTAATACTCAAGGAGTCTATGAAAACCACACGTTGGCGGAACTTTTTTTTCTGAAAAGTTTCGTTTCGTAAGTATTTTTATACCCTATACTAGTACCCCAGGAAATTTGAACATAAATTTGGCCAAATCTCGGAAAAATTAGGGGAAAGCTGGATTTCTGCATGAGCCTTCCTTTCGAGGTCCTAAGCGAGACCACAAAGGTTCCGGTCTGTGCGAGTGCCTCTAGCGGTGCTACAAAAGGTCAAAGACCCTCAAACACAGTTTTCTTTTTAATATCTCAATAACGGTAATTTGTACTGAATAGTAGTGTATTGAAAATGTTTCAGAATAATATATCAACAGCTGATTTTGATTCGAGCATTCCTAACAGTGCCAGGAGGTCAAGCGGTATTTTTAACAAGGTTTCACGAAAATCTCTATAACGGTAACTCTGGCTAAAAGATGTTGCATTACTAATTCGCCGCAAATACGGTTCTAAAGAAAGTGACCAAATTTCTAATCAATATGTACACCCTTAAGGGTGCTACGGGGGTTCAAACCTTAGAAAAACGAGCACCCACGGAAGTTATGAGGGTGCAAACGTCAAAATTTACAATTTCTCGGGAATATCTCTATAAGAGTAATGTTTACTAAAAAGTGTTATGTGACGAATTTCTAGCTTCAACAACGTTTAAATTGATACCGCAAACTTCAGATCGATACGGTGTTTTAGCATTGTATTTATAGATCGAATGAAGAAACATATTCATTGCAGACCACTTTTTCGTGTCGTACGTGTCGATCTGCAATTTTCGGTATTAATTTAAGCATTGTTCAAGCTAGAAACTCTTCATATAACACTTTTTAGTGAATGTTACAGTTATAGAAATATTCCCGAAAAATGGTAAATTTTGACGTTTGGACCATCATAACTTCCTTGGGTACCCACCCATCGATGGAAATTTTAGGCATTTTGTTTGCAGCCACAGACGCTACATATTTGCCATAGACGACTTCACAGCATACACCCCCGTTACAGAGATATTCACGACAAACCCTGAAATTCTCGTTTGAACCTCCGCGGCATGCTTAAGGGTGTACATATTGATGACAAATTTGGCCACTTTCTATAGAACCGTATTTGCTACGAATTAGCCATAAAATATCGTTTAGCCAGAGCTACCGTTATGGAGATTTTCGCGAAACCTTGTTAAAAATACCGTTTGATCTCCTGGCACCGTAAGGAATGCTCGAATCAAAATCAACTTTTGAGATATTATTCTGGAAGCATAAAACATTTTCCATTCAGCACTTTTCAGTACAAATTACCGTTATCGATATATTCCAAAGAACCTGTTTTTGGGGGTCTTTGACCCTCAGTAGCAACGCTAGCGGCACTTGTACGGACAGGGACTTTTGGGGTTTCGTTTAGGATCTCGAAAGGAAGGAAATGAAATTTTCAAGGCTTAAGCAAAAAATCCAGCCTTCCACTAATTTTTCCCAAGTGAAATGTCAATTTGCCTGGGGTATAGTGTAGATGTTTACGAAAAACTTAGCCTACAAGAATTGTGGATAGAAAACAATTTATTAGGCCAGTCAATAAACCGAAATATGAGGCGTTAGGTCGCAAAAAATAGCTCGGCTCTTTTTGGGATATTGCTGGGATAGATACCAGTAGTGTACCATCAAGTTTGCAACTTCGAAAAACCTGTCCTAACCCCGTGACCCTAAAAAAACCTGAAAATGTTCGGACTTCTTTCATATTTTGGTTTGTAATTTTTAAAATGTGCTTCCAACAAGAAAGTCGTTCACTGCACTTTTAAAGCTAACAAAATCTTCTTTAATTTGGCTCTATATTCTGCTAAAAAAAGAGAAATTAGCCTCTGAATGGCTCAGTAGGAACCAGAATTGTGCAATGGAAGACAGGTTCAGGAGTTTGAAATGTAGTGATGCTAAATTTTTTAATCTATTTTCAAAAGTCTAATTGAGATTCTTCCGTCCACCTTTAAGTGTCTCCTGGACCAGCTTCGGTCCGCGGATCACCAGTTGAGATCCCATAAGATGGTAAGGACAGGGGTGTCCAAATTAATTTTTACGCCACATTGCCAAATTGTTGTCTTAAAAAAGTATTGCGGGTCAAACATTTTCATGAATGAGAAGACATTCATTCATGCCCGTTTGTAACAGAAAAAAGTGTCTTTGATTTGATTAGTTTCGAATTATTGATATATGTATTAAAATAATGTCATAGTCAATGATGGTTGGCCGCTATTGTTTTTCAGACGTTTTTGGCGGGAGTCGGGTGCCAGCTGTGGGTGAGGACGGAGGAAAGAGTTGCGAAATAGATAACGAAAGTTTTGGTTGGAGAATAAGATGAAGGATATCCTTTTCGAAATAAAATTTAGAGTGTTGGCATTAAAACCAGACGCTGCTTGTTGCCTATAAAAATGCCGATATTCCCTCCGGGCGCCCAGGTCGAGTGTGTCCTTTTGATAGAGGGATTCATTAGACCGGGACCGAATATAGAGAAAAGATCCCAATTGCATTCAATAATCTACCAAGTTTTGTTTTTAATATTTCAACAAATTTTTACAACAAAAAATTTAATAATCAATAAAATGTAAGTGAAAAGCCGTTGCTCCAATGGAGATCACACTCAGGAATTTCAAAGTGCAGTTGCAAATACTTTCGTTACTGCCCTAAGGTTCATGATCGAATTTTTCAACTTTAGCTATCCAGAGATTATTTTCAGACAGAAAACTTTCTCAAAGAAACTTAAAAATGTTGATTTAGTCAGAGAGGAATATTTCAGTTTTACCAGATTCTTTGGCGAACCATACTTCTCACGGATCATCTTCGGTCCGCGGACCACCGATTGTGCTTTAAATTACGCGCGATAAATGAAAATATTTCGAAGAATGTTGAATACAAATTTGAACACTATTTATTATCTGGTCAAATTACCTTCCTCCCTCCGAAGACTAAATGTACAATTACATATATACATAATCTCCAAAACGATTCCGTTTTCCAATAAGGACTCTTGCCGGCATTACCATATCTCATACCAGGCATATATTCTCCCCACCACTCTTATTAAAATAAAAAATAAAAAGACAAACCATTGAGCTCAAGTGTTACTTCAAATTTCGCCCATTAGTGCCATATGCGCGAGCAACGTTGAATTCGGGGTCATAAATTCGATTAGGACTTTATACAGAAGGCAAAACTTAAGCAATGTGTCAATGGGGGCGCGTCAGCAGGATAGCATGCTGCAAGGTCGTCCACCAAATGCTTATGATCCTATATATTTCTAGCCACTTCTTATACATATAGTAGGGAAATTTCCGTTTTTTTTTCGGCAAACAGTTTTCTGTTTTGTTTCATTCATTTTTCAATTCTGATTGAGGGATGATGTCGGTTTGAATGGAATATTTTTTTTCCCTCTCTCTCGGTCCTTTCCTTTTGTGATTTCAAATCGTTGTAGTCACGATGAAATGAAGTTGTGTGCTATATGGACATTTTCTGAAAAAAAAGGCGTTATCATCGCCAACCGGAAAAAATGTGAGATCTTAAGAAAGCTGCGGGATGTTAGATTTCAAGGTCAAGCCATTTGGTTAGAGGTTGAGACTGTTGTAGGACATATCCTACGCCAAAGTGCTTTATAATAAATGGTATAACATTTTATTCGAAATATTTTTTTTTTGTTCGATTACTCACTTTTCAGGGCGAGAAAGCAGAGTGGACTATTTTTTTGTTTAACAAAAATATGTGACACTGGGGATTGTATTGTTTTGAGAAATGACAATGAATGATTTTGCGAAATTCACCATAGTGACTTGACGAGGTCGAAGATATAAAAACTGTTTTGGTCTTTATTGGAGTAGTATATGGGAACCACTATTTTTGTTATTGAAAACTAAATAAGTTTTGAGGAAAAAATTCTGATTTTGTGTTTCAAATTAACTTTTTTGTTCCATGATTGCCAATCACGTGACAATCATATCTGTGGCAAAACTCACTATACTGATGACTTCATAATAAAATATCTATCTGGTTCTATCATGCTTCTATCATCTTTCAGTGTATATTAATAATAAAGCAAAACAAAAAAACAAAGTGCATTCCATTCGAAATTAGTTTTTCTCGTCTTCTATACAAATGACATTCATCCATGCACAAAATCTTACTCAGTCAAAATGAATGAATGATGAAACATGAAACATATCCTCGAAAGAGAGAGCAATATCTAGAAAAATAATTGACAAGAAAAATCTTCACATACACAATAGTTGCAATATCGAATAAAACAAATTAACTTTAACCAAAAAAAAATTAACAAAAACAAAAAAAAATATGGTTAAGAAAAAAAAATTTACTTAAATTATTATTATTTGTAACCAAAAATACGATTAGCATTATATAATTTCACATTGAAATTTTCAACTCGAATTTCACCATTTTTGTACACAATATAGGCGAAACCGTTTTTATTTGAATTTCAAAAAAATAACCGAAAATGTTAAAATTACATAAACTTAAAATACGAGTAGTATCTTAGCATCAGTTAATTCTTACAGCTTAATTAGATATGTATGCTTAAAATTTTCAAATATGCAATTGGCTTTTAGTTATCCAAAAAAATTAGAAATATAAAAAAAGTGGAATACGTACTCGAGAAGCATTTGCCGTAATGTGGCCTCGTCGTCGCCATGACCCCTTCTAGAACCACGTGACTGACGATCACGTTCGGCTACGGGTCGTGATCGGCGTGGTGCATAACCGAAGGAATGTCGATAACTTCGTCCATCTTCTATGTGACTACCATGTGCTCTGTCTAATATATTTTAAGAAAAATTGATTAGATTTAAGTTTTGTGTTAATTTTGTCTAGTTAATGTGTATTTTTGAAAATTTACTGGATAGATAGAATTGAATTGAAAAAAAGCAACATAAAAATGAACGTTGTACATAATGTACTTATCTGTGGCTGTGTTTTTTCAACTTAGAGTGCAGGTCCGTAAACCCACTCGCAAAAAAAAAAAATCATCGAGGGTACCATTCAGGGTTCATTTCAAATTTTCACCTAGGCGTTGCAGTTTATTTCAAAATAATATTCTTTTATGGCCCTGTTTACACTTTATGAACGCCAAATTTTATACACTTATTTATCATTATAAACATGTTTGCATTCGTGAACCATAATTTTTAAAATTAAGAATTTGGGAAGCGACTTTTCCGATACATATAGATTTACAAACAACAATTAGCATACAGTATGCATACAGCATGGAAATTATGCTTAAAAGAGTTTTAACTAGTCATTAAAAAAAATTACTAGAAGCGATTGAAATTGCATACATTTAGGCGAAAGTTTGAAAAGCTCATTAAAATTGAATGGATTGCTATTCGGGTTTGAAATGCTAACCTGAAACTGCATGTCTAAATTTAATGACCTGTTTTTACATTTTAAGATTGATCCACTCATTTTCAGTCATCAGTAAATTTCCATACAAGTCATTTTCCATACAAAATTGTCAGTCAATCAATTCACTGACAATCTGTCAACTTGTACGGAACTGGAAAGTGTGGATCCACCTTTATGCTAAACTATTCATTATTCTCGAGGCGCAAAGCCAACATTCAAAATTTAGAAGTTGCTATCGCAGAGCAAAGATACACTCTTTATCTGAAGTGCTGTTTTAATTTAATATAATATACAAATATTAAAGATTCTGGATGCATGATGGATTAATCGTTATAGACAACTGAAATGTTTCAATTTTAATTAATTTGGTTTTTTTTTTGTTCTCACGATGCGTTCGCACCAATGGCGCAACGTGGATGCAAACCTTACGAAACAGGATTTTTTTTGTAAATACTGCTGTAATGGTATAACTATATCTTCTCGTTGCTTTGCAGATGCGGCTTCCAAATGTCTCCATAGATGCATTAGCACCAAACTTCCAAACAGAATTATAAAATTAATTATAAGATTTTTGAGAAGGTGTTTTGAAACTAAGAAATGCTAATCATAAAGATTTATGATTTTTCCGTTTGCAAAATTGTATTCTGAAAATGACACACGAGGTAACGGTAACAGCAAAATTAATATTCAAGATACGATTGTCTCGATACACTTCCTTAGAAGTGTCATGTGAAGTCTTAACAGTTACGAATTCATCATGGACAACATTTAATATCGGTTTTAGTTACCGTTATACTCGTAAGAGATACTCAAGATTCATTCGTCCTTAATTGCGCGTCCTCAGAAGTTAACACATTAAAGTGGATTTTCGATTGTTGCGATCACTGAGAACAGAGCAGAACAGGAACAGCTTCAGATTCCGACAATGACTATTTCGTGCAGATTATGGTTATAGAAATAATTCCAGTATAAGCCTTTCCCCACACTTGTTTATCTATTTAAAACCAAGTGGCACATATCACATGCATCTACAGTAGAGCGTTGATTATTCGAACATTCGATTCACCATACCGGGGATCCGTTGTGAAATGAATCCAATAAAATAAAAAATCAATTGTCAGAAGGAAGCAACCTCACATCAGCATCACTTAATTGCTTCGAATTTTCTTTTTGTTAAGATTTAGTGTTTTGTTTTTGGGATTTTTTTCTAGAGAAACTCGATTAACCAAAGCTCATTCTCTTGCGAATTCAGTAGCGGAACCTAAAAAAATGAGCTTTCTCCACAGAAAATGGAAATTTCTCAAAAACCGCGAGTGAGAAATGTAATTCCAGACTATAAGAAAATGACCGTACGAGCAAACTTTACAACAACAAACAGCACGGATAATCGTACGTACAATATTGGGAGAATTCACATTGTAAGACAAAACCGGACGGGTAAACTTGCAAGACAAGAACCATCGTTCTTACAATCTGAATTGCACAATGCTTGTCAGCTGGCCACTACAAAAGCTCTCGCCGGTTGTTTGTTTGTGCTAATAAACGGACGGCGAGAGCTTTTGTAGTGGCCAGCAGACAAGCATTGTGCAATTCAGATTGTAAGAACGATGGTTCTTGTCTTGCAAGTTTACCCGTCCGGTTTTGTCTTACAATGTGAATTCTCCCATAGTTTTTAGTTCGTACGACGCGTTCCCACAATGCGAAAAGCACAATGCTTGTCTGCCGGTCACTATAAAAGCTTTCGCTGTATTGTTTGCCGTACTATAGTCTGTCAAGGTCGCCATAGCGATTAATTGAGCAATCAAAACTAATTTCTGTAGAGAAAGTACATTTTCTGAGGAGAAAGCTAATTTTCTCTAGCGAATTCGGTAGTGGAAACTAAAAAATTAGCTTTCTCCACAGAAATGAGCTTTGATTGTTCAATCGATTGAATAATGTATGCCGCTGTTAATGGCTCATTGGAGTGGTAACAATCTAAGGGCTCCATTACACAGTCATATTTCTATTATAATATCTATTATGAAATATAAATATTATCATATATATGACCGTGTAATGGCATTTCATAATAGATATTATCATATATCTAAACGTCAAAATAAAAATTCGTAACAATTCCGTGTTCTTCGCGTCTGGCGACCCAGGGACGTACCCAAAGAGACTTTTCTACCTGTTCTTCTTTCTTAGAATCAAATAGAGAGTAATAAGCGACCCGAAAAACGCACAATTCGCCATTATATGATGCATTTCCGCGACTAAAGGAATAGGCCAATCAAAGAAGACATTATAGAGAACATCGAAGGGGGTGACGATTTTTTTCTTCGGTATTTTGCTAGGAGTAGTTAGGAGGTACTAATTTTACTCGAAGCTGAGTGGTGCGCTAACGCGGGGAGGGGGGAGTTAAAGGTGCAATTTTTGTGTTTTGGGCTATATCTCCAAAACGGTGAGTCGCAGAGAAAAAAGTTGTGAATAAGCATTAAAGCTTTGTAAATGTCCTATTTATTTGTCCGTACTTGCTAACGGTTCTTCCAATATTGTTTATTAAAAGTCGAAAATTTTAAATTTTTTAAATTTTCTCTATTTGTATGTATGGGCAAATAAATAAGACATTTAGAAAGCTTTAATGTTTACTCACAGCTTTTTCTCTACGACTCACCGTTTTCGAGATATAGCCCAACACACAAAAAATAGCACTAAATTGCAAATTTAAACCCCCCTCCCCGCGTTAGCGCACCCCTCAGCTCCGAGTAAAATTAGTAGCCTTACCTCCTGACAACTCCTAACAAAACACTGAAGAAAAAAATCGTCCTCCTTCGATGTTCTCTACACCCGCTTTTTATGCGTTCATTGCTTGGCCTAGAAAACAAATTTTGTATTTGACACTTGAATAAACAATAGATATTATGATATAAATATGATGTAGTGTAATATGTAAAAATTTGATTTTCCATGATAGATATGATCATATCTATTATAATAGATATTATAATATAAATATGACTGTCTAATGGAGCCCTAAAAGATTATTCGAGCAAGTTTAGCAAAGCATTAGGCAAAGCATTTTTTTATTCATACGACCTTGTAGAGTCTGGCAATGACATTTGCTAACTCCACCTCGACTCGCCAGAGGCGCGCTGGAGTGTATGGAGATAGACGCCACATAACAGGATATTTAATTCTCGTACTTTCGGGCGACGAGTCCAGACACGTTTCAAAATCGTTTTGTAATGTCGAATAATAAAATCAGTCATTATTGTTAAACCGTGTCTTTTGATTGGTAATTGTGTTGGCAAAAGTGTAGAGATATTACTACGCCACGACGAGCGTTCCTTGTCATCTCTACAACCTATTGCGCTACGTATCACAAACATTGAGTGCCCTCTGATGGAGAGTAATGTAATCGCTACAGTTTTCTCAGCGTTATGTACTTAGCGGAGTGGACGTACATAAATACACTCAATGTGTGCGCTTATGAACACGCAAACTTTTGCAGAGATCTCGCAATTCTTTCGGAATTATTTTTGAAATTTACAGGGAGAAACACAGAGTATCTGGCCTACTGGGAGCATCGACGTTATATTCGAGAATTGTATGATGCAGCAACCACGAAAATACATCAAATTAATGTAGAATACAACAAAAGCAGCAGCATCAACTGTCCATTTTAAAATGAATGGATTTTTTGATTTTGTTGTCGTCGCTTGCTGTGTTTTATATCTTTAGGCGTTTATTTGCTTTTATGTGCCTATGTGCAATGAATTCAAATGCGGTTGAAATACCAGACTACAGCCAAGTAATATTAGACTTAAACCCGATAACTTTTCCGCGATTAGCAAAAATACGTAAAAACCGCACCCTAATAGAGTTATTCATTTAACCATTTTGGATGAAGTTTTGACAAGTTCTTTTGGCGCCATGGAACCTACAGTTTCATATTAACGAAAGTCCTCGAAAATAATTTCATTATGTCATGTGAAGCCTCGCAATTTATTGAGATATTTTGTTTATAGTACAGTACAGATCTGTCTAGCGCAGACGTGTCAAACTCGCGGCCCGCGGGCCGCCTGCGGCCCTCCTCACAGTTCTGTGCGGCCCGCGGCCATGTCGAAGCAGCACAATGTGTATCAACACAAAAATGGTAAAATTGGTGAGGTGATCAAATTCGTTGAACTCAAGTCTACAAAAATTACTAAAACTCGTCAGTGGCTTATGCAAGATTATTTAGGAATTTTTCTCAAATACAAACAATTTGCTGCTGGTTATTTGGTTTTATAAGACAGCTCATCTCTTTTGTACAGGACAATACTAAGTCTCTTCATGAAACTGTTCTGTCCCGAAATGCAGTTGATAAAAAATTGGTTGGCTTTACCGAACATGAATTGAGATTTATTTGGAAAAATGGCAAAGCATTAAAAACTACGGAAATCTTGGAATTGATGACAAAATCACCTGAATGTGAAATTCCAATTATGTAATTAACAAAAAGTGGTTACTTGAAGATCAATCATATTTTCACGTTTTCGCTTCTTGTCTTAAGTTTTTAATGTTCTTGAAGTACATTTTCGAAAAGTGGAAGTTCTCACGGATACTCCCGACGCGCTATAAAGATCCAGACTTTCAGCCATAGAAGTAATATTCTGTAATAAACTTTCGTAATACGTTTAAATAAAATAATTAAAATAATTTGAAATTTTACTCTTGCGGCTCACCCAAGCCTGAAGAGAGTCTTATTTGGCCCGGGCAAGGCTTTGAGTTTGACACCCCTGGTCTAGCGGTTAGTGCGCGCACCTTCGGTGCACAGGCCACAGGGTCATGAGTTCGAATCTCACCGTGGATCATGGTGTTTTTCGAACTCACGAGCTTGTGACGGACTATGATCTCACTCAGATGTTAAACGAGTATCCATTTATGGGGATAAATAACACTGCTGAGCATGATGCTGATCTCATTACCTCAACAAAAAGCAGATAAGATCTTGGAAATAGGATGTCACTAACACATCCTGCAGCTGGATTGTCGCGCCTGTTATTTATTTTTATTTATTTACAGTACAAATACTCTTAGACCTAAACATTTAAAAAAAGAGTATAAAGTTTCGACGCCATATTGTTGAATACACTGCCTAAAGGTATGTTTGTGTTCGTGGAGACAACTCATGGGATCATCGCTCAGCGATCGTAGTTTTGCATCAAATTTCGAGCCGTATTTAAATATTTTTTGAATTGTTGTACTTTCCTAGTATCGACTATGGACTAAAGGAACATGAAAATATAGAAAATATACCCATATAGTGCTCAAAACCGGTGGTTTCAGTTCGATCGCTGAGCGATGATCCCATGAGTCGTCTCTACGAACACAAACCTTAACGCAGTAAAAAAAAATACACTAATTTACAAACAGGTGAAATTTAAGTTTTTTTTATAAATATCTGGAAAGAGTGTAACTGGCAAAATGTCCCAAGGACAAAACATACTACATAAAACTAGACAAAAAGATAAAGATTGTTGTAGAATAAACGAGACCTAGGCTAATTTCGGGCGTCTGTAACGCAGGACCACCGAAGTGCTATAGGGGAACGAAGCTCTATAGGCCGTACAGGCAACTCAAAAACCAATAGAAAGAGCTTCTCAGTGAGCTAAGCAGCGGCACATGCTTGCTTTAGCTCAGTATCTGAGAATTTTGGCGGGGTTTTTGCCGCTCGCAAACCGTGTCCTACACATATTAAAGGGATATCATGTGCCTTGGGGTCTAAACAAACACAACGCAAAGAGGATAGACGAAATTGGAGGAATGAATACGGCGTCGGCGAGCTCAAGTGCCTTGCAGTGCTTCCCAAACGGGGTTCCGCGGAACCCTGGGGCTCCGCGAGACCAGCCCAGGGGTTCCGCGAAAAAATTGTGAAAACATGATGTTCTGAAAATTTCAATAACACTGTAAACACAAACAAATTCTGAAATTATTGCCATCAGTTTTCGCATTAACTGCATTTGGCAGTTTTAAGGAATTTGTGTATAAATACATGATAGACATAATAGTAGAAAAACTGTTGTACATAGTTTACTTGCTCGTTCTGTTAGAGAGTTTCATGGCATACCTTCAGGATGAAAGTTGGCGCTGCATTTAGATATACATATTTGGCAGACATTTTTGATTTTTTCACGTCGGTCAATTCAAGGTAGGGACGAAAATATTTTGACGTGTACTGATAAAATAAGTGCCCTTGTTAAACACACAGCAGTTTGATTGGATAAGAAATCTCCTTGTAGCATGCATTATTAAAAATTTCACCTTTCCGGAAGAAGAAGAATTAACGGGGTTCTATACAAAATCCACAAAGTCAAAATCCACAAGTCAAAATTAAAATCCATAAAGACAAAATCCATAAAGTCAAAATTCACAAAGTCAAAATCCATAAAGTCAAAATCCATAAATTTTTGTATGAAGGGCCACAATGCTTATTGCGTGGGCTCCGATTCAGTGATGTCAGTGCGGGTTTTGTTTGCTTTTTTACAAAAATAATCATGAAATGGTCCAAAACGTCAATTTCCAGTGGCGGAGCTTGAGAAAGTTCAGCGTTTTTTTTTAGTTAAAAACCAGAGGTGAGAGCGAGTGGTGATGGGGAGATTGGAATTTTCGTTTCCCGGAAGGTGATTCACTTGGAATATTAATTGTATACTTAAATACCACCAATTTAGCCAAACAAAAAACAAACGATTTAAAATATGTAGTCATTCCATGCAGAACATGGGAAACTAAATATTGAAAAAATTTTGAACTTTTCCAAGGAACCTTTTAAGAAAAAACCTAAAGTTTAGATCGATTTTCAGAAAAGTCGCATAACTAGATGAATACCCAACCCCGGAGCATATGCGCTTCTTTGTTGATTTTAACTTTGTGGATTTTTCGATTTTTTGGACTTTGTCTTTTTGGATTTTGTATTTTTGGATTTTGCATAGAACCCGAATTAACGTCGCTTTCCTCTGATCGAGGTTTAAGATTAAAATTTGCAGAATGTTCGCCTGAATAATTTGTGATATCCATCAAGGAAAAATACCAATATATATCTATATAAATATATCTATGTGAAATCGAATTTTGAACTATGCTCAATATAAAAACAAGAAAACGTGACAGCCTCAGGAACTTGGAGGAGGATATGCGAGTAGCTCTGTCATGTGTTCGGCCTAATATCACTGAAATATGTAAAAATCACCATTTACACGCTTCTCATCACATTGCTCCATATTTTTTTAAATAACAGCATACTTCAGCTAAATATTGATACTTTTTTTTAATAACACATTTTTTTCCTTGTATGATTATGATGAACGTTTTGTCGTGCGTCTTGTCTTAACGACCCATTTTTGGGGTTCCGCGAATGAATTCGACGATCTCAGAGGTTCCGCGTATTCAAAAAGTTTGGGAACCACTGCCTTAGATGCTCGAGGGCCCCGATGCTGATGGGCCCTGGCCGTCTGTACCCGCGAAACTATAAAAGAAAAATCCGACCGTGAGCCCCCATGGCTATGCAAATTTATATAAAAATTTGGGGGCTCCTTTAATGGCACACCCTATACCTGGGAAACGGGCCTGGGAACCACATTTTAATTTAAATTAAGGACATCACCAACATGACGACACAATTGGGTACTCATCCGTTATATATCCCTTGATGTCTCGACATGTGCGAAGTGGCACATAACCTCACTTCTTTTTTCCTTTGGGGCCACTCTAATTTTCACTTTTAATTTTTTTCTTTTCTTTTCGCACAGCCACTTTCTTTTCACTTTTGAGGGACAGGCACTTATTTTTATCGCTATCACTTTAACAACACGGCACTCACAATTCACAAAAAAAAAACGAAACTTTAATAAATTAACAAAACGAAAACCAAAAAAAAAAAATAATTGCGAACGAAACACGTGCGATGTGCCCGCCTTCACGATGGGTACCCGACTCCCCAAAGTTGGCCGTGTGCTCCGCTGATCACGCCATTTTCGGCGCAGCTGTCCCATTGATAATGTTTTCGACACATAGTATGTACATACATAGATGTCTACTTTTGAATTTCGCGGTATTTTCCTTTTGAAAATTTCATAAATTCATATGTATCGAAATCGGTTCGTTACACGTGGTCGAAATTTAGATACCCTACACTTTCTTTCGGGCTAATAGTTTCGCGGGAGTCTCTATGACTTATGTTCCGATTTCGTCTGTTTCTATACATAGTTCATGTTACTTGCTTTTTTGTTTGGTGCGGTTTCAATTTGAAAATGTTCCTTCTGTTTTTACGTAGTTTTTCCTAGAAAACTTAATGTACGGGTGGGAGTGGCGATGTATGATTCCATTTGTTTTATATTATGATTTGTGGCGTCTTTAGAAATACATTTTTGTCAGGTTTGGTTGGAATTGGTGCACAAATAAAAGAATTTTTCTTAGCAGATCCTAGTTTGGGGGGTCGGATTACCTCATGGGCCAATCCCGTTTATTTTTCCAAATGTTTAGTGGATTGAATGAAAACATATTCGTATGAAATTTGGTTCGGCCTCAATAAGGTTTGAGGATATGCGTATGACTTTCGACAATTTCGGGGTTCTTATTGCACATTCCGGAAGTTGTTTACTGCATGAAAACCGCGACTTTAGTTCAAATATACGTGAGTAATAAATATAAAAAAAAAAGTTAGCCTTCCATTTGGAGAAAAAAGTTGTATCCCTCTTCTAAATTTCAGGATTTTAAAAAAGCCAGTAAATTTTCAAAAATGCATATTACTTATTACATAATTAAGAAAACTATTCAAAATACTTACCATCGGATCTCAATCTAATTGGCGGCGAGGTCAGCTTGATCTTTGAAGACAAGGGCGGGGTGTCAAGCCGACCACCAAAAACATAATCGTAAGATCCGTCCTCACTCAAATTGGACACTGCATTACGCGCGACATTATAAAAGAATTTATCACATTTAATATTTAATACATAACAAAAGTTTCTAAGCACACTACAAAATTATCGTTAAATATTTTTTAGCACTAGCATAAAATAGTTTAATTGAATGTTTTTATATATTTTAATTGCACTTAATTGTGTATGTATATGTAAATGAAAATAAATACTCACTCTACAACAAAATCAACGATAAAGCCACACGAAAAAAATGAAACAAGAAGAACGTAGAAAACACAGTCTTGTGAAAATATGTATATTGAGCATCATAGTTGCGATTATCACATTTTTTTGTGAATAATCGAAAATGGAGATAATTTAATAAATTTAACACAAATTCATGATGTATGTGTAAGAGCCGCCATACACTATGCATTCGATCTGACGAGGATCGTCACGATCTGCCTCATTTGTATGGAAAATTGCAGTCGCATGGTTATGCAATTTACAGTTTTTGACATAAACTGTCGTTTATTTGACGATAGTTTGCGTAGTGTACGGTGGCTCAAAAGTATCGATTGTAAACGTTTTATGGAATGACATTTTAAATAAACAAAAACAAAATTCTGAAATGGGGTAATGTCGATTTCACCATCTCTCGGTGGGCGAAATTTACGAAATTTCAAAATTATCTTCGTAGCCAATTTAAAGTTTATCGAAACTATTGCAAATGATAAATACAAATATTTTAATTTAGAAGAAAAATTTAAACAATTTAGTATTTTGCAAAAGGACAAGCATAATTCTAAGGAGCGCGAATGTGTAGGAATAAACTCATGCAAAAAAATGTTTTATCCCACCTGGAAACACGGACAATGGTTGAAGAATTTGTGTTGAACGCAGCGGTGGTGGTAGTGGCGGTATTAGTTCGGTAGGCTCTTGCCCGTTAGAAATGGAAGATTGAGGTGAGATCATCGAAGCTTCACCATTAGTCGCCATAACATGCGAACGGCCGGCTATTTAAGATGTTTTAGTCCAGTTCAAATAGGTAAGCATTGAGGGGAAAAAATACATTTTTTATTTAATTTTATGATTGTTATGTATTAAAAAAAAAAAATACGTTCAATATAATGTAGTTGATAATATCAAGGACCTGCAAATTAGAGACTTTTTGGTGTGTATATAATTAATAAGTTTTTCACTTTGAAAATGGTTTTGATTACTTTTACAAATTCCCCAACAACCTACTCCCCCTTCTAATGTTCATACATTTCTATACATACAGTATTTTGTTAAATTTATCTGCCACTTTAAAACTCGTAAGAAACATATCTTTTATAAATTTTCGTAAACAATGCAATCTAAATCGCATTTTAACATTTTGGGATTGGGCATTTATATTTCACAAACTATTAAAAGTATGCCGTATATTCGAAAACTTTCAAATCGTTGCACCATTTTATCCAAAAACTCCTCTTTTATCCTATTGGCACATGTGTTTCCCTGAAAATTTATGGTAACTTTGCACAATTGCATACATATATATAGTCAATGCTCAAGCATCTCAACAATCCATTCTCGACGGGGGGATACGAGTATTTCCAAATTACCCAACGACTTATTCTATGAAATCATTGGCCCGGCATTCCTTCAGGAGCGCCTCGCGTGTACATTGCAGTTTTCGCTTAGTCAACTTTGCAGTAGTCACATTAACACTTCCTACGGCCGCATGTTTACTCATTCGGCCCCGCATAATATAGAGACCGCACACGAGCCATGTTCCATGTACGGGTAAGGATGGATGCGAAGAAGGACTTGAGCTTCAGTCTTAAATCCAGAACTCAGAACTGAGTTCGTCCATGAAAACTCGGGGAAAACTTAAAATTCAAGACACGATTTTCACTCAGCATGTCCTCTTGTTACCCCGAGGACAGTCGGACCCTTACAGACGTATGTTGCATACAAAACTATTGTAAGCGTGCAGAAGGACGAGAGGAGAAATACAAAAGAAAAATACGACATCGTCTATACTAAAATCGGGAATACTGGAATTGAGTTTAAGCTATCGTAAATATAGGCGCAAATAATCGTAGTTTGACGATAGCACGTTTTTCATTGCAGTTGTATACAAGTACAAGGATTTCAAATCGATTTTAATGCCCTCTATGTGAAATTGCCAGGGAATGGCGCACAGTCGTAAATTTTGCGGGCAATTATATCGTAAAGTGACCCCGTACGACCATATGTACATACAAAGTTCTGGCTTGTAATTGTCGGGGCCAGACGGTTGAATTCATAAGATGAAGAACATGTTTGCTTAGTTGCTGGTTCTGTTTTCTTATTCCGTGTTGTCGGCTAACGATGTTTCTGGCCGTTGACAAAAAATCAAATGCGATGTCGTAGGATTGTAGTTACGAAGTAAAGTACTAACTCTAGACGGCAATGCATTACAATAGGGAGAGAGAGAGACGGAGAAACTTCAGCAGACTGTCTAGAATCACAATCTTTGAAAATTGTTACTTCCTGTAACAATGCTCTCAACACACACATAGATACCATCTACAGGTATACCGTCAGGGGAGCACCTAGCCTTTACGGCCTTATCTCCCGGTCCTTTGCCGGTTTAGACCTTCGGTGTTTACTGACAAGGTCTTATTGTCAGATGGGGATTTTTCCATCCAGTGAATGCACTCACCTCCAGAAACCCAACCCCGGGGCTGCATCACCAGCTCGATGTCTCGGGTAACAACCTACAACCACCTCGAGTCCAACGCCTAGATGGGCAGGGGCCATGGTGTACCATCCCGGAGGTACACTATTCGCTAAAGACTTCCCCTTATCAGGTGTGATCCTCCTTCGGCCTCCTTATGGTTACGCCTCACGTTAATTTCAGATGTGCACATCCCAGGTTCGTTGGACCTGTGACTACCGTTCACATTTGAGTGGCCCCATGCGTTTACTAAGCAGCAATTTGACTTAGGCCGTGTGGTCATCAATCCACAAACAAGTTAGATATAGGCGCGTAGGCATTTTCCACCAAGGCCATTCTCCCTATTTAGCCCCTTCGTGGCTTGGGTTATGCGAAGCCGCCAGCTCTAAGGCTCTACACAATCGCATATAATGGACTCCTCCCCTACGAGGAAACACTGCGTCGTGTTCGACTTGTATGACTGCCTTTCTGAAGGAATAGGGAAAAAGGTCAGCCATGCCGTGAGCCACCCGTACATGACTCGGGAGTACGGGAGCATCATCGCCCGAATGGTCTTTATACAGATCCACGACATGGCGTATCAACTATACAAGGGGCCTCCCTGCGCTGCTCGGGTACGTGGTGTCACAACTCACCAAAAATCTGTGTCCCCTACATAGATATACTCTGCGTCACAAGGACACAGACTCCCCTGCGGGACCCAACACGCACAATCCATTTTCATCAGATCAATCAATCGGTCTCACGATAGCGCAACAGTCCGCCACCGCATGCAACGTACACACGTATAAAATGTCCCGCTAGCATCAACATCATGCGGCATCCCCACTCAGCAAGCCCGTACAGTATAAAAGGCGAGCCAGACAACGAGTCAGCAGCATTAAAAATTCTAGTCTTGGCATCGAAGCATCCAGAATTTGAACTGAGGAACAATACTCGAATTGCTGTCTAAGTCAGCATCGTACAAACCTGGGCCATTTGGATAGTTTGAATATATTTGAGTATTGGCATCGAGGCCACAACTGGAAGTCAGGAACAACAAGACTCGAATCGCCATCCACGTCAGCACCGAATGCTTACAAATACCATTCGAACAGCGTGTGTGCTAGGGTTACGGCGTGTGTTCCACAGAGGTCTGTTCTTGGCCCACTGCTTAATCGATCAGTACCCAGAGTGCAACCAGGCTTATGCTAATAAAGCGATCACATCTATGAGAATTTGATTGCATACGGTGGGGGTTGAACATGTAAAACCAAAAGCTGTCCTTAAAAGTAAGCACAGAAAAAGAAGCCATTTGAATATTACAGCAAAATTTAATATTATAATTTCTAAGCAAGCCATCAGATACTCAGGAGTGGTGATCAAATCGAAGCTAAAGAGCACCTAGCTATAAGGCGGCGACTTCGACCGAAACTACGACTTTATTGAAGATGTTTATGTTGTCGGTGGGATTTCAGAGTCCTCTGAATGCCACGATTACGTTCATCTGGCAAAGCTACATGGAGCACATCACCAATCGCTAAAAGAAACAGGATAGGTGATAGGATGACACCCTGTCTGACACCGCAACCCTCCGACACCTTACCTTTATGGAATACGCGACATTTTGCATCGACGTATGTTGCCCTAATTATAGCCACTATTTTCTCTGGAACACCCCTCTTGTGCAAGGACGCCCATAGGTACATTCTCGGTTCATACTGTCGAAATCCTCCTCAAAATCTACAAAGAGCATGTTCAACGGCATTGCTCAATGACAATCCGCAAGGTGTTGATCCACGCAAGATCCGGGTTGGTCCACGCAAGAAATCCCAGATCGAAACCCAGCCTGCTCTTCATCAATTTAACTTTCTAAGTGGAGCTTGATTTTCTCCATGATTATCCTAGTTATTATTTTGGCAACAGCAACAAGCACACAAATACCCCTCCAATTATTGCATTCTGTAAAACTGTCCTTTTTTGGAAGTTTGACAATCAAACCATCATTCCATTCAGTGGGAAAAGATTCTATATCCCACGCTTTACCAATAAGAGGGGCAACAACTCCGCTGTTAAGCCCGGAGTTGCTTGGTAAAGTTCGGCTGGAATGCCGTCGAGCCCTGCAGCCTTGCCACGTTTTAGTGCAATAATTGCGTCCTCAATTTCTTATTCGGTTAGGGGAGTTGATCGTATACCAATGTTTTTACGGGAGGCTAAATTATCAATATGAGGGGGTAGCTCGCCATCAGTTACTCGATTTAAAACTACAGCGAAGTGGTCTATTCATCGCCCCAACTGGTCATCGGTGTGGATAAGCAGCCTTCCATCACTATCTTTCACCGGGTTTTGATACGAGCTACGGCCACCTTTATACTCCTTGATGACATTGTAAACGGTAATTAAGTCATAGCAACAAGAGAGTTGATATAAACTCTTTTGTCACGGCGTACACTACGTCTGACTTCCCGAGCTTTCGAACGGTACAGGAGCTCACTGTTGTGATGATTCTCGTCTAAGCGCTTTCTGTTCGACAATCCGCTGCCATGTTGCGTCCGACATCCAAGGCTTTGGCCGGGGAGGCCGGATTTGGCTCAAGAACGGTATCTGCGCTCTCCAGGTACGAATTTTTTTTTGCATCCCAGTGAGCATTTAAGTCATCAACTGGGTGAGTAATAATCACAGCTGATTTCTGCGCAAGGTGATCGTTAAACTGTTTAGTTACAGCTGGATGTTTTAATTTGGCGGTGTCGAGCTTACGGTGCCGGTACGAAGAATCTCGCCGAGATTGCACGGAAGCAAGCCGTAAACGAACACTTGCAACCATCAGATGGTGGTCTGTTCCCATCCCTGCGTCAGGACCTCTCCTATTACAGAAGGCAACTTCTAAATCTGCTAGAAACGGCAAAATGGTCGATTTGATTCTCGGTTCGGTTTCGATTAACAGACTTTCAGGTGACCTTATGACAATTATTATGCTCAAAGATACGAGGGTAGTCTGATAAGTACCCAGCTTCCCGCTTGATGGTATCGCAAGGGTAATTTACTATCATGTAGTACATTCTTCTAGACGGCAACTGTCCAAATTTCAGCCGGATCAGACTCGTAGTTTTGCTTTGGCCGCGTGTGAAAGCTGGAGTGTCCGCCGATTTTAGAAAAATATCGGTCGGTGATTCGATTCTTCTTTTTGGAAGGGAAATCGCGCAGCGAAATCAAAGAGCGTTTGGATGCTGTGTACGGTGACTCTTTTCCTTCGATGGCGGTCGTCAAAAATTGGTTTAGCGAGTTTCAACGTGATCGCACGTCGGTTTTTGATGCGCCACGTCCAGGTGCCCCGAGAACGGTTACGACGCAGGATAACGTGACAAAAATCCACGATCTCGTATTGGCAGACCGCCGATTGAAGGTTCGAGAGATAGCTGAAACAGTAGGCATTTCAAAAGATCGCGTGGGTCATATCCTGCGTGAAATTTTGGGCACGAGAAAGCTGTCGGCGCGATTGGTGCCGCGTTTGCTCACTCCGGACAACAAGCGCAACCTCGAGACCACTTCAAAGCAGTTTTTGACGTTGTTTAAGCGCAATCCGAGGAGTTTCTGCGTCATTTCGTGACAGTCGATGAAACTTGGATACACTGGTACACACCAGAGACCAAGAAACAGTCGGAACAGTGGACTTCACCCGGCGAACGTGCTCCGAAGAAGGCGAAGACTGTCCCATCGGCCGGAAAGGTGATGGTGATCGTTTTCTGGGATTCACAAGGTGTGATCCACATCGATCGACTACCTGCAGAAGGGCAACACGGTCACAGGGCTGTACTATGCCGAATTATTGGGATTCGACGCCGAATTGAAGAAAACACGGCCCCACTTGGCAAAGAAAAAAATGCTCTTCCACCATGATAACGTACCGGCTCACACCTCCGCCCGCCAACGCCAAACTGGTCGAATTGGGCTACGAACTGCTGCCCCATCCACCGTATTCCCCAGATTTGGCCCCCTGCGACTTCTTTTTGTTTCCAAACTTTAAAAAGTCACGGGCAGAAATTATAGTCGAATGAGGAGGTCATTGCCGCCACAGAGGCTCACTTTGCAGGCCTAAAAAAAAGGATTATTTAGACGAGTTAAAGAAGTTGGAGTATCGTTTGATCGAGTGTATCGAGCTAAAAGGAGACTACAGTGCGTACTCGATAGTCCGAAGCCTCGAAACCTCGAATTCCCAGTAATCCGGATCACCTCAAAGATTGCATTGTACACTCTGTAGTCCGAATTTCAAGAGCTTCTCTAGTTCGAATCTCTATTTTTTCTCAGATTAACAGCAATATTATCGTCCGAAGTAAAAACAACTTTTTTCTTTGCTCTTAGAAACAAGAATAAGTAGAATAACAGAGTGAAATTCTTCGAACATAGAAAATTGATTCTCCGAAAAAAATGCTTAAAATCGTCAATTTCCTCGAAGTTCAGAGCAAATAAAAGGCTTCCACTATTTCGAACTCCTCTGTAGTCCGGATTGACCCCGGTTTTTATTAGTCCGGATTATCGAGTACGCACTGTATATTGAAAAATAAATCGCCACTTTTCCAAAATTTTTGTTTTTCTTTTGTAGGCTAGGTACTTATCAGACCACCCTCGCAGTTCCACCAATGACGAGGCGGTTGAAGTTACAGAACTCTACAAACCTCTCACCGTTATCGTTCTGGTTACGCAGTCCGTGTCTCCCCATCGCGTGCCTTAGTCCATCGGCACCAACCTTTAAATTAAATCTCCCATTACCACTACAATGTCGCCCTTAGGTGTTTTACACTGGATGGTGTGGAGTTGTTCGTAAAAAGAGTCCTTAGCTTCGGTGCTATCAGGTTCAGTTGTAGCGTAACATTGAATTATTGTAACGTTTCTCATTTTAGTACAGAACCTGGCGGTTATAATTCTATCAGAAACTGGTTCCCAACTAATCAGACTGCTACGAACTGCTCTGGTTAAAAGGAGCCCAACGCCTGATTCCCGAGAGCTACCAGAAGCTTTTCCGGAATACAATAACACCGTGCTACGAGTAGGAGAAAAATATGCCCCACTATTCAACCATCTAATTTCGCTCAGCATGAAGATGTTGAGTTTGTATCATCTATTAAAGAAATCGAACGAAATCCGTTTTGTGGGCCCTCTGAACCATTGTCCAAGAGAGTTCACACGTTCCAGAATCCAATCTTTGTCTTTGTGCGATACGATAGCCATAAATCGAAACCGGTAAGTCAGTCCTAGTCCGAGGTCTAGTAGACGTTTCGTTAGCATAATTAGATTTTAGCTGCGCAAGTTGATGGCATACACATCCCATATTCTTGTAGTCGCCTTATACGACAAGCCAGAAACACTGAGGTTTATTCTGTCCCCACACCACAGGGGTTTTACTCGGATTATGCGGGAAAGTAACGCCCCGTGGAGGACATAGGAATTGGGTTGAGCCGTTCAACCTATGAACCCCCTCGTGCATAGCTAAGGGGCTCTAGGTTCCCCAATAATGCTAAAAAATAAGCCCCGTTCAAAGTAGAGGCGCATTAAGAATACGCTCTGCATACTGAATAACCTCTCATGAACCTATCTACGTGGCGTGGCATCGTCGCTAGAATGATTACAATTGATATGCTGGTTGTTGAGGCTAGGGTCAAGGAGTCTAAAACTCATTTTGCAAAGAAAAAAGAAAAAAGGCGCGAGGTGTCATATCAAAGGGGGCATCGAGAACATTACACATCCAAAGTTTGTTCCCTGTTTTAAGGACCCACAACGTGGGTAGGTTTACAGAGAGGCCAAAATTAGCCAGTAGCGACTTTGTGAAAAATATTAAGCTTGTTTTTTGTAGTCTCAATATTATTGAGATGCAGTTAGTGAGTTAATCTGCAGCATTCACAAAGATTTAAGAGGAAATCTGCAAACGGGGAAGTGGTTCCACGGGGAAAGGAGCTCAGGGGATCTGGTTTAGTCGGTAAAAATCCTACATAACAGCATGCCGAGAAGTGGGATACAGTAGCTTTTTGAAGATTTCCCCAAGAAGTAACTGAGAAAAATAGCTGGGGGAAAAGCTAGCTGAAATGACAGTTGGTTCGGCGTGGCACAAAATGGAGGCATCTGATGAGATGACTCCATGTAGTGGGTGATTGAGAAGGAGGCGAATGTATATTATAAAATCAGAGAACATTGGTGCTACGAGCTACGACTACGTGGACTTTCGCGTACAAAATACCCAAGATTTCTCCTAAATGAAATGTAAAAATATACAAAAACACATTTCATTTGTTTATTTAAACACTTCGGAGTGCGGTTGCCCCCATTTGTTTATCTTTAAAAGAAGTACGTATCCTAATGATGTATTTGCACTATGTGACTATGGTTGTTTGCCAAAATGATTTTCCAAAGAGTCTGTACCCCCTCAAATGACATTGCTCGCTCGTATGTTTGTCGTGAACATCAGGCAAACACACATATCCTGTCTTTGGAGCCGATAACGAAGCAAACTGGATCCACAACAACATTATCGTACCAGATAAGAACAATCTGTTTTCCAAGCGTTTCGTGCAAAATATGTATAGAGTACACAACGGCAAATCGATTCCCATTTCGGCAACTATGCACGCCATCTTACAGATTCCAAGATGTTTGCATTGTTTTCCGGTTAAGTCCACAGCAGATGGGTTTTCAGTGTATATCATCCGGAAAATTGCCAGACCACATGGCATACATACGTATATATTTTTGGCAGGATAGAAAGCAGAGACGAAAGACTTTATATCCTAGTCAAGCGTCTCTATCAAAAGTGTCTCTACTTCGACTCAGTAAGACATCAATCGATGCCCTTAGCAGTCAGGTTGTATAGGGACGACGACGACTTGAATTTTATCCTCTATCGTACGGTGTGTGTTTTTTTTTAGTCTTTGAAAAAATTGTGAATTTTATTCGGCAAGGTTTGGACGAAACGATTAAAGTTTCAAGGTTTTACAAGGAATCATTCCGTCATCAAGTTTTAGGGTTTGTCGTCAATTTTATTAGTAAAAAATGAGAGGAATTCAAAGTCTCCTTAAATCGACAATGGTTCAATGAGTTAGAAATATTCGGTCGACAAGCGAATCTCAATTTTACGTTACTTCTCTTCCGACAGACCAATCAGTCGTTGGATATTCCTGAAGTATTGGATCACGTTTTTCAATTAATATGCATTGCATTATTCTAACCAAAAAAAAAACATGTTTCTCATCCTACAACGAGCAATCCAGTCATTTTATTAAGGATGCACTATTCGTAATTCCTCGCACCAGTTGCGTTCGCATACTCGTAAATATCAAATGGTACTCCTATTTCACCCATTTTTACAGCCCAACATCATCTGAATTTCAAAAGAGTACGCTTCAAACCATCGCACCGCCAACACATACGGTGAAAATTCATTTTAAATATTTACCAAAATGTTTATTTGCTATGTAAATATACGCCTCAGCTTACTTACGGTTTTAAAGTTGCCGAAGCTTCTCGAGATTATACCGTCCTGGTTATACGACCGATCTTTGTCTATGTTTCACTTGAGCCGCATCGCATCGTACTCGTCCTGTTCCGGCGAAAAAGTTTACCCTACACACATACATCCGCACAACATATTTTCTGGGCTCCCTTAGTTTTGGCCCTCCATTAACCCTTCTACGTCCGACCTAAATTCGTTTTTCACTCATGATGCCTATGCCCTACATCTAGAACCATATACGACGTACGATTTGCCTGGATTTTTGTACGTTTATTTCATGGTTCGTTCGTCATGCCGTGTATTTACGAACTTAATAGTACATATTTGTGTCCCTGTTTATCTCTGATACCACATACTATCGATATTTGTTGACGCCTTCGTTCTATCCTGCGCCCCATATACCGATTCAACTGCCGCCACCGCAATTCAGGTTTAGATCTCAGCATACCTCAGCATATAGTAACAAACTCCCACAATGTGGTTGCGGAATATTTGGACAGCTCACGAAAGGGCATAAACCCAAAAATCGTATAAGGATCTGTTGTGTACGTATGAAAATGTCGAGTGTCGACATACGTGATAGCTGCGGTGAAGTGGTGAGGCGACCATTGTATCGGGTGTGTACTGGATGGAGTTGGAGGTCGGGGATTTTATAAATGCCCGTACAAGTGGAAAAAATAAATAAACAAAAGGATTCGGGTAGATAGATATAGTCTCGAAATATTGCAGGACAATGAATTGTGAGTCTGTGAGAAATAGCTTCCGGAAAGAAGTTACAGACAGTAAAAATTTTAATAGTTGCACGGAACTTTTGAAAGGACGGTTAAGCGTTGGTGTTTTTTTTTTGTATTTTTTATATTGTCTACCGAGGAATCGTTGTAAAATAAAATGAAATGGTTGTTTGGGATACGTGCAGAGCTATATTGTTGTAAGGATTTTATTTTGTGTAAATCAATTTTACGATTATCCGAATAATGCATGTAAAAGGATATCAATTCGGTATGATTTCGTTTTATCAAAAGATGTATTTACGCTAGCGAATTTCGTCGACTCCTGAAGTATTTTTTAATCACTGAAACGAGTATCGGACAAAAAACAGAATTTTTAAGCATTGAGGGCTGCAGTTTTCCGAATGAAAATATGAATGGTCTAATTCCTCAGAATGCTTCCAGGGTGTAGGGTGGAAGTGGTACCAAAACACCAGTAACTAGAATTGACGTCATAAATCGTCAAAATAGTCCAAAATAAAGTTCACTTCATGCATCACGAGTCGACGTGCTGCATCTATGTATAGGACGCATTCAAAGAGAAACACATGATGGCGAACTAAGGGAAATGCCAATCTTCAGTCCTTACACCTGAAACACCTTATGGTCAGCTGAGGGAAATGCCATTAATCAGTAGAGACTAAAATGTAGCCGTCTCTTTCTATTTTCATTATTGGACATAATTGCTGGGATTGGAGAAAAACATGGGTTCTGTTCACCTCGAAAATCCCAGCCAGCATTTAACACATTTGTTATCTTTAATTCATGCACCACGCGTAAGCACATATACCTTATTAATTCATCACGTTTTCATACAAGCAGTATATGACGATGTCCCCCTATTTCATGTATATACGCATTTGCGCCTTATAACGGATAAACATTATAAAATCGTTATTCGTAAACATTATGTAATAGTTAAGTATTATATATATTCAATGCATCAATGAATAATTTAAAAAAAAAACACGTGCGACGGTGAGTCTCGAACTCATAACCCTATGCACTGAAGGTGCGCGCCCTAACCACTACTCCAGCCAGACTATACGAATGATCATGTTTTATTCGTGATTCTAATCACCCCAGCAACAAAAATCACACTTGAGGAAAAAACCATTATATTCCCTATATGCATGATCCGTCGACATTCCTTCAGCTGACCATCATGTATCTAACTTTCAATGCGTCCTATCGATACATAATGCCGATTCGTGATTCATGAAGTAACGCTATGTTCATGGTACATGACGCCGATGCTGGCTGGGATGATTCGTACACTTGTCGCATTCTTCTTACTATATAAGCCAAACGCAAGTTTGATTCCTTTCGTATTTATGTTGCAGGCGTGAGTGTGCCAATACAAGAGCCACACGCGCTCTGACAAGTTGGCCATCACATCACACTTTTGCAATCAACAAAAATTTAACATGAAAACGTGATAAATGACAAAGGTATCTCAGCTGACGTGTGATGCACGATAGGTCACACATATGTGTTTTTGCTGGCTGGGATGTTCAGGAAAAGTTAGAGGGTCTCCAATGTAAACGAATGCAATTTGCCATTCCGTCCTAAAAGCAATCTACGCCACTGGTTAACTGAAAAGTGAAATCGTTTGAACACATCGGGCGAGTGCTTGGTCATGCTGAAATAGATTTTTTACGCTGATTTATTGGTATGTATTCATCACTTTGCACTAGACGGCCTCGGCTAAACAGAACGCTTTGGGTATATTCCGATCTGACCAAAAACAACAAAGTTTTAAAAGTTACCCCGCCAAAGAAAAATTCATCTGCCGCAAAAAGGATACATATCACTCCAATCCGCCGCTCATATGTAATTTTGTTTTAGGTGTAAATGCTGGAGAAGTTTAAATGTACAGGACTACTTCCTAAAGTAATTTGGTGGGAGCCGTCAAAGTGGCACTGAGTAAAATGTTAATGCTCCCACCAAATTACTCTAAGAAGTAGTCCTGTACATTTAAACTTCTCCAGCATTTACACCTAAAACAAAATTACATATGAGCGGCGGATTGGAGTGATATGTATTCTTTTTGCGGCAGATGAATTTTTCTTTGGCGGGGTAACTTTTACAACTTTGTTGTTTTTGGTCAGATATCATATATTTTTGCATACTTAAATAGCCACATTAGGTGGCTATTTAAGTATGCATTATTTTTGTTCTGGGATCCTGATGTCCCAGTGTCCCATTTTCCTAATGTCCTTCTGTCCCAATGTCCGCATGTGCAAATATCACAGTGTCCCAATGGCCTAATGTCCGAATGTCCCACTAATCTAGTGTTCTAATGTCCCAGTATCGCAATATCCCAATGTCCCAGTCTTCCTGTGTCCCAGTCTCCCACCTAATGTCCTAATATCCCGATGTTCCAGTGGTCAGTGGCCCAATGTCGCAGTATACCAGGTGTCCCAAGGTTCCAATAGCCAAATATCCGAATGTACCACTGTCCCAATGCCCCCATGTCCCAATTTCCCCAGTGTACCTAATTTCCCAGTATCCAAATGTCCCAGCGTCACAATGTCCTAATGTCTCAATGTCCCAATGTCTCCATAGCCTAATGTCCCAATTTCCCAACGTCCCAATATTCCAATATCCCATTGTTCCAATGTCCTAATTTCGCAGTGCCCCAATGTCCAAATGACCCAAAATCCCGATGTCCCAATAACCCGATATCTCAGTGGCCCAATGTCCCTATGTACCAGTGTCCCAATGTGCGATTGTCCCATTGTCCCAAGGTCCAATGTCCTAGTATCCCAATGCCACAACGTCGCAGTCTCCCAGTTTCCTAATGTCCCAATATCCAAATGTTCCCATGTCTCAATATCCCCATGTTCCAATGTCCTAATATACTGATATCCCAATATCCCGATGTCCCAGTAGCCCAATGTCCCCACGTCCCAGTTTCCTCAGTGTGCCTAATATTCTAATGTCCAAATGCAAAAATGTCTCATTGTCCAATTTCTCAATGTTCCAATGTCCTAATATCGCAATTTGTTTCAATATCCCGGTGTCCCAATATCCCGATGTGTCTGTAGCCCAATGTCCCTATGTGCCTGTGTCCCAATGTCCGATTGTCCTATTATCCCCAGGTGATAATGTCCCAATGTCCTAATATCCCAGTGCCCCCATGTCCCTGTATCTCAGTGCCCTAATGTCCCAGTATCCCAATGTTTCAATATCCCAATGTGCCAACATCCCAATGTCCCAATGTTGTAATATCCCGGTGTCCCAATATCCCGATGTCCCAGTGGCCCAATGTTCCGAAGTCCCAGTTTCCCCAGTGCACCTAATGTCCCAATGTTCTAATGTATTAATGTCCTAATATCCCAATGTCCTAATGACCCAAGGCCCACATGTCCTTATATGCCAGTGTCCCAATGTCCCAATGTCACAACTTCCCGATGTCGCAGTGGCCCATTGCCCCTTTGTACCAGTGTCCCAATGTCCGATTGTCCTATTGTCCCAAAGTCATAATGTCCCAATGTGCTAATATCCCAGTGCCCCCATGTCCCAGTCTCCCAGTGTCCTAATTTCCCAATATCCCAATGTTGCAATGTCACAATGTTCCAATATCCCAATGTTCCAATGTCCCAATGTCCTAATATCCCGATGTCCCAATATCTTGATGTTCCAGTGGCCCAATGTCCCCATGTCGCAGTTTCCCCAGTGTACCTAATGTCCCAATATCCGAAAGTCCTAATGTGCTAATGTCCCAATGTCCTAATATCTCAGTGCCCCAATGTCCCAATATCATGATGTCCCAATGTCACAATATCCCGATGTCTCAGTGGCCCAATGTTCCTATGTACCAGTTTTCCAATGTCCGATTGTCCTATTGTCCCAAGGTCTTCATAATGTCCCAATATCCTAATATGCCAGTGCCCCAATGTCCCATTTTCCCATAGTCCTAATGTCCCAATATCCCAATATCCCGATGTGCCCACGTCCCAGTTTCCCCAGTGTGCCTAATGCCCCAATGTCTTAATTTCCTAATGTCCCAAGACCCTAATGTCCCAATTTCCTAATATCCCACTGCCCTAAGATCCGAGTCTTCCAAAATCCTAATGTCCCAATGTCCCCGTGTCCCAATGTCGCAGTGTGTTTTAAAAAATTGTCAATGCGATGAGCCGAAAGACGCAATTGTTGGAAATCTTTTGTTAACTTTACCTATTAATTTACCGTTATTCCATCCACTTATCTAAATGGAAGACACTGATTCTTTAGAAGGACCACCATAGGATCATTCATTCCAAATTTCATAAAAATCCCATCACGGGGAGAGACAGTAGAAGCAAGTCTTTCTGCAACTGTAGACTCCAGTCTGAAATTGGGTTACTCGCTTAAGTCTGTGAGGGTGAAAATTTCACCGTTTATTGCATATATCTTTCCCGTTATTGTGCCGATCGAAGATTTTTTTAGAAAAGGCACTAGAACAGGATATGTGGAATATTTTGGTAAAAAAATTTTTTTGGGGGATGTTGCCTGGAAGGCTGTAGCCCTGTCAAACAAAAAAGCAAGTTGTCTCCGGTAATCATAGACTTGTTCGCTATCGTTTTTTATCCTTTGGCGGGCGAGACGCTCTCGCGTCTCTTGATAAAGAATGCATTGACACAGCTAGGGATGTTGTAGTTCGTCTGAAATTATGTAAAATTTCTACTTATTATTATCAATTTACCTTAGGATCCAGGCCAGCCATTTCGTTGTACCCGTGTATCAGAATAGTCCACTTTCGCGCAGCAAGAAACAAAAATCCCAACAGCTATATAAATGAAGATCTAGTAATAGTAGATCCCCCTCCTGCTTATATTAGCCGCTTCTGTTAGGACTTTTGAACACTTTCAGCAATGCCACGATGACGATGTTCAACTCTGATTCACGAAACCACTTAACAAACACTTAATATGCTGAAAACTAGAAAAATGCCGACATATTTTCGGTGAATTTCCGTTCGGAATGTCATCAAATCTGAAAAAAAAAACGAAAGAAACAAATTAGGGGTTAGTTGTGATTATATCGTTTAAAATCATATTTTATATAGTTATTACGTAAGTTTAGACAATTTTAACAATCCTTAGTATTAAAATAGTCGACAAAATGACAACGAAACGATCAATCCAGTGGCTAACCCTAAGATTATTATAAAAGTAAACGTTTTCTATCCGTGCAAATGAGCCTGCTAATTCCTCCTCCTTAATATGACAAAAAAAAACGGAATTTAAACTAACTCCGCTTCCTTCGCATTGTGACAACTACCCTCTACATCAATTACCGTCGAAAAGGATGACAAAATCACGAACACATCTCTGCAAAATATCTTTTACGCGACAGTGTAAATTTGCCAAAGACATTTTGCATGAGAAAAATTACACAAATTCTCATCATTTTGTGCGACCATCACCAGGCAGACACACCCAAGACTGTCCTTTACACTTAATACAGCCGCCACATAAAACATGACATTGCCACCATCCCGATCCCATTGAGCCAAGGTTAGTATTTCATGATGGCCTAGGTCCGGATTTCATTAGCCGCCGGAATATGTCTCCATAGTGGTAACTGGTGTATACATTAAAAACTCTCTGTGGCAACAAAGTTTCCATAAATTCGACACAACATAATCATATACACAGGTACAGAGTGTATGTACATCCATATTTTTGTTCAGCGGATAATGTATAGTACTCATATAATAATAACGGCTCTGCCGCACCCGCTTCGTCTTCGGAAGACATCCTGAATCAGTCATATTGCTCTGCACATAAGATCTCTACAGTCGTTAGTACCATCGTCGTTGCCGTTGTCATCGTGCAGACAACCATTATGGGAATGGGCCACGCGCGTTTTTCAAACATTCATGAAAGGCTCCTTGGAGGCCTGAACTTTATGCTTCTCATTCATACGAAATGACTTATGTACGACGGGATTTGTGTTATGCGACTTGCCATGCCATTCATCCGTATGGCCATTCGTTTTTGCAAAAAAAAAAACCTGGGCCTCGTGCTTGACATCAAGCCTTACAAATGATCATAGCAGGCATCATAGTGGTAGGGAGCTTGTCGCCCGGTCACGTTGGTATTCTGTCGTCTATAAAGAGCCAGCGCATCCCTACATGGATGTACAATGTACCTAAAGTTGTACTGCTCTTCCGTACTAAAAACCGCATAATTTTAAACTATGACGGCAGATAACTTCTGCAATGCTCACCATTCATTGTAGAAATATATATGTGTATGTTTTAGCATATCTGATTACTATTTGGCATTTTACCGTGTCGTTGCTGTAGGGATGGGAAAAGAGAATGTCGATAATAAACCTGGTCTATAAACTGAAACGCGCGAGCTTCTCGCCCACCAAAGAAAAATGGACGAGATGTGAGCATTAAGAGACGCAGGAGCCCACCAAAGAAATGAAACGAGACGCGAACAAGTAAGATTACCTGACGAAACATGTTTTGCCGATTGACAGGGTACAACCTTCTACACAACTCCGAAAAAAATTGGGCTTGTTCTGCAATCCGTTCTCATAAGGAGAACTTTTGTGTTTCCGATATTGGCCGCTATATGGTGGTTGGTAAGTAAAATTTAGACCGGTATAACATTGAGACAGATCAAACTGTGCGGTCTAGTGTAAACGCTTTCGCTATTATTTTGCAATTTCACTTGTCATTTGAACTTTTATCATATCATACTAGTGTATAATCGGTCATAGACCTATTGCTCTACGTGCTCGTGTCGGAGGTAATTATGTTCTCTTCCGTTTTCCCCTAAAATTTGTGAAATTTTGGTTCTTATTAGACTGAAAAAAACTGGCGCAAACATTATTGCAGTCTTCAAAGTGTGTGTGTTGTGCTCCATATACATAACTGTGTAACAGTTCAATTGAACAAACTTCAATCAATCAAATGTCTAATTGAAAGCAAATCGGTTAAACATTGAACCGAACCGTTTTTTACATACACAAACCACACATCTAATATTCAAAACGGAAGTCACATTTACTACTTAATACAGTGTGTGCAAAAATAATAGCCGAACTTAAAACTGATTTACTTGTGCCTCGGTAAATTACTCTTGTGATTTTTTTGGAGTATACTTTTACATTATAATGAATACTTGTTAGGCCGTGTTTTGCATCGATAAGACGGAAAAGAGTCAGTTTGTCACTTGCGCGGGAAAATGCGTAGACATTTCATTGCAAATGTGTCAACGTCTCTGATTTAGTCGGCGAATTGGTACACAGTACTAGTGGTCTGTTTTGGTTCTGCATTGAATGCAGAAATGCTGCTAATGATTCGAGGCTACTTACGGAATTATTTTTCAAAAGTTGACAAAACATGATATTCCGGGCAGAGTCGCATCATCATTTAAAATCACCTTGCCCAGCGACCTAACGACGCTCTGTGAAATTTCTTTTTGGCCTTCTGGGGTTCTATTAAAGGATTTTGTTAAAAAGAATTTTCTCCATCGACGACAGACCCGATCTTCAAAATAACAAAATCATCTAACCTAACCTTGTACTACCAAAATGTGCGCGGCTTAAGGACCAAGCTTCATTTCTTAAATATTTCTGCTTTAGCATCTTTTCATAATAATATCTGTTTTTCTGAAACTTGGTTGTGCTCGTCAATTAATACTGGTGAAGTCCTTGAAGGCTATACCGTCTTTAGATGTGACCGAAACTTTAACCTTTTATGGAAAACTTCAGGTGGTGGGACTCTTATCGCCATTAAAAGTAATATTGAATGCTCGTTAGTTTCTGTTACATAAAATTACTTATTTGATTGCGTTACTATTTTAAATAAGAACTTCTCTAATTGCTCGCTTTTAATTTCTTGCGTTTACGTTCCCTGCAATGCCGCGGTGCCTGTATATGAAAGCCTTTTCGAATATCTTTCTAATCTCAATTGTGTATCTCATCCAAATTCTGCGATAATTATATGTGGTGACTTCAATTTGCCTCTAATTTCTTGGCCTGACTCTCCTGGCCTTCCTCTTTCTTCTTTCTCGCCGTCCTTATTTTCATCTTTGTCATCGTTCATGAATTATTGCAACCTTGCTCAATTTAATTTAACTCCCAATTTTATGAATCGTAGGCTAGATTTGATTTTGAGTAATTTTTCTACACCTGAACTATCGTCCTGTTTGGCAAGTAGTCCTATAGTTCCTTGTGATTCGTTTCATCCAGCTCTTGAACAGGTAATAAATCTTGAACTCAATGAGGCTCCTTTGGCAATAAAGGCGTCCTGTTTCAATTTTCACAAGGCGAATTTTGACGCTATTAACTTAAAACTTAACGAGGTTGACTGGTCTTCTATTCTTACACACACCAACTGTGAGACGGCAGTCGAAATATTGTACGAAATCCTTTTCAATATTATTGATGAATATGTGCCTAAATATGCTACCAGTCGTCGTAAAGGACCTATTTGGTTTAATAATACTATCTACAAAGCGATTTCGAGAAAGAATCGCGCTTACAAACGTTATCAACGTTGCACGTTTCTGTTCCTCTGGCCATTATTTTTAATAAAAGCATATCGGAGTGTATCTTCCCTGCCAAGTGGAAACGTTCTTACGTTGTGCCTATTCCTAAGAAAGGGGATTCAAAGATAGCTTCCAGCTACCGCCCCATTTCTTTAATCTCATCTTGTTCTAAAATACTTGAACGAATTGTTTTTAACTACATAGAGGACAATTTTGGCCACCTCATTAGTCCTTGTCAACAAGGCTTTCGTAAAATGAAGTCAACTGTTACGAATCTAGCAGAATTTGTCAACTTTGTTGCAAAGTCTCTAAATTACCATCGGGACGTTCACACGATATACACTGACTTTTCAAAAGCCTTTGACACAGTTAACCATTCCATCCTACTTCAAAAACTCATTCATTTTAACTTTCCTGTTCATCTAATCACTTGGCTCACTTCGTATTTAAATAATAGATCTTCCCGCGTCGTTTTACGAAACAATGTTTCTAATGAGTTATATCCTATGTCCGGTGTGCCTCAGGGGTCTTTCTTAGGACCTATATTATTTGTATTTTTCATTAATGACCTTCCATCTATTCTAAAGAGTCGTTCGCTACTTTACGCAGATGACTGTAAGATTTTTACCTCCGTATCCTCAATCGCTGATTGTTTGACTTTACAATCGGACCTAAATCTTTTATCGTCTTGGTGCCTCGCAAATGAGTTATTCCTTAACGGCTCTAAATTTTTTGCTCTTATTTCGTTTGCATATTATACGAACTGCACGCAACTAAAGAATGTTTCCACCATTAGCGATCTAGGTGTTACTTTCGATGCAAAACTTAACTTTACCGATCATTACTCTGACATCATAAACAGGCTCGAAGCTTGCAGGGTTCGTGTTACGCTGCTCGGAAGTTTTTCAATCAATTTCAACTTCAGTCAGGCTATTCATATCTCTTGTCCGAAGTGTGTTGGAATACGCGTCGATAGTATGGTCACCATACTCAAATAATCATACTATTGCACTTGAAGGCGTTCAGCGAAGATTTACCCGCCACATTTTTTATAAATTAAATCTTCCTAAATCGTCATATCTTGGACGTCTGAATTATGTATTTTAATTTGTTAAGTCTGCGGAAAAGAGAAGAATTTATCTACATAGATGAATGTTTTCTGTATAATTTATGTTTTGGCTATATTCGTTCTTCACTATCAGGTGATATAGTCTTTAGGGAAACTTCATATAATACTCGTTCGGTCCTAATTTTCGATCCTCCCTATGCGGAGCTTGAGATTTATTTTCACTCGCCTCTTTTAAGAATGATGAGAAGATACGATAGACTAAAGCTTGGTCCTTTAGTACTCTCATTTTAATTTTAAACGAGTCCATCTTGATAAAATTTCTGAATTTGATTCATAATAATAATAATACTTTAATTTCATTTTCTCATTATACACCGTTATACACTATAATACACTCTGTTCATTCTTGTTCTGTTAGATACTTTTATACTTATTAGTTTTGCTTATTTAAATTTAATTTTTAAACAGTAACTATTGTTCTCATAGGACTTGCTCCTGTTCAATGGTATACCTTGAATAAAAAAATAAAGTGTCGCTGGTGTTGATAAAAAGAAGAAGACATTCTTCTTTCGAGAGCTGATAGCGTAATGTTCGGATACGGTACAAACGGTTTAAACGCCCTTCTGATCTTAAACTGTTTAAGTCACTTCGGAATAAGGCTAAATCTTTCTTCTTCACGTAAGTAATTTATTTTGGTCTTGCATGAATCAAATTTGATCTTCCTCTGTATTTTTTGCGAAGCTTTCTTGGAATGATAAAGTTGCTAACACCCCAAATGAATTGTGCGACTTATTTGCATCCTTTTTCGCTAGCACGTATAATAAATCTGATGACTCTACTGTTTCTTTTCGTATGGTATTCTTCTAAACAGATTGTTAACCTTTAATTTTCCTGTAAGGCCTTTATCGAATTTCATCCTACTTGGTTGACAGGTTGTCGAGTGTGTGAGGGTGTGCCTCAGAGTTCAATCCTGGGACCTATATTGTTTTCTTTTTTTATAAACGAGCTTCCCCCTCCACTAAATATTGGATCATTATTGTATGCTATATCCATAGCTATGCAGGAGGTCATAGGCTGAACGGTCATAGGCTGAACGGGGCAAACCAATTACTATGACTTTCCACTGGCCTTAACTCTCCCGCATTATCCGAGTAGGCTTTGTGGCATGGGCGTAGTGCTTCCGCTTTTCCTGGCGATTCGTAAAAGGTGACTAAAGGGACAGGAGAGAATAAAAATCACCTGGGCTTCTTACCTATCTCTACAATTGTGCCCGCGGCGATTGTCTGCGGCCAGTTGTTCAGATATGCAAGAAGCTTAACAAAAAATTTACCCCTGTGGTTTTTAGGGCAAGAATTGTGCCAAAGCGTTCCCGGCTTGTCGTAAAAGGCGACTTAAGGGATAGAGTAAGTATAGGCTTGTAATCCGCGGACTTGCAATTTTCTTTAAACTCGAAACATTAAACGAGCCTCGGATACCTCGGACTAATTCACCGGGCAATGACTTTTGGCTATAAACAACGGACCACGATTGGGTTTTGGAACGTTGGAACGATGTGGGGCGAGTGCAACAACATAAGGCTCATTGAAGTCGAATGGGAAATGACCGCGTATAACATTGCTATTTTAGGACTGAGCGAAACAAGATAGCTCGGGTCAGGAGCGACTTTATCTTATCACCAAGCTCTCATACTGTTTTATTGTTACTCTGAAAATGGTGACCAAAATCTTCCTCGGCAAGCGGGCGTCGAAATCCTCTTGACTGGGAATGCACGTCGATCCCTTATCGATTGGAAATCAGTTTCCGACCGTATTCTCACCTCCCTATTCAAATCCAGATTACGAAATATCACGATAATTCAGTGTGACGCACAGACCGAGCTGATCAAGTTGACTTGGCGAGAATTTTGATAGGGCTCCCAGAGGTGACATTAAAATCATAATCGTTGAGATCGATTAAGTCGAGTAACCAAGGATTGGAACATCTTATGGGAAATCATGGGTTAGGCGACAGAAACCAGAATGGCGAGATGTTTATAGAGTTTATAGAGAGCAAAAAGACTAATGCACCACCACCAAATGATAATCCGATCGCGGTAGGAGACCATTTATTAGCGACTCCACTTGGTCTCTCATCTCAGCACGCAAGACAGTTAAGGAGCAGATTAACTCAGCTGCTGACGATTCAGTGAAGAAACATTACAGAGCTGAATACCTTTCGCTTCAAAAAGGCGAGTGTAAGACGTGATAAGCGTAATAATATCAACAGCTGCAAAGATGGAGAGAACATTTTTTTAGATGTCCTTAATAACACCTTCGGGCCTGCAAGTACATCTTCGTTGCCAGCAGAATACGTCCCTCAAATAGACGGCCCCGGGGATTAATGGAATTCCGACTGAATTTTTAAAAGCGGATACTAACGCTGCAGTGGATATTCTTCTTCCCTTAATCCAAGAGTGTTGGGAAAGTGAAACTCTTCCCTGTGATCTCATGTTCATTGACTTTGAAAAACCTTTCGACAGCGTTGATCGCCACAACATCTGGGATGCCTTACGGAGACGAAATATTCCAGATAAGATATTCTCCATCATACATGCTGCTATGGCTGTTCAACCTGGAAGCAGGCCCGGATTTCCCGTATGGGCAACCTGGGCAACTGCCCGGGGCGGCAAATTTTGAGGGGCGGCAATTATTAAATATATCCCTTAGTTTTAACCTCTGTGAAAGGTGCATTTTGGAAACTCGAAGAACAGTTGACATAATTAGACAAAAACTTTAATTTCATCTTTCCAATTGATTTAAGTTAGATATATTTCAGGGCGCCCAATCGCACACTCAACTGAAATTGAAATGTGAATCTGATCTACAAAAGTTGGGACCTAACTTTCATGCAAAATTCTTTTAGCATTCATTCCGAGTAGGATACTGGTGGCGCCTAGTTTAGTTTGATTCTAGAAGTAAAAAGTATGTATTTTCACAAAGCATTGGCTTCAACTTAAGCAAGAGAAGGGATCTAGAATATACTTTAGTGTCCATTTTAATAGGAAGCCTTGAGAAGCTTTTGGGTGCAATAATCAGGGATCCGGGGCGGCCCAATTTTATCGCTTCGCTACCACTCAAACAAATTTGACATATCTCTCTCTTCTGGCGGCATCCTTTTGTACGATATGAATAAAGATTATGGCTAACGAAATTTAGCGCAAACGTTTGAATATTGTACAAATCTTACATGTAATTAAAAGTGGAATAAATCAGGCTAAAATGTTAATTCAATACTTTTTATTTGATATATCTCGGAGAGAACCCATTTTTACAAAAAAAAAGTCGATCCAGTCCGCTTCGACGAGCAAAAAAAACGCTCCTCACTCCGGGAGTTTGTTTCGCTTCGACCTTCTCCGCTCCAGATCCTTGTAAAAATCAGGGAATTCCTGAACCTACATTAAATATTGGACATGTAATCACTACATGATTTCCCCACTACACGACTCGTCAAATCTAAGGGTATTTGCCGTTATGTCTTGACCATTGCCAAGGTATTCTTGTATAAAAAATTTATTTTTTGAAAAAGTGCATTGCCAAAAACTAGCTTTCCTACTAAACTACTCTCTGGGATAAACTGATCTTAAACTTGGCAACTCTAGGCGGCCGCCCACACATGGATTCTGTGTGTGGCCCAGTGTCCCTAGTTAGTAAAAGCACATTTTCGAGTTGTCTATTACTACTTTATTTTCTTCCTACTTAAAATTAGCCGCGAAGCAACTGGAATGTAGCCAGAATTGGCTTCAGATGGACACCTCCACACTCGGGATATTGGAAATGATGTCGTGTGAACATGGTTAAACAAAATTTCTCAATTGTAAGTTTAAATTTTCGAAATGTAATTTCCCTTCAGAAACAAAAAAAAAACTGAAAACTTCACTACCAAAAATTCATTCCACATGACACTAATGAAAAAATTTAGTTTTCGAGGTTAGGTTATCTGTTTATGACATTTAAAATGACCAAAAATGAAAAAAAAAATCCGATAGTGGAAAGGTATTTAGAAAACATTCTGAGCACATTCTGAAGAAAATGTACAGTCGATGTAATGAATGCTGAATTTCAATGCTTTTCTAATCAATTACGGGAAGGGCCCGAACCCCATGGACCTTACCCTGGCCCTATTCCTCAAGCACCATATTGTCAAGCAAACAAAATAACATCGGTCACTCGCGTAAAAATATGAAAGTTTCTTCTCACATACTACAACACAGCCAACGTTTTCTCTAGCATGTGTATACGACTAACACTACATACTTTCAAATTTAACCAGTGGCGGAGGGTGGCTATTTGGTTATTGCCCAGGGGCGCTATAGAGGCTAAATCCGGCCCTGCCTGGAAGGTGACTAAAGAGATTGCTGATAAGTTGCAAACTTTTGTAAATCAGTGTCTACGGCGTATCCTACATATTCGTTGGCCGGAGATCATTTCGAATGAGGATCTCCTTACTATAACTGACCAGAAAAGGATAGGCACACCGATCAACAGACTTAAGTGCCAATTGATAGGTCACACCTTTCGAAGAGGGCGCAATAATGTCGCAAAAAAGGCCCTACACTGGAATCCACAGGATCCCGGAGCAAGATGCCGTGTTGGACGGCCTAGGAACACATGGAGAAGATCGGTAATTAGCGAAAACGTTAAATCTTAGATGGTCGCCGTTAGCGCCGTTGGCGCAGAACAGAACCAGGTGGAGAGTATCCAAGTTTCGTCAGCGCCCGAAATTAGCCTTGGTCTGGTTTTTTTTTATTTTTTTTAGGATACTATAGTCTCTGTACACTTTGTAACTTAGTCTTTTAGCGGTTTCGAGCTGAAGGTAGGATTTACTATATTAATATGATTTGTTTACACTTTCCAATACTATTTCAAAATTCTTCTCAGCTGAAACAATGGCCGGTAATAGATCTCAGATATCCTTGACGAAAGAAATTACTCTAACACTTTCTACGGTCCAAAATGAGTATTGCGTTCCACATGAAATTACTCGAAACTTATACATATTTGATTTCAGCCCTTTACACCATATCGATCTTCCGCTTCTATGCTCTCTATTTTGCAAACCATATCTAAATTCTCAAATCCGCGACAGCTAAAATGAGTTCATCTCGTTGCAAGGATAATAAACATTTCTCAACTTGGCCTGGAGGCATAAAATCTCCCGACTACTCAATTCGACCAACTTGTTCGATATAGTGTACGGAGAAGAGGTTTGTGGCTCGCATCTCGCTCGCATCATTCCACATCCATTTCAGCACCCTTTCGCAGCCACAGCACTACATATATATGAATATGACTATATAAGTGGTTTTCTATTTCAAAAGGACGAAAAAAAAATAAAGATGAACTTATCTACTTCAGGTTGGGTCGAGCCGTAAATGGGGGGCACTTTGGTAACGATATACTACTATGATGTTTGCATATACATACAACATAGCCTAGCTCCTTCAGAATCAATGCTAGAGTTGACGTAACGTGGTGTATTATATGTTCTTCAAAGTTGACTGAAAGGTCATGGCGCTCGTATGGCGCATCATTGCTCAATTTCCCCCACCGATGCGATACTATTCAGCAATATTCTCATCTGTACTTGGCTTGCGCTTCATTTGGTTCATGTCGATTTTAGTAAGCTATTTATCTTAGCAAGTCTCGGTGGTTGTGTTTATACAATCGCGGTGTCCTTAAAAATATATATAAATGACTACGTACATACATTTATGTATGATTGGCCAGGGAGATGATAGCAATAGCAACCACTACGACGACGGAAACTGTTTATGTTTGTCTCTATAAGGATGGGGTGGTATGTCCTTGTCAAGAGTGATACTCGTATGCCTATTGAATGAATGCGCTCTATCGTAATAGTGCCATCTAAATGTCGGTTTGATGACCGTCTTGATATGAGGTCATCAAGTTTTTGGCCGATGTCTATTAAGATAGGTGATTCTTATTTTCATATTTTTATGAAAAAGCCAGTGATGAGCACGTGAAATTTGACGCAACGGTCAAGGATAATGACATAGAAGCACAGCAAATGAAGATAGTTGATCTGAGATTTATTGTTGGATTAGTTGAAGGTGACAAAAATACAACTGGAGGAAATGGTCGTTATTCAAAAAAGGAGATTCAAGTCCTGAGACCCTGCGAGACAAGTAACGATGACGTATGCATGTATTGTAAAAAATGGGCTTTTGTTTTGCCATGTCAGCAACTCTGTTTATAGGAAAATCCGGCCAGCGACATATATGACCACACCCGAAATTGATTAAAATTGACAACTTGAAAAATAAAAAAGATTTAATCTACTATACCCGTAGTAAAATTTAATTAGGTTGGATACGATATCCCTGTCCATCATATTCCCGTTTTTCAAAATCCCGACATTCATTATCTCGCCAGTTTAAAATCCCGCTCAATTAAAATCACGTCTAATCAAAATCCCACCAACCTAATATCCCGCCATTTTCAATAACCCGCTAATTATAAATACCACTTTTCAATATTCCGCTTTTTAATGACGGATATTAAAAAGCGGCACCTTAATTACCGTTAAAATAATGGGTCTACTCGCATGGGAATTAAATTCACATCTAATCAAATTCGCGGAGACCCACAGACCAGGTGAATTCATTTGAAAATTAGGAGGTCTGGTCTTTCGGTAATCGAGACCTAAGTATGACCAGTCTTGTTCTGCAGGGACTAAACTACAGTCAAACCTGTTAATCGGACCACCTTCTAATTGGACCACCCTCGGTCAATTTTATTTGGTTTATCATACAAAATAACCTTTATAAACGGACCACCTCTTAATCGGACCATGGACCACAATCGGTGACTCCAATTGGATGGATCAGTACTAGACGAACCTCTTCAATTGGACCAACCACTGGTTAAATCTCCAAAATCGGACCAAAGAGTACTTCCTAGTTCCCATACAGGCAACATGGCAATATATTTTGTTGTTATAAAACAAATCTTAGTAAATTCACCTAAGTTCTGATTACAATGAACTATATTATTCGCCATGGCCACTGGAAATTTTGAAGACTGTTGCGAACCACGGTTCAGTGTCGAGCCGTCGTCACTGCAACAAAAAAAAATAACCGAGACGCGAGTGACCCGGTGGCATATGACCCGGCGAGGTCATCGGAAAGTCGTAGGTTTTTGGGTCTCGCATCCCGGTCCTAGCTAAGCCACCATGAAATTATGAGAATTGAGGAGAAGGAATGGGAAATTGAAAGGATGTGTCCATCCTTCGAGACACAGGAGAGCGCAAATAAAAAGATTAATTTAAATTAATTTTACAAATGTATTAAGAAAACTAAATTATTGAAATAAAAAAAAAATACATAAAGAAATTCAGGGGATTTAAAAACGCATTATCAATAATTCAAAAATCAAATAGATAAAGTGAAAAAGAATGCAAACTAAATTTAATTAAGTAAAGAATTAAAAAAAGGAATAGTAATAACAAAAAATGGAAAAATAGAAAAAAAAACTTACTTGAAATCCGCAATCGACGATCGATCGTGACGCCTCATCCATACTAAAAAAAAATACAAAATAAAACAACGCCCAGAAAAAAAGAACCCCTTTAAAAAAAAAAACTATGACTCCAAATACGATTCATGGTCTCTGTCATCTTCCTCTCATGATCAATCGTAATGCTCGTTCCACAATACCACTTCTTCGTTCCAGTCTTTTATGCTGTTTTTTTTTTCGACATAATATCGTTCACTTTTTTTTTCTTTTGTCTTAATGATGGACTTCAATTATATAAAATAGATGGAAAAACAGTCAAACCACTTTCATTCGTTTATTTTGGTATAAATTGAATGCACCGGGTGGATCACAGAATTTTTTTTATTATGCAAAGAATATAATTCTTTTTTTTATAATTTAAGTGTATCCACTAAATATCCACTTTAAAAGCACCGGTCACATGTTTCTTTTCCACTACTGTATTGTTTTTTTTTTTTTTGTCCACAATCCGTTATAGTCTGTTTAAACCACATACGGCCCATTATCGCAACTTTCTTTTCAGATCGATAAAATTAATGCCGCACTACTATCGACAAAAAAACAAATATCCAAAAATTAAAGGACACGGCAACCACTAAAAAAATTGTGGGTCAGAGCGCGACACGGCGCTTCTGGGACAACGTCCCATCCGCCCGCTACCAAAATGCCGAATCCACTCCCGTTTACATTACATATTTTTGGTAGCAATGCAGCATTAAAGGTCAATTCACCCAAAGTAACGGCTGCATTGCATCCGAAAAAAAAAATGCATCAATCCACAAAGCATGTAGATCGTCCCACCGATCGCTTACGAACATCACCAGCATTGCATTGTAGATGCATACACACCATCTATCGTCATCATCGCTTGCTATTGCAAATCATATCAGCAGCAGCATGTACATGAGATTTGTATCAAATCAAATTGTTCGTACATACATATCTACAAGTACAGTACTGTTGTTGGTATGATTTGCATTGCCTGTGCAATATTGACGACGGATAATGCGAATTTTTCGTAGGTCATGTCGTGGTTCGCAACAAGACGGCATCAACCATTGCGTCAGTGTTGGGTGGATGAAGTGGCGAGACAAATGGAGTTTATGCGACAAGAAGATGCCAGTGAAGTTAGGGCAAGTTACAAAACGCCTGAGAACTAAAGGAATCGAGGATTGATTGAACCCTGATCCCCATATTGGGAAATGGGGAATCCATTTGACATTCATTATAGAAATGGTTTGTAAACTATTGAAGAATATTCAAAATTTTGGTGGAACTGTGTTGGAAGAATTAATAATAAGGAAGCTAATTAAAAAAATCACTAAGCAGTTACGGTGTGGAGCAGTTTGAAAACATTAATAGCATTAGTGCATAGGAGCAGTGCCCGCTCTAGCACTTACGCAGCCCCGGGCGAGAGGACAAATTGCCGCTCTTATGCTGGCCTCACACTGTCCGGGGCTTGCCAAACCCTGCGGATCAAAGTTGTGGACAACATAAAAATTCATAGTAACCGTGGGATCGAACCAACGCTATAGTAATTCAGAGAATAGAGTGTCTATCCACTGAGAAAGCCCAGCTAGTATGTAGTAGAAACCTGTCCTGCCATCATTCATACTCTTAGGCGCAATTCACCTCAGTTCAGCAAGGCCTTCTAGAGAGTTTATTTGAAATTCCAAAACCACGGGCAAAAAATATACAAATGTCATACGGAGACCTGGCAGAACAGAGACGTAAGAGATTGAAAATTAATGAGAACATTTGTTTTCCACAAAAACACTCAACACATTTTAGAAAACTCCGCTCTCGAAAATGGTACATATGCCTAAAAAAGGTGGAGCCGATAAACATAAATTACCCGGGTCTCTTCGTGGACGAGTTTCTTTAGCGGCTTCAACTCCGGTGGCTTATTTTCATAATGGCATGATTTCGCAAGTTGTTATAGAGAATAAGGTTAAATCTAGCTAAATCAAGGGAACCTAGCCGAATCCCGATATTAACATGCCCGGAAACATATTAGGGAGGACTGTTATTGCGGCTCTTGCAATGTGTACTGTGTTCCCATCCCTCATCTTACTGAAATTCAAACTAACTTGTCCAAAATTTGCCTGAGATGAATTAATGAATCCATTTGGGAGGAGATCAAGCGAAGTTGAATTGCTGCCAAATGTAGATAGAAGTTTTTTAAAATTCCTGAAAAGAAATTGTGTTGAAAATAGTGCATTTGGGCAAAAAATTTCTCATTGAAGATTTTTTTTAACGCTTTTATGTGCTGAGTGTTTATGCACACTTATACATATTTCTAGTTTTTTACGGTTTCTCCGGAGGTTCAGTATTTACTTAGTGGATGTCAGACTAAATAAGAATATTAGGCTGCAACCACACTGATCGGGGTTTGCGAAAGCGCGTACAAAATACGAAAGTTGTGGACAACGCACGCCTGGGAGGGACAGAGACGATGGGGATTTCAATTTTGAGAACATTACGCTATCATCTCTCGAAAGAAGATTTTTCTTTCTTTTTATCGCCACTAGCGACACTTTCTGCACCATCCGTGAAACGAAGATGTAGCGGAAAATATCAGAAACACAAAATTGCTCCTTATGAGAATGGATAGCAGATCAAGCCATTTCGATATCAGGAAGCCCTTCCTTTTGACAAGAACTAAGGATGATGCAAGCAAATATTTGATTCTGATAAAAAGAAGAGGATGAAATCAGCACACCAGTCTCCAATAAGTTTCTTTTTAAAGAACTTAACTAGCACATAACATTGCAAGCATCACAGACGTAAAATTAAACAAATCTCACCAAACATTTTAAGATTCTAAATACAGTGCTTCGTATCAATTGTGGATAGAGTTGATAAATTTAAAAATGAACGGGTTTCCTAAAGAAGCAATTGTTGTGCTTCTTTACTTAAACAAAACCTTATTCCTTATTTTGTTTCGCTCCTTTTTATTTTATCTGTAGTTTAAATGGTTTCCATTACAATAGAAGTTGATGTTAATTTTTTTCCTTTGGCTTTTAGATTTTGTTATTTGTATTTTAGCCAAAAAGCCGCCCCTAAAATTTGGCGCCCCGGGCGACCGCCCGGCTTGCCCCTCCTTAGAGCAGGCGCTGCATAGGAGATCTTTGTACAAGTACAATGTTCATGAATAAGTGGTATGAATTTCCAATTATGGCGACGTTTAAAAATGATTTTCTTATTATTTTATACTTTTCTGGCATCCCTTAGCAATCGGACCACCTGCTAATTGAACCGAATTTGATCGTTCCCGTCAGTGGTCCGATTAGACAGGTTTGACTGTATCATCCTGATCGAAGAAATAAGCAAATATACCGACGAGAAAAAGAGAGAGAAAGTATCGCTTTAACTGCTTAAAAAACTATTGATTTTATTGTTTTGACGGGATTATTTCACTACCCACTAGCGGGATTTTAAAATAGCGGAGTTTTTAATGGGCCGGATTTTGATGTAGCGGAATTTTGCAATGGCGGAATTTTTAAGTGGCGGGATTTTGTTTTTCGGGATTATATAGGTATCCCAATTTAAACCTATAAAGAATAAATTTACCATTTTTTTATGAAAAAATCTTTTTATTTTTATATTTAATTTCCACACTCCGAATTATTTTGCATATTCTGTCTTGGCTGGGAATTGAACCTCGGAATCGTGTTGCAAGTTGTTGTGTGGCGAGCTTGACCGCTCAGATACGTAGCATAATATTCGATTTCCTCTCATTAATGACTGTATTAAGGCTTGTAGCTAATCCTGTTCGGTATACATTCTAATCTCACTATTATTAGAAATAATTTCCCATGTAATAAATCTTAATACAAAATGTATTAGTGTCTCTTTTTAATAAGTTTTTGTATTAATTAGAATATTGAATTATCTTTTCTTGTATTTCAACTAAAATATTAAACCAATATAAAATCCATTTTTATACAGATTATATTAACAAAAAAAAATATTCTTTTGAAAAGAATAATATTTAATCGGCTCTGTAGTAAAACGCACGCTATGTGGCTCACTTGGTTGAGTCGCACTCTACGATGCTTGTAATCTAGAGGAAGAGGTCCGGAGATCGAATCTCCGCGTGATCCAAAATTTCCGTACATGTGCGGACAGGAAATATATAGTGATTGCAACATTATATACACAATGTAACGTTGGCTCGAAATTGACTATAAACGGCTGAGTTAACGCACCATAGCCCCACATGGGGCTATACGGTGCTGAGAAGAAGAAGAAGTACACTCTGAAAAATTTTACTCCAATAAGTAGGAAACTTTTTTTCCTTCTATTATAGTAGTAAATTTACACCACGATATGAACGAGAGTAATTTTACGCTTTACGGTGTAAATATTTACTACAAAATTGGTGTAAATTTGCACACATAAATAAGTAAACTTACTCTTAGACTTAAGTAAATTTAAATCAGAAATAAGCAAATTTGCACGAAAAAAATGTAAATTTACACCGGCAAATATGTAAATTTACATCCGGGCTTATAATAATATTTACGGCAGCCCGTTCTTCGGTGTAAATCATCCTGGGGCTACCCGTTATTCCAACGGCCAAGAGCTGCCACACCCCCTTCGGTTCAAGAGCAAAAAAGCGCTACAACACAACAATAATATGATGCTCACACGAACGCACTTCGGACGGAACAGACTAACTGCACACAGAACCAAGTCACTTGTGAGATACAGGAAAATGCAATAATGCACAAAAGTCAGTTTTACACAAATGTAGGTGTATTTTTTACACCAAAATTGGTGAATATACACTGAAAATGTGAAGTTACACAAGAACAAAGTAATGACACATCTTCACACCAAATGTGGTGTAAAATTACACTGCGATAGAGTAATATTGAAAAATCTGTGTAATATTACACTATTTTGTGGGTATACTAGACATTTTGTTGAAAAATAAACGTTTACTGTAATTTTGAGAGAAAAAAGGTGTAAAATTCAACGAGTTTTCGATGTAAAATTCAACCTTGTTTTTACAGTGTATTAAACATGTTCTGTAATACAAAGCCAAGTTTAAAAAATAGTCCAAGTTGTTTGACCGTCAGCCTAAGCTATGATCTTTCTGCTACCTGAGATGACCGCATTTTTAAGGAATTATTGCACAACAAAGAAAATATTGGATTTCGAACTTTAGTGAAATCTTGAACCATGGTGTTGAAATATCGATTGCTTTTAACGATAACGAGCGTTGGAGCACCCTGACTACGTCCCTGATCTATATACATTCACGTGTAGTCAATCGCGTTGTTCATGATTATCATTCCAGACAATTGATAAAAACAAATCAGCTATTTCAGGAACACACCCAGAAATAAAGCATTTTACACAGTTGTATATTTTGCAATTATCAGCCGAAATTGCACTATATGAACGACTAATTACCATTGTTCTAGATTAGACAATCGTATCAATGAAAACATGAATTTTCATTTCAGACAGAAATAAGATAAAATTGATAAGAAAAACTATGAAATTCATGAACACTCACTACGCATTCTGCTCTACATTTTTTTACAGCATCTAAATTATTATTTGTTGGCAGTTGGCACATATTACATATATGTATGTATTAATTTAAAATAAATAAATAACAGGCGCGACAATCCAGCATTGGACTAAGGCCGCAGGATGTGTTAGTGACATCCTATTTCCAAGATCTTATTTGCTTTTTTGTTGTATTAATTTGATAAGCCTAAATTTTACGATATTATAGACGTTCAAAAAATTATTTTTTCGTTGAACTATTTCCGACAGCGGGTCTCACAGACCCGGCGACACCATCAAGTTTTAGATTCCGCTATATTCCCGAGCCCCCATTTGAGTGCAAACTGCAAAACTTTATCTATGCACCATTTTCAAATTTTTTTTTTTAAATAAAATGTGATTTGACATTTTTTGTAGATTTTATTCTATAATGAACATAAAATAAAATTTGCTTAAAAAGGTCTTTTTTTTGTGCAGACAAATATTAAGAAAAAATGTAGTTTACCGTTTTTTAAATAATCACAAAAAAAAAACAAAAAAATGCCCCTTTTCCCCCTTTTTTAAGGTTGCGGACCCCCGATCGGTTGGGACTTTCTATGCCATCATCTCAGGACCATCCCCAACCATAATCAAAAAAAAATTCCGATGTAGGATTTTTGCCGTTCGATGGCCATATTTTGGTCCAATTTTCTTAGACTACTTAAAGGTATCAGATAAATGATTGAAGAGACTCTCATAAACATCTAAAGAAGAGTTACAAGGAACATACACACAGGCAATAGCGGTGTAGAATTAGAAGGATTTTTTACGATTACACAATCATAGGGTTGAGAATGAGAAGCAGAGACAAGCATGCATTGAATATGATCACGAACAGCAATTAGAGATCCGCCACCTGTAGATAGTCCTAGAAGATCAAGGTTTCTGTCACAACGGAAAGTAACACACCCCTCCAGAATTTCACCACTATTAATAGATGAGTTAAGCCAAGTCTCCGTCAAACAAATTATATCATGGTTGTATGTTAAAGAGGATAGATTAAGAGATTGGAGTTTGGTACGTAACCCTCGTACATTTTGGTAGTAAAAACTGTAATTAGAAAAAGAATTTATGTTCATTTCGACGTTCTTGTTGAGCGACGTTTCGGAAAATTTCGCCTATTAAATCCTTTTATGAAAATTGCTTCAGTAAGGCGCGTATGCTGGACAAGCCTGTGCTCGAAAGGGCGCCAATACTTGCCACCAAAATCAGCTCAATCAAACTAAGGTACCTTTCCTAAAAACGACGCTCACGACATTATGTTCGAAGGTACGGGTAGATTAATAAAACGCACTGAAAGAACCCTTGATGGGTCATTTTGTAGAGGGGGCATCCTTATCGATTTTGGTCGAGCCGTGAAATCAAACTCTTTGTCCTAGTTTAAAAAAAAAAGAAAATGCAGCAAGAAAACACAATTCGCTAATTTTCAATATTATTCGGACTGTGAACAATACTCCTTGCATGAACAGAAGCGAGTTAATAATTGCTCTCGAAACAGGTCATAATTTAAAAACAATATTAACCTAAAAACAACTATTTCATACTGCTATTTTTTAGTTCAACCTTCTTATTAAAATCCCAAGCAGAAAATATTTGTATTTTGCTCTGCCTATTAATTTGTATTGTTACGTATACAAGTTTCCATGGAAATATCGGTTGTTTACGTTTGAGCGAGCTGATTGTTCAACCAATCAGCAATTACCTCGCTCACCGAAATCCTTAAACTGCGTTTAACTTGTGCGTGCTGACTGCTGATTGGTTAAACAATTTTAAACTCCTGTTAACTTCCATGGTAACCTTTATTGTTTACGATTGAGCGAGTTCTATTTTGCAAATTTCAACGCTTACTGCTATTTAGCTTATGAAATAATAAAAATGAAGGTAGCGCGGACATTTTTCAATTCGTTCTGCGCACATGAACTTGTGAAATTGTGACCAAAGAATTTCACAAGTGTCCATTTCCATTAATATTTTTAATTTACGTTACGCAGATTCAAAATTTTCATAAGTGATTTTGATGCTGAAGACGTCTCAAATGTCCCCACCTATACATCGCGTAATCATAATTACGTGATTCGTTGTGTAGCTGACAACCAATTTACATTACAGTCGAACTTGTCATAGACGAACACCGCATTGGGCGATGGAATTTCTTCCGCCTAATAAAATTTTCCGCTAATGAAAATATTTGACAAAGGTACACTCCCAATCAATAGGATAGTTCCACTTGAAAAATGGCTGTATCTCGGTAAGTGATAACGGTATTTTCTTCAAACTTGGTGAAAATATTTACAGTAGCCTCCCTGTTCTTTAAATAACAGAATGTCTCAAATCTGAAGTCCCGTTAGGATTTTCTTTCGAGAATTCTTAAAAACAGTACAAATGGTGAAGTCAATAGGATAGTTCCAGTGGAAATAAAACATGAAATAACGGTACGAAGTACGAATTTTACTTTAGAAAATGAAGCTGGTAATAAGAAGAACTTTATTTAAATAATTTGAGCTCAAAAACTTAATCTGGGATAGAATTGTATAGGTTTTAACGGTAAATTAAGTTGATTTCGTCCCGAGCTCCTCTAAACGTACGCCAAAGAGCTTCAGTGTTCTTAAACTATCGTTTAACGGTATACATCTTCATCGTCATTCATTCCCACACTTTTTTGATGATATTTAGATCTAGAAAGTAGGAAGGTCTTTCCATAACCTTGATTAGTTGGTCTTGAAATCAATCTTTTATCAGCCTTGCTTCATAGTTGGGGTCATTATTTTGTTAAAATATTTTAGGAATGGTATGGAAAATGTCAGAAGTTTTAGGCAATACATTAGGAAGAATATCTTTAAAAGCCTGGGTACTCTGAGTACCCCTAATTTAAGAAAGCTGAGCAGTTCCACTCCAAGATATTCAACCCCAATGGAAAAACTGTATGGATTGGACAAACGCGTTATTTTTACTGATGAAAAAGATTAAATCTCGTCGGTTCAGATGAATTTAGGTATTATTTCCACGATTTGAGCTAGAAGGAATTCATTTTGTAGACGCATCACTCAGAGTAAGAAATGTCGAAGTATGCGGTTGAATGTCTGTGTGTGGAATTATTGAGCTTGTGGAAATTAGCGGTATTCACAACGTCCAGGCTTCCAAAAATATTCTGGGTAATATAGTTCTTAAAATTACCGACATTTTCCATTCAACTTCTTTGAGATTTTATCAAGATAATGGCGTCAATCATGGAGCAAGACTGATAAAAGATTGGTTTCAAGACCAACTAATCAAGGTTTGAGAAAGACCTCCATACTTCCTAGTTATAAATACCATCAAAAATGTGTGGGGATGAATGACAACGAAGATCTACACCGTTAGACAGTAGTTTAAGAACACTGAAGTTTGGGGGGAATTTAATTTAATTTACCGTTAAAACCTATACAATTCTATCCCAGATTAACTTTTTGAGTTCTAATTACTTAAATAAAGTTCTACTTATTACCAGCTAAATTTTCCAAAATGAAATTATCCTTTCTTACCGTTATTTGATGTTTTATTTCCACTGGAACTATCCTATTGACTTCACCATTTGTACTGTTTTTAAGAATTCCCGTAAGAAAATCCTAACGTGACTCCGGATTTGAGACCTTCTGCTATGCAAAGAACAAGCAGGCTACTGAAAATTTTGTCACCAAGTTTGAAGAAAATACCGTTATCACTTACCGAAATACAGCCATTTTGCAAGTGGAACTATCCTATTGATTGGGAGTGTATAAATTATGAAAATATTATGTCTCCGACCGTGCTCCTGCGTGATGTATATTTACAGTTTCGACGGGTTTGCTGATTTATTTTTCTAAGAATTTGTTTGTTCTTGTAAAAGGCAGATCATAATTTTTATACCCTTAGTAAGCTCTAAGTGAAATGGTAAATTAACTTCGTCATGAAGATTATAACTAAGGCCCGGATTTATATGGAAATGCATATTTTTGCATATTTGTGCATATTTGATGGGTTATTGCATATTTTGCTCTTTCTTAAAAATTTTGCAATAATACCTAATTTGCTCTAAGAAAATTATAAAAAAATGTTTCACAAAGAAAAATCAAACATGAAAAACAAAAAGAAACTGCAAATTGTTCCGGTTTGCATCAATATTACATGAAATACAATGTTTCTAAAGCTTACCATACACTGTCCAGTCGATTGAACAATCGATTGCACCCAATCGATCTGACGCCCGTACATCACATACATTAAACAATTTATCGTACATTCTAAAATGATCGTCTCACCATCAACACGACACAACACAACATAGTGACAATTATATATTTTGTGGCGAAGGGCATCTATTGCTACTTTAGATGGAGAATGGCCACCACAGCGACAACATGGAAAATGACCGGTGGTCAACACATGTGAAAAAATCAACTAGTTGCTGATTTTTTCACATAAACCGGTGGTCATTCCTTATATTGTGGTTAAGGCGGTCATTCTCCACAAAAAATATAATTTTCGCTTGTTGTGTTGTGTCGGGTGGATCGTAAGACTGTCATTTTAAGTTGTACGATAAATTGTATAGTAAATGTGTGTACGGGCGTCAGATGGAATATGTGCAATCGATTTGACTGTATATGGCGAGCTTAAGTGACAGTTGTCAATTAATTGACGAGTTTGAAGAACATACATATAAATTGTATTGCGGGAAGCTCGGGCGAAATGCACAAATTAAAATTTCATGAAATTACAGACAAAAGCACAGGCTTGACCACACTAAGGAATATTAACAAAATCATTAACGATAACAACGCGGAGCATTCGGAAATAACCGACCAATAAACATTTAAATTTGCTCCAATTACATCAGTAGAAAGATTATTTTCGGTAAATAAATATATTTTAAGCGGCAGAAAACACAGTTTTACTTAGGAAATTTTTTAAAAGTACTTCATTGCAATTCAAAAATGGAATAATAAATGAAATCATTTAAAATATATTTAATGTACCGAAAACGATCTGAATTTTTGAAAAAGATTTTGGTTGGATTTATTATATTGCTAAAGTTTATGTATTCGTTATTATTCTGAAATGTGTTTTATGTTGAATCTGAATTGAACTGAATTTAGTATTAAAACATATCATCGAAAGCACTTCTGTTTTATTATACTTAAAAAAATATCTCTGTTTGAATCGAATTGCGATAAAAATTTGTCTAGTATACCTACTGATGGTAAAAAGTTTAATTACGTATTTCAATATTTTTCAGCTACATATATACGATATTTTTCCTTTTATCACTGCATATTTTGTGATTTTTTATTGCATATTATATGGCATATTTCGACCTTTTTTACTGCATAGAAATCCGGGCCTTAATTATAACGCATTGAAGGAAGCATCTCACACAATCTAAAATATGTAAAAAAAATAACATATAATCAGTAGACGAGAGAAACCGATTGGGGGATGTCCGTATGCGACGCTTTTTACTCGTCCAAATTTAAAGCTAGCAATCAAGTTATATAAGAACAGACGGTAAAGAAAGAAGGAGCTGGAATTGAAACCGCATTCAAAAAACAAAGTTAGAAAAATGATGTACAGGAACGGACCAATTTGGAACACAAGTTATAGTAAAGTCCGAAAAAAAGTGAAGGGTATCCAAATTTCGGCCCGCGCGAAATTTGCTTTGTGTTTTTTTCTTTGTTTTTGAGTTATGCTGTGATTATTACACTTTCTTCAATTGAAATTAAAATGCTTTTTTGAAATACAATACTTCAACATTAAATTTTAAAAGTAAACTTTTTGCCAGCTCGTTTAGTGAGAAAAATGTTGCATTTGTTTCTGCGGCCATGGGAGTGTCAGGCCTTTAAACTTCATTTTCTTTGCATGATATATAACAAAACGTTGGTGAAAATAGAAGTTAAGAGAAATGTTCCGATTGTAGATGTGTCCGATTAGGCAAGTTCCACTGTATTAGTACACATGTTTCCATAGAAACATTGGTTGTTTACAATTGAGAGAAATTTAGTTAAACGCTTGTTTTTTTTTTGATAATAAGGGTTTTACTCTGTTGACAACATTGATTAAAATTTAATTCATAGTTGTGCGATATTGTAATGCAACTTTAATAATTCAAGTGTATTCTACAATACATTTTGAATTTAGTGACATACGATTCAAACCCATTTACTACGGTTTTGACTGATTTAGTTTGGACCAAATGATTTTAATATAGTGTGAACCAGCTATAAGGATAATTCGTAGTTTAAACGGCAGTTTAACTTTTTATACACATTTTTTAACCATCGACGGTTTAACTGACAACCATTAGTTAAACCATATATGATTGTACATCCGGCCCGGTCAGTCGTTTTTAGGGTTTTTTAGAATTTTTTCAAAAAACCCTTATGAAATCGATTTTGTCCGTCCGTCCGTCCGTCCGTCTGTTCACTAAATAACTCGCGAACGGCTCAACCGATTGTCATGAAATTCGGTATGAATGTGTAGAATGGTTACAGTCTTTGGCAGAAATACCTTAGAAGTTGGTAGGAAGAAGATAACAGGGTGTCCCGAACGTTTGAAAAAAGTCGACTTTTTTAGTTTTTATTGGAGATTAACGTATGGGTATTTAAATCAAAGATCTAGACGAGTACATCTCATATCAGTTAAAATTTTCCAGTTTCGAGTAACGGTAAAAAAGTTATTGGCGTTTAAAGTTAAACTTCCTTTTCGAGCTCCGTTTTTCTAAACCGTTATAGGGATCGATATAAAACTTTGCACAAAGATTGGTCAGTATGGCCTTATATACGTTAAATATTAAGACTGTTGACTTTTGCTAAGGAAAAGTAAATAACAGTAAATTTGTAAATTTAAATTTGTTCGTGTGTAGCCCCTCTTAGGTTTCCAAATATGAAAATTCTGCTAAGGGTTTTTAGAAAATTACACAGGGAATATGTCTACGAATTTTCATTCCAATAACTGTATCCAAACCGGAAATATAGCCAAGTAAGTATTTAGTAAGGGCCTTTCACAATAGGAAAGCTTGCGTGGGCTCTAATGTCAGGGCACACAACGGAATCATTTCATGTAAGTTGCTTTTCCTTGATTAAAAAAACAGTAACAGTAGATTTACAGCTAATAATTAATTCAGTTCATATATAATGCCAAGCCGTCCTTACGTTTGCCTGAGTTTCTTTTTGCTCAAAGACCATCAGAAATCTTAAATCTAAAAATGCCAGTAGATTTGCCTTGGAGTACTTTTATACAAACTGGGTAAATAGTAAATGTATTTTTGGATTGGTCTAATTAAAGGTGGAACAGAATTCTGGAACGCGTTTATTTAGGCCAATCCAAAAATAGATTTACAGGAAGCATTTCATTAATGTTGTGCACAATTCTTATTTATTGCTTATAAAATATATGTACAAAAAATATTCACTATGCATTAAAATTCTAAAAAAACCCTCGTATTGCGGGCGCAGCCCTCTGTACGCCGGTATTTTTTATTTTAGATCCGTGCAGGGGCGTACGCAGAAATAAATTTCGGGAGGGGTTTTTGAGAGTGGTTGAACTGGCAGCATGTGGTTACATCCTGATATATACAAACCTACAAATTGTATGCAAATTTTACATTCGAGAAAATGTGATACCCCAGAAAAATATAAACGATTGCAGAGACATATTTGGTGAGGTTATGGAACACAATAGTTCAGATACAGATTTTACAGAACACAATGGATAACAGTTTGCAAACCATGACACAGGTCGAATTATAATCCAAGGTCGCGACACGGTTAACGGCCGTGCCTGTGGTCGATTAGATTACTTCAGCGATAAGAACCAAACACCTTCACTTTACATCTTCCACAAGAACTGATTCAGTCGCTGATGTCCCTATTTTTTAATTACACGATCTGGTGAGCTCTAGCTGTATGACAACTAACCAAAACACGAATACGGCAACTGCCCCAAACAACCTGTTGCAGGTGATTTTGCATATGAAACAACCTAAATTCAATATACATGAACAAAGCTTCCAAAATCCCTCAACCCCCCTCCCTACTACGTAAGGAGAACGTTTTCTGCAGCCCTATGTGCCCTCAATGTGTCAAAACACCGTTATTTCAGGTAGAATTGTTACTCTTATTTTAAGAAAATAATCATCATTGTAGCATCAATTCATTTCGGAGGGGGTTTGAACCCCCAAAACCCCTACCTAGGATCGCCACTGGATCCGTGTATAGTCCCGAGGTCGTTATTAACTCAGATTTGTATTAATTTTTTTAAGTTTCTAGGTATGTACATATGTAATTAAAATAAGAGTAGGTATATGATTAATAATAATTTAATCACTGAAGAAAAAATCAATAGAAAAACCCATGTTGGTTTCAATTCATATGGCATTTTCGCTAAATTATAAAGCATTATCGCAATTAAATTCATGGTGATGCTCGCACGCGTCCAGAGAATGAATCGCGACTCTGCGACCTTGGAGCATTATTGCTGAACACGTAAGATAGAATTTTCCCTACCCTACACCCTACAATTATAACAATTACCCAACAAATAAGACACGTTAAGTAAGTTTCTTAGTGCTTATACTAGAGCTATAGTACACGTTCTCGTACTATCGTCAATCAATGTTTACCACTTTATCATCATGTAAATTAATCACCTTGTGGAAAACCCGTCCAACCGGCTCGAAACCGCACTCTGCCAACAGGGCTAATTGTATTTATTTTAAATGATAGTTGTACTGTAGATGTACTAACATCACTATCACTACACTATACACATAATCGCATCATGCATAATCAGAACCGGCGCTCACTTTCACCACACCCACTTGATCGTTGGACAATATCAAAATACGATTCGCGAATTTATTATTATTGGAATAATAAACAGACAAATCCAGATAGGGAATCGCGAACGTAAAAGGTCACGTCGAATATTCGCGTCAATCTTCTTGGAACTTGGAACGAATCGCAAAACACCTCAACGGGTAGACTGGCACGCGATCACTAAAGTTTTGATGAGATACTCGTATCTTTCTAGGTATTTTCAAAACTCCGAAAGCTGAGGGAATTATAAAGTGAGCAGTGAGCTGAACAGGTAAAAGAACACGCAGATTACATACGATTGACGACTATACGTCATCGTCAAGCAAAGTATGTAGCTGCTGAATATCGCTGGGTTGCAATCAGCAATTACTATCGCCGTCTCCGAAAAACGTGCACTTTGCTGTATGGACGAGTGCTATCAGCAAGACGCTTATGTTGGTATATCAACAAACCAATAAAGTCGTTAAGGCCTTAAGTGCTATAGTCTTGTCTTGTGTGAGGCTATAATAAGAAATTGACTGCGCTTGTTGTGTTTGTTTACTAAGAAGAAAAACCCACTCCGTATCATACTTTATGGTTGATTTGCTGCTAACAGATGGAATGCAGCTTGAAGTTTATAGAAGAGATAATTTGCCGGTCTCTCTCTCTTAAGTTGGCCACAAACAAAGTACTTTTGAATCAACGGACGAAAAAGTGGGAATTTTTACATTTGTTCAATTTTTATTGACATAATGTAGTTTTCTTATAATATGAGTTGTAACAACAACGTAGCTACATTTATAAATTCAAAATAAATTCCAACTAAATGTCCTTAAGTTTCAAATAAGGTCCAACTGAAGTGCTGAAATGCCCCAAAGAACGCAAACTTTGACTCTATAACACTATTTTTTAAGTGAACACTGATGAGATATCGTCAAAATTTGGCGAAACTCATAAATGATCTACTAAAATCTTATCCCGCACTACATGTAGGTACATACATATATTACACCAACCAATTGTTTATTTTTAATTATCTTCAGATAAGAAGTATGATCTGAGGATAAATTGTCTAGAAAGGTCTGGCTGGTACCTGGTGAAATTTTACGCATTAACGTACAAAATGTGTACGTGTAGATAGATACTAATAGAAATTGCACTTGTGCATTTCAACTTTGTATATGCCCAGTTTCTTATGATGACGAATGGCCATCTCTGCAGATTTGAAAAGGGTAATACAGTCGACTCTTGATAATTCGACAAGGGACAACGAAAAAATTTCGAATTATTGAGTGTTCGAATTATCGAAAAAAGGGACTATGTAAATAAAATAATTTATTTCACAATTCAGCAACCGGAAAATTTTTTCGCGACACTGCCTCAACCATTTTAAAGGATTTCCTTCAATAGTGTGCTTTCACCTGTAATTAAATTTTGTTCCAACATAAAGCGAAAACTATTTTTCAGCGCTAGATAGACCCTAAACGTATCCTGGGATTAACTATGATCTAACCGGAGTTTCTACACTGTATCTTTGTACTGACAGTCGTCGTGTACTTTATCTACAACCACTCGATGATGTAACCATGTACGGTAGCCTACCATGTACGTGTGCTGTCATAGACTCGGTCAGGATTTTTCTTTGACATAAGCCGCTTACTTTAGTCCCGAACGCCGAACAACGGTCAGTGGTACAGTCAGCCCGCGAGTCAGGGGTACGTAGTCGACTATGTCAGCATGACATGGTTTGCAGGGAGGGCCCTACGCTGGACGCTAACTGTGATGTGCGGACGAGAAATGGATGTATGTACTTACATAGGGCGAACCCCTAGAGTACCGGTAAGGTGAATAAGCACAACTATCGACATGGCTTCTCTACATGCGTAGACGTTATTGTGCTACCTGCGCTTAAGGCTGATTAGTTGGAAATCCATGCTAGCGGTATCAGCTACACGCGGCGTATATAATCTATGCAAGATTCCCAATCTATATAAAAAAAGACAGGCGGAGCCTCGACAACACTCGCTTTACCTTTAAGTTGGGCTAATCCAAGGGAGAAGGTGCCACCCGTATCCCACTGACATAAGAAAATGCGAAACACATGCGTAAGCTAAAAGGTTCGAAAAATTGGGACATTTGTATAGCAACATGGCAGCAATCAGTTCCAACGTTCCCAGAAATGCTCTTGGGGCCCTATGGTGATCAAACCCAGAATCTAAGCCCCAAATAAAGTAGATTTTGATGGCGTCCTCCGGTGTTGGAATCTTCTAGTACCTTTTCTGCATAAACGCAGCATTTCCAACAAGCTCTCGGTCGTCCTGACATTCTCCCTTCATGCCCATTTCTCGTATCCATTTCCTTTTGGGTGTTCTCCATCAACAGCGATACATCTCAATGAAAACAGTCCCAATCAATTGTCTACCGCTTCTGGGGTTTGTGTTTGAGAAGCGCACAACTTTGAAGTTTTTTTTTAAATATAATTTTGCTAATTGAGAATATTCACATCGAACTATGTGGTAAAGGCTTCACGGACCACCTAATGTCATCTCAGGGACCACCAGTGGTCCGCGGACCACTGGTTAAGAACCGTTGGTCTAAAACAACACCTAGGTCTTTGATATGGTCAACTGTGTCCAGCATAGAGTTATTAAGATGGTACGAAGTGGATATGACTTGTTTTTTTCGGGAAAAGCTTATCACCTGACACTTGTTAACGTTAAGGTGAAGATTGTTATGGTTACACCATTGGTCAAGGGATTGGAGTTTGGATTGAAGAAACTCTGCATCAGCAAGTGTGTCAATGGTGCGATATAATTTTAAGTCGTCGGCATAGAGTAGATGGGGTATATCAGGCAGGATGGAAGATAATTTCAGGAATGGAAGTCACGCCGCCTACTGGCAACACTGCTTAAGCATGTTCAACGAGGGAGGTCAACTAGAGAGAGCATGTTCATGATGTATTTTGAAAAAATGCACACATTTTCGTCAAATTAGCCAAACACACACGTTTAATTCGTGAATCCGTGGATTTCAATCCATTTTATTGGCTTTGGATTCGCCGTGTGTGTGCAATTCTATAGATAGATGGATGAAGGCAGACGGTCGGTCGGTCAGCTGACGAATGAAGGAGTTGAATGGAAGCGTCAGTGTCAATATTTTTTAGGATATCTTAAATATTTGGGAGTTCTACCGCCAGCCGTTTAGATATTTGGAATCACTGGAAATCACTGACTTTCACTGCCGATATTTTCATTCGTTGAAAATTACGAGGAATAATACTATCACCACAATGCTCGGTACAAAATTCCATGATTTATATGGCTCTTCACAGATTTGGAATGTTAGTGGTCCGCGACAAATAACGAGTTTTATCAAGTGGTCCCTCACGTACAAAAGGTTAAGAACCACTGTTTTAGACGACAAAATGCGTTTTACCCTGCATTATGATAGAATTTTATCAATGGCCAACAAACAGCTCGGTTTCATCAAGAGACGCGCTCATGAGTTTAGTAATATCTGGGTTACTAAATCCTTGTATATTACCCTAGTACAGGGGTGTCAAACTCAAAACCTGGCGCGGGCCAAATAAGACTTTCCTCAGGTTTAGGTGGGCCGCAGGAGAAACATTTTAGAAACTTTTATGTAATTGTATTACGAAAGTTGATTGCATTATATTACTTTAAAAATATAGCAGAGAGTCTGGATCACTATAGTGGCTTCGGGATTATCCGTGAGAACTTCCTCCTTTTGAAAATGGACTTCAACAACATAAAAAAATTAAGACAAGAAGCGAAAACGTGAAAATATGATTGATCTTCAAGTAACCACAATTACATGATTTGCGCCACATTTTGGACAGATGATAAAAAATGTTTAGCACCCAAAATAACATTAGGAGGCAAAATAGTCAGAATGAATTAATTTCAGTAGAAATGTGGCTAAAAGAGAGTTGTTTGTGATATGGTTTTAAACAAACTCATGCACCAGTACAGCTTGATAAGTATAGGTCTAAAAATGAGGCACTTGGGCTCTAATTATATGTTGGAGTTTCACATCCAGGTGATTTAGTCACCAATTCCAAGATTTCCGTAGTTTTCAAAGCTTTACCATTTTTCTAAATAAATCTCAATTCATGTTCGGTAAATCCAACCAATTTTTTATCAACTGCATTTCGGGACAGAACGGTTTCATGAAGAGACTTCTATTGTCCTGTACAAAAAAAGATGAGCTGTCTTATAATATCGAATAACCAGCCTCAAATTGTTGGTAGTATTTGGAGAAAAAAAACCTAAAATAATCTTGCATAAGCCACTGACGGGTTTTATCAACTTTTGTAGACTTGAGTTCAACTTCTGAATTTGTTCACCTTGCCGATTTCACCGTTTTTGTGTTGATACAGATTGTGCTCCTTCGACATGGCTGCGGGCCGCTCAGAACTGCGAGGAGGGCCGCATGCGGCCCGCGGGCCGCGAGTTTGACACGTCTGCCCTAGTACGACCCTTGCTCGAATATGCTTGTGTTGTTTGGGACCCTGCGTTTGAGATTCATATCAATAGGTTTGAATCTATTCAAAAACAATTCATTCTTTTTGCATTGAGAAACCTTTACGATCCCCGTGATTTTCAAAATCTTCCATCTTACACATACAGGCTTGACCTTTTAAACTTAATGTCTCTCTCTAGTAGAAGAACACTACTTTCCGCTTGTTTCACTTTCGACATTATTAGTGGTGTCATTCGTGTTAATTATCTCTCTGAAAGAATCGCCTTTAATGATCAATCCAGACGTACCAGACATACCACCCTACTTAAAGAATATCAGCATACTACCTTATATGGTTACAATGAACCCGTTAACAAATGCTGTCGGACCTTCAATGCAGATAGCACCATTTTTCTTTTGGCATGACTAAATCATCCTTTACACAGAAACTGACCCAAACTCTTAACCTATCGGAACAAAACTAAATATACATACATATATCCCATTTTCCACTTCCTGTCCTTTCTAACTTTAGTTGTCCACTTCCTGTCCTTTCTAAGTTTTAAATAGTTGTGGTAATGTGAAATGAACTGTATTGGAATATTACGGGCGGAATTCATAGTCCTCCCTTATACTTAAGGGAATCCTTAAGGGACTGACGCTATTCATAGTGACTCAATAAGCAAACGCTAAAGGGTTTCCTAAAGGGTTCCCTTATTCGTTAAGATTCATATCTAGTAACCTCATACACTCAGAGAAAAAAACGCACATTCATATTAAAAGCTCCACATTTAAATTGAACGCAGTATTCGTTTGAAAAATCTCGTTTGATTTGAACGAATTCTCATTTACGCTAAGAGAATTTCTTTTAAAACAAAAGAGCAACTAAACCGCAAACGACGGTCGTTTAAATCAACAGATTCCGCATTACATAGTAATGTGTATACATTCCTTTACGTAACAAATACACATACCTAAAGGACGCGATGCCAAAATGTCATTTGTTTCAACGTAGCACAACAGGTAGTTAAATACTTCCGGCCGGTCCGATGAGTCTCGCGTGTTCATGTTCATTCCAAACAAATGTGTAGTGTCTAACAACAAACGCGTATTAGAATCTTCGTCGATGTTAAGAGTGTTTTCAATAATTTACTTTTGCATTCATCTGGAGGAATGGACGCTTGCACACGTGCAATTTAAGTTTAGCGGGTGTTAGAATAAAAGTGTAATGTATTAACCATATTAAAATTAGACCTAAATAAAAAAATAAAGTGTTTTTCTAAAGTTTTCATAAGTTTTATTCTTTATTGATTTGTCAACCCAGGTAACAGTAAGTATCTAATCGAATGGAGAATGGACAATCAAACGGAATGTATTATTTTATTTCAGCAGAGTTTGCTTTTAATTCCATGTAAAACTCAATTATTTTGAATGAGGTAATTTCTATGAAATGAAAACTCGATGCGTTACTTTCGAAATACATACCGTTTCATTAAAAAGAATGCTTCGTTTATTTTAAATAACAATAAATGTTCAATATAAAAACGAAGACGTTTGATACAATTGCCTTTCATTTATTTAAAATGTTTTACCCGTTTACAATAAAAGAATAAGTGTTTATTTCAATGAAAAATACGTTTAAATCGACTGGCTCCTTCTTTCCAGGTAAACGTAAATTCTTTTAATTCAAACGCTTTTTTACAACTCATTATGCTTTTGAAAGAAACTCCACTCGTTAGAATTAAACGCATTTGCGTGTGGAGCCAAATCAAAAGCACAAATCGTTTGAATTAAATATATTTCGTTCAATATTAGTGAATATTTCTCTGAGTGTATGAACTCATATATTTGTTGACATATCCTTATTCAAACACTTTGAAATTTTTTAAAAATTTTGAATTTTTAACTACTTGATATTTTTTTACATTTTATTTGTCACTTTCAATAGATATGGCAAATAAGTGATTCGTTTATTTCATGAGGCAACGCCCTAATAAGTCATGTCTATGAATACGAAGCTCCCTTAAGGACTCACTTATATAGAGAAATCCCTTATTCCTTAAGGGAATCCTTATTACTTAAGTGGGGACTATGAATTTCGCCCTATATATTATATTATATTGTTAATGCCTTGTTTGGTAAATAAATAGTCCAACTAAAGTTAATTTATGAAAAAATATCGAAACAATTCTTGTCCGTATTTTGTGATCGACTGGAGATACACTAAATTTAATGAGAAAATAGCATACCTTATCGCATTCTTTTGCGTAATCACTATTTTCCACTGACGCGATAATTTGTCTTTTCACATCTACGGATATGCACGGATATTCGAAATCATTTTCACTTGAAAGTTAACAATAAACTGAAGAAAATGTGTAATCTTTTCAAAATTAGCCGTAAAAAGACAGCAACAGAAACATTTCAGAAAAAATTCGAATTATAAAGAGTTTCTAAATGCAAATTTCGAATTATAAAATGATAGCGATCACTCAGTTGAACGAAATCATTTCGCTTTATCGAGTGTATATAAGTTCATACAAACTTGGCTCTTTTTTTCGATTTATCGTAGGCAGGGCCGGATTTCCCATATGGGCAACCTGGGCAACTGCCCGGGGCGGCAAATTTTGAAGGGCGGCATATTTCTGAAACTTTCAACCTTCTATTGAATTAATATCCTATGAAATATACACATTTCGATATTTCAGGAGGCAGTTTAAATAAATTAGAAAAAATAAAGGAAACTCGTTCCTTTGGTCAGTGGCGGATTTACATATTTGACGTCAGTAGGTGTTTCGACTTTCGCCGCCCTACCGACCTTATTTTTACAATCCAAAGAATTATCGATTGATCCTTGACTCCCAAATTGTTTCAATATGGCTGGCTAACGAATTATGCGAACACTTTTAAAATTGGAATAAAGTCTCATCACTGAACATTTTTTTTTAATCTGTGCACGGGGCGTTTAAAATGCCTCTGTAGGATTCAGCCTGCCAGTTCACCACTATAGCTTTGGAAATCGCGCGTGAGAGACGTAACATACACTCGGAACCAAGAAAAGCGGACACTTTTACTTTTTTTACTTCTACCCTGTTATAACGAAAGGTCTTAAGGTACGTGTTCGTAGAGTCAATTCATGTGATGATCGCTCAGCGATCGTAGTTTTGCATCCAACTTCGAGCCGTATTTAAATATTTTTTGAATGGTTCGACTTTCCTAGTATCGACTATGGACTAAAGGAACATGTCTGTATAGAAAATATTTGCAGATAGCACTCAAACTGGAGGTTTAACTTCGATCGCTGAGTGATTATCTCATGAGGCGTCTCTACGAACACAAACCTTTAACCACCAATTAATGGATCTGTTCCCTGGATCCACTTTCTTTCTTCTGGTATAAGATACCCCACCTCCTCCTCCCGGAAAATGCAAATTCGGGTTGGTTTCATTAATTTTTGAAAACGACCATTTCGTGGGTCTGCACCTGCAGAACGGATGTGATTAAGAGACTTAAAGGGACTTAAAATATCCATTGTTTGGGAGTCGTGACCTTTCGATTGACTTCAATTTCACTAAACGCTACGGAAACTCTTTCCGTACTGAAAAAGTGAAAACAATCAACTTAGTGGGTTGTAGCGGGGGTCACTCCGGTAAAAATGAGTTCAGATGCACTCCTAGGACGTCAAGACCTTTCGCGATAATAAAATAATAAATATCGAATAAAAAAGTGCCCGATTTTTGGCACCGAGTGTATGTATTTAGTTTCATATTGCCATCTCTAAGGAATCGAATCATGCTACTTCCGAAAACGCCAGAAACCAATGTATGTTAAAAAAAATTGAACCTAAACCTCACATGAATGCGACTGATCTACTTTCAGCTTAAAATAGTGACGGAGGGCGGCAACTCGATTACTGCCCAGGGGCGCTACAGAGGGTAAATCCGGCCCTGATCGTAGGGACTGGTTAACTAGTTCGGATTATCGAAAAATTCGTATTACCGAGGTTCGAATTAACGAGAGGCGACTGTATGTACATACATACGTACAATGTGGAGTGGACGTATAACTTAAAACGTTAGACAACAGTTTGTCATGGATCATGATTCATGCATGACATTGTTCTTGAAAAATTAACTGGACAATGCTATTAGCTCATTCTAAAGTAAGAGTGTCCATAGACCATTGAATAAAAAACTAAAGGAAAGGCCCGTAGAAACGACTAATGGCTCAATTTTTCATATCAGACTGGATCTGACAGGTAGGGAACATTCGTCTTTTTTACTTTTGTGTCGCCCTGAAACTGCGATATGACTATTACATTTTATAGATACACTTCCTGACTTCCTCCAGCAACAGTCTTTCCCCCCACTTACTTCGTAAAAACTTAACAATAACACATGACAGATAGGGAACACCGCTTTTTAAAATCGGACCATGCAGTTTGTATGGGATGACAGCTGATTTACCTTTCCGTTTAGCTGTCTATTCCATGCCATAGACCTACCAATCGATTGAAGCAATTTTCTGATTGTCAGATCAACTGGAAGGTGTATGTGACCATCCAATCCATTTTTTGATTGGACGTGTGGAGCATATTGCCATGCAATTTTTATACAATCTGTCATGGACAATCATTGTTTTTAGTTGCTAATTTTTTGGCATAAACCAGTGGTCATATCTAGGAATGGATGGACTCGGAACATAACGTCATAGAAACCAACCCCCAAACATTAGGTTCTTATAAGAAAAACTTTTTTCTTTCTTTTATGTTTTTTTTATAATTTGAACCGCAAACCAAACACATTTCTGACGATTCACTGCTACTTGAACATGTAATGGCACCCTTTAGCCACGAACTTAGGGGTAAAATTTCCAAAAATTTCGAATTCGCAAAATAATTTGATTAATTTAAACTATTGATTTTCATAACAGCCCCCCCCCCCGTCCAAATTAAAAAATTGGCAGGCTCTCGTTGGAGCATTTCTCGAAAGACAACACAAAAATATTATGGTCACAGTAGGACCTCCGGTAATTCAACGGAAGACTGTCTCTAATCACTAAGCTACCAAAATCTCATTATGGGAAGCTATTGTGAATGGCGGGAGGTGGCCATTGTTGCTGACTAGCGTTTATGAAGTGAGTCAGGTGCTGTCGATCATGGAGGCATTTTCTGTTAATGGAAGGGTCTTGCGGAGTGAAGAACGGAACAGATTTGTGTGTTTTGGATAGTGAAAAAAATTAACGACCCTTATAAACGAGTTTCAACCGTTAACCCGAAGGCTTTTTCTTGCCTAGCAAGCCCAAAAAAGTGTGTCCCGAAAAGTGCGCGTATAATGGGAAAACGGATTGCGCTCCTGACAGATGGTGCTGTCCGGCGCGGGGAGAACGTTTTGTCGTTTTAGCAAAGTTGACTCGAAGCCTGCGTTATTCTGTTCGATTTTAATCCTTTCATTTAGTGATTTTCAGCAGTTGTTCGGCTGAACAATGCAGGTACAATTTTGTTCGAAAAAAAAATTTGGAAACGAGTCCTCTTAGGTTTTGACTTTCAAATTAGTGTACAAGACATTGTCGTTTTTGGTTTTGGTCACAAATAATGTCATATCCATGCCAGACCTCGACAAAAAAATGCAGACATTAATTTGTTTTATCATGATTGAATGCTGGTCCGCCGAGATCCATTTTGAGTTTAAGTGGTCCGCAGACGTTTCTGAGTTGGGAACCACTGCTTTAGGTCATAGCATAGTCAATACAAGGAATGTAGTCACATTCAAAAAACATGCAACTACGTTTCGGTAGTGGATGCAACACAAAGAAAGAAACGTGGTACGAAACCTTAATAAACCATCTCATTCGGCTACATCATAATAATAATTAATGAATTAAAACATAAGACTAATTTACCCCCTTCATCAACCCGAAAGCAGAATTTCAAATATGAAAAGAAACTATTTCACGTTATCCATTTAACTTTGCTTGCGTTTCACTCAATTTTTCATCATCACATCCTTCATTTCATTAGACAATATTCACCATATCGACTTCCGCCACGAAATTTTTGCCTCGTACTTCGCGCTCATTCTCCATTTTCAGTACATATACCGTCATCGCGTCATGCTAGAACCTCCGAACTAAATGGGCATAAAATTCACTGCCAAAGGGAAACTCCTCTGTCTTCACTACATAGTTAACTAAGCAAACATTTTCGGTTGTTCGCAATATCGATTTATCGGCTCATTTAACTTTCGTCCATTAAATTTTAATTAACAACAACTAAATCCTTCGTCGTCTGAAGCTTTGACATGAAACGTTCTATACTTACTATACTAGTACATATGTATTGCATATCCTTAGCGTATCCGGAATGAAGCATCGCGAGAGCCGAATAGGTGACGCACATCCGTAGATGGATGACTTCAGAGGCACAGTCCGCCATGCCATAGAGGGTGAATGTAATACAAGGTTGTGTGTATTATGTAGTACGAGTAGTATTAATAGAGAAAATGGTAGACTATGAGGCTAAAGGAAGATTCATGATCCGCGGCAAAGAACATGACGTGACGTTGCGCCACGTCTAACAGCTGCCATGCCGTGTTGATGACTATGTCGATTGGGTGAAAGATATTAACTTCATGCTAAAGGAAGTTCTTGTGGAAATTAGAAGTTCTGGAAGTTGAGTCTTGGTTTTATCTTAAAACCAACAAAGACACAAGCAATATGTTGAGATAGAAGAGTACGTCATGTCCTGACATACGACAGGAATTTTGGCAACATTTGAGTGATAGTTAGGTTAAGGAAATCTGGCGTATAGAGTAATTGAATTCCGCTGTGGTACAGTTAGGATGTCCATGATATTTCTAACATAATCTGAAGTAACTGATCGTTCAACTAGAAGAAATACTAAGTGAAAATAATAGGATGACCGAAAGTCAACCAGCTCGGTTTGTATCAAGTTGGAAAAACAATTGGAATTGTAGGAAAATTGGGACTTTAATCCACGGGTGATGGTAATTTCCAATGGCAGCTCGAGATGCCAATTGGCAGTCGTCATCGCATTGGCAAGAGAATCATATGTCAGCTGTCAAGCCAAGCAATAAATCAGCTACAAAACCTCCAGTCGGAGCTGAGAGCTCAGCAGCATCAAGTAGCCTACGGACTACTCCCAGTGAGCAGAAGATTGCTGCAGCACCAGCGGTTGACGAGCTAGAATGCGTTGAGGACGATGACGTCCAATCCCCTCTCTCAGAAACCGTGATACATATGGAGACTGAGGAAGGGGATCCACCACCAGAGGGTCTCGATCTCGTGGACGACTCCGATGAAGCCGACGACTAGTGTATCCCTGGGCGTGCTGCAGGCCAACCTGCATCACGCCATTGCAGCCTCGGATACGATAGTCGCCAGGTTCACCAGGGAGAGCCTGGGAATGGCGCTCATTCAGGAACCCTGGCAATTAAGCGGAGAAATTAAAGGACTCAAGGTAAGCGGGTCCTCAGTCATATATAATACAAGCTCGAGCAGACCTCGAGCATGTATACTGATCAGAAAAGCATAAAGAATTCAGCGATGGAGATCTGACAGCAATCTGCGTTAGGCTTAATGATGACACCAACACGAAGCTCGTGGTGGTGTCAACTTACTTCTCAGGTGACGAGAAATTTCCAGTAACACGACTTTAAGGTCTAGCGGACTTTTGTGGTAAGACCAAGGCACTTCTCCTGGTCGGTTGTGATGCCAATGCACACTGATATAAACTCAAAAGGTGAGTACGTATTAGAAACTTTTTTCTCCTTGAATTTTAGCATTTTCAATAGAGGAAGCAAACCTACATTTGTATCTAGATCGAGGCAGGAAGTACTCGACTACTAACATTTGGTAACCAACGGACAGAAAACTGGATCAGGAACTGGCATGTATCTGATGAAACCTCACGGTCAGACCACATGCACATCAGGTTCGAAGTAACAGCGCCCGTACCCAGTTTTCGGGAAAGGAGAATTCCCCAGCTAACTGAGTGGGGCGATTATTGTATCTCCCTACGAGAGAGGCTATCCACCATCGAGAGGACAACGTGACCAGGGCTATAGTGACCTCATTTAGGGAAAACTGCCCCCTCAGAAGAACGAACGATAACAATGGAGTACCCTGGTGGACTTCGGAGCTATCGAGACTAAGGAGGTCAACAAGAAGACTCTTCAACAGAGCTAAAAGGACAGGAGAGTGGGAAACGTACCGCTCCAAACTTCATGAGTACAACAAAAAGATCAGGTCAGCCAAAATGAATTCGTTGGTCAAGTTCTACGAAGGTGTTGAATGCACCAACACAGCTGCCAGACTCCATTAACTTTTGGCTAAAAATTACACCCAGTACCTAAGCCACACAACTGACGCCCTAACGACCGGCGAACTACTCCTCAGCACTCACTTTCCGGGATGCCAAATACTGAGGTACGGGGTCCCCTCAAACGATAGCAGTCTGCACAAAACTAATAAATTCTTCAGACTTTAAACTTAACTACCAATCCGATCCATAGTTTTGCTGATGATAGTACTCTTGATTTTGGATACTCTTTCAGATCTGCAGCTGACTCTCGCGGTGACGCTACATTAACGCAAAGACATTCTATGTTTGCATCATTGAACCGAGACATATCTACAATAATTACTTGGGGTGAAGCAAACCGGGTAGTTTTTAATGCTAGTAAAACCCAATGTTGTTTTATATCCAATAAGTTGTACTCTCCTTCTACATCTCTGTCTATAAACGTTGATGGCGTTAATATTTCAAATTCTCCTTCTCTTAACATCCTTGGTACTAGCATCTCATGCAAACTTAAATGGACCGATCATTATATTCGACATCGCGAAAAATTCCTTAAAATACCTTGGGTTCTTAAATAGGTGTAAAAAATATTTTTCTGCCAATGATCTAGCCCAAATTTATAAAAGCCACATAAGACCTAGACTGGAATATAATTCTCATATTTGGGCTGGTGCAGGCAGTACTGCATTGTCTATGCTGGATAAAGTCCAACGCAAGGCTTTTAAAATCATTGACAATCAATCTATTACATCTCGAATTGAATCTCTTGAGCACAGACGTAACGATAGTTGCCTAACATTATTTTATCGGTATTATAATCACCGTTGCTCCGATGAAATACACAATCTCATTCCAGACCTCGCAATCTCATCACGAACCACCCGACTTTCAAGTCGTGCCCACCAGCATACACTAGAAATCAAGAACAGCCGCACCGTTAAATTTTTCGACTCCTTCGTTACTCGATCAATTAGAATGTAGAATAACTTACCATCTTCAGTATTTCCAGTAAATTATGATCTGCAAAAGTTCAAACTAAATGTGCATCGGAACTTCCTAGCCACGCAACCCCCTCTCAATCCCTTACCCTAATTTCCCCTCTGCCAAGGCTATGCATGCATTAAAGGGTTATCCCCTAAAGCCTTGCCACTGACATAAAAAAAAAGACTGGAGAGCAAGATAAAATAAGATGGGCCACATGCTCATCATGTTTAGTAAAGAAAACATTCAGAGACCCTGGTCACACCTTGGAGTGGCCTTTCCAGATACGGACGACATAGCTTCGACATTTATAAGCGATCTCAACTCGTTTCTCAGCACGATCAACCTTGATCGTCAGGCATAGTCCTGCCCATCTGCGACTAGGGCGATATCATAATAGGCTTCAGTGCTGCGAAACACTTCGGGTTCACGCCCCTCTCCAATCTATCTGTCAGTTCACACTGTACCAACCGCTTGTCGAATTCAAAGTGAAAATTTAGCAAATTTTGTTAGTTTTTAAGGTTTTTTAGAATATTTTTTTAAAAAACTCCTATGAAATCGATTTTGTCCGTCTGTTCACTAAATAACTCGTGAACGGCTCAACCGATTGTCATGAAATTTGGTAGGAATGTGTAGAATGGTTACAGTCTTTGGCACAAAGAAGTTGGTAGGAAGAAGATAACAGGGTGTCCCGAACGTTTGAAAAAAGTCGACTTTTTTAGTTTTTATCGGAGAGTGACATCTCATATCAGTTAAAATTTTCCAGTTTCAAGTAACGGTAAAAAAGTTTTTGGCGTTTAAAGTTAAACTTCCTTTTCGAGCTCCGTTTTTCTAAACCGTTATAGGGATCGATATGAAACTTTGTATAAAAATTGGTCAGTATGATCTTATTTACGTTAAATATTAAGACTGTTGACTTTTCCTAAGGAAAAGTAAATAACAGTAAGTTTGTAAAATTTCAATTTGTTCGTGTATAGCCCCTCTTAGGTTTCCAAATATGAAAATTCTGCTATGGGTTTTTAGAAAATTACATAGGGAATATGTCTACGAATTTTCATTCGAATAACTGTATCCAAACCGGAAATATAGCCAAGTAAGAATTTAGTAAGGGCCTTTCACAATGCAAGGGAAGCCTCTTAAGCATTTCTTCAATGCATCTTTTTACTTGATGAAACAATGAACAAGAAATTTGGTGGAAATGTATAGAATGGTAATAGTCTTTGCCACAAATATTTTTGAAGTTTGTAGGACCAAGCTAATAGGGTGTCCCAGAATAGCTGCGAAAGTATACATGTTCAATACTCATAGGAAAGCTTGCGTGGGTTCTTATATTCAATGGAATCATTTCATATAAGTTGCTTTTCCTTTTCCGGTAACCAAAAGAGTAGCTACATCCGAGGCAGCTTGTCCATAGACCAACCAATCACCGAAAAGCTCGAAGACCGACAAATGGATTGGTATTGCAATGTTCAACGGCGTCCGCCTGAGAACCCCGCAAAGAAAGCGATATCAATGGAAGTTCCCCTTGATGGACCCAAGGCCAGAGGCAGACCGAAGAACACCTGGATATGTCAAATAAAAAAGCAACAACAGCGCATTGGTCTCGGCGATGACACGATCCAAGATAGAGCTGCCTGGAGAAATATGCTGAGAAATTATCGCCTACACCGCAGGTCGACCAACGCGAAACCGTGGAGCGGTATAATGAACGAGGCAAGGAAGAAGAAGAAGTTACTTTTCCTTGATTAAAAAAAGCAATACAGCGAATAGTTCGGTTCATATATAAAGCCAAGCCATCCTTACGTTTGCCTCAGTTTATTTTTGCTCAAAGGCCATCAGAAATCTTAAATCGAAAAATGCCTGCAGATTTGCCTTGGAGTACTTTTATACAAACTGGGTAAATAGCGGTTACAGGAAGCATTTTATTAATGTTGTGCACAATTCTTATTTATTGCTTATAAAATACATATACACATATGTCCAAAAAAAATAAGTACATCCATTCGGAATTTTCTTATCACCCTGTAGCCAAGTAGTTATTTGAGTAAATAAAATCTTATGTAAGGATTTAAACACTTAATTGGTGTGGAATCAAATAATATGTTAATTAGTCAGTGATAATTAATAACAGCTGTCATTTACCTTGAAAAAGTGCGAACCGACTAAAAAGGGCTGGACAAAATAATAAGTATATTTCAGTTAATTTGATTAAAACTGGTTTTAATTAAAGCAAATTGTTCTGATTCGACAAGAATTTGATTTCTTTTATTATTTAAAACTAAATTGTCTATTATTTTGAAAAAAAAAGGATTTCATTGGCCCTCTGGAGATAATTTTTAGGGCATGTTCCAATGCATACCATACATCAAGTTACTTTCCGGATATTTGGTAATTGGTCCGTTTTGTGGCAAACTTTGTTTCTAATTTGTTGATTCAAGTCACTCTAAACATTACGGATTCAATTTAACTATAAGAACTACGTGAAAAGCCACTCGATTTAGTTCAAGCGGATCCTTGACTAGCGTGTGAGGTATGGTTAGCGTTAATATACTGCTGAAATCCTCATTTAAAGTGTATGGGCTCATCAGCAGAATATTCTAGGACTCTCAACAAACATGTCTTATGCGGAAATTGCCTCAAAGTAACGATTTTTAGGTATATTTGAACGAAACCAAACTACGAAAAAAATCATAGACCATGTTTCGTGTGCGTTTGTTTCGCCTCCATGGGAAATAGCCAATTGATGTAGCGTATATCAGATTTGTTTTTCCTGAATGAAGAATATTATCATAAGAGAAGGTCTCTCCAATCAAATTTATTACGATCTCATAAAAAAGACAGAATATTCTGTGACTTTTCATTGTTCGCTCTGGAATAAGAAGAACTATTCCTCCAAAATTTTCTTGTACCGTCAACACTTTTTGACGTCACAATGGAAAGTTCTAAACTTTTTGCCAAAACTGCTTTACTTCTTGTATTTTTCGATTAACTTTTAAAAGGGATTACAATTTTTCAATATTTGCCGGGAAAATCATCAATTATGCCAAGGGAACTTTTTTGACATAGTGATAATGAGATCGACAGTTATCCTTTTGGCCCTTATATGGACCTAACCGCATTTGAGAGTGTTTTTATTTAGTTTTTAATGAATTACACAGTAAATACAATGCTTAGCTGGCTTATTCCGTTATTGAGAGAATATTTTTTTCCGCCATTTTAAAGCTTGGGGGAACTTTAGCGTCTTTTTTCGTACGTACCATGCGTTTTTCGCTCCTCAAGTATTTTTGATGGTTTTTAATTTAACGCTTGTTGTATGCAGAAATGAATAAAAAACATATCCGTACGGAAAATACCAAGTTATTGTCAAAAAATTAAGAAAACCGATGGTGTACTTATTATTTTGACCAAGCTGAATATCCACTTCAAAGTTTATATCGGGAAGGGCTAAGATAATTAGGGGATGCCATTGGCTGTGTGAAGTTAGCCAGTCATGTTTTTGAAAGTAGGTCCTTTTGCTCGGTGACCCGTTTGTTCTACAGCGGCTACGTTTGTTCTTGATTGTTAACCAATTAATATCGTTTGTGCTTCTCTAATTATTTAATTATAGCAACTTTAAAATTGTGAGTGTGAACTTAGCCAGTCATTTTTAAATATGGGTCGGAAAGGTATAGGTTTGGTATCAATCGAAAGCCAGACGTTTGTTCATTTTGTAGGGCGTTTGTTCATCCTGGAAACAGAAGGATACAGGAATTATTAAGGAAAAAGAGATTAGTTGTGACGTCATCTTCACTCAACCAACGCCATCTACTCAGCTCAGCTGTACGATGATGGTGTGGATCTTGCATAAATTGTTCGCGGGACACGGGTTGCCCGTACAGCTGAGCTGAGTAGATGGCGTTGGTTGAGTGAAGATGACGTCACAACTAATCTCTTTTTCCTTAATAATTCCTGTATCCTTCCGTTTCCAGGATGAACAAACGCCCTACAAAATGAACAAACGTCTGGCTTTCGATTGATACCAAACCTATACCTTTCCGACCCATATTTAAAAATGACTGGCTAAGTTCACACTCACAATTTTAAAGTTGCTATAATTAAATAATTAGAGAAGCACAAACGATATTAATTGGCGAACAATCAAGAACAAACGTAGCCGCTGTAGAACAAACGGTTCACCGAGCAAAAGGATCTAATTTCAAAAACATGACTGGCTAACTTCACATAGCCGATGCCATTTACTTTTTCGGTTTCGTTGGTATTGTTATATCAAAATTGTTATAATTTCTATCTATTTCGAATATTACAATTTTAAAAATTCTATGAAAATTTGGCATAAAAAGCTTCATGAGGGGTGTACTTATTTTTTTGTCCATATGTGTATATACAAAAAGTATTCACTATGCATTAAAATTCTAAAAAACCCTCGTATTGCGGGCGCAGCCCTCTGTACGCCGGTATTTTTTTTGTGTGAAATTGTATAATTCTAGAATAGAACCTAATATTAATTTTTTTTTTTTAGTTTGGTTATGTCATTTTCAGGCTTCATTTGGTAGTTAGTGTAGCTAGTGTAGATGGTAAGTATAGCTGCCAAATGGCAGCTCGCGATGCCAGTTTTTTGGCGAGCCTCCATTTAGCAGCCAGTTTGGAGCCCTATACTTTCGAGTTCACTGTTTTCATATTTATTTGTCTCCACGATTAAGGCCTGGATAGACCTCGGGCGGAATGAGAATGAAATGTTTGTCCGCAGCGATTTTCTCAATGAAAATGTATACTTACTGTCGTGGAATATATGGCAAATGCTGGGGAATTCCATAAGCTACAATCTAAAAACGGTTCCATAATATTCCTCGGCCATTTTAGGTACTATTTTTCGATTCCCCGGTAATTAGATATTTTCCACGGTGGAATGACCGGGGTATCGAAAAAAAATACATAAAATAGCCGAGAAAAATTTTGGAACCATTTTCGGATTGTACTCGTAGCTTATCATTTCCGACATGTTCGGCGACAGTAAGAATGCATTTTCATTAAGAAAATCGTAGCGGACAAAAATTTCATTTTCATTCCGCCCGAGGTCTAACCAGACCTTTACATACAGTTGCTATAATCTGTAAAGTGCAAAATAAATTTAAAATCAATTTACGAATCCTCGAGAAAAACTGGGTAAAAGGCATAGTTTAACAAAAGACAAAGCATTTTGCAAACGAGTATAAAGTTCTATTTAGGTGGTTTGAAACTACGTAGGTTGACTCAAATGAAATCAATTTAAAAGCCTCCTCTGAACTGTAATTAAATGTCAATCAAATTGGAAAATTACATCAACTGAAAAGGCAAATCAATTTTCGTGTGTTGATTTATTTATAGTCGTGTACGAGTTTTTAATTTGATCATTATTGAAAAGTCAAAGTTATCGGTCGATTTACGTGCAATTTATCCATCAACTGTTGACAACTCTCTCCTCAACGACACTGATTGTAAGTAAATGGCAGTAATTAGCCTAATGCTAATGAAATATAAATGAAAATACACTGTAAATTCGTTTGACGAAATTTTCCCTAAATTGCTTTCGTTCTCTGCTTTTAATTCAAATTGCATTAACAATTGAAAATATTCTCACTTTAGGCATGCAGGACCACAGGCTTAATATCCAACTAACCTCCTACATTGTCACGTGTATACTGCAACAGGACATATGTACGTTAAATTTGAATGAAATTACACACATCAGCATAACACAGAAACGGATAAAAAGAATCCGTTCTGGCCGCAAAATGGATATTATCCTTATGTAGACGGAGATATGGTGATTCCGGTGCGATATGAATGAAAATTGAAGCAAAAAGGACGAATTTCTCAGCTCTACCACGAGTCCATGGAATGATAATGACGACAACTACAACAGCAGCAGCAGCAAAAGCAACAACGACCCCGATGAATAGCTACTATCGAGACACGCTATTACCTACTACAACGTTCGTTGGACGAATAGGGCGTGCACGACGCGTTGCAAGCAGAAATGCAGTGGCCCGGGGCAAAAATCCGGCTGGAACTCAAAGAATTCCCGGTCTCTGTCGTACTTTCAATAACAATAGTAGCATGTCGAAGGCAATTAAGACAGCGCCGAAAGCGGCACAAGCCGCCACTACGACTGCAAGGAGGGCACCATCAGCCACAACAGCATTAAGGGCAAACGATAACGAAGCGCCGACCCTACGTCGAAAGATACGAGCGATTTCAGCGACAACTGCGGTACCCACAATTCGAAAAGGATACCGACCAGGAGGACGACGTCGAAGAATACCTAAGCCTCAACTTGTCGATGGAAAGGAAGAAGAATATGGTAATCTGAAAGCGACGGACGAACCAACGACCTGGGATGAAATGTTAAGTGCTCGTACAAAGGTATTTTGCATGAATCCACTTACGATGCGGCCTTTTGCCGGTAATCCTCGGGAAGGACTTGCATTTATATGGTTGAGTCATTTATTTTGATGATATCGTCATAGAGTGGGGGGATGAAATTATTAGAATGTATATTGGGGTAGGTTCGATCAATATAGACGATTTAGCAACTAGTTTCGTTGGTAGGACATAGTCTGCTTGCATTCAGTAAAGGTGTATCACACGAATAGAGAGATTCAGACTATGCCCAGGATTTTCTAAAACCTGGATTTCAACAGCCTTAAAAAATCCGCTTCTCGAACTTCAGGCTTTTGCCGCGAAAACCACTGTACAACTTGTTTGTCTCATCGACCATGTCCAATGTCCACTGAGATATCACATTCTACTATACTATGCATAACACTTTTGGTCCATACCGGAAATTCAGGTAAATTAACGGAAAATCTAGTGAGTGCAGAGAATACGAAATACAATGCAAGGCAGTGTTGCCATCTCATTCATTTGATGAGTAAGTAGTTTTATTTCGGAAAAGTAAGTAGAAAGGTATAAAAGTAAGTAGATTGAAAAAAACGCATTAATGTAAGGTGACCAGACTCCCGAACTCCTAATACAAACCCTCAATCATATCCCCCCCTCTTTCACGCCGACTTGGAGAAAGCATAATATGTCACGTGGCTACCACCAATAAAACGACCACATTCTGTCCTTCCTTTCATGTGATATCTTCGTAAACAGGATTGAGGAAGAATATAGCCGATATGTTCTGTTGATACTAAACAGGACCCATAAAGAAACCCAAAGATTCACAGTGTCCTCATTGATAAAACTTCACCAGCATGTAAAGAACACATATATTTTTCAACACTCAAAGCTATAACAAGCAAGGGAGTAAGCGTAGACAGGATCTCGATTAGAAGGGGCAAAACCAAAATCTGTTAAACACCATGAGTCCGGAATTGCCCCATTTTGTTAGAAAATATGATACAAATTTTAAAAACTTATTTTAAGGACAAAAATCACTTTTGATATGATACTCAGTGCTTTTTCAATTTTTGAGTTCGAGACTGCAGTCTCAGCAGCATTGTGGGGATGGTGATGACTTTTTCACTGTCGCTGCCAATCCGAGACCCTCAGACAGGAATCATGTTGTTGTTTATATGATGTACGGAAATGTTTGCTCCGTGATAGGAGCGAACCCATATTTTCACGATCAGTAGTGCAGAGCTTTTTTTATAGATGGTACAGCAGTAAAAAAAATGTCGTGATCAATGGCGAGGGGGGAGGGTGTAGAAGTCGGTTCTTGTTTATTTAAAAGCTTCGTTTTGTTTCGTTCATTGCAATAGGTAAACTGATATTTCGTCGGGCAGACAACTCTTAAGCGTTTCGCGGCTACCTAATATAGGCCGTGTTTTATACAAATCTGCCAAATTTCAAAATTTTCCGCCCCCAGTTATGGACAATTTTCGATTAAAAAACACAAAAGTGCAGATAGGTAGGACCTTGAAACTTGGAGGAAATGTGAGCGCCAAGTAGCTCTTCGAACTACAAAGTGCCAATTCAGGAAAGATGGGTGAAAGTCTTCCCGAGTTATTGAGAATGAATGATTGCCAAATATAAAAGCGCGACTATCTTGCTAAATATCGATCGTACAGGAGTCTAGTCAGAAAAGCATTGAAATTTTCGCCAAATATGGGCAGTGCGGTGCTCCACAAGTTAGCCAAATTTTTTGGACAATTTACGATTAGAAAAGACAAAAGTGCGATTTGGACAGCTGTCCAACTGTCGAATGCGAATAGATAGGGCCTTAAAATATGGAGGAAATGTGAGCAGCAACTAGCTACAAGTGCGTTAAATTTCAGAAAGGTCGACCACCTGAGTTATCGAAAATGAACGAACGCCAAATGAAAATGCCACTATCTTCACTGATCAGAGGCCTTACCGAAGAGCTTATTAGGTTTCTTTGCGTGGCATTGGGAATGCTGTACGTTTATTCATGCTATGTACACTGTAAAAACAAGGTTGAATTTTACATCGATAACTCGTTGAATTTTACACCTTTTTTCTCGCAAAATTACAGTAAACGTTTATTTTTCAACCAAATTTCTAGTATACCCACAAAATAGTGTAATATTACACAGATTTTTCAATATTACTCTATCTCAGTGTAATTTTACACTACATTTGGTGTGAAGATGTTTTATTACTTTATTCTTGTGTAACTTCACATTTTCAGTGTTATATTTACCAATTTTGGTGTAAAAAATACACCTACATTTGTGTAAAACTGACTTTTGTGCGTTATTGCATTTTCCTGTATCTCACAAGTGACTTGTTCTGTGTGCAGTTAGTCTGTTCCGTCCGAAGTACGTTCGTCTGAGCATCATATTATTGTTGTGTTGTAGCGCTTTTTTGCTCTTGAACCGAAGGGGGTGTGGCAGCTCTTGGCCGTTGCAATAACGGGTAGCTCCAGGACGATTTACACCGAAGAACGGGCTGTCGTAAATATTATTATAAACCCGGATGTAAATTTACATATTTGCCGGTGTAAATTTACATTTTTTTCGTGCCAATTTGCTTATTTCTGATTTAAATTTACTTAAGTCTAGGAGTAAGTTTACTTATTTATGTGTGCAAATTTACACCAATTTTGTAGTAAATATTTACACTGTAAAGCGTAAAATTACTCTCGTTCATATAGTGGTGTAAGTTTACTACTTTAATAGAAGGAAAAAAAGTTTCCTTCTATTATTGGAGTAAAATTTTTTAGAGTGTACGAAAGGTAAAAATGCTATGCTCTATAGCAAAATTCTGTACGTCGGGTCAGCTTACATTATGCAATCGACTAAAACAATTATTGCGCTGCAACGTTTCATTTGAAAAAGAAAGTTGCAAAAATCCTAAAAAAGAGAGGAAAAGGAAAACCATACTACCAAACCCAACTAACAATTTTAACACTTTAAGACTTCATAGAATATTCTCCACAATATTAATTGGAGGACACTCCTTGCTATAAAAGCGAAATAATAATCAAATAAGGGCATTTGCTGCCGATTTTTTTTTAAATTTGCAAAACCATCTACATACAAAGCCATGAAGTAGAAAATCTGCATTGCTAGCGGGCCGCCAGGAGTATTGCGCTTCGTACTAGTGGGGAGAGTGCCATAAATTTGCAATTGCATTCAAACCAATGAAATTTGTAATATCGCTGGCGGCCGAGTAATAATGGAGATTTTCTACTTTAAGGCTTTAGATAAAGGTTTTGTAGTTTTAGTAAAGGAATCGTATTTACATTGAAAGAATGCAATGGAAATATCGGTTCAGAATTTTTATCAAAAGTAAGTAGAATTGAGTGACCAGTAAGTAGGTTAGTAGAAATGCGAAAAAGTAAGTAGATCTACTTACTTTTAGCTAGAGTTGGCAAGCCTGTAAGCAAGAGTAACACTTTGCAACTCTAAAAGGAGTGCACATATCGTTTGCGTACTTCTCTCATTACATGCACAACGATAAGAGTCGGAAGCTCTCCTGCCATTAAACTTCATACTTGTATGTAATTAGAGACCGTTTTCTTCATACACCTTCCAACCATACAAGATTAATATCAATTGGAAATCAGACTGAACAAACTTAATCTCTGTATGTAAGGAGCCATATTGTTTGGAAACACTGCATAGATTGTATACTAGGACCTTATAGTGTCCGGTTGTTCCTGCGAGCGTAATCGATTACAATATATGTACATATGTATAATGATCGTACGACAACGCGTATGGAAGGTAGTCATTACGTTCTAGAGTTTACGGGTGATTAGACTGTGCTCTTTAAATAGCATATACCGAGACATCCAGTCCGGCCGCCAGGAATGCGTTTGCATTTGCAATAATATTGGAGTATAGAACAAAGGACATTTCGGTACAGACATATGGGACTATGAACAGTTTAATTATTGTCAAATTGTACTTGCATTCTGTTTAAATGGATTCGTGTATTTGGCAAATTATTTCGAAATTACAGTTGTGTTTTCATAGTAATTGAGCTGAAACGTAGGATTTGAACGTATGATTGTCCCAGGACATTTTATGAGAACTTGTTCCATATCGATGTGTGCAAAAATAAACTACCTTCCCTTAAAATATTTCAATGACCTCTATCGGCTCTGAGTGCCTGGGGCCCAGCGGAGCGATTTTTGAAAAGAAAAATGTTTACGTTATTTGGGGAATCCAATGTAGCTATTGTGGAGATGTGGAGCTTGAAAATGTCTTAAAATGAAATCTTCTATCAATAGAATGATAAATAATTTACTATATCCAAAACTCACTTGAATTTCGAAGAAATAATAGACCGTATGAATAAAATAAATACTTTGATAAACGAACTCCCAAAAGTATACAAAGGATTGCCATTACTACGAGCTGAAGATTTGTTGAGCTACTGTGAAAAGGATATCTTAGGTCGTATGATTATAAAAGATGCTTTGCTTATTGTTTGGCTAAACATGCTAAAATAACAACAATTTACTTGTAAGCATTAAGCAAATCATTTTTGTTATTCATACGGCCTCTTAGCTTGCATCCAAAAGCGACTTTTTAAGTTTCCGTTGATCAATTGTGTTGGCAACACTAAATAATGAATTCATTATCATGTACAGTAACTGTAAATTGAACTAGTTTTGATCAGTCAGTTGCATATTATTCATCGACCACTTAGGTTGACTTTGTAATATTATAATAGTCCGAATAGCGAATAAAGTTAAGAATTGTGAATTATTACATCACAAGCCTTTCCTTTCCTAATTCGTTTGAATCTCTTATACACGGTGCCTTGAGTTATGCAGTCCAACACATCCTCTGTGGGTGGGTCAAATCAATGCCTAGGGGACGACAAGTCCAAGCGAACCTATTCGGTGAAACCATGTCCTCAAAGGATGCCCATAGCGGGAATTCTATCACCCCTCTTGTGGAACCTTGTGGTCGATAGCTTACTGGTCCAACTAAACAACACTGGTTTCCATACCCAAGGATATGCCGATGATATCGATATGATATGATATGATATTATCCTTATCAGGGGAAAATTTCCATGGGTTCTTACCGCACTTATGCAACAAGCTCTAACTTCAGTGGAGGATTGGTGCAGGAGAGTAGGCCTATCGAACAATCCCGCCAAAACAACACTAATGACCTTTAGTCGAAAACACAATTTGGAAGGATTAAATGCTCAGACTTTATTTAATAAAAAAATAAATAACAGGCGCGACAATCCAGTATAGGACTAAGGCCGCAGGATTTGTTAGTGAGATCCTATTTCCAAGATCTTATCTGCTTTTTTTGTTGAGGTAATGAGATCAGCATCACGCTCAGCAGTGTTATTTATCCCCATAAATGGGTACTCGTTTAACATCTGAGTGAGATTATAGTCCGTCACAAGCTCGTGAGTTCGAAAAACACCATGGCTCACGGCGAGATTCGAACTCATGACCCTGTGCACTGAAGGTGCGCGCACTAACCGCTAGACCAGCCAGACTACAGACTTATTTAATAAACAGTTGCAATTTACCACTGCGGTAAAATATCTGCGAATCACCCTCGACAGCTGCATAACACAATTATAAAAGGTAATCAAACTATACGCAACGAAAAGAGCAATAGGGAAAACGTGGGGGTTAAAACCACGAATAATACACTGGATTTACAAAGTCGTGGTCAAACCCCATCTGACCTATAGCCTGGTGGACTAAAACCAAGCAAAAAACAGCTGCAGGGAAGTTGGCATCAGTACAAAGACTATGCACCAGCGTTGACTCTAGAGAAACCATACTTGACCTGTCACCATTAGACCTGATACAATCACAGAAGAGGCAAGAATGGCAGAGTACACACTACAATCATCGAACATGCGGACACCACAAAGGTAGGAAACGGTCGGATTACAGAAATCATTGCAAATAGATATAGGCAGCGGATGCCCTTACAAGAGAGGGTTCCGAACTACCTTTCACTGGTCGTGAGCCTGCAATCGGAATTAGCGAACCCACTGCTAAAGCTTTTACCAAACAGTGGACTGAAGAAAAATTCAAAAATCGATGAAGACTTGCTGAAGTGCTCAGACACAGCAAGCGTATGCTGGGAACCAACTGGCAAACCAGAAGAAGACGAACCTCAGGATAGTAACAGGCCTCATAGCCGGCCATTGCACCCTGCGAAAACATCTGCATACAATCGGGATTTACACACAAGAGCCGCTATGCCGCCTCTGTAACGAAGACGAGGAATCAGCCTTGCACGTTATTTTCGAGTGCCCTGCTCTTATGAGCTGGAGACAAACCTTTGTTGTAGCTCATACCATTGTAATAGGCGTACCCAAAGTAAACCTGGTTAACTTTCTTCTAAGCCTTTTACGAAGGACAGAGCTGGTAATCTAAAACTCTTTTCGGTCTAATGGGGAATACAGTAAGCCAACAGGCTGCAGTATTGGGCGTAGCCGGCCCAACCTAGCACCTAATCCATCCATCCATCCAAGACCATAGTAACGAAAACTATGGATATAGGAGTATGTGTATGAGCCTGCCAAAGTAACAATTCGTATGCTTTAAAGAAGCACTTCATCCTGTGACATTCATATAGTAACACAAAATCAGTTTATCGTGTGACATCGCTTATATAAGTATTTTGATCCGATAAAAACTCCTTAAAACACTTTTCGGAAAACCTTAAAAGTTCTTATGTAATCAATTCACGACTACATCCAATAAGACTTCGATAACACTTCTCTAAACGTTAACCTAAAAAAATGCTCCATTAAATACTTCTTTGTAGTCTTTATTGAATGAGATAAACACACATGACTGAAATCAACACACACACACATGCATATAATCTTCTATAGCACTGTCGATTTCATTTTTATAGTGTGACATTCGTGTGATCATCCAATAAATTGCTCAGCGTAGTTTCATAGAAGGATGAACTTTGTGATTTTTTAAAGAATTGACACTTATGAAGTGCTCTGGAACACCACGTTTCTTGAATTGAATTTATTGAAATATTGCATGAAATCAACATTTCCTCACTCATTCTTAACTTATGAATCAATTAAGATAATCTCAGCCCAGAAACTGGCTGCATTTTATTGATGAACGTGTGAATTTAGTTAGCTTCAACTGATTGACATATAAAGAAGAAGGTGCATTGCGGAGAAGTGTTGAGCATTTCGATAGAAGCAACGAACCAGTTGTAGTGTTTACGAGCAATGCTGATGTGAGGTTGGCCGAGTGGTTAAGGCGTCGGACTTGCGTACGACAGTCGCTGGTTCGACGCTGGCTGCGGGATTTTTTTTTCTGTTTTTTTTTTTTTTTTTGGAAACGCGAGAAACTGACAGAAAATGATGACATAACACATACATATATGATGTATGTCTTTTTCAAAGTGTAATTCAGTGCTACAATAAGGTTCAATTGGATCAAAAAACGGCGCCAAATGCTATTATTGGACTATTATTCAGTGTTTATACCCTGTAAAGTGTATGTATATATATAGTGAGTATTATCAAAATATTCTACGAAGAATTATAGAGACGAAATTGTTACTTGGGTGACAAGCGACAATCGACATGGTAACACACTTTTCGGGTAGATATTGTATTGGCTTTGATACAAATTCTCTCAAATTTCTCTGACTCATTGCTGTCCAAGATCTAGGATTCAAAAGGGCCTTTAATATGAATGTAGAAGCTGCCGTGACTTGTGCATGTAAAACCTATGTAGTACGATGCTTAAAAGCATAAAAATGCTGGTTTGACTCCAGAACACGTTCCGAAATTATCTTCAAATAAACAGCTACGTGATCAGTTGTTGTTTGATCTCAGTCCACAATTTTAGGTTTTCTTCAAATCGAAAGATTTTATTCTAGGATATTCCGTGGCAGAAAAACTAAGAAACTGTCATCTGCATAATGCAGCTGAGACTACAATTTGGAAGACTGATATAAAAAGCTTAAAAAAATTAAAAAATGTTTTACCAACATGAAATGATTTGAAAACACAAAAGTGTGATTTCTGAACACATATTAGTAGAAACTTGAAGCTTGGTGAAAATATGGGTGTCAAGTTAATTTAAAAGATTTCAGAAAGGTAATACGAAAGACTCCCTCTCTTTCGGACTCGAAGAGGTGTCTAAATTTGACACATATTTTCGGGTCTTGGGCGTCTGAAGGCTGATAGCTAAGGCCTTGAAATTTTTATGAAATGTTACTGCTACGGCGTCTTACAAGTTAGAACTATCTGCTTATGGAAATATTCTGCAGAGAAAAGCGCCGACACTAGCTGTTCCGTGACTTTAAAACGATTGGGAACCACCGGATTAAATAAATTGTCATCGTCGAATCAATGCTGTTTCTGAGGTGATTTTTCCAAAGTTACATTCTAACGTAGTCTCTCATTGTTATTCATAAATTGTAAATGCCGAGACATCTGGGTGCTCCTTGTGCCCTGTTTCTGCTAAATGGCATAACAATAAATTTATTCAGATAATCCCTAGTCCATTTCTATGCAGAGTTTTTTGGGATCGTGTAGGGTAGACTCCTTCAAATTGTCTTTTGACAATGTACGCGATATCGCGATGATGTTAGTAGGTATCCACCAATTACTAAACACTACAGGGGACGATCGCACTCATCCTTGAGGACAATATCAGTATCCCTAAACGCAAGGCGTTTTTTGCAACCATTGCCTCTTAACGCCCCTTCATTGGTTTCGATAATTTAATTATACCATACGATTCCAGCCATAAAAGCATTCCATCAGATGATTGTTATTCTGGAAATTAGCCATGGCCGACCCCAAGGCCCCGCTCTCTTTACAAACAAGGATTTTTTTTAGGAGATAAAAAGTAAAGATATAAAAGTATATTGATATTCTGGTTAAAACCGAAGAATTGAACAAGCGCCCGGGTTAAAAACTGGAGGACCAGAAAAGGAAAGCAACCCGGTTGTCCGTTCTAAAATAAGCGGTTTTCGGTCTAACCGCCCGGTTTTTGACATCCCTACCCTATAAGCCACCTTATGCTAAAAACTCAAGGCAAATGCGACTCTTAAATCCAAGCAGTGAAAAGAAATACCGAATCGGGACAAACATTTTTTATATGCTTTCAATAATTGCCAATTTTCTTATCGAAAATGAATACGTGTCAACATTATGCTCTGCTGTTCAGTTTTCGTGGGTATTCTTGTTTCTGTCTTACAGAATGTTCTCGAGAAAAGTTTCGAAATGGACGTTAATGCATTTTAATCATATAGTTCTCTGTAATCCAAATCGTCCATGTTCAGACGGGAATTCAGCACGCCCAGAGTACCAGTATAGATCTGTATCAGACATGAACAACTTTTTACCTTGAAACTGATTACACTCACTACTACCTAAGAGGTAGGTATACATTTAATCAAATCAGAATCTCGAAAAGATTAACCCATAAATTAATTCGTACACTACCCCATATACCCTACACGCTTCCATTCCAACACCCGCTTATATCTCCGATATTATAGCCACGCATAGATAAGGCCAACATTCTCCTAAACTGAACTAATTCGATTCTAATGTCAGCATTAATAAATTGCAAACCATGTTTTCCTAATTTACCCTCGTAACTTATCTCTAGACGATGTGCACGTATAAATAAACTTGCTTGCCTAAAATAAACGCGAGCCGTAACTGAAACTGTAACATAACCGCCACAAGCCGTACCGACAACACGATAGAGGCTTCTCTAGCCGGCAATTTTGCGCTAGTCCTTGGAATCGACTAACAATCCAAATTGATTGATTGCACGTCCTTTTATCCAACATTACACAATATCAATTTCCACCGCTCAATTCTGAGCTTTCCCAAATTATATTCTATTCTCTATTCCCCATATAGTTTGGACATAATGAAATCAATAGGAAATGAAAGAATCCCGGTATTATGCTCGGGTAGGTTTACTGTACACAAATTTCAAAAAGGACGAGAGCCAAATGCCCTGGCGTGGGTATATAAACAAGCTGAACAGTGGATGATAGTACTGCGACGTGTTCGGTCAGTCGTATGGACTTCTGTTTAATAAGCACATGAAAATGATTTCAATAAAGAATAACTCCACAAACCAATATCAAGCTACGTAAGTTTGGGCATAGTATGGTGTGACCTCTTCAGCCGGGAAAATTGATAGTCACGCATACTGTGTCTGTGTGGGTAGAAGGACGAACGTACATTGACACCTTCCTCCCTATCGCCAGATTTATGGAGGATCTCAAGTGATTTTCGAAGAAACTGTCGGATGACGAAGTCAATAAACTATTATTGTGTCTGTTTGTTAAGTAAATTGGAAGAGCTCTTTCGTGACATGACAGCACGCGCCGTATAGTTGAATATCTTTATAGCATGTCAGTGTCATCTTGAGGAGCACTTGCTAATTGAACGACCATTCTTACTTAGAACGAATTCCTGATTACGCAGAAATAAGAGCATTATCCCACTACTTGATTGATACAGACGTAGTTTCATCCTTTATAGAGTTCTTCCGACACAGCCTGGCAATGTAATTTCCTTTTACAGTAATTATTCCCAGCTGCGGAAGATTCTAATTTCAAAATTGCTCAAACACCTTTGTATGGGAAATTCGCAATTGCTATTAATAAAGAGTTATTGCTGAATATACAACCAAGTAACACTGACCTGATTAAAATTCTCGCACAAGAAACAAGAAGGTGGCAATGGTCACGCAATCACTTTAAGTGAACCGTCCCCCACACTCCTTGTGTGCTGCTAATTAATTCAAGAAATGACCATTGGCAATTTCAGCACCGTACACTCCAATAAGCTGATTCGTCCTCGCTTCATTTTCACTCAGAGCAAAAGGACCTTGACTTGCTTTTAGTATTACTTTCATCCACCCGCGCGCGTATGCTTGGTCAGGACTGTATTGGGCCTTATACGAATCTTTCATGTGCGTGTTCGACGGCAACAGGCAAATAATGAGTGTAAAAGGACATTGAGCATACATACACCCCGCCCCGCTGCAGAATCGACTCGACTTCTTCTTGAAAGCTATTGGGAAGTCGATGATTGCCTCAGTGAGGTAGTAATTGGACAACACATAACATTATTGGTTTATACTACTTCTTTTCAGCAAAAAGCTCAACGTTTTGATTGATATGTCATCTTTTGAAAACAGGATACATATGCAACGATAAGAGGCCAATCATATTGTCGTCGCAGTGTGTACAGGCATCGATAAGATCGACAAGCTTAGTAATTGTCGCAATTGTTTGGATTGAATGTCGTTTGGCTAATCAATATTCCAGCACACTGTTTTCATGTCCTTCGCACTGCCGCCCTTCACCTCGCATCTCAATCAGGTCGATTGGATACGGTTGTGCGGTAATTGAAAGGTTTTATTTACCAGGACTAAGTTCTGTACATAGGAACACACAAAGGCTATATGCTATATCTTTTCATCGGATAACCAAATCCTTGATAGTCACACACTAGACACCGAGTAACCAAGTGTGAACATACAATCTAGATTGGAGAGTGTGCTGTGTGTCAGCATGCATGCATCCTGTATACGAATGAAATTGAATTTCTTTATGTGTCAAATCGGAAGTGTTGGATAGAGTTAATAAGGGTGCATGCATGCTTGTCAATTTAGGACATAATTATTTGGGAGGTGGGCTGGGCACGAAGTTGTGTCGATTTGATATTATGTTGTAGGATAAAGCAATCAATTTATTCGATTTGTATACCGGGGACACATCAATTGAAAACGTCTGATGCATATCTACACGACATGGAATACAAGGATATGGGTATTCATAGATAAGGATTGAAAATCGCAATCTCTAATTAGATGGTAAGGATTAGGAGACAAAAATGTCCGGTATTCTAGCTAGCTGGGATACAAATGAGTGAATGCGATTGTGTGGTGACAGACAAGTGTTACGTTGAAGTGTACACAGCAGAGCCAAAGGATAATGATAATGAATTCCATTTGAATGGCGTTACGTAATTTCCAATGCAATTTAGCTTTGGATAGAAAGGAAATTGTGCTTAGGCTTATGGGATTGATTAGATGCATAATGAAGTGCTATGGACTATGTACTATTAAGGCGTGTGGTTACGGAGATTAAAATGGAATTGGGCGCCTGAATGCGTGAAGATATTTTGTTCATTGTAAGCAGAAATGCTTGTGGTTAATTGTGTTTAAATTGAATTAAATAAATAACAGGCGCGACAATCCAGCATTGGACTAAGGCCGCAGGATGTGTTAGTGACATCCTATTTCCAAGATCTTATCTGCTTTTTGTTGAGGTAATGAGATCAGCATCACGCTCAGCAGTGTTATTTATCCCCATAAATGGATACTCGTTTAACATCTGAGTGAGATCATAGTCCGTCACAAGCTCGTGAGTTCGAAAAACACCATGGAACACGGTGAGATTCGAACTCATGAGCCTGTGCACCGAAGGTGCTCGCACTAACCGCTAGACCAGCCAGACTACTTAAATTGAATTGATGGAACTGAATTAAATGAAAACATTATACAAGAATGATATTTTCTTGTAAACCGTTTTTCACAATTTTCAAAATGCAATTAATAATCCAAAATGTAAAAATATACCGTAGACCAGAAACCCACCCCCGAGGAAAACTATTTGCTACAGACTCAATAGCAGGTGTGATCCTCCTTCGGCCCTTGAAAGATTAAGCCCCACGCTGAATTCACACGTGCATCAGCTTGAACCGCGCTATTTTTCACATCTGTGGGAACGTGACAGCTATCGAAGCGACACCACACGGTCAAAGTAGACAGCATATTTTCCAGTCTATGCCGTCCGTACAACGACACATTCATTCGTATTCGATCCCCTGTTCGTGCCGGTTTGAAAAGTCGTCTGATAGTATCACGTCCTCACAAGTCCTCCGCATATTTATTTGACATGTAATAAAGTATGTTAAAGGATCCCATCGTCTTATTATTTCATGGGGCTTGAGACTATCCCCATACATCCGGATGGGGGTGCTTCAGTATACTAGTCAGCAATCTGACTCGGGCCGTGTGGTCATCAATCCAAAAATTAGTTAGGTATAGGCGAGTTCGCGTAGGCATTTATCCAAGGCCATTCTCCGTACCTAGCATCTTCGAGGCTCTGGCTATGCGAAACTGCCCAGGTAGTTTATCCCAGTGCTCAGTTGCCTTGAGTCGTTCCTGGTCTTGCTCTTTAGTATACAGGAAAAGATGTTGCAGTACGGTTCAGGTCCACAAAAGTGGGATGATGCAGCCATGCGTGCCTGCTCATCAGTCTGCTAGTTCCCTGCGATGCCCATGTGACCTGGAATCCAGAAAAGTGTTAGGCTGTTATTTTCGCCTAGTTTGTTCAACGCCTTCATTGAACAAGTCTTGACGTGACGGTGTACTTAGTAAGTGATTTAATGGCCGCCTGGTTACGTAGCTCTCTCGTAAGCAGAGATCAGCGTCGTCAGTGGTGTCGAAACTCACCAAAAATCTGTGTTGACAGACTACCTTGCGGGATTTCTATCCGAACACCGTTTATTTTCATTCAGTTTTAGCAATTTTTTTTTCGTTTTGTTTTTAATGTTATTTATTTCTTTATGCCGGTATTTATACAAGCAACGATTCAGTATTCACCTAAGAAATTAATTCAGGGGAAATACTCGTCCAATAAGCCTGGAAATCTTAGATTGTTAATTCGGAATTTGAGCCCAAACCAAAAACCATTTTTTTCTGCGGAGCCTGCCATAGAGTAAAGAGATAAAGAGAGAATCGGCACAGCATAAATACTAAATTTTGGTTTACTGATTCCAAATTTAAGGTAAATAAATACCGGCGTACAGAGGTTTTTTTTTTAGATTTTGGATACATACGTAGTGAATAATTTTGCACATATATTTTATAGCTAATAAATAAAAATTATGCACAATATTAATGAAATGCTTTTGGTAAATCTGTTTTTGGATTGGTCTAAATAAACGCGTTCCAGAATGAAAGGCGTTGGTTTAATTAAACCAATCCAAAAATAGATTTACTATGTATCATGGCTACACATATTAACTGAATTTATTAGCTGTAACTCCGTTACCAATACTCCAATCTGGAAAAAAGCAACTGATATGAAATATAACCATCGAGTTCTTTGATTTGAGTACCCATACGTTCACGTCCGATAAAAACTAAAAAAGTCGACTTTTTCAAAACTCCGGGACACCCAGTTAGCTTTGTCCTACCAACGTCTAAGTATTTCGTGCAAAAGATTGTTACGATTGTTTTTATGTTGTCATTATTTAAAAAAAAACCATAGAAGTCCCTGGGACCTCCTGAGCCCTGAGCTCCTGCTCTGGGTACGTATATTTAACGTAAAAAATATACAATTTTCATTATCATTTACGCCCGTTAACGTTTTGCCTACAGTGTGTATGTGAATTTTCTAAATTTCAAGCTTACCCAGTGGCGGAGGGCGACAATTTGGTTACTAGGCAGTGGCGCCAAAAATAACAACAAGTATCAAAAAACCTGGGAGAATAGTAGAAGTCCCAATTTTGAAGTACTGACAAAATTGCTGAAAAACCTGAAAAAAAGTGAAAGTGCTAAAAAAACCTGAAAAAAGGCGGTACTGAACAGGTGATAAAAAAAAACTAAAAAAAGTGAGTTTGAAAAAAAACGACCTTTGTCGAAAAACGCTACTGAAAAAACCGGTGAGCTGGAAAAAAGGCTGCTAGTGCCGGTGCACCGGGTGGTGATGAAAACTAGAAACCGGTACTGAAATCTCAGTACCGAATAGGCCTACTCCTGGACTTGACTCGTTAATAAGTTAACTTTGGAAGATTTATTGAAATTTCAGTGCGTCCATACTCGTAGAAAAATGATAAAAAATAATCTATAGAGCGTCGGTTAGAAACCAACGAATAAGGGTGTTTCTTTGATGAGAAAAAAAGATGGAGGTTTGCTTAAAAAATAAAAAAACCATTCGAATTAAAAGCTGTTTATATCTAAAGTACCAACAATGAACTTAGTAAGAGGGTTAAGTTTCACAGTTGTGATAAACCAATAACCCAGTAAATTAACAAATGAGCTTGGCGGTCGTTTTATCGCGACATTAAACGTTCCACCCGTGCCATCTACCCAATGGTTGTGGCATTAGCTAATGTAGGACTGAGCGCCCCTTGTTCTGTAACAATTCTTCCGGGTTACCTTTGGTCAGAGCTGGTACCCCCGAGCAATTACTGGGTTTATCTGGGTTATGTTGCTATTGTAATCCAGTGTAGTTCCACTAAACTAACCTGAACCGGAGTACAACAAAACAAGCCTATTATTACTCTCCATGTATTGATTTCTTCGACCTCAGTTACCATCTTTTCCGATCTCATGAGAATCATATGGATGGAGATAAATTATAAACTTTAGAATTTGTCAAGAAGAGCATCGGCAACCTTTCTTTTGTGTAGTAAAATGTTGAGCTTTTAAGATCCAGCTTCAAGCTTTTGCAGCAAAGGAGGCAAGAAGTTATCAAAATAAACCGACCATATAGAAATGATGAAGAATAAAAGAACTATGCTAACTTAAGCTGACCAGACTCCCGACGACCCAATGCTGTACACATACTTGCGGAATTCAGTTTTCAGACAAATCCTCATCCATACTACCCACCCCCCTTCCCCCCTCTTTACGCCGGTTTGAGAAAGCGAAACATCGGAAAATTTCGTAAGACTTTACACAGGCTGAAATAAAATATTTGCCTGTAACAATAAATTCACTTTTCTCAGAGACGGTAAGGGTAAGGTAAATTTATATCTATGTGCAATAGAGTTTCGTTAAACCTTATAAGGGAGACAATGTCGTATATTGCGAATATTTACGTAATCCTAGGCTTGCTGCTTCGTACTGATAACATATGCCCCACGATAATAATGCTATATGAACTCCGGAGGCATGTGCTTCAATGTGCCTGTCTAGACAGTTTCAATTTTCGTTCGTCTTCATCATTTTGGCAATTGAAACTTGAGATGTATGCGCTATTGAAGAAACGCATTCATTCTTGAACGCAATTGCCAATGTTAAATATTAACAACACATCATCTATTCATACAATTCATGAAAGAATTTATCATTTACCCGTCCTGACCAAAGCCGTGACACATATTTAACGATAAATAATGAACAGATCTGGATAGAATGATATTGATCTCTTCTGTTCACTTGACGCAATCAATGACATGTTCAATGTTGAAAGTGGATACGGAGCTTGAAGACGATAGGGAAGACGAAAGCGCACATGTGTGGACATAGCCAATGGTCAACGCTAAAAATGATCACAGTCCTCACCAGCTTATTATGTAGTGCTGTGGTTGACAAACTTTTAAGCCAGAAGAGCCAAATTTGAGAATTTACCTTTGGTATTCATTTAAAGAGCCAAATTGTTTTTTTTGTCATAATGGCACGTATTATCTAGGGAAAGCTGAAGGACTAGAAATTTGTAGAGCTTCAAGATGAACTTTTCGAAATACAACAGTGTATAGGAGACACAATTTCCTTAAGAAAAATGTACGACTCAATATAATATAATGGTAAGTTAGTATGATAATTTTAAGGGTTGAAATTCCAAAGCCCCATTTATCTTTGATCAGCATTCGATCCCATGTAATTTTAAATGGTAATTTCCTGGAGCCCAAAGGAAAACAATTAGGACATTTTCGCGATGGATAATTTAAAGTCGGTTAGAGGAGTGATCAGATTTTTTTAGTTTATGTTGTATCTGAAACCAGTACCCTTACTGACCAACATTTATTTTTATTTTTATCACAAATTACGGCGGCCAAGGCCCGATGTCGGGCTATCGTGCCACATTGATGATGACCACAAATTACAACGCCTATCCTGCATGGGTGGGCATGATAAATTTTTGTTACAAGATGTTTTTGCGGGTCAGATCACTTAAATATGCTGCTGGAAATATACCTTCATAGCAGGAAAAATTATATGATGTCTTACTGGTCATCAATACTGGCCGTACGGAAAATGGCAACTTATTCCCAGTGGTACTTGAATGATGAATTCGAAACGGAGCATCAAAGAGAAGCTGGAGTTTCAGAGCCCATAGCACCAGCATCTCGATCGCGAGCTCAGAGCTTTTCGTAAGTTACAGCCGTTCAAAGATGCGACCCAATACTAATAAAATTCCCTAAGGAGTACCAAGGGCAATGAAGGTCTATTTTTCGATTTTTTTATAGAGCGGGGATGAAACGGCCGAGGACGTTGGGGCTGGAGGACATGTTTTTTTTTCAATAAATTGCCAGGCTCGATCGATTCAAGGGACAAAAAATCACTAGGACCGCTATAACACCATAATCTAATTTGTAATGGACGGCCTTAAAGAACAACACGGAAAGCAGTTGCTAACATTTATACTTATTTTGAAATCGTACTCAGGGCCGGCTTTAGGGTGGGGCAACCGGGGCGGTCGCCCCGGGCGCCAGGTTTAGGGGCGCCAAAACCCGCACATTTAATCTCATTTTTTTTACAAATTTTATTGTTGCTTAAGAAATTTTCTTTTTTCTTTTAACTGATGTTAGAATGTGAATGCTGGGTATAGTACACAACCAAACAAGTATGTATGTGCGAACATACATGATTCATTTTGCATTGTCTATATGAATCGTTACTATTAAGTAATAATTGCTCAGTTAAATACGAGGGCAACTAAAAAATAAGCTTCGCACATTTTTCAGGTGTAAGGCATTTTTTATTACAATAAATAAGTATACCATCTGAAAGCTTGTACTTTAAACTATATGACGAGTTATCCACTTCTGAAATCCCGCTTCGAAGAACTCCGCCGATCCGGGATGGCGCCATTGTTCTTTTCTTTCCGGAGTGACGTAGTGACACCAAGTTTCATCTCCCGTAATAATGGAGTCCAATAATTTCTCGGTACCTGGTGATAGCGGTAAAAAATACCCAAAAATTGAAACTCTCAAAATATCAAAAGACCTCTGGAGGCCTGCAAAGTTCAATTTTGAATGGGAAATGGACGGTATTTGACTCATCCTGAACTTTACAGGCTTCCAGAGGCCTTTTGATATTTTGAAAACGGCAAACACCACTTAAGTAGGGGCTTGCTATATCGTCTTCGCATTCAACATTATGAATGTTTGTGAGCTAACATATATGATTCCTTATGTTTCTGCGATTGCCTGTTTTAATTTTTGAACGATTCACAAACCCCCAAAAATGTACACTATTATTGCAGGATTCACTCCGGCTTACACAAAACACCTCGCTTTTTTATAATATTGACGAAATAACAATTTTCTAATCTCTCGCTTTGATCTAAGCCGTGACCTACCTAAAGCCGAGTCATGAACAAATGTGATTGGAAAGATGAATTTTTTTCTGTTCGGTTTATGCAATCGATGGTAGGGGAAAATGAACATGAAGTAATAAAAACAAAAATAGAATCAAATTTAAGTTTCGACGATGGAAGCCAAACAGTGAAAGGAGATAGTTTCAACGGTGGTGCAATGAAGAAAAATATTTCCGAAGAACGTTCAAGTTGCGTCAATGAGACAGGAGCCGATGAAATTAGTAGGGTTACAGCCTCCTGATTTCGTCGCCTCGAGATTCATTGACGTATCTTGACGGTTCTTCACATTCCGAACTTGAATTGTTGTCTGATCCAGCACAATGGTCAAAAATTCTAGGACCTCAGTTTGTAGAAATTGTCTTAAGAACATAAACAAAGAAAATAGAAAAAATGTAATTTCCACTTGACAGTCAAGATAGATACATTTCCCTAATATTAATTTTATTTAAATTAAAAAGAAAGCTAGAGAATGGCGAAGAAATCAAAAGGAGGAGGCTAGTTTACTCAAAAATCACAAATAAGGCGTTTTGTTTTTGCTGCAGCCAACTTAGGGCGGAAGCAAAGTTTGCATTTTCAACAACGGACTACCAGGACTGGAAGCATGAATATATTATAATAAATAATATATTATATTATAATAAATTTTGATTTTCTATACCCTTCACTCGTAAAATAAAGGGTATATTAACTTTGTCATGAAGTTTGTAACGCATTGAAGGATCATATCTATGTATAGATATGATCAGCGTGACGAGCTGAGTCGATTGGGTGATGTCCGTTTGTCTGTCTGTCCGTCTGTTGCTACGCGTTTTTCTCGGCCAGTTTAAAAGCTATGCAGCTGAAATTTTGCACACATGCTTTTTTTATTGCAGGCAGTTTGTATGTTTGAATCGCTAAAATCGGACCGTGGGGTCTTGGGGCTGCCATACAAACCCCAACCCCCGAATTTGGTTTTTCTAAGAATAACTTTTTTATTTGTGCACCAATTTCAACGAAACCTCATAAAAGTGCATTTCAATTGACGCCACAAAACATATGTGAAAATTAATGGAATCGGACCATGGGGTCATGAGGCTGCAATACAAACCCAACGCCCTATTTTGGATTTTCTAAGAAACATTTTTTCTACACCAATTTCAAAAAACCTTAATGCGTCTTTATTAAAAAAAAGTAAAATAAATTGAATCGTACTATGGCGTCATGCTCCCCGCTTCCCCCCAATTAGGTTATCTGAGTTAATTTTTTTTTATTTTCCCACTTATTCCAACCAAACCTCACAAAAATATTGTTTTATTGACGCAACGGAACTTATGTGAAATCGGCAGGAAAATAATGGGGAAGGATTAAACACAAGTCATAGGTTCGAAAGAACTTTTAGCCCGAGAAGAGTGAAGGGTATTCAAATTTCGGCTGCGCCCGAAATTAGCCTCGGTCTCGTTTTTAATTTTTTTACTTTACTTGCATTCTATTAAAATTTGTTTGTGCTTAGAAACTATAAGGGTGCGCTTTCTTCAAGTTCGCCCCGGGCGCCGGTTCACCTAAAGCCGGCCCTGATCGTACTTATTGATACCGATTCGAAACTTTAACTGCGCCTTTGTGAGTTCCTTGATTCTGTGAATTTCTACAAAAAAAAAACCATACAGATAGTGGAAGATGGGGAATGACTTTTATACTACCATGGTCATTCTGGGCTATATATTTTAAGCAGATAACGGTAAATATTGTTTTTTTTTAATAATTTGTGCGAGAGTTTGACAATGCTTTGAGTCATTGGGTGAGGTTATAAAACACAACGTTCGCGTAACGTGTCGCGTTTTTCGAAACGTTTCCTATTGTGTTCTGTAAACACATAGATCCGATGCAGATACATTTTATTTTGATTATAAATAGTTTAATAAATAAATGAGGGCGGAAATGCACGGTTCGACGGCAGATTGTAAATTTCTATCAATCAATCAAGCTATGCATCGCAAGGGGGCGCTTAGGGGATCTGTTTGTAGGGAGAAGTTTCTGATCCGTAACGGCCGGTTGATTTGAAACGTTGCGCGAACGTTGTGTTTTATAACCTCACCCAATAACGCACGCTAAATGAGTCAAAGAGCCGCATGTAGCTCCCGAGACGTCCTTGGTCGACCGCTGATGCAGTAAATTATGGTTCATTGTGTGGCATTGGGAATGCTGTACATTTTGCTGTACATTTCCAAATGCTGTACGACAGGTCAAAATGCTGTACTGTACAGCAAAATGCTGTACGTCTGGTCAGCTTATGCTAACTTAAAACTCGATGACTGGTGAATTTGTTTGTCTCGAAACGGCGAGGTCCCCTCAAAGATGACTAAAGAGACGATTTTTGTCATGATGATGATGGTATCCGCATTGTAATTAATGGTGATGGGTACAACAACTTTGGTAAAAGTGGCCTTTCTTTGTGAGCTGTTTTCATTTATTTTAGCACTGCCTCAAATGTCAATTGTATAATAATATCATCTAAGAAAAATTAAATATAAGCACTGATTGTAAAAAAAAGTTGCTGGAAAATCTTAATTGTTTGTTAAAAAATTTAATAATAATGTGGTACACATGAGGAGATATACAGTACATAAGATTGTAAAGATTTCTTCAGGAGAGTGGAAAGCTAATGCCAATGAAGAGAAAACCCTGCAAAATTGCTTCCAGTTTTTGAGCATCCTTTCTCAAGGGTTTCGCGAAAAAAATCCAAAAATACGAAAAATGCCGAAAGAGCTTTTGACAACAAAAAGAAAACAATCCATACGAACAAATATTTGTGAGTTATAAACTTCCGAATCTTAGTCTGCTACACTGTACCGGAAATCAACTTAATTGTAAAATATTTGACCAGCATCAGAGACGCAACCGATTTTCTTTTACAACTTTCTACTATCTGGAAATGGAGAAGGAATTAGTGTTTACATACTAGAAAATAAAGCATGTCCAGAGTGTTTGGCGCAAATTAATTAGAGGATTAAATTTGTGTTAATCAAAACTTTTCAACGACTTTTTAATCGAATGTTTAACAGTCCAAATTTTAAGTTCTAGTCACATTTTTTGTATCCTTTTCAAACAATTGGCTGAAAGCTAGGGCCTCAAAATTTATAGCAAACATATATAGCTGCTACAGTGTCCTACAAGTTTAAAAATTTTAGAAAAAATCTTCTCACGAATTTCTGGTTTATCGGAAAATTTCGATTTAAAAACAGAATAACTGTACCTTATCCATATACAGGGTTATTGGTTAAGTCGACCTATTCCCTGCAACTTTCTTAATCATTTAAAATTTCAAAAACCCATCACAATTCGAAATTTTTAATTTTAAATAAAAAAAAAATTTCTTAGATTTTTTAAAGATATTTTTTAATGTACTATTACTAAAAAAATTATATGACATGGAGTCTGCAGACCACTGGAAAACATACGCGTGTTGTCAGCTTTCCAAAAAGGTGTCAATGTCAATACAAATATTTGAAATAATACCGGTAATCAAAAAATTCTTACGTAGAGCTAGTGCTTTTGGCCCATTCCAGCTTTTGAGTTTGACACCGCTGCCCTAAACCCAAAAAAATGTCATTTCGAACGGATTGAAAACAAGGGTACCCAGCGAAAAAAAACTGTACGTCCATATACTTATGTGTATACCACGATATATGTAGTTCGCGAAAAATTTACAAAATTCATAATCCACACCCTCTATTCATTTTAAATTTCAACTTTCCACATTTTCTTAAATTTGATTAAAAACTTCATCATACTCAATTCTTAAACATACCCGGAAAACAAAAATAAAGAAATTCTCACACATACATCATTCTATATGCACAGGACTCATCCCTTCAAATATCCCTGGGTACTTCATCGCCAACCGGTAACTTGGAATCGCTCTCTCTACGACAGATGCTGCTCGATCCACTTCGAATTTTGGATTTTCTCATGGCGGAATTAAATTTACAATTGAAAAGCTCTTATCCCGGTAAGTTTTAGTCCGAATAAAAAAAAAACACGGCAAAAACAAAAAGTAAATGAGAAAAGGATACGATGAAACAAAAATGTGTTACATAACGGTAACATAATACTACACTACGGTATATATAGCCTTCGTATTCTTTTTATCCATTTGTGCACTCTGATTCGTTCGAACCGATTCTCTTCTGTATTTTTGTCGAAATCAAATTTAAAATTTAATCTGAAACTTCCTACATACGCTCCTATATATTTGTGCTACTCTTCGAGGACGAATACTATACGTTTCTTGATCCTCCATACACGGACAAAATATCTGTGCAGATTTTATAGAGTACATATAGAGGTATTCCTATATACAGATATGTATGTTTTGTATCTTGCAGAAGATAAAACTGTGCGGCGAATCCTTCATGAGATACGAGCCGTTACTAAGCGAATCGAAAATAGTAGAGCAACCGACGAAGGCAGGAGGAATGCGCCGACTACATCACAATCGGCCGCGACGCCCAATGTTACGTCATGGACTAATTTAATGCAGGTAAGTGCAGTGTAATACTGCAGCAGGTTTATTCTGTAGTCTTTAGGATAGCGTACTGCAATAATTGTTCAGGACGTATGTATGTATATGTATGAAGTAAGCTGGAACAAGCGATAAAAATTGAAACAGAAAGGATGTCATGTTCACCATACGGCCAGCAGGTGCACATGTGGCAGTTTTGGGGTGCGGGATGCAATGGAAACAGCAAAGTACTTCATGTGGCCTATTTTTTTTTTAGAGAATTTAGCGGATACTTTACTTAACACCATTTTCCTTTATCGCTTAATTAGATAAATTTTAAATGATGGCATTAGCAGAAGGAGGAATACGATGAGCTAGAAAAAATTGGAAATGAGCTTGGTCTCAGGTCAGGGGTGTCCCAAAAACAATGCCTACATTTTGCCCGACGCCTGGAGTGTTACCTGTTACCAAGGACAACTAAATGTGTAGGAACCTAATGGGCTTTTTACACATCTATATCCGCAGGTAGCACGCACGTTAGCTCAGAGGTACGAGTATAGGAAGCTTAAGGAAAATGTACCCTGGTGGTTAGAATGTAGGGTCGAACTGATTTTCAGGATATCATATCGGCCACACTTTGCGGAAGAACGATAGCTGTCCTTTATCTATTCAAGAGGGACTGCAATTTACATGGCGAAGGTAAAACGTTGAAAAAATTCTTTAACGGATCGGAGACCTATGACAAACACCACGTCTGCTGGCACGAAGGATTAGTTCACGGGCTATGCCCCACTATGGCTGTAGAGTGTGTATAATATTTATTGACCGGAACGCCAAATTTTGGAGGCGGCATAGAATGAAACTACAAGAAAGCTTAAAGGTAAAACTCATGTTCAGCGGAACAGCAGATTAGACATAACAAACCAGTGGGAGGAATAGTTTGTTGGTAAAAGCTGTGTCTAAAGGATACAAGAGCCCAATTAGCACAAAAAGCGCCGAGACCACAAAACTCCGTTAAGCTACTTAAAGGATGAAGGTTACTGAAAATATAATTTTGAGTGTGGAGACGCTCCTAGAGCCATTTAGAGAGGAATTTAGGAAGTGAAGTAGGTCTCCTATTTTCGCCTCCGATGCATCCTCTAGGCAAGCAAAAAACGCACATCCCAACGTTTGATAGAGAGATATGCCGAGACCTCGGCATTCGTGTATAAAGTGAAATAGAGTTTTTCTTTCATTTGCAATATCGCAACAGTGCGAGTTGTTGGGAATACGCAGCCTGGCTGCATGGTACCCTATTGGCGAATGTCCAGTAAATACCGCTGTAAGTCTAGCAATATCTTTACGCGGTCTGGTCAGAATCTCAGACGTTCATTTCCGGTTATAGAATGGCCATAGCTTCCTTGATATTACACAAGTTCTAATGTTCCGTCAATTACGATTAGCATTCGTAAGATGAGTGAGAGGAATATTTTCTTCATGCAGCTGCCATCGCAATGTCCACGTAATGAGAGCTGTCCAGAGTGGCCCCCAGTTGGGCCAACTCATCTGCAACCTCATTTCCCTGTATGTTCCTGTGTCCCGACACCCAAAGTAGGGTGACTGTGTGCCTTCCTCCACGGTTGTTCAGTGTTTCTTAACAGCTTTTCACAAGCTTGAAGGATATCCCTACGGATTTCAGTGCCTTGATAGCAGCAGATGTTCCCGAGAGCGTGATATGCTTTCATAATTGCAAACAATTCAGTCTTGAAAGTGCTGGCATGATCAGGGAGACGGTAAGATTCAGAGATATTGAGTGTGCCACAGAAGACTCCTGCACTCACACCACAGTCCATTTTGGACCCCTGTTAACTCACTCCCCATCTATTCGCACCTGGTCGGAAAGCGGACTTCGAAGTTATTCCCGAAACTTTGTGTAGTGGCGGCATAGTCCGTTGTAGGTTTGATCGTATCTTGTGGCAGCTCATCATCATCATCAATGTGGCACGATAGCCCGACGTCTGGCTTTGGCCGCCTGAATCGTTGACCTCCAATTGTCGCGATTACGTGACCTTGTCCTCCAGTTTCAGAAGCCCAGCAGTGGGCGTCTTCACCTAACGGAGTTCTCCCAGCAGGCTCTCGGTCGTCCACGCAACCTCGCTTCGTCCATTCGTTGTGCGTTCATCACTTTCTTTGGCATGCGATTATCGTCCATCCGTTATACATGCCCCGCCCATTGCAAACGTTGAAGCTTCACGATTTTCGATACTTCCAGCTCATCGTGTGGCATTTGGTTGATAATATCAGAGTGGCCCTATGGCTTGGCAGTCCAGCCCCAGCGAACCAACTCTTTGAGACTGTCCGCACTACGTGCCGCTAGTTCTTTGACAAAAAGGTGGATAGGCAGAAGGTGTAGGATTACATTCAACCCATCCCTCGGCCATGTTCGCATAATCCTGTGATGCAAAACATGCCGATATTTGCACCCTACCTAGTTTCGTTACAATGTAAGCTCTACTGAGCGCTGGCCAAAAGACCAGTATCCCATATGTCTTCTATGTTTAGCTTCCAGCCAAGCTTTGGGTCTAAAACGCCTCCCAGATACCTTGGGCTGGGTGATAGTGTGAGTTGTTGTCCATTTAGATTGGGAAGGGAAATAGGTGGTAACTTGGTTTTTGTAGTTAACAGCATCAGTTTGGTTTTGATTGGGTTTACGCCAAGGCCACAGCTTCTGGCCCAGATGGATGGATGGAAGGATGGATTAGGCGCTATGATGGTGTTTGCTGGTTACGACCAATACTGCAACCTATTAGCTTATTGTATTTCCCATTAAAGCGAAACAGTTTCAGGTTATTAGCTCTATCCTTCGTTAAAGGCTTAGAAGAAAGTTAACCAGGTTTACTTAGGGTGCGCCCATTCCAATGGTTCTCCAGCTCATAAGAGCGGGGCATTTGAAAATTAAGTTCGAGGCTGATTGCTCGTGTTCGTTACAGAGGCGGCATAGTGGGTTTTGTGTGTAGATCCCGATTGTATGCAGATGTTTTGGTAGGGTACAGTGCAGTGCAATAGCATTTATGGCAAATTGACTGTCGGAGAGAATATGGATGGTCTAGTTTGTATGTCCCTTTCGAGTACTCTCTCCTGCTGCAAGAGTTATGGCTATAAGTGCTGCCTGGAAGACAGTTGTATAGTGACCTAGGGGTTTAGAGATACTCTTGCCCCTGTTTAATTCTGGCACAGTTGATGACCAGCCTCCTCCCATGATCTGACTGATCACGGGGAGACGCATTCCTCATACTACTATCGCTACATCATCCGCATACGGCACCATCTTTTCTGTGGATCGACCACTGACTTATGCGTGCTGTGACCTAGAGAGTACTGAATTCTATAGCCTTTGCCGGAGGTCGACGATACTCACCAATATTGTTTTTAATACGAAGGAGGATAAACTAATAGGCCTGAAAAATTTAGCGTTTTCACGCCCACGTTTACCTGCCTTCGGTATGACAACGACTCGAAATCGTCGCCACGCCTGGAGAACGTAGGTGAGGGTCACAAAACAAAATCTCGCCCAGGAGATTTAAATCGCATTAATAGCCCTGGATACCTTCTTCTTCTCCGTAATGACAGAGTCTACAATGTCACCCAGTCTAATAACAGCATTATGCAGTGTTGGTCTGGGCGTACAATGCTTTTGCACCCAGGGAAGTGCGTACTCAGAAGAAGCTCGAGAGACTCATTCGTTGATTCCATCCAGGTTCCATCTTCTCTCCTTATTAATGGCAGACATGAATGTGCTTTAGACAGGATTTTACTTATCCATGCTGAGTCCTTGACGTGATCCAAGGATTGGCAGAATTCGGCCCAGTGTTGGGCTTTTACTAGGAGCGAGTACCACTGCATGATGGCGAAGTGCAAGGAGGAAGACTGGAGGCGATTCGTCAGCAGTTCTTCGGATGACCCCTGGGAAAATGCCTACAAATTCTGTAGAGGTAGACGGGCACGTTGTGAAGTGTCCAGCCTCGTCACTGAGACTGGCACAGCACATACGTGGAGGGCGAGCATAGAGATTCTCCTTTCCTGCGGCTGACCCTTTCGATGCTTTGCTTTGTGAGCGAGCGACCTTCTAATTTAAGTTATACAATTATACCGAACGCAGTCTTGTCTGCCATTGAACGAAAATATTTAATAACATAGTAGCCAACTTCTCATCCTTCTTTGACTTCCTTCTCTTCGATCCGACCCACGGTCAAAGCAGTGATCAAAGCAAGCATTGCTAGGCTCAGGTGCAGGAAGTCACCGGGTATTGATGGAATGACCTGCCAGATGTGCACATGGTCGATGGTCGTGCTGCTGAAAGGCCCTGATAAGGTTCGAACCGACCCTTCATCCCATCGAGGCATCAGTCTCCACCCAGTACTTGGAAAAGTGCTGGAACTCTATGGAAGAGCTATTTCTCGGACAGAGAATCGCTGGTTGTGGGTGTGGAAGTCTGCGATGCGGGGATGCCCACAGGGCTCCATTGTTGGCCCGTTCATATGGAACTTTATGATGGATGACCTGCTGGCATCCCTAAGCCCGTTTGCAAGTGTTGCGCCTATGCCGACGACGTTCTTCTTCTCCTGGTGGAGAGCAAACACGGCTAACGCTTAAGGAAAAGGGCTCTCAAATAATGGAAATCGTCCATCCGTGAGCAGCCCGGGTGGGTGTTGAAGTGTCATCCCGAAAATCGACGATAATGATGATGAAAAGCTCGCTATAGTCTAGCCCCCCCCCCCATAGTTCGGATGGGTAGAGACTCGCTCAAGTATCGGAAGCAAGTCCGGTATTTGGGAGTGTCTTTCGGTGAACGGTTTACCCTTCCACCTACTTTGAGGGGCTAAAGGCACGCTTGCACTGTTTCGTGGGTATGCTGAGGCGTCTTATGCGCAGAGACTGGGGGTTAGGTCGACGTGCAGTCCGTCAGATCTACGGTTCACTACTTGTTGCGTGTGCAACCTTCGGTGCAGGAGTTCTGATGGACTGGGCGTCATCTGCCCGTGGATGCCGGCAGCTTAACACGCTTAAGCGTATTATGATGTAGGCATGTATGGACAGTTTCTGATGCTGCCATGCAGGTATTGATGGGTGTTCCCCCTCTTGATCTGGAGGTTGTTCGTCGTGGAACAGCCTTTCATATCAGGAGGGATCTGACATTGCCTGAATCTTCACTAGTGAATGAGCAAAGTTTGTCTGGGAAATCTCAGCGGTCTGTTGCTGAGCTCCTGGATGACTGTGTCTTGAACTCTAGGTGGCAATCTTGATGGGAACAGTCCGTCGGGTCGTCGGTAAGGTGACATTCAGGTACATCCCAAGGGTGCTGCCCAAGGAAACCTGGACCTAGACTTTAATCTAAGTCTAGGTTTCCTGATTACGGGACACGGCTTCTTGAACTGGAAGCTTGTCCAGCTTGGGTTGACCAGTGATGCCTCCTGTCCGTGCTGCGGTGCGGATCAGGAGGACTGGCTGCACGTACTAATCTTCTGCCCAAGGTACTCGGATGTCCGAGACCTAGACTCCTTTGGGGCTCTCCTCAATAATGGAGCCGTCGACGTCACGGAGTGTGTGAGGGGAAGAGAACGAGTTCGTCGACTGAATGCCTACGCTAAGGAGGCGTTCAGCCGTCACTAGTGATTAGGTAGGTAGGCGGACGGGAGTCGCTTAAAGCCCCGCAGAGCTACTGCCTCAGTACTAAGTACAGCGACTTTGAGAGCGTGGAGTTGCGTATTCAACCGGGCGCCGGGACCCACAGAACGGCAGAGGTGTTAGAGAGGCCTCGCATTCAGAAGTATGATTGCCAAGCTCGGAGGGCCAGCTTGGTTGCAGATATTGAAAATGTCGTGAGTAAGTTTCCTGAGCTTGGATAGAGCCTCATTCCACCATGGAGGAATGGCTCCCCGGGTCTTTTCTAATGCCGTCAAGTGATATGGAGGACTTGGGAGTTTGTTTTTAAAAATCTGTCTGAATTTTGAACCAAGTGATTGTTTTAGGGTTCCTGTAAGGTTTGGGAGTGTGCCTGGAGATGTTGACATTAAAAAGTATCCATGTATGGTCTGAGAAAGATTTCAGATCGTACACTCTCCACTGTTCGACCTTAAATTTTTCGTTAGCAAATCAGGTTACTCTGTTAGAAATGTAATTCGTTCGTCGCCTATAGCTATGCAATTTAATGTATTTCCAATAGTTTGAATTTGACAGATCAGTATTCGCCTATTATGTGTATCAAAGGCTTATAACAAACACTCGAATATTCACGTTAGTACTCCTCAAAAATGGCCCAGAGAGATTATGAATTAAAAATTTTAGGATCCAATTGGGAATACGTTGACACCTCTTCCAAACTGTCCTAATCTTATCTCTCGCGGAATATGTATGGAAGTCGAAAGCGTGAACATTGCCTGGACCATTTATTTAGTCGACCATAGTCATCATCGCCATCAACACCATCGAAGGCATCCTTGTCACCATTTAACTGTGACCGTCACCCACACAGCCCATAGAAATACATGCAAAAATGAAAAAAAAAATCAAAATAAACACCAAAAAGTCCTTGGCCGTGCATGATGGATATCCGGCGATATGAAATTCACACGAAGCAATTTGATGACTTTTTAGCGTAAGATTTCACGGTACACATGAACATATAGTGATTCACCAGAGCCTGAGCCTGTTGGTGATCCTTTTTATTTCATTTGATATTCATGATCAAGACCCGGAACAAATGTGACCGCTACTGTGCGGAGAGGCACAGTGTCGTTCATCGGGAGTCGAAAGGAGCAGTCATTCAATATATATAGAAGAAGGATATGTATAAAATGTGGTTGGACACGAACAAAAGAGAAATTAAAATGTAACACAAACAATGGTGCTGCCACGTCAGCATCCTGTCGCTTGTGTTGTTGTTGTCGCCGTCACCATCATATAACATTTCAGCTTAGAAGTGATTGCTCTGCTGGTTGCAGATGGATTTATGGACACCACTGCGATAGATAAATCATTTTCATAACACAAATAGCGTTTGCATGGATGGACGTTGCCATGAATGGCGTCAGCATTTCTGTATAGGAGGGAAGCGAAACTCGGCATTCTCCATTCCGATGGAGGTGTCAGTCAGTAAGTCCTTGTGCTTTGGCTGATTTAGCGAGATTTATTTTGCATGCGCTTGTCCATTTCAATATTCAGTTGAATTTTTGAACATCGCATACGCATGGATAGATTGATGACAAAGCGACACGCTGACTGAAAGATTCAGAGGAGGCGCTCTGTTTGAAATGGGACAACTGCTGAAATGTCTTATCCATGCTAATCGGATTCTGTCGGCTGCGAAAGAAATATGGGAATGTTATTTTCCTGGACTTTTTTAGTTTTGTTGTCAGTTTGAACGATGAAACGGACAACACATGAAGAATAACTGATTAAGGACATCGTTGCAATTCAGCATCAACAACAAAAAATTCAATTGCACGAAAGCCACGAGAGATTTAAAGCTTTGCAAACGTCCAACTTTCATGAATATTTTTGCAGCACATGCACTTAGCATAGTCAATTCAATTTTGTCTAGGAGATCCACTCGTTATGTCTACTACACGGATAGACTCTACAGAAATTCCTCTTGAAACCATCTCTACAAACACAACGACCATTTGCAAATATACCCAGCAAAATCGGAAAGTTTTATATAAGTCTTATATTCGAACAGAATAAGACTTACTCAATAAGAGATTATTCAAAAAAGTCTTAGTCTTTTACTAGAGGAAATCCTTACTAAAAGGCTTACCTTAACATAGGGCATGTCATTGGCGGTAAGGTTTAAAGCTTTGAAGCTTACAAATCTTGTATATACACCTGATTATAAGACTTATTTCAGAATTACAATAATTCTTATTTAAGGATTACAATAATTCTTATTTAAGGATTACAATAATTCTTATTTAGGAATTACTATAATTCTTATTTAAGGATTACAATAATACTTATTTAAGTATTATTTCAAGCATAATCTAAGGCAACTAAAATATTTCCATTAATAAAAGGTTGAAATTAGTATTTTTTTTTCTCTCCTTGCTGGGCGATGGTGCATTCACTCAGTCATTTGTTTAATTTATATTTGTTTATATTTCCTATCCGCACATGTACTTTGACCACGCCGAGATTCGATCTCCGGACCCCAAGATTACAAGCATAGTAGAGTGCGACTCAACCAAGTGCGCCACACAGCATGTTATAAATAAATATTTGCAAACTGCCTTATGCCACCTGCCCGAAATGGCATTTATATACTTACTAATAAGGCTTTTATAAGAATATAATAAATGTCTTAAGTAAAGTATATTATAAACCTTATAAATAACTTTTCTTTCATTGATATATAAGCTATAGGGCAACTGGGAGCTTTCAAGTAGTGTGTGCACATTGAGTTTGATATTTTGTCTTACATTTTGCTAAGAAGTAAGTCTTATATAATGATATGAATAAGATCTAATCACGCAAAGCTATTTCAGCTTACTGAATGCTTACAGTTCAGTACTAAGTAAGCCTTTTCTAAGTCTTACTTCTTCATAGACCTTACGGAAATTTTGCTGGGTACAAAACTGAAATGCTCTCAAAGCCACCACCACTACATACTGCCGCCTCCACCACGCTTTGAAATGGCCAACTGTGGCACCATGTGCAAACCAGAAAACCTCATTGAAACCAAATGAGGTTTTTCCATATATGAAACCAAACGAATCTTCTCTTTCGTATCTGATGTGGAAAATTTACTGTATACCACTGTGGTCCCTAGTTGCCGTCCATGTCACCTTCACATGACTCACCGCCATATATACGTTTTGCAAATCTACTTGATTAACCGAAAACTGAACATATTTTCGGTTTCCTATACCCGAAATCCGGAAATCGGGACAACAGGACAATTTATATCGGGACACAGAAATATATGAATAGGTACTATGGTTCGTGTGACGTTAGTCTTTATGTGTCCTTCCTGGCTTCGTTCTGTGTATACATACATAGTACAAACAAATTCAGTTCGTCCATCCGGGACAGTGTTTCAGGATTCAGGTTCCATACCATGGTCTTTGGCTGTTGTTGTCGCTGTTATCGTTGACGCTCCGTTGCGAATTCTGAACTTATTACTTATTAAATTTAATTGTTGGCAATGGAACGATACTTCCTGTGTACAGTCACCATATACACATAGGTCCTTGGACACACACATTATGTTTGGTTCATGTGTATTTGGATAGCGACGAAATTTGAAGGCTCCCAGGTTCGCCACCGGACGAATGTGGTGTGGTGATCGGTGAGTGTGTAGCGGTGTTGCGGGTAAGTTGGTTTCGGGTTTGGAGTACATTTCGGGGTTTAACGGTCACCAGACGATGGTAACGTTGGTCAAGAGATGCCATCTCTCGTCTCAAAGAGCTATGACGGTATGGTATTTGTTAATTAATATTTTAGAACTGTTACCTTGGCTTTTACGGGTGTTAGATATAGTTGAAGGAAAGGTGAATGATTTCATAGTAGGCGAGCAGCTGTTGGAATGTATTTTCGGATTCGTCAAGGGAATAAAGTGTATATTGAGCAGATCTACATATAAAAGTTCAAGTTTTAAAAAGCGGAGAAATATTTGGTTATAAAGGTATCCTTGAGAAGGTTCTGCCAAAATCGGTTCTTACTTTTGATTTAGACAAGGGAATAGTGTGGATTTTTGAGGACAAATAGCAGATTTGCGATTACCATAACTTGCTGTGTTTACACACTCGAATCATGAAGCAAAGCAGCTACCAAAGATTCGGACTATTGAAACTGGATAGAAAAGTCAGTGCTTACTATTGATTATCAGCTGTAAATATCCATAGTTTCAAATATCCCCTTAAAAAGAACATCAAATGTTCTTTTCTTTCAGTTAGCGAGTGTTTAGATATTAATCGGTATCAAAAAACTCAAATTCCAAATGAAGTTTCAACCCTTCTGTCGGCACCTGCTCCAATATTGTCTACTCTTTAAGTCTGGCTAGTAGTAGTAGTAGTAGTGGAGCTATAAGAAAACAATCTAATTTTTCAGAAAACTAACATTTTGGTTTATTTGACAGATTTATGAAATGATCAAGTATGGGTTTGTTTTCAGATACTGTCACGTATATCTATTTGTTCCTTAAATTCATAGTTTCGTCCTTCTATTTTTACAAGTCAATATCTTTGGATAAACCGATCGAACCTTAAATTTATCCTGCTATTAATGTGCAAAATCAGGAAAAATGGAAACATTTAAGCAAAAAATAGTTTATATTCGAAATTTAGCGTAAATTGTCATCTTTATACAGGGCCGTGCCTCGCAAGATTTATGTGGGGGCGAGAACAAACTTTTGTGGGACTTTTATATAGGAAAAAACTAGCGAACGGGTAGATTTTAATGTACATATATCTTGATCATCCGCTTTGCTCGTCCCCTGATTTGGCCTCTTCAGAGTTCTATTTCACTATGTATTTGCTTTAACCAATTACGCCTAAATTGTAGTATTATTAGGAACATTTCCGGGAAACTTTTATTTTCATTAACATTTTTTTTCATATCTTGCAAGGAAAATGAAGTTTAAATATCTGACACTCTCTTGATCGGATTTTTTGTTCAATAACCAAGTTTTTGAAAATTTCAAATTCTAATTTTGATGAATTGTATTTCGAGAAAAGGATTTTTAGATAAATTGAAGAAAATCTAAAAGTCATATCAGAACTAAAAAGAAGTTTAAAATAGCACAGATGCCATGGAAAAACTCAATTTGCGATCCCGTTGAGAATAGAAATGCATATCGCGCAGAAAACGGTCGGAGACTACAAAAATATTTTTAGTAACGGACAATTTCAATAAATAAGTTTACACTGCGTTTCACAAGTATCTTGGTTGTACCACCTGAATGTGAATTAATATTCGTGTATAGTATATCTGTGCATTTTGCGTATCATGGAGTCGCTAAAAGAGGCAGCTTGTCCGTAGACCAATCAATCACCGAAAAGCTCGAAGACCGACAAATGGATTGGTATTGCCATGTTCAAAGGCGTCCGCCTGAGAACCCCGCAAAGAAAGCGATATCAATGGAAGTTCCACTTGATGGACCCAAGGCCAGAGGCAGACCGAAGAACACCTGGATATGTCAAATGAAAAAGCAACAACAACGTATTGGTCTCGGCGATGACACGATCCAAGATAGAGCTGCCTGTAGAAATATGCTGAGAAATTATCGCCAAAACGAGCGATGTGCCTACACCGCAGGTCGAGCAACGCGAAACCGTGGAGCGGTAAAAAGAACGAGGCAAGGAAGAAGAAAGGAGTTGCTAAAAGATTTCGTATTCCACAAGAGAAATTAGGATGGCCCCTGTTAAATGTTTGGATTTTTTTTTTCAAAAACTAATGAAATAATTAAATCACATCTGACAATTTTATTTGATTGTCTTTTTTGTTCAACATGTTTCTCTTTTAAATTAGCTGTCTTACTACATCATATATTACATACGTGCATTTTAAGTTGAATTTGCATACGATACAAACACCAGCCAAAATGAACTCGTGGGTCAGGTTCTGCGAAGGTGTTGAATGCACCAACACAGCTGCCAGACTCCACAAAGTTCTGGCTTAAAATGACACCGATTACCTAAGTACCATAAAGCAGCCTGATGGGCGCCACACAACAGACGCCTTAACGACGGGCGAACTACTCCTCAGCACCCACTTTCCGGGATGCCAAATACTGAGGAATGGGGCCCCTCAAACGATAACGGTCTGCACAAAACCAATTCTTCAGACTGAAGAATAGCAAGATCAATCTTCACTCACGATAAAATAAGATGGGCAATATGCTCATTTGAGCCATTTAAATCCGCCAGTACTGACGGGATTTTTCAAGCTTTACTACAAAATGGTCTGGAGCTCCTAACTCCATACCTCGTAAGAATCTTCAGAAGCAGCTTTGCGCAAGGCTACATCCCGCATACATGGAGACTTGCGCGAGTTGTATTTATTCCTAAACTGGGAAACCTACCTAAAGAGGATCCCAAAGCATACAGACCAATCAGTCTTACCTCATTCATGCTCAAATCATACCCTTCTCCAGAAACAGAAATCTGGCTGAGCTCAGAAGCCCGATTATGTACAACACCCCTCTACCAATTGGGAGTCAAGTTAAATATCTTGAAGTTATCCTTGACAGCAAACTCTACTGGAATAAGCATGTCGAGGCGGTGGCGGCAAAAGCCACCAGAGCCCTTTGGATATGGAAAAAATACGTAGGGAAAACCTGGGGGTTGAAACCATCCATTATGATCTGCATATACAAAGCAATAGTTCGACCAACTTTAAACTATGGTGCTGCGGTCTGGTGGAAGATAGCCCTGACTACGGAGGGTAAGTCCGTTCTAGGTAAGGTACAGAGACTAGCGTGTCTGATTACCACCAGTGCTCTCCGATCTTGCCCTAGCAATGCTCTAGAAGTTCTACTAGATCTACACCCAATTGAAAACCACCTCGAGACCCAGGCAAAACTAGCAATGATACGACTCATTGCTAATGATGCCAGTCTGGAGCTCACTAAGGGGCAGCTCAGATGCCTCAAAAACAATACTATCGTGAATATGCCCTCCGACCACCTTGCAAAAGAGCTCTCATTCGGACGCTGCTTCCGGGCTGTAACATGGAGCAGGGAGGAGTGGCACTCTAACTTCGCTAGGCTGCAACCAAAGACCATCAAATGGTTTACTGACGGCTCCAAGACAACCGATGGCTCAGGAGCGGGTGTGGTTGGCCCAGCACATAGGATATCTATACATATGGGCCTCCACACCACTGTTTTCCAAGCAGAAATACACGCAATAGAAACCTGCGCGGATCTCTGCCTACGAGAGAACTACGTAAATAAACGCATAGCCATTTTCTCAGACAGCCAAGCGGCTATTAAGTCCCTTACTAAGTACAGCGTCACGTCAAGACTTGTTCAATGCTGCCTGAAGGCGTTGAACAAACTAAGCGAAAACAACAGCCTAACACTTTTCTGGGTTCCAGGTCACATGGGCATCCCAAGGAACGAACAGGCTGATGAGCTAGCACGCACAGCTGCATCTTCCCCTTTCTGCGGACCTGAACCCTTCTGCAATATCTCTTCATGTTTAGTAAAGAGAGCTTTCAGAGACCAAGAACGACTCAAGGCAACTGAGCACTGGGATAAACTACCAGGGCTCAGACAATCGAAAATGTTCATAGCAGGGTATTCCTACAGAAGAACGGCTGAGCTGCTGCAGTTAAGCAGCAGGTCACTCCTGTCTGAGATCACATTTACGCACAATAAGAATTGTGCAAGATGCGAGCTGTCGATTCTGTGAAGAAGATGACGAAACCTCTTTCCACGTATTATGCGAGTGCGATGCACTGGCCCAGCGTCGCTGGTCATACCTCGAAGTGGCCTTTCCAGATGCGGACGACATAGCTTCGACATCTATTAACGACCTCAACTCGTTTCTCAGCACGATCAACCTTGATCGTCAGGCGTAGTCCTGCACATCTGCGACTAGAACGATAGCACAATAGGCCCACTGGCTTCAGTGCTACGAAACCCTTCGGGTTCACGCCCCTTTACAATCTACATCTACATCTACAAACACCAGCAATACGAGTGTGTAAGCATTTTTTTTTTACTAAAATTCTAGGCAAATCAATGAACCGGTTACCCGGAAAACCGGTACTTGGAGCCCGGTTAAAAGCGGACGGTCTAACCGGCTTTGCAAAAAAAACGAAAAAACCGACAACCGGGTTATGGGCCGGTTTTTGACATCCCTACTCCCTATGCGTTGTCCGCCTATGCATGGGAAGTTGGACTTTAACGTAAATTTCGGCTCTCAGTTACATCACAAATCACATAAAAAAGATTACGTGGTGCACAGGTGAGAAAATTTTGGGACGTCCTCAGCATCGAAGTTGACTAACATTACTTTTGAAAATTTTGAATCTGTGTCACGCAAATTCAAAATATTTTGAGAATTTGATGAATTTCTCTTTTAATAAAAAAAAGTCCAGACATCTTTGATCCCAGTTTCACAAGTTCATAAATGAGCAGAATGAATTGAAAGCTCCGCGTGTCCTTCTTTTTTATCATTTTATGAGTTAAATTGCAGTAAGCGTAGTCGTAAACAATCAAGGTTCCCATGGAAGTTAAGTGGAAGTTAACTGCAGTTTGAAATTGTTTAACACTAGAAGGGTCAGAGCCGTCAATTCAATTAGCGCTCATTTCGCACTTTAACGATTATAAGTTTTGATTGCTGATTGCAATCAGCTCGCTCAATCGTAAACAATAAAGGTTTCCATGGAAACTTGTTCACGTAACAATATAAATTATTTGTACAAAAAAAAACAGTACAAAAATGGTTTCTGTTTGGAGTTTTAATTAGAAGCACACTGGAGCTTTAACAAATTAATAACGTCGAAACAAAAAAAAAATTTTGTATAAAATATGTTTTTTTTTTATTTTTTATTTTATGTGTTTATGTTCTAACCGATAAGAAATAAGTAGACTTTTAATAATATGTACATAACATAGTAATAAAGAAATTTTCACTTATTTACTATTTCGTGAAAACTGTCCCAATGGTAATGCTGGTATTTAGTAATAATAAAAATTTGCGACTTTGTTCAGTTTTCTGCTGCATTTTTTGAGTACTCGAAACTAAGACGAAAGAAAGAGTTAAATTTCACGGCTCGATTAACATGATTGACCAAGGGTATGTCCTGATTAGTCACTTTGTATGGAAGGTTTAGTTTTTAGTTTTTATCCGACTAAGCTGACTTTGGTGGGATATTGTCGCCCTCCCTTGACCATAAACGAAACCCAGCTTTAGCTTCCTACTATAATGGTGGTATGTAGCCGTGGTCGTTCGGCCGCCGCTCTGTGATATAGAAATTCATAGAGAAACGAGTTGTCAATACTCAGCATGACTTGTCGCACGTTTATTATTCAGAAGAAGATAAGAAATGTTCTTATCATAGAATAATTAAACAAAAATACGACTAGAAAGTGGTATGGCTGAAAACTGTATCACACTCCGAATACAGTTGTCGTTGAAACGTTGACGTCTACACACGGCAGTCGTCAACGCGCCAAGCTCCACTAGGAGTTAGGGCAAATTAATAAAACTCTAATTTGGGGGGAGCTATGGGCATGCGATCTTGCGAAATTGAAGGTAAAAATCATCTACAACTTAATACGAATACCTACGCAAACTTTCGCAGCTGAACGTGTATTTTTAAAATTACAGAGAGTTTTAAAACATTAAAAAATGAAAATACTCTAATTTATGCTTTAGTCTAGCGAAATGCATTATACATCACCGCAAAGGAATTTTTATGTAGCTTATTTCGTTGACAGACTATTTTTCGATAAATTATTAGCAATTATGTAATAATCACAAGAAACCGAAAAACTTATCCCTTTCTCCTATTTTCCACGTTGTATACCCCCTATTTGTCAGGAATTATTCCCCATAATCAGAGAGCCGTCCCCAACAATCCTTCAAAAATTCAGAGATACATTGGGTTTGTCACTCGATGGCTTTATTTTGTTTTTCTCTTCTCTTAGGCTCAAAAACCATTAGTTAAACGGTCAACGACGACCGTTTAACTTTTAACGTTAAACTGGAGTTTAACCCTCCGTCGGGCGCTCCGTCTACTCGTCTAACTTTGAGAATCTCACACCATGCCTACCTATAGTTTTCCATGATCCTTTAGACAGTTGTGTGTTAAGGACTTTGGCTTCAAAGGCCGAGTGCGCCTGATCGTGTCATAATTTAGAATGTGCCTAAACTACGCGAAAGCGCTGCATCAAAGATGCTTTTACACATTTAATTTGGAGCATCAAGACCCTCTTAAAATAACGATTATCAATTTAGACTGCCTGCCTTTTATTAATTTGAATTTTTCTAACGAACAATCGATGCGGTATTTTTCATAAAATTTTCTCTCTTGGTTTTTTCTGGTAAATCGATAATTGTATTTCTGTATTATACTGTTTAGTAAATAGGTTTTTTGGTACTATATTTAGTTTAATTACATCCCTTAGATCAGTGGCTCTTAACCTTTTGCACATAAGGGACCATTTGATAAAATTCGTTAGTTGTCGCGGACCACCAAATTTAAAATGTGTAAGGAGCCATTAAAATCATGAAGTCTTGTTCCGAATACCATGTCTTGCTGTGATTCTGATCGCACACCTCGGTAATATCAATAGGGAAACTAATGGAACTAATTCAGTTAAAGAGTATTTTGCTATACTTTTTACGTGACGATGCAAAATATGGCATAACTATGCAAATTAACAAAAATTCTATTTAATATAATGTAAATGCTTTCAGAAAATAGCGTCGAGAAATCGGCCCCCAGAGATAGCTCATAATTTTTAAGCCCGAATTTTATTTTATCACATGATAAAGATTTTCGTTACAGTTCTTACTGGAAGAAAAATGATTTTACAGATAAATTCTTAAAAATATAGAATAAGGATTGCATGTGTACGTTGATCAAAAAGACACATGTCGAAAAGTTTTCAGCAGTGCCACTGAAGATCAATAATAGCTCAACTGTCTTAATTCATCCATGTAAATTACCATAATAGGCTCTGGGCACAAAAGAGTTCCGTCGTTCCGTGGAAATTGCATTACTCAGGATTAACATGCCAACAAAAACATTTTTGACGGTGTTTCATCAATCGGCCGAAATCCTTATACCACCAATAGAGCACATATCCCTACAATATTATATTCTTCAAAAACTATAATCGTAAAAAATCTCAATAAAAACAGTCTAGAACGATTTTTATAATGGTTAAATGGATTTACCAATAACCATGTTTTGTGAGTAGCGGGATGCCATGAGGTCCAAAACAACTTGCTCTGCCAAAATCTAACTCCGCTCTGCTACTAACCGTTGAGGTTGTTTTGAGAAAAGAAAGATTGAGCTGCGTAATACCGGAGTTTCTATTTAACGCATTATGTGAGAGCCAGAGCGAAGGCTTCGTGGACCCCCTAGGGTCGCCTCAGGGACCACCAGTGGTCAGCGGACCACCGGTTAAGAATCGTTGTCTTAGATACTAATAACTTAATTTCCGAAAAGTATCCGAAATTTATAGTAACATATAATGAACAAAGGACCCAAATAGGTGGATGACCTCTCAGGCCGAGTGCGCCCGATCTTCTTTCGGTCTGAGGGGCGCCCGACGGTGGGTTAAACGACAGTTTGATTGTTGTTCAGTGTCCAAAAACGAAACGGTGATTGAACACCCGACCCTTAGATGCACAATATGTACTTTTCAAAATGCAAACAGCATAAAAGTTTATATTATTACAAACTAACAAAAAAAAATCTTCGAAATAAAACATTAGACGAGAGAATGCAGTTTGTGGAATTTCAAATTTAGCCCATTTTTGGGTAAACCCAATCATCACAAATTTCTATACTCGGGCTCTCGGAGAACAGTTACTTGCAAAAAAGTTGAAAATATATTGAACATGTTGATCCAATTCTTACTTACAATATTAAGATTTTGCCACACTATTTTGACTAGAATTTACAAAAATCTAATCCAGAAAATAAGCAGTGTTAGGATCAGATAGAGTGTAAGCCGCTACAGAACGAAGCACTAACATCACGTGCGCTACAACGAAGATGATCTGGGCAAACCTAGACCCGCTCCACTAGACTATAGGTACTCTCACTGGTGATTCCCAATTTTCTTCAGTTCGTGCCCCCCTTGCGAGGTCTGCTGATCCTGGCGCCCCTAAGGAAATAGAAGTGCAAAAATTGCCATGGCCAAGGAATGCTTTTAATTTTATACGTATTTCGCATTTTAAAATGTTTGGGAAAAAAAGGAAAGAAATGTGAAGGGGGATTCAAGAGATATACGTACATTTTGCTGAAAATTTCAGAGTCCTAACTGTCTGCATTCAGAAGTTACATCGGTTCAAAGAAGCGAGCCAGGAATAAAAAAAAAATTACCATGAGCAAACGGGGTCAATTTTGCAGATCATGAACGGTGTCAATTTTTCGAAAAAAAAAATATCAAGGAAGGACCAAGTGGCCGATCTTGAGCATGTTGCGGCGCACATTTTGATGAAAATTTGAGAATCCTAGGTGTCTGCGTCTAAACGTGACAGCCGTTTGAAAAATGCGACTCAACACCCAAAAATGGCAACGCGGGCCAAGGGTAAACGGGGTGAATTTTCTAAAGAAATTTATGAGAAGGGTCTGGGCCGATGTAGAGCATTTTGGGGCGCATTCCCGAGTTACAGACCATTTTCAATTAGAAAACATAAAAGTGCTTTTTGCACCGAGATTTGACGAAAAAGTGGGTTCCAAGTTCCAAGTTGATCCACAGGTGTACTAAATTTAATAATGATCAGTTTAGACTTAAATCACATACTAATAACTACCATATCTCTCACGCCATACAAAATATTAACCCCGGACGCATACCGCAAAATATCCAATATTGGATATTTCGTGATTCAAACCAAAGTCTCTTTCAAAGCTCTTCAGCAAAGACCCTTTCCACTTTATTTGTGATCCAAATACTCAATCCACTTACTACCCTGACATCTTCCGGTGCTATATCATCTTTTAATGGTAAATGTATGGCGGGGATTCAGTTTGAAATTCAAATCTACGTTCATCCCAATCGGAAAAATTGGAAGCACTTCGCCCAGAAACAGTTTTTCAGCGCTTTCTCTTTATTCATAATTGTGCTTCTGGGGAAGCGCTCCCACTGTATCAGCTTTGCTTCGCTTTCTTTTAATTTGCAATGACGCTTATAGAGACGTGCCATTCGCGATTGCGCTTCTTGGAAAGCAGTTCCGTAAAAAAAAAACATGTTTACCGCTTCTTGAGAAGCGCTTACCTCTGCGGACATGCAGAGGCCTTCTAGAGCGCTTATTTTCCCATCGGGATGTTTTGAAGTCATTAGTGCATCTTTCTCAGCAGACATGTAATACCGCGTGGCTTACGCAAACCTATCCATGCGGTAGATGTGCCTGCGAAAACTTCATATAGAAAAAACATGAAAGATGACGCAGGCTGCCGCTGAGGCCGCTCCGAATCAGGATGTCGTGCGTGCATTGCCTATGCCACGTGGCTTATGCAAATGCAATGAAGTGGCGGTATGCGGTATCTGCGCAAAAAAAACTGCATATAGAAAAAACACGCAAGATGACCCAGGTAGCCGCTGATATCGTGCGCGTGCGGTTTGTTGATATGTTTTTGAGATCTTATGAGACTAAGAAATAATCGCTCTGTTGTATTGGAAGATATTCCCATACAATTTTCGTACAATCTGGCATATGATTGATTGACAATTATTCGTTATTCTTCGTTGAAAGTAGCGATGGCTATACCCTGGGGTCACCTTGAGTTATCGAGGTCGCAAAATATCTCTCTGTAACCGATTACACAAACATGAGAATTTAGACAGAATATGCCTTATTGGTCCTACAATTTCTATACATATAATATGTTGAAATTTTAATTTACATGTATTTGCCGGAATCGAATGGATAGATGGATCACAATAAGAGCAACACAAAACATCCAACAAAGTCCTCGAACTACGCTAACAGTGAGTTCTAGAGATCGCGGGATTTACTTGAGTTTTTATTCTTCCTTTTCGTATCTTGCAGCTACATAGTGAATTGTAGTGGTCACATCTAACGGACCAGGATGGATCTTACGCAAAGCTTTCCGATCGGTCCCTTTTATTTGGGAAGTAGGACAAATCACCGAATTCAAGAAAATTTATTCCTGCACTACCTGCAAAACAAAGCGATAAGTAAACCGACCTCTGAGAGAATGTAGTGCCGTTAGTCTTATAGTCTAGAACCTAGATATACACTATCCGTTTTTTTTTGCTTTTTTTGTCGTGGTCGAACGGATGCGCGTGGAGGGTCGAAGACATTCAATTGCGAGCGCATGTTTACGACAGCATCCCCCTCCAAGTAAGCAATATGCGTGAAAAAATTCCAATCTAAATTGTATTGGATATAAATCCAACAATTTTTAGGGTTTCTTAGAATTTTTGGAAAAAACACTTATGAAATCGATTTTGTCTGTCCGTCTGTTCACTAAATAGCTTCTCGAACGGCTCAACCGATCGTTATGAAATTTGGTAGGAATGTGTTGAATGATAACAGTCTTTGACATGAATACTTTAAAACAGAGGTTCCCAACCTTTTTTATGCTGCGACTCCCTTTACAGCTTAACATTTTTCGCGACGCACCTCTAGTAAGACATTTTGTTTTCTGTGTGGTTATAGTTGGCTTTACTATCTGAGGAAGGAGGGAGTGCGTTGTTTGGTGAAAATTACAGACATTTCAAACACAACAAATTTGTCATAATGAAATCAATTCATTATAGAAAATAAACAGAAGAGTTAGGGATGAAGTGAGCATGCATAAATATTCAGTTTGAAAGAAAATTGACATAGAAAAATATAAATTTGCAGCCAAAGATTTATTTCAAGAAGGCCATAAGCACTCTACTGCATCAAATGTGCCAGTAATACGGTGCTTACTGCTCAATGTGTCATTCCAAGCATAAGCCTTCTCAGTGTACTTTGACTTCATAGAAAAAAGAAACGATAAAACAAATATTTTTCATTTAATTCAAATCTTGCGTTAATTCAATAAAAATAAAAAATTAAATTTTTCGTGTAATTCAAATAAAAATAACACAATTTTCATTTAATTCAAAGCTTCGCTTATAATAAAAATATTAAAATCAAAACTGTTCATTCAAATTTTTTCGTAAATTATTACTTTAGTTTTTTTTTTATAACTGTAAAAATATAATTTCAAAAATGCCGATGAGTGAAATTTAATCAGTGCGATAGTTGAGCCTGCTTCTGTGAGCACATCTTTTCAAACCTGGGCTGAAGTTTCGAAATTGCTACTCTTACCTCTTTTTCTAAATTAAGTTTTGACGTGTACTTTGATTTAATGGCTGCATTGGCAGAAAAACCAGTTTCACACAAATATGATGTTGCGCATGGCAAAAGAATATTCAAAGCAGTCGAGCTGAGCCCAGGGTATTCTTACGATACGTTGGCCCAAAATTCAAAAAGCTTGTGTTTGTCGAACCGTAACTTTAAGCTGGTATCACCATGATAGCTCTAACAGTAGTTACTCTTCTTCGGCAGTAGGAAGTGAAGATGGAGGTGGAGTCGATTGAAATGGATCTCTAACCCAATTGTATTCTTCAAACTTATCAGGAAAATACTGTTCAAAATGCCTTTATAAAGTCACCAAATGTCGCATAAATGTAAACTTTAAGTTTGGACTTAAATTACTAAAAGATGTTTCCTGCAGCGAGCCTTGTAAAACTGGGAAACAATTTACCTGTCCCTCCTCCAGTTTTCCTTTCCAAAAAAGCAGCTTCTTTTGAAAAATGTTGAAACTTTATCTGAAAGTTGAAGAATATGTGTTTCGTTTCCTTGCAATGACTTATTAGTAGCATTTAATTTCTCAAATATATCACACAGATATGCGAGTTTTATTAAGAAGTCAGTGTCTTGAAACTTTTCAGCATCATTATGGGATTCCGTCAGTAAAAACTCATAAATTCTTTTTTTAATGCGTATACCCGTACCCGTGATAGAACATTTGCTCTTGGCACCCAATAATACAGTAAGCATGTGTGCTCAGCTCCCAAGTCCTGACAAAGCTGACGAAAGAACCTTACCTTCACGGGTCTTGATTAAATGAAGTTTACAACTGTAATAGTAATGTCTATCACTAGGCTTAATTCTGGTGATATGTTTTTAGCAGCAGGTGTTGAAATATTTAACAGAATGAGTGTGTCTCTGTCTTTACTTTGTACCGGTGAATACAAGTGTGGTTTCAAATTCTGAGAATATGGGGGTCTCGTTCCTGTTTCTACCTTTTTCACACCAAATCAACGACAAAGTTTTCACTACAAACTCGTCATAAATGCTGTTGTGGCGGTACAACCTAAAGGTCCCTCTAGACGTGTCGCCAAATGGCGACGCGTCCAAAAACTGGCATCGCGTGCAGCCATTTGGCTGCTACTTAGCATCCACACGAGCAGCCAAAAAATGACATAACCAAAATTTCATTTTGGTGATTTTTTTAAATTTAATTATCAAAATCGGACTCTGCGCGTTTGAATTATTACACGGCCATTCAAGAATTATTCAATTTCACACAAAAGAACGAAGAAAAGTTGCAAAATTGTCACTATGAATTTGACAAGCGGTTGTCAATGCGGTTGGTTGAGTTGCCATATTGAATATCAAAACTGGACGCATAGCCAAATGGCGACACGTTTGGATGGAATGACAACATCCATTTGGCTGCGCGTGTCGCCATTTGGCGACACGTCTAGATGGACCTTAATAAGCAGTGTCTTATCTTTTTATCGCGAAGGGATTTTAGTAAATATAATTTGTCTTTGGGTACGATACTCAGCAATTTGGTGTGTGAAGGCGACCGGTGTGGTGGGCGTCCCACGACGCTCCTAAGATTTCCTCGCGACGCCCCAGGGAGTCGCGACGCACAGGTTGGGAGCTCCTGCTTTAGAAGTTGATAAAGAAAAGATAACAGGATGTCCCGAAGTGTAGCGGATCACGAAATATCCTTGAACCCGTAAATTGAAAAAAAGGCGTTTTGTAGTTTTCCATTCGTATACTTAATGCAAATCCATATCCAATTCCAAATTCCAGTAGAATATTCAAATCTATGAAGAATTACAATATTAGTTAAATTATTCTAATGACCCTTACCGCTTGCTGGTCGTAATCCAAGTGACTTAAAATTTCTCTATTACATGCTAGCAAAAAATGTATAGCGGTATGTACTTGTTTTACATGAAAATCTATTGAATCTAATACAAAGTGCTAGTAATGCGAATGCTAGAAATGATAGTAGTGATAATGCTAGAGATAATAATCCCAAATGATGCTAGAAATGCTAGTGCTAGAAATGCTAGTACGAAACACGAAGAGTTGAAAAAAGTCGACTTTTTAGTTTTGATCGGCGATGAACATATGGGTACTCAAATCAAAGGACTCGACGAGTACATTCATACGCCAAAAAGAAAAACTGTCTTCTAATGGATTAAATTCGGATTCCGTCCGTTCTTAAGCAATTATTGTAACTTGCTTTGTGGGTGTGGTTTCAATGACAGCTCCATCTTCCATCTTTTCTATAGTATCGGTGACGTCGGTAGGACAATATTTGTGTGAAGCTTTGTTAGGATAGGTACACAGGTAACAAAAAATCTCAGATTGGGGAGATTGGGTCTGTATGGCCCTTGATTACCTTGACTCCACAGTAGGATTCTGTTTGTTTTTGTAGTTTCGATGTAAGGTTTGATTAGAATTTGTGAACAAATAACAAAATGACTTAGAAGAACATAATTTCGAGGGGATAGGCTTGGATGTCATGGTCCTATTCCATCCATTTTTATTTGTTTCGATGTTTATTTAGAAATACATACATATGCGTGTAAACTTAGGTTGAAAATCGTGTATAAATGAAAAAGGTTTTCTTATAAAAAATGCTTTTTGGAGTTGGGTTTTGTATTGCGTGCCCATGACCCTATTGTCCGATTTTGGTGATCCAAAAATACAACAACAACAGTCTGCAATAGAAATAAGCACGCATTGCAACAGACAGACAGACGCACAATCGTCCAATCGACTTCCTTCGTCATACTGATCAATTTATATACCCTTTTATATAGTCTGAGACTGCGTTACAAACTCCATGACAAAGTATCGTAATATACCCTTTCACTTAGAAATCGAACGGTATAAAAATTTTAGAGTATGGGTATTAGCAAAATTAAAAATAAATAAAATTAAAAAACGGATTTCGAATCTATAAATTTTGATTCTATAAATCTATGACTGATTTCATTATTCCCGAATTTATTATATGCAAACAACAACATTCCTCCAATTTCCATTTTAAATAAGTATGTACAATTAATTAAATCAAAAGATACAGCAATTAAAAAAATAGTTCTCTGTAATAGATATCTCTAACAGAAAATTGTTCTCGATCCTTTTGGGTAATCATTTGCTCGGACTCCGCCGCCGCCCTGTTGCGCCTACCGTGGTTCGGTGCATGCATCATTTCCTAAATCTCTAACTGCTATGCATACATGCACACTACACACATATCGTTCTCTTCTAAAACACTGCTCGAACATTTTTCAAAGATACGCTTCGACCTTCTACTTATGGTCTTGAGATGGTTCGTCACATTCGATATTCGATCTACATGTGTGGCTGGATGCGGACTGGTGTGTTCTACTCGCGCATCCAAGTGCAGCGCATTTGAATACATATAGGTAGGTACATGCGACAAAACACAAATTTCAGAAAGAGGTTAGCTCGTAAAGGCTCTATGTCGTCCATCTGTTGGCTGCTTTTGATGTGGATAGTATGGTTTGTAGACACGAACCATTGCTTTAAACGAGCTTTTGGACTTTAATTGAATTGTTCCAACTTAGATGGCACTGCTGAAGAATTTTAAGCTCCAAAATACCGATAAGACATCTGGTAGTTTTTCTTATCTGTGCTTAAATACAGAAAATTACATTAAAATAAATATTTTAGGAATGTATTTTTTTTTTTAGAAACGTTAGAGGGTTCAAACTGTAATAAAATGTGATCAGATTTGCAAAAAAAAATATTTCAATAAAAAAAATTATTGCAATATTTTATTGCAAATCTGATCACATTTTATAAGAACTTTAAACCAAATCTCTAACGCGCATAATGTTCTTGAAAAAATCTATTCCTAAAATAGAATTCAGACGGTGCCGTCGAAGTGGATGCAGTACACCGCCACTTTTTTCCTTCAACCGTGCTCCAATTCTGCCAATCCCATCCAAATCCGGTATATGCATAGCATTTCGTCCTTTAATATCCTACCTCATATAGACAGTCCTCACTATACCCTTTCCAAAGTTTCGGCAATTACCGCACTGTTACCACCACAATTATGTAGCTCTCGATACAGCATGTTAGATGCAGTGTCACTCTTTTTGTTGTCCAGCTGTTTTAACGGCAACTGCAATTATTGGTCCAGTGGGTGTCAGAACCATGCCCTTTGTAGTGTACTAGAAAATTTCACAAGCAACAGTGAAACCAGCAACTGTATACCCAGCATATAGTCCCTAAGGAGCCATATGGTGTCGATGGACACCATGTTTGCAATATGGCTGTCGGCTCCATTAACATGAAAATTGTATTGTACTCGAATACAGTGTCAGGATCGGGACATTTAAAACGCTAACGGTGGCGAAGATGCTCGATGCGCGGTGTTGTGTTCCACTTTTGTGCACTAACAATTTCGGGACATTTTAGATATTGTCCTGAAGCGTGTTAGATTGGAACGTAGTGGAGGTGTTTTATAGAGAGATGCATGTGCAAGTGTCCTTCCATACACACGTATAGATGGGATATAATAGAACAATAGGACAATGTGTCGTAAAACTAGTTCGAAACTTTGCAATTAAATGTTTTGATTAAAATTTTCGTATAATTATTCAGCGTGGCCATTTACGAAATTGGACATGTTTTATGTGTATTTATGTTTGGTAGTGGGGAAACTTATTTATAGTGTATTAGGAATGAATGGCGCATAGCTAGGAAACAAAGGGAGGATTTCTGTGTGCTCTCATCCGAACGAGTAGTATCAGCCAGGTAATGTTTTTTAGAAACATGTTTTATTTATTTTTTTTTTTTTATAATTTCGAACTTTGTTTGAAAGCGCTGTCGTAAAATTTTTGGTTATTGAATGTTTTATTAGAGCTCAGGACACAGATTTCTCGTAAAGCACTCGCATAATTCGCCTGAACTCATTCCATTTTAAACTAACAGAAAAATGTATTTCAAATAAATTAAGGATACCACGATATACGTTTTTTTTTGTGTTGCTCGTTTATGTAAACTGCATATGCACAAAATTTCTAATGGTCATGTCCCGCGTCCCGGTTGTGGTTGGACATACGACCGGGATTTAAACTAGCTAGTGGCTAAAGTGGAAAGCGTGTGGTATTTTGGTTGTCCTACATTAAATTTAATGTTAATTAGTGTAAAATGTTTTTTGGAAAACTGAATGTCCACGATACTCGTGCACTATAGGACACTCTCTCCAGATTGGAATACTTAATGAGGAACAGCTACAATTTACGAGTCAGTTTTTAGTTAGAATGTTTGGTCTGGGCAGATTTTCCCGTAAACATACAGAGTCAGATACTGTGGAAGAGGGTGAGTATGTTTTATACGTCCCTAATGGATATACGACTTTTTTTTAACCTCAACGTAATTACGTAAATATAATATCAGTTTTTCACATTAAATATGCATGGGTCGTAAAATAGTACAAGGAAATTCATTGTTTGTTGCAAATTGATAAAACTAGTGCTTACATTGAATGCCTCCTAGATATTTGGGCAATGCTCAATTTTCCTATTATCGTTGATACTAAAATTGAACCAAATCTTGCAAAACAAATTTTTTACGTATGTATATGTACTGATTGGACCGACATTTTACCAAATCAGTCATTCCGGTTGCCTTATTGCATTCATCTGCTTTCCAATATTCCTAAAGATATCCTTTTACTCCACCATAGTCATATGAACCATATTTCAAACTTGTGCATATCAATCAATCGTCTAGTCTCATCTCCCTCTCTCCACATAGAAATTCGACAAAGAAGCGGCAAAATCTAATTTTGACGGTATCAAAGACATAGTTGCATTTACATTCAAAGGATGCCGAGCACACACACACACACATACAAATGTATACACGGATGACGGATATTCAATCAAAAAGGATTACTTCGTAAATTTCTCTCTGCCAATCGACTTCAGACATATTGTAGAGGAGCCGGTGTTATATATGAAAACCAAAATGAAAAATGACACGGAAATTGACTGAATAGTCCTGTGATATGAATGCAACTGTCTGCCGTCGACGGTGTGGTGTAAGGGAATCGCTGCTATACGCTATGTACGTCCGTAGACTTTATTTGAATCCTAGAGTCGCTAGTATACGCTTTTAAAGCAACTACGCGGATAGTCGAGCGTAAGAGTATTCTCTTCGTCTCAATTTTTTGTACAGAAGGCAAGTGTTGCGTCCCATACCCATTTGAAGCTTGGCAAAAGTGAATCAGCTTGATTGTGTTAAAGAATCCTTTTTTCTCCCGATTCAATATTTTCAAGATTTCTCATTGCATGCAAAGTGTTACGAGAATATTCGTTGATTGTATGCGGAATCGCTGTTTGGTTCGTTCGACTCGATTGCACTATTGATGCGTGTAAGCGAGTTTTACAATCATTTGGCTTTGATTCAATTCCGCAGATGTCTATGCACTCCTCAGCCGGAGGCAAAAGTCCTATGGGAACTATCTACTAATAGTCGATATGTTCAGTTCGATTGAAAGTTTGTGTTTTCGTTTGTATGTTTGTTCGGTTTCAGTTTTTAAAGTCTTTAGTCCTACCTGCAAGAATTTGCAAATTTGTGCAAAAAAAAATGTGCAGAAGAAATATAAAGTGATCAAAGAAATTATATTCGAAATCATCAATTTTTATATCACATATGCCCGTTAACGTTTTCCCTATTATGTGTATGCGACTACTACTACTACTTTCAAAGTTAACCAGCTGCAGAGGGTGGCAATTTGTATACTACCCAGAGGCGCCATAGTAGATCCCTGACGATAGCTAAAAAAACGCTGAATCTATACAGCAAACAACCTATTGGGTACATCAACAAGACAACATATATCCCTTCCTTCCTTTTCATTCATCTGTTTTTCTAACACAGAACTCCAAAGAAAACTAATATTCTTTCATATCGCAACTGGTACTTTTCTTCCTTTTCAGACAATAAATCGCGTGAAATGCTGCAATTCATCCACTCAAACGAACAAACGTCCGGTAACCGCGGAGGCTTGTTGCTATGCTGAAAAAGCTACCCAAATCGAGCCAGAAGACGTCAATTGGCATTCATTGCTTTCGTCCGATTCAATAGAATCATCGGTCAATTTGGACGGTTTAGTCGTACGTCATTCACAGGGTAATCAATTCCCATCGCCTCCTGCAAGAAGAAGAATGTCTAGGGATCGAATGCGTAAATGCAATCATGAGTTACAAAAGCCGTGTCAGGATGGAGGTCATAGGTGAGTTTTTTGCATTTATTACAAGAATTTATGGCATTTATGTTATACGTTGACCCGAACTAGCCTATAAAGGGCTGAGTGAACGCACCATGGCTCACAAGGGGTTACGGTACAGAGAAGAGCAGAGAAGAGTTTGCCATTTATGTTATACAAAAGTATTCTGAAAAGCCGAATGTGGTAAACTTCTTATTGCTTTTGCGCCACCGAAATTTAAATCAGTGCTCCGGAAACTCAGCGACAAGAGGGTCGTTTCTGGCCATTGAAGTGCTAAATGCCCCGAGCAGATACAATAATATACGTCACACTGTTACACATGCAGATTTTGCTCCTTCCTTCCCAGTTGCGTATAGCATAGCCCAATGTGGGGCCATGGTGCGCTCACTCAGCCGTTTATAGGCTACTTCGAGTCAACGTTACATTACATATAGACAGCGCCCGCTCTAAGCCTAAAGAAAAAAATCAATATCAACTTCGATTACATGGAAAGGCTGCGGTTCCCTTTCTACAGATGAAATAAAAAGGGGGCGAAATAAAATAAAGTTATAAAGGTTAAAGTTGTGTTTTGAAAATGCATATTCCTTGCGAAGCTATATGAAGAGCCCACCTTTGATACGAAGTGCTGCATTTAGAATCCTAGAATGCTAAGTAAGCCGCGCAAATTTTACGACTGTGATGCTAGCACCCGCCCTACTTGCGAAAAGCAAAGTGGGACTATTCGGTCAGTTATGCGCTGACTAAGTTATTCTTTGGAAAAAAAACATACTTACTGAAAAGTACTTGTATGTGTAAATTTCGTCCTCCGATTTAACATTAATTTCATCTTCTTTTCACTAGAATTAAGGACCTTGCAAATGAACCCTAATTTTTGCCTAATTTTCAGAGGACGAAATTATAGCACGAAATTCATTATTGTTTCATTTATATGCGATTTGATTTCCGCAAGATGCTATCTAAAGTTTTTGTTTACGTAGTATATTGAGTAACAGGAGAGCAAGTCCACTAAATACGAGCAAGTCCACATAGCTCGAAAATATTGAACTCCCGAAGAAATTCATATGAAATGAGAATTAGGGAGTCGAATAAACGCTGAAACATTAAGGCGTTTAAACAAACTCCTCTTTGAGAAATGTTATTCACAATAATTTGTTGGAGTTGTTTTCCATAATTTCCATCGACACTTCGCGCATTTTGCAATTCAACTTCAATTCGCAAAATCGATTACTTAAGTTCCTATTGCATTGATTCATCTAGTATTGGAGGGCAAACTACAAACAAGGTGGTTTGAATTTTAGCAAGATGAGGGATCGAACCAGAGAACACATTGGCAGGGCTCCCTAATTTGTGTTTGGACATGCTATTATCGGAATGGCTATAGGCTCAGCCGATTTAACTAGCTCTGACCTTATTCTCTGTAAAAATTCTCGAGATGACGCATTTATGAAAATAAGCCATTCACATTGAAAAGCCTAAAGCAATCAGGCTAATTGAAGTTTTTAAGGAATTTATGGAAAACAACTGCAGAGCGTTATAATGAAAAGGAGCACAATTTTTTGGCCCAACAATTTTGAGGGCAGAGTTTTCTAAGAATGTATTGAGTATTTTACTGGAAAACCAAAATTAGCATGCATTCTCGATTTCTTACATCAAGCTTCAACATTTTGAAACTCCAAACAAACTATAAGGCCTTGCTGAACTGTGGTGCGTGGTGGTGCGCTTAAGAGTATGTATGATAACTGAACGGTGGTTTGAATCCCAATGCCATAATGAATTTTTGTGTTGCTTTTTAAAACAATGTTAAAGTTAGCTGGTTTCACTAAGTAAATTGTTTTGGAGCAACAACCATGAGTACAAGAACTTGCTTTAAAAGGCAAAACCTCTTTGTATCGATTCTACAACAACCATTCTATACATCCAGATCAGTGACTCCCAAGCTGGGGGCGCACCCCCCCCCCTAAGGAGGCGCGACGATTAGGGAAGGGGCGAGCACAACTCTAAGGTTGGTGCCGTTTATGAATTATGGTTTCCTTCAACAACAACCATTCTGACTCGAACTTCTTCCGAAACTCACCAGGGATAATCCGTTGTTGCAAAACGTTGCAAATTGCCAACAATTTTATTTTCTTCGATTAAAAATAAATCGCTGCTACTAAATGCGTTTGATGATATGGCTGATTGAAATTGACAAAGCTCGCGATTCTAAAAAACCGCACCAATCAGCTAGTTTTTGTATGGATAGAATGAATGAACTTGTTAATTTTGTGTCAAAATCTTTCAATAAGCACTTTGACGTACATGTAATCTATACTGACTTCGCGAAAGCATTTGATACCGTCAACCACCAAATTCTTCTTAATAAATTAATTGCATTGGGATTCCCTTCTTACCTTATTGTATGGCTCTTCTCTTATCTAAATGATCGCTCATCTAGAGTTATTTTCCAAAATTTTACATCTTCCGAATTTTGTCCATCATGTGGTGTGCCACAAGGATCCATTTTAGGTCCCCTTCTTTTCTTATTTTTCTTAAACGATCTTCCATCATGTCTTAACTGTCACTCTCTCTTTTACGCCTATGATAGCAAACTATTTTCAGCTGTCTCATCTATTTCTGATTGTATAGCTTTGCAATCGGATTTGGATAGCTTTACGTCCTGGTGTAACTCAAACGAGCTGGATCTTAATATTTCTAAGTGCTCTGTTATGGTATATTCATTGAAATCTACTCCTTTCATTTTCCAATACCAAATCAACTCTATTCCCCTCCAATGTGTTTCTACGATTACAGATCTAGGGGTTGTTTTTGATTGTAAATTACGTTTTACTGATCACTACACGTCGATTATTAGCAAATCGTCGAAACTAGCTGGGTTCGTTTTACGGTGCTCTTCTAGCTTTCAATCTATTAATACTTGTGTGAACTTATTTGTGACGCTAGTACGCAGCATATTAGAATTCGCCTCGGTAGTTTGGTCTCCTTATTCTTCTGTTTCTCGTGATGCATTGGAAAAAGTTCAGAGAAAGTTTTCTAGAACCTTAATGTTTAAATATAACTTTGCTTATAGGCCTTATCAAGATCGGCTTAATTTCCTAAATCTACCATCACTAAGCAAAAGAAGAGACTGTCTTGACCAGTGTTTCCTTTACAGGTTATGCAAGGGTCTTACTACTTCATCACTCATAGAAGATATAAAATATCGGTTTCCATTTTACAACACTCGATCAGTTGCAATTTTCAATCCTCCTCAATCTTCACTCTCTATTTATAAAAACTCTCCGTTACTTAGAGCTATGAGAAACTACGACCGATTGGAGATTGGTCCGTTGCCTTCTTCTTTTTTTTCTTTAAAAAGCACCTTGCTACAAAAACTTTAATTATTTTTCATTTATCTTTTTGAATTTTAATTGTTTTTTTATTATTTTAACTTTTTGAATTGTAGTTTGAACTTATTTTTTTTTCTTTTCTTTGTATTTTTTTTTTTCTTTACTTTTATAAGTTTATTTTTCCTTTATACTTATTTTCCTTACTTTGAATTCTTTACATTACATGTTTTGGGAATTTATTCCCGTTTTGTAATATTAAGTATTAAATAAATAAATAAATAAATAAATTTATGTGGATAAATAACACTGCTGAGCGTGCTGTTGATCTCAACACCTCAACAAAAAAAAAACATTTAAAATCTTGGGAATTGGATAACATATCTGCGGCCTAAGTCCAATGTTGGACTGTCGCGCCTGTTATTTATTTATTTATTTTATTTCAAACGTCTATCAGATAGGTAGGCAATTGTTGCAAAATATTGTAGCCCGTGTTTAACGGGCCCCAAAAGTTCAACCTATCATACATCGTTACCACTTGTACCTAATATTCATAATTTAAATAAATCAAGTGTTAAGCTAGTATTCTATTCAGACGTCCAACACTTCTAAGACTAACTTATTCCTCAATTCCATTTAGTCAATGAATAATTCAACAGTAGCGAAATGGAAGTTGAGAACATTGCCAACATTATTCGAAAACCAACTTGGCACTTTAATGCACACCCCTTCTTACTACGAGTATAACAATAAATACAAAACTTAATTTACTCATGTTTCAAGAAAGTGTTAAGCTCGTCGGCATCATAAATCAATCTCTGTTTTTGTTAAGCTCCTCAAAACCTCTGACCTATAGCCGGAGTTTCCTTCCTTTTCGTTCAAAGCCAAACACAATACACGGGAGTACTCCCGTACTCCTTCGTGTGCGCTCAACGAAACGAAAATGCCGACAATATACGATCTGATGCAAGTTACGATAATTCCTCATATGAACTGTTAATTTATGCTAATGGCTACTTTGTAAATCTCCACCTGCACCCATTGACTGTTCATACTTGTGTCTAGCGTCTCCCCCTGAATAGAGAAAAGCTTACCCATGGGGGACTAAGAATAGACGCAACGCATCTTCGGCATTCAATACGAGGAGGGGGAAGGGGAAGGGGAAGTGGGTTACACGAAAGTACTGGTATACACTCCTGATGAGGACGAATACGATGAATTCATGTGTATAGCATGGAAATTCCTCTTTCATTACCGCTCTGTAGGTGTACCTACATCGAAAAACTAGGTACATATTCGACTCCAGCAAAACCTTACCGTAAGTATTCCTGCAAATACTTAGGTTCGTTTCGTATACGTGACTATTGACGTCCTCGCGAAGTTCATTTTATAGCTCACCTGGAAAAAGAAGAGAGAAAATGCTATGATTACATTTTTACTAGTTATGACGTTTTCATATAAATGAATGTATGCAAAAAGTTCCGCCTTACTGACGGCAATAAGGCGTAAAGCGGAGGTTGGGACTGACGTGTACCTACATTTGAAAGAAGGGAAGGTCGTCGATCGACTTGCAATATTTGTATGTCAATGGATTTATATTTCGTGATGTTTGGGTGTCGACCGAAAATGGATTGAATGGTAAATGCGCGCAGGAAGAAGACGGGCGCCGTAAAGGGGGTTTAGATCTGAAAATAACTGTAACATGGAACCTAATCGACATATCAAGGAACGATATGGACGTGAAAATACGTCGACAGGTTCATGTATGTTATTACTTCCTGCGGTGTTCGACACGTTATAGTAACTTAGACTGTCGATGGGGGGTTATACTTTGCAAATACTTTATAGGTTATGATTTTCATGTGTATGGCATTGATGGCACCTATATATGTATATGAATACGATACCGTTAGTGAGTTTAGAAATAATCTGATTTGATTGGTATACCTACGGTTAAAAAGGCAAGCATATCTGGAACATCCCTACGCTTGACATCATCGCCAACACTGTATGTATATCAAAGCTTAATAACATCGGGTTCGGGACTGTATTACCTTATGCCCGCAGTTAATTCCATTTCGGCGAAACTACCTGGAAAACTTTTGCAAAACTAATAAACCTCCGGCTAATTACCCTTACACCCAACCGAAGTTGTTCCACTTGAAAAAATTGGAACTGTCCCGAGTTTAGCAACAAATCATAATCTCAAGTGGAATAATTAAGTTTACCGGAAAACCCCATATCTTCAAAGACAAACTTTTGCAACGATTGTTTACAGATTATCCCAAACTATTTTGTATATACCTTCCACTTTTGCCGTAAGCCCATACGTGCGAGTACGAGCATACAATTTCCAAGAACTTCCCAGATAGCATCCTCGTCAACATCTTCGAAATCCTAAATTTCCTATCTGCATATCTTTTCAGCCATGTCGCGTCCAAAATTAGCTTGTATTCAGAAACTTTAAAAATAGAAAGTTTTACGTCCGTGTGTGTATAGCGAGAGCGTACCGAAATAAAAATAAGCCGACGCGATGCAAAGAGGGAAGAGAAGAGTGTAAAAACTGAACCGAGTCCTTTTTGCCATTAGGCAGCCGTCGTCGTGTCGTACTTAGTCTAATTGCATGGAAAATGAAATCATGTTCGCTACACATTAAACCCGTCGTCGTAGTTGTTGTTGTTGCTCTTGTCGCCGAGGACGACTAATATATATGTGCCAGGACGAAACCACGATGCGACGCTACGTTGCTTTTCTATAAATCAGTTACGTCAGTTTTTCGTGTGTATGCCAGAGAAATGAATGAAAAGTGGTTGAGCCTTTTGTTGAGATCTCTGAAGCTTAAGGGTTTTGGTTATTATCACGCAGGACCCGACACGTAAAACTACTAAAACTTTTCAACTCCAGTCTGTCCTATACCTACTCATAGCGGTTCTATCCGTCATGAATGAGGCATGGGTAAGACTCAAATCGCGCGTGCGGCCTCCAACATTTTCAAAGTACAACATTAACTCGCCGAAATACCATGAACAAATATTCAACTATTTAATCCTATTTCGGGAAATTATATCATAATGTCCTGAAGTGAAGCCCACAACAGTGTGGCGACAGAGGACTAGTTTTGTATGAGAAAAGGGACGGGATTTGTTGAAACTGTCGGAACATTTTAGGCAAACGGTGGAAGAGAAAGCATCTTCTGACGGCGATAGTTTGTACAAAAATGTGGACCAAGACTGAGTTTTATGTATGCCTATTATCTCGGGGAGGATGAATTTTATGATTTTAGTTAATTTAGAAAGTGCGGTTGCAACTTTTAATTGTATGGTTTTCTAGTTCCTAATTTGCATCCTTTACATATTTTTTTTCATACTATTTACCATTATTATTATATTTCTGTGTTATTCAGATCTGAACAAGGCTGTGATTGTGGAACCAATGAAAGTGGCAAGTTCAAGAACCAAACCAAAGACGGTGACTCTGGAAAACTGAACAAGTGCCAGCAGCAAATTGCTAGTCTTGAAATTAAATTAGCAATAATGCAGGTAAATTTTTCATATAGGTACATATTTTCTCAGGACAAACTTTCGGGTAAGGAACCTAAAGCGTTACAGTTAGTCGGCGCGAAGGTATAGTATAGGGTTGAATGCCGAAAAGCCGAAAAGCCGAAAAACCACGTAATGGCATTGGATATATCGCTTACGACCCCGTTACAACATTTTTGTTAAAGCGGCAACATCACTATACTTGGGGTCAGCTGACAGCTCGAGAGGTTAGAACCAATGTTTACATTAGCCGCTATAAAAATTCACTGTAAAATACAGAAAAACGTTGTTTAAATTATAAATTCGCACATAAATTATTGCGTTATAGACTTTGGCACCAACAAAATATAAAGTTCACAAGTTACGCCGTGAATATCTGCTATTCTGGCAATTTACCATCAACTGAATGTCGAAGCGCGCCTTGTCCGAAACGTCACCCGATACCTTCTCAGCCAGCAAGAAGAACAACAAAGCGATAACTCCGGCGGATAAATTGGAACTGGTGCAGATGATGACAGCTACGATGTCGGAGATGCTAGACGCTCAGTTGCAAGACGTTGCCAAGAAAGCCGATATTCAGGACTTGCGGGGAAAAGCAACGCCATCTAGAAATATCATAGCCGCAACTCAGCTGTACAATGACGTTATTGCTTAGCTCTTACATTTTTTATTTACACGAAAAAACAACAAAAACAAGTAGTGACGTAATAAAAAGCAAAAACAAAACAGTGCAACATTGGCGAACATAACCTAAAATTATAAGCTGATTTTGACGTCTAAGATTCTACATTGCGGCCTTAATATCTAGACGGCGTTGGGAAAAGTCACTCAACTCGAGACGCGAAACCAGCAATTATCGGAAGATATTCAGCGCTTAAACGTGATATGCGAGAAACAGGCGATACAAATTGAGCAGATGCAGAAAAACGCGGTTGCAAATAATCTAATTATAAAAATTCCTAAATGCGACAAATCCAATGATTTAAACACAGTCAAGGAATTATGCGTTAATACCTTGCGTTGTTGTACATCGTACTAAATGCCATAATGGACGCTCACCCCACAGCTGCACCTCTCCCTGGTAATAGTAGCACAGCAGGAGTGATATTACCATTACCGAACCACCCATAAGAAATACTAGCCGTCTGCGATGTGACACAGAAGAAGGAAATTAGAATTTTAGCGTACAACATTGCCGGAATGAAAAATAAAGGTATTTTCAATGATTTTTTTTAATATTTGAATCATTTCCATATAATTATACTGCTCGAAACATTCGTTGTAGATAATTTTGAATTTTTTGAGAAAAAATTTATGAATTTTAATATTAAATGGATTCCCGCGAAAAAATCTAGTAATAGAGGGAGAGCCAGTGGAGGGTGTTTGCTGGGTTTTAAGAAGGAGCTAATTTTGAATAGCATATTCTGCTCATTTGAGGAAGTAGATGAATGGCCATACATTCTTTTGAAATTTAATAATAAGCAGCTAATAGTAGTACCGGCATATTTAAACTGCAACCACTGGAATGACGACTACAATAAACTTACCGACGTCCTATCGTGTGTAAATTCAAATCACCTGCTAGTTATCGGAGATTTTAATGCCCGGCTCGGAGTTGAACAGCCTATCGCAAATGCTGTGACAAATTCAATACAACGATCAAAAGATGAGACCATCAATACATGTGGCCGTAAAATGCTAGAGCTTATAGACTCGCATAGCTTGAAAATTTTGAACGGATCCTCAAAAAGCGACAACAACGGCAAGTGCACATACATTGGGTACAATGGACAATCCGTGATCGACTTATGCCTGGCCGGAGGGGACTGGCTTCCCCTCATTACGGACTTCATGGTGGAACAGAAACAGTACTCCGATAACCTCCCAATAATCACGGCGATTGGGATGGAATGCATCGGTAGTACAAGTCACTCAATTAATTTGTTGCCCAAATTCGTGTGGAGTGAAGAGTTTAAGTCACGATGTAAAGCAAATCTGGACAGACATCTGGCTAATACGTCTAGGATGAATGTGGAAGGAATTATTGAAGTCATTAAAAGGAGTGCACGAGAACCGAGTAACTGCCCAAAAAGCTTCAAACAACCATGGTTCGATAGCGATTGCGATACAATGAGAAAACGTTCTTTTGCCTGGCTGAAGCTCCTCAGAAAACACAACGATCCCTTTATGCGAGACATGTATATCAAAGTAAACCAGCAGTATAAATTAGTGTGCAGAGAAAAGCAACGAGTATATTACAAGCAACAAGCACAGAAATTGGGTAACTGCACAAATTCGAAAGAGTTCTGGAAAACTGCGAAACAGATAAACGGTGTCGATACTTACACAATCGGAAATGGAATTAACGTGAACTTACTAGAGGCTTATTTCCAAAAGATGCTCCAGCGTGAAACCAGTGATAGTAGCATTCAATTTGCCAGGCCTAATTGGATTCATCCTGTCCTCGATGCAACGATATCCTCGGAAGAAGTAGTAATGGCAATGGAACAATGCAAAGATCGGAAAGCACCGGGAAACGACAGAGTACCGGTAGAGTTTTTCAAGTACGGGACGGACGATCTTGTTAATATTCTTTGTAACGAGTTCAACAGAATTTTTAATACTGGCGATGTTCCAGCCGATATTCGGGAGTCGGTAATTTTTCCTATTTTCAAGAAAGGTGACATAAACGATCCCGCTTCCTATCGAGGCATTTCCTTCTTGAATGCTTCAGGAAAATTTTTTACATCAATACTCCAGAGTAGGTTGGCGGCTTGGCTAAAGGAAAAAGAACTTATATCTGAAAACCAGGCGGGATTCCGACAAGGTTACCTTACGAATGATCACATTTTTATTCTGCATAACTGCGCCCGTTTATTTCTGTGCGAACGACGCAAATTATATGTCTTTTTCGTCGACTTTAAAGCTGCTTTCGACACTGTTGATAGGCAATCGCTGTTCTACAAGCTATACAATAATGGGGTATCAAATAAATTTGGAAACATTCTGGAAAAACTGTACTATCACACGCGGCTCTATGGAATGGAAAACACCTTTCTCAATCGTTTGAAACAATGGTTGGGGTACGCCAGGGCTGTAAGCTAAGCCCGGATGTATTTGCCGTTTACGTCAATGATATATTGGACGATATGCCTGGTGGAGCTCGAGTTTTTGATATGCGATTGATAGGCCTTTTATACGCCGATGATATGGTGTTCTTTGCCGAGTCATCCAAGGAGCTTCAAAAAATGATAACCCATTTGGAGTCTTATTGCACGATGTGGAAGCTAAATATTAACCTTGATTAGTCGAAAGTGATGATTTTCAAAAAGCGTTTCTGTCTAGCCCAAGATGAAAAGTGGACATATAAGGGAAATCCCGTTGAAGTCGTAACGGAATACAAATACCTGGGTATATGGATAAGCAGTAATTTGGGAATGGAGACGCATTTCACAAAAAAGTTGAAAGACGCTAAATGGGCCATTAATTCAGTATGGCAAAAATGCTTTAATAACCCGTATATATCTCATACGGCGAAGTTTAACATCTATGAAGCGGTTGTCAGATCGATAACAAAATACGGTGCTCAAGTTTGGGGCGGAATTAAATATGATGAAGTGGAGCGGATTCAACGTTATTATTTGAAGCGCATGTTTCGTTTGCCCATGACCACCCCTAATTATATGACAGGAGACAAGTCTACTGCCGGTGTTTCTGGACACATTAAAAACACATCTAAAATATCTGATGAAAGTGGCAGCCATGAGCGACAACAGACTTCCCAGAAAAGTGCTATCGTACGCTATGACGACGAAAACGCTGTTCTACGCAGACCTCTTGACACTCGCAGGAAAGGCTCAAACGGGTAAATATGACTCACAATGAGTAAACAGCAATCAGAGAAAGATTTCTGTGTTGTATTACGGTTTTTGTAAAAATAATGCCCAAAAAGTCATATCTGAGTAGATCATCAAAACCGCAAACTTAGTTTACTTGGAAGTTGAGAGTTAATGAAAAATTCTGTAGTAAGCTGCACAGACATATGTACGTAGATTTTCACCTTAACCTTTTGTATGGAAACCTAATTGCCAGTATCAAGTGTAAATAATGAAATTACCGTACCACGGTCGTATGGCTGAGGATTTCCCTGAAAGCCGAACTCCGCAGGTATGTGTACAGCATTGGGCCTTCGGGAGTCTGGTCACCTTATCTTAGTAAAAAGCCAGCATTTCCTATAATACGCCAGGAAATTTGAACAAAAATTTGCCCAAACTTCGGAAAAATTAAGGGAAAGCTGGATTTTTGCATGAGCCTTCCTTTCAAGGTCCTAAACAAGACCCTAAAAGTCCCCGTCTCTACGATTGCCGCTAGCGGTGCTACAGAGGGTCAAAGACCCTCGAAAACAGGTTTTTCTGAATATCTCGATAACGGTAGTATACACAAAAAAGTCGTGTATGGCAAATTTGAAGCTCTTGTGCTTTTTCAATAAACGATGGCAATACCGAATACGTTCGGGTACTCCTAACGGTGCCAGGAAATCTTTATAACGGTAACTCGTACTAAAAGCTTTTGCGTGGAAAATTTGTAGCCTATAGAGTTTTGAAGAAAGCGGCCAAATTTCATATCAATACGTGCAGCCTTAAGGGCGCTATGGGGGTTCCAACCTTAAAAAAAGGTGTTTTTTGGGGTTTTTCGTGAATGGCGCTAAGACCGAGAGTGTGCTCTCTGGTCTTCTGGGAGAAGTTTGTAGCTTATGTGGCTATTAGTAAGACGCCAAAAGTCCCCAAAGATGGGGGCCCCCCTAACGAAGTTATGAGGGTCCAAAGATTCAATTAAGCAGTTTTTGGGCAATATCTCTATACCGGTAACGTCCACGGAAAACTGTTATATGGCAAATTTCTAGCTTATACAACACTCAACTAAATATCCGAATTTCAGATCGATGCATGCAATGCTAAGGGCGCTATGAGGGTCTGAACCGTACAATAATGGTATTTTTCGGTTTTTCGTGAATTTCTTCAAAACGGGAACGCATTCGGGAGGGAGGCCTATAACAATTTGTTGCTTCTGTAACCTCAACTTAAAATGCCACAACAACTCATCTTTGCGAGCACCCCCAACGAAGGTATGAGGGGTCAAAGTTAAACAAAAAACCGCTTCCCGGAATTTTTTTTAATAACGGTAACGTCTTGAGAGAACCAATCTTAGATAAATTTGTAGCGCATGTGGCTGTTAGTAAGGGGCCAAAAGTCCTCAACGATGGAAACCCCCGTAGGGAAGTTATAAGGGTCCAAACATCCAAAAATGCAGTTTTTTGGGAATATCTCTATAACGGTAATGTGCACCGAAAACTGTTATATTGCGAATTTGTAGCTTATACAACGCTTAATTAAATATTCGAATTTCAGATTGATGCACGCAATGCTAAGGGCGCTATGAGGGTCCAAACCATACAATTTCGGTATTTTTGGTTATTTTCCTGAAATTCTCTGCAACGGTAACGTATAACAGAGGCAGTCTGTACAAATTTGTTGTTTGTATGGTTCCAAATAAAATGCTCCACCGATTTGAATGCGCCTGAGGCAACCATACGTGCATTACAACGTTTAAACTAACTAATTTTTGAGGAAGGTATGTGTAGAGTGTAGTATGTAGTATGTAGTGTATGGTTGCCTCAGGTGCATTCATATCGCTGGAGCATCTTATTCGGAACCATACAAACAACACATTTTTACAGACTGCCTCCGGTATACGTGTTACCATTAAGGAGATTTTCACGAAAATAACCAAAAATACCGAAATTGTAAGGTTTGGAGCCTCATAGTGACCTTAGTACTGCACGTATTGATCTGAAATTTGAACATTTACTTAAGAGTTGTAAAAACTTCTAATTCGGCATATAACAGTTTTCGGTGCACATTACCGTTATAGATATATTTCCAAAAAACTGCTTATTTGGATGTTTGGCCCCTCATAACTTCGTAAGGGGGCTCCCATCTTTGGGGACTTTTGGCGTCATACTAACAGCCACACGAGCTATAAATTTGCCTCAGACGGTTTCCCTCTAGAGGTTACCGTTATTAAACATTTTCCGAGAAGCGGCTTTTTGTTTAACTTTGACCCCTCATAACTTCCTTGGCGGTTTACGGGTAATTGAGTTGTTTTGGCATATTAATTTGAAGTTACAGAAGCAACAAATTATTACAAGCTTCCATCCCGAATGCGTTCCCGTTATAAAGCAATTCACGAAAATAACGGAAAATACCGTTATTGTGTGTTTCGGACCGTCCTAGCGCCCTTAGTATTGCAGGCACCAATCTGAAATTCGGATATTTAAATAAGCGTTGTATAAGCTACAAACTCGCCATATAACAGTTTTCGGTGCACATGACCGTTATAGAGATATACCCAAAAAACTGCATTCTTGGATGTTTGGACCCTCATAACTTCCCTAGGGGGGCTTCCATCGATGTGGACTTTTGGCCCGCTACTTACAGCCACATGAGCTACAAATTTATTTCAGATTGGTTTTCTCAAGAGGTTACCGTTATTAAAATTAAATTTCCGAGAAGCGGTTTTTTGTTATCTCTTTGACCCCTCATAGCTTTCCTACGAAGCTATGAGGGAGTTGTTTTGGCATTTTAAGTTAAGGTTACAGAAGCAACAAATTGGTACAGGCCTCCCTCCCGAACGCGGTCCCGTTATCAAGATATTCACGAAAAACCGAGAAGTACCGTTATTGTACAGTTTAGACCCTCATAGCGCCCTTAGCATTGCACGCATCGATCTGAAATTCGATATTTAGTTGAGTGTTGTATAAGCTACAAATTTGCCATATAACAGTTTTCCGTGGACGTTACCGTTATAGAGATATTCCCCAAAAACTGCTTAATTGAATCTTTGGACCCTCATAACTTCGTAAGGGGGCTCCCATCTTTGGGGACTTTTGGCGTCTTACTAACAGCCACAGAAGCTACAAATTTTTTCGAGAAGACAATAGAGTACACTCCCCCGTCTTAGCGCCATTCACGAAAAACCCCAAAAAACACCTTTTTCTAAGGTTTGAACCCCCATAGCACCCTTAAGGCTGCACGTATTGATATGAAATTTGACCGCTTTATTCAAAACTACATAGACTACAAATTTTCCATACAAAAGCTTTTAGTACGAGTTACCATTATAGAGATTTTTGTGAAACATTGTTAAAAATACCGTTAGACCTCCTAATACCGTTAGGAGTACCCGTACGTATTCGGTATTTCCATTGTTTATTGGAAAATCACAAGAGCTTCAAATTTGCCATACACGACTTTTCTGTATATGCTACCGTTATCGAAGTATTCAGAAAAACCTGTTTTCGAGGGTCTTTGACCCTCTGTAGCACCGCTAGCGGCACTCGTAGAGACGGGGACTTTTAGGGTCTTGTTTAGGACCTCGAAAGGAAGGCTCATGCAAAAATCCAGCTTTCCCTTAATTTTTCCGAAGTGAAATGCCAATTTTCCTGGGGTATAATTTTTCCGAAGGGAAATGTTAAATATCCTGTGATACAATATCTAGCCGTACCACCAGGAAATTCTTCATGTCCAAAGATATGCTTCTGACGTAGCCGGGTGTCCGCTGTCCTCCGGGGTTCGGGGTTAAAAGGCTTGGGATTCAGAATATCGAATACAGCCGATACGAATGTTGCTGTGATCATAATAGTCCAGCCGCTTCTTTCACGGCGAATTTTACTACACGAGCATCCTGAAATTATTGATAGACTTCCAACAAGCTAACGATGCCAATTCTATAATGAACCGACTATAAAGCAAAACTTCTGTAGTCGCCTCATGGAATCCAAAGCAATGCAAAATTGCAAATATCCCTTAAAACCAGAACCGCATAGACAACAAATTTTAAACACACATTCTACATCCATACTTTACTCCCATCATCCGCCCATATTTGCTTATATTAATAATAATTCCTTTTACAGGATAAACTCACAACGGCGAACGCTAGAGAAGCAATTTTAATCCACCAACTGGAGGACCGATGTAAACTCCTTCGAAATGATTTGGAAACTTTACAGGATATTGTTAAGTAAGTACACATAGACTCAAAGTAGCATAAACGCGCACTGTGTGCGGTGCCTAGTCCTATATAGAGCCGCAGTAAAGCGAGTTCGTTGTGCAAGCATAAGCCACTAAACTTGCTCGTCTATACGTCCTGCAGCTCCACAGAGGACCCCATGGAGGACTTGATCAGCAGTTCTTCTTGTTTAAGTTTTGCACAACATAGTTATCGGCAAGAGGCGAGCTAAGTCCCAAACTACATAGTAGATCGGCGTGTATAGTGTATTTGTAGTCCTTGAACTGACCTCATTTTCAGAGCAGCGCCACTTCAGGATAGAAAGTCCATCATTCCTTCATTTTGTTTCTTTTTGTTGTTGTTTTTTTCTTGTAGACCTGAATTCTGTGTCCGTTAAAGGGTTTTTCTTCCGGATATGCAAACTTGATATAGTTTTTCTTTTCAAGCCGAAGGGAGACTATTGGATTTATGATTCTAATACCCGCGTGCTGGCCGAAAAGGTCATACATAACAACAACATATGAGCTGAAAACTTCAACGTTTCGTCAGTTTCATGTCAAAACTCTCTCCTTGTATTCTGAATATTGTTCATACTCATACAAGAGCCTTAAAATGTTACGCAAGCACGTAGAGGACACGTAGCCGGTGAAGACTCCATACCATTCGTCGGTTGAATGCCTTCATCTTAGCAGATTTGTTGTCGGGGCGTTGAATTCAATCTCGTCGAGGATTAAAGTATATATGCAAAGTTGGGCCTCTGTTAATTCCATTAATAAGCAATTTATCCCATTTGTAGTATTCGTGCTAAGCCCGCCGCATACTCGAATATAGTCAGAAGCACAAGCAGGTTTCCGTCTGCAGTCATATATATTTTGTATTCTCGTTGGCTGGCTCCTCCGTTGAGTCACAGCCGCGCGCCGTGCAGCCATCAGGACGAGCTTTCTTTTCAATATTCATCCATATATTCTTTAGAGCTCATTCACCCCAAGCGTTTTCATTTTAGATCCTCCACTTTTTTTTTGTGTTTTTATATTTCTCCTATATGCCTTCGTCTTCGTTGTCGTATAGTCGTCCTCGTCGACGTTTCTCTTTGCGCTTTGTTTGACTTTTATTTTTAAACATTCATTCACAGGAGGCATACAAACGAACTCAACAGCGTACGCGAATTGAGCGTTAAGTTGCAAGAAAGCGGCACGAAAATAAATGTGCTCGAAATGTCGAAATTGGAAGCCGATCGAATATTGCTCTTTACCATGTTGGAGAAGGAAAAGTTGGCGGTAAGTTGAATGTATTTGGCAAAAAAAAAAAACGAATGAGACGCGAAAGTCCTTAATATGCATATTGATGGGACTATTCTTGTTGTTTTGTTCCCGGGCGTATTGTTTTCGCAGTCATATAGCTTTTTTTTTGGTGAGAGGTGTTAGCCTTTTCTTTTTGGGAAAGAGTATAGGTATGAATGATTTATCACGGATTTTAATAAGGCTCATAAGGAATGTTGCCTTGCCTGCTGTTGAAAAAATAAATGGAAAAAATTGGATTGCCTTTTGTGTGATGAAGAGGGTGCGATTTGTTTGAAATTTGAGATTATCTGTCAGTAATCGTGATCAATGGAGGTACATTGTCAAAGTTTTGTAATGGTGTTTCAACATGGGTACCATACAGTACCGGACTATCATGTCATTCAGATGTTAACCGATAAATAACTCTGGTTTGCGTGCTGTTGATCTCAAGACCTCTACAAAAAAAAAGACATAGTTGGAAATTGGATAACACTAACACATCTGCGGCCTTAGTTCAATCTTAATATAGACTGCCACGCCAGATATTTATTTATTTTATTTTCGAATTCATTTCAGATTCTTCAACGGTTCCGTGAAAATCAAGCTCAAGCACTAACTACCGAAATCACTAGTTTAACAAAAGTTGTACAGGACGAAATAAAGTATATCCACACATGTACCAGCAGAACAAGCTTAAGTCACAGACACTTTAAAAAGGCAAAAGTTGGCGTAACGTCGTCATCAAAAGAATTTAAAGATTTGATAACTCCTCCATTTTGATTCATATATTTGACAATTGATTTTATTATTTTTATACAAAATACATATTTGTTTTATTTTTACAATTGTTACAAGCTGGCGCTGAAAGATCTTCAGACTAGACTCGATATTACCAGTGGGCATCATCCTATGAATATCAACTCTAGCGAATCCGTTCCTGCTACGTCGTCTTCTTCTATTTATCGTGACAGTTGAAATTCTAATGGCATCATGACAAGGGCAAAAGCAAAGTCTAGAGCTGATGGAGTCATTATTGTTGTTAACAATGACAACTCGTCTGATTCCAACATGAATTTGCGGACTTCAGCCTCTGGTAGTACATCTCCATCTACATCTAGACTGAAGGATGCGCCTCTTGAAATTTCCGATAATTTATCTACTGCTCATAGTTCCTGCCTTCGTATATGCCAGCCACCAAAGCAATTTTTTATTTCGAGGTTGGCATACGATACATCCGAAACGGACATCAAACGCTATATTGTCGACAAACTTGGTTTTGAGCCATCGCTTCTAGCCTGCAAAAAACTTACCAAGGAAAATATTCCTTACAACATCTTTCGTTGTGATCGCAACTTAGAACTTCACAGAAGAATATGAAAAGCAGACAGATTTCTCAAAAGCTTTTGATACTGTTAACCACAGAATATTAATCGAGAAACTTGTCAGATTGAACTTTCCGTTTTCACTCATAACCTGGCTTTCTTCATACCTTTCTGAAAGGACCTCTTATGTAAACTTTAACAACATTCTTTCACCTGGTTTTTGTCCATCATCTGGGGTTCCTCAGGGGATGATAGTTTTTCACCACAGTCATCGTTTTTCATAAATTCTTCATAGCCCGCAGTGGTCGATTCTACATCAACGATAGTCTTCGAAGTAAGATCGATTCCAGTTCTCACTTTCGGTATCGAAAAAACGGCCAAGCCCATACAAATGTCTCCATAGTTTGATCGATAAAGTCATCGATTCCTTAGGAGACGGTCTTCGATTCTCTATCGATGAATTGTCGATTCTGTTCTAACTGGGTTGTTTACCCACTCACCCAAAAAAAAATATTCGCAAACTATCAAAAATTGTGAAGTTGGCGAATTTTCCCATTTTTCTTACGTAGAAGAATTTTAGCACTCAAAAAAAGTTACGGGCAAGCTTGTTCCATTTTACTCAATTATTGGTGTGCCTCATCGGTCGGTGTCCTTGCGACATCAGCCAAAAAGGCTGTATGTAGTGGGACAACGATCTTTGGTGAGCTGCGACACCACGTACCTGAGCAGCGCAGGGAGGCCCCTGGTACAGTTGATACGCCATGGCGAGGATCTGTACAAAGACCATTCGGGCGATGACGTTCCCGAGCTCCCTAGTCATGCACGGGTGGCTCTTGGCGTGACCTACCTCCTCCCACAACTTACGGGAGGGAAGTCACTAAAGGCCGAGCACGTAAACGGTCCAAAATTTCGATTTAAGACTATAAGAATCACGAATTATTACAAATTTCGTGCATGAAGGGCGACGATTTTAAATGGGTAATTTGGGGCTCCCCATGGACAATCGAAGTGAACAGGTCAGATCGGGGAAGCATGCTTCGTGTGGCCAAAACAGGCCACCCACAAAAACCTTTTTTTTAATATTATTTTTTTTATGGTTGGGCAAACCAGGAAACAGATTAATGGGTAATGGATATGGGTAAACGACCTTAGTGCGAACGAGACCGAGGCTAGTTTCGGGCGCGGCCGAAATTTGAATACACGTCACATTTGAATGAAACTTAAGCTTCTTTTGTGTTAATAATTTCTACCGAAGCCCTAAGGCGTGTTCTGATTCCATCTGTTTCTAGATGTGTTGAGGCTAAACTAGAAACAGGCTTAGAAGTTTGGTTAAGATCGGTTCATAAAGAGAAAAGTTTTTCTTAGAAGAACCTAATTTTGGGGGGTTGGTTTTTATGACGCTCAATTTCGATTTCTCGTGTCACAGAGGCGCTCGTTTCAAACTTCATGAAAAAAGTTAATACAGGGTGTCCCGCAACTGGTTAGCCATATACCAATGGTAGACTCTACAGGATGTTTTAGAAAAAATGTCGCCAAAATTATTTCTCTAGCTTTTACCGTTAAGGAGTAATTGCCTTTTTTGTGATTCTTGTCAAAAAGCACGACTTTTTTGTAAAAACTCCTATTTTCTAGCTTCCACTTTAGCCAAATCAATATTTTTCATATTCTTCTGAAAGTGCACAAAATTTCCAATAAAAGGACATATCGAACGTTTCGAACGGTTTCGTATCTTCCGAGATACGACGTTTTGAATTTTGCAAAAATGTCAATTTCAATTAAACCCAAATTTCGTAACGGTACATTGTAGTGGCAAATCTGCAAAGCTGACAAAAGTTGGCGTAGTATCTTAGTTTTCGAACGGCATATAAGAATAAAGCACAGAGTCATCCAATTTCTGAATAATACGTATAAACAAAAAAAAAACCATAGTCTGCAAATGTACCAAACCGACTTCAATCTTGAAAAGGAAGTAACATTTTTACATCAAGCATAGACTTGGATGTTATGCATTATGGAAAAATACTTTTCGCTACTGTTGTAGATGCTACTTTACTAATTATAACGGTAAGTATAAAAAAAATTGTTTTAGGTGTCGAATTATTTGTACGAAGGTTCGCTGTGTACATATTAATATTGTGAGAGTATTTTTCATTTTCATCATCTTAAGGATAAACATTTTAATTTGTCAGGTATTAATTAGTGTCCTTTTATGTTCTTTTTCAGAGTTTTCCGATCCAATTTTTCCTTAGCAAAAATTAAAAAGGAAATGGCAACTTGAATTATTCGCGTAGTTATGGGCTTTGGAAAGATACAGATGATAAGTTACGGGAAACACAAAAATTTTCCATTCAAACGCGATTTATTCCGTTGAGGGTCCTTGGAATAGGAATCAAACACCGGATATGTAATGTACTCGGCGTCCCCTTTGATATGATATCCCGAATGCCGAGGCCGACCTCCAGTCAAGGATTAAATAGTGTCCTTTCTTGTCCTTTTTGGGACCTTTCCGATCAAATTTATTTTAGCAAAATGTGTTTAAGACTCCTGGGACCCCACTGAGACCACAAGACCAAGAAAAAAATAGCCTTACTGTATTTTTTTCTATTGGAAATACTTGTATGACTGAACTATTTCCACGTAAAAGCAAGATTTCTTCCTCTTACGGACTATGTTTTTCCCCTTTTACACATATTATTCACAAACTGGATGATTCTGTGCTTTATTCTTATATGCCGTTCGAAAGCTTAGGATTTGGGCCAACTTTTGTGAACTTTGCAGATTTGCCACTTCAATGTATCGTTACGAAATGCGGGTTTAATTTTGACATTAAAAGTTGAAATTGACATTTCTGAAAAATTCAAAACGTCGTATCTCGGAAGATACGAAACCGTTCGAAACGTTCGATATGTCCTTTTATTGGAAATTTTGTGCACTTTCAGAAGAATATGAAAATATTGATTTGGCTTAAGTGGAAGCTAGAAAATAGGAGTTTTTAGAAAAAAGTCATCGTTTTTGACAAGAATCACAAAAAAGGCAATTACTCCTTAACGGTAAAAGCTAGAGAAATAATTTTGTCGACATTTTTCCTAAAACATCCTGTAGAGTCTACCATTTGTCTATGGCTATGCGGGACACCCTGTATATACCCTTTCACATAGTTACGCTGACTGGTATACAAGTTAAGAAATCGAAAAGACCTCACTTTCACAATTTCACACACGTTTCACACAGCTATCAATACAGAGCAGCGTAAAACGTATTTATGTACATCAATGCGGCCGGCGGCGTACAGCCCTTCTATACCAAGCAAAATGGTTGCCAACCATGGAATCAGGAAAATGTGCGGTGTGTAGGCATGTTGCAGATTAGGTTGCTAAAATGTAGCACGTGTGTAGTGAAGTTCTCCAATTATAGCTATCAACCATTTTGTTGGTTATAAAAGGGCGATTACTCCAGGAACGAGCCTGACGAAATCCCTTCATTAACCATAGCAAATCTTTCAAATTTTCTGTTGTTATACTTGTGTTGTGTGTGCCAGGGACGTAGCCAGGGGAGGGGTCCATGGGGTCCGGAACCCTCCCGAAATGTTTTCAATGGGCTTTGAAATTTCAGTAATGATAACATGAAATCTGTAGTAATGCACATTTATTTGCATGTGCTACTAATTTTCTTGCAGATTCTCTGTCAGGACATCAGTACGAAAATTCACCGTACATGATTTTGAAACTAAATCTGTTGCTGTGAAAATGGGGTAGTTATTAATATTTGCCGTAATTTCTTTCCTGTCCATGTGGTCCGGATCCCTACCCATCGCGATATTTTTAGAGATTTTTTCTAAAGTTTAGCACTGACATCCAGAGTGAAATTTTTGTCCGCTGCGATTTTTCAATGAAAATGTATTCTTACTGTCGTGGAATATGTAGGGAATGCTGGGGAATTCCATAAGCTACAATCCGAAAGCAGTCCCATAATTTTTCTCGGCCATTTTATGTCTTTTTTTACGATTCCCCGGTTATTTCACCGTGAAATGTCAAATGACCGGGGAATCGAATAATAATACATAAAATGGCCGCGGAGAATTATGGAACCGGTCTCGGATTGTAGCTTATGGAATTCCCCACCGTTTGTGACATATTCCACGACAGTAAGTATGCATTTTTATTGATAAAATCGCAGCGGGAAGAACTTCACTCTCGATCTTAATTCAGCCCTTAAAGAGGAAAAATAAAAGCTTTCATTTTCTAAATTGAAAGTGTGCACGGAAGCCGAACGTTTTTGCAGAAAATCGAACAAATCTGAAAATTTCGGATCTGATGAAAATAAGTAAAAGAGTAAGTAATCCGTCAGCAAGGGGGATGGATTAGATCGACCCGTGCTGTTTTTTATTTTTCTGCTTGTATGAACCATTGCCAAAACGTTCGGTAGCTGGAAATAGTTAATTTATTTTAGATAGATATGCTAATCCCATTTCGCTGAATCTGTTGGTGTTTGATCGATCACTGTTTCTTCTTACCAACTGAAATGAAAACATTATATGAACTTCAATTGATCGCTGATATAATGATTTCTTCAACTTTATAGTCATTAAGTCTCTATGTTTTTCCCCTCTGATTAATTAAAAAAAGACGACACTTAATAAATCAAATCCAGCTATTAGCCCTGATTCTAAAAAAGTATATAAATGAATTTTACATCTTTAAAGACACCAGTCCACATGTTTTTTTTTCGATTTGTTTAAAGAAATGTGCAGAAAAGGTATTCATTTTCATTGCCTATTTAACCAGTCACTCTATGCTCAACACTGGAATTTACGCTGTGCCTCGTGCCTATACATAAATACGGTCGCAGAACTGCAACTCAAAGTAATCAACGAATAAACGTCCTCTCGTCAATACTTAAATTATTTGACCTGAAAGATGACCATCCTCCTTTACACCTCTAGTTCTACTACTAATAAGTTCAGCTTTTCAGAGGTAAATCTGCTACTACAAATCTTATATGAAAATATGAAAATTAGACCTTAAAGTCTGTCAAAAATTGGTCGCACTTTACCAAAGCAATTAATACCTAAATTGAAATCCGACCTTTTACTAGTTAAACTGGAAAACTTTGACTTCGGTGGCCCCTAATTAATAGAATAGACAGACGATACCGTTCTGTGATTGTGACCATAACTCTAACTAATTCAAATCAATTTCCACTAACATCAAGCGTTCCTCAGGAATCATACGTTAATCGACTTTTGCTTTTAAATTTTTTAGATATTCAGAAACTATTTAAATCCCCTATGTAATTAGAGCGGATGAAATCAATTGGTAAATGGTACATCGAATGAAAAAGGATGCATTTTAACACATTTCTTAGTGATGTATTTTTTTCTGTATCGTCAAAAATACAGTAAAACAGTTCTCCGCTAATAATACCGAAATACATTTCTGAAATCTAAATTTGGACCCCTCCCGAAACAAATTCCTGACTACGTCCCTGGTGTGTGCCCTCTCTACAACAGCTCTAGAGACGGATAGAGCACTTCTCAGTGGTCTTAGATTTATATATGTACATATATTTCAAAACTATTTCACAAAGAATGCTTCAAATTGATCCTTCCTACTATTATATATCGACAATTATTCGTTCAGAGCACACTTCATTCGAATACATCGTCACATGCCAAGCATATCAGTCGAGGTGGATTCGTCAAGTGTCACAAGCTTAATTTCGTGTGGAAGCTCAAAGGATGATACGATCCAGGCAGTCCAAAGGAGACTTCACTCATCGTCGTTCAGCGTTGATGACGACAATCCTATCCATACCTCCTATACATAAAAGCCACATAAAGTCTTCCGAAATCCCCCATATGAATGATGATGGAATATCCTAAGTTACGTCAAAGTTTCAAAAACATTCAACATGCCACAAACAAAATGTCTAGACGCTTGTAATCTCTTCTCTTGTTCCGTTCACCACCTGCGTACAATTTGCTTTTTCTTCTTCATATTCATTTTGGTCCAGGATAGCGGTGTGCCGTAATCGTAACTCGTTGCGCCCTTTTGTTTTCGATTATCCAAAATGTCGAGGCAATTTAATCCTTTTCTTATTCTAATTGCTTGTACAGAGTTGTAGCTAGCTGGGAATGCTCTGCGGGAAATGGATAATACAATAAGGAAAGTTCGCGTCGAAACGGATGTAGAAAGATTGAGCGCGTTGCTATGACCATTATAGCGTTACATCTGCTATCTCTTATGATGGCAAACTAATATCCTTGTCGTCATGCTTGGCGTTGTAATGGCTCCTGGAAGGGTGCCGGCCATACGGCCATGACAAAATTGCGGTCCAAGGCAAGGACACTCGGTTTTATAGCGAACGACGCGCGGAGAAGCAGCAGGAGCGAATGGAGCGTCAATGCTTCATGCCGATTTCTAAACATTTGTTTAAGATGAGTTTTTTTTTTTCTTATGCTTTTGTTTAGGATAATTGCCTAAGGTTTCGTGTCCAAGCGCATGCGTACGGTTGGTTGATTTCTCCGTCTTCATTCAGGATGTAAGCTTTGATAGGGTTCCTGCTTGTTCGTTGGAGACTTTCCACAAAACGTACATATATAGTATAATGATGTGCGGTGGAAGGAGATGTTGTTTTTTTTTTCGACCAGTCCAGTCGAGGGGGTAATGTGGCTGTGGCAGATGTTTTGGAAAGGGATGCTTGAACTCGAGAAGCTATCGCTATTGTGTCCTTTTTCGGGAAAAGAACGAGGCATGTTGTCCAATGCGGAACCTTCGGAGTCCGTTCAGCGAGCATACACGAGGCATTTGTATGTATGTATGAGTGTGTGGAATTGTATGTTTTTTATTCGGTTTCAGCGGGGGAATGCATAACGTCAACTCCGGACGACGAAGAACAGCTGCAGACTGAATGTCTACTCGTCGGCTCTCCCGACTGTACATTCCCGTATCCTTGCGTGCTTTTTCGTGGAAATGTGCGCCTTTACACACGTTTATATACGTACGCGCTAAGGTGTGGCATCGCGCGACAAACAGAAACTTTGAACAATAGCTTTAACTGTCCGTCTATTGTATAGTATGGCTTTAAGGCAATGGAGGAAGGATTTTTTTTTTAATAATTTAGGACACTTCTTCTGTATGTATAGCGCCAACGGTGTGCTTTAATTAACGTAAACTACACCGGCTGCACTTCAGTGTTTTTCAAAACTATAGTCTCAATCAGTACGCGGAATAAGGTACGAATGTGCCCTGGGGTTACATGGCCGCAGAGGGCGCAGTTGATGACTTCGAACTCAACCAAATGTATAGACGACTATACGACAGGACTATTAGAATTCGCTGATATATCCACTACCAGCGAGAGAAAATTGCCGATTTACGGATGTCGTATAATAAATTAACCTGTTTGCGTTGGCTTTGAAGTACCCCGGGGCTAGGCTATTTTAGAGGTGACAATTTTCATACATAACTTACAAATTAAGCTCGTTCTCTTCTCTCTGTATGTATGCACACCATTGTATGCTTCCTGTTACTGTGAAATGGAAAAAAAAAAACCAAAATAACCTAAAATTGAGCATTTACAATTTTTTATTGATCGCCATCAATAGGACTGAATTGCACTCCCTTTCATTTTTTTGACATCGTTTAGTCCTTTTTATATTTCCAGCAAGTAACACGCTGATTGCGGGATCCATTGAACGACAATGTCCAATCGGTAGTGGGCCTTTAAGGTATGGCCGTTTATCCTAGACTGAAAAACAAACACTACCATGACTACAACGAAAACAATAAGGATAACCGAGCAATTCCGGTTCATCCAATAAATGAAATAAACAGTGAACATCGATTTTATACTCTTGCCATGATGCTATGACGTCACGACACGGAGAAGTCAAGGGTGCTTCAAGAGGTTAAGTAGGAATGTCGCAGAGCAGAAAGGACAAAAATGATGAAGGAGGGCGGAAAGTAGGTCAGCTGATGCCATATGTATAGTGTTGAGTTTAAAGGATTGCTCTTTTTTTATATTCGTGCGTACTTCAAAAGGAATTAGCACTCTTACCCTTTAGACGAGTTGTGACTGCGGTTTGATGGGTGTAAATGAAGTTTTGAGCAAAGAATTGGCTTTGCACGTGAAGTGCCCATTTGACATTCTATTGGGAGGAAAATATAAATTTATGGGGTTAAAATTTTCATTTTTTTTCAGACGGAAATATGTTTTATTATGAAGCCTAAAGCTTGCCATATACTGTGCAATCGATTGAACACACGATTGAGCAACCACAACTGCAAGGAGAGAAGAGATTGATATCACATTAGCTTCTAAAGGTCTGACAATCCTGATTCACAAATGAGAGATCTCCAGGGACATCACACTATCGGACCATCGTCGCATTGACTTCGAACTAAACCTAGGTCACACACCGAGGGAACCTTTTAGAAATCCCCGAAGAACCAACTGTTCGCAATATAAAGAAATTTTGCAGATTACCTTACCGTCACCAAGCCGCGGAATCAAATCTGTTCAAGCGGCCTAGGAGGCGACAGTTTTGCACCAATCGGATAGTAGACGCCTACGAACAAAGCTGCCCAATGCACCTACCAAAGAAGGAACGTACATCTTGGTGGAATCCGGACTTGCCACAGAAGAGAAGGGCTACAAGGAAACTCCTTAATAGGGCTGTGAAGACAAATTTGTCCGAGGACTGGACAAATTTTCAACAGGTCCAAAGAATCCTCAAAAAGGACATAAGATCCGCAAAAAGATCATCATGGAGACGTTTCTGTGAAGAAACCAAATCCACACAGGCTACGGCCAAACTTAAGCAAATCCTCGTTAAAGATAGTAGCCAAATGCTAAGGCTACCGGACGGAATGTTCACGGAGAGTGAACATGAAACCATCAATCTTCTACTTGACGTTCACTTTCCAGGTAGCAGACAGGGCGAAACTCTAAGGAAGACCATTAACAGTCCCCACCCAAGAGACTTGTCTCTGGTCTGCAGAATAGTTACGTTAGAACGGGTTAAGTGGGTACTAAACTCGTTCGACAGCTACAAATCGCCAGGTTCTGATTGGATTTTTCCTGCTTTCCTGAAAGCGGAAATGGATTCTCTTGGCCCACATTTAAGGACATGCTTAGTGTATGCCTATATTCCAACAACCTGGCATGGCCGAACGTAAAGGTGGTGTTCATCCCTAAGCCAGGTAAACCTTCCTAAGCCGACGCTAAAAGTTTTCGGCCTATCAATCTGACATCATTCCTCCTAAAGGTATTGCGACGTCTATTATAGACCTTACATTTGTGAGCAGTCCCGACTATGCAGTGGTGTGTCAGCAAACAATATACCCATAGCGACCATCAGGCAATCATATTCTCGATGTTAGAGAGACCTTCGCGAGTGTTATCAAGGGCTCCAACTGTGGGGAGACCGAGACCCTGTCGCATCTAGGCCCACTTAACGGACCAGCGGAACAGAAGGCTTCCCAGCTTGCTGATCAGTTGAAAATAGCCTGCGATGCCTCCATGCCGAAAAAGGGATCACTTAACAAAAGGAGAGAGAACTACTGGTGAACTGAGGAGATCGCGAATAGGCGACGCGAATGCCTTAAGGCTCGACGCCTTTGTCAACGTTCGGCACAGTCGACGGCGTATCCCCCTCTTTTTCAGGCCTATAAAGCAGCTCGTAGATCCTTGAAGCTTTCGATCCAAAGGAGCAAACAAAACTGCTTCAAACCGCTTTGCGAGAAAGCGAATATAAGCCTGTGGGGAGGAGCGTATAGAATCGTCATGAAAAAGATTGGACAGAGGGCTCTACAGCTTAAATGTCCCGTGCTGCTTAAAAACATCGTTTTTACGTTGTTTCCGCAACATGAAGTAGAGCCCGCGAGACAAAGCCCGACACCGATTGGAGGCAGTGTACCCCCGATTACGGAGCCTGAACTTCTGAAGGCTGCATCTAGATTAGAGTATGGCAAAGCCCCCGGCCCGGATGGTATTCCTAATAGCGCACTTAAGGCGTTGCTCTAGCGCTTCCCGGAAAGTTGATCGATGTCTTCGAGACTTATCTGCAGGAACGGACCTTTCCGCAATTATGGAAGAGGCAAAATCTAGTGCTCATCCCGAAGCCAAATAAGCCGGCCAAATAACTCTTATCGCCCCATCTGTCTGCTCGACACTACGGGGAAAAATGTTCGAAAGAATAATATATAACCGTTTGACGGAGGTCGTTGAAGAACAGAACTGCTTATCAGATCATCAGTATGGTTTTAGACGGGCACGATCAACGATAGACGCGGTCACGATGGTAACCACATTGGCGACGGAATCACTTCGTAAGATTATGTGTTGCGCCGTGGTGACCCTCGATGTGAAAAATGCTTTTAACTCTGCGAGATGGGAGTGCATTCATGCCGCTTTAGGGTCAATGAACGTGCCTGAATACTCAGCCGCGATAATTAAGAGTTACCTCTCACATCGCGTCCTTAACTATGATACGGACAACAGGAGTACATGGTAACGGATGGCAACATCCGTTATCTTATATGCCTCGCCCGTTTGGGCTGGAGCACTACAATTCGCCTGCAACTCAAAACCCTTAAACGCTGTCTATCGTAGGTGTGCTTTGAGGGTGTGTTGTGCGTATCGAACTACATCACATGAAGCCGCCTATGTCGTAGCTGGGATGATGCCTTTGGAAATCCTGGTAGATGAAATAGGCAGACTCTATAGCGGTCGTCAAGGCGTAACTCCGGAAGGGCCGCCCAGGGAGAGAGAGATAGAACGAACTGAGTCGATGAGGAGGTGGCAAGTCCGATGGGATGAGGCCCTAACTGGCCGATGGACACACACCCTCATCCGAGACATTAATGCGTGGGTAAGTCGAAAGCACGGCGAGGTAAATTTTTATTTGACGCAGTTTTTAACGGGTCACAGAGGATATAGGCAATACCTGCATCGCTTCAAGCTGGACGACTCGCCAGAGTGTCCAAGGTGCAAGGGAGTCGCGGAAGATGCGAGGCACGTAGCTTTTGAGTGTCCCCGATTCGGTGACATCCGCATTGAACTGGAGGCGGCAGTGGGAGACAACATAAGGCCGTCTAATATAGTGGCTCTCATGCTGCAGTCACTACGCAACTGGAATGCAGTGAGCAGGGCAGTTTGTGCAGTCCATATGGAGCTGCAGAGAGAGGAGCGCAGACGTAAGTCTGCAAGCCGCGCTGATGGCTGAGTAGCCAGTACCGTCCCCGCGAAGTAATACCGACAGGTGGACCCACGGGGTGTAACGGTGATGGAAGATGTGTTTAGGTTTAGTCGGTAAAAATTCGACATAACTGGCTCCGATCCTAACGACGCACACACTATCTAAGAAGATTCCCCACCTCTATAATAATAAAAAAAAAAACCACAACGGGTACATTGGATGTATACTTCCATAATATTACCCATCCTGGTATACGATTGCATTGTTTGGTGGCCTATAGTCAGTGTTGGCGTCAGCAAGAAGCTGCTGACGCATGTGTAGAGACTGGGCTGCCTAAGCATCACTGGGACAATGAAAACCGCGCCGTCCGCGGCACTGGAGGCCCTCCTAAACTTACCACCACTTGATGTAGAATTGAAGTGAAAGGCAATGGTAGACGCTTATCGTCTTATGAGCATTATGAAAGACAACAATGTTACGCGTTCATGCGTCAGTAATGAACTCACTTCAAAAACATCCTCAGGATTCAAAATTCAAAATTCAAAATTCAAAATTCAAAATTCAAAATTCAAAACTCAAAATTCAAAATTCAAAAATTCAAAATTCAAAATTCAAAATTCAAAATTCAAAATTCAAAATTCAAAATTCAAAATTCAAAATTCAAAATTCAAAATTCAAAATTCAAAATTCAAAATTCAAAATTCAAAATTCAAAATTCAAAATTCAAAATTCAAAATTCAAAATTCAAAATTCAAAATTCAAAATTCAAAATTCAAAATTCAAAATTCAAAATTCAAAATTCAAAATTCAAAATTCAAAATTCAAAATTCAAAATTCAAAATTCAAAATTCAAAATTCAAAATTCAAAATTCAAAATTCAAAATTCAAAATTCAAAATTCAAAATTCAAAATTCAAAATTCAAAATTCAAAATTCAAAATTCAAAATTCAAAATTCAAAATTCAAAATTCAAAATTCAAAATTCAAAATTCAAAATTCAAAATTCAAAATTCAAAATTCAAAATTCAAAATTCAAAATTCAAAATTCAAAATTCAAAATTCAAAATTCAAAATTCAAAATTCAAAATTCAAAATTCAAAATTCAAAATTCAAAATTCAAAATTCAAAATTCAAAATTCAAAATTCAAAATTCAAAATTCAAAATTCAAAATTCAAAATTCAAAATTCAAAATTCAAAATTCAAAATTCAAAATTCAAAATTCAAAATTCAAAATTCAAAATTCAAAATTCAAAATTCAAAATTCAAAATTCAAAATTCAAAATTCAAAATTCAAAATTCAAAATTCAAAATTCAAAATTCAAAATTCAAAATTCAAAATTCAAAATTCAAAATTCAAAATTCAAAATTCAAAATTCAAAATTCAAAATTCAAAATTCAAAATTCAAAATTCAAAATTCAAAATTCAAAATTCAAAATTCAAAATTCAAAATTCAAAATTCAAAATTCAAAATTCAAAATTCAAAATTCAAAATTCAAAATTCAAAATTCAAAATTCAAAATTCAAAATTCAAAATTCAAAATTCAAAATTCAAAATTCAAAATTCAAAATTCAAAATTCAAAATTCAAAATTCAAAATTCAAAATTCAAAATTCAAAATTCAAAATTCAAAATTCAAAATTCAAAATTCAAAATTCAAAATTCAAAATTCAAAATTCAAAATTCAAAATTCAAAATTCAAAATTCAAAATTCAAAATTCAAAATTCAAAATTCAAAATTCAAAATTCAAAATTCAAAATTCAAAATTCAAAATTCAAAATTCAAAATTCAAAATTCAAAATTCAAAATTCAAAATTCAAAATTCAAAATTCAAAATTCAAAATTCAAAATTCAAAATTCAAAATTCAAAATTCAAAATTCAAAATTCAAAATTCAAAATTCAAAATTCAAAATTCAAAATTCAAAATTCAAAATTCAAAATTCAAAATTCAAAATTCAAAATTCAAAATTCAAAATTCAAAATTCAAAATTCAAAATTCAAAATTCAAAATTCAAAATTCAAAATTCAAAATTCAAAATTCAAAATTCAAAATTCAAAATTCAAAATTCAAAATTCAAAATTCAAAATTCAAAATTCAAAATTCAAAATTCAAAATTCAAAATTCAAAATTCAAAATTCAAAATTCAAAATTCAAAATTCAAAATTCAAAATTCAAAATTCAAAATTCAAAATTCAAAATTCAAAATTCAAAATTCAAAATGCCCTGCATTTTCAATGTCAAGGATGAGGTATCTTGGCGATTACTTCATCGACGAGAGCGAGGCGTTTTTACTACCTCTTGCGAATGTGCTACGCTTCGCGAAATCTTGCATCAATCGCAGCCAAAAAAGCGCCTAACCGCAACGGAAGGATACAATGAGTCGAGTTAGTGGCCTGAGTGCCCGTCTCGCGTGGTCCGCCCACTAGTTCGCGCGCGGCCTTGGGCTGTGTTTTAGTACGTAGGCGTGTCCAAGTTGGGCGAATCGTGCCGGGATGCAACCGCATGAAAAAGGCCTGCTTCTTTCTTTCGAAGATTTCACAGCCCCGGTCCAACCGGAAAAAAATGGGCACTCTAAAATATGTAAACATATTCAAAATAAATTCTAACCAAACATGTCAAATTAAGCCCAACGGCTTCGTGTATCATTTTCACTTGGCAGATTCACCTTAAAACGTTTAGGGTGAAATCTAATGCACAGATTTGTCCAAAAAGAAGGGTCATTTTAATTGACCCACTTTCCCGAAGCTCGACACTCAACTGGCGACTATCCAAAAACCACTAATTGATGTTTCGAGTCCGTCGAGAGGATATTAGACAGAACGACAAGCATTGTGAAAATTTCAACATTGCACCGAAAGTGCGCTATCCTTCATTTTAATGATCCCGATATCCGAGGCTATCCTCTTGCCTGTATGTATATGTGCAGCCGAAAAAAGGAGGTATAAACGATTTAAATTGTCCAACAAAAATCCCTGGCAACAACAATGAAACTTCATGTAACTGCACTCCAGATAAATCACAGAAGTCCTTCGCGCGAGCGTTGAAGTAATTATAATGAAGCCGGTTGTCTCCTAAATGCTTCGATGGTCTCGTTTGCCATTTTTTTTTGCCTCCCAATTTCTTCTTGGTATCGCATGCTTTTGTGTCCTTCCAGTCAAGTACACAGCGCCCTATTTTTTCGGTTTATAGGTATATAGAGAGGGAACTTCATTCAAAACATGATTCTCACGATTTCTTCATTTCCTTTGCTTAACTATCAACACAAAGTGTGTAGAACAATACAATAGTGCACTTGCAGCATGCACAGGCACACACAATGGTATCAAGCTCGACTGAGCCGTTTATTTTGGCCCTTGAACAAAACCCGATAATTGAAAAGCTTCATTCTTCTCATCAGGCGTCCTGCTGCAACTCATGGCTCCTAAAAACGTAATGGGTAGACTACACTGTAGTATATCGTATTGAAGCCTTGGAATCAATGTATACGAAGGCGACTGCCAAATGACGAACTTACGACAACTTTGTAAAGTAATGACACGTAAAACCTGTCGATATTTACACATCACTGGATGCATTCAGTATGATGAAAAAGAAGGTGTGTATGGACTGCATTGATTCGTCTCATCGACGTCGTCGAGTCGTGTTGTAGTTGTATAGTTGGCTCAACACGACTCTCGTATCCTTTTCTATAGTAAATCATTGATGACGATGATCATGTTGGGGGTGACCTATTAAATTTCTCCGTATGTCCATGTCCATTACACTAAATAGAAGTCACCAAAGAAATCCAATATATTTTTCTATTTTAAGAAAACAGCCATCATAAAAAAGTGCAATGATTTATGCAGATCCCTATAAGTGAAAGCCGCACTAGGATTTATGGAATGCGAACGAGATGCAAACGTATACGGAGCTGAACATCCTTAAATCCTTTCCGATAGTTATACCTCGTTATTTTCCATCGTTTGATAAAGCACACGGATAGAAAATATTTTAAGTTATTGCCTCAGGATATGCTGTGAAGTTTATGTGTGTTCAGGGCTAATGGTCTGCCATTGACCATATTATCCTTGTGTAGGATGTCGAAGGATAAACTGGTTCATAGTATTTATTGTTTTTATAGCAATGAGATGTTGAATTAGGTAACATTATATTCCTGTTTGTTTCCTTGACCGTTCAAGTGCCATAGAAGAAAGATGACTGTTCTATCATGGATGTTGTAAACAGCATTATACGTCTACCTTTAGGACGTGGGTGAGCGGTGGCAATTTATAGTCGCTTTGATAGTGCTACCTAAAAAAATTTTTGTTCCAATGTAGATGATCTTATCGGCTGAAACGACAAGGAAAAACATGAATTCATCCTAATTTTGCAATCAACTTATTCGACTTTTTCCTTTTTGTCGCAGTAATTTACTGGTATACCGTATATACCAACCAAACCAGTAACAGTAAAGCACCATGACCATAGACTTTCTGCAGCCATGTATCATGTGAATCCATACGGTAACGTGTGGATTAGGCTCTTCATCTACTTCAATTTATTGCATAAACTGAAGCTCTCGGTCTCAATCGGAGCTAATGGAAAAATGGTGGTGGTGTTTGACAATTTCGGAGGAGGTTTGAACCCTCAAAAACTTCTACCTATGATCGCCACTGCCTATATTAAAACAAAAGGATATGAATGCGGATGAGTTATTGAAATAAATGGCCCACCACAATTAGAGCAGAATTTGTGAATGGACGGTACTACACGAGCAAAAATAGGTAACATTAAAGTAGACCCAAGTTGGGCCAATATCATTCTAATGGCTGCAGAGAACCTTATAATCTTGGGTGAAGCAGCACCCTCACTAGGACTCTGTCTCTCAAAGAACCAAATGATTTTTCTGAGAGGGGTTTTAGCTTCCTTAGCTCAAACTGGTTGTGCCACTTAGCACAGGATATATTATCAATTTTTTTGCCACTACTAAGTTGTGAAATAAAAATCTGTACCAATATTCAATTTCGCCATTGTAAAATTTTGACCGTACATATTTATGTGATAGATCCTTACTAGAAGTAGGAACCTCAGAAGCAGCTCGAGAGCTGTGGCTTCAGGAGTGTTCACCGAGCTGAAGCAGCAGAGTACCTGCTGTGGCTTCTAGCTTATTGAAAGAACGTATTTCTCAGACTGCTCCTTGTTTATTCTTAACTTACATTATTTATACCTTAAATTTGCTTGGTACGCGTTTTCATATTTTCACACGTACCAAGCATATTACCTAAATTCTTTATCTATTCTTAGCCTAGCTTATTCTCAGACTTATCATATTCCTACCACGCACAAGTGCATTTGCACTTGTGGTGTCAAATTTATTTACAGTATGTGCCAAAATAATGCGGGTGTTTGGCGAATAACATATTCATGTAAAATATGTTATCACATTTAACATATACGGGGTGTCCGGAAACTACGCACCGGAAGATGATTCCTCATGTGATTTCTAGCAAAAAAGGTCTACCAGACATAACCCCTTAAGTGCCACAGCCATTTGAAGATTTTTGAAAAATTAACTTTCTTACACGACTGAAACCTACCTATCTACAAAACTAGACTTGTGAAGTAAATAATAAAACTAACCGCACTAAAATCGGAAAAGTGGCTTGTTTTTTACACAATGCAGAAAACTAGGCTGAAATTTAGCTTGATTTTGGTATCATTTTACCGAATTGCAGAGCATTAGGAGCAGTTTCAATGAATTTGAGCTAAAACCAACCCTCTAGTTTTCTACACGGAAGGCATTGTCAGAAATAGTGGAGCTAGAATAAAATGTCGTATGAAAGATATGATCATAAGTTCATAAGATTATGCGCCAATTCTATACACGAATCGTACAATCGTACCTCACCTTGGCAGAAATTGGAAAAAATTGAGATGGAAAAATAATTTGTTTTTGGGACAAATCACAAAAAAATTTACATTAGCTCTGTAAAAATCAAACCATTCATCCGATTTCCGCTATAGCTAGTTTAGTTTAGGAGATATTGAGGTTTAAATTATATAGCTGAACATACACCTAAACTCTTTTTTTTATTTTTATTTTTTTATTTATTTATAACTAGCTGAGAAGCTCGCTTCGCTTCAAGAAAATGCACTGTCCTCATAATTTTGCGCGTGTTTGATAGTTATTCACAGCACAGCAATTATTTATCTCGTTAGCTTCTTCACCCAAAATTTAACGCAAAACTTTTTTTTTCACAATGAATTCCAAAATTATCCGAAATTATCAAAACCTTCATAACGAATTTTCCACCTTTGCATCGTCTAAAATCATCAAATCATTCGAAAAAAAAATTGAACCAAATCGGTCCAGCCGTTCTCAACTGATGAATTACTTCGATTTTTCCAATTTTCCAACATTTCCGGTGGGTTTTTCCAAAATTTTCTTTCGTAAAAACCTTCTCCTTGCAATTGCAAGCAACTGACAAAAAAATTTGAACTAAATCGGCCCAGCCGTTCTCAATTGATGAATTTTTCGATTTTTCCAATTTTCCGACTTTTTCGGAGAGTTTTCCCAACATTTTCTTTCGTAAAAACCTTCTGCTGGTAATTGCAAACAACTGAACAAAAATTTAACCAAATCGGTCCAGCCGTTCTCAATTGATAAGTTACTTCGATTTTCACAATTTTCCGACTTTTCCGAAGGGTTTTTCCGAAATTTTCTTTCGTAAAAACCTTCTCCTGGCAATTGGAAACAACTGAAAAAAAATTTGAGCTAAATCGGCCCAGCCGTTCTCAATTGATGAATTTTTCCATTTTCCAATTTTCTGACTTTTCGGAGAGTTTTCCCAACATTTTCTTTCGTAAAAACCTTGCAAACAACTGAAAAATAAATTTGAAATAAATCGGCCCAGCCGTTCTCTCTTGATGAATTTTTCGATTTTTCCAATTTTCCGACCTTTTCGGAGAGTTTTCCCAACATTTTCTTTCGTAAAAACCTTCTGCTGGTAATTGCAAACAACTGAAAAAAAAATTGAACCAAATTGGTCCAGCCGTTCTCAATTGATAAGTTACTTCGATTTTTCCAACTTTCCGACATTTCCGGAGGTTTTTTCCAAAAAATTTTCTCGAAAAAACCTTCTCCTGGCAATTGGAAACAACTGAAAAAAATTGAACTAAATCGGCCCAGCCGTTCTCAATTGATGAATTTTTTCCATTTTCCAGTTTTTTTTTACTTTTCGGAGAGTTTTCCCAACATTTTCTTTCGTAAAAACCTTGCAAACAACTGAAAAATAAATTTGAACTAAATCGGCCCAGCCGTTCTCAATTGATGATTTTTTTTCCTTTTTCAAATTTTCTGACTTTTCGTAGAGTTTTCCCAACATTTTCTTTCGTAAAAACCATGCAAACAACTGAAAAATAAATTTGAAATAAATCGGCCCAGCCGTTCTCTATTGATGAATTTTTCGATTTTTCCAATTTTCCGACTTTTCCGAAGGGTTTTTCCGAAATTTTCTTTCGTAAAAACCTTCTCCTGGCAATTGGAAACAACTGAAAAAAAATTTGAGCTAAATCGGCCCAGCCGTTCTCAATTGATGCAATTTCCGACTTTTCCGGAGGGTTTTTCCAAAATTTTCTTCCGTAAAAACCTTCTGAAACCTTCTGAAACTGAAAAAAAATTTCAACCAAATCGATCCAGCCGTTCTCAATTGATTGATTGAATTACTATACATTTTTTTCGCTCCATTTTTATATATATAGATTCGATCTTCATTCTCAGAAACGGACCGGACTGCTACCGGCATACTGCTAGGTTGAATTAATGTCTAGAACAGTGGTTCCCAACTTTTTGCAAACTTATGATTGGGATAAAAAAGCCTTGATTTTTTTGTCATTTTAATAATGAAATTCGGACAGAAACACGAAGCTCCGCATGTCAAACAATTTTGAGACCTGTGCTGTGTAAAGGCTGTGAGATTTGGGCTTTAAACCCATGGCTCCTGACTCTAGGTGCTAATCGAGATTGTTGACAGACCATGTACAAGCATAGGTTGTGAGAACTATTCGACGAGCTATAGAAAGGGCATGGACTCTTATCATACAAACTATGTACATACAACGATTGAATGAACGCTGATAACCCAAGAAAGTTATGAGAAAGAAAACCTAGACGACTTCTAAGACCAAAAGGACGAGAGAGGCATAGTTTATTGGTAAATGACAGCATGCTGTAGCACGACTTTTATGATAATTCTAACCAAGGCAATTTAAATAAAAAATAATAAATAAAACGATTCAGAAGGTGTCGCGCTGATGATATTTCCCATTATGGAAAATCTACAACCTTCCTTTCAACTTATTTTTAAGGTAAGTCGAACGGAGAAAAGTCAAGCTCGCCTACCTACGCAGCCGACCTGGCATCACTGTTCTATATTGGGTTCGGGTCATCTGAACGTTTTAGCACCGAGCAAGAAAATGGGGAAATGACCCGCTCTGTGGCTTACTTGGTTGAATCGCACTCTACGATGCTAGTAATCTAGAGGAATCGGAATCTCGGCGTGGTTCAAAATCTCCGTACATGGATAGGAAATATATAGTGCTTGCAACATTATATACACTCCGAAATGATATGCAATGTAACGTTGACTCGAAATTGCCTATAAACGGCTGAGTTAACGCACCATGGCCCCACATGGGGCTATACGGTACCGAGAAGAAGATGTGAACAGGGATCAAAAACGGTATTTAGATCCCTCAAAAATCATAAAAGAATTCGTTTCCCAAGGAAACTGGAAAGCAAAATTTGGGAAAATCGTTTGATCTTTAATTTTGTCGTGCTGTGTGGCCGTGATCGTTCGGTCGCCACTCTGTGAAATAGACACTCATAGAGAAACGAGTTTCCAAACTCGGCACGACTCGTCGCAAGTTTATTATTCAGGAGAAGATGATAAGAAATATTCTTATCGTAGAATAATAAACTAACAATGCGACTAGGAAGTGGTATGGCTGACAACCGTGTCACACTCCGAATTCAGTTGTCTTTGTAACGTTGATGACTACACACGGCAGTCATCAACGCACCATGCTCCACAAGGAGTTACGGTAATTGAGAGAGATATAAAATAAAGAATATGTTTATAAGCTCGAACACTTCTGTATTACAATGGGATCAAAATGGGTAACAAAAAGAAACTTAAAGGTTAGTCTCATATTGAAGACTATTCTAGGTGGTTTCTGATCGCTGTTGCTCCCTAACATTTTTCATAATTACTTTTTGGTATCGTTTCAGTGCTAGAGCTAGAGGTCCGGTATATGGCGACCGCTTAATTTAATATGAATTTGAGGAAAAAATTTTGAACCAACCCCAACCCCCCCCCCCCCCCCCCCCCCCAATAACAAAATCGTCTCGGCGCCACTGGCTGAGTGCTAATTTTTCTCTTTTCTTGGTGACTGAAAAATATGGAATGTGGTTGGAACTTACTCGATGTCCCTTCTGAGATAAATAATATTTAGACCTCTTCAATCCTACTAATTACAAAATAACCAAATTCAAAAATTATTATTCACGGACAACTTCTTCCCCTTTCACACGTTTTAGTTAAAACCTCGCATGGCCCACCCACCTATTTGCATATGTCATTCTAGAGGTAACCTAATGAGGCAACTTTTATCAAATTTGCAGATATGTCATTTGAACATACCGTTAGGAAATATGGGTTTGATTTTGACAGTAAGAATTTATTTTCAAACTTTGCCAATATTCAAACGGATGTATCTTAGAAGATATGAACAACTTGAATATGTCCATGGTGACATTTTATTTGAAATTTTATTGGAAATTTTGTGTACCTACTTCCAAAAGATGATCTTACTTATTGAATTTAACCGAATCAGAAGCTTGGAGATTAGTTTTAGTTAGTTTACTGCATAAGGTCATGCTCACTGTCAAGAACTGAAAGATATGCAACTAGTCAGAAAAGGTAAAAGTTAAAGATTTGGGCGATATTTGCCCAATAACAAACTGTAGAATCTACCGTTATTTTATAGCAAACCAGTCGATTATAGAAATCCTATGCATTATAACAATATTCGAATAGTTGCTAAGGCTTTCGAAACACTAAGACGGTAAATTATAAAGGATACATTATGTTACGCTGACCAGACGTACAGCATTTTGACGTGTCGTACAGCATTGGGAAATGTACAGCAAAATGTACAACATTCCCCCTACCACTCAATGAAACCTAACTGACTACATAATAACCTCCTCGATGAGGCCTGTGATCAGGCATGTCTGCTTTTAAGATGTACAGTTTGACCCCTGTACTTCCAGGGCACAGCGAGAAATGTATACTCTGCTACAGAAATATTGCAACCAGGTTGAGATCAGATTTAGACCTCTGGCTTTCTTTAATTCTGTGCCTGTTAGTACCATCTGGCTTACTTTAATTCTGTGCCTCGCCATTCGCTTCGGTCAGACCTAGCATGGTCTGTCGCGCATTAGAGTATTCGCCAACATTTTTGCGACACAGTGCTGCTGCGCAGGGCCGGCCCTAGGGGTGGGCGAACTGGGCGGTCGCCCAGGGCCACCACTTTCGAGGGGCCACCACTCTCAAAGAACCTTTACTTTCCAGGGGCCACCATTCGGAAACAGTGTCAATAACAAGGGGCCTCCACGCAACACCCTTTTGAAATATGGACCATTTCTATTGCCTCCACCAAAACGAGTTGGACTAAATCAAGAATCGGGTGCTTTAAAAAGGAGAAAGAAGGCGACAGCGGAAGCATTGATCGGCACACTAAAAAGGCATTTCGTAGTTACAGAGAAAAAAAGTATTTCGCCGTTTAATAATCTTCAGCCTGGTTGCATTACCGCAGATGTAACATCAACATCCCATAGTCTAAAGTTGTTGATGATGCTGAGGTAACAAAATACCAATGACCAATAAAATGAAAGACCCTTCGTTATGGCCATCCACAATAACTGAACGTTTGCGATTATTTTTTAGTGGAGAATGGAATGGTCTCTTTGAAATCAGGAGCTTCGATTATCAAAAAGCAAAACGCTTCATTTTTCTGAAGATTTTTATAGCCGTAAAATGACGAATGGTGAGAGGGCAAATCGCCGATGGTTAGTGTACTCAAAATCAAATGATGTGGTTTTTTGCTTTTGTTGTAAATTATTTTCTGATTCGAAATCAAACTAACGATTGGGGGCAATGATGATTGGAAACACAAGGCAACGTTATTGCAAGATCACGAAGTGTCTTCCAAATACACGGCTCGCTGGATTGAACTGGAGTTCAGATTAAGGAAGAAAATAACAATTGATAGGCAAAGCCAGCAATTAATCATGAATGAACGCACTAGAGGAATGTATACTTAAACGACTTATTTCCGTTGAAGAGAAATAAGGTTCGTTCCTAGTATCATTAGTTTTTGGTATGACATTTTATTGCAAATAAACATTATCAGTAAGGTAGTGCTAATCAAGGATATGCCATTGATATTGGCATGAAATGTTTCGAGAAAACTAAAGGGTTCTTTAAATCATACAAAGAGACTGGATTCGAATTGGCCGAAAATGCTGCCAAACAATTAGCCGAGGAGCTTGAAATGATGGCCGAAGAAATGGTTTTTCCTGCAGCAAGCTCCATGAGAAGATGTAAAGCTAAAAAACTATTTTCGTAAGAAGTCGACGATGTCCCTATTACGGACCCAAAAAGGAAATTTTAAGTTGATTTTTTTTAACGTTTTATTAAATCAAAAACTAATGTCTCTCACTGAACGTTGTAATCAGTTAAAACTCCTCACTAATAATTTTGGATACCTTACTGTTTATGGGAAAATGAAAACAGCTAATGAAAATGAGCTTATGCGAGCATGTTTTAATTTGAGCAATGTTTTAAAAGACGCATCGGAATCGCACATTGATCCCCAAGATATGTATGCTGAATTGAAAATGCTCGTATGCTTAATTCCTGAGAAGAGCACTCGCTGGTATTTTGTAAAACAAACTGCGACATCTGCTCCCCATTTTCACCATTGCTCTTCGAGTCTTATTAACAATGCCAGCGACGGCATCAGGTGAAAGAAGTTTTTCGAAACTGAAGCTAATCAAAACGTATCTGCGATCAACCATGACGCAAGATCAATTAAATTGCTAGGCAATGTTGTCAATTGAAAATGAGTTTGCAAACACGCTTGCTTTTTCGGAACTTATAGGAAAATTTACCGATGTTCCAGCTCGAAAAATTAATGCTTTTTTACAAGTACATTATTCACCTCCAGGTCCCAAGAAGTTTCAAGTAATATTTATCGTGAATAATCACCACCGCACGTTGTTGACGTCAAGCATAAAGCATTGGAGCTCTATTCGTCATGTCGATCAAGCGATGTACGATTACGAAATCAACATTATGAGCACAATTATTGGATAATAGTAATTCAGGCCATCAAGGTAAAAAATTGGTGTCTCTAAAATCAATTTTTATTTGGATGTTGACAGGGGCCACCATCGTCGATTTGGCCCAGGGCCACCAAAATGCTTAGGCCGGCCCTGCTGCTGCGAAATAGGATAAGGTGAAGTTGAAGCGCAGCGAGCGGTGAGTCAATGTAAGGCAATTCGGTAAATTTAGATCACTGGTTCATACATTTACTCAGATCCTATAGCTGGCCCTTCGCTCCGATCAGCCCTCGCCGTCTGTCGCGCTTTCAGAATTCGCCAACATTTTTGATACGAAGAGCTGCTGGGAAATAGGATAAGACGAGCGCAGCGAGTGGTGATTTTTCCGAAGGCAATTTGTAGAATTTAGGCCACTGGCCCTCTCAGATCCTGTACCTTGCGTTACACTGCGCTCAGGCCTCTCTCAGTCTGTCGCGCATTAGAGAATTTGCAGTTTGTAGACCTCAGACTTGGAACCTGGAAGTATGACTGAGGATTTGCTTGAGAATCGATTTCCGTAGGTATGTATACAGCATTGGGCTTTCGGGAATCTGGTCGGCTTACATTATGTACTAAAATTTTTTCATTAATACGCGATTTATTCCGTTGTGGGTGCTTGAAAAAAAGAATCATTAGAAATATGTCATTTGACCTCTCGCATACCTAACTCCGAGCAAGGATAAATTAGTTCTTTTTGGGACCTTTCCGACCAATACTTTTTTTTTCTAGAAAAAATGAGTTTCAAAGATTTCAAAACAACAAACCTCACTCTATTTTTTCTGTATGAAATGCTTAAGTAATTGGACTATGTATAGTTCAAAAAATATTACACAGTGCATACATACAAATTTAATAAGGATTTCTTAAGAATTTAATGGGGACCTTGCATATGGACTTCCGGATACATGAAATCCGAGTGTTGGCGAAAAATTCCTATTAAGGGCGCAACATGTAATTCTACTGGCTGATGAGTCCTTCCTTACTGCAAATCATTTTATCAGCTTGACTATCCTCCTCCACATACCATCGACCCCCCCACTACCATTTCAAACGCATATCACCATAAAAACGTTGAATCTATGCGGCAAATGTGTGATAAATGAGCCTCTCTCGATACATAATTACGAAATGAAAGTCATGTGCCACTTAGACGTCCTTGTCCAATCTTATCAGGAAATACGACTGTCACGCAAACAGGTCTCAACATCACGAGAATTGTAGATTAGGCACCCTCGGACACATTGGTCTAATGTGTCGGGTCGGTAAGGTACGTGGGTGTGGTCGATGGGAAGAATGGAAGAGACGCGGAGAGCCAAGTCCTTTTCACAAAGCTCGTCTTAATGCAAACCGGCAATCGTAATGAAGAACATGAATACCACGAGTTACCGGCGCGCGGCGACGAGGGACCTCTACACTATGAATCCATACCCACACTATAATGCACAGTCATCGTATGCCTCCTAGCAAACATTGTTTGAAGATAAGGAATATCCGGGTCGGGCCAATTAAGGACAATCGGTTTTTAGTAGCAAATTAGAGACTACAAATGCACCGGACGTACGTATGAGGGTGGCGGCGAGGCACACCGTCATGCCATACTATACGCTATTCCCGGGACAGTCAACTGGCTAGTTGATTGTTGACATGGTCACGACGAGGATCTTTCCTTCGATATGCTTTTGTTGAGGGAACGAGGACGTTGGCTGGTGGAAACGTTTCGTTTTGTCGACATCGACAATCAAATAATCAAATCGCGTTCCTTTTTTATTTATTGTCCAGGACTGGCGACTGGTGGTTTGGTTCTATCGTCTGCGGAATATCGGAGGAAACGTATAAACATATCTATTATGGTTTTCTGTGATTTGTATCTATAAATTTCTAAATGATGGGTGTGTCGGAATGTTGTTTTGATTTATCATTATTATTGCGAGCCATTGGGTTGAATTGGTGTCTCTATTCAAATATGGGCAATGTTGATTGATGTGTTTGCTGTAATGTTGTAACCAAGCATATCCTGCGTCTAATCTATTAGATAAGGAGAAATGAATGAATGTTAGCTACGTTTCTGTGCGTTCAGAATAGGCCTTTACATGCAAATTTGAATAGGGAGAGTCCTGGACAAAATTGTCCGGAAAAAGATTGTTATGCAAAGTCAGGTTATCCTATTCTGTTTTGAATCAAGAGAAATGCATCAGCTATGAGTTATTCTATGGTTGTATTTGTTTTACCTCCCTTACAACTAGTTTTTCCACCATGCTTTAAAAATTAAATGTTTCAACCTCATCAGAATAGATTTTGAACATATCCTGACACGCACAGAAACAGATTACATGATTTCTTCGCTGTCAAATCCATTCAGTTATCCGTTGGTGATTGATGCCTCCAAATGATGCAAACTTAAATACTAATGTCTTTGACTAACTCTCGACAAGATTTTAAGGATACGTATGCATACAACGATGCAATGCGACGCTCGTAAGCATATGTGCTAAAATGACATCCTGTGAACTCTCTAAGCACTAAAGTGCAAGTATGTAATCCTTTCTTCCTGCTCCTAAATGTCCTGGGGAAGAAATAGTGTCGCTTCTATACTTTATCTCTATAAAATGTGTTGGCCTTCGTTTTATGCATTGCATAGAGTTCATACGATCGAGAGGAAAATTTTATGCTATGTAGATAGGACATAGGACAACGCTGAAGAACGAATGACTATGATGAGGAGTAATGTGTCGTCGTGCGGTGACGACATATAACCAAAGTGTATACATAACGGTGCAAACAAGATGAAGAAGGCTAGGGAGGTTTTAGATTTGCTTTATGTATAGAGCTCTCTGAAGTCTGGCTCGGGAAACTCGGAAAATTGCAGGATATGCAGTGGAAAGATTTATGAGTTGATGGCGGAATGATGCAATGCAACGAACAAACGACACAACGGTTATGAATTAGGTTTTATGTTTGGACTATGTTCATGTACGGTTTATTGTTGCCGTTGGCCGTTTGTACGGGGAGAGATATTTTATGATGTGAGCACTGAGCACGGCATTTGTTTATTATTTGGTGATTTGCTTCATTGGATTTTGAATGAGGACAATATGGTTTGGAATTTATGTGTGATGGGCAATTAGCAGATGATTTTTTGAGCAGTTTTAGCAAATCCCTCCGGCAGGGGAATATTTGTATAAAGTTGATTTTATATCAGAATATTTGGTGGGTTTATTGAAGGGATTCTAGCACTAACCAATGCAATGTAGAATGACATTGAATTGCATTGAAATACCAGCCTTTAAATTCAATTTTACTTTAAACGTAGATAGAAGTTTACTTCATTCTTAATGGTGTCTTCCAGTGACGAAATTTCCTCAGCTATTCAAAAGTGAATTGATTTTATGGGATCTAAATTTGGGGCGGATGCAATAAAAAAAAATAAAAAAGTTAATTCGGCTATGTAAAGCTACGATTCCACTAAGCAAATTTTCTTGATAAATACTTTAAGCTTGTAGCGATTAAGCTAAAGGTAATTGAGGCGTTAGATACATTATTTCCTTTAAATCCAGAATGTCCATATGTATTTTCTTCGGCAATAGCATGTTGAAAGAATGTGAGATCATGGCAAAAAACTAGAGTTTCAATTGATTGCGTCACCCCTTCTAGCGGCAATGTCTTAATACGCTTTACTACTGCGAAACTTTTTAACATTTTTATAAAAAGGTCACTGATTTTCAAGCTTGTTTCAATTCAAGAACATCGTGACCTCAGTTGATTTTTTTCTAAGAAATTTCACAACTCCGTCATAAGATTGGCAGTGAAACTCGGGTTTTCGTTTTTTGTCCATCACACCTAGGACTATTAGAAAAGCCTTTTTAGCCTTAAATTAATGAGAGTTACAGCTTTGTCTTAATTTCAGTATACATGTACTGTATAAGAGCTGCAAGGTAAGCTTTTTGACATGCACTTTATGGAGAATTATTAATTCCGTCAGGTACGGATATACAATGCAATTTCTAAGTCGAAAACCTCTTTAAAACAAACAATAATACTTGTTTCAAGCCATTTTTTATATCTTTGCTTTCTTCTAAGTTGAAAAAAATTACGTTAGGGCTCCATGACACAGTCATATTTCTATTCATATTTCTAGCCATATCATATCATATCCTTAAGCCTACTCGATATCGTTTAGTGCACGTGTAAATTTAAACTGAATGAATCGAGTAGGCTTAATGATATGACTAGAAATATGAATAGAAATATGAGTGTCGTAGAGCCCTTATTGCTCAAAAAATTTTAAAAATTATGAAGTGACCTGATCTCAGTAGTCGTGGGCATGGGCGTAGCCAGGGGGAGGGCGACCGCCCCTCCCTGGCCGATGATTATGGTAAAGAAAAATCATTATCAATGTAGCAAAAAAAAACACTGTACTTTACAATGATTGAAGGCGTAAAAATGCGAGTTTGAATTAGGCACTTCGTAAAATTTTCCGCTGCTGAGACTGTAGTCTAGAAAACTAACCAGATGCATTCTTTTCCGCTCCATATACGGCCGCGGAATGCATGCCCGTGATAGTTTCCAGCCAGGAGGCACGACAAATGGACGTCAGCAAGTGGCCACTCGTAATTGACGGAGGTGCGGAGGCGTCCCAATACATACGTTTCACTCGTGGAAAACTAAAATATTTATATAGTTTTCAGGCCCTTGATATCCAGAACAGGGATACCTACGTGATCAGATCAGAAACCTTTCCCTTTAGGGAGACTCTTTTTTCTTTTGCGAGAATCCCATATTTTCATGCGTTTCATTGCATGGGTTCTGAGCTGCAGAACACAATTTTAGCTGTTACATGGAGTCACTCCGGGAAGGTAGTAGAATTTATCAACATTCTATCTGCAAGGGATTTTAGTGCGAAATGGTATACAGCTTTGCCCAGTTAGGGACCTTGTAAAGAACGAATCACACATTTCCTTGTCTTTCAAGTTATGTAATCAAGATTAATTTTGTAGCTTAATCATACCAGCAAATGAAATTCAGATCTCGCAAGTAGAATTTAGACGAACTACAGTTTAAAACGAAGAAATGGGAGGCCATTTGAATGCAATCAGAATCACCAGTGAATGTCTAAGCACGTGCAGGGTCATTTTTCGCTAAATGGTGTAGAAAGTCAATCTCGACTGTCCTTTCTTACAGGCGTGACAGTCCATCTTTGGACCAAGGTCACAGTTAACTATTCCATCTTACTTCAGAAACTCAGTCATTTTAACTTTCCTGTTCATCTAATCACTTGGCTTACTTCGTAAATAATATATCTTTTGCAAAACAATATATCTAATGAGTTCTACCCAAAGTCAGGTGTGCCTCAGGGGTCTATCTTAGGACCTATATTATTTGTATTTTTCATTAATGATCTTCCATCTATTCTTAACCCTCGGATGGTTCAGGTAAATTTTACATACGTAAATGGTTCAGTGGGGTCTGACAGACCCCAAGGCAAAAATCACTCTAAAACTTAAATTTTTGCTTTTTCTGCACATTTTTTGAACTAGAAATAACTGTGAAGCCTTTTGATTAAGTGGTATATAAGAAAAGTGGAATTCGGACATTAGTTTGTAGTATGTGGAAGAAAAAAATAGGTGGTGTCAAATTTGAGGGTAATTTGAAGTTGTCACAAATAAATCAATATAAAAACTAATATCGTTACAAAATTTGGTTTTTATTAGTCAAAATGTATTTAATACTAATTAACAAAGATAACTACATCAAAATTCTTTAGATAAGGTTAATATTTTTTCTTAAATCGGGATCCAAGTTTAGTCAATAGTTAGAGCCTTCTTCACAGCTTTTTCCTCGAAGGTCTTCGCTTTTTGCAATCGTTGCAATTGTATTTTGTCTTCCGATCCTTTGCTCGTGGGCATATAAAACATCTTTGCCTCTTTGGGGGCCATCTGACCCCATTGGTGGATGGGGCATCTGACCCCATTGGAGCATGGGACATCTGACCCCATGGGGATTTGAGCAATGCCCTAAATGTCGGCATTATTTAGCACTTTGCTTCAACTAATATTGCCTGTCGATTTCCTCCTTTTTAGAAGAGTTTCGACTTGGCTATACCCAAGCTCGTTGAGGAAGCTTTATGTATTATGTGAAATACCCACCTAATTATTACGCTCATAAAAGTCATTAATTTATGAATTGACTTAAAAATGATAAAGTAATGACACAATAGTGAAAGGAGATCCTTATAAATGAAAAACAGGTAAAAACGGCATAATTTTGAATGAAATGGGTAAACAATTTAAAAACCCCTAATTCGAAACACCCTAAATTTTCCATTTCTTCCAAAAATAACATATCTAATTTCACAAATCTACTCCAATTAGAAAGTCTCGACAATTATTATTACATTTTATCGTTTTTCAAATAACATACTTTGAAATTTGCCCACAAAGCGAAAAATGTACATAAATGGTTCGTGGGGTCTGACAGACCCCAGACCACTTTCAAAGTGCTATAACTTATTAACAAAATCACAAATTCAATCAATTTAAGATTTAAATTTCTCTGGGGTCTGTCAGACCCCACTGAACCACCCGAGGGTTAAGAGTCGTTCGCTACTTTAAACAGATGACTGCAAGATTTTTACCTCCGTATCCTCAATCGCTGATTGCTTGACCTTTCAATCGGACCTTCATCTTTGATCGTCTTGGTGCCTCGCAAATTACTTATTCCTTAACGTCTCTAAATGTTCTGCTCTTTGAAAAGAGAAGAATTTATCTATTCTAGATGAATGTTTTCTGTATATACATAGTTATGTTTTGGCTGTATTCGTTCTTCACTCTCAGGTGATAGTCTTTAGGGAAACTTCTTATAATACTCGTTCCTAATTTTCAATCCTCCCTATGCGGAGCTTGAGGTTTATTTTCAATCGCTTCTTTTACAAATGATGAGAAAATACGATAGGCTGAAGCTTGGTCCTTTAGTGCCCTCATTTTTTTAATTTTAAACGTGTGCTTCTTGATAAAATTCCTGAATTTGATTCATTACAATAGTAATACTTTGAACTTCCTTTTCTCATTATATAACATAATAGTACTCTCTGTTAATTCCTATTCTGCTAATTACTTTAATACTTGTTAGTTTTGCTTATTAACCTTTTATTATTTAATCTGTAACTATAGGTATATTGTACTCATAGGACTTGCTCCTGTTCAATGGTATCTACCTTAAATAAATAAATAAATGTGTAAGTGACAATTTCCAAGATCTTAACTGCTTTTTTGTTGAGATGTTGAGATCAACAGCCCGCTCAGCAATGTTAGTCATCCCCATCAAAGAGATCATAGTCCGTCACATGGGTCGTGACCATGTGCATCGACTACCTACTCTAAAATTTGCCTAACAATATTTTCGTGACCGACAATTTCAACTTCTAAGAAAATCATGATGTTGAAAAAATTTCGGGCTCCCGCTCGCAACAGATGGCGAGGTGCTTACCAATCCATAATGCTTAGACAAGCGACTGTCTCTGAAATTTATCCAGGAAGAGCGAGGTCGTCTTGTTACTGGAATGATATCGTTTTCGATTTTCGATTCGCTACAAAGTTTATATGAAATTCCTGGTTAGAAAAAACGCGAGATTAACAAATTCTAATCTTAATAATGTCCAAATAATCGAAATGTCAGATAAACCATTTCTAAACATGTGCACATTCCACAACCAATTCGAATAAAAAGAAGAAGAAGAAAGTTAATACGCGAACTAGACTAGGACGGTATATACACCCTATGGAAAAGGTAATATCTCCAAAAACGCTTTAAGATAGTTTAAATTAAGAGCCGGCATATAAGCGCTCAACGTTGCAAACATTTTAAAACGAGACAACAAGTCTTACATTTCACCTCCTGAACATGTTTCTCAACAGTTAAATATCAAATGAAACTAGTTGCGTGAACATGTTTTATTTTTCTGTGAAAAAAATCTCCAAAACATCACACCATACAGAAGACTCATATCTTATCTTATCTTATCTTTTATTTAATAAAACACACACTTTTTCACCCTTTTTCAGAAACTTCGCACTATTGTGCGGACAATCTGTTTAGAACAACTGTCATAACTGACATTCCTGGCATTAAACGCGGAAGGAGTAATTTAAACGATGAAAAGTCTAATGGAAACACGTTTGAAAACATTTTTTTTTCAGGTGTAGAAACTAGTTGCCTCGTTTCAAAAGGTCAAATTAGGTTCTTCTAAGAAAAACTTTTTTATTTGTGCACCAATTTAAACCAAATTACACACAAACGTGTTTCTCTTGATGACACAATACATATCTATGAATTGATCAAATCTGACCATGGGATCATGGGGTGGCCATGCAAACCAAACCCCCATTTTGGTTCTTCTAAGAAACATTTTTTGCACCAATTTCACAAAACCTTAAAATAATGTGACTTTACCAAAGCAACAAAAAAATTAAAAACGAATGGAATCGTACTGTGGGGTCATGCTCCCGCAACCGCAATAAAATTATCCGAAGAGAGCGAAGGGTATCCAAATTTCGGCCAGGCCCGAAATTAGCCTCGGCCCCCGGGGGTTGGCGAAAGAAGCCCCCTAGTTTTTTGTATTAATTTATAATTAAATTAAACCAATAAATACAAAATTCTTATTTGAACTTTACACGCTTTATTACGATTATCCATTCCCGGACATTTTGTTTTAACAAGACGTTATTCGAGTAAGAAAGATTGCACTGTATGTGCACGATGAGTTAAGGTGTAGTGTAGAACCAGGGGTGTACGCATAAAAATATTTCGGAAGGGGTTTTTGAGATAAACCAATTAATGTTGCTTTGGCAGAATAACAGACAGATAAACCTTCATGATACAACGATAGCCGGCATGGCATATTAGGGAATTGGCTCGAGTTGATAGCTTTGAAGATACCGTCAATAAATTTACGGATCTCCTAATCCTATATTATCCTCTTTTTTCGAAGGAGGATGCACACACTTTACAGTCGACTCAAATACCCAAGACGTCTTGCGACTGCGTGATTATAAATATTTAATCGGCTAAAGAATTTAAGTCGTATTTCCGTACATTTTTTTAAACGCTTCAAAAGAGGGTTTCTCTCTAACCCGACGCTCCGACCAAAGGAATTATCCATCGCACTCTACAACTTTTCTCGAGAATATTCTTAAAAAAAAAAACAACGAAGAACACTCTTGCATATTCAACGACAAAAATTAAAAATTATTGGAAGAACATTTTTGTCCCGTTTTGGTATTTATTTTTACTCCATGAGATCGAAAGTTCCTCGGGCTTCACGCACAACTCGGTTTGTAGGGATATTTTTCTACCTTTACATTAGGTCGAATGAATACAAAAATGCTTGGCTTAGTGGCTGTTCAACTAAGGAAATTGAATTGAATTGCTCTATTCATTCGACGTAATAGAACTTTATCTTCTTGCGCTAATCTTAGGTAAATTTGTCCGAAGTACTGATTTTATCCGGTGCTAGACGGACCATCAGCGTAATTGAAAACCAGTTACTGAAATATTTTATGCGAATAAAGAATCCGAAACATAATGAAGACTATGGCAGCTGTTTTTCTATCCGCACGGCTACAGCTACCATAACCGCCTCAACGCAAGAAGAAGAGGGGCAGCTACTTCAACAATGATTCCAAACAAAGCAATATCCTTGCTGGATATTTTTCAATATCACAGTATCTCCAATTAATTTCGGAAAGGTTTGAACCCCCAAAGCCCCTACGTAGGATCGCCACTGTGGAGAACTATAAGGGTGGAAGATTGATGAGGAGTTGAGGATGTTGAAAGAAAGGGCGCAAAACATTTTGTATTAAGTTAGAAAATAGGAATGCGAAAGCTCTCCGCATGACTGTGGATTGACTGCTTAAAACTGGTTTTCATCTCTTGATTAGCAGCGTTTTTCTTAGTTTGAATGGATTTTTGTTTGATATTACGATTTTGATGGGTTTTTGTTCGATAATAATTTTTTTCCGAGCTCTCAGCATCTTGCGATTAAAAATCAATGTGATGAGCTTATCGTTGCTCATAGAGTAAGCTGACCAGACGTACAGCATTTTGCTGTACAGTACAGCATTTTGACCTGTCGTACAGCACTTAGAAATGTACAGCAAAATGTACAGCACTCCGAATTCCACACAATGAAACCTAATTCACTACAGAATAAGCTCCTTGGTGAGGCCTGTGATCAGTCTTGTCTACTTTGAAAGTGTACAGTTTTACCCCTTAGGATCGATTTTTAGAGAGATAATCACAATTTTATGCTTGACAACCGTTCATTTCCGATACCTCGGCAACCCTTCCCGATCTCTCTGAAATTGTGCACACAATTGTAGACCTACTTGGCGCTTATATTTTCTCCAAATTTCACGGTCTATTTCAGAATTTTAGTTCGGAAGTTACAGCTACTCAAACCGCACTTGTGTGTTTTCTAATCGTAAAATTGTCCGTAATTTGGCAATTCTTCTGTTCATACATATTTGGTGGGCATTTCAAGGCTCTAGCTGCCAAGGCTCGGAAGCTACAGCCGTCGAAAGATGCGATTTTAATTAATTTTCCCTGTCACAAAACGATGAAAAAATCAGGCACTGTACTGTACTCCATCCGATTCCTTTATCAACCTATACAGGGTGTCTGGAAACTGCCGCATAAACGCACCGGATTGTGATTCGTCATGTGATTTCCAGCAAAAAAGTTGTACGAACATACTCCCTCAGCTTAACCCTTTAGCTGCCACGGGCATTTAAAGATTTTTGGAACAATCATTTTCTTGCACGACCTTAAGCCTAATATCTCCAAAGATAGACCAGCTAGAATAATGCAATAAAATGATTATTACAGCCAACAAATTTATCTATATAATAAAACTAACCATACTAAAATCGGATAAGAGGTTTGGTTTTTACAGAGCTTCAAAATGAAATTTGCGTGATTTGACCCAAAAACAATCTTTTTTTCCATCTCAATTTTCTCCAACTTCTGCCATGGTGAGGGGCTTGTACGATTCTTTTAAAAATTGACGCAAAGTCTTACGATCATATGTTTCTTATATCATTTTATTATAGCTCGATTATTTCTAACAGTTTTGATACCTTAAGTGCAGAAAACTAGGGTTGATTTTGGTTCTGCCATGGTGAGGTGCTTGTACGATTCTTTTAAAAATTGGCGCATAGTCTAACGATAATGTCTTTCCTTCATCTTTTTATTCTGGCTTCGTTATTTTCAACAGTTTAAATACCTTAAGTGCAGAAAACTAGGGTTAATTTTAGCTCCAATTCAATACAATTCAATTCACACTGCCCCTAAAAATCTGCAATTGGTAAAATCTATTCAAAGTATGTCGAAATCGAGCCAAAATTAACCCTAGTTTTCTGCACTTAAGGTATTAAAACTGTTAGAAATAATCGAGCTATAATAAAATGATGTAAGAAAGATATGATCGTAAGACTTTGCGTCAATTTTTAAAAGAATCGTACAAGCACCTCACCTTGGCAGAAGTTGGAAAAAATTGAGATGGAAAAAATGATTGTTTTTGGATCAAATCACACAAATTTGACTTTGAAGCTCTGTGAAAACCAAACCTCTTATCCGATTTTAGTGTGGTTAGTTTTATTTTATAGGTAAATTTCTTGGCTCTAATAATCATTTTATTTCACTGTTCAAGCTGGTCTAGCTTTGGAGATATTAAGCTTTAAGTTGTGCAAGAAAATGATTTTTTCAAAAATCTTTAAATGCCTGTGGCAGCTAAAGGGTTGAGCTGAGGGGGTATGTTCTGTACAACTTTTTTGCTGAAAATCAACGGAGGAATCATAATCCGGTGCGTTTATGCGGCAGTTTCCGGACACCCTGTATAGGAAAATTCATACTAAAGAATAACTCGGCATGAATTTTAGATAAAGTTTTTTCCACAACATTGCCTTAGAATCCATTTAAAAAGGGCGTTGAGAGCCCAAGGGAACGGCATGGCATCATCAATGTAACGACAGAGAAATGCATACTCTCCTCCAGGAATAATGGAACCAGATTTAGGTAAGATTTAAACCTCTGGCTCCCTAGGTTTACTTTAATCCTGTGGCTCGCCTCGCTCCAATCAGACCTCGCACTGTCTGTCGCGCATTAGAGAATTCGCCAACATTTCTGTTGCCAAATAGGTGCTAGCGCAGCGAGCGGTGAGCTCATGGAAGGCCATTCGTAAGATTTACCCCCGGGTTCGTCCATACGTTTATTCAGATCCTGTGGCCCGCCCTTCACTTCGCTCGGACCCCGGTCTGTTTGTTGCGCTTTTCAAAATTAGCCAACGTTCTGGCGACCAGCGGTGGTGGGAAGCGGGTAGGGCGCATGGTGAGTCGATGGAAGGCGATTCGTAAGACTTAGACCTCTGGATCGTCCTTAGGTTTACTTAAATCCCGTAGCTAGCCATGTAATTTGTCTGATTTAGACCTGTGCCCTATGCTTAGGTTTAGGTACTTAAATCTTGTCTGTCACGCTTTTCAGAATTCGCCCACATTTTTGCAACGTAGCGCTGCTGGGTAATAGGATAAGACGAGCGCAGCGAGCGGTGAGCCGATAGAAGGCGATTCGTAAGATTTAAACTTCTGGTTGGTCCATACGTTTACTCAGATCCCGTGGCTCGCTTTTCGCTTCGTTCAGACTTTGCCCTTTCTGTCGAGCTTTTTAGAATTCGCCAACATTTTTACGATGCAGTGCTGCTGCCAGGAGTAGTATGGCGAGGTGCGAGCGTAGCTAGCGGTGAGGCAGTGGAAGGTAATTCGTTGAATTTAGACTTATGACTCGTCCGTATGATTACTGACATCCTGTAGCGCTGTAGCTCGCCCTTCGCTTGGCTTAGACCTTGCTCTGTCTGTCGCGCAGTACTCAATTCGATAACATTTTTCCTTACGCAGACCTCAGACCGGGAAGTATGGCTGAGAATTTGCCTGAAAACCGAACTACCTAAGTATGTGTACAGCATTGGGCTTTCGGGACTCTGGTCACCTTATCATAGAGCGAAATTTGTGGAAAAAGAGGAGCTCTGGAGCATTGGTGTTACACAATTTTGAAGGCATATATTTTTACGAATGTCTAAAGACTTTCCCGCAGGTGGTCTCTTCGGTCCGCGCCGCGGACCACCTTGGGATTAAATCATGGAATAGACAGCTAAACGGAAAGGAAAATCCGCTGTCATCCCATACAAACTGCATGGTCCGGTTTGAAACACAACAAAAAAAACATTCCACTTAAATGCGTTCCCTTTCGGTCAACGCTTGTCAGCTGTTACACGTTCTGCAAATTCTCAAGAACTTATTTGTCGCGTCGCGCGTTTGTTTTTTGTGATAACGTAATTCTTATATCATTTCAGTGTTTTTTAAGTGAAATCCAGTTACTGAGTGTGAGTTTGTGAAGTGAATTTCGCGCCTACATTTCAATGTTCCCTTTATGTCAAATACATGGCCATTAGTGTCATTTCAAAAACTGGACCATTTGAGTTTGAATTGGGCCTATCCTTTAGTTCTTTAATCAATGGATTAAATTCAAGTTTTTCGGTGCTTTACCGCGAAAAAATCTATCAAAAAGTTTTAAATTTGCTCGAAGTTCAAAGAGTCGGGCCGCTTAACCATAAGTGAGAGAAATACATAGATAGATATGGGGCTAGGCAGGGACTCAGAAACTCTTCTTTGACAATGAAGATCGTTTCCAAGCTTACCAAAATACTATCATGAAGAGGGCCGCCGCAGACACTGATATTTTCCCAATTACGTAGTTACGATTGTTATCTAAGTGTAGTCGCACTTACCTCTAAGCGTATGCTAATCCATTGTTTTCGGGTCGGCATTTATCAACGAACTGCTTCTTTTTACCACAAATCAGCACTTTAGGTTGTTGTTGTCAACATTCACTGTTTGTTCTGGTCTTTTATTATGTAAAAGGCACACTCAAATATATATTTTTTTCTTAATTATTTTTTACACTTTTTCTCGCGAATTTGTTAGGGTTTATATCTTATTATGAATGAATTTAAATTTTTCTATTTTTTTTTCTATTTTGTGCTACAATAATATCTATAATTTATTCACTTAACGCAACGAGAAACTAACTCAGAAACCGAGCAGACTGAAGAAGAATAAAGACAGGCAACACGACAATTCGACACTCACGTAACACTATATGTATTGACAATTTTCGTTCAATTCAAAACTATGTATGTAAATGTTATGTCATCTAGAAGAATGAAATTGAAAAAAGACACTAAAATATTAGAACAAATACATACAAGGACCAAAATAAGGAATGATTGTAAATTAAAGGTTATTTGAATGTGAAAATCAGTAAAGAAAACAGCAGTATGTCCACATTCTCAATACTAAAGTATCTAAAGCTGACGTTATGAAATGAATTTACTGAAATTTATCAGCAGGACCTCAAACAAAATAGATACTGAAATCCAGTCTTATCTGTTTTTTATAATTGGAGTAGGCCATCTCCGCTCTAAGCCTCTGATACTGCGTTAGTACAAAGTATTCACCTAATTGAACAGATGAGTGGTGATTAGATTAGGTGCCTATGCAGCTATAGAATATCTACTTTTTTAGGAAGTCTAATTAGACTTTCGAAACAGCTGGTTCGGATAGTACCCTCACAAAGAGCACTTATAAGGACTTATACAGTCCGGAAAGCAGTTGTGAGTTATATATTCAATCAAAAACCACATTCTATCAAAATAACCATAATCAAAACATCAAATTCCGGGAATTAAATCATATAAGGCTGAATTATCCAATGTAGGCGTAATATTGTTAAATATGTCCCACAAAAACACTCTCAAGTCGTTCCACACTGAACACTAAACACCACACGATATTTTCATATTAGCCTTTTCGAAATTTTGCTGAGACTTTTTAAAAATAGAAAAATCATTTTAATTTATGGCTTTTATCACATCAAAATCCTTTGCTATTCCATTGCACCAAAGTTTCATAATTAAGGTACCACCTTCCTACGGGCTGCCGTCAAAAATCCCGGGCCAAGCACGTTTCACGACTGTGTATCCTTGACGTTCGACGACTTTGACCGTTCAATCCTTTTTTTGCAGTAAAAGGATCCTTTTCATTTCACGCCCGCAACCCGCATCCCTCTGATAGTACCGCTGACGCGTCCTATACAAAAGTCAACACACACGACACTTTCTCAATACGCGGCCAGCGAGCACTTCCCGGTCACCGACGAATGAACGACGACAAGAACCGCACCTAGGACACTATGCGAGACCATACAACAGTTTTATCCGGTTAGATTTTCGTTACAACAGTTATGAGTAGATTTTCGGTATTGGATGTACCTAGTTCGAGGATATGTTATGTTGAGCTGTTTGTTGCAGGAAAACCGGTCGAATTGTCGCCTGATCGTTCGTGGTCGCGTGTAAAATTGCATCAAATTGCCAAGCTCCCGGAAAACTACACACTACGGCACAGGACATACACACTCACAAAACGGCCGAAGCTTATAGAGTACACGAACAGGGGATGAAATCAACGCGCGACACCACACGAAATGAAGGAGAAATTAGTGTGGGTCGTCCGACAACAATCACACCCGACTCATGCCGCTTTTCGTCGTTTTGTCGACAGGATATCGTGCAAGCTCCGGAACGATTACGTGAAAAGCGAATTTTCCATGCAGAGGACACAACTAACGTGTACCAACTGTCTCGCCACTTGCATGACAATTCGCCAAGTGTGGAATTTTAACAACTTCCTTGGAAAAGCGACGACACTCCAGGAAAATGGCGTTTACCGCAAAACAGCCGGATAATCATACTTTCCGTTCTTGACATAAGCATCCTTCCGCTACTTTGCCAGATACCAAGTCACTTTGTTAGACACATGCTCTCGTGATGGCACCAAACACAATTTTAGCATTATCCAGATCCACCATAATATCAGGATAATTTGAAAATAAGTAACCCAGCCAAATCACAACTTCTATCGTTTTCTCGTTTATTTATTTCGTTCATATTCATTGCCCGGTGGTGAACGCATAGGCAGCCACTCCGCGAAACACCCACTTCGGTCGCCCGCTTGACTCTCACATCGGGCAAACTTCGAAGGACTCGCGCCCCGCGAATTGCCTTTTCCCGGACTTGCACACTAGCGGAGCTCCGGAGAAAAAAAAACAGATTCTGTGATTTTTCACGCGATTTCAAGAAACATTCACCGTTTTTTTTTTCACTGAAACTCCCGACCAAATTATCGCAATGCGAAACGATACAAGAAGCTCACTATAACGACTCGGTTATTTCTTTATATTCCTTACCAGGATGTTATTTTTCCAGCCGTTTTTCAAGACAGACCCGTTTTGCACGACCACGAAGAGTCTTTACTGCACGGAACCGCCCTAAAAACAGTCACTGAAAAACTAAACGAACGTGTGGACGGTGGATTTGACGATACACACAGTGAGAGGATATTGCTCTGTTGAGTGCGCAGGATAACGAAATCCGTTACATCTCCTGGAGCAATGAAGTAGTGATGTCAAAAATTACTCCACTATCAAATGTACATTGTGTGCTTGGCACTGTACATATACTTGTACAACGGGGACTATTATTGAGTGGAACGTCATAGAAAAGGACAATGTGGAATCCTTTACGATTTGTCAGGCGTGTATAGGAAGCGGCGAAAGTGGCAATCGATATCAACCCCGTTTTAGTAATGAATAACGAGAAGCTTTAGTACGGGAGACGATAAGGGGAGTTTTTATACTGCGGGAAAACATAAATTTTTGTGGAGAGATTGCGAGCGGCATATAGGCACAGGTTAGTCAAGTGCTAACTTGAGGAAGATGTAACGGATTGCGATGTAAACGGTAGAAACTTTAAAAGTTGTAAAAATAACGGTATGGATAATGCATTTTTCAAAAGTGAATATCAGGGCCGGATTTCCCATATGGGCAACCTGGGCTACTGCCCGGGGCGGCAGAATTTGAGGGGCGGCAAATTCTTAAATTTTTTCATTGGTCTTAAATTATGGAAAAGATGGATCTTGAAAACTCAAGCATAATTGCAGAAAATAATTTGCTTTTTTAATTTATTCTAGTTAGATGTACATATTCGTCTTAATCCAAAGCACCTAGTCGCAACCTCAACTCAAATTTTAATGTGATTGCGCCTTGAAAAATTGGGACTACGCAAAAATTTTGCTTGAAGCATACACTTATTCGCTTTGAATGGCGTGGCGGCCTTTATTTCAATTAGAGCCGGAGTATAATAATCTTTGGCTTCACTTTAAACATTTTGCCTGAAGCCACATCAAATGATATTAATACGCGAGTACTTGGCTCAGCTCCTGTTTTCAAGCCTCTCAAATTGCCCAAGACTTGAAGGAAAAAAACGAAAAATATTTTTGCTAATAGCAATCTTTTGGAAAGTTCAAAACGCCCCCAAGCAAGTAACTCATCTAACCACACATTTTCGTGTGTTCAATTATTTCTTAAATTTGTCCCCACATCAAATTCGCTGGGAACCAAGGATTTGGTTTCGGGAGAGGTCCAAGTTTCGATATTAGAAATGCGGCATTGGCTATCAAATTTTTAAGTTTCTATCGGGTGAATAGATTTAACTAAATTTTTAAGAATATTTACGCTTTAATTTTCGAATTTTCAATTTTTTGTTCAAAGAAAAACGGGAAATTCCACCGAAAATAAAAAATAATTTAAAATAGTTGAAATCAGTAAAATCTAGAACTTTTTAGGCACCGAATGATTTTTGCTGAGTAACATCAATAAGTGCTTTTCCAATTCGTTTTCGTTATCTTTATCACCGAAAACAAATTAGGTCTAGGTGTGTTAAATTTACCGCGAGCTTTCTTAATTTTGGGTTTTTTCGGTAAGGAAATTTTATTTGTTTGCGTAGTCCGCAAATTATTTCCAAAACGATCGACAAAGAAAAAATGTAGAAAACATGAACGCATTTCTAAAGAAAGTGAAAAGCCGAATGTAATAAGAATTGTAGAGCTTTCTATGGTATCATTGGAGTTGCAATCATTCCTAAAACAATTTTGGGAGGTGCACAGAACACCTGGATTCCTCCCCTGGGAAGCAACATAAAAAATGTTCAAGCAAACAAAATACGCATACTGGTAAAAAAATATGAAATTTTCAACTTTTCACATTTCCTTTGTGAGGTGACAAACTGCTACCTTCAAGCTTATCTAGTGGGGGAGGGCGGCAAATTCGTTACTGCCCAGGGGCGCCATAGAGGCTAAATCCGGCCCTGGTGAATATTAACCAAATTACATATTCTTTATTTTTTACTTTAATATGAAGCCGGGATGCATTTGAAATTACATACTTTTTTAATTCTCTGTGTTTCGCTTCATTCCTCATACTCCACGTCATTTTGAGTGGTCCGCACTTTTTAATAACTGTTGAGTAATGTGTAAGAAAGTGCGCTTTTGGCTTGAAAGGCTGCTTAAATAGCCTACAAAATGTTTGGTTGTGGAAGGAAACTTCATTTTCGAGCATTTGGACATCTGTTAAAGTAAATGAAGACTTTAGGCAAATATCTAGCAATTTTTGCAAGCGCTTGAAAAATATCCAGATTCTATCATTTTGTGGAACAAGGTCGCCCACCATAAGTGCAAAAAAATGAACAAAGCACCAGGTTTCGCTTGCAGACATTTTTAGAGTATGGGAACGTAGCGTTTCTAATTTAATAGGTGGAGATATGTTGCCAGATTCGATCAAACCATAGTCAAATAACTGCTTTCTATTATTCAAGTTTTCAAGAGAAAAACATTTAATGTCTTCTATTAAATAAAGGATAATAAGGCTCATGTCATTTTTCAATACACCTTCGAACAGATCATGCATTATGTCTACGCTAACATTTTCGGCACAGTGATAAAAGGCAAGATTATTGAAAATACACCGTGAAACAACACCTGTCTCTGAAGGGTTATTTAAAGATAAGTCACTTGTATGATTTTGAGGATTCCGCAACTTTTCCTCTACTTCTTTATGAAGGGTTCGCGTTTCGAGTTTGGAGCATTTACAAATACGGCAGAAGTATGATGATGAAAAAGATCGAGAGTAACCTAAAATCGAATTAAGTCCTAAGTTGTCCCCAATTATGAGTCCTAGTACGAAGTATACTTTCCTTTCATTATTTACAACCTTCATTTCTAAGCCATTAACCTCCAAATCAAGAAGGCATTGATATAAAGTATGCAAAACATCTTCGAACTCGTATTTTTTCATGAATTTAGATTGTACGAACATACAAGGGATTATGTTTTGTAACAACGAGAATTGATTTTTCGGAATTGTCGGAAAATTTAAGTAGAAGGCGGAAATAGCAGCATTTCCTGCGTGCGATCCTAAAGAATTTCGTGGATCAAAATCATCGTAATACAAAAAATATGGTACCTACGACGATTTTATTTTCTTGTGAATACTTAGTGTATACACTTCTCTTCTTGAGCAAAATTAGTAATCGGTTGATCAGGAGGATTAGAAAAGTTTTCAATATTCTTCAGGGTATCCTCTAACAAGTTTGGTGTTTCGAAAAAGTTCTTTAGAAGTAGTGGTATCGACAAAACAGTTGCTTTCACTTTAGAATAGTTTAACATAGGTTGACCGTTTTCAATTCTTGGTTGAATTTCAGAGGATAGTGTGATATTCTTGGGTCGCTCAAACAATTTTCTTTGCTCTAATGATTTTATCAGTTTATATTCTGAGTTAATGCTTGAAAACTTGTTTCTGCAAAACTCAGTTACGATTTCTATAGCAGAATCGTGCTCAGTTTTATCTAAAAAAAATTCGATATTGGATTCAGAATATGAACCTGTATGTTTTCAATAATTTCAAATGCAACCTTACGACTCATGATGTCATTAGTTATCAATGATAGCACTAATTTTAAAGACCCTTCTTGTAAAGTTTTTATATTGGTTTCTTCGCTTTCCCCATCCTGCAAAATTGTGCATTGGTCATTGAGTAATTCATTATTAATCTGAGTACAAACTGTTTCCGACTGATGATGCCGAGAGTAGGATGGGGCTATATTTTCATTCGACATATTATGTTGAGGAGTATTTTTATTTAAAGAATTTTTATTATGGACGCATTGCAGGTGGCGTTTTAGTTTGCCAAAAGTTTAAAATTTTTGAGGGCAGTTTCCCTCTTTGCAGGAAAAATTGGCGAAAAAATCATATTTGTGAAATTGTTTAAAATGTGCAAAATAACTGTTTATAAATGTAAATTTTTCTTCACAAACGAAACAAGTAAACATGATAAATATTAAAATAATTTAAATTTAAGTTAAGTAAAATAGAAGTTGGAAATTGATGTTTTATAAACGTTATAAGATTTTTAAAATTTTAGTTCATTGACAAGAGCTGCCACCAGTGGCGTATTTAGAAAATTCTCAAAGGGGGGGCACAGAGTACGGGGCTAATTTGTTACATAAAGTTTTGGTGTGGGGATACCCGAGAGCAGCTACATAGGAAAAACATTGGCAAGACTGAGGGATCCTGTTGATCCTTGATCCTTGATTTAAGGCGAAACTCAAGGAGACCTTAAGTTTTCAATAGACATGAAATACAATATTTCAAGGTAGGTGGGTAGCTACCTTGACTTCAAGTCAGGTTGACTATAGAAAATTTTAAGGTCTCCTTGAGTTTCTCCTTAAATCAAGGATGCATTGACTCGTGAATATAAGTGATTTCTATGAAAAAGTATGGAAAATGACATTTATTTTAAATTCGGCATCCTTGACTCAATGTCTCCTTGAGTTAAAGTATGTTTATAAATACGGGCCTGAGAGTTCTTTGCATTTCAGGTTTAATACACCAAAAGTTTAGTTTTCCTGACAGATCTGAGAATAACACTCATTAACTGCTTTTGGCTTTTCCTGAACCAAAATAGGGAGGGCCTTCAAAAAGTTTGCGTAGTGTAGTTCGAAGGAGCCTGAAGCCGAAAAGGAATTTTACGAATATGCACTTAATTAGCTATGGAATTAATGCAATGACCAAAGAGACTGTTTCCATATGACAAAACGGATTCTAGACGGAACACTTTTCTTTGGAAGAGAAATTTCATACATCGTCCGAAATTATGCCAAATTTGGCTAAATTCTGCCAAAAAATGGTTCTGCTTACTTTTGAAAGAAACACAGATGAAAAGCTGATACAACAAATTTTGGCTGACATTGTGGTCTTGAATTCCATGGCAAGTTTAAGCGAATTTGAATGGAAAATTAGGACTCACTGAAAAAGAGGCCTTTGTATGTTTGTCAAAAATCTAGTAACAGATTCCGTAAAATCGTAACAAATGCCGAATAATATTTTACAAGTACAATCCAGAATACTACACGGTTGTAAATTTTGGTGTAAACCGGGAGTAAATTTTATAAATAAAATAGTATAACTCCTATCTATTCCAAAACTTGAATCAAATTTGACCCTTTCAAACTTATAATTTTAGTTTATTCAAAAATTATTATATTAATTATAACCGCTACAGAATAAAACTATCCAAACCCTTTTAATAGTATACATTTTACACCGTTCGGGATAGAATAAATTGCATTGAATGTTGTTATAACATAAAAGGTAGAATCAATCCTACTATGCTATCAAATCTACACTATCAACGCAAGAAACCTATTCAACCTAGAAATCTATTGATTTGTAGTCTGTCTGGTTCAGTGAACAACGCGCTTTGTGGATTCGAAGCCGACTGCACTCGTATTACAATTTTTATTTTTTCGAGCGGTTTGTATAAATTTGCTTATCAATTTTATTCTATTGAAGAGTACATTTTTTATCAAGAATACTTATACTTTTAATATAGTTCAATTATACTTTTGATAAAGTTTTTATATGGAAATGTATGAATATATTTTTTCATAAAAATTACACCAACATTTTCAGCCGTGTAGGAACTATCCGTTACATAGAGCCGGGAAGTGATCAATCGATTATCGATTAATTAAAATGAAGCAACGAAAGTAAGCAGGAAGGTATGATTGTTTGTTATTTCCATATGTACTACACTAGCTTCAAATCTATAGTATCTGCAATACCTTTTAAAACGAGTCCTAGATGGTAAGCTGAAGCAACATGCTTTAACAAAGCAATTGCGAAATAGAAATGAGAAGGAATGGCTACGATGATGTACTTCGTGAAAATTGAAGCATTGAAGAAAGTACCCCAGGCAGGGCACCACAGACACCGAACCGTAGGAATTCGAAAATGTATGCTAAACATGCTTTCCCACCAAAACACTTCAATTTTTAGCATTTTAACAGAAAGAGAAGCATCTGGTTTAAAGACCTTTACAGCAGCCCAACACGAGCTTACGGCCAAATTAAAATACACAAGCCCGATCGAAAAATCAAACCGATTGTTTCAAATATTTATCAATTCAGCCGTTTCCAAGACATCGATACCGCAACAAAATCTCCTCAGCTTATATCAACATAAGATAGGGTCACTTCACACATAACGAGACTTTCAATAGCAGTCCTTGTTTCCGAACAGATTCATGTCGAGATTGGGCAACGTTTCATGACCACCTCGTTGCCTCGACATAATCATAGCTTGTACTTATTCTCTGAGAGTTCTTGTTCTTGAAACCACGCGTCTATGAAAATAAACTCAACCAGTTACAATTTTCGATTTCTTGTTACAATGTTACACCCCGAACAATTTTGTTACAATCGGCAAGAGTGAAGGGATAAACTAGATTTTCTACTATAAGTGACATCAACAATTATTTTGCAAAAAAAATTATATTTTTGTGATTTTAGCATGATCTATTCAGGTAGGAATGTTCAACTTGTGGTCCGCGGGCCACATACGGCACACATCGCAGTTTTGTCAGGCTCGCAGCCAAATCGGAGAAACACAGTATGTAGCAGCACATTGTGTCAAAAATGGAAATGTTTGTAAAAAAAATGTGTTGAACTAAAGTCTAAGAAATTTCTTTAAAGTTATGTTTTTAACAATCCTACCCTTTGTTCTAAGAAGCTGACGGTTGTCTATAAACTGCTTTTGTGCAGAAAAATATAAAGCACACCGTGAAATTGTTTTCTCTCTACTATAGCTGGATTATAACTCGTGTTCACATTTTGCAGGTACTCGACATTTTTGTTCGAGACTTATTACTGTCCGCCGAATAATTTTGACTCCTAATGATATTTTTGGAGTATTTATTTCTAAGTACTAATTTGCAAATTGTGGCTCTTGATCGATCCACAAAATTTCAGCGTTTTAATTTCTTGTCAAAAGTTTCTAAATTTGTTTGAAGAGCATTTTATAAATATTCTGTTTCCAGAGGATAGAAATCCGAAGTCGTTAGTGACTCAGATTGAAATTTGGAAAAAAAATTCTCTAGGTATTTTTATAATTTTTATCCTGCGGCCCGCTTAATCCTAAAAGGCCCTGACATTTGGCCCAGGTCAGGTTTTGATTTTGACACCCCTGGATTAAGCGCCCGGTTTTGTTGATTCAGAATCAGTGTTCATCCTTCAATTATAGCTGCAAACTGCACCAAGCCTTCGAGTTAGTTCAGTAAAAGAATTTAATTCTACCTTGACGCAAATTTAAACAACAAATTTACGGTAGCCAAAATTTTCGGCAAAATTTGGAATGTAAGGGCGCTAAATTTCAGTTTATATTAAAGTAGCATTTCAAAGGGAACGTGATGGTTTAATTCAAATTTATTAAATTTAAAAATTTTACCGAAAACACTAGCGAGTGCAATTTTTTTGTTACAGCATGTATTTCTGTTCATCATATCCTTTAGTTTGATCATGTAATATTAATTAAGTTCGATTATATTATATTAAGCATTGACTGATGTACTGAAGGGAGCATCTCGTTTTGCGCCAACATTAAGAAATGATCTGCCCCTTCAGTCATTCGGAAACTAAGCTTCTGTGCCGAGTAGTGTCATTATTAATTGTGAGAATTGTAACCAATGGTTTTTGAAAACAAATTGTGGAAATTTTGACATATCGTTTCTCCTATAAACCAACTTTGTCAAAAATGTTTATGGAGCAGAACATATCAAATTTTCGGAAAAAGTCAAACATTTTCAAACTGCTTTATTTTAATTTACGAGTATAACTCTCTACTATTTGTGAAGCAATCATTCAATTCGGAATTGCGTACATTTATCGCTAAAATTGTTCATTAACAACAAGATCTTCAAATTTGTTACACTCAGCCTAAAAATGTTACAATTTTATCAGATAAATGTTACACTTAGAAACCTGAAAACGGCAACCCTGAACTCAACCCGTTCGAAAAACGGAAAGTGTTCATCAACGAGGATATCTGGCGAATTGAGAAGATGATGTGATGATAATGTTTCGAAAAAGATTTACAAAGTTTAGTAATAGAAACGCTCAAAATAAAAAGGGAACATTTGGTACTGCAATTTTTAGTATGGTGTGAAAAAATTTTGATGCGCTCACAGGGGGGGCACGTGCCCCCTGTGCCCCCCTGTAAATACGCCACTGGCTGCCACTGCTGCTGTTGGTTTTCCAATTTTTATATTGTAAAAATATTCCTGGATAAAATGACAAACGTTAGCACTTTGCTCCGCATATTTTAGATTAACCCAAAGATTATTTTGAATATGGCATCAATGGCTGCCAAAAAATTGTCTACCCTATGCAAAAGTGTGTCGAATACAATGTAATAAACATCTTTACATACGACAATCAAAGGCTGTGTACTAAGGCCCAAATCTAAAAACTTATTTTGTATTTGTTTGTACTGCACAAACACGTGTCGCCTTGATTTTCCACAGTGATAAAGCAGCTTTCGATGGAATCTTTAATTGATGGATGCCAATGCCTCTTCTTCTGCTCCGAAGGCTTGACAACAATTTTTTGTGATTTGTGAAGTAGTTAGAAAGTGTAAATATCCTTTTTATCTGTATGATAAAGAAATCATCGGCTAGGAAATGAGGTACGCTTTAATAAACATTTTAGAATATTACCGTTTGAGACTGTTTTGTCAAATTTCGCCAAAATTTCTCGGCCAGCGTTAAAACTTCTGTCCACACGAATCAACTTCAAAAAATTTTCAGAAAACGTTTTCCACTTTTCCTTAAACGCGAACGACTTCTCTTCACTATATAAAGATATAAAATCTAGGTCAACCTAAAACAACAGCGATTTTACGAGTGACCATTATTTCTCAATTCACTGAAGTCACCAGACGTAATGCATTGAATTGCGTGCAAAGGGGCCATTCGGTAAAAATATCTGACGCTGGCTTATTTAAAATGTCAGATCTTCTAACATTTTACTTCGTAATTAAAGTGATGATAGCAACAAAAATGTCAATTTCACAACATATTGTAGTGAACTGATAAAATATTATTGATTGTGTAATGAATATTAATTATTCAAGTATTAGTAATTTTTTTTATTTGTTTTAGTAAAATTCACTGCAAAATGTTCTCTCCGTGTAGTTTTATAGAAGGATTAAATCTGTGATTTTTTAAAGAATTGACACTTATGAAGTGTTCTGGAACACCACATTTCTTGAATTGAATTCATTGAAATATTGCATGAAACCTACATTTACTCACTCATTCTTAACTTACGAATCAATTAAGATAATCTCAGCGCAGAAACTGGCTGCATTTTATTGATGAACGTGTGAATTTAATTAGCTTCAACTGATGGAAATATAAAGAAGAAGCTGCATTGCATAGAAGTGTTGAGCATTTCGATAGAAGCAACGAACCACTTGTAGTGTTTACGAGCAATGCTGACTATATTATGAGGTTGGCTGAGTGGTTAAGGAGTCGGACTTGCGTACGACAGTCGCTGGTTCGACGTTGGCTGCGGGGATTTTTTTTCTTTTTTTTTGTGCAAACGCGAGAAAATGACAGAAAATGATGACATAACACATATGGTGTATGTCTTTTTCAAAGTGTAATTCAGTGCTACAATAAGGTTCAATTGGATCAAAAAACGGCGCCAAATGCCATTATTGGACTATTATTCAGTGTTTATACCCTGTAAAGTGCACCTATTATCGTTTAAAGGAAATATTCTACGAAGAATTATAGGGATTAAATTGTTACTTGGGCGCTTCCTATTTCTCATTTCATATGATTTTCTGGGGGAGTTCAATATTTATTTAGTGGATACGCTCTATTCCAATACACGGCCACGGTAGACTTCATCTTTGGATAATTAGAACATATACATGCTATAATTTCATCTTCCTTGAAAATTAAGTGACCCTCTAAAAAAAAAAGGATCATGCAAGCACAGGTCCAATCGAAAGCCCCAATTCTGGTGGAAATAAGAGAAAAGAAGTTTTCAATTGGAAACTAAATTTGTTTAAAAGTAAAACTTGATTGGCATATTGCAACTAGCGTCACTTTGCTTTTGGGAAGTGTGGCAGGTGTTAATATAAAGCCAGCCCCACACCGACCGCAGTGTGGCAAACCCCGTGCAAAAGATTGATACGAAAGTCGTGCAGCAGTGTGGTTGAGAGAATCCAAGGTATCATTCTTGGACCGGTCTTTTGCGCGGTATTTGCCACATTCCGGTCGGTGTGGGGCCGGCTTAACAGACATACAATTTAGGCAATTTTTATTAAGGATCTAAAAGAGGATTCAGACTATCGACCAGATTTACTAAATCCTTCTTCTTCTTCTTTTAGCGGTACAGAAAGGCGTGAACCGCTGTGTATCTATATGGACTCGATTTATAGTTCGTCGTCGTTTTCGTCCGTAATCTCCAGGGACAAAAACGTGGCAGCTGCAATGGGGTTTTCCCATAGTGAGAGGGGGGTGAGATTAGTGGGTGCAGCTAGGCATTGAAACAGATGGGTTACATCGTGTGGCATGCCAGCGCAATTTGGGCATACGTTTTGTATATTTGGGTCTATGCGAGATAGATACGAATTGAGGCGTGAGCAGAAGCCTGAACGAAGTTGGGCTAAAGTCACTCTGGTGGCTCTCGGGAGCCTAATCTCCTCAGGCGAAATAGGAGGTGGGAGCGCTGAGAGTACTCTGTTCGTACCTAAACTCGCAATAGACCTACTCACTTCCTCAGTGTGATTCATTGCAATGGCAGCCCGGTATGAATCTTCATCGAAAGGATCCCTTTTGTAATCCTGGACCTCTCTCTCAAGGTCAAGGTTGCGTGGAGGGGGAATTTTGTCCATAAGGTCACGATTAGGATGAATTCTCGATAACAACCTACTAAATATGGTTTTGTAAGTAGTCGATTGTGGTCACGTATTGGCATCAAATGTCTCTCCTGATGTAGGTGATCCTGGGCAGACATCAGAAGGCATCCTGTGGCTGTGCGTCGAGCAGCATTTTGGCAGACTTGGATTTTGTTCCAGTTTGTGTTACAGAGACCTTGCGACCAAACTGGCGCCGCAAAATCAACCGCTGCTCGACCCACCGCTTTGTAAGTGGCTAGCATAGTCTCTTTATCTTTGCCCCAGGTGCTACCAGCCAGTGCTTTAAGAATTTTGTTCCTACTGCGCATCTTTTCACATACCGCTTCCGCGTGATGAGCTGAAGTCATCATCATCCCTGGCAAGAGCCTCGAAGGTCAAAGATACAGGAAGGTTGTGTATGACTGTGTATATTTATGGACTCGTTATATACTAAATCCAATTTTCAGAAGGGACACTAGAGCGGGCGCTGCAGTCAGTGTAGGTGCGATGACAACTACCAGTTGGGCTCGCGAGCCGCCGATTGGCAGCCATTTTGAAGACAGCCTAAAGAAAAGTAAAACTTCTTCATTTATAATTGCAAATTACTTTTATTTTATTTGAACTTATTTAGGTCTGAATTTCGTTTTTTTATGTCCACTTTTTTTATTACTTTTTATAGGTTATGAAAAACAGTACTTTTTTACGAATTACTCTCTTTTATCCTACACATATTTCAGATTTATTTGTTATATTTAATCGATATTAGGCGATTTAAATAAAAACCCATCCTGATTGCACCTTTTAAAAGTATGTTATGAGTCCAGTAGTCAGTAGTCTGGCTGGTCTAGCGGTTAGTGCGCGCACCTTCGGTGCACAGGCTCATGAGTTCGAATCTCACCGTGTTCCATGGTGTTTTTCGAACTCACGAGCTTGTGACGGACTATGATCTCACTCAGATGTTAAACGAGTACCCATTTATGGGGATAAATAACACTGCTGAGCGTGATGCTGATCTCATTACCTCAACAAAAAGCAGATAAGATCTTGGAAATAGGATGTCACTAACACATCCTGCGGCCTTAGTCCAATGCTGGATTGTCGCGCCTGTTATTTATTTTTATTGAGTCCAGCATTTATTTTATTGATATTTTCTATTTATTTTTATTTCTCTTTATTTTTTATTACACAATTTAAATTAAATTAAATTATATAATTTATCCTATTTTTTACATGTTCTATTTTCTACGTTTCTTTTGTGTTTTAGTTAATAGATTTAGTTCTAGCAAAATAAAAACAATAGGCAAGGCATTTTTTTTTCAATTTGTTCGTGGTTATTTATTATTTTATTTTACGAAACTGAAACTGAAAGACGAAATTAGTTTAACTAATTGGGGTCTTTTATCATTTTTATAAAAACGGTCGTGTTTACATTTAAAGATAAGTACTATGAAAATGACGATGTTAGTACCTACTCTTAAGGTCCCTCTAGATTAGGCGCCAAATGGCTGCGCGTCCAAAAACTGTCATCGCGTGCAGCCATTTGGCTGCTACTTAGCATCCACACTAGCAGCCAAATGTAGACAGAAAATGACATAACCAAAATTTCATTTTGGTGATTTTTTTAAATTCAATTATCAAAATCGGACTCTGCGCGTTTGTATTATTACACGGCCATTCAAGAATTATTCATTTTCACACAAAAGAACGAACAAAAGTTGGAAAATTGTCACTTTGAATTTGACAAGCGGTTGGTTGAGTTGCCATATTGAATATCAAAACTGGACGCACAGCCAAATGGCGACATGTTTGGATGGAATGACAGCAGCCATTTGGCTGCACGTGTCGCCATTTGGCGACTAATCTAGATGGACCTTTAGAATCCAAGTGCAAATGCAAAGTTTTTTAAATTTTATAGTTCTATTTTTTTTTATACCCTATACCCATAAGGTGGTATAGGGTATATTGTTTTTGTTACGCCGATATTATGTAACACCTCAAAGGAGGTATGGCAAAGTATATATATATATAAATGGTCAGGGTCGGTCCCTGATTCGAATAAGCTGTCTGTCCGTCCGTGTGTCTGTCAGTTCGCACGATAACTCCCGAAATGGGAGGTACCCTTTGTTTTAATCCGATCGAAGTTATATTTGATGGAGGGTCTAATGGGACTTAGCCTTAACGGTTACCAAAATTTTTCCCGCCTGCTGTGATTCGGCGATAAGTTACAGGCATGTCTTTTTTTTTAAATGTTAATAGGGGATATAGGAGAATGCTTTGTCGGGTCAGCCTGAGTCTCCGTGTGGAACAGCTATATATTGTTAGGAATAGTTATCCCAATTACCATGGCTCCAATTAAATTACTTCAGGAGCTAGAGCGCCAAATGTAACTATCAAGAAATCGAAATTACACCGAATGTTTTTAGGTCTAGTATATAATCTGCCAAGAGAAGGTAGTATATGATATAATATAGTATTTCCCAATTGAAAAAATCCTTATCCCAAATTAAAAAATCCTTATCCCAAATGAAAAAATCCATATCCCAAATGAAAGAATCCTTATGTCAAATGAAAAAATCCCTATCCCAAATGAAAAAATCCCTATTCCAAATGAAAAACTCCTTATCCCAAAAGGAAAAATCCTTATCCCAAATGAAAAATCCTTGTGTGTGAATTAAAATAAAATGGATTTAGGGCTGTTTTAAGTTGTTTCTTGCATTGAATTATGAGGTGTGGTTGATGTTATTGAGGATATGAATAGGATCGGCTTCGTGGGGTAGGCTAATGCTATTCAGTGGCGTATTTACAGGGGGGGCACAGGGGGCACGTGCCCCCCCTGTGAGCACATCAAACTTGTTTCACGCCATACTAAAAATTGCTGTACCAAATGTTCCTTTTTTATTTTGAGCGTTTCTAATACTAAACTTTGTAAATCTTTTTCGAAACATTATCATCACATCATCTTCACAATTCGCCAGATCTCCTCGTTGATGAACCCTTTCCGTTTTTCGAACGGGTTGAGTTTATTTTCATAGACGCGTGGTTTCAAGAACAAGAACCCTCAGAGAATAAGTACAATCTATGATTATGTCGAGGCAACGAGCATTTTAGCATACATTTTCGAATTCCTACGGTTCGGTGTCTGTGGTGCCCTGCCAGGGGTACTTTCTTCAATGCTTCAATTTTCACGAAGTAAACATCATCATAGCCATTCCTTTTCATTTCTATTTTGCAATTGATTTGTTAAAGCATGTTGCTTCAGCTTACCATCTAGGACTCGTTTTAAAAGGTATTGCAGATAGGTACTATAGATTTGAAGCGAGTGTAGTACATATGGAAATAACAAATAATCATACCTTCCTGCTTACTTTTGTTACTTCATTTTAATTAATCGATTGATCACTTCCCGGCTCTATGCCACGGATAGTTCCTACACGGCTGAAAATGTTAGTGTAACTTTTATGAAAAAATATATTCATATATTTCCATATAAAAACTTTATCAAAAGTATAATTGAACTACATAAAAGTTAAGTATCCTTGATAAAAATTTTACTCTTCAGTATAAAATTGATAAGAAAATTTCTACAAATCGCTCGAAAAAATAAAAATTGTAATACTAGTACAGTCGGCTTCGAATCCACAATTCTGTGATTTGTAGGCAAGCGCGCTGCTCACTAAACCAGACAGACTACAAATCAATAGATTTCTAGGTTGAATGGGTTTCTTGCGTTGATAGTGTAGATTTGATAACATAGTAGGATTGATTCTACCCTTTTATGTTATAACAACATTCAATGCAATTTATTCTATCCCGAACGGTGTAAAATGTATAATATTAAAAGGGTATTTGGATAGTTCTATTCTGTAGCGGTTATAATTAATATAATTTTTGAATAAACTAAAATTATAAGTTCAAAAGGGTCAAACTTGATTCAAGCTTTGGAATAGATAGGAGTTATACTATTTTATTTATAAAATTTACAACCGTGTAGTATTCTGGATTGTACTTGTAGAATATTATTCGGCACTTTTTACGATTTTACGGAATCTGTTACTAGATTTTTGACAAAACATACAAAGGTCCCTCTTTCAGTAAATCCTAATTTTGCATTCAAATTCGCTTAAACTTGCCATAGAATTCAAGACCACAATGTCAGCCAAAATTTGTTGTTTCTTTCAAAAGTAAGCAGAACCACTTTTTGGCGCAATTTGCCTGAAATTTGGGAGAATTGCGGACGATATATGAAATTTCTCTTCCAAAGAAAAGTGTTCCGTCTGGAATCCGTTATGTCATATGGAAACAGTCTCTTTGGTCATTGCATTAATTCCATAGCCAATTAAGTACATATTCGTAAAATTCCTTTCGGCTTCAGGCTCCTTCGAATTACACTACGCAAACTTTTTTAAGGCCGTCCGTATTTTGGTTCAGGAAAAGCCAAAAGCAGTTAATGAGTGTTATTCTAAGATATGTCAGGAAAACTAAACTTTTTGTGTAATAAACCTGAAATGCAAAGGACTCTCAGGCCCGTATTTATAAACATACCTTAACTCAAGGAGACCTTGAGTCAAGGATGCCGAAATTAAAATAAATTTCATTTTCCATACTTTTTCATAGAAATCACTTATATTCACGAGTTAATGCATCCTTGATTTAAGGAGAAACTCAAGGAGACCTTGAAATTTTCTATAGTCAACCTCACTTGAAGTCAAAATAACTACCCACCTACCTTGAAATATTATATTTCAAGTATATTGAAAACATAAGGTCTCCTTGAGTTTCGCCTTAAATCAAGGATCAAAGATCCCTCAGTCTTGCCAATTTTTTTTCCTATGTATCGGGTATCCCCACACCAAAACTTTATGTAACAAATTAGCCCCGTACTCTGTGCCCCCCCTTTGAGAATTTTCTAAATACGCCACTGATGCTATTGTCGTGGCTGGGCACTTATGCAATTTTTTACTCGTACGTAAAGTTCCTTGTGTGGCTTTTGGTATTCATCGCATACGCACACCGATCGTAATCAAATCCGGTAGGAATTAAGAATGGTAACAGTCTTTGGCACGAAATACTTAGAAGTTGGTAGGACAAGGGTAACAAGGTGTCCCGGAGATTTGAAAATTTCTTCACTGAATAAGTCGCGAACGGCTGAACCGATCGTCACGAAATTTGGTAGGAATGTGTAGAATGGTAACAGTCTTTGGCACGATATCCTTAGAAGAAAATTTGTGCACTAAAAAACTCGCGAACGGCCCAACCGGTCGTCATGAAATTTGGTTGGAATGTGTAGTATGGTAACAGTCTTTGGAACGAAATATTTAGAAGTTGGTAGGACAAAGATAACAGGGTGCCCCCAAGGTTTAAAGTCAAAGTTGTCTTTTTTAGTTTTTATTGGACATCGACGCATGGGTAGTCAAATCAAAGAACTCGAGTACATTTCATTTCAGTTGCTTCTTTTCAGTTTACAGTAACGGTAACGGAGTTATGGGGGTTTGAAGCTAATATTTATTTTTCTATTCCTTTTTTCTAAACCGTTATAGGTTCCGATAAGAACTTTTCACAATAATAGGTTAGCATGAGCTTATATGCGCTAAATACTAAGACTGTTGATATTTGTTAAGAAAAAGTAAATAGCAGTAAATTTTCAAAATTTATATTTGTGCGTGTGTAGCCCAGGTCTATTCTATGTATTCCCACCTGTTGGAGCCAACGGCAATGATATGGAGCTGAAAAGGGAAACGAAACAATAAGGATTTCGCTACGACAAAAACACATCACTCACCTTGTCATTCACCGCTCGCCATCAGCATCCTGGCACGATCCGCCGTCCTTTGTCCAGTGTTGATGGTCCTTCCGCCCGCTATAGTCCTGGAAGTCGCCTGAAACAAGATAGAAATGATATTACAATTGATGTCAAATTAATCAACATAATCGCACCACTCAACAAAACGTAAACAAACACGAAACAACACAGCACAAGTGACAGAAGGATCAGCTGATGATCTCGTGTACATAAGTAACACATTATGTTGCTCTGCAGCATGTTGCACGGCAACATGCACACAGATGCATTGCTGCAATTGCTAGAAATGTTAGTACATACATAAGAAGTATAACAGTTAACCGTGAACTTGAATTATGTTCTATGTACATGAAGTACAAGTTCTCCTGAGAAGCTTATAACGTGGACTTGAAAACTAGAAGCCGTTGCCGTTGCACGAGCAGCTTAGAGATTCGTGGTTAGATTAATTATAGACTTGTTTTTTTTTGCATTTGATTTTAAAATTAGAAATTTCACATAATGTAATTGAAATACCTACAATTGTGATTTATTACATACCTTTAAATATAGTTTTACGTAAGAAAGTGCGTTTGTACCAATCAGTAATTTCTCCTGCAACCGGAGTGGTCCGTCGAGCAAAACCCCACACATTGCGCCCCACACCACCAAATTTCATGTTCATTGTTTGAGATAGTCACAATATATGCAGTAAACAAATGCTTAAGACGCTGCCCAGGTATTGTGAAACGCCTTTGCTAAATATTTGATTCGATATATTTTTGGTTAAGATAAAGTTACTCGAATTAAAGTTTTCAGGCATATTCTTTACGTAATTTTCTAAAAACATTCATCATAATTTTCAAATCTGCAGACCTGGGCTACACACGCACAAATATAAATTTTGAAAATTTACTGCTATTCACTTTTTCTTAACAAATATCAACAGTCTTAGTATTTAGCGCATATAAGCTCATGCTAACCTATTTTTGTGCAAAGTTTCATCTCGGAACCTATAACGGTTTAAAAAAAATGAGCTGAAAAAGAAATATTAGCTTCAACCCCCATAACTCCGTTGCCGTTACTGTAAACTGAAAAGAAGCAACTGAAATGAAATGTACTCGAGTTCTTTGATTTCACTACCCATGCGTCCATGTCCGATAAAAACTAAAAAAGTCAACTTCGACTTTAAATCTTCGGGGCACCCTGTTATCTTTGCCCTACCCACTTCTAAGTATTTCGCTCCAAAGACTGTTACCATTCTACACATTACTACCAAATTTCATGACGATCGGTTCAGCCGTTCGCGACTTATTCAGTGAAGAAATTTTCAAATCTCCGGGACACCTTATGTTACCCTTGTCCTACCAACTCCTAAGTATTTCGTGCAAAAGACTGTCACCATTCTACATTCCTACCAGATTTGATGACGATCGGTATGTGTATGCGATGAATATCAAAAGCCAGCCACACACAAGGAACTTTACGTACGAGTAGAAAATTGCATAAATGTCCAGCCACAGCAATAGCATTAGCCTACCCCACGAAGCCGATCCTATTCATATTCTCAATAAGATCAACCACACCTCATAATTCAATGCAAGAAACAACTTAAAACACCCCTAAATTCATTTTATTTTAATTCACACACAAGGATTTTTCATTTGGGATAAGGATTTTTCCTTTTGGGATAAGGAGTTTTTCATTTGGGATAGGGATTTTTTCATTTGGGATAAGGATTCTTTCATTTAGGATATTGATTTTTTCATTTGGGATAAGGATTGCTTCAATTGGGAAATACTATATATCATTAGAAAGGAAATTTTGTGTAGTTTATCGTCCTCGGAACATTTTGCTGTAAATATTACAGTTAACAAGATATTGGCGAAAAATCATAATTTCACTCCTTTGCCATCCCCTTCACCCCCTTCCCCAAATATGACGAGCAAAAAAGTCTAACTTTTTACTGCGTAATGCGGTAAGCCACAGACAATTTGGTATCAAAAGTCAGCTCTTTTTTTGGATGTTTGGGTCTAGAGCTAAAGTCACTATACTAATACATACGGAAAGTTTAAATCTCCATGGCTTCGAAAATTGTTTTTTTTTTTATTTTGGCAGTCGTGATTTTTTATCATTTGAGAAATGTTGCCCGTGACTTTTAGGCCCCATGCGGTTAAAATATCCAGCTTTACTTCGGTAGCCAGTGAAAAGTTGTACCAATTTATCACATTGAGTACGATTACATAAGTAACAGCATTCAGAGCAAGAGGTGATGGAGGCAATGCATCAGTTGAAATTTGGAAGGGCAGTCGGACCGGATAAAATACCCGCCGAATTTTGTTTGAAAATGGAAAATGTTGGGCTTAGTTGGCTCAACGTTCTCTTCAACAAAATTAAAGGCGGGCAACCGATGACTGACGCTTTCAGGGAAAGTTTTCCTTTCTATAAGAACATGGGAGACTTACGCAAACTCAACCACTATAAGGCTATAAAGTTAACATCTCATACACTGAAGATCTACGGTTGAGAAAGATTGTGCGATTGAATGACAATCAATGGGGCTTTATCGAAGGTCGATCTAACCGGAGTCACATGACCGGTCCAACTGAAAAAGACTAATTAAAAACAAAAATACAAGAAAATTATGAAACAGAAAAAATTTTCTACCAAAACTCGTAGTTCAATCCGAAGAGCATTAGCCAACCGGTCTCCCTAGTAGGCCCAACTGTGTACTTCTGCATAGCTACTATGACATCATGCACAGTTTGGCGAAAGGAGTGCAGAGAAGACATGAAATTATTGTGCGTTTTCATCGGCAGCTCTATCTAACTTCACACATTCAAATACTCTCAAAACCATTGCCATTACTCCCCTCAAAATGGAATGCATCACTACATTCAGTAGTTTCATAAGAGAGAGACTTGCACGAAAATCTAAAAGAATCATAGAAAGATTATGGAATTGTCCATGGAAAAAATTTGGTATATACAGGGTGTCCCGCATTAGGTGGTCAATACTGTACGGGTTGATAGTGCAACGTGTTTCAGCAAGAAAATTACCAATACAATCGGATTTTTTTACCGTTACCTTGTTATCGCTCTTTTTGTGAAAGTCATCGAAAATCGTGACTTGTCATGCAAAATCATAATTTGCAGCCCTCCTGATGACTTAATCCAAGATTTGATTTCAGTTTCAGAAACTACATAAAATTTCATAAAAACTGGAGTTTTTCCTGTTGCTAACACCATCACCACTTTCAAGATACAGTTACTCAAACTTAATAGAAATTTTAAAATAGATTTTTTATCGAAAATTCAAAAAGTAATTTCATAACGGTGCTTTATACGTACAACTCTGCAAAGTTGATAAAAGTTGCTTCAACATGTTGGCTTTCCAACGGTATATAATTTTTTCATATTTACATTGCGGGACTTTGGAATTACACATATTCGATATAAAAAAAACAAGGTAATTATTTTCTTATCGGATTATTCAAACTGAAATTTATTTCATTTATTTGTTGTACAAGCTGTGATAGATCGCTTCGCTCGCTCTCCCATCTTGAGCTCGCTCCGCTCGCAAATTTACAAAACTAATTGTAAATTTGAAAAATACTTAATTCGATATTCAAAGACGAAGGAGGTGTAGACCAATCCGCTGGAATCGGTTGACTGATATCTGGCAATTCGTTCAAGGAAATCGGAAAGACATATGCGAAAAACAAATCTTTATAATTTTGCTTATTATAAATTTTTTCGCGTGTTTCAATGTTATTCTGATATTCAGGGAGAGGACCTATAAATTCGACAGGAAAATTTTCCAAAAATCCGCAAAAACGGTCAAGAAATAGAAACAAAAATATTCGAAAAAAAACTCATTGTGAATTGTTGCTTATTGTGAATTTTCTGCTTATTTCAATGGTTATACTGCCATTCCGGTCGGAGCCTTGTGTAGACCCATAAGGTGGGGTCAACTTACTGAAATCCTGTAATTCGCTCAAGAAAGACAGAAAGAATGTATAAGAAAAAGAATTGTCTTCATAATTGTGCCCCATTGTGAATTTTTCAATGTCTCGATAGTTGTCCTGTTACTTTGGGTAGAGACCAATCCTGTGGAAGAAATTTACTGAAATCTGTTAAAGAAATACACGCAGAAATAGGTGAAAAGAACCCATTGGGAAATTTAGCTCATTGTTTTGCATGTTTCAATAGCTATTATGCTATTCTGGCCAGAGCCTAATCCAACAAATTTAAAATCATGAAAATCTGTCCAGCCGTTCTCGAGTTATAAATGGTGTAACTAACACAACTTTATTTTATATATAGAAGATTTTACTATCGCAATTTTGAAAATTTGTTAAATAAAAATGAAAATAAAGTTTTGAATATGAGAAAAACAACCAATCGACTAAAAATATTAACTAATGGTTAAATGGGTGTGTTTGATGAATTGGAATAATGCAGCTGGAATTGGCGTCCTTCATCTTGTATGCAGACTCGACACCTTCGGCGCATGCAAGAAACGTCCCGAAGGATTTCAGGTTTCCTTTATGTTGACACAAGCATCATTAATTCGCTGCAGCAGCTGTTCCCGGGAGGCAATCGGCTCGGAATAGACATTGTTTTTTAAGTTACCCCATAAATTAAAATCTAGGGGAGTAACGTCGGGACTTCTCGCAGGCCACGCAACTGTCCCAAATCTGCCAATCCTCTTTCCGGGAAATTCGTATTACAAATATTCTTTGATAGATTATGAGCGGGGCACGGGTCTATCTGCCATCAATAGCAAATATTAAATGTTAACTGTTATAAGTACCGTTGCATTTGCCAAACAATGTACAAAATTTCAAATATCTTACATACAATAGCGAGATTCTATCCCGAATTATAATAGCCTTGGTTTGTCTTTTTTCGAGTAAAGGAAATTTTTTTAGCGATTCCACCGAAGGATTGAATTTTACCATTCAATGCGTGTTTCCCTAAAATTCTGCAATGTAAATATAAAAAGTGATATACTGTTGGAAAGCCAACATGTTGAAGCAACTTTTATCAACTTTGCAGAGGTGTACGTATAAAGCACCGTTATGAAATTACTGTTTGAATTTTCGATGAAAAATCTATTTTAAAATTTCTATTAAGTTTGAGTAACTGTATCGTGAAAGTGGCAATAATGTTGGCAACCGAAAAAACTTCAGTTTTTGTGAAATTTTATGTAGTTTCTGAAACTGAAATTAAATCTTGGATTAATTCATCATTCATCATAAGGGCTGCAAATTATGATTTTGTATGACAAGTCACGATTTTCGATGACTTTTACAAAAAGAGCGATAACAAGGTAACGGTAAAAAAAATTCCGATTGTATTGGTAATTTTCTTGCTGAAACAAGTTGTGCTATCAACCCTTACAGTATTGACCACCTAATGCGGAACACCCTGTATATATGTACATACAAAAATATCAGTTACTTGAAATATTAGCGTTAACTCAACGAAAACTATTGAATGGCTCACTTTCATTGGGACATGGAATTCTGATCTGGCCTTCTGCAAGGCGATATGTGACAGTTACTTTTATCGGTATCGTGTGACACTAAATCTAGCCAGACAATGGACCTGCGACCTGGAATAGTTGCGTATCATTAAGCATAGTTAATAATCGGCGCATCGGAATAATTTCTCATTTAGTATAAATAAATAACAGGCGCGACAAACCAACATTGGACTAAGGCCGCAGGATGTGTTAGTGACATCCTATTTCCAAGATCTAATCTGCTTTTTGTTGAGGTAATGAGATCAGCATCACGCTCAGCAGTGTTATTTATCCCCATAAATGGGTACTCGTTTAACATCTGAGTGAGATCATAGTCCGTCACAAGCTCGTTGGTTCGAAAAACACCATGGCTCACGATGAGATTTGAACTCATTACCCTGTGCACCGAAGGTGCGCGCACTAACCGCTAGACCAGCCAGACTACTCTCATTTAGTATATTGCCAACATTAGTTAGAAGCTACCGAAAAAACGAAAGTGACTATTGCCTGTTGCCTTACAGAATGCCACCTCAGCACTTTTTTTAGTTTTCAACAGTTTTCATAACTGTAAACTGGACTAGCAATGACAATTAATATTAGAAATAACCTGTGATAATAATAAATTGAATAACAATTCAATATAAATGTGGGAATGTTTCATATGCTGGTTTTCGATTTTGCAAATAAATAATCTTCTTTTGTGATGAAATCCATCAAATTATTCTGATTTGAAAAATAAGCCGGCGAGAGCGAGACAAAGATACAAAGCAACTGTCAGCTGTTTCAGCGAACAGCTCGTCTTGACCGGAAAGTTACTCGCAATCATTTTTTTTTTGAGTAAGAGTTAACCGCGATGAGCAAACGAACGCACTTCTACTATCTTTAACGTTAACAATCTGAAAATGGATCTCTTTCGAAAGGGTTTTAAGGAAATATTTTACGAAAAAAAAAACTCTCTTACTAAGAGGGCTGCTCTCTTTGACTGTGACTCACTGTACGTCATGGCTCCGTCACTTTCTAAATATTTTGAGGAAGCTTTTTGGCTCAGTTGGATTGGCAAGATTTATGAGGTTCGAAGTTTGTACGAGAATTAAAAGCATAAAACTGAACATTTTCTCTCTATGGTAGGATCTTAGAGAAAGCATAGTAACCCATGCCATGCGTTAGTCCAGAGTGGCTATGTGATCACACAACCCATATGTGTTTGACTCCAAATTTATTACACTACACTCCACGAAATAATTCAAACGTTAAAATATTGTCGATGTAATTATTAATCCTTCTGTCGCCGCCTACGAGCTATTATGCCTGAGGTGTAGCTGAATTTTCTGTGAAATCAATCTTATTTTTTGAAGAGGTCTAATTTTGGTTCTAGAAACAGTTTACATACTATGTCTTACAATGATGCGCCGTTGTTTTTTTCGTTTCTTTAGGCATAGTTTACATTTCGTCGAACATTTGATCGCATTTGTGGCCGTCGGTTCCGTTGAAATATATATGGAAAGGGGTGGAAAATATTGTTGAACGATATTTTTTGCATCAAGATATAGTACCAATGGTCTGTCTAGGGCTATGTGCCAACCGAAGGGTTAGTTATCACGTTGGCATTTTAAGAGAGTAATAAATATCAGACGGATATTATATGCTCAATTGTAAACAAAAATTTGACATTTGAATAAAATTTTTGTTTAGATGTGTGAACTGCGATAGTGTGAGAACGGTGCCATTTTTATTTTCTGATGCCCACTCTGGACTAACGCATAGCATAAGTTGCTATACTTTCTCTAAGGGTAGGATATGTAACTTTTAATTTTCATCCAAATTAAAAACGAGGGATACATAATTATTTTTTCCCCTTACGATATTGCTTTCAGTTTTCTCAGCAGAGTAAACAATCCTTCAAAGCGCCTCATCCGAAACGCATTATACACAGTGGCGTGCACAGCGATTCCATGAAGGGTAGGCAGTCCAATAACCTTGAAAAAAAAAACAATACCAAGTACATACATAAAGTTAAACTATCAAATCATGGCACTGCTCCACAATACATTACAAGTGCTACACTTCCTATCGCTTTTATCAGCATTTACGCAAATATTCTCAACCGAAAGTCGTAAAGTAATATTTTTAATATGAAATGTAGTTCCTTCTTTTTATGTATCTATTTTAACGCTCTTTTCTGTATTGTGGTTTGTGTATTATAAAATTAACAAAAATAACATTCGCCAAACAGGATTCGGAAGTTGGTATTCACTTCTCACAAAAGTCTCCGCACATTTTTTGCAATTTTTTGATCATAAAAGCTCTTACACTTAATCTCCCATGAAAAATTTGTCATCAAGACCTTCTATTCAATTTTCATTATTATGAAATCTTTTCAATTTGGAATTAAATACAGATTTATTTTCGTCCAAAACGTTAAAAAAAATGTGCGGAGACTTTTGTGAGAAATGAATACCAACTTCCGAATCCTCTTTGGCGAATGTTATTTTTGTTAATTTTATAATACACAAACCACACTACCTACTGCGACCGGGTCTACGTCCCGGAACGACCCATGCCCCAGGCATGGCCAAGAGTCGCAAAGAACCCCTTCGACGCAAGAAGGGGTCGGATACTTTGTATCATCATTCATTCACCATTTTTTCTTTTGTGGAGCAGTTCTGGCCGGCCCAGCAGCTCCTCATTCTGTTAATACGTGCCGGCATTGAGACGAATCCTGTTCCATGGATGCGCTCGGTTTGCGCCAACAGAATTTGGTCCAATGTCCAATCGTCAGTTCAGTGCACATGCTGCGGACAATGGGTCCACCTCAAGAACTGCTCGGGACTCACAAACACCAATCAATGGTCAACATCTTACAGAGCGATCAGGTGTGGAAACAGAAGGCAAAGTTCATCCAATCACCAGCCGCCTAACCAAGGTTCCCAACCATCATCACCTTCCACCCCTGCAAATGCTGTGAGGCCCGCTCCACCCAATTTGACCCCAGCTCCACGTATCGTCGATGCAAATTACACCAGCACGAGGATAGTCCAACTAAACTGTAATGGACTCCAGCACAAAATCGCTGAACTAACAGCACTCATGGACAGACACCACATCCAAATAGCGGCAGTACAGGAAACCAAACTCAACTCTAGTCACTCACTCAGGTCATATGGGAACTACAATGTCATCAGACAAGACCGTGATAGGAACGCAGGAGGAGGTTTGGCTTTCCTCATCCACAATAATTTGCCATACAGCGTCGTTGATGTCACTTCCGCCGATGACACCTTGGAGCAGCAAGCGATAATCGTCAAATCAGGAAATATTGACTTTGAAATCTACAACATATATATTCCACCTCTCTCCAGCTGTCCCACAGGTTACAAAGTCAATATCAGCCCTCTATTAAACGGACAATATCGCCTCCTACTTGGTGATTTCAACGCCCACCATGATTTATGGCATTCCAACCTCCAAAACGACACCAGAGGTAACATCATCGCCGACCAACTGGATGATTCGGATTTCTGCCCTTTAAATGACGATAAACCGACCTGACATTTCCATCGCCAGCCCTGGACTTATTAATGACATCTCATGGGAACTAATCCTCACAACATCATCTGATCATCTGCCAATTATTCTGACTCTGGATATGCCGTCGAAATTCATCCATCCCGATAAGAAGACGTACACCAACTTCAACAAAGCTGACTGGGACAGCTTTAAAATGTTCACCAACGAGGCTTTTGCTAGTCTCACCGCCCCAAGTGATGTACGTATGGCTGAAAAACAAATTAGACGAATTATTCTCACTGCAGCTAAGAGATACATTCCAGCAGGTCGCATTCCCAGCCTAAAACCCAACTTCCCAACATCTGCGGCTAAATTGGCAATAACTAGGGATCAACTCAGAAGTGCAGACCCAAGTGACCCACAGATAAACGACCTTAATGACATCATAGTCAAACAGGTCAACGACCACAGGAGAGGCATATGGCAATCACATCTCAGAAAACTAAATTCAAACACTGGTGTGAGCAAACTCTGGAGCACCGTTAGAAACTTATCCAACCCCACTAAAACTCAAGGGAGGGTTTCTATCAAGTTTGGTAACTCAACCGTGAGCGACGATAATAAATGCGCAAACCTATTCAATAAACAACTCGTCGAACACCCAACTAAGGATAAACTCAAGCGCAAAATCACACGAGACATCCGAAACACTAAAGTTGATGAACATCTCCAAATCACCTCTACAGAAGTTGCAATGGCCATAAAGAATGCCAAAAATTCAAAAGCACTTGGTCCAGACTGTATAGCAATGATCATGCTCAAACACCTCGACACACCGGCCATAGAGTATATCACTGCCACGATGAACCTTTCGGTACGAACATTCATCATACCAGAAATTTGGAAGAGAGGCCGTATCATACCGTTACCCAAACCTGGTAAACAACACTCCTTAGGAGAATCCTACCGACCAATCACGCTTTTATCCCCTGTGACGAAAATATTGGAATCGCTGATACACAAGACTCTTGCGACGCACATACAACTCGCTAATCACCAACACGGCTTCCGAAAAATGCACAGCACCGCCACTGCACTAGACCGAATCATGTCTAAGGTCTTCAATGGGATCAAATAACCCCCGCCGTTTAAGCGTACCATTCTTGTGGCTTTAGATCTGTCGAAAGCGTTTGATACGGTGAACCACTCGCTCCTAGTGACGGATCTCCGCAATTCATCCACACCGCCGCATACAGTCAAATGGATCGCAAACTACCTTGCCGGACGTCAATCCAGCACCGAGCTTAGAAATGGGAAATCTAAACTAAGAAGGATAATACAAGGCGTACCACAAGGCGGGGTACTTTCCCCCACCTTGTTCAACCTATACATGTCAGGGCTTCCCACCTTACCCGAAGGAATAGACATTGTATCCTATGCTGACGACTGCACCATAATGACATCTGGCAACGACATTCCCGACATGTGCGATCTCATTAACGGTTACTTGGAAGAGCTCAACCTTTTCTTCAACAACAAGAACCTAATGGTATCAGCGCCCAAATCTTCGGCCACCCTCTTTACCACATACAACAAAGAATTCAACCAACGGCTTAACATCAGAGTAAATGACACTGAAGTTCCCACTATCCGTCACCCCAAAATTCTTGGCGTCACAATTGATAATCATGGCCTATTCAACCCCCATGCCGACAACATTAGTGACAAAATGAAGGGCAGAAACAAGATCCTGAAGTCCCTTGCTGGCAGCAAATGGGGCACTGATAAGGAGACTTTACTCACCACCTACAAAGCCGTCAGTCGTTCTGTGGTAAATTATGCAGCACCGATATGGACAAATAACCTATGCAAAACCAACTGGAAACGGATTCAAACATGCCAAAATGCAGCCATGCGTACCATTACTGGTTGCGTTCGCATGTCATCTCAAGACCACCTGCACCAAGAAACCAAGCTGCTAGACCTCAAGGCACACAATGATCTCCTGGCTAAGCAATATCTTGTTGGTTGTCATCGAAGCCTACACCCAAATCATTACCTCATGGACAAAACCCCACCACCACGTCATGTAAGACGTTCGTTAAGGGACATGGAAAGAGAAGTCCAAAGGTTTAAACGAGTTCCTCTCGACAACTCCAACATATACAAGGCGGCCCTAAATCAACTGCACACCAGCGAGGTAACCAATCCACGAATAGGCTATCCGTAAACCGCGTCCTTCGCGCTCGACCACCCGACATCTCAGCCGACGAACAACAACTACCGAGAGCCACACGTACCACCTTGGCTCAGCTTCGTTCTGGATTTTGCTCCAGACTAAATTCGTTTTGGTCACGCATTGCCAACAGTATTGGAAATATTTGTCCAGCATGTGGAGCCAGCCCACACGACGTGGATCATATATTTGACTGCACTGCCGCACCTAGGCATCTAACACCTATCGCACTATGGGAGAACCCCATCGAAGATGCGATCTTCTTAGGTCTTGACCTTGAGGAGAGGATGCCTACGATTTATGAATGATGAGACAAGTTCCCCCCCCCCTCTCTTGCGCCGCTACAACAACAACAACAGAAAAAAAACGTTAAAATAGATACAATCAAAAACATACATACTGATTCTAATTTATTCCATTCCATGTATTTCCGCATTTAAAACAAAGGTTTAGATAATAATTTAACCATCTACTGTACTCTATACTGTACGTGTTTGAAGTTCACTCACAAAAATACGTTGCCTGGACCGGCAATAAGTGTTAGATGTACGGGCGACTGGTGTTTTCGTGGACATCTCTTTATGTAGCAAATGGACAGAAACATGCTAGGAAAAAAATCCAAGCAAATTCCCATGCTCCCCTAAATTAGTCGGAGAAAATGCTCCGGCTGCGCATCCTCGTCTCCTTCACTCTTTTAGTTTCAACCATTTATCGGTTTTGTCTCTACTTTATTGCTGCTACAAAATTTCCCCTCTCCGGAAATCAAGATACAGAATAGATAAGAGACTCGCCGCACAATTGAATGTTGTATGCGCGAAATACCAGAAATATAATGAGAAAACAGAGAAAGAGTTTGGGGCGAAAGGCATGCTTACTTTTCCATATAGTGTATGCTGCAGTCCAATTGACATGTGTATGTAAATTCAGGGCCGGATTTAGCCTCTATGGCGCCCCTGGGCAGTAACGAATTTGCCGCCCTCCGCCACCAGATAAGCTTGAAGGTAGCAGTTGTCAGCTCAAAAAGGAAATGTAGGCAAAACGTTAGCGGGCGAAAATGTGAATGTGAAAAATTCGAAAATTTAATATTTTTTACCAGTAAGCGTATTTTGTTTGCTTGAAATTTTGTATGTTGCTTTTTCCAGGGGAGGAATCCAGGTGTTCCGTGCACCTCCCAAAATTGTTTTAGGAATGATTGAAACTCCAATGATAACATAGAAAACTGTAAGAGTGCAATTCTTATTACATTCGGGTTTTCACCTTTTAAGAAATGCGTTCATGTTTTCTAAATTTTTTCTTTCGATCGTTTTGGAAATAATTTGCGAATGCGAACAAATGAAATTTCCTATATGTATTAGCATAATATTTAACCAGAAAACGTCATACCGAAAAAAACCCAAAATTAAGAAAGCTTAGGGTAAATTTTGAACACATCTTGACCTAATTTGTTTTCGGTGATAAAGATAACGAAAACGAATTGGGAAAGCATTTACTGATGCTATTCAGCAAAAATCATTCGGTGCCTAAAGAGTTCTAGATTTTCCTGATTTCAACTATTTTAAATAATTTTTTTTTTCGGTGAAATTTCCCGTTTTTCTCTAAAAAAAACTGCAAATCCGAAAGTTTAAGCGTAAAAATTCTTAAAAATTTAGTTAAACCCGGTAGAAACTCAAAAATTTGATAGCCAATTTCTAATATCGAGACTTGGACCTCTCCGGAAACCAAATCCTTGCTTCCCAGCGAATTTGAAGTGGGGAAAAATTTAAGAAGTAATTGAACACACGAAAATGTGTGGTTAGATGAGTTACTTGCTTGGGGGCGTTTTGAACTTTCCAAAGGATCGCTATCACCAAAAATGTTTTTCGTTTTTTTCTTCAAGTCTGGGGCAATTTTAGAGGTTTGAAAACAGGAGCTGGCAGCCAAGTACTAGCGTACTTATATCATTTAATGTGGCTTCAGGCATAATGTTTAAAGTGAAGCCAAAGATGATTTATAATCCTATTCTAAATATGCTCCTGAACTAAAGGCCGCCACGCCCTTCAAGCAAAACTTTTGAGTAGTCCAAATTTTTGGAGGCGGAATCACATTATAATTTGAGTTGAGGTTGCGATTAGGTGCTTTGATTAAGACGAATATGCACATCTAACTAGAATAAATCAAAAAAGCAAACTATTTTCTACAATTATGTTTGAATTTTCAAAATCCATTTTTCCCATAATTTTAGACCAATGAAAAAATTCAAGAATTTGCCCCCCTCAAATTCTGCCGCCCCGGGCAGTAGCCCAGGTTGCCCATATGGGAAATCCGGCTCTGTGTAAATTGTCTATCCGTACACAGGTTTGCGTGTCATTGTATGCGTATATTGAAGGCAGAAGCGATTGTGCCTGTTCTGGCGACTTGAAAGCTTGGAGGAGGTGCAGAATTCGCCGCCTTTTTATAAATGAATGTAGCATTACAGCGATACACAAGATGAATAGAATGTTGAACTTTACATTGGGAAACGTTTATGGGAAACTTATTTTTCTTTTTTTAATAATCTCACTAGGGTAGGCAGTGCCTTTTTACATGTATGGAGTGCACGCCACTGAATAGGCCTGTTCCAAAAACCGGGATCCCGGTACGAAACCGGTGTTCACTTGGTACCGGACCCGATATTCTAAAGTACCGATATCCCGGTTTTTTGGTACCGAATTAAAAAAAACCGACCGACGAGTCGGGTTTTTGGTACCGAGTTAAAAAGAACGATTCATTTCAACCATGAGCCGGTTTTTTCAGGTTTTTTGGTACCGGTTTTTAACCCGGTACTCAAAAAAACCGGCTTATGGTTGAAAAAACCGTCGGTACTGAAAAAAAACCTGAGTCGGTTTTTAACCCGGTACTCAAAAAAACCGGCTTATGGTTAAAAAAACCGTCGGTACTGAAAAAAAAACCTGAGTCAGGGAAACCGCTTGTGGTACCGGGTATTGAAAAAACCGAAACCCGGTACTGAAATCTCGGTACCGAACAGGCCTACCACTGAATATACATTCGATTCGACGCTTTCAAAAGAAGTTTTAAGGCCCGTTTCAACAGTCAGATCACACGTTTCGATTCAAACTAAAACAAATTCATTTTAAACATTTGACATTAAAATATAATAGTATTATTATATAAATGTTTCATTCCAATGTTTACATACTCGTACATAACATAATATTCTTTCTTTTCAATTTTTTTTTTATATTTATTTTTCTTTTTATATTTAAATCAACCAAATTCATTTTGTTTAACACAATGACATGAAAACTTAACCACTTTGTTGTCAGGACCTTTGACTAGAAAGATTAGAAATAACAAACGAAAATAAGCAAAATTATTTTTTTTTAGGAAAATAAAAAAAAATGATAGGTCTACCTAACTGGATTGAGTTTATTTGCTTTCTCAGTTACTAGTCTTTGACGAATAAAAATTTTTACAGACTCGAACATTTTTTTCTCTCTTTCTATTCAAGGGTCTTAACAAAACCATATAGTACAAATAAATGTGTTAAATTCGATTCGGGAATAAAATTTCACTTTTCATTTTACTATCGGCTAGCTACATAATAATGTATGTTTGTGTGTGTGTGTGTGGGAGTTTGTGTGTTGAATAATATAATGTACTTCATAATAATATGTAATAATAATAAAATATCTACAACTTTTAACACTTAGAAAAATAAAAATAAAATGAAAACAAAACTTCCCTTAAAAATACGTAAGCTTTCAGAAATCAGAATTCCTCTCGTGTCTATATTTATTAAAATTATTATTATTAATTAGTTTGAATACATCATAATGCATAATAAATCGTATAAGAAAATTTCATAATGATCACAACAAATGGTAAATATATTTTTGTGGACAGAAAACAAGAAAATGAAAAGCCACAATAGTTCAATAGAATAGGATGATATCGGAAGGAAAAAAGAGGATAAGATAAAGAAAGTTAATTTCACTTGTAAATATTTTTGTTTTAAATGTAACCTTCACAATTGAATTTATTTCTAACTAGTGTAAATCAAAAAGTAAATGTATTTATGCATTTATGTGTATGTGTGTGTGTGTTTACAATTAAAACTAGGCTAATTCATTAATTTTTATTTTTTATTATTAGGTTGCTATTATCATTTCCTCTCTTCTCCCAATATTTTTTTCGCACATTCTCCTCCTCTACTAATTATTATCCCTTAGTTTTGTTAATTCAATTAAAATTAAGTCTACTATTTTAAATCCTACATATATATAGTTCTTGTATTTGTTGTATTTAAATTACATCATTCCTAGGCTATGAAACTCAACATATTATGATTACAAGGTTATACCCACAAATATCATTTAAAACTACAAAAAAAAGAAACATAGTATACGCTGTGAAAAATCAAATTAAAAATAATTAAAAGTATTATGCATATACTCTAAAAAACCAATTAGTTGTTAATTCTATATGAAGAAGTATGCAAAATAAGAGTAAGAACTTAAAATTATTTTATTTTTATATTCATATAAAACACAACATAGATAAGAAAAGTATCTGCGAATAATAATAATTCAATTTGTTCCCTCCTATATTTTTCAGCATAATATAATAGCAAAATCTACACATTTTATTTTCATTTAAAAAAAAACACATCGTTCCTTTTCTTGCAGATAAAAAGCAGAATCGTCTCTACACTATTATAAAACAAGACCTTACTCTCGATATCATTTTATTATTTATCCTGTATGTAAATCTATTTATTTGAAGTATGGTGTTGTTGTTGTTGTTGCTGTGGTTGTTGTTCCTTTTGTGATTGTTGCTGTTGTTGCTGCTGCTGTTGTTGTTGTTGTTGCTGTTGGGGTGTCGGCTGAACAGTATCACATCGTCTGTAGTACAAAAGATAGGGCACACGTGGTGCACGTGGACGTAAAACATTATGCTCGGGTACGGGTTTCACTGAACTGTCATCAAAACGCAACCAATTGTTGTAGCCAACATGAAAAACGTCCGTAATGTAGTGACCTTTTGATGCCTCCTTGCCGTCGTGATAGACAACGGCGAATAGACGATAGAGTCGTTGTTTTTGTGAATATTTCTTTGAGGCCAAAATCTCTGCGAGAGAAAAAAAAAACAGAAAATTTTGTTGTATATTATTAGTTGAGAGAAAATATGCCAAGTATGGTGGGGTTTCTTACTTGTATCGATTTTCAATTCGACAGGGAATTCTACAGTTTTGAGGATTTTTGTACAACCATCCGGCTTATAGTCGAACCATTTCAAGTGTAGAATGAGAACCACCGGCAATTTTTCGAGTGTCATTTGTTGCCATGCGTTGACTTCTTGATTGGTTTTGCTGCATGTCACGCCTTCGAGTTGATCGCGACCAACAAGAATTTCGAGGGCCTCTTTTACTGATGCCGCTTTCTGAAAAGATAATAATTTACGGTGTTAATTTTAAATGGAAAAACGTAAGGGATAACAAAAATTAATTGAACACTTAAATAGCATTTTGTTAATTGTAAAGTGTTCTAGTAAATAAAATTAAGTACATATTTGCAATGATATGTCTAGAAGCCAATGTTCGCCTTTAAACTATGATTTGAATATAAATTATTATACAAATCAACTCTCGTGAAAGGCATTAGAAATCGCATCTACGAATCCACTAACTAGAACAGTCACGTGAATTCCAGACTAACGAAATCTACTTTATCTACCATAATTGTAACGCCCTTTGTTTGTTGGTATTCAAACAATTTGCTGACTAAATTATGGAATTTGCGATGTTTTATCAAAATATAAATTCATTGACATTGACAGTCATTGGCAAGTGAATACGTATCTGTGAATACATCCCAAAAATCTTAAATTCTTACTTAAACTCTACCCCCTATTGAACTCAAATAAGTGACTAAAGCCCCTTTAGTGCAATATTTGCCCATTGAAAATATTAAATTACACTAAAAACAATATATTGTTGCTTATTTTACAAAAAAAAACAATCACACCGCGTATCCAACAAAGCGCGAAAATGAGTGACAATTGCAAAAAGTGCGCCGCGGTCTTCACCAACCTCAAAGAGTGCATGATGTGCATAGTGTGCAACAGCTACTTTCATCCATCATGCGCGGGGGTAAAAGTTGTCGAAATACGCAAATTGGGTGCAAAAAAGATTGGACGTGCGAGAACTATGTATCCAAACCGCACAAAAACATCAGCGGAAATATTTTTAACAGCGAGGAATTTCTCGAAAAAGTGCGATCCATTCTTAGCACTGAACTGGACGGACTAGAGGCTTCCGTACAGTTTCTATCGGATAAATTCGACGAGCAATCTAACCAAATGAACCAAGCGTTGGACGAGCGGAAAACACTAAGCTGCTGGAACGTATTGACGCCTTGGAAAAAAATAATGACTTCATCCAACTCCAAATGCGGCGAAATAACATAGTAATCAATGGAGTTAAGGTAACACCTACACAAATCCTTAAAGCTATCGCCGCTCACATTGGCTCCGAACTTGCCGAAACAGACATATGTTACATTCATCGTGCGAATCAATCGAAAACTACTGCTACACCGCCGATAATTGTTCACTTTACTCGACTGTCAGATCGTAACAACTTCATGGGAGCGTACAGACGAAAAGTGAAAGAGTGTAACAATGGCACTGGAATACTCGCATCCAATATACACAAACAGCTGGGTGGCGAGTGACTGTATGTGGGTGACCATCTGACCATCAAAACATCACAACTACTACGCGAAGTTAAACAAGTGTCGAAAGAGAAGAACTATAAATTTGTATGGGTAAGAGATGGAAATGTATTTGCTAGAAAAAATAAAAATACTAAGGCCGGGTTTCTGATAGCTCTTATTGGGTGAATTCACATTGTAAGAAGTAACCGGACGGGTAAACTTGCAAGACAAGAACCATCATATGATCATTTCACACTATCCGATCAAAACACGGACCGGCGAACAATAATCACACAGCTAGTATGTATAAATGTTACCATGCACGCTCCAAAGTTAGTGTACAATGAAATGACAATGTGAAATGCACAATGCTTGTCTGCTGGCCACTACAAAAGCTCTCTTGTCTTGCAAGTTTACCCGTCCGGTTTCGTCTTACAATCTGAAATCAGCCATTCAGTACCTGTCAGCTGATTAGTCTTATCGCGTAGAGAAGACACACACCATATTTAGAAAGCTTTTCCATTGTATTGAATGGATTTTTTGTTTATTTTGCATAGCTACGCCATATTTTGCTTGTTTAAGCCGTCATCTTAGATTGAGAAAATCATTGCGCACTTTCATCCAACAGCGTAAATAAGCAAAAGATAACATAACTATGCAAAATAAACAAAAAATCAATTCAATATAATGGAAAAGCTGTTTGAATATTGTGTGTGTCTTCTCTGGGCGATAAGACTAACCATTCTATAAGATCGACGAGAGAATGGGCCAATATCGTTTAAAGTAAAGAGTCCAAATGATATACTCTAAATGTAATGTAAACTTTTATTTAGAATCAATTAATTATTTTTTTTTTATTTTATATTATATGGATATTCGCGGTTTTTTAGAAACACTTAGTTTAGAAAAACCGGAATCAAAGTTAATTGAAGACCATTCTCAATGTAAATGTTTTTTTGAAGATTCAAAGGGAATTAACATAATGCATTTAAATATTAGAAGTATATTTTCAATTTTATTCAAACGTCAATTTTTTGTTTACAATTGAGAATATAAAATCCGCGTAATATTCATTACTCTCTTAAAATGCCGACGTGATATTTAACCCTTCTGTTGGCGTATAGATCCAGACAGACCAATGGTACTATATCTTGATGAAAAATATCGTTCAATAATATTTTCCACCCCTTTCCATATACATTTCAAAGGAACCGACGGCCACAAATGCGATCAAATGTTCGGCGAAATGTAAACTATGTCTAAAGAATCGAAAAAACGGCGCATAATCGTAAGACACAGTATGTAAACTGTTTATAGAACCAAAATCAGACCTCTTCAAAAAATAAGATTGATTTCACAGAAGATTCAGCTACACCTTAGGCATAATAGCTCGTAGGCGGCGTCAGAAGGGTTAATAATTGCATCGACAATATTTTGACATTTTAATTATATTGTGGAGTGTAATGTAATAAATTTGGAGTCAAACACATATGGGTTATGTGATCACATAGCCACTCTGGACTAACGCATGGCATGGGTTGCTATGTTTTCTCTAAGGTTATAATAAAATAGTAAAGGGAAACAAATTTAACAAGTGTGATGGAGTAGTAGTATACATTCGTGAGCATCTAAACTACACTATATTAAATGAAGAAATCAACGATGTGAACTCCTTAAATGTAGTCTTACGCGTAGATGAAAATGATATTTTGATTACCAGTTTATATCGTTCTCCAAATGACACAAATGTTGAAAGTTTCATTGATAGCCTGGAATTATTCATTGAACATAATAAACATTTTTCTAATCACTTAATAGTAGGTGACATAAATATCGACATCCTAGAAAATGGCCTGGACATTAATGGACATAAATACTTAAACATGATGTACGCCTCCGGTTTCATTAAACTTGTCTACGGCTGCACACGTAAAGGTAATACCCGCGAGTCTTGTGTAGATCATTTATTCTTAAAATCCAAAAAGTCTTTAGAACTAGACACAGCAATATACACTACTTGCATAACTGACCGCTATGCGATCTTTGGCAGCATAAAATTTTCAAATCAAAGCAATATGTCTACCGGTTATTCAAACATGATATTCAAAAAACAGATAGATAGATCGAAATGTAAAAGTGAAATAGAAAATACAAATTGGTCAGCTGTGTATGACGAGATGGTTGCTCAAAAATCATTTGATATCTTCTATAGTAAAATAATAAATATTTATAATAATTGCCTTAATAGAAGCACTAAAATCTGTTGCAAAAAGAAAAAAAATAAACCATGGATTTCCAATGGTCTGATTAATTCAGTTAGAACTAGGGATAGAATGGCAAGCAAGCAACGAAAGCAACCTTTTAACATAAGTCTCAGTAATCACCACAAAAACTATAGAAATAAACTGAAAACTCTAATTCGTTGTGCTAAAGATCAATATTTTAAAGCTAAATTTGAAACTTGTGGAAATAATATGAAGAAAATTTGGAATGTTATTAATGAGGCTACGGAAACAAAAATTTCAATAGTGGTATTATCTCTAAATCTGGGGAACTAGTTCAAAATCACAGCGAACCACAAATAGCTCAAGAGTTCAATAAACACTTTATAGAAATTGGAGAAAATATTACAAATGCAGGACAGTAGGGACACAATCCAAAATACTGACAGCGAATTTACTGGAGGGAATGTGAGCTGTTTTTTTCTGTTTCCAGCTGATGAAGGGGAAATGCTAAATCTTATACGTGATCTTAAATCTAATTTGCCTCCAGGCATAGATAACTTAGATTCCGATCTTTTTAAAGAGAACGCCGCGATTCTTTCCAAACCATTATCGCACATAGTAAATTTGTGTTTCACGCAGGGTATATTTCCCACACAATTAAAACATGCGGTAATTGTACCTTTGCATAAAAGTGAAAGTAAATGTGACATGAACAATTATCGCCCAATATACTTGCTGTCGTGTTTATCAAAAATTTTCGAAAGGGCGATTAAAAATAGGCTGGTTGATTACCTAGAGAAAAATAATATTATTTCTGAATCCCAGTTTGGGATTAGGAAAGCTAGGACAGAAGACGTTGTATACAAGGTAACGAAAACTATTATATCAACTTTAGATAAAAGCTTACAATGCATAGGAATATTCCTCGACTTACGAAAGGCATTCGACACTGTCAACCATGACAAATTACTCTCAAAACTGAGAAACGTTGGGATAAGGGGTATTGCACGAATAAATAACTATGTGAGCTCCCCCCTGACCATTAAAATTGGAGTACCTCAAGGAACAGTGTTGGGTCCTATCATGTTCCTAATCTATATAAATGATTTAATTAAAATGAATTTTAATAACTACTCTCTATATGCGTTTGCCGATGATATTGTTGCTCTTTACCATGGAGAAAACTGGAAAGCAACGTTTAGCTATGCAAACGAAGGTTTAAATTATATAATAAAGTGGTTGAATAAAAACATGCTACGAATAAACGTTAAAAAAAACGGTAGCTATTCCATTTTCCTTAACAATTGCTGGAGCTCCACAGGATAGTTTACAAGTGCGTTCACATAGTTGGAATTGTGCAACAACATGCAGTAATTGTCCTCTGCTAAACATTGTGAGCCATACTAAATATTTGGGAAATAGATCGACACTTACGCTGGAATGAACATATAGCCTATAGAACGGTTAAAGATGGTATTCATAGCATTAGTCCAGCCCATTATTGAATACGGAATCATAGGATGGAGAGGGTTAGCACCTTCCATTCTAAAGCCTTTAGTTATATTGCACAAACGCATAATAAAAATATGTTTGAGAAAACCCTTACGGTACCCCACTATCGCAATTTACACCGATTTTAACGTTTTAACCATTCAAAACTTATATAAAGTTAACTTACTAAAATTTGTCCATTCTCATTTAAACGAATTTCCATACATCAATGAAACACCACATTTTACCCGAAATAGAGCTAGAAGGATTCGGCACGAACCTAGATTTTCTACTACAGCTGCATCGAATCATGCATTTTTTTCAGCACCGAGAATATTTAATAACATACCAGTCGTAATAAATAAAATTATTAATTTTCACCATTTTAAAACAAAATTAAAACATTATTTGATGGAGAATAATTTTACCAATCTATATTATATATAAATGGACGTGTATTTGTGTCTGTTGCCAGTAAACTTCTAAACCACTGGACCGATTTGGATGATTCTTTTTTTTGTTTTATCCGTCTTACATTGGAGAAGGTTTATGGACCAAAATTTTTTTGAAAATATCAAAGGAAGTGGTGGTAAATATCGAGATTCCATTTTTGTGAGAGTACTCGATTCAAACGCTTTAAATTCTTATACGTGTACTAAATGAAATCGAACCGGATTAAGGATATGATCTTTTCGAAACGGCTGGACCGATTTTTATGAAATTTTGTATATATCCTTGCTAGGTATGGTAATCGGTCGTAAACTATATTTCATGCCCCGAAGTGCCCTCCTCTTCTTTTTATCGTTATTTTACTATTTTGTACAGTAAGTGATTAAACCTACTCGATTCATACGCTTTAAATGTTTATACGTGTACTAAATGAAATCGAACTGGCTTAAGGATATGACCTTCCTCTAATATATAAAATTCTCCTCAAAAAGTTTGTTTCCAAACTCCTTCGAAACGGCTGGACCGATTTTTATGAAATTTTGTATATATCCTTGCTAGGTATGGGAATCGATCGTAAACTATATTTCATGTCCCGAAGTGCCCCCTCTTCTTTTTATCGTTAATTTAGTATTTTGTACAGTAAGTGATTAAGCCTACTCGATTCATTCGCTTTAAATTTTAAATGAAATCGAACCGGCTTAAGGATATGATAGAAATATGATGATATGACGTAGTATAATGGAGCCATAACATTCCACCTATCTATCTTCTATCTATATATATAAAAATGAATGTGTATTTGTGTCTGTTACCATAGTAAACGTCTAAACCACTGGACCGATTTGGATGATTATTTTTTTGTTTTATCCGTCTTACGTTGGAGAAGGTTTATGGACCAAAAATAAATATCGAAGTACCGCAATCCTTTGGAGCGACACTATCGAGGGGTCGCCGGACTCGCCACAAAATTGTCTAAAGGATAATTGGACCCTCTTCCCCAATTAGACCACAGGGTGTACGGAAATCCGTCGATATCTCCGATAAATTGTATTCAAGGTGACTACGTTTTTATGTACATACATCCTGGATATTGTCACAGCCATTTCACAATCAACTTCGTACTACTTCGGAAGTCCGTCGATATCTTCGCAATCCTTTGGCGGAGTGACACGATTGAGGTGTCGCCACAAAATTGCCTAAAGGGTCATCGGAACCTCTTCTCCGATCAGTGCACAGGGTATTCAGAGATAACCTTCAACCTGGATGTTGGCCATCTCCGCAATCCTTTGGCGGAGCGACACTATTGAGGTGTCGCCGGACTCGCCACAAAATTGCCTAAAGAGTAATTGCACCCTCTTCCCCAATTAGAGCACAGGGTGGTCGGAAGTCCGTCGATATTTCCGATAAATTGCATTCAAGGTGACTACGTTTTTACGTACATACATCCTATATGTTGTCACAGCAATTTCACAATCAACTTCGTACTACTTCAGAAATCCGACGATATCTTCGCAATCCTTTGGCGGAGTGACACGATTGAGAGGTCGCCGGACTCGCCACAAAATTGTCTAAAGGGTTATCTGACCCTTTTCTCCGAACAGTACAGTCAACGTACAGTGGTCAACGATAACCGTCAACCTGGATGTATGATGGTTTCTGGGTTAGTATGAACAGTTTTCGATAGGTGGCGTGCGCACATTTTAGTAAGCTTGGTGAAAAGTGAGTAAATGAGCGTGCTTCGTGATTATAGCAATAAAAACGTGTGATGTGTGCTTAATTCTTCACATTAAACTGAAATATATAATTTAAATTTAGTTTTTGATTATGCCTCCCAAACGACAATCTATCGGTCGATCAGCATCGAGTATTTCTTTCATTTACTATCTTGAAATCAGTAATACTAATTAATGATTTTCGAAATAACTTACGCTAATAATAACACTCCCAATATTTTTGAAGGGCAAGTGCAGTCTGATCAGTCAGTCAGGGGGTTGAGTATGATGTTTTTGCCTTGACCCCTAAAGAAGTAGTGGCCAGCACTAGATAAGGATTTGGGCGCTGATAGCATTAGGTTCTTGTTGTTGAAGAAAAGGTTGAGCTCTTCCAAGTAACCGTTAATGAGATCGCACATGTCGGGAATGTCGTTGCCAGATGTCATTATGGTGCAGTCGTCAGCATAGGATACAATGACGATTCCTTCAGGTGGGAAGCCCTGACATGTATAGGTTGAACAAGGTGGGGGAAAGTACCCCGCCTTGTGGTACGCCTTGTTTTATCCTTCTTAGTTTAGATTTCTATTTCTAAACTCGGTGCTGGATTGACGTCCGGCAAGGTAGTTTGCGATCCATTTGACTATATGCGGCGGTGTGGATGAATTGCGGAGATCCGTCAGTAGGAGCGAGTGGTTCACCGTATCAAACGCTTTCGACAGATCTAAAGCCACAAGCATGGTACGCTTAAACGACGGGGCTGGTTGATCCCATTGAAGACCTTAGACATGATTCGGTCTAGTGCAGTGGTGGTGCTGTGCATTTTTCGGAAGCCGTGTTGGTGATTAGCGAATCAGCGATTCCAATATTTTCGCCACAGGGGATAAAAGCGTGATTGGTCGGTAGGATTCTCCTAAGGAGTGTTGTGTACCAGGTTTGGGTGATGTGGGTCATTTGTTTCAATGACCCGCTGCGCCCACTGATCTTACCCCTATATCGCTGTGGGAAAACCCTATCGCGGCAGCTATGTTTTTGTCCTTAGACCTCACGGACACAAACATTGACGAACCATAACTCGTACCCACATAGATGCACAGAGGTTTCACGGGGTTTTTAGTGCGGGATTTTTAAATGGCAGTAATTTCGGGATAATGTAAAGTGGTGTTTTTTTCTGTAAAAAGCATGATTATAAACGGGCGGGATTATGTTTTTTCGGGATTTTGTAGGTATCCTGTCTGTATAACCAATGTTCGACTTTTAACTATGATTTATCCATTATAAATCAACTCTCGTAAACGACATTAGAAATCACATCTAAGAATCCACTAACTAGAACAGTCACGTGAATTTCAGACTAATGAGATCTATTTATTCTACCATAATTGTAACGCCCACTGTTTACAGATATTCAAACAATTTGCTGACTGAATTATGGAATCTCGGCTTATGAAAGGTTCATCGTGGCAGTGATATATGTACTCTAAAGACAGTGTGTCGAGTTTGAGCATAATCATTGCTATACCGTCCGGACCACGCGCTTTTGAATTTTTGTCATTCTTTATGGATGATGTGAAGATGTTCATCTACCTTGGTGTTTCGGATGTCTCGTGTGATTTTCCGCTTGAGTCTATCCTTAGGTGGGTGCTCGACGAACTGTTTGTGGAATAAATTGGCGCATTTCTTGTCGTCGCTCACGGTAGAGTTGCCAAACACGATAGAGACCCTCCCTTGAGTTTTAGTGGGGTTTGATAGGTTTCTAACAGTGTTCCAAAATTTGCTCACACCTGTAGTGGTGTTACGTGTTCGTAGATGTGAGTGCCATATGCCTCTCCTATGGTCATTGACCTGCTTAACGATGATGTTGTTAAGGTCAGCAATGCGTGGGTCACTTGGGTCTGCACTTCTTAGTTGATCCCTAGTTCTAGCCAATTTAGCCGCGGATGTTGGGAAGTTGAGTTTTAGGCTGGGAATGCGGCCGGCTGGAATGAATCTCTTAGCTGCAGTGAGAATTATCTGTCTGAGTTGTTTTTCGACCACGTACATCACTTGTGATGTCGTACATCACATGTGATGTCATTGATAAGTCCAGGACTGGCGATGGAAATGTCAGGTGAACTAGTGCAGCATCCAGTGACACGAGTCGGTTTATCGTCGTTTATTGGACAGAAATCCGAAGCATCCAGTTGATCGGCGATGATGTTACCTCTGGTGTTGTTTTGGAGGTTGGAGTGCCATAGATCATGGTGGGCGTTGAAGTCACCAAGCAGGAGGCGATATTGGGCGTTTAATAGGGGGTTAATATTGACTTTGTAACTGATGGCACAGCTGGAGACAGGTGGAATATAGATGTTATAGATTTAAAAGTCAATATTTCCTGATTTGACGGTTATCGCTTATTGTTCCATGGTGTTATCGGCGGAAGTGACATCAACGATGCAGTATGACAGATTGTTCTGAATGAGGAAGGCCAAACCACCTTCAGCATTGCTTTCTCGGTCGCGTCTGATGACGTTGTAATTCCCATGTGACCTAAGAATGAATGGTTGGAGTTGAGTTTAGTCTCCTGTACAGTTGCAATCTGGATGTGGTGTCTATGAATTCGGTTAGTTCGACGATTTTACGCTGGATCCGTTGCAATTTAGTTCGACGATCTTCGTGTTTGTGTAGTTAACATCGATTACTTGTAGAGCTGGGGTTAAATTTGGTGTTGGTTGAACTGGGCGTACAGCGTTTGCCGGGGTGGAAGGTGATGGTTGTTGGGATCCTTGGTTGGGCGGCTGAAGAGAGTTGTTTGATGTGCGTCGCCCTCTATTTTTACAACGACTCGCTGTGTAAATTGGACCCCGAACAATTCTTTAGATGAACTCATTCTCCGCAGCATGTACATTCAACCGACGACGTTTGAACATTGGTCCGAATCCTATTACTGAGACAGAGCAAATCCATGGACCTGCATTCGATTCGATGCCGGAACGTAGTAGTAGTGTGAGGAGCAGCTGGGCCGGCCAAGACTGCTCCCCGATCGAAAAAACAGTAAATGAACGATACAAAGTTTCCATCCCCTTCTTGTGTCGAAGGGGGTCTTTGCGACTTGGCCGTGCCAGTGGCATGGGTCATTCCAATACGTAGACCCGGTCGCAGTAGGAACGAAATATTTATAATACATATTCGTCACTGGTTAGTGAATAAATCTTCGTTCTCATGCTGGTGAACTTGTAAGACATATTCGTGTATGGTGAGCGACTTCAATTCAGTTCGATTTTGTCTCTGGGCACGTCTATGATAGTTTTCGATTGCATATTCTCCGGAACTGTAGGATTTGCTGCTGGAGCGTCATCGTCCGTTGGAAGTTGGCTGAACGATGCGAATCTGTTTGAGGTTGAGCACACTAGGGGCCTCACATTAATTTTTAGATTGTTGAGCATTATTGTGATTATGAAATTTTCCACACCACCGCGCGGTCGGCAGGCGAAAGTGGTCACGTTTGTTATTTATAATTTTTATTCAATCACTAGTAATGTTGATGTATACAACACAAATGCTAGAACACGACTGATCGGTTTTTCTATCGGCCAATATGATTTCAGGCTGATAAAGCTTAGCATAATCGGCAGAGACTTGAAGCTCCGGTCATGTGCGTCATATGTATCTAGTTCTTTTTCGTCTCTGTACCGCGTAGCCCCTTGTGGGGCATGGGTGCGTTCACTCAACCGTTTATAGGCTATTTCGAATCAATGTTTTCATTGCATATAATTTCGGAGTGTGTATAATGTTGCAAGCACGGTCAAATGTTTTCCCCTCAACTATGTCTAGGCATCATGAAAATACTATGCAAAACAACTCTCGAGAAAGGACCGAACTTCAGACTATCGAAAATGCTAACTAGAACAGTCACACATATTGTCAAGTTATTGAAGTTCATTTTAATCTGCCACAATTGTAACGCCCGCTGTTTAGAATATAGACAACAGATGGCTGACTAAATCGTGGAATTTTATTTTCAAATCATTTTAAAGAATGAGCCGATTTTCTAGGAAAAGAATAACTGAAAAATATTTCTGTAAGACTAAAAGACTTGAAACAAAGGTTGGGTCATCTACTTTACTACTTTAACGGATCGGGTTCTTTTTTGCAATAAGCCTTAAGACTGTTAGGTATGCAATTTTAAACTGGGCGGTCTTAGGGTAGATTAACACGTTACAGTCATCAGTCAGAGATACAGAGATTTTCCATACAGATTCGTGGCCAGCTCAGTGCAGATAGGAACTACACAGATAGCACAAACAGTCACAAGAACAATAGACAGACGTTCTGTGCATGTACAGCACAATAGACCGGCAGTATACGAGAAACGAAAGAAAGTTCAAATGATAAAAATGTATGGTGGGTCTAGTGTGACGTCACAATGCGCAATGCGTGATCTGGTATGTCCATTGTTCTTGCAGTCATCAAATTTTGATGAAAAATCCATCTAATTTCAACCTGTGACTCAGACTCCATACATAAAACAACTCCCCACCCGCTACGATTTATCTTAGTAGGAACTAGACACAAAATTTGATCCGATACGTAATTTTGCTAGGCACAAAACGAGCAATGCGACGCTTGACTTACCTCAATATTAAGTTGTAACGTAAAGAACGGCTGAATATCATCGGTTGAATGTTCACCCTCACGTTGCAATCGTGATCGCAATTCACCGCGGAAAATATCACTAAGCGGCGTTCGGCCAAAGTCTGTTTGACGCGTCACACTACCCTTGTTGCGATTATTGTAAATCATCTGTAAGAAAAAATAAAATTATTTGAATGCGTTTCTTTAATTTAAATATTTTTCGTAATTTTGGTGTATGACATGATCGAAACTGTTCGCTCTTCAACTATGATTTAACAAATCAGTGAAAAATCAACTCTCTAGAAAAGCCGTAAATTTCACATGGAAATATCATTCACTAACTAGAACAGTCACGCGAAAATATTTCGTTTTTGTGAAATTTATTCAATTTTCCACAATTGTAACGCCCATTGTTTTAAGAGGATGAAACAATTTGCTGACTAAATTGTGGATATGTATGGATATAGTGATTGAATTCTTCTCATGCGATGTGAGATGCTTAACAGCATCACATGCACGTGTTACTCCCCACTCGACACAGAACATTTAGCCCCTATGGAAATCTGAGCTGGCATTGTAAAGGTTTGTGTTCCAAGGCGCGACTAGAAATGGGTACTGCTTGCATATATTTTACATGGAGCTGTGTTCCTCCAAGCGTTGAGCTTGTCGGGCGATGATCGTGTGGCATGTGTAGAACAACATTACCGTCACAACGATCGCGCTCATTGTTGTACATGCTGCCTCAGCAACTCAGGCAGCATGTACACCTACACCTCGGTCACCACTCACCCAGGCAGCATGTACCTACACCTCGGTCACCACTCACCCAGGCAGCATGTACCTACACCTCGGTCACCACTCACCCAGGCAGCATGTACAACAATGAGCCACTTGTTTCTTGTTGTTATTGTTGTAGCGACTCAAGAGATATTTTTTCTCTCTTGCATCGAAGGGGGTTTTAGCAGCTCCTGGTCGTTGTGACAACGGGTAGCTCCGGGACGACTTACATCGAAAAACCGAATGCCGTAGGAGCATTTTTAAAGACAATACACACATCCATGGTCACATTGGGATTCGAACCCACGCTCCGGCAACTCAAAGATCGAGTGTAATCTCTACCACTGAGCCACCGAATGTTTATAGGCTTCGGGGAGCGGCTGCTTGGGGTTTTCGGTAGTGGTGGTTGCTTGTAGGAAAACACCCGTAGTCGATAGTCACATAACTAGCAACGCCTAGGGACAATAGCTCAGTGATCATCGTATGAGTCGTGTGTTGGAACACAAACCTTAAGGCGATTGGCGACAGACCATAGTCAATTTCAAATTTCTGTCACGTTCAAACTCTAATTTTAGCAACATAATGAACCTGAAATTGCTGTGTATGGACTGAAGATTAACTACCTGGACGGTATGAAGTCATTCCAAGTCAATTTTATTGCCAGTTTTAGCGTTAACGTTTGTGTTGCTAGAAACGACTCATGCAATGATCGCTGAGTGATTGTTCCTCCTGAACCCTTCTGGAACGTATTTTACATACATTTTGTATACTATTAGTTCATTTAGCTTCAAGCAATACAGCTCTATACAAATATGTGGAAATATTGGACACGTGACTCAGGCGACTCACGTGATCATCGCGAAAAGATTATTGCTTCTTCTTCTTTTAGCGGTTCAGAAAGGTGTGAAACCTCTGTGCATCCATGTGGGTACGATTTATGGTTCGTCAATGTTTGTGTCCGTGAGGTCTAAGGACAAAAACATAGCTGCTGCGATAGGGTTTTCCCACAGCGATATAGGGGTAAGATCAGTGGGCGCAGCGGGGCATTGAAACAAATGACCCACATCATGAGGAGTACCATTGCAGTTTGGACAGATGTTTTGGATGTCCGGGTTTATGCGAGAAAGGTACGAATTGAGGCGTGAACAAAAGCCCGACCGAAGTTGAGCTAGTGTTACTCTAGTGGCTCTCGGGAGCCTAATCTCCTCAGGCGAAATTGGTGGTGGGCGCTCTGAGATGACTCTATTCGCACCTAAGGTCGCAATAGACCGACTCACTTCTTCAGTGTGGATCGCTGCGATGGCGGCTCGGTATGTAACTTCATCGTAAGGGTCCCGTTTGTATCCCTGAACCTCTCTCTAAAGGTCTCGTAAACCACGAATATGAGGATACTGCCATCGCCACGCTGGCGCGATTACGGCATCGTTTGGCAAAATTAACGGAGAAGACAAGACCCGTTGCAGCGGAGATGCCGCTACTGGACATAACGAGGCAGAGCGAGAGCAAAAGACAAGTTTATTTGCCAAAATTGCAGCTGAAAAAATTTGATGGAGACCTAAAGGACTGGTTGCCATTTTGGGAACAATTCCGCACAGCCGTTCATGAGAATTCGAACCTGACATCGTCGGAGAAATTTAATTATTTAGAGTCAGTGATAGCAGGTAACGCGAAAAAGGCTATAGCGGGGTTCAGCGCAACGGAAACTGATACGATGCGGCTATTTCATTGTTGCAAGAGCAATTTGGCGACATGGAACGTTTAGTGGAAAATTATATCCAACAACTAGTCACTCTACGCCCAGTGCAATCACGTTCGGATCTTCATGGATTACGACATCTATACAATGCAATTACGACATGCCGGCGGTCATTAACGACATTAAACGTTCCAACACAACAATACGATGTTATGCTGAAGTCCATACTTTTACGTTGTCTGCCGAACGAACTTCGCCTTGAATTTCATCGAGGGAAAGACAAGGATGAGCATACTACTGACGAGCTTAAGTCGGAGAACACAAACACCATGAACGATGTTTCCAGCACCGTATCAACTAGCTACTCCATCGGTACTCGTTCTCAACCATTGCTGCTCTTTCTCCAACGGGAGATAACTGCGTTAGAACGGTCAAACGTCAATTCGCATCAACCCAAACCGAGCGAGAAAACGAATCCAGTAAGCACCGCGGCCAATCTCGTTTCGTTGAAGGGCAACGAGAGTTGCATTTGGTGCCAATCGAACGCCCATTCCTTAAGTGATTGTCCCGATACGAAAATAAGCCTAACACGCAAGCGGGAAATATTGGTAAAAGATGGACGTTGTTTTCGTTGTGCGAAAAAGGGGCACTCATCGCGAAAGTGCAAGGCGGCGAAGTGGTTGAAGTGTCGTGTCTGTGGTGGAAAGCACATAACGCCATTATGCGATCCATCATACAAGGCGACTAAGACTGAAAGTAAACAACCAACGACCGCATTGTGTAATTCAAGCAAAAAATCATCGGAGATTTTGTTAAAAACCGCGCAGTGCATCGCAGTGAATAAGGACAGTGGAAGAAACAAATTATTACGTGTTATTATCGATGGCGGCAGCCAGAACTCATATATTGTTGAAAACGTCGCGAAATTATTGTGTCTCAAAGAAGTAGGTAAAGTGAGATTGTCGGTTATGCCTTTCGGAACAACGGACAAGGTTCCTGCAAAGGATTTCCCAAAAGTGAGCTTAGAATTAAAAAGCCAATACAGTGCGCGAACGATTGTGATCGAAGCATTAGTGGTCCCCTCAATATGTGCTGAGCGCTCCGAACAATGAAATCTCAAGCTCTTGTCTAAACTTGCGTTTTGCAGACAAGCAACATTCTATGAACGTTGATGTAGTGCCCGGGTTAATTGGATCAGACGCGTACTGGGATATCGTGACCGGTGATCAAATGATGTTAGCTCCGCGTTTACGTGCCGTACAGACAGTTTTTGGTTGGACATTGCAAGGTGTTTGCCCCTCTAAAGACATCTTCCGTGACTTTCGTATCGAATGTTCTTTCTACATCGGATGATTTTGGCGGAAACTTTTCGGTAATGTGGGATATGGAAACGATTGGCATTCGCTTGGGAAACGACGATAAACAATCTCAAGTGAAAGAGCTCAGCGAACGTTGTATACGGCGGCAGAATAACCGGTATATCGCTTCGCTCCCCTGGAAAGACGACCAAATCAAAATATACGCTAACCGCGATAATGCAGTTGTTCGTGCAAAATCATTGATTCGTCGGCTCTCGAGAAATCTGGAATCTCTTGTGGAATATGATGCTGCGATCCGAAGTTTGATTGAAGGAGAAATTGTTGAGCCTGTGGCTACTAATTCAGCCGGTAAAATATTTTATCTCCCTCATCACCCGGTCTACAAAGAAAGCAGCACTACTCGTTTGAGGATTGTTTTTGATGCGAGCTACCACACCGAAACCAGCCCGTCATTGAATAGCTGCTTAATAACTGGAACAAACTTGTTGGCCGAAGTATTCGCTATACTAATCAACTTCAGAATGTATCGCTTTGCAATAGTCGCCGACATCGAGAAGGCGTTCTTACAGATCGAGTTGGACGATAACGATCGGGACGCACATCGCTTTGTTTGGATAGAATCTTTAGAAAATCAGCAGCAGTATTGTGACTACCGTATGACTCGTGTCACCTTTGGTGTAAAATGTAGCCCCTTTTTGTTAGCCGCTACAATTCGTCAGCATGTTGAATTGGAAAAATCACGGTATCCTGAGACGTGTGAAGCTCTCAATAAAGGATTCTACATGGATGACTTGGTTGTCGGAGCCGAAACGGAGGAAGATGGTATTCGTATGTATACCGAATCGTTAGAGATCATGAGTCGCGCCTCTATGTGTCTGAGAAAATGGAATTCCAATAGCGAAACGATCCGGCAAGCATTCACCAATCAAGAGTATGTCAACACGCAAAAGATTTTAGGGCTGATATGGTATGTGATAAGTGACGAGCTACAAGTCCCAATACAGATCTCAGAAGCTAATAGTGTAGTAAGCACAAAACGAAGTGTGCTGCAGACCATCGCTAGAGTGTACGATCCACTAGGAATTCTAGCTCCTGTAACAATTAAAATGAAAATCTTGTTCCAGGAACTGTGGAAGAAAAGGCTGGCTTGGGATGAAAGATTACCATCGGATCTACTTCCGGATTGGGACAACTGCGTTCGTAATTTGATTCAATTGAAAGACATGACAATCCCGAGATCTGTTTTACCCAATGCACATCGCAAGGCTATTTTTGTTCATGTATTTTCAGACGCCAGCCCGAAGGCATACGGTGCAGCAGCCTATGTGAAAACCCTAAACGAAGATGGAAAAACCAGCGTCTCGCTACTATGTGCCAAAAGTCGAGTGGCACCTATCAAAGAAGATGAGAAAGAAGAAATGACATTGCCCAAGTTGGAGTTGACGGCCGCATTAATCGCTGCCCGACTACGTTCATATTTGGAGAAAAATCTGAGAACGAATATAACGCGGTTCTATATGTGGTCGGACTCGAAAATTACATTGCACTGGATTCTTGGAGAAGAAGATCGCTGGATGCCATTTGTACAGAATCGCGTCAACGAGATAAAGAAGCTAACATTGCCGACAGAGTGGAGCCATTGTATTGGAAAGGACAATCCTGCGGATTTGCTTACTCGAGGAGTGGCTGCAAGCAAAATAACGAGTTCTCGAGCTTGGATTGAAGGACTTCCTTGGATCGCCGAGTTTGACGAACTTTCTAACGAGATGAAGGAGGCTGCCGAGCCAGATGTCATCAGACAAGCGGCGTTATTTATCGAAGTCGAGGAAACAGTAGATACTTTTGAGCCTGTTATAAATTGCAACAACTATAGCTCGTGGCTAAAACTTTTGAACGTTACGGGGTGGATTCGACGTTTCATTACTTTATGCCGCAATAAGTTAAGACCGAAATCAACACAACTCACCGCAGAAGAAATCGAAGAGGCTGAACTCTATTGGATTAGGTACGTGCAAATGTCTTCATACCCTAATGAGTTTCGATCTTTGCAGAGTTCGAAGGAAATGCCATTAAACTCGCCAATAGCTCAGCTGTTCCCAATCTTGAAGGAGGACCAGGTTCTACGACTGGATGGACGTTTGCAATTGTTGGACGACACGGACGAAGTCAAGCATCCTATCATTCTTCCCACCAAATCGCACATTTCTCGTTTGATTATTGACCACTACCACGCTACAACCTTACACGGTGGTGTAAATTCCGTTTTAGTAAGTTTGAGAGAGAAATACTGGCTCATTAAGGGAAGGCAGGCTGTGAAATCCCGAATCAAGGCATGCATGCTTTGCAAGAAATTGCCCGCTTCCCAACCATTCGCACCTCTGCCGTTGGAGCGGATTACGCTCACCCGACCATTTGACCATATCGGTGTTGATTTTGCGGGTCCTTTGTACTATGTGAGTAGCAACCCGAACGAGATGCTTAAGGCATATATCATGATTTTCACTTGTACTGCTATACGCGCTGTTCATCTGGAGCGGGTTCCCAACTTGTCTACGGAAGGATGTATAATGGCTATTCGTCGCTTTATAGCACGACGCGGTGTACCATCGACCATATTTTCGGATAACGCAAAGACTTTCCGTCGCGCTTTTCTGGAATTGAATGAATCTGGACCAGTTTTCTTCTTCCTTGCCTCGTTCTTTATACCGCTCCATGGTTCCGCGTTGCTCGACCTGCGGTGTAGGCACATCGCCCGTTTTGGCGATAATTTCTCAGCATATTTCTACAGGCAGCTCTATCTTGGATCGTGTCATCGCCGAGACCAATGCGTTGTTGTTGCTTTTTCATTTGACACATCCAGGTGTTCTTCGGTCTGCCTTTGGCCTTGGGTCCATCAAGTGGAACTTCCATTGATATCGCTCTCTTTGCGGAGTTCTCAAGCGGACGCCTTTGAACATGGCAATACCAATCCATTCGTCGGTCTTCGAGCTTTTCGGTGATTGGTTGGTCTATGGACAAGCTGCCTCGGATGTAGCTACTCTTGATGTGGTCCCTTTTGGTTACACCAACTGACATGCGTAACATTTTCATTTCAGTCACCAATCTGGACCAGTTTTAGAGGAGGATATTTTACAAGGTTTCCTCGCCAGCAAAAGAATAAAATGGACCTTCATAGTGGAGAGAGCCCCTTGGTGGGGTGGATTCTGGGAACGGCTAATACGAACGATTAAAAATACGCTAAAGGTAGTAATTGGAAGAGCTAAACTTAACTACGAGCAGCTTCAAACCATTCTCGTAGAAGCTGAGGCAATGGCTAATGACCGTCCGCTCACGTATGTGTCTAGCGACCCAACGGATTTATCACTGCTCACACCCAGCAAATTTTTAATAATCCCTGGAAGTTCCAATTGTCGTATATCTCCTGCATCCGAAGGCAACTGCGATATACAACAGATTTGGCAACATCGAATGAAGTATATTAACAAATTATGGACTCTGTGGCGACTGGAGTATATGCGATCGCTAAGACTATTTCATACTAATAGACCAACACCATCAATTGATCTCAAAGAAGGCGATGTTGTATTGCTTTTTGACAGTGCAAGACCAAGGATTCGGTACAATCGTCCGCATAGGAAATAACCTCGATTCCTTCAGGTGGTGTGGGAAGGCCGGATATGTAGATGTTAAACAGAGTGGGGGAGAGTACCCCTTCCTGTGGAACACCTAATTTGATTTTCCTAAGCTTAGAACGTTTGGCTCGAAACTCGGTGAAGGAGTGCCGACCAGCTGGATTATTGACAATCCAACGAATCTCTTGTGCAGGAAGATGCATATTCAACAAGTTAGCGAGAAGCATTGAGTGATTGACTTTATCAAATGCATTTGATAGGTCAATTGCCACCAGAATGGTTTTGTGACAAGGACGGCGTTGATTTAGTCCATCACGAATGCGTGTAGTGATCGCATCGAGGGCAGTGGTGGTACTATGCATTTTCCTGAAGCCATGCTGGTGAGGTTCTAGCTTCGCATGTGCAACAAGAGTGGGGTGAATAAGGGCCTCCAGCGTCTTTGCGACAGGAGAAAGTATCGTAATGGGGCGGTAGGATTCCCCGAGGTTTGCGCTCTTCCCTGGCTTGAGACAGGGAACAATTCGACCTGTTTTCTAGATTTCAGGGATGGCAAGCGTGGACATCGACAAGTTAAAGGCGGCCGTGAGATACTCAATGGCTGGAAGGTCGAGATGTTTCAACATGGTCATCGAAATGCCATCTGGTCCGAGGGCCTTGGAGTTTTTAGCATTCTCGATGACTTTTTTAACCTGGTCCGCGGTAAATGATGGTATGGTGTCAACATTCCGGCTGCGGATCCGTCTTCTAAATTTGCGGTTAAGGCCGTCAGACTTGGGATGTTCAATAAATTGTTCATTGAACAGGCCCGCACACTGAAGAGGATCGCAGGTTTTTGTGTTGTCAAATTCAATGGCGTTGTTGCCCTTTTCTTTCCGAGGATTGGAAGGGGCGCGGACAGTATTGCTCTTTTCGAATGCTTGGAGCATCCTTGACAAATACAACTGTGTTCCTAATATCGACAAAAATTTAGATGAACAGAGCACCATAAAAAAAATATGTAAATAGCGCTCTAGGACTCATAAAAGAGCAATAGTCGCTCAGTGATCATCGCATCAGTCGCCCCAAGCAACACAAACCTTTAGGCGACACCGAAAAATGATAGTGACTGTCACCTGTAACCTATCGCTTTTCCGAATGCCAGCTCTGATCTCCACGATTCGAGTTTACGTTTGTGAAGTCTCAATTTCTAGAAAGAGAACGGGCGCTTTCATTTCTACAAATTCAATGGCCCTGATTTTATAGATTACCGTGGTAGGGACCTAGTGTTTTCGTTTCAAATAATAACAACTTACTGAAATGTTCACTTTTCAACTATGTCTTCCAACAACAATATTTTGCAAGACAACTCTCGAGAAAAGCATTAATTTCAGACTTATCAAATTTGCTAACTAGAACAGTCACACAAAAGTGAAAGGAACTGAAATTAATTTGATCTACCACAATTGTAACGCCCACTGTTGTAATATGATCAACAGGTGGCTGACTAAATCGTGGAACACTATGCATTACCAGGCTAGACGCAAAATAGCGTTCCACACGGTAAGCGGCTGTATAGCTTGAATTTTAAAATGAACCCCGAATTGGATTAGACCATTATGCCAATTTTCAATTTGTGTTTTATGTTGAAATTCGCGCTCTACAATTGCAAGCTGCGCGAAGTCCCATTTTACGTCGTTTAAATATAAATCTCTTGACTGTGACACTCACCTGCCAATCATCTCCATCGTCTCCTTCTGCACTCGGCTCACCATTTTGTTCTGTCGATGGCTTGGCGATTAATTTGATTATCTGTAAAGACAAGATTTTTTCTTTTTTCTTGTTCTTCGTATCAAATCGAGCAAACATGTCTCACTCACCTCGAGCATTTCATCGTTGATCTGATTCAAAACGAAACTCAAAAATTCTTCGGCATCCTCTTGACGTCCCTCGACAACATCCGTCCTGCTGTCGTTCCACAATTTATAAATGGCATTCGGCGTAAATGCTGGATCACATGTCAATTCGGCCGACAAGTCTTCACCTTTCTTTTGGCCCTTTTCGCGACGATTGCTCTGCAACCGGGCGCCGGGCGGTAAATGCGAGAACTCATTAACCAATTGGACCCTGTAAAATAGGTGGCACAACAAATTAAAATTCTCTTCGTATTTTGGACAGAAATCGAGGAGGGTGGCTTACATTGCATTTATCGCTTTCATATTATGCTTTTCCAAAAGCATTGCAACGGCCGGCATTTTCGGTATTGATTTCATCAAATTGTAGAAAGGCGGACAGCCAATCAATGACTGCAATATGGCATTGATGTAGCAATAATTGGAACAGTTTGTAAGGCCACGCGGTCTCAAGCTAACCGACGAAAAGTCAATTTTATATTTTGTTAGAAAATCGGCAAATTTCACCGACCAATCGTCTACACCGCCCTTGGTCGATGCGCTGCTATTGTTATTATTGTTGTTGCCAACGGTGCTACTAGTACTACTACTATGCGTTGAGGAACTTTTCGATTTTGAACTACTATATACATTGTTGTGTTCGCCGAGGCCTTGGGCCGAAGCCGCCGAATACGACATCGAGCCGGGCGTTTGTACGGGCGCCAGATTGGAGGTACCTTCGAATGGCAGGACCTTTGCTACAGGCTTCTTAGCATGTGCCGTCAAAGGTTGACTGGAAATTGGTGGCTGAATAACAGGTGGCGGTACACTGCCGGCGGCCGGACCATTGCTGGTGAACAGACTGGCCCATGAGGTGCCCGGTTGAGATTGAGGCGCTTGCGGTTGTGGAGGCGTTGGAAGGACAATTATCGGAGCCTCGTCACGACGTGGCTTCGCTGCCGGTGCACTACTTTCAACATTCTGTGCGGGAATTGTGGCGGTCGAAGGAGGAGCTTTCTTCGCTTCAACAGATTGTTGAGTTTGAAGCGGGGGTTTAGTCTCAGGCTGCAATTGTTGGGGGACAACAGCACTTGCAATGGAAGTCGTCGTAGGCGGAGTGATTTTCTTTTCAATCACGGGCTCGGTGGTTGCCACCGGGGATGAGGGTGTTTTCATTACACCGTGACTCTTCATTTGAACCGATTGAGTGGGTGCATAAGTCTCGCCGATGTTCACTGATGCAGCTTTGCTGCTCAATGTGCTCAACGCAGGCTTTCCGGCTGACAGTGGTGTCGCTGTTATTGCTACAGATGTTGTGTTCTTTTTAACCTGATTGGTCCACGACATGGTCCTATTCAAATGGGTAGTGCTGGCATTATCAACTACTGCGGGAGTGGAAATGTTACTATCCTGTTGGGGGAGCTGTTGCTGCGGCTGTTGGGGCTGCGGTTGGACTTCCAGTACGGGCTGAGCACGATGCTGGAATGGTGGTGCGGTATGTTGGAGTTTCGAGTTTGAAACAATCGTATCCATTGAAACAGTTGGCTCGGCTTCAGGACGTGACGACGACGATTGTGTCGATGTAATATTTGGCACATTTTGATTACTATCCACTACGTAACTAACACAGCCGCTCATTGTATTAACGGGCTGCTCTATTATGTTGTTATTATTTACATTTTGTTCCACTACGTCGGGTGAGTTATTGTTATTAATATTATTTACATAATTCGGCACTGTGGCGGTTTGCATGATTGCGGGCTCTTGAACATGAATTGGCGCGGCCACCGGAATATTTCCAGCTGTTGTGGTCGTCATCATTGTGTGTATGACGGCTCCGCCGTCCGAAATGATAGTTTCATCCGTGACAACTTGAACGGCCATTTTCGATTCAATAGGCGCATGTTCGGGAGGCATCATGTGTTGCATGTCGTCTACGGGAACTTGTCCGTGCTCATGCATCATTGGCACCATTTGATCGTGCATCGGATGATGAACGGGACTCTCTTGCATCTGATCGTCCGACTGAATGGACTGATGTGACAACGAGGCGACATCATACAATTGCATTGCACTCATCTGTTGTTGCATCTCAATTGTTTGTTCGTACATGATCGGACTCATTACGCTCGGCGTATTCGACGACATCGGCGAGGCATTGTGATTGTTCATGTCAGCGACGAGTTCGGGATTTAAATATTCCTCGGGATACTCCATGCCAGTCATGTGTGGATGCCACATCGGTGCCATCATACCCTCGCCCGGTGCTTGATCGTCCCCTTTGTCGTCCATCATTTGATGATATTCGTGCGGAATAACATTGTACACAATGCCCGGAAAGTTGTAGACTGGCGGTCCGGCTGCATACATTGGCATTGAACCGACATAGAGCGGTGGCCCGGCCGCTTGTTGTGCTTGCGGGTGACTAATATTTTGTGTAGGTGTAGCGTAGATAGGCTGCGGATAGTATGAATAGAAATGCGGATAGCCGGCAGGTGCCATATTTTGAGGGTCCAAGGCGGGATTCATCATCTCCTGGGGAGCCGGACTGGCCTGTTGTCGTGGTACGTACTCGCTGCGACGACTACTATTGTTACCGCCACGATTACGACCGCGTCGTGATCCCCTCGTGGATTGGACGGGTGCTGCAGCAACTTGTTGGATGATTGGAGCGCCCTGTAAAACAAATAGTTGATTTCAGTTTTTCAGGAGATTTTTTTTTACATTGTACCATCCTACCTGTTCGACGGCATGCGGAACATCGCCGGGAATAAACGGATGTACATATTGCGGCACCGAATATCCATGCAAATTCACATTTGCCGTAACATTGTTCACAAACACGTTACCAGCCATGGAGGGCGGGACCATATGATAAAGTGCCGGTCCATGACCTGGCTGTTGCATAAACACTCCGCCCGGATGCACCGGAGCAAAGTGGGCGGCGGCAACATGCTGTGGTGGCTGCGCGCCGACCTGATAGTTATTATTTTGTGCCACAACAGCATTTTGACCACCTTGTGACGACTGTGGCATTGGGGCCGATTGGAGTTGCACTGATGCACCGACCAATTGTTGTGAGTTCACCACGGACGCCGTTGTCTGCGACGGAGGTGGACCTTGCGTCTGTTGTGGCGGCGTCGGTTGATGTTGGCCCGACGACTGTTGTTGTTGTTGTTGCTGTTGTGAATGATGCAACGACGAATTGTGTTGGGCCATTGTTGAATTGGGATTGGTTGACTTTTGATTAGTCTTCGGTCTTGACGACGATTGCGTTTCTACCGATTTCGCTGCAATAGAGAATAGGGGAGAATTAGTTTTGGGTTTGCAGAAAAGAAAACTAGAGAGCCGTACAAAAAAGTAGTGGCAAAAAGATTTCTAGTTGGGAAAAAATCTAGCGAAACATGTTTTAAAATTATTAATAAAAATTAGCAATAAACAAGTGGCGATTACGACCCGCTTTATTTTAATCAAGAAAATAGAAAAACCATACACTGAGAAATTAAAAATTAATACAAAAATAGCTTTTAAGGACGAGAAATCTGCGGAATCTTCCTGTGTCCAAGATCGTCCCCAGGGGCTAGGTTCTCGTCAACTAGTTTAATCAACCGTGATCAATGCGATCGGTTTTGACGATAGAGCACGTCAAATACTGCTAGCTTAAGGTTTGTGTTCGTAGAGACGGCTCATGTGATGATCGCTCAGCGATCGCAGTTAAACCTCCTGTTCTGAGCACTATATGCGTATATTTTCTATACATACATGCTCGTTTAGGTCATAGTCGACACGAAGAAAGTAGCACCATGCAAAAAATATACAAATATGGCTCGGAATTGGATGCAAAACTACGATCGCTGAGCGATCATCACATGAGTCGTGTCTCTACGAACACGTACCTTTAGTATTCTTGATAATTCGTGACGCAAAGTAAGCAAATAGAGCAAATCAGTAGGTAATTGTAGCCGCTAATTGTACTAAACCACCTGATAAAGGCATATAACGGCTAAACTCCCCATTAAAAAACTTATTGCCATTTTGCTACCTAGCTCTTGCTTTTCAATACCGGAATGCCCTCTTAAAAAGACAAAACAAATAAAGATCCAGTAGTCTCCCCACAAAAAAAACGAAAGAGAAAAAAACGTTTCAACGAAAATAAATGCATAAAATCCATCAAAACATTGAAATTATTCAACAACAAAAATATAAAGTAGAATAACAATTTAATTCCTTTTGTATAATATGCAAATGATTTTATGTTTTACCTGCACCACTAGCCGCCGGCACCGGCGTCATGGGCGCTGTCGTCGCGACTGCTGTTGGCGTGCGCATTGGTAGAACTGCAACTTCAGCAAAAGTTGGTTTAACAACCGCGCAAATTGGTAGCGTTAGCGGTGCTATTAGTCGCGGAAAGACAACATTGCGTACGACGTGTGCTTGTGCTGACGGTGGTGATAGCTTGTCTATGTATATATAGTAGCGCGCGCGCACACAACACACAAACAGAAATCACATAAATATTGGAAAAGACATAAAAGTAATGAGAAAAATTGGAGAGATATCGTAAGTATGATTAAATGTATTATTTAAAACTTTTTTATTTTAATATTTGCGCGAGAAACAATTAGGTGAATACTTTAACGCATGCAGTAAAACAAAAATAAAAAAATTGTCTATACATAATTGGTTCAACTGTAACGCTTGGGCATAATATTTCTGCAACGATGGTAATACTAGCTAACGGTGCAGATCATCAATCAAAATATGAAAATACATTTTAATTTTTAGGAGATACAAGTGTTGTTAATCTGACGATCTCCGGTTCACAATCGCCCTTTTTGGGACACAGCGGAGTGCGTCAACTGAGTCACACCTTTTTACCGTCGACGTTTCATACTCGTAGAATGCTGAATTTGGATTATAATGTGTGCTTCTGAATCAATGATTTTGATCTCTACGTTCCACAAATGTCAGTTACTTTTCGGGTTGGGCTGCAATCGATAGTGTATTTTGTTGCCGTTATAGTGCAAAAAGAAAATTTGAAAAATATTAAGAATTACAGACTCCTAGCTATACAGGGTAGCTAGGTGTCCACCTCTCAAATGCATTTCCTGATGCACCGAAATAACGGTACATTTCATCTACGTTTTCGAATAATACATTTTTACTGACTATTCTGCCCCTATATACAATCTACAGGAGGAAAGGGAGGAAGAAGAACGGGCACCTCGTGAGGCCTGTCATGCTACCATCCATCATCCATCATCCATCGGACTGGAATCTTTTCCGTGAATCAATCTCCTGCCATGCCGATCAATTGCTGAACACCATCGACACAATCGGCGAGGTGGACCTAGCGGCGGAAATGTTAAATGAAACCTTAATCTCCTCTTACCACAATAGTACGACCCCGAGTGGTCCGACCACTACTCGAAGGGTTCCCTGGTGGAACGATGAACTGGTTCGCAAACGAGCTCAAGTAAGAAAGAAGTTTAATAAAGCTAAACGCTTAAACCAGTGGGATGATTATAGAAGCTCTCTTACTGAATATAACAACCTTATCAGGCGATCTAAGCGAGAGTGCTGGAGAAAGCACTGTGAAAGTATCCAGTCATTGCCGGAAGCAGCCCGCCTACATAAGGCTCTATCAAAAGAGCACTCAAATGGAATCGGCCTCCTAAAGAGACAGGATGGTTCTTACACAGAATGTCCCAAAGAAACACTGGAGCTCCTATTACAGACCCATTTCCCTGGTGCAGTTCAAGCAGCATCACAACCGCCTGATATCGTGGAAAACATCCATATACCGAGTAGACGGCTAAAAAGCCTTGCTGGAGTTATCTTTGACCTCAGGAAGGTAAAATGGGCAATAAACTCTTTTGAATCTTCTAAGGCACCTGGAGCGGATGGTATTTTTCCGGCCTTGCTCCAAAACTGCCTTGGGATAATTATTTATCCCCTTATTACTCTCATGAAGGCTAGTTACACCTTGGGGTATGTACCACGCGTGTGGAGAGCTGTTAACGTGGTATTTATCCCGAAACACGGAAACAAGCCAGAGGATCTACCTAAATCCTACAGACCAATAAGCTTGACGTAATTTCTCCTAAAAACGATGGAAAGACTATTGGACCTGCACATAAGGGAGAAGATAGACTGTGACCGTCCATTGCATAGGACTCAGTTCGCCTACACTAAAGGGAAATCCACTGTGACTGCTCTACACAAACTTGTAGGCTCAATTGAAAGTACTCTCGAGGACAAGGAAATTGCTCTGGGTGCTTTTCTTGATATCGAGGGCGCTTCCGATAACACAGGCTATGACAGTATATTTAGAGCCCTTACGGCTAGAAACATACCTTCGTCAACGATCACATGGGTTGGGAACATGTTACGTGGACGTGAAATTAGATCAACACTTAGCGGCTCTTCTGTTTGCGTTAACGCTGTCAGAGGCTGCCCACAGGAAGGTGTCCTCTCTCCGCTTCTGTGGTGTCTTGTCGTTGATGAACTCCTCCTTAGACTCCGCGAAAACGGTTTCGAGGCCATTGGTTATGCAGACGACATCACTATCATAGTCAAAGGCAAATTTGACTGCACAGTGAGTGAGGTAATGGGCTCAGCTCTAAACCTGGTTCAGCTTTGGTGTGCGGAAGTTGGTTTGAGTGTCAATCCTCAGAAAACTATACTAGTACCATTCACTAGAAGACACAATCCGGACTTGGGGCCAATCACCCTAGCGGGGTACGCTGATCAATTACTCTGAAGAGGTTAAATACCTAGGTGTAATGCTAGATAAAAAACTAAATTGGAACACCCACATAGAAAATGTGACAACAAAAGGGACTCGTATTTTATGGGCCTGTAGAAACCTACTTGGTAAAACCTGGGGACTCTCCCCTCAAATTACGGACTGGCTCTATCGCCAGCTGGTACGTCCGATCATATCTTACGCTGCACTCGTATGGTGGCCCAAAACCACACAGATATCCACTGTAAAGAAGCTGAACAAATTACAACGCCTGGCCTGCATGGGCATTACTGGTTCAATGCACACTTGCCCCACAGCTGCAATCGAAGCTATCATAGGCTTAACCCCGCTCCACCTACACATTCAGGAGTGTGCGGCTGTTCAGGCCCTCAGGCTCAGCCTATCATCTGAGGGGCGCGTTCGCGAATTTGGTCATATGAAAATTCTGTTGCAAGTACCTAGCACGCTGTTCTGCAGTAGTTCAGATTACATGACAACGGTACTTTGCTTCAGCAGGAAGTTTTCGGTCCTCATCCCTGACCGTACGGAATGGGTAAATGGCAACCCTTGTTTGGAACCTGGAAGCTTAACGTGGTACACCGACGGCTCCAAAACGGAGCTAGGGTCTTTGGACCAAACACCCGGATCTCAATCGCCATGGGTTCGTGGCCCAGCGTCTTCCAAGCCGAGATCCACGCCGTTGAGGCCTGCGCTGGAAGAATTTTACTGAAAAAATTAAGAGGCGCCCACATCGCAATCTGTACGGATAGTCAAGCCGCCATCAAGGCACTTTCCTGCTACAGCATTTCATCGAAGTTGGTCAAAGAATGCTATGACACGCTACAGCACCTTGCCACTGGCAACAAAGTTACTCTCTACTGGGTACCCGGCCACCAAGGTGTCCACGGAAATGTAGTAGCGGATGAGCTGGCTAGGCAAGGCTCCTCTTCATCGTTCTATGGACCGGAACCCTTTTGCGGTCTTGGCTGGTCATCGGCTAAAGCCGTTATAAAGGATTGGATCAACGCCAAAAAGCTGCAGCGTTGGAATTGCCTTCCAGGACTGCGCCAATCCAAAGCGTTAATAAACCCCAATAGCGGCAACAATGTAATGCACCTTAGCAGAGCAAATTTAAGGCTGCTTGTAGGTTATCTCTCGGGTCATCACTGGGTAAGGTATCACCTGAACAAAATAGGTAGGTCAGCTGAGACAGACTGCCGCCTGTGTTTGGAGGACATTGAGTCCACTATGCATCTTCTTTGCAACTGTCCAGCGGTTGATCGCTCTCGGGACTCTCTTATTGGGAGCACCAGTGTAAGCTCTGCTGAGATTAGGAACATTCCTCTGGAAGATCTACTGGGGTTTATAAGGCTAGTCGAGGGTCTTTTAGATTAAAAGGACTATGGCACAATAGACCACTATTGGTCGCAGTGCCCACCCCTTCCGGGTACTTAGTCCGACCCATATTTCATTCATTACCATCCATCATTTCTAAAAATTTAAATCGCCCATATGACATGATTATGCACTTTGCACCACCTTTAAACAATTTCGTGCTCCTCTGCCCCTCCCGCGGAATCAATCATTTGAATTAAAATTGTTAAATTGGCTAAAGTTCATCCTTCATATTATAGTTTTTGTCATAATATTAATAACAGACGCCACAGTCTAATATTGGACTAAGGCCGAAGATACATAAGTGATCCAATTTCCAAGATCTTAACAGCTTTTCTCTTGAGATGTTTTTTTTTAATTCGTTCACGGTGAGACTCGAACCCATAACTCCATGCACCGAAGGTGCGCGCACTAACCAGACTACTATAATAATGTCATAATATGGAACGGACTAAAAAGGAGCACAAATTTGTTTAAAGAAGTTAGGACAAAATTATGCAATAGGTTTAACACCGATTTTTAGAAGTAGGGGTGCTACCATCACATATTATTCATTTTATAAAACAACCAAATAATGGCTATCTGAAATCAATTGGTAAGGTATTGTCCTCTGGTTAGAATTGGCTGCTCAGACCTAATCAGAAAAAAATTCAGTCAATAGCTCTACAATCTCACATGTTACAGGATGATGCATGCGCTGGATTCAGATCAGTGCGAAAGTAACGTGGGGTGGGGTATAACGGATGGACCAATTACAAGATCGTTTTTAAATCATAGGTTAGTTTGACACTGAGAGCTGTTTCTCGCTCGAAATCTGGATAGAAAGTCAGTATCATACCTCCGCGGAACGAAATGAGTCGCTTTACGCTTGAACAACGTTGGAAAATATTAAAAACTTATTTTCAAAGTGAGTGATGACTAGCCCAAACAGTGCGTTTATTGAAAAGAAGTTTTGGCCGAAATGAAGCACCCACCGAGCGCCACGTACGCAAGTTTGTGCAAAAAGTTCGTGAGACTGCTAGTGGACAACACTCACGGTCCCCGTCGTCGTACGGTGCGCACAGATGAAAATGTGGCTGTTGTAGCCCAGAGAGTGAGCCTCTATCCACGAACATCAACACGCCATCGATCTCAACAGTTAAACATTTCACGCACTAGCCTGAGAAGAATTCTGCCCAAAGATCTCGGATTCTTCCCTTACAACGTCTGATTGACTCAGCAATTAAAGTCGCACGACCATCCACTTTGTTATCGCTTCGCAGCTTGGGCCTTAGAGCAGCTTGAATTGGACAACGATTTTGGGTGAAAAAATATCTTTTCTGATGAGGCGCATTTTCATCTCGGCGGCTATGTGAATAAACAAAATTGCCGCATCTCGGGCTCGGAAAACCAGCACGTTGTTGTCGAGAAGCCAATGCCCCCACAGAGAGTGACAGTTTGGTGTGGATTGTGGAGTGGTGGCATCATTGGACCATTTTTTTCCAAAATGAGGCTGGTAACAACGTTTCGGTCAACGGTGCGCGTTACCGAGCCATGTTATCCGACTTTTTTTTTACTGAAATTGAAGATACGGCTTTGAACGACCTCCGGTTCATGCAGGATGGCGCGCCATGCCACACAGCCCATGCCACAATCGATCTTTTACGCACCAAATTCCCAAATCGTGTTATCAGCCGTCTTGGCGATGTCAATTGGCCGCCTCAGAGCTGCGATTTGACCCCTTTGGACTTTTTTTTGTGGGGAACCGTGAAGGACCGATGTTATGCCAACAATCCAGAAACGATTCAAGCACTTACGGCCAATATCATCCAAGCAATCCGTGAGCTACAGCCTGAAACCATCAACAGGGTCTTGGAAAATTGGTGTGACAGAATGCGCTACTGCGACGCCAGCCGGGCAGCCACTTGAATGAAGTTGTGTTCCATCATTAATGGGAGCTTACTTACTTTCTAATAAAGTTTAATTTTGTTCATTTTATTGCATTTTTGAAAACGAACTTGTAATTGGCCCACCCTGTATGCAGCTCGTTCAAACAAGGGAATATCGATTATCTGGTTTGGCTGGAAAAAAAACAGAGCAGGATTTCACAAATTTGATTTTCCAAGTTCTGTACATCTCCTTAAACACCTCCACAATTATTCCTTGCATGAAGACACGCACGAGTTAAGAGTGATGCCAATACTTGACCACAATCGACTACTCTCAAAAGCATATCTTTTAGGTTGTTATCGAGAGGGTCATCCCAATCGTGACCTTATGGACCGAATTCCTCCTCCACGCCACATCAAACGTCGCCTTCGAGACCTTGAGAGAGAGGTCCAGGGTTACAAACGGGATCCTTTCGATGAAGAATCATACCGGGTCGCCATTGCAATGATTCACACTGAGGAAGTGAGTCGGTCTATTGCAAGTTTAGGTACGAACAGAGTCCTCTCAGCGCTTCCAACCCCTGTCACTGTGGGGAAACCCCATTGCAGCTGCCACGTTTTTGTCCCTGGAGATCTCGGATGAAAACGATGACAAAATATAAATGGAATCCATGTAGATACACAGCTACACTTTTCTGTACCGCTAAAAGAAGACGAACAAGTGAAGAGTAAGAGTTTACTAAGAGGGCCCAACCAAAAGTAACGTGGCAGTAGAAGTGTTAATCCTTGAGATTTCGTGAAATACTTTTTTTCCTGTTTCGGCGAATTAATTAGTATTTGTCACCATATTGCGGTGGACTGGTGGTCAACATTCGTTTGATATCGAATCGTATTTCCAGGCTAACAATTCGCGTGTTTCCTTTTATTGCTGCTCTCAGGTTACATTCGACGTTAAAGTGATTCCCCAAGTGCCAATTTGATCCGTTCATGAGTGTAAAGGTTCCTGGCAACAAGTTCGGTAGCATATATCCTACGGCCGGAACCCGTCCGGACGTCGGTCAGGTTATTGGCACCCCGATATTACTTCTCCCGATAGTATGGCATGGATTACGGATGCCCACATTTAGAGGAACATTTTTTTTAGGAAATCAAATCCATACTTGTCTTCTTTGTAATAGTCATTAAACAAACTTTCATTATTAGTAGAATACTGCCACCCAACACGATGCTGGTTGGATTATATCCGGTGACAAATAAAACATTAGTAACGAAACCAAAGCTGTGATTCTGGCAATGTTCGATTTGCATGGATGTGATGATCAGCCACTAGGTAAACTTATTCGCAAACAAAATTACATTCTGCTCCTGCAAATGCTTCTTAGAACATGATAAACCGTTAAGTAAGGGAACAGGCAGGTTTCACATTTCCAACTTGCAAAGTGACAGACGTACGCAAATTGAGCATTTGGAAAAAAAAATTAGTTAACCCAATTTCCTCAAAAAGTATGAAATTTACAACTATGAAAGTTATATCTACAGAAAGTGCGTTTAATGTAAGCTGACCAGACGTACAGCATTTTGACATGTCGTACAGCATTGAGAAATGTACAGCATTCCCAATGACACAATGAAATCTAGCTCACTACATGCCCCTTGGTAAGGCCTGTGATCAGCCTTACCAAGGGGCCTCTGCTTATAAGGTGCGTAAAGTGTGACCCCTGTACGATCGATATTAAGCGAGATAATCGCATTTTCATGTTTGGGAATTGTTCATTTTCGATATCATGGGAACCCTTCTCGTTCTTTCTGAAATTTGTTACACTTGTAGAACTAGCTGGCGCTCACATTTCCTCCAAATTACTCGATCCTACCTCAGTGGCGTAGATAGCTTTTCGGAGGAGGAGGGGATCTGTGGTCTAGATTTTTTTTCAGCACAGGAGAAATGCATTAAAATCAGGGGTTCTTAATAAGGAATCTAAGGAATAGTCGCCATCTCGTTTCTATGCTTTCCTACGGAATAGCAATTTTCTTTAGTTGTTTGAGGTCTGCTGAAGAGATAGAATAATGGGCTGGTTTTGAAAGTGTTTCAATTCTGCTTGTTTAGATGAGATTCCGGAGGAGTTGGTTCGACACCGCAAGGCAAATATTGTTCGTCAAACAACGCGGCACTGGAGATCAGATGTAGAGTTTTCATAACGCCCACCTTAATATTCGTATATCTACTTGATCGAAGCTGAATAATACGGGGATGCTTACTCTCATCAGGCGACAACGCATGTTAGGAGTTCATAAAATCATCTAAAGATTATGATACGTAGAATATGCTCTACACCTTGAAAGTTCGATCCTGGAAGGTTGTGGGGTGAATTGAAGGTTCGTCTTTAATATCGACAGTAAATGCTAATAATCGCTTCTGCACTAGAGATTAAAGGTACGTTGTCCTCGACGCGGCCGCACGACAGCGACTCGCTCATTCCATATAAAAACTTGTTTTTCTCTCATTTTAAAAACGAGTTTTTATATGGAATGAGAGAGTCGCTGTCGTCCAGTCGTGTCGAGGAAAATGTACCTAAATACGGTAACACTAGGCCTCAGTGAGGGTTTTGTCTGCAGCATACAATAATGTTCTGATGAGTGAGGAGGCTGGAGGTAAATACGTTGATGCCGTCTCTGTGAATTTATACCGAAAGATGATCCGGCGGATGAGTGAACGAAATGGTTGTGGTTTTATTCGATAATAACGGCATGATACAGTATTGTTCAAGCACGTTAGTCCAGCATGTGCAAAAATGCTGCTCAATTAGAACCCTATTGTACCACTAGATATCAGTGTTCTCACTTTACTGCAATCGCGATTTTTACGAAATGTTGTCATCTACTGCACCACTGTATACACCACTGTCCTACCTATCCGCGTTGGGAAGTTATGGCTGCCGAAATTACATTTTGAATTTTCTGATTGAAAATTGTCCATCACTCGGAAATTCGTGAGCGAAACATTTTACGCAACATGTAGAGCACCGTATTGTTCATATTTGGTGAACATGCTCTAGCTGCCAAGGATCTAAAGTTACAGACATTGAAAGCTGCGACTTTAATTCAAAAATCAGTCACTGTATTCCATCCCATTCCCCTATCAAACTCTATAGGAAAATGCATACTAAAAAAGTACTTCGCATGGGTTTTTGAATAAAGTTTTTGCCACAATATGTCCTTCGAATCCATCAAAATTTGCGAGCTCAGGAGACCGGCATGGCATCACTAATTTAGCCATTCATATAGGAGGAATGCATACTCTCCTCCATAAATATACCAACCAGGATAAGCCACCCTTCCACCGCTCCGCAGGTTTTCCTCGGATTCCACTCCATCATAGCTACATTGAAACTGTGCGTGGAAAGCCACGCTACATAGATATTACTTACGAAAGGAAGACGAGTATGAGGTCTGTCTACGGCATGCATCATGGTGGTAGCCTCGTGAGATGTTATTCTTTCACCAAATCGGCGCGAAAGGGAGGGACACGTAGTATGGCTGAGGATATGCATGAAAACCGAGTTCCGCAAGTGTACAATGTGTTCAGCATTGAGCCTTCGGGAGTCTGGTCACCTTAGTTTAATGGCAATTCAAATGACCATCAATTTGTTCTAAAGTACCGTAAACTCACATTACAATCAAGCAACAAACACAATACTAACGATTTCCTCGGTTTTGGCTAGAGTTCGCGCTTGCCGTTATTTTCTTCTACAGTGAGGAGTGAAGATATAGGATATTTCGTATCATTTCTTTAGTAGTTGTTCATTGCTTGCTTAGACGCGTGTTTTTTTGCTATTTTTATCATTAATACGACAGGAATACTTATACTTCAAGTAGGCTTTAGGTAACTCGGCAGATCATCGGTTCACAGAGTTTACAAACGATACTTAGAGACTGGAGCATTCGATCACCATCCAGATACGGGCAGACCTAGGGCTACATCAAGAGCAGATGATCATTATATCTAACTTGCTGTTCTGTGAAATCGCCGCCTCAACGCAGTTCAAGTGCAACAAAACCTGCGTGACGGAGGCCAAGTGATCATAAGTTCCTCTACCGTCAGAAGAAGACTCCCTGAACGGAACCTGACTCCAAAGAGAGCTGCAACTGGTGCAAAATTAACGGTAGCCCACCGTCGAGCACGACTTGAATTCGCTCGAGAGCATAAGGATTGGACGTTAGAAGAGTGGGGTAAGGGGTAAGTGGGGTAGTCTTCAATGATGAGACCAGGATGAGTGAGTCTATATGAAAGTGATCAAAGTCAGAGAATATATCGTCGCCCTGGAGAACGTTATACTCAGTGTTGCATCGCGGAATCTGTTGCTAATGGAGGAGGATTTGTAATGATCCGGGGCGGCATCTCGCTAACCGGACATACACCATTAGTTTTCATCGAACCGACGTGGATTGACTTCACATCGCTACATCAACCAAATTCTTGCAGTCCATGTGGTATCTTACGCAGACGTAGACAGATTATATCGGGCATAATATCCAGTTGATGGAGGATAATACACGGCCTCATGTTGTTCATGTGATGACCCAGTATCTACAGGATGTCGGGTTTCGTGCGATGGACCGGCCAGCTCGATGTCCGGACTTGAATCCAATAGAACACTTATGGGATCAGCTGAAACGTCGGATTCGAGCCCGCGTTCCTGCTTCAACAACGCTTCCAGAGCTGCGAATCGCGATTGAAGAGGAGTGGAATGCAATTCCCAAGATTTCATCATTTCAGCCTGAATACGAGGATGCTAGCAGTTATTAAGGGGAGGGAACACTGATTACTAACCAAACACTTTTTTTTTAATTTTTCTTTGTTTTCAGCAAAAATTTGTGCTTTTCACTTAGTGATTACAAGACCGAAAATCGACTGAAAACGACTCTTATGTGTAAAATCTTTAGTAAATTGAGAAATCCCAATGTGTTTCCATTCATTTCAATTGTCATGAAATGCACTTCCTGTATTTTTTGAGAAAATTAAAATCCAAGCTTTCCGAACCTTGGTGCACAGGACGTTAGCAAAAGGATGCATTTTGTCACCAATTATATACCATAAACCATATTCTGGAGAGGGGAGTGAGCTTCAAAATCAGAAGAAGAAGATATTTGTCAATCATCAAATAAAAAAGATAAAGTAGCTCAATTGGCTGATGGTCCGTATTGCGAAAGTCGCAATGTTGGACTCAAAATAAACGACCAAGTACTCGTACCAAGTACGTGTCAGTCAAAAAAAGTTGACGAAATGCTACCTCGGAAGCATAGTTAGGAGTAGATTGCGGATGCTGATGTACCCTCTTGCATCAACAAGGCTATGGCAGCCTCCTTCTTTTTAAATTACCCCTTTCTGGCTAAACAGAAACATTTTCAGGCGCATCAAAATTAGGATCTTCCATGCAATCGTGAGTCAGTGCTTCCATATGTGGCTGTTTAACCCGGAAGGTGACCAAGAAAACAAACCCATGTCTACGACGCTGGCCGGTAATTATATCGAGGAGATCTTAACCTTAGGGTCGCAGACCACTATTAAATATGCCCTTTTATCAAAATGCGGAAATAGCAATGGATAAGTGAAGGAGGGCCAAGAATAGTGGGCCGTAGATTGAAACCCACAAGGAGCCAATGCAAGTTAATGATAAGCTGACATCGAAGCCCAATCATTAAACATGGCCAGACCTAAAGGCGATTACATAGAACAGAACTAGATGCGTTGTTAACGCTCTATGCCAGTGGTTCCCAACTCGCAAATGAATGTGGACCACTTTGCTTGAACATGAGTCGCTACGGACCACCATCTTTTTTAATAAAGGGAATTTCGCGACTTTTTCACAAGGTTTTAAACTTTTTTATTGGTTTTTTACGACACCTTATGACAAAAATGGCTCGAAACATCATTTCTCCTCTGTAACCGACTCGTATTGAAATAATTTTAAGCAGACTCTACATAGGCTTTGTCGAAACATACACAAAAAAGTTCGTCCGAACCACGCGCAACAGTTCAGTCGAACCACACTCAAAAGATCAACGAACCGTCAGCGGGTGGAATTCACTGAACCACCCAAATGACGTTAAAATTCGATTCCTCTGTTTTTCTTTTGTGTGGTACGGCGAACATTGCGCTAAGTTGGGCCGGCTTTAGAAAAACGAAAACCTGCAATGTAACATTTCATCGAGTAACTTAGTTCCGACTTTTGTCCATCTTTTATGAGCACTCTTATACCTTCGACAAAATGAATATGGGTGAAGAGTTTACCGTAGTAACTACCAAAACAATAACATAACATAAGTAACATCGGCAGTTCTTTAGGTTCTTCCGAACAGGACAGAGACACCTAACTTAAAGAGTTAATGGTGTCTAACTTTGTTCGATAATAATTCATTGAATGCGGTTTTACCGGACTAAGGAGGATTGAAGTGGAATTACTCTAACATGGTTTGTCTTCAAATGATACTGTGGCAAAATTTGGACACTGTGCTGCCACTGTGCAATTAACTTAAGAAGTAAAAACAATTAGGTAGAGACCACCGAGCTTTTGCAACTTATCTTAAGGTCTGCACATCGCATTTTCAGATCAACCACATACCTAGTACCGAAAGTATTCAGTTCTTTATTTATACTATACAAATTTTCAAAGCTCATGCCTCTTATTTCATTTAATCACGATTAAAACTCCTTTTTCAGAAGTAGTCCCCATATTACCTCGCGGACCACTTTCGGGTCTCTCACGGACCACCTTCGGTCCTCGGCCCACCTATTGGGAAACAGTGCTCTATGCGATTAACAGGAATCAAGAAATTTTTTCATTTACAACTACAGTACAATCGCGATAATTTCAACTAATGCGAACCAGGGTGATTGAAACAATCGGTATGGTGAAATTATCGGAACACGCATAAATTCGTTGTTAACGTATTTAATGAACTCAATTAAGGTATATAATATATGTAAACATGTTTACAAACATTAAATCAATCCATAATTGAAAAAAATCGCTGATTTTGGGTTGCTTGAAAACACGTTGCGATCACCTTTGTCATGTTCCGTAGTCCAAAAAGTGTTTCAATTTTGTCAATTGGAATTATGTTTTGAACTGCCCAATTTACGACAACACCAAGGCATCGAATATCATCATCGACTTTCATTTCTCTTGTTTCAATGATGTTTTCGTTTTGTTGTTTCACAATCTTTACCTCTGAGGAACTATCCAAGCTAACAACATTCCTATCTAGTAACAATGTCAGTGTTACTACGGATATAAGTTTCTTCTGGTGTTATACGTGTTAGCATGACATTCATTGACTCAGTTCTATTTTTCTCTGATAGCGTTCGCAATTGGAGAGTCTACAAGGGTAAATCATTACTGACAAGAACACACACTAAGCACACTTAAAGCCAGACTGAATAACTGTTCAAGCCAAATTTAATAACGGTATGTGTATAAAATGATCATTTCTGGCAAAGTTAATACTATCAAAGAGTCTATTCAAAAGTGAATTGAAATTACAGAGTGTATAATGTAAAATTTATTTAGTTGAAATTGTCAAAGGTTGAAAGTATCGCAGGTTGAAATTATCGCGACTGTACTGTAATTGTAAAAATGTTTACTTTTGGGATACAATATAATACGCTTTTATTACAGAACGGGGACTGGGGAACTATTTCAGGCTTAGTAATCAGTGCAATTTTCTAGAATTGTTCATCCATATTAAGAACTTTAAGAAGAACCTAATGATGAAAGGATCATATACGTTATAACAATGATATAAGATAATTCTGCGTTTATTATTGTACGACGCCAGTAACGCCAACCAATTTCCGCTCAGTTTCTATTTGGAGCATAAAAAAATGCAGTATCAAATCTCTCATAACCATAACATATAAAATTGCCATAACATACAGACACAGATCAGAGAGAAACATAAGAAGAGCCCGCCAGATACGGATGCTTGAACACACCGTAGCCGTGCAGCACATGGGAGGAGTAGGCGCCGGTCGCCACGCTACTGGACGCAGCTAGCTACCATACAATATACGGAAATGAAATTGTTGTAAAAGCAAAAATGATATAGTTGTAACGTATGGACAAGATTCAAAACAACAAGCATGTAATGTTCTTGTCTTTACTATTACAATCTACGAGTACGGATAGAGTACTAGACAATGCGATTTTTATGTGTACACCACCGTTCATAGATGGATCGTGCATGAATGAATTATGTTAACTTCACATTTATGCTTCAATATGTTATGAATGCAAAATTGTGCACTCAAAAGCTCAACAGTTCAGTCAATATGCTTGTTCATATGGTGAATGTAATGTGTAGAATTTTCCAATTTTCTATGCTACATGTATTAACGACTCAACTATGTACATATTCGATACTACTCATGTCATATGCTTGCATTTGGTATGTTGTTTGTAAGTTGGTTATGAAATCTAAAAAAAATCATTTTTATTTCATGTAATAATATGTAAATACAAGGAGAGACGTGAACACGAGAAATCAAACAAAATGCGAAATAGATTCAAGCAAATTTTCTCTGGAGGATAGAAAATATTCTATGGAAATGATTATAAAATGAGTACACAAATATTAGGCTATCCTCACATGTAAGGATATATATGTAATTCACTCGGACTTCGGAATTTTCCGAAACTGGGAGACAACAAGCTTTTACAGACAGAACGCAATCTGTGTTTGCTTCTAAGGTAATTTAACTAATCGTGCAAATCTCACGCAGTATATATGCAGTATGATGCGTCTGTCTTTCCTAACAAGACTGCCTGGACTAGACTGCAGAGTACTACTCCGGGAACAGCACATGGGTCTTCCAGTTGCTTTATATGTAATTGGTTCGCAAAGTGTAAAGAATCTTCGTGTGAAGAGAACTTTAGCTAATGAAACGATATGTATCGAGAACAATACTGAATGAAACTCATAACACACTTGTGCATTGTTAATATAGAAATTGTCTGGAAGTGTGGTGGTTTAATTAGTTATCACTCAACTCGAACTAAAAATAGGTTTGCAGTATTAGAATGATTTAACGATGAAAAATTATTATCATGCAAACAATTAGCGGTTGGTTGTGCGGTTATTGTGGTTAATGGCTCGTACGAAACTATTTCATACATATAATCTTCTGAATATCTATGTAAATTTATCGTAATCATAAATGGTTTGTAAAATTGAATGGGTGGCTGGAAAAAAGTTGTATGTTGCATTTCATAAATTTTTGGAAAACGTCTTAAGAATATAAGTTGTTCCGACACACTTTGAAAGAACATGAAGTAACGAACATGAAGTAACACATACAACATTCTTCCACTTCTCAACTATGCTTTCACATCTTCCATAGTCATTGACCTTATTGGTTGATTATTTATTATATATCTAGAAGGAATGATACACAAAATGGTCTGAAAAAATGCAACATACAACGTTTTTCCAGCCACCCCTTCAATTGTTGAAACATCCTCGGACGCCAACTGAAGGTACAGTCGTAGAAATTGGGATAGGTTCATCCAATACCGCCACCGGAATGACCCATTGCAATCTGCTTCTAGCGTGAATCGCGCCAATAATAATGACGCCCATCAGGACTATCCAAATTAAACTTTTTTATTTCATTCCAATGCATGTAATCTCTGGCAAATTCCATTCGTTTAGCTTTATGGCACGCCATTAATGAATGTTTACATAGCCGTTTGAAATATCGCAAGTGTTTCGAGTGGCTCAACATTTGTGGAATACGCCGAGATGTCACAGGGACCTTTAAGTTAGCTTTTATATGGCGGGTTTTATCGTAGCAGGTCGCTTTTCGTAAAATGGATGGAACAGTCCGATTATTGCCTTTGCGATTCAGTCCATATTTAACTCTGTTTCCATAATTATTTCCCAAATTGTCAAAATTATTAATCACGTTTACAAAACGACGAGTTCTTCTCGGAATTTCGGGGTTACTCAGTTGCATTTCGTTGCATTTTGCGTTGTGTTGCAATTTCTTCCGCAAATAGTCGCTTTCCTCTTCCCGTCATTAATTGTAATGAGGCATAATTTTTACAATTAGAATACAAACATTACCTTCATTCGTTTTTGTCCCAAATTTATCAAAATTTTTAATTTTATGGGTATCAAAAACCACGGCACTTTAGATGAACCTATTCTAATTTCCGGCTGTTAGTTGGCCTCAAACGCTGTAGTTCAAATGAATTAATCGAAGTGACGAATAAATTCAATGGAAAATGCCGTTATGGCAATGTTGTGGAGTGTTTTCTTTATGATCGTTTTCAGTTATATATTTTTGCTAAGTAACGGAAATAAATGCGTTTATTGGGAGCAGGGACGTAGCCAGGATTTGGTTTCGAAAGGGGTCCGATAACAGTTTTGGGAAATTTCGACATTACAAGTAATTAGAATTGTGCAGTTTTGATTGTGGAAACTAGTATTGCTAAAAAGGCTGAGCCTCGTTGCTTTTTTTGTCAGAAGTTCTATTCACCGCGTTTGTCGCTCTACTCTACTGTTCCTATGGTGAACCCAATTTTATTGCTTGACGAGGCTGCACGAGCACGATAGCACACAAAAATTAACTCACGCAAACAGAAGAAGACAGTGAACCAGACAGTCTATAACGCCAGAGGCCTCTTTCCTGTTCAATTATCGAAGGGCTCGTGGGCCATGATATCAGTACGAAGTAGAGGTGCTTAAAAAGAGCTGCCAGATAGTTTTCGACGTTTATTCCACATAGACAGTTCAAAAATCCCACAATTACACTAAAAATCCATCTAAACTAGTTTTGTATAATAACCTAAACGCACAGAGTCCGATTTTGACAATTAAATTAAAAAAAAAAACTTTCAAAATGAGTTTCCAGTTAGTAGCTAGTGTAGATGCTTAGTAGCTGCCAAATGGCAGTTCGCGATTCCACTTTTTGACGAGCTACCAATTGGAGTCAGTGTGGATACGGCTTTAAGTTACTCTCCCCGGTTTTAGGTGCTAAAGAAACGCAGTTATTAACTGCAATGAATTGTCTTAATCGTGAAGTCTTGACTTATCGTTCGATTCGATTTGCCAACTGCGGTTCATATCTATACTATTATTACCAGGCAACTTACCAGTTCTATTGGAACTACAAAACGAAAGAGTTATTCGGAGGTGTAACTTAGTGCTAATCTAGTGACATGAAGGTCGAAGGTTCGACTCTCAGCTGGGGCTTGTCTTTTAAATAGAGTTGAATATACAATTCCTTTTTTGTTACATTGATCGCAAGGAAATTACACTAGTTATTTGAAAAGAAAAGATCATGCTATCTTTAACATTTGCGCTTGTTTCCACCGTTCACATAGCATCTCTCTCTAGTTCCTGTCAACCCCTTGTGGGGCATAGGGCATTAACTACGCCTACTCTCCACCTCGTTCTGTTTTGCGCCAACGGCGCTAGCTGCGACCATGTAAGATTTAGCGTTTTCGCTTCGCTAGTTACCGATCTTCTCCATGTGTTCCTTGGCCGCCCAACACGGCGTCTTGCTCCGGAGTCCTGTGGATTCCAGTTTAGAGCCTTTTTTGCAACGTTTTTGGGCCCTCTTCGGAAGGTTTGACCTATCCATTGCCACTTAAGTCTTTTGATCGAAGTGCCTATCCTTTCCTGGCCAGTTATAGTAAGGAGATCCTCGTTCGAGATGACATCCGGCCAACGAATATTTAGGATGCGCCGTAGACACTGATTAACAAAAGTTTGCAACTTATCAGTGATCTCTTTAGTCACCTTCCAGGTTGAACAGCCATATAGCAGAATTAATTTCACATAAGAATTGAAGACACGTATTTTGGTGCGTCTGGAAACATTGTTGTTTAGCCAGAAAAGAGTCAAATTGAAGAAAGCCGCCCTAGCCTTGTTTACTCGTGATTTTACATCTGCATCTGCTCCACCATCTGCTGTAACTACACTTGCGAGATAGCAAAATTCAACAACTTTTTTGACTGCCTGTCCTGAAATACAAATTTCGCTTTGCCCACCTAGATATGTGCTCAAGAACTTAGCCTTGGCTGCATTGATTTTCAGCCCCGCATTACGACTCGCGCAATTTAGAGCTTCTGTCATTTGAGCGACATCATCCGTGTTTGTTGATAGAAGGCAAACGTCGTCAGGCTAGTCAAGATGTTGAAGGTGATCAAACAATTTCCATCTGATACCTTTGTTATGATGTAATTGGAGTGCGGAGCCGAGTACATCACTAATGGCAACAAGGAAGAGAATAGGTGACAAAATGCAGCCTTGCCTCACTCCACTGTGCACCTCAAAAGGATCTGAAAGCTTGTCGTTATGCAGGACGTGACATTGGGCTCGATTGTAGGATTCCTTGACGATGGAGATTATCTTATCTGGAATATTTCGTCTCCGTAAGGCATCCCAGATGTAGAGACGATCAACGCTATCGAAGGCTTTCCCAAAATCGATGAACATGAGATGTAATGGGGATCTCCACTCCGCGGATTGCTCGATGATAATACGGAGGGTGTTAATGTGGTCGCTACAGGAAAACCCTTCGCGAAAGCCAGCTTGTTCATCATTCAATGTGTCATCGATTTTTTTTTTTTATTCGTCCAAAAACAATCTTAGCCATCAGCTTGGAGACAGCAGGAAGTAGGCAGATCCCAAGCCAATTATTGCAATTCCTCAGGTCACCTTTCTTTGGAATCTTAATAATTACGCCCTTTTCCCACTCACTGGGAAGAGTTTCGGTTTCCCAACACTCTTGGATTAAGGGAAGGAGAATATCCGCTGAAGCGACAATATCCGCTTTCAAGAATTTAGACAGAATTCCATCAATCCCAGGGGCTTTACCGGCGTCTATTGATTTAATGTCGTGCTCTGTGGCCGTGAACGTTCGGTCGCCACTCTGTGAAATAGACTCTCATAGAGAAACGAGTTTCCAAACTCGGCACGACTCGTCGCAAGTTTATTATTCAGAAGAAGATGATAGGAAATATTCTTATCGAAGAATAATAAACTAACAATGCGACTAGGAAGTGGTATGGCTGACAACTATATCACACTCCGAATTCAGTTGTCTTTGTAACGTTGATGACTACACACGGTAGTCATCAACGCACCATGCTCCACTAGGAGTTACGGTAATTAAGAGAGAGATTGATTTAATGGCGTCTATTAGTTCCTTTTTGGATGGTGGACCGGAACTAATGCCGTCTATTCGAGGGACGTCTTCTGCTGGCAATGAAGATGCACTTGCAGGCCCGAAGGTGTTATTAATGACCTCTAAAAAGTGTTCTCTCCATCTTTGCAGCTGTTGTTCTTCGGTAACGAGCAGAACGCCTTCCTTATCTTTCACAAGATGTTCCGTTAGTAGAGATCTCCTAGTTAATGGCTTGATAAGCTTGAAGAGTGTTCCACTGTCACCGCGGAGAGCCGCATCCTCTGCCTCCTTCGCAAGCGCGTTGATATTATTGCGCTTATCACGCCTTACACTCATTTGAACGCCTTTTTGGACCGAACGGTATTCAGCTCTGTATCATTCCTTAGCTGAATCTTCAGCAGCTGAGTTAATCTGCTCTTTAACTCTCTTGCGTGCTGAGATAAGAGACCAAGTGGAGTCGCTAATAAATGGTCTTCTACCGCGATCCAATCGTCCTAAAATTTCTTCGCCACACGAAATAAATGAGTCCTTAGCGACTTTCCATCTATCGTCAATTGTCGGATTCTCATTTAGTGCTGTTGCATTAGCTTTTTCGCGCAAAGCGGTGGAGAACGCACGCTTGGTCACATAGCATAGATCGAACATTATCCGCTCATTTCATAATGGGCAAAGGTGTGATTTCCATGAAAACGTAAAATCCCACAAAGTCAGAAAAATACTTTGTCCCACATACCAAAAATCCCCCATTGTGGAATAAATCCAACGATCTGGTAACTATGATATGATTCAAGAGATTTTTGCTCGAATTGGATCGCGTTCTTGGTGTCCGCGCCAGTGTCATTTTGGCCTCTCTCTCTTTGCACGGCATTTCGTTCTTACAGGGAAAATACATATTTTATATTTTGGAGCCAAGTTTCCATTCTGAAAGACTATCCCGATCTTGGGTCACCCGATTTTCAGGTAGTAGGTACTCACGGTTGAGTCAACCTTCGTCCAGATGACACAATTTCTAGGAATGTAAACTTAAATTACTCACAATTCAAATTTAAGAGTATTCTGGGAATAAATAAATTGGAAGAACTTTGGTATCCAATTACCTCTTATTATAACAGCTACGTGAATCCATTTCACGTTGACACCACAATGATCTCACGTCTGTATGGGAACTCTTCATCTCATCTTTTCCCCATCAATTACTTGCGACCGTAAGTGGAAACGGCCGTCAATTCGTCCCAAATTAATTCAGCACACAGGAAGGTAAAGTAGAAAGTAGGGTGCCGCTCCTTACCTTCCATTTGGTATGCAGCAGATGATGATCTTGAAACGTTTTTGTATGTGAATTCCGTGTCTTCGTGTATATTCCGAAAAGGACATTTCTGTTTTTTTTTTGTGTGTTTTTAAATGACGGATCACTGATGTTTTATAGCCGGTTGAAATAATTTCGGGAGGGGTCCGGACTCCCTGAACCCCTCTCCTAGCTACGTCCCAATCTGGGAGTCCTTCAAGGTGAAGTTGACTGAATCTGATATGTATTAAAATTTACACAAAAATTTCACAATGAAGCATTATAGAGGCTATCTTCGAGACTCAAAGAAAGAGACATTTGGATCGATTGGATTGAGTTTCCACTGAAGAAGAAAATTATTATTTACCATAGCAATTAAGCAGCTATCTACTTCAAATTTATGCATAGATATTTTTGTACCTCCTAGAAAGTCAAATACGGCACATCGACAAATCAACCGATAAACCAAAAAAAGAAAACAATTTTTGAGAGGCTGTTCTAAGTGTAGTTTAGCGTTGGAGCTGTCAGATAAAAGTAAAAGTAGTCCCCAAAAGAAGGTCGTTTGCATAGCCAGGGAAATGTTAAAAATATTGATAATAAATTGTTAGAGTTTTATATAGATTAAAAACGTTTGTTCGAGTAATGTAGAGCGTGAGACTCTTTAAGAGAAAGCACACAAACACAAATTTATGAAAAAAAAAAATAAAAATCGCATAAAATAAACTAAATAGTTTGAAACAGTCTAAGTAACATAAACACAATTAAAAGCATATTCTAAGTAGTTACACAACTAATACTAAGGGTACACTCGCAATGATTGCAGCAGTTACAATTAATCAAAAAAAGAAATAACAACATCAACTCAACGTATTATTAGTGCAAAAGCCAAAAGTCATAACAACAACAGCAGCATAAATTATGAGGCGAGTGTGTTTGAAATCATACGTTTTAAACGTGTGTGTGTGTCTGTGAAAAGTGTGTTTCGTTTTAACGCATTTCAACTGCAATTTTGTTCATTTTTTGGTGTTATACAAATATCTTACCATTATTTGTTGTTACATGCGATGGTTGCACATTAATTGTCGCTATATTCTTATTAACATATTTACTACTGCTACTGTTGGTCTCGTAGCGTGTATATTTGTTGCTAAAATCCTTTGTGGTGGCTGTCGTCGCTGATGATGCACTCGACGCACTTGTTGTCGTAGCACTTGCAACGGCCGACGCAATTGTTGCGCCGCCATTCGTTGCTGCAGCCGCGGCCGCTGCCGAGGACGAATAGTACGATGTAGATTTTCGTGTCTTTTGACTTGTACCGCTGCTGCGACCACTATTATTATTGGTGGCTGATGTCGATGTAGTTGCACCTCCTGTTGATGACGTTGATATTGATGATGATGATGATTGCGCGGCGATAACGGTGGACGAATCATTCAAGGCTTGATAGTAATAGTTATTGTTTGACGGTTGTCGATAATCGTATTGATGATATAATTGCTGATGTTGTTGTTGCTGTTGGTGGTAATGATGTTGTTGTGTGTTGTATTGTCGTTCCTTGCGACGCTCGTCTTTTCTATGTTGCTGATACGTGACGGGCTGATAGTGATACTGTGACGGGTGATGATGATACTTGGGCTGCGACAATAGAGGTGGCGGCGGCTGCTGCTGTTGTTGCGTGTCATCAGAGGACGATGTCGTGGTTGTAGTCTTATAGAGAGTACAAATCAATTGTTTTCTTTCATTATCATCAATGTCTGTTAGATCTAGAAACTCATAGGACGTTGCCTAGATTTTCATCATCATCAACATCATAAACAGGATATTGAGAGTGTAGAGTGGTGGTGTGTACACCCACACCCACATACAAATGAACAAATAAAATGAAAAAAGAAGAAAGAAGAGACACGATTTGAGAAGAATATTATCGTTCATGATTTTAAAGTCATGATATAATAAAAATGTGCGTACAATTTTAGCAATTTTTTGTTAGAGTGGCTTCGTGCAATGGACTTTCAACAGAGTTATCATAGAAACCATTTTTTGATTCGATTGGAATATGATGGACACATAAAATAAATAATGAACTTTCAGAAGAACTTTTAAACACAGAAATTCGAATAGTCGAATGTTTGAACCGTACAAAATAAAACGGATACGTATCGCATAAGATAATTTTACAAGTTAGTCTGTCACTTGGCTCTGCCTGTTTTATGAAACAACCCTAAATGTGAAAGCAAGGAATGTCAATGTGCCGTTGGCTCATCTTGCTCTTACAAAAACACGCATCTTGCATCAGCAACGTATTCAGCCAACTATCAAAGAGAGGACAACCTCTCGCATTATAAACGCAGTAGACTCGCGAAAACGTGAACTAATTAAAACCACGACTGTTCACCTTAACGGGGGTTCATGTTATGCAGTTGTCCACAATCATTTTTTTATGTTTTTTTACCAGTTTAAAAATCTCTATTTAGAATGCGCCAAGACTTCTTGACCCAAGCCCTGGATCTCGGACACAACATACCAGCGGATTGTTGAAAAGAAACCGATAAAAGTGCATCTAGCTTTGTCACTAGATGACAATTGTCACAACCTTGAGTTCCAATATTGTTTGAAAGTTTGAGAAGTTGGAGGAAACTGCACGAAACAATGATTTTAACACCTTATAAATACGAGTAGGACCCATCGAAGTAATGTGAATATTGACAGCGTTGGATAGGGAAAATGGAGGAACAAATGGTTCGACCAGACACGTCTTCAACGTTGTGTCACTGTTAGTGCATCGGAAGGGACGGCTACACAATGTTTGTTTCAAGTTCATAATCGTAGCACTACGATTAACCATCTTGAAAAAATGAAGGGTCCTCATTGAGCTCATTGAGGGGCGTCCTGAACGGGGTCGGTCTTCATTTGCCATTTCTACATTATCAAAACGCAAAGACTACACGTAAACTCTGCTTTTACTTAAGGAAGCATCCCCAAAAGCATTACAATAACTTCCCCGGCTCCTAACACAAAAACCACATTTCACAGCCGAACATATTGTTCCCGAAAATGAACCACCACGAAACGGAAAAGTTTTTGCACTAAAAACAAAACTTACGGGCGAACGCACACTAACTCAGGAAACCTGTCCCTAACGGATACCTCGCTCCCAAACGGAGCCCATTTTCAGTTACTTTTGGATCCATTCTCGAACAAGGTATGTGAAGGTGGTTATAGCTCCATTAGCACCCGGTGAAAGATAATGATTGAAGTCTACTTATACAAGCATAGTTTCTATGTCCTTGCCCCAGGAACTCCCGGCTAGTGCCTTTAGGACGTTGTTTCTACTGTGCATTCTGTCGACTACGTTCTCGACGTGATCTTTCGACTTCATCATGCTATCTAGATAGACACCTAGGATCTTGGGGTTGGTAACAGTAGGAACGACGTCTTCAGCATGCTCACCAGTACGGATCCCAAGCACCTCCGAAAATTCCTGCGTCCAGGTAGTGAGAAGAGTTAGACGGCGAAATGACTAGGTTACGGATATTGAACAACTCCACCAGTTTCTCAGTATAGTCATTCAGACGAGCACACATGCCGTTTAAATCATTCCCCGATGTGAGTACGATGCAATCGTCTGCATAGGAAATTAGTTCGATACCTTCCGGTGGTGTTGGAAGGCTCGACAGGTAGATGTTACACAATGTAGGAGAGAGTACGCTACCCTGTGGAACTCCCTGCTTAACTTTCCTATGCTTTGAACAACTGCCTCGAAACTGTGTGAAGGATTGCCTCCCAGCTAGATAGTTGGCAATTCACCTAACCTCTTGTGCAGGAATATGCATATTTAGGAGATCGGCCAACAACGCGGAGTGAATGACAGTGTCGAAGGCTTTCGACAAGTCAAGGGCCACTAGGACGGTTCTGTCACAGGGCTGTTTCTGGTTGAGGCCATTTTGGATGTGATGGGTGATCATATCCAGGGCTGTTGTGGTGCTATGCATCTTCCTGAAGCCATGCTGGTGAGAAGCTAGCTCAGCATGCGATACAAGGGTGGGGTGGATGAGTGCTTCGAGCGTCTTTGCAACGGGTGATAAAATTGTGATTGGACGGTAGGATTCGGCGAGTTTCGCGCTTTTACCGGGTTTGAGAAGGGGGATGATTCTTCCCTTTTTCCAGAATTCAGGGATGACAAGCGTGGATATCGACAAGTTGAAAGCCATCGTTAGATATTTGATGGCTGGAAGATTTAGGTGTTTCAGCATGGTCATTGAAATGCCATCTGGTCCAATGACCTTTGATTTTTTCGCATTCTTGATTGCTGCTGAAACTTGGTCCGCTGTATAGGTAGGGATGATGTCAACCGTTCGGTTGCGAATCTTTCTGTTTATCTTGCAGTTGAGCATCTTGGTCTTGGGGTGTTCAATAAATTGCTTATTGAACAAGCTCGCGCAGTTTTGGATTTGCGGTGGTGTTGTTTCCGAATCTGATGGCTACACTGCCCTTGTCTTTCGTTGGTTGAGACAGGGCGCGGACCCTAGCCCAAAGTTTGCTGACACCCTGTGAGAGGTTGCAGCTATCTAGATGCTCGTTCCATTTCTCTTTTTTATAGGTGTTAACTAGTCGATTTATTTCGGAGTTTAGCTCCTGAATTCTAGGGTCTGCCAGATTTGCGCGTCTTAAATCATCCCGTTCGTCGGCTAACCTTGCGGCAGCTGTTGGAAAATATGGCCGAACTTTGGGGATACGCCCTGCCGGAATGAAGCGAGCTGCCGCTTTGGCAATGACGTTCCTTATATTCTTTTCGGCTTCCCTGGCGTTCGTTGGAGTAGGTAGCGCGGCGAACTTCGTCGAAGTGAACGCAGTGGAACCCTCCCAATTTGCCTTTTTGTGGTTGATAAACGTACGCCGTTCTGACGTCGTCAATTCGGCTGGTTTATCAATAGTTATTAGTATGGGGAGGTGATCGGATTGAAGAGACCTGGTTGTCTCCCATCGGGTTTCACTTATCAAACTGGCGCTCACCATAGTTATGTCAGGAGAACTGTGGCAGGCACCAGCGACGCGTGTAGACGAAATTCCATTGAGTGCGCAGAAGTCTGATGGGTCTAATTTGGACGCGATATCTATACCTCTGGCATCATTTGCGAGAAGAGAGTGCCAGAGTTCATGATGGGCGTTAAAGTCGCCAAGTATGATCTTATGCTGTCCTGTGAGGAGTGGACCAATATCGAACTTATAGCCAGAGCCACAGCTGGATGCTGGTGGAACATAGATGTTTATAAGTTCGATATTGGTATTGCCGGATTTAACGGCAATCGCTTGCATTTCCACCGTGCCGTCGTTGAAACGAAGATCTAATACACTGTATTGCACGGTTCTGTGTATTAGGAATGCGAGCCCTCCTCCTGGATTAGGACCCTGCCTGCCGACTCAAAAGTATGTTATCGCCGCGGATGTTAAATTCGGGTGTTGAGGGTTGGAGCTTTCGTCTCCTGAAATGCCGCTATCAGAATTTTGCGGGTACTCATAAAACGGACTATCTCGTCGATCTTCAGACGGATGCCATTGCAGTTAAACTGCAATATGGTGAGTGGGGTGTACACTGCTGCGGGGGGTGCAGGTGTTAGACTTGAGCGATTATGTATTGTTGTATTGTTTACTGCGGGTGGCGGTGGTGGAGAGCTGGGGCCAGGAATGGCCTTAGACGGTGGTGGGTCATTAGCTTGTGAGCTAGGGCCTGGATTGGCTGGTGGCCGACCCGCGTGCAGACTCCCTGGAGCAACAAATGTCTCATTTTTCTTAGGCCTGAGCAGTAGAAATGACACCATTCTCTGCAGCAGGTACACCTCAAGGACCTGGCATTCCCGAAGATACGTCGGTTGCATACACAGCAGATTTAGATTTCGGGACCTGGGTTGGTCTCGATACCGGCGCGGATTAGGAGAATTGAGAGCAACCGCGCTGAGATGAGATGCTCCCAATTTGACGAAAAAACACATAAAACACATCCATACACATACACATCCCTCCTGCATCGAACCTTCATGGTTCTTGCCATGGAGGGGTCTTTTGGTCCGCCCCGACGGGGCTTGAAAAACCCGTATGGTAGCAAGCTGCCATCGGGAATGGTCGCCGATAGGACCACTCTGTAGTTCATAAGTTGGACAGGATTGCATTGTTGCCATTGAAGGTGGTGTCGAGAGCCTTGCTGGTTGCATGAAACAAGCCAAGTGTTTTCAGTGTGTTGTCCAATACTTGGCAAACCAGACTGTAAAAACCAGACCTGGCTGCTTCCGCTCCCTGTTTCTCCCAGCTGTTGTATAGGAGCAGCACTTGGAAAGTTACCGCTACAATTGCCGGAAAGCAGCAAATTTTCGTTAATTCCTGTCTTTATTGAATCGCAATTAGTAGCGTACGCCGACGACATCAACATCATGTCTCGAAGATTGGGTGATGCGGAAAGTCTTTTGCATAATCTCAATAACGACGCAAAAGAAGTTGGACTACATATCAACGAAAGCAAAACAAAGGCCATGATGCAATCGAAAGCAAGAACGCCTGCAAATTCAAGCATCACAGTGGCGTATCCGGTACAACTATTAGTTGTATCAATTGTACGATGAGCTGGAAGTATCGAAGTCGTGAAGGTTCAAAGTTTGTAATGGGCAGGGCATGTTCAACGGATCAACGATAATCGCATGTGTGAAAGTGATGAACGCACAACGAATTGACGGAGCGGTGTTGCGTGGACGACCGAGAGCTCGCTGGGAGAACTCCGTAGATGAAGACGCCCATCAGCTGCTGGGCTTCCGAAACTGGAGGACAAGGTCACGTAACCGCAACAATTGGAGGTCAACGATTCAGGCGGCCAAAGCCCGACGACTGGCTATCATGCCACATTGATGATGATGGAAGTGGATTGGTCATACCTTACGTACCTACACTGCTGGTCGTACTATGCGACCCAAACACGCCGAAAAAAAGAGGTCAACCTAAAATCATGTAGCACAGATCTCTGGATAAATAGTGTTCGACTTTAAGATAAAACTGTGAACAAATTAGGAGACATTGCAAACTATAGTAGTAATGAAAACCTTTTTTATACCCTTCACTCGTAGAGTAAAGGGTATATATTAACTTTGTCATGAAGTTTGTAACACATCTTGAAGCATCTCCGACCATATAAAATATGTATACATATGATCAGATCAGCATGACGAGCTGAGTCGATTGGGCGATGTCCGTCTGTCTCTCTGTCCGTCTGTTGCTACGCGTTTTACTCGGACAGTTTAAAAGCTATCGAGTTGAAATTTTGCACACATGCTTCTTTTTATTGCAGTCAGTTTGTCTGTTTGACTCGCTAAAATCGGACAATGGGGTCATGGGGCTGCCATACAAACCCAGTACCCCAAATTGAGTTTTTCTTAGAAAAACTTTTTTATTTATACACCAATGTCAACCAAGACTCGTAAAAGTGCATTTCTATTGATGCCACAAAACATATGTAAGAATCGATGGAATCGGACTGTGGGGTCATGGGGCTGCCATACAAACCCAGCCCTCCAAATTGAGTTTTTCTAAGAAAAACTTTTTTATTGGTGAACCAATTTCAAGCAAATCTCATAAAAGTGCATTTCAATTTATGCCACGAAACATATGTAAAAATGAATGGAGTCGAACCATGGGGTCATGGGGCTACCATACAAACCCAACCCCCATTTTGGATCTTATAAGAAACATTTTTTCTACACCAATTTCAAAAATCCTTAATGCGTCTGTATCAAAACAAAAAAAGTAAAATAAATGGAATCGTACTATGAGGTCATGCTCCCGCATGCCTCCAATAAAGTTTTCTGAGATCATTTTTTTATTTTCCCACTTATTCCAACCAAACCTCGCCACGTAACTTATGTGAAAACGGAAGGAAAAGAATGGGGAAGGATTAAACACCAGTCATAGGTTTTTAGCCCAAGGAGAGTGAAGGGTATTCAAATTTCGGCCGCGCCCGAAATTAGCCTCGGTCTGGTTTTTTTTTCATAAGAACTTTCTTGCAAAACAGCCATGCAAACTTTTCATAAGCTGTGAGAAAAATGTCTTCAACACAAAATACAAATTTCTCTGTTGTATCATTTCAGATCGACAATGGCATGATCCACGAATAAAGTTGCATCGAGAAATAAGCTGGAATATTATCGCGAAAATTGACAACATGCCAACACCACGAGTCGAGCGTGGCTCCATTGATTACGTGCAATTTGTCATGCGTCTAATGATTCCCTTGCTTACAGCTAACACTGGCATTATTTGCTGCTGTTTTTATACCCTTAAAGTGACGACATAAATGAACTGATCGATGTCCGCCTGCCTCTCTGTTTCTACCTATATACACGCTAATAATCATCGGTCTGAAATTTTCAATACAAATGTTTTTTCTTTGCAGGTAGCATAAATGTCGGAACGAGCAGAATTTAACTATGACGGCTTGGAAACCCACTCTTCAATATTCGGATCTTCAGCGAATGGCCATAAGGCCATAAATTATAATCCAAAGAGAATTTAAATTTTAAAATCCCAAAATTTGTGGTAACCAGAAACGCTATATAAGCGCTATTGCGATTGCTTAATGCAATTTCCACCTTCCTAAGAATATAAATAGAAAATCTCAACAATTTCTGCAAACACACAGACAAAGCAGTTGAAATATAAAGTGAACGCGCACAACACAAATAGCGCCACCAAACTACGTAAATCTAACGACCTAATTTATTAGCCGTTCTTATCGTATCAAGACTGTATGTTTGCTTCCAATTTTATGATGTCATTGTAACTGACTCACAATCGACGACAAATGATTTGAGAAAACATTTTCTAGAGTTAGTCAACAGCAATATCTTTAATCAATTTTCAAAAAACAATTTTGTTTTCCTACACCCGAACCTTGATAAATAAATACAAACGGCAAACAATAAAATTGTCATTCATTTATAAAAGTCATATTCGTGGTGCGTATTTCAAGTACGCGCATACACAGATCAATCAATTTTGGGACGATGACCGCAAATACAACAAGCACAAACGTTAGATTGGAAGACCTTTTCAGAAAATGTGTAAAATTCTAAACTGTTCTCTCTCATGGCCCGGAAAAATTTCCATGTCTGGCCGAAAAATTAGAATAAGTTCACGAAAAGTTCACTGTACTCTTCCGCGCTTCCGAATTAAATGGAAGTGCATAACTACATATTCTCTTGGCACGTTATGTCCGCTCCAAATTAAAGTGACATGTACCTACATTTGCGTAACGTTAGCGTTAGAGTTAACCCATTCCTTCATGATTCGTTTGCGATGCCATGGAATAAAATACATGCATACCATTGGCTATGGTAAAATGGTTAGATCCTCCAGACGACATAAGAAGAAGAATTTCGGAAACACGCAATATTGTTGTACTCGTACATACTATAATGGTTAATGCATAATTGTAGCGTCGTAACGTGCCTAATTAAGGAACACAGCCAGACGAAGGCTGCGAAATTGTTGGTATGAATTTTCGCATCTTAATTGGGTTGAAAGATTTTTTTTTGGCAACGGTAGACTAATTACTCTCTTCCTGCCTACTTGGCACTGAACGGAAGTTTGAGTGTTTTATTAGCATAATGAAATTGTATGTTGGAATATCCTTTTTGGAAGAGAGTTATCTTAGATTTTTCAAGAAAATGATAACAAAAGCGTGAATATTTCCCTCTTGCTGGTTTCAATAAAATAATATTTGGCAAAATGATTGAACCAGCTACGAGATGCAACCACTAGCGATGTACATACAAAAGTATGCATATGCAGATTTATACTTCTCATGTTAACAATTTCACTTTTGATTTTCTGTGAACAAATCTACATTCTATTCTCAAGCCATCTGAATTCCCTTATGGAATACATAGTAAGTATGTTCCATATGTTAAAAACAAACTTTGTATCTTAATCCGGGCAACTAGACCCTTAACAAGGCAAAAACAAAAAAAAAAACAGAAACACATCTAATGCGACCCTCTGGACTTTTAAAAATGTAAATTCTATTTAGAAAGTCCAGGGGAAATAAGTGCTAACATATTTTTAAATTCAAAGAAAATTATGATAATATCGAGTTCGATACAATGTAAAATTCATTTCTCGCTCGAGGGAATCGCTAGCCACCTTGTTAGGTGTGCGATACTTTTCTAATATGTGCGTTGCATAATTCACACGTATACCTTGACCGTGTTCTAAGATTTTATGTGTACGTAGAGAGTATGAACAATGAACTGGAACGAAAGTCCAGTATACATATAATGATGGAACTCAGACTGTGAATAGATTGAATTAAATAATTATGTATTTCGGTATGTATGCACAAATTTCGGATTTTTGGTAGGAAACATACAAAAAAATGTTAACGTAAATTTCTTTTCTACAAGAAAGTTTATTCACATTTTATCGGCAACTGAAATATTTCGCCTGTTTCACAAAGACGCAACGTTGACAAAAGTAGGAAACGAGCAAACAAGTTTTACATTTGACCTCCTGAACGAATAATTTTCAACTGTTAGATGTCTAACGAATCTATGTAGTTACTCAATCCGCATAAAGAATATATTATGGTGACATTGAGGGAGCCTTTAGCAATATTAAACCCGGAGCAACAACAGATGCTCTCGTGAGCATACAGGTCGACGGTTCTATTTGTACCCTTGCTAATAAGCTACTCACTTCTAGGCACATTCATAGTAGGTTGGATTCGTCTTCTGCTAGTAGATATGTTTGCAGGGGCACTCCACAGGGAGGTATTCTGTCTTGCCTACTTTGGAACGTAGCGATTAATCAATTGCTCTTAAATTTGGAAAGAATCGGATGTAAAGTCGTCGCTTATGCTGAAGATATTGCCATCGCCGCTAGGGGCAAGTTTCCTGACACACTTAGCGAACTTTTGGAGAACGCCCTGGCTATCCTAACAAACTGGGCAAGTATCAGCGGGGTAGGGATTAATCCAGCCAAAACGGAGTTAGTCCTGTTCACAAGAAGGCGTGTGATCCCCACTTTTAACCTCCCTAAGCTAGGGGGCATTCAACTTGGTTTCTCTGAGAAGGCCAAATTTCTTGGCCTTATCTTGGACAAGAAATTAAGATGGAAACATAACATCGAAGAAAGGGTAAACAAAGCTACGGTGCCACTGTACTCGTGCAGGAAAGCTATCGGGAAAACCGACCAAAGGTTGTACATATATTGGATGTGTAAGTACATTTATTGTGCGGCCTATTTTACTTTATGGCGTTAGTGTGTGGTGGACAGAACTTAGCACAACTGCCTATCATAATTCACTTGTTAAAGTGCAAAGGTTGGCTTCTGGTCTGATTACAGGAGCTCTTCGAACAACACCTTCATTCGGACTAGATATGGTTTTGGGACTGCTGTCATTTGACATATACGGCCAACGGTCAGCAGCTTACACGACCTTACGCCTTCGTGAAACTGGTCTGTGGTGAGCGCTCACTCAACGATACTTCGTAATTTCAGCCTGCCACTGGCGACTGACTACACTGTTCCCAAATACTTTTTTGGTAGGAACTATTCTACCTTAATTCCGCCGAGAGAAAGCTGGAGCAACAAAACGACCCAGTCCATCAGGTCCTTTTCCATCTCCACTAATGGTTTCAAGACGGACGCAGGAGTCGGCATTGGTATTTACTCGGAGGAACTGGAAATTTTTTTTGTAGCGTCCTCCAAGCAGAAATCACTGCAATTTCGGAAGCGCTTCTATGGCTAGGTAGGCACGTTGTCACTGGTAAGGATGTCATATACACTGTTAGTCAAGCTGCAATTCGATCACTTGAATCAGCATTTTACAACATCTAGAACTATTGAACTCACTCAGAGAAATTTCTTCAACATTACACTATGCTGGATACCGGATCACAATGGCTTTGCAGGAAATTGCTGTGCAGACGATTTGGCCCGGAATGCGTTAGCAAGTATTGTTAAAGGCGACCGCGGGAAGATTAAAACACCTATTACCGTCTGTGCATTGATAATTGAAACCGCTTCTGAACGTAGGACCAACGCGAGATGGGTCTGCGGATATACTTGTGCTACGACGAGGATGATCTGACCTATACTAGACATATCCCGTTCCGCCATATTACTGTCGCTAGACAGGAAATATGAAAGTAACATAGTGGGGGTTATTACGGGGCCTTACCTTATTGGGGAGCACGCCAGGAGACTTCGAATTCCTCACAATGACTTCTGCAGAAGTTGTGTTGATGAAGAGGAGGAAGAGAGTGTTCATCATTTTCTTTGTGAATGCCCAGCCTTATCCGAGGAAAGGAGGCTTGCACTGGGTTTACGATACAGATGATCTTCGAGATGTGTTAGCACTGGCTGGTTTTAAACGGAACGTAAGAATTTCGGTGAAGGTCAATACGCTGATTTCAAAACAACACCAACTGCCCCGAGCACAGTCCAACACAAATGTGGAATAGTTTCGCTGAAATGTCAGTAAGTGAGGCGGAAAACGCACTTGGAGTTTCGAATGGTCCACTCCACACGAAGAAAGAAACATGGTGGTGGAACACCGAAACTAAGGAAGCAGTGCAAGCCAAATCGAACGCATTTAAGGCATGGACGAAATGTGAGTCAGGCAGTGAAACCGAACGGGTTCAACTTCGCGAAAATTATATGCAATGCCGGAAAAACGTAAAGCGCTTGGTAGCTCAAGCAAAGGCGAAGGCAGCTGAGAAATTCTACCAAGACTTAGAAACTCAGACTGCGACCGAAGGACCGTCTTTGCGCGAGAGACCTAAGCACGACGCCAGGATATTTAGGGTCGCAGCTCAAAGGAGAAGGAACGCTCGGGAAATACAGGCGCCAAAGTACGTGGAGGACGCGCAAGGAATGTTGCTGATTGATACGGCAATTTGTAGCAGGTAGAGAGTATTTTGACGAACTTCTAAATGAAGAATTTCCTCGAGCAGCTTTTCGAGATGTTGAGCCGAATACCACAAATATTGAAGATATCTCAGAGGAAGAGGTGATGGAGGCAATGCATCAGATGAAACGCGGAAAGGCAGTCGGACCGGACAAAATCCTCGCGGAATTTCGGTTGAAAATGGAAAATGTCGGGCTTAGTTGGCTCACAGTTCTCTTCAACAAAATCAAAGGTGGGCAACCGATGCCTGATGCTTTCAGGGAAAGTTTTCTTCTTCCTTTCTATAAGAACAAGGGAGACTCACGCAAACTCAACAACTATAGGGCTATAAAGTTAACACCTCATACACTGAAGATCTACGAGCGAGTTGTCTGCAACCGATTGAGAAAGATTGTGCGGTTGAATGACAATCAATGCGGCTTTGTTGAAGGTCGATCTACAGTCGATGCGATTCAGTGCATTCGTATTGCAATGGAAAAGTATAGAGCAGCACGAAAGGACTTGCACTTTGTGCTCATCGGTTTGGAAAAGGCATTCGATAGAGTACCTCGTGATCTGATATGGTTGGCCTTGAGAGCACTTAATGTCCCTGAGGCATACGTCAGGATGATACGAGACATGTATGATGGAGCTACGACTAAGGTTAGATGCACAGCCGGTGAATCAGAAGAATTTCCGGTGAATGTCGGATTACACCAGGGCAGTGTATTGAGTCCGTTGCTCTTCAACATCATCATGTGCTACTTATTGACACGTATATCCGACGGCCTAGAAATATTTCTTCTTTTTGCCGATGATATAGTCCTCAGTAGCCCAAACATCGTTGCCTTGCAAGCTGCACTTACAAAATGGTGTGACATTCTGGAGGAGCATGGACTGAGGGTAAGTATAACAAAGACTGAGTTCTTATGCTGCCCATTCTCAGACCCAGATGCACCGATACCAGATATGTACGTCAAAGGAGAGCAGCTTAATTCTTGTACCAAGTTCAAATACCTTGGCTCGATGGTGAACAGCGGAGCTACATGTGATGATGACATCAAACACCGCACAAAGGTTGGGGGGATGACGTGGCAAGACCGACAAATGGATTGGTATTGCCATGTTCAAAGGCGTCCGCCTGAGAACCCCGCAAAGAAAGCGATATCAATGGAAGTTCCACTTGATGGACCCAAGGCCAGAGGCAGACCGAAGAACACCTGGATATGTCAAATGAAAAAGCAACAACAACGCATTGGTCTCGGCGATGACACGATCCAAGATAGAGCTGCCTGTAGAAATATGCTGAGAAATTATCGCCAAAACGGGCGATGTGCCTACACCGCAGGTCGAGCAACGCGAAACCGTGGAGCGGTATAAAGAACGAGGCAAGGAAGGAAGAAGAAAATTTGTGTATTTGTTTAAAAAAGTGAGTTGAAAAAATCAATTTGACCAAAAAATTGAATTAACTACAGAAAAATTCCCATCAGAGATTTTTTACGAATTTCGAGATAATTATCTCAGCAGTAAGGAAACTCAAACCTGAACGTAATTCGGCATAAGCAAATTTGATGACAGTCGTCAAAAAACGTAGTTTTTGTCAGAAAACATGGATGTCATGTATAAACTGATAATGCAAGATCGTCATGTCACATACCGTATGATGAAGGCATCCATTCGAGGACATTTTTTCCCCGACCATACATTCAATATTGCAAGAACAATCAGCCGTCAAAAAAAGTTTTTCCACGATGGATCCCAATCATTTGGCAAGAACTCAAAAGAAGGCTTCCGTCAATTGGTGCCAAGAAATAATCGGAATACACCATTGCGGTGTAATCGCCACATAATCGACGGAAAGAAAAGAATATCGAAAAGTGTAGGTGTTCCAAAGCGATCCAAATCCAACAAATATTGTTCTCTCACGAAGAAGCACTACCACGCCTGTCTCTTCGGGTGAATGGACCAAGTGGTTCCAATTTTGCTTGGGCAAGGGAAAACTATCTGTTCTGTGGTTCACTTGGTTGTGTAGCACTCTACGATGGTAGTAATCTTGAGGTCCGGAGATCAAATCTGGGCGTGGTCCAAAATTTCCGTACTTGTGCGGATAGGAAATATATAGTGCTTGCAACATTATACATACTCCGAAATTATATGCAATGAAACGTTGACTCGAAATATCCTATAAACGGCTGAGTGAACGTACCCATACCCCACAAGGGATTACGCGGTACAGAAAAGAAGGGAAAACTATCAATTCTGAGTGGTGCGTCATCATTAGTTGCCCGCAAAACGAACAAAACAATACGAATATAAATGAAATTAGACCCCTTAGAAAGCCAGCAACTGTTTCACCGGTTCTCAAACGCTAAATTCGTGGGTCATACGTGGTTTAGACCTAACTAAGAAGCCAACAATTTGCTTTTAGACAACTCATAAATCAAAACTACGTAGTGAGCGTTTTTCTAGGCCCGAAGGATAAGTTAAAGGACTGAAAAAACATGTTTTTGGATTGTCTCAATCAGCCCAGAAACCTGTGTTCCTGCCAAAATCTGATGTGGCTCACGATAAGACTCGAACCCACGACCCTGTGCCCCGAAGGTGGATGCACTAACCACTACACAAACTAGACTACCTCTTCATCCTCTAATTATTAACACAAGAATAATCTTACGAGTGGCCGAGATTATATATCCCGTGTAATATAAAAAAGGACCCAAAGGTGGTTAAAGTTTGTCGTGGGAAACAGGAGAACCCTTTAACCTAACTTTCTGGAATTATTTTGAAGAATTTACCGTTATGTTAGAAAGCACAATCGAAAAAAATTTCAATTCAGTAAAGTGATCCATGGCATCAATCAAGAAAGAAATTACGGAAAAAATCATTACGCCAACTCTTGAAGAGAAGCCGAAAAATAGTCCCTTTAACCGAGCTGGAGATTACCGTATGAAAATTTTAGATTTAGGATCGTCTAAATGCATTTCTTCTTATTTGCCCGCTATGCCACTCCATACACAAGTTTGGCAGCAATTTCTACATACAATTCTCTCGTGTTATGTAGCGGTACAGAAAGATGGCAACCGCTGTGCATGCCTGTGGATGTGCTGTAAGTTTCGTCGTCGTTCTCGCAATCGATGCCCGGGCCTATTCGAGACAGGTAGGAATTGAGGCGCGAATACCAGCCTGACCTAAGCTGAACCAATGTCGGACCAGGGAGCCTAGTCCGCCCAGGCTATATGGGTGGTGAGAGTTTCGAGAGGACTCTATTTCTACCTCGTCTTCCTATTGACCGATTGTTTAAAATGCTATTTCCTTATGTAAAATATCCTTGGGCAACATCGTGACTCGACGTTGGATCATGTCATCGGGTAAACGAAGCGCCCCTGATAGTATAGCTCTGTGCGGGCGAAAGGAATAACGAATAATGACGATAGCCTCGTTAATCTATTTGGAACGCGAATAGTAAATTCGTTGTGCAAAGGAAGCGACGAGGAGCTGTTGCAAATATTAAATAGGAAACACTCATCCAGATATAATCTTCGTCTCTCCAGGGGTGGCACACAAAGGAATTCAAGACGATTACACAGGTCTACAAAATTAAAAAAAAAATTTGGTGCCGCTGCGATTCAAGCATAATTTTAAAGCATCGGTCCTGTCAATTCTCTTAGTGCCATTTTTTCATAAATACTACATGTAGTTTTTAGTTTACGCAAATTAATGAAATTGCATGGTAATCGACAGCCACGAGCGTTCCCAAATCGACTAAATATATCCAAAATCATTTGAATTGCTAAATATATACAGTTTGAGCATCGCATGTTCAGACGAAATAATATTTGACGTTTTGATGTAGTCCTGAATTTTTTCTGTTGTGATTTACCGTTACTTTCAAGTAAAAGTTCAAATTGGGACTCATGAAGCAATTTGTTAAGGCTTTCGACAAAAATGGTAGTTGTGGTATCTGGGTTAAGAACAGATAAGCTTAAGGCAGGCATTTTTGACGGCCCTCAAATAAGACTTTTAATAAAAGATGCCAGTTTTGGGCATTCGATGAATGATTTAGAGTCATTAGCGTGGATTTCTTTCGTCGACGTTGTGAAAAACTTTCTCGGCAATCATAAAGCTGACCATTATCGGATTTTAGTGCAAAATATGCTGGAAAATTTCAAAAATCTTGGTTGCAATATGAGTACCAAGATTCACTACCTCCATGGTCATTTGGATAAATTTCCAGTAAACCAAGGGTCTTATAGTGTGGAACAAGGCGAACGATTCCACCAGGACCTGAAAATTGTGGAAAATCGTTATCAAGGTCGATGGGATGAACATATGATGGCGGATTACTGTTGGAGTATCATGCGTGTGTTTCCTGGAAAGTCTCATCTCAAGAAATCTCGAAAAAGAAGCTTCCTTCATGTCTGAAGAGTTAACAACATACATATTTTGGAACATTTCATCATATCTCGAAAACTACGTGTAGGATTTAAAAAATTTATATACCGTTAGAATCAGTATAGCAAGGCTACTCAAAAACAGTTTGAATCTCCCCGGCACCAAAACCCGTGTAGACCTGTGTTATCATAAGGGCAAAAGGGAATATGGAATTTAAAAAAGAGAATACGAGTGAACTTCCGCTGTACCGACTCAATGAGAGCTGTTAAGTAGTTTAAGTGCGGAGACCAAACGGGGGAGCAGTATTCAAGGATACTTCGAGACAGAGAATTGAAGAGAGTAATACAAGTTGAAATATTACTAAATGCTTGAGAGGAGCGAAGAACGAAACCTGCCGTTCTCGAAGCTCTATTACATATGTCAAGTATATGAAGGTTAAATTTCAACTTACTATCAAATAAGACCCCCATATCCGTAAAGCGATCGACTTTCACTAGAGGAGTAGCATTTATGCAATATTCATACGATAAAGGTGATTGTTTAAGCGAGAAAGTCATAGAATGGCATTTTTGGACATTCAGACTTATTGAGTTTCTTCGACACCAATTTTCTAAGGCCACAAGGTGACCTTGAAGGATATGGCAGTCATTGACCGACTTGATAATCCTGTAAAGCTTTAAGTCGTCAGCGTAAAGTAGACAGGAAGAAGAAACATTACTAGGGAGATCATTAACAAAAATGTTGAAAAGCAGTGGACCTAGTATTGAACCCTGGGGAACTCTGGACGAAGGACAAAAGGCAGAAGAATAAGAGCTATTGGATACAACCCGGCACTCTCGGTTATACAGGTAGGACGAAAACCAAGTTAGAAGGGATCCACTAACACCAAAATCTTGAAGTTTGGCAAGTAATATACCATGGTCGACCGTGTCAAATGCCTTAGAAAAGTCGGTGTATACGACATCAACCTGACACTGATTGTCCAACGCTCTGGCCACAGTGTTGGTGAAATGTATGAGATTAGTACAAGTCGAACGACCTTTAACGAAGCCATGTTGCTGCTCAGCGAAAAGTGCAGAAACAGCGGGGTATAGTTTGTTATGGACAACACGCTCGAGAATTTTAGGAAAACAGGATAAAAGAGATATAGGACGATAGGTTTTTTACAGAGGACGTGTAAGGGGATTTGCTGCTTTCCAAGAATTAGGGAAAGTTCCACTGTTCAAGCTTAAATTGAAAAGAAAGGCCAAGGGAGTACTTAAAGTGGAAGACAGAGATTTAATAAAGAAATTTGGAAGTTCGTCAGGGCCAGAGCCACCATCTGCCTTCAAAGTATCCAGAATAGCAGCTACTTCGAATGGACATATGGAGAACTCGGGAATCTGGGGATTGAACGATTGATAGGCAGGCAAGTAAGAGAAAGACGAGTTAGATGGAGTAAAGGTAGAGGCAAAGAATTTTGCAAACAACTCACAAGCTTCCACGGGAGTGTTGGCAATAGAGCCATAAAACTCTAAATTTATTGGTGAACATGAGGCGGACTTTAAAGATCGTATGTAAGTACGACCAAAATGGCTTAACTTGGTTGGCAGCTAGAGACATTTCAATATTCGAAAAATAGCTCCTTATAGCGGATTGAGTGATGCGTTTAGCTTCAGCACGAGATTGCTTGAAGGTAGAGAGAGTAAGGGAAGATGGAGAGCGCTTCCACTTGGTCCGGGCTTTATCCTTTTTACGTAGTGCGTTAGCAACTGCTTGCGTAAACCAGGGGAAACTCTTACTTTTTTTTGGTGAATGAAGTGGTGTGAAGCGCGATATAATAATGTTCAGGTAGTTGTAGAACTTTTCCACAGCTTGATCACAACATAAATCATAATAGTAATCAGATACAGTGAAAGTTCCGTTCGCGGACACCTACCGTAGCCGGACAAATTTCTCGGTCCCAAGCTTTTCAATACAATTTTCGAACAAAATACGTTCCCGTAGCCGGACGCTCCCCTGGCCGGACGCGGACACTAATATCTAGTACATTTTTTAGGTCGACTCTCCCGTAAACGGACAAAAAGTAAGTTCTAGGACTACTCATCAACGACATTTTGAGAGATTTAATGGTAGAAATGACTACAAAACAACTTGCTGAAGTACTTTTCTGATTTTTGTAGACAAACAAAGGGTTTTAAGTTTGAAGTTTTAGTCTCTCCTGATGTCCGTCCGCTTGTGCAGAGGAAATTTTGAGAATAATTGTAGAAAATCTTGAAAAATATCAATAATTTCCGACACCGATATTCAATTTTTAATTATGTTGAATTTAAAGGGGTCTGAAAGGTAAATAAATTTAAATAATTTTGGTGTTCGCTATACCCATCCTCTCCCGCAAGCGGACATCTCCCGTAGCCGGACAAAATTAATGGAACCGTCAGTGTTCGCCTACGGGAGCTTTCACTGCACTGCAATTACCATAAAAAAATTAATACAGTACGACCTCGATTATCGCAACTAATAAAAACTGTGGCAGTTGAAATAATTGAATTGTTGCAATAACCGAAGCAGAAAAGAAAAACAAAATTTATGAAAAAGCTTTAAAGTTTCGTCCCAATCGGGATTCGAACCTCCGACCTTCAGTCACAAGGTCAGCAACTCTACCTACTGAGCTATAGACGCTTAGAGGTCTCAAGTGCAAAGATTCCAATGTGACATTTCCGAAATTGAATAACTCGATATTTCTCCCGTTGGGGCTCTTCTCCTCCAAACAGACAAAGTTCCGCGTAGTTCCCATAGAGCTGGTAAGTTGCCATGCCATAATTACTACAGACATGCACCGCAGTTGGTGTATAGAATGGAACGATAAGTCACAATTAGTTAAAAAGCTTTAAGTTTGAAACTCTTCAATTGTATTTTATTTTTATTGCTTAGTGCTTAATACATAGGTATATAATTTATTGGGCATTCCATCACTTTAAGTTTTGAAAAAAGTGTGACATTTTCATTTCTTTTTGTTAATTTACAGGCTTTTTAGAACAGCCTGTTCCTTTAGTCTTTGAAGCATTAATAAGTCTTGGAATGGGAGATCATTTTGTTCAGCCCAATGAACGCAAACATCAAAGGACTGGGTTGCAACAGCTGTCTTCACTTTCTCCGAGGACTCAACTGTTGCAGATTCCCTTTCATCTTCTTCAACAATGTCAGAATCTTTAGTTATATCAATATCCTCATACTCTAACGTATTGAGACACAAAAAACTAAGCAATGCAAACTTCTCAAGAGCTCCAGACATAAAGTAAATAGAAAATTCATGTGAAATAACGGCAATAATTTCCTTATTTCCGTAGAATTTCAGAAAATGAGATCCGTGTGTATACAAAAATTGCACTTATCGCGGTAAATTTTCATTGAAGTTGCACTTATAGAGTAAACAGTTTTGGAAATTGGGAGTTGCGTTAATCAAGGAGTTGCTTGTATCGAATGTTGAGATTACCGAGGTCATACTGTAATACCGTAGCACATTAAGTACAGGTTGCTGTTATGTCCTGTACCTGAACTTCCATACAAATTTGACTGTTGAGTTCTATTGTAAAAAAACTCGTATTCAATTGTACATATTTGAATTTGTATGGAAGTTGTGCTGACCTGTCATGTACTAGATAGATCGCAGTTCATATCTTCTGTATATATACAATGCCACATACCTTGTCAGGATCAGTCATAAGGACACCATCACTATCTGCATAGCCAAGTTTATTACCGAGCGATTTTCGGAATATTTGTAGTGTGGTCAAAAAAGTCGATGAAATTTACTTTCGTTTCTAATTTTTCCCATGTCTAGCCAAAAGTTCTACCTAAATCTTTCGAATTCAATTAAATAAAGTGACAGCACACTGTAGCATTTCAATATGTATCAACAAATGCAATGATGAAAGTTCAGTTCAGTTTCTAGATCTTTCCAAATCAGCCAGTCCCCAACGAGACACACAGCACAATCACAATGCACCGGCCTTCGCTTACTTCACTTCGTCTGGAGAAATGCACCACGAGCAAGGTCGATTAGAAATCGCCACCCAGCCAATCGAGTTGCGGCCATAAATCTCGCGAAAATCGCGAGAAATCTAATAAAACTCCAATCGCGGTCTCCCTGGTCAAGTAGCAATATAAAGAAAAGAAAGAACGAACAATCCGATAAGAAAAGTATGGCCAGTGTATTCAGAGCGTTGTTCTACAGTTCGCCTAATGTGGGGCCCGCAACTATAGCAGAATGATGAGAGCAAGAGAGTGGAGCAACGAACACAGCGAGCGCCTACCTAGACCCAGACCGGCCCATTCATTGCACTTTGGAGGTTATGTTCAAATGGATTACGACAATCTTCGCTCACTGCTTCGACAAGTGGATTTTCACCACCACCATCCGACACAAGACAGTAATTCCACAGCAGAAATCCCGATAAGTGAGCAAGAACCGGGTGCTCTGGACATCAATGTGACAGCAAAGGTGCGGCGCCATTAGGGTTCACAGCAGACGAATTGGCAAATGCCAACGTAGGCAAATTATTGACCGCAAATGTGCGGAGGTCTTCCGGCTGTGTGCTCGTCAGACTAGTCAAGAATGAATGAATGAATTGGCACAATACAAACCAGCTGGTTCAGGGAGAGATGGAGAATACTTGTCCGGCATCACTGGTTAAAATGTGCAGAAAATCCAGAGAGCATGATGTGTCCCACAGGCAGATTACTGCGAGTCGGAGATTTTTTGGGGTTAGGGACGACCAGAGTTCCGTGTGGGTTTTAATCCGGGAATAACCCCGGGAGCACAAAGAGGCACAAACACGTCACCAACACCCAGTCGAACTACAGAATTTCATTTTGCTAATTCCGAACACGAAACACGTACACTTTGCACGAATTTCATTCTTTTTTTTTCTCACACAATTTTCAGTCAAGTGTCACCGGGGGCGGTGTGCCTTTTCCGGCACACAAATCTGTGCAGCACTTTTCCGGCCACGGCACCACAAAACTCAATCGAAATTTTCAGAACTGTCTTTGACCACTGCGAAAGGGGTCACCAGACTAAAAAAAAAAACACCACTCGAAAACGAACTGGACCCGGGGGGCACCCGTGCACCGTGTCGTCGAATGTCTTGTCGCCGACATTTCTTCTACTCACCGATACATTTGGATCCATGGCACTTATGCTTGTTGCATTTTCACGTGTGCTCTAGGCATTTTCACGATGGGGGCGACTTTCGCGAACTGTACAGCTCCTTGTGCTAAGAAAACCGGAGAACAGGACGACGATGATGTCGCGCACTGGGCAGAAAAAAAGATTTTTTCTTCACTCGACAACGACGACGACGTCAACGTCCGCGAACAAAATGTGACATGCGGTTTGGAAAATGATGATCCGAGGTTCGTTTCGAGGTGTTTCGTACGACTGGAATGTTCCACGTTCCGTTGTGCATGGATGACAGAACGAGTGACAACTGGAAAATAGTAGAGATTTGGAGAAATATTTTTGAAGCGGGATTTTGGTTTTGAATTTTTTTTTTCGTGCAATTCACTCGCATTTTTTTTTTGGGTAAAGTAGTTTGTTGAACACTAAAGAATTAGTTTGATATGTTATATAGCATTCACAAAAAACTTCTTTCATATGGTCTTAAAGGTGCATCTAAATTGGCTTGTAAATGGTCTGGCGTCCAAACACTGGCATCGCGAACCGCCATTTGGTAATGACCGCGGAATCGAAATATTATACATAAAATGGCCAGATTGTAGCATTATGATATTACCCAGCGTTTGCGACATATTCCACCACCTTAAGTAAACATTTTCATTGCGAAAATCGCAGCGTAAAAAATGTCACTCTCGAGGTTAATGCCTATGACAGATATCCAAATCATTATGACGATAATTCGTCATAATGATGAAAGTTCGAAATTGAGGTGACACATATGTTTTCGTCATTAGGATTCGTCATTTACTTTTGACGTTTGTGTAAATGATGAAAATGTCCCTAACAACAGCGATATTTTGATTAATATTCTGTTCAATAATTTAAAGACACACTTTTCTTGAAGAATTTGAATAGAAAAGTGTAAAGATTGATAACAAATTTAATATTTTTGCACAAAATCTTGTTCTTCAATTTTGCAACAGATGGCGTCACCTGTCATTATTGAGCAAATGATGGTCCAAATGTGTAATTTGGAATTCGTCATAATGATGGTAAATTTTCGTCATAATGATGTATTTGCGTCATTCGAAGTTAAGTGTGTCAAGCTTGTAATCCATCCCTTAACGGATAAGTCAAATTACTTGTGACGCCAAATTTGGAAGAAACACCGCTGCGCCCGATGCGCCTGAGTGACATCTTAAGCGTCTCTAGTTACTTAACGTGATAGGTGGCGGAAAACATTTAATCAACCACAAAAGCAGCATTTTCGAGGCATCCTAATGATGGCCTTCCTTCAGCGGTTGAACCCAATCATGGTTTAGTGATGTGCTAAAGAGAAACATGAAAAAATCATCAAATCAGAACAACAACAATAGAAGAGGTGAGACGTGCATCAAGTTAGCGGAACAACTTTTGAAAATCGACTCGGCGACTTTGCAGTAATTTGCCGCTAAAGGTCTGGATGAACATCGGGCGGAATGAAAATGAAATTTTTGTCCGCTGCGATTTTCTCTATGAAAATGCCTGCTTACTGTCGTGGAACATGTCGGAAATGATGGGGAATTCCATAAGCTACAATCCGAGAATGGTTTCACAATTTGTCTCTGCCATTTTATGTGTTATTTTTCGATTCCCCGGTCATTAGATAATTTCCACGATGAACTCGTCGTGGACAGTGAATCGGTTTGACGTTTGCAAAACTCACCACGCCCGACGGAGAATATGCTACAGAGTCGACTCATTTTCACGTTGAAAATGCATTCGGACAAGGGGGAAATAATTTTTTTTAGTTATTTTTCAGATGATTTAGGACGTAAAACGCCTTTGTAGCAATTTTCGAAGCTTAAATTTTAAATTCACCACGGTTTTTATGCCGGTTCATTACCGTTTCATTTTCATTCCGCTCGAACTCTATCCGGGGCTTAATTTGTTGTGAATTAAGCCCCGGATAGAGTTCAGGCCTGAATAGAGATCGGGCGGAATGAAAATGAAATTTTTGTCCGCGGCGATTTTCTCAATGAAAATGCATACTTACTATCGTGGAATATGTGGTAAATGATGGGGTATTCCATAAACTAAAATCCGAGAATGGTTTCACAATTTGTCTCTGCCATTTTATGTGTTATTTTTCGATTCCCCGGTCATTAGATAATTTCCGCGATGAACTCGTCGTGGACAGTGAATCGGTTTGACGTTTGCAAAACTCACCACGCCCGACGGAGAATATGCTACAGAGTCGACTCATTTTCACGTTGAAAATGCATTCGGACAATGGGGAAATTATTTTTTTTAGTTATTTTTAAGATTATTTAGGACGTAAAACGCCTTTGTATCAATTTTCGAAGCTAAAATTTTAAATTCACCACGGTTTTTATGCCGGTTCATTACCGTCACCACGGTTTTTATGCCGGTTCATTACCGTTTCATTTTCATTCCGCTCGAACTCTATCCGGGGCTTTCGAGCGGAATGAAAATGAAACGGTAATGAACCGGCATAAAAACCGTGGTGAATTTAAAATGTTAGCTTCGAAAATTGCTACAAAGGCGTTTTACGTCCTAAATCATCTTAAAAATAATTTCCCCCTTGTCCGAATGCATTTTCAATGTGAAAATGAGTCGACTCTGTAGCATATTCTCCGTCGGGCGTGGTGAGTTTTGCAAATGTCAAACCGATTCACTGTCCACGACGAGTTCATCGTGGAAATTATCTAATGACCGGCGAATCGAAAAATAACACATAAAATGGCAGAGACAAATTGTGAAACCATTCTCGGATTGTAGCTTACGGAATTCCCCATCATTTCCGACATGTTCCACGACAGTAAGCATGCATTTTCAAAGAGAAAATCGCAGCGGACATAAATTTCATTTTCATTCCGCCCGATGTCTATCCAGACCTTTAAGGCCTGAATAGACCTCGGGCGGAATGAAAATGAAATTTTTGTCCGCTGCGATTTTCTCAATGAAAATGCATGCTTACTGTCGTGGAACATGTCGGCAATGATGGGGAATTCCATAAGCTACAATCCGAATATGGTTCCAAAATTTTTCACGGCCATTTTATGGATTATTTTTCGATTCCCCCGTCATTAGATATTTTCCACGGTGAAATGACCGGGGAATCGAAAAATAATACATAAAATGGCCGAGAAAAATTTTGGAACCATATTCATGTTCGCAGCGGACAAAAATTTCATTTTCATTCCGCCCGAGGTCTATACTGCGCTCTAGTTGTGAAAAAAAATTTGTCGCTCTTCATTTTCACTGAGAAAATGGGTGTTCCGCTAACTTGACGTCAAGTTAGCGTAACAACTTTCACGGATCAAGTCGGAACTTATACCGTTCCCGCTTCCGCTATTTTGTTGTGAATTAGTTGTGAAAGAAAAAAATTTGTCGCTCTTCACCATCACCGGGAAATTGCAGTTTCCTGTTTGTGACGTCACTATGGAACAGCCCCACTTTACCCGCTCGAATCAAGTCGCGGAGTATGTCATAATTTGCTGCAAGGATAATACGAATGAGATGTTAAAATAACGATTTTGTCGCTCCTCGCCATTAACGGTAAAATGCACTTTTCCATATTATGGTGACGTCACTATCTCAAACAACTTACTTTTCCTGATCGCACCGTGTCGGGGAATATGTCAAAATTTGTCTCTTGGCTAATTACAATTAGTTGTGAAAAGAATGTTTTTTTGTCGCTCTCTTCTATACGCGGGAAAACGCGGTTTTCCATATTATGACGTCACTATGGGAGAAAACCCACTTTTCCTGATCCGATCGACTTGGCGAGTATGTCATAATTTGCCGCTTGGCTACTACGAATTAGTTGTGAAAAGAATGATTTTGTCGCTCTTCGCTATCGGTGAGGAAACGCGGTTTTCCATAGTGACGGAAATAAAATGGAAAACCGCGTTTTCCCGCGGATAGCAGGAGCGACAAAATCATTCTTTTCACAACTAATTCATAGTAGCCAAACGGCAAATTATGACATACTCACCAAGTCCGATCATCCGATCAGGAAAAGTGGGTTTTCTCCCATAGGGACGTCATAAAATGGAAAACCGCGTTTTCTCACCGATAGCGAAGAGCGACAAAATCATTCTTTTCACAACTAAAGCGCAGTATAGACCTCGGGCGGAATGAAAATGAAATTTTTGTCCGCTGCGATTTTTTAAATGAAAATGCATGCTTACTGTCGTGGAACATGTCGGAAATGATGGGGAATTCCATAAGCTACAATCCGAATATGGTTCCAACATTTTTCTCGGCCATTTTATGTATTATTTTTCGATTCCCCGGTCATTTCACCGTGAAAAATATCTAATGACGGGGGAATCGAAAAATAATACATAAAATGGCCGAGAAAAATTTTGGAACCATATTCGGATTGTAGCTTATGGAATTCCCCATCATTACCGACATGTTCCACGACAGTAAGCATGCATTTTCATTGAGAAAATCGCAGCGGACAAAAATTTCATTTTCATTCCGCCCGAGGTCTATTCAGGCCTTAATTCGTAGTAGCCAAGCGGCAAATTATGACATACTCGCCAAGTCGATCGGATCAGGAAAAGTGGGTTTTCTCCCATAGTGACGTCATAATTTGGAAAACCGCGTTTTCCCGCGTATAAAAGAGAGCGACAAAATCATTCTTTTCACAACTAATTGTAATTAGGCAAGAGACAAATTTTGACATACTCCCCGACACGGTGCGACCAGGAAAAGTAGGTTGTTTGAGATAGTGACGTCACCATAATATGGAAAAGTGCATTTTACCGTTAATGGCGAGGAGCGACAAAATCGTTATTTTAACATCTCATTCGTATTATCCTTGCAGCAAATTATGACATACTCCGCGACTTGATTCGAGCGGGTAAAGTGGGGCTGTTCCATAGTGACGTCACAAACAGGAAACTGCAATTTCCCGCTGATGGTGAAGAGCGACAATTTGTTTTCTTTCACAACTAATTCACAACAAAATAGCGGAAGGGAACGGTATAAGTTCCGACTTGATCCGTGAAAGTTGTTCCGCTAACTTGACGTCAAGTTAGCGGAACACCCATTTTCTCAGTGAAAATGAAGAGCGACAAAATTAATTTTTTCACAACTAATTCACAACAAATTAGCGGCAAATTTCTGTAAAGTCGCCGAGTCGATTTTCAAAAGTTGTTCCGCTAACTTGACGCACGTAGAGGTGAGTACCTTTTAGAACTAATAATAGCGACGTTTTTTTCGTATCGCGTGTAAGTCTGACTCGAAAAAAACGATCGCGGGTAACATCCCGGTTAAGACCAAACAGCTGACATTTGACAGTTTTTGTGCATGTTTGACTCGTTTTCGTCGGCGTATTTTTTAGATGTGGTGGATTTTATCACAAAAGATGATTATTTCTTTGCAAAATCTTTTCTCGTGATTAGAAAAACTCTCACATTTGGTTTGAAAAAACAAATTCCCTCATATTTCCCCTATGCGTCCGCCATCTACATTTGAGCTCTATCCCGTGTAGGGTAGTTGCACGGGTTAACTTTACCTGGGTAAGTGTCATTTTTTTTATATGAAGTTCTACCCAAACATGCACGGGATAAACACAATAAAACGTCCCTGATGTCTCTAGATCTGAACATCCTTAACAGGGTATGTCAACCCACTTTCATAACCAGAGTAAGGCAGGAAGTACTTGATTTGACTTTGAGTAACAGCCTAATAGTGGAACGAATTCGCAGCTGGTACGTATCGAACGAGCCCTCTTCCTCCGATCACGTGCATATAAGTTTCAACCTGATCCTTGCGGATTCTGCAACGATCGAGCGCAGAGTTCTACAAAATATCAACTGGTCCGGATATATCGAGACACTGAAGGAACATCTGCAGCAGATCGACAAGACAGTCACCGGGTGGCTCAGTCTCGAAAGACTCGTAGACGAAACCACCAGGGCAATTGTATCCTCTAATGAAGAAATTGCCCTCTAAGGGTTATAAAGGAAAATAAGTGTGTTCTGTGGTGGAATAAGGAGCTAGCTCGCCTCAGGAATAAGGTGAGGCATTTTCGCAGCTTTTTAACAGGGTCAAGCGCAAGCTCCTAGCAACCCATTTCCCCGGCTGCAGACTAGACTACAATGTGAATGACGGCCACAGATGCATGAATCCGCCCAACAGAGCAAATATATCCGACTGGACAGCAGCAAGAGGTATTTTCACGTATGATAGGATAATGTGGGCATTGGGGACGTTTGATACCTAAATCACCCAGCATGGATGGAATTTGAATTGAAGTGTCCCTCAATATACAGTTAACCATGCCATAGTAACTGTCAAGTATCTGGGGGTCACTCGAGATAAGAAATTACTCTGGAAAAAGCACCTCAGGGTGGTAACAGAGAAAGCAACTAACCCCTTATGGATCTGCAGAAGCTGGACGGGTAAAGCATAGGGTATCACAACAGGTATAATTCTGTGCATCGATAAGACAATTGTTAGACCAATTGTGGAATACGGAGCGATAGTATGGTGGAGAAGGGCACCCACTACAGACGGTAGGCTGAAGCTCGACAAAATTCAGAGGCTGGTCTCTCTAGCTGTCCTTGAAGCCTTCATCTTCAGCCCCACCGCCTCCTTGGAGGTTCTGCTGAACCTCTCACCACTACACATACACATTAAGGCAGTGGCAAGATTGGCCATCATCAGGCTTAAGGCAAGTGATATAGCATACCCACTGAACTTAGGAGGATTGATAAGTAATTAGAGCCTACTTAGTATTCCATCAGACTATTTGGTTAAAATTTTACGTTTTGACACCACATTTGACTCAGTGACCTGGGCGAGGGAGGATTGGTTCAGAGCTTCTGAACACTCCACTGACGGACGGCTCAAAGACCGATACAGGTTCTGGCGCAGGAATTAGCGGCCTAGGTATTAGTCTTTCTATTCCAATGTTTTTCAGGCAGAAGTACACGCAATCGAGGTGTGCGCAAGAAAATGCCTGGAAAAAGGCTACACAAACAAGAAAATAGCAATATTTACTGACAGCAGAGTTGTTCATTTCCATGTAAAAAAAAACATTTTTTACATTTTTACTGTAAAAAATAGGTAAAATATGTAAGAAATGTAAAAAGCACGTAAAAAACGTAAAAAAAGGAAAAAATGGAAAAATCCTATTTTGCGTCTTGCAACTGTCACTATGTGGTACAGTTTCATTTGTATTACTGTGCGTGAAGCTGCCGTTCGTGTTTGAGATAAATATTCTGTAAAAATGAACCCAGGAAGACCGTGCACCACCAAATTCAAAGAGTTGAATTTTACTAGGTTGAAGCCAAAAGGTATTTGACTTTTTGCAATATTTGCCGCAAAGTATTGCAAAACACCGCAATAGGCAAATTCTTATAGTTTGTTGGTTTGCCACCCGAATGCCGAATTTTCCTTCAGAAACCGTTGTATAAACACTGAAGAGGCGAGAGGGTGCCGAAAACGGAGTCTGGAAAGTGCAAACGAAAACATTTTGGAAACTTCTGAAACCGATTTGATTTCGATTCCGGTAATTTGTTGGGCTTTATGCTGTTGCTCACCTACCGTGTAGGCAGGGGCGTACGTATAAAAATATTTCGGGTGGGGGGTTTAGGGAGGAGGTTTATGTTGGCCGTGTAGGTTCATCGCGCGTATATACATATAGCTGCTAAGTGTGACCAAATCACTTTGAAACACTTTGGTTCATAGCCGGGTCAAAAAATCGACCTGAATTTTTTTTTGTGATACTAATATCATCTTCTGAATAGCAGAAAACGTCTTAGCAGCACGTTTCCTTGTTCAATGTCGGTTAGATTCCATGAGGAATTCATCAAATGCCAGGTGCGAAATGTTTTCACTTTTCTTGTATTGAAACGGCTGTACTGAGTAATGTCCTTATTTTCTATTTACGATCTCCTTTCCAAAATGTAGAAGATCGTTTGTTGTTTGTAATGTATGTCTATAACTTTTTTTGTAAAAAAATGTCGGAGGGGGTTTGAACCCTCAAAACCCCTACCTAGGATCACCACTGCGTACAGGCATAAAGGCATACTCTTTATATGTATACATATGAATGCACACACGATAAAAATGTACTGCCCGGCTGCATAGCTGAAACAGTTTACGTAGAAGTCTATTCAAATGACTTTTTGTCGCGAGTAAATTTTTTTTCATTAATGTAGTACATAAGACATACGTAATATGTTCAGAATGCCTGCAATGATTTGTGGGTGGCACTTATGATGCTTTCTTAGTTCCAGTTGATTCCCAGTGCGAACGGTAAGCCGATGCAGTAGAAATTGTTGGCAAGAAATATCAACTCCCAAGTAACAATTTCATCCCTATAATACTTCGTAAAATATTCTCTTCTAACATTAATAAGGGCACTTTGCAGGGTATAACCACTGAATAACAGTCCAATAATGGCATTTGGCGCCGGTTTTTAATCCAATAGAACCTTATTGTAGCACTAAATTATGCTTCAAAAAAGGCGTACGTCATTTGCTTTATATCATCATTTTCTGTCATTGAACGAATCTGCAAAAAAAAAATAGAAAAAAATCATGAAGCTAGCATCGAACCCGTGTCTGTTGATTGCCCGTCCTACACGCTACCATTCAGCCAACCTTACATATAGTCAGCATTGCTCGTAAACACTACAAGTGGATAGTTGCTTCTATAGAAATGCTTGACAATTCTTTATCGAATCTTCTGCAATGCACCCTAAATCTGTCCATTTATCAATAAAATAAAGTCAATTTCTACGCAGAGATCACCCTAATTGGTTTCGAAGATAACAATGAGTGCGTACCCCAAGCAACAATTCGTTTGGTGGTCTTACGGCAACTGCCTCTACGGGGCGGACCACACCCGTTTTGTTATGCAAAACGGCCAAAAGCTGCCAAAATGCCTTCCTGGCAAGAGCCCCGGCAGGAGCCCTGAAGGTTCGATGCAGGAAGGTTGTGTTTGTCTGTGTATATGTGTGGGTACGATGTATGTGTTTTTTCGTCATATTGGGAGCATTACATCTCGGCGCGGCTGCTCTCAATTTTACTAATTCGCGCCGGTGTTGAAACAAATCCAGGCCCAGAGGTATGGATTTGTAGTGTCTGCAACCAACGTATCGGTTCGAATGCCAGATCAGTGCAGTGTAATTGCTGCAGGGAATGGGTTCACTTTAGGTGTTCAGGGTTACGTAGACAAGGTCAACACTCCTTAGCATATGTTGCGCCAGGTTGTATAAATTCCGGGCAACCCAGGGCTGCTCCTAGCCCACCTTCCCCACCACTGCCCCCTACACCGCCAAACAATATGATAAGGAATGCCAGACCCAGTCTTACGCCTGGCCCTCCCCCTCCAGCAGTTTTCACTGCACTATCTATATTACAGTTTAACTGTAATGGCATTCACCGAAAAATCGCTGAGATCACACACTTCTTGAGTTCCAACAGAATTCTCATCGCCGCCATCCAAGAGACGTTGCTTCACGCAAACTCGTCTCTAAGCGTCCATAGCGAATATGTTATACTGCGGAAAGATCGACCGGCCGCCACGGATGATCCTCACCCTGGAGGTGGACTTGCCTTCCTAATACACAAGTCCGTACATTACTGTGTATTAGATGTAGTTGCTGACGGTACGGCGGAAATTCAAGCCATCTCAGTTCCATCAGGGAGTACCAATATCGAAATTTTTAATATATATGTACCACCTCACTCTAGTTGCCCTTCTGGCTATCGTTTCGATATTGGTCCTCTCCTTTCAGGAGAGCACAGGGTCATCCTTGGCGACTTTAATGCGCACCATGAGCTCTGGCATTCGGACCTCAACAACAATGCCAGGGGTATAGCTATCGCCGAATCACTTGACGCCTCAGAATTCTGTTCACTTAATGAAGACTCGCCGACTAGAGTCGTGGGCACTTGCAGTAGTTCTCCTGACATAACTATTGTCAGTGCCAGTCTAATTGCTGCTTCCCGATGGGAAGTACGTACCACCCTTAAATCAGATCACCTCCCAATCATTATAAAGATTGACAAACCAGCGAACATGACCAAGTCAGAGAAGCGAACGTTTGTCAATCACAAGAAAGCCGATTGGGATGGTTTCAAAGCTTACTCGTCGGCGAAGTTCACCGAGCTAACATCACCTATTACCATTCATGAGGCCGAGAAAAATATTAGGAACGTCATTACCACAGCCGCGGCACGTTTTATTCCGGCAGGACGTATCCCGAAAGTTCGGCCTAACTTTCCCACTAGTGCCGCCAGATTAGCCGATGAACGTGATCAGATCAGAAGCGCTCACCCTGATGATCCCAGAATTCAGGAGCTTAACTCCGAAATTGACCGACAAGTTAAAGACTATAGGAGGGCGAAATGGAATCAGCACCTCGATGAATGTAACCTCAATGAAGGTGTCAGCAAACTATGGTCTACCGTCCGCGCCCTTTCCAATCCTCGGAAAGAAAAGGGCAACAACGCCATTGAATTTGGCAACACTAAAACTTGTGATCCTCTTCAGTGTGCTAGCCTGTTCAATAAACAATTTATTGAACATCCCAAGTCTGACGGCCTCAAGCGCAAAATTAGAAGAAGGATTCGCAGCCGGAATGTTGACACCATACCATCTTTTACAGCGGACCAGGTTAAAAAAGTCATCGAGAATGCTAAAAACTCCAAGGCCCTCGGACCAGATGGCATTTCGATGGCCATGTTGAAACATCTCGACCTTCCAGCCATTGAGTATCTCACGGCCGCCTTTAACTTGTCGATGTCCACGCTTGCCATCCCTGAAATCTGGAAAACAGGTCGAGTTGTTCCCTGTCTCAAGCCAGGGAAGAGCGCAAATCTCGGGGAATCCTACCGCCCCATTACGATACTTTCTCCTGTCGCAAAGACGCTGGAGGCCCTTATTCACCCCACTCTTGTTGCACATGCGAAGCTAGAACCTCACCAGCATGGCTTCAGGAAGATGCATAGTACCACCACTGCCCTCGATGCGATCACTACACGCATTCGTGATGGGCTAAATCAACGCAGTCGTTGTCACAGAACTATTCTGGTGGCAATAGACCTATCAAGTGCATTCGATAAGGTCAATCATTCAATGCTCCTAGCAAACCTGTTGAATATGCATCTTCCTGCACAAGAGATCCGTTGGATTGCCAATTATCTAGCTGGTCGGCACTCCTTCACTGAGTTTCGAGGCAAACGTTCTAAGCTTAGGAAAATCAAATTAGGTGTTCCACAGGGAGGGGTACTCTCCCCCACTCTGTTCAACATCTACATGTCCGGCCTTCCCACACCACCTGAAGGAATCGAGGTGATTTCCTATGCTGACGATTGCACCGTACTCGCCACAGGGAATGATAAGGATGAAATGCGCCTCCGAATTAATCGCTATCTAGGACGATTACAGGCATTTTTCCAAAGCCGAAACCTCACCATCTCTGCGTCCAAATCTTCTGCGACTTATCTAACCACTTGGTGGGAGGACATCAGATGGGAGATGGATATACGTATTGGCAACAATTCTGTTCCTACTGTTAAAAACCCCAAAATTCTCGGGCTTCACCTAGAGAACATGATGACGTCTGCGAATCATGCAGCTTCAGTATGTGAAAAAATGCGCAGTAGGAACAACATCCTAAAAGCTCTAGCTGGTAGCACCTGGGGCAAAGATAAAGAAACCATGCTAGCTACTTATAAAGCGGTGGGTCGAGCGGCCGCTGATTATGCAGCCCCAGTTTGGACACATAGTCTATGTGACACAAACTGGTCCAAAGTTCAGGTCTGCCAAAATGCCGCTCTACGCATCGCGACAGGTTGCCTTCTGATGTCTGCCCAGGATCACTTACATCAGGAGACAAAATTGATGCCAATACGTGATCACAATCTCCTACTCTCTAAACAGTATCTTGTTGGTTGCTACCGTGAGGATCATCCCAATAATCATCTCATGGACCGAATTCCTCCACCACGACATGTCAGGCGTGGTTTACGAGACCTTGAGAGAGAGGTTCAGGGATACAAACGGGACCCTTACGATGAAGTTACATACCGAGCTGCCATTGCAGCGATCCACACTGAAGAAGTGAATCGGTCTATCGCGAGTTTAGGTGCGAATAGAGTCCTCTCAGAGCGCCCACCACCAATTTCGCCTGAGGAGATTAGGCTCCCGAGAGCCACCAGAGTAACACTAGCTCAACTTCGGTCGGGCTTTTGTTCACGCCTTAATTCGTACCTTTCTCGCATAAACCCGGACATCCAAAACATCTGTCCAAACTGCAATGGCACTCCTCATGATGTGGGCCATTTGTTTCAATGCCCCGCTGCGCCCACTGATCTTACCCCTATATCACTGTGGGAAAACCCTATCGCAGCAGCTATGTTTTTGTCCTTAGACCTCACGGACACAAACATTGACGAACCATAAATCGTACCCACATAGATGCACAGAGGTTACACACCTTTCTGCACCGCTACAAGAAGAAGAAGAAACAATTCGTTTGCTTTAAAGAAGCACTTCACACTGTAGCAACCATATAGTACCACGGAATTTATTTATCGTGTGACATCGCTTAAAGTAATATTTTGATCCGATAAACCATCCTTAAAGAATTTTCCGGAAAGCTCCTGTCATCATTATGGAATAAATTCAAAGATTGTGGTATAAAACTTCGATAAAACTGTCTCTAAACGTCAACCTAAAAAAGACACTCCTTTAAATACTCCACTCTTGTGTTTTATTGGATAATACAGCACACACATGCAATAGTCTCTCTAGTTAACTCACACACATGCATATATTCTTCTATAGCACAGTCGGTGTCATTTTTATCGTGTGACATTCGTATGGTCATCCAATAAATTGTTCAGCCGAGTTTTATTGAAGGGTGGACTTTGTGATTTATTGAATTGACACTTATGAAGTGCTCCGGAATACCACGTTTCTTGAATTGAATTCATTGAAATATTGCATGAAACTAACATTTCCTCACTCCTTGTTAACTTATGAATCAATTAAGATAATCTCAGCGCAGAAAATGTCCGCATTTTGTTGATGAATGTGTGTATTTATTCAACTTCAATTGACTGACATATAAAGAAGAAGGTGCAATGGAGAAGAGTCGATAAAGAAGTGTTGAGCACTTGTAGTGTTTACGAGCAATGTTAACTATATGTGAGGTTGGCCGAGTGGTTAGGGCGTCGGACTGGCGTCCGACAGTCGCTAGTTCGACGCTGGCTGGGGGAATTTTTTTTTTCTTTTTTTCACGAGAAAATGACAGAAAATGATGACATAACACATTGATGTATTTCTTTTTCAACTGGAAATGAAATGAAATGAAACTAATCGACTACGTATATTTCATACTCTAAGAACGCATGAATGAAATTTACCAATTATTTCACTAGGGCGAACTTGATGAACTCTTCGGGAAATTCATTAAATTTGTCATCAGTTCCAGCATGATGAATTCGCCAGTGAAACTCATCGTACTTTTCATCAGTTCCTTTCTGATGAATTCATTGATGATCCGCACCGCATCTATCATCAGTACATCTCTAATGAAATCATGGGGGAAAGTCATGTTTGGGTTCACGTGGTCTTCATGCAGTCGTTCACCATATCTTTGAAAAATATATAAGGGAATTTAGTCCCGCGGCTAGAACAAATGGAATGATTCGGTTCATCCAGAGATTCATGATGCCGGCATCGATGCATTCCTTATGCCATGGCTAGTAGGGCTAAGTCTGTGATCGAGTCAACATTTTTTAAAGCCAGATTGTTGACTGAATATGAATATGATGTTGGAGAAATCTTCAATGAGTAGACCATTACCGAACACTTGGATGCATTAAGAAAAATATCATTGGAGGTACACCAGGAAGATAATAAATCCAGATCGGCCTGCAACGAATGCCAGTCTTCTAGGCGTGAAACAGTGGTGAAAATTTTGCAGTCATCTGCGTACAAAAGACATCGGTTTCTAAGAACAGCCGGTAGGTCATTCACAAAAAATGAAAAAAGGAGAGGTCCCAGGATAGACCCTTGAGGTACTCCCGATGTTGCTGAAAATTCAGAAGAAGTAACGTTATTAAAAATTACTTTAGAGGTTCTATTGACGAGGTATGATGACACCCAGGAAATAAGCCAAGGAGGAAAGCTAAGTCCACGAAGTTTGTTTAGTAGCAGAACATGGTTAACCGTATCGAAGGCCTTAGAAAAATCCGTATGTATTGTATGGACCTCTAGACGCTTGTGAAAAGTGTTTGCGACGAAATCGACAAATTCAGTCAGATTTGTGGCCGTGGATTTTTTCTTACGGAAACCATGTTGACAAGAGCATATTAGTTGACCAAAATTGTCATCAATATAATTGTACACGATACGTTCTAACAGTTTTGAGCAAGATGATAACAGCGCAACCGGTCTATAGTTTGATGCAAGATTAAGGTCCCCAGTTTTTGGAATCGGTACTATAAAGGAAGTCTTCCATGGACTTGGGAAGATACACTCTCGAATGCTTTTATTGAATATTATTGAAAGCGGACTAGAAATCCCAATCCTAACCTTCTTCAAAAAAGTGTTCGAAAGACCATCAGGTCCACAGGACGATTTATTGCCCAAGGACATAATTAATTGACTGACCGAATCAGGAGTAATTAGTGGTAGGGGAGGAAGTGTTATGAATTCGTTTGCTCGATTGGAAAAGTTTGCTAATGTACTAGAAGATCGGTGGAAAGTACGTTGAAAACAGTTCACAAATCTCCTCAGTGGAGCTGGCAGACCGATTATCTAAAGATATAGTGGAGGGTATCGAAGAAGATGATCGCATATTTTTAACATACGACCAGAAAAGTGTGCAATTATTGTTCTCGATACTATTTTCAACGCTGTAAATGTATGCAGTCCTGGAAGTTTCAATAGCTTTTTTTGTTTCAGACCGAAGTCTCCTAAAAAGGAGAAGATCGGATGAGCGTTTGAACCGTTTATAACGAATACGCACTCGGTTCTTCCTCTGTATCAATCTTTGGATTGATCTTGTTATCCAAACAGGACCCTTGCGAGGTTTTTTAGTGTACATTGGAACACATTCCGATAATACATTGAAAAGAATATCATAAAATACAGACAGTGCAGAGTCACAGCTCAAACTCCCCAGTACTAGCGACCAATCCACGTCAGACAACCTGGCAATAATTCCTTCATAGTCGGCTTTATGAAAATTGAACCTTGTAGTAGGATTAAATTTGGGAGCGCAAGGAAAATGAATTCTTATATCCTGTAAGAATGCTGGATGGTAAGGGTCACATGAAACAATCACTTCAGAAGCCTTGGACGAAGTCGGAAAATTGCTAAAAACAAGGTCAAGATTACGATCCATGAAATTCTTAGTAGTACTGAATTGGAGTAAACTACAAAACTCCATGAAAGAAGAAACTGACAAAAACATAGGAGAAGATGAAGACAAAGGTAGCCCTGGCAAATCAGGCCAACTTAAATTAGGCAAGTTAAAGTCCCCGCAAATGATTACACTGCAGTTAGGGTGGAACACATTAACAATGTCTGAAAGATGAGAGAATAGGTTTTCATAATCAGTCAGAACAGAAGTAGGAGGTACGTAAACACAGGATAGTAGAAGCGAAGAACTCTTCGATTGAACTTTAACAGTTACACAATCAAAAGAAAAAGCGTTAGTGGTAGCTACAAGTTAAAGATACAACGAACAGCAATTAGTGAACCGCCACCGCGAGATTTACCCATCAGATCAAAGTTACGGTCACAACGAAAAACATCGTAGTCCTCCAAAACCTCCGCGCTGTTTATAGAATCACATAACCATGTTTCGGTAAAGCATATAAAATCAAAGTTGGAAGCTAAAGATAATATTCTTGTGTTATGGAGTTTAGACCTTAACCTTCGTACATTTTGATAGTACAGAGAAAGATTAATTATTTTAGGATCTTGTTTGGTTGTTGACGACGAAAATTTCGCTTAGTGAATTCCTTTATTAGAATACCCTCGGGCCAAAATGTTCGATTTGAAATCTCATCGATGTCTTCCGTAAATGTCAACTTAAATGATGACACAATTCTATTTGGAATGTTGTCCTTCGTGAGTTTTCTGCAAGTCAACAACGCAGGTTCAAAGCCCAATTTATCAACAACATAATGTTTGATATCGGCTTCCGAAGTATCATAGGCTAGCCTCGAAACGAACAATTCTTTTGGAGGCCTGCACACACGCAACAGACCGAGATGTCCAACTGAAGCATTATCGGTCCTATGCGGCGGAATTGGTGAGAACGGATTTGGTAACAAAAGATTTGGAGACGGATTCCGTTGTTGCTGTTGGATACCTTATTATACCCTGTACCCATAAGATGGTATAGGGTATATTGTTTTTGTTACGCCGATATTATGTAATACCTCAAAAGAGTCACCGGAGGTATGGCAAAGTATATATCATAAGGGTCGGTCCCTGAATCGAATAAGCCATGTCTGTCTGTCTGTCCGTGTGTCTGTCTGTTAGCACGATAACTCCCGAAATAATGAAGCTAGCGGTTTGAAATTTTGGTCAAATGTTTGTTTTGCTAAAATCTTGGACGGTATTGAAAATGGGCCAAATCGGACCACGGGTTCCCCTACCATACAAACTACCCTCCTTGATATTTTAATTCGGCCATAACTTTCGGTAGAATATCGCTATCGACTTGAAATTTTGACCAATCTCTCATTGTGACATATACTTTGAGTTGGTGGAAAGTGAAGTAGGTCCGACTTCCCCTACCCCTACTTCCCCTACAAAGTCATATTTAGCCAAATCTTTCGATAAAATGTAACGAAAAACTTCAAATTAGTATCAAATGGTAGCCGTTGGATGCCTTGACAAGGTAATAAAGATGTGTCAGGTCCGACCCATCTACCTCTCCCTCCCCCACAAAAAATATGAAATTGAATATTTTGGGGTTTGTGTGCCTTCTAGGTCTGTCTGTACATGGATATAGAGTATACACTCATCGTGCTATTCGCACGATTAGAACTCGGTCTCGTTTCAAATTGCGCAAGGCACTTTATTTTTAATATTCTATCATTCTTATTACAATATTGGAGTATACTCGTACATTTCTATTTATCTGCGTTTACAAAAAGTACTCATTAAGCCACTTCATTTGGAAAATTCAATCGAGGGCCCTAACACACTAATCTGAATACGCCATATGCACAAAATCCCTAAAAAGAGAATACCCACACAATATTGATCTTATGGATGCTGATGAATGACTTTAGGCCGATCTGTAATAGTTTTTTGATCAATTTTTTAAGATTTTTATTATTGGGATTTTTCGAAGATTTTTATGCGTTTGGGGATTTGAAGATGATCGGATTTTTTTTTTTGTATTGCTGCGAGAGTCAAATTGAATGCGAAATGTCATGCGTGTGTGTGTGTTGATAGTTTTGCGTCGCGAAATTATATGAATGAGCTTATCTCCGATCAACGATTAATTAGTGTCATTTTTGGAACCTTTTCGATGCAAATTTTTCTTAGCAACTTGATGAGATTCTAGCTTCGTTTCAACCATCAGATCTTTTGTCACGGCTGGGGTACAATTTATACATACTCCGCGAGTTCTGCATACCACTCGACACCTTAGGTCTCCACATAAGTATAAATTCATTCATTAAAGCTCTGCCGTTAACCACTGTCTACACACTATTTCGTAGGTGCCGCCAAAAACTCATATTCACACAACACCGGATCCGGTATCCTTTTACTCAAATGTGACCGCGGAATTTTTCCAATTCTCGTGAAAATTTCCAGAAAATGCAAAACAACATACGCCTCAGGATGAATTTCATGTTTAACTCTAGAAAGACAAAACAAAAATTAATTAAAACTGCGACAAAAAAAAACGAAAATCTCTCTTACTCCAAACTTCCGTCCAATATCGATGTCACAAATTGTCCCAAATAGTCCAAATACATATCCGTTATGTCTTTGTGAAATTGCTGCAAGATTGTCACTAGGCCAACGACAAAGGGTATTCCGTCCATTGGTTCACCCGTCTTTTTCGTTAGCAAACTGTTTACGTTGCGATCATATTGGAATTTGGGCGTAACGGAGATGGTGAAGAGGAATAGAAATAGCGAAATGTACGGTGAGTTTTTTGTCCCAATGAAAATTTGTTCGAGTGGATCATAGATTCCGGCCCATTCGAGGTAGGTGTTGAGTTTGCTGAGCAGTTCCTTGGATGGATTGGGTTTGGTGTTGTCCAAATCGTGTTCGCGTATGTCGGCCAATAATGCGCTGAAAAGGAGCAGGACGATTTAAAGAAATAGAGAGAAAGAGGGTTCAGGACCATGATTGGTTTAAATGTCAGCGCATATTGAAGCTACATGTGATCCACGTCAGACGTACTTTATTGTGCTTATTTGAAATGCAAAATGGATTAGCATTTACTTGGCAACATTGATCGCATTTTGAGGAAGCCTTATGCCGCGCACACACTCTCAATCCGAAATCATTTGTTTTTTATTTTCGTTCTGTCAAACTCATACAGTTTTTTGGATTTTGACAGAACGAAACTCAAAAAAAGGGATTTGGATTCTCCGTCTGTATGCGACATTACGGTGATGACGCGTCTGCGATATCAACGCGACAGCTACCCAAGAAATCCACGCCCATATATTATTTTAAGATCGCCTGTCTAGAAATATAACGGATCTTCCGGAAACATGTTGCGTTAGATAATAATATTGGGATGCATTGGTGGGTGCTGATTTCTTGAGTCGCAGACGCTCTTTTTGAAGGCGACGTGCTCATGTGGCTTCAATACGCTCTTCCCCAAATACTCACTTGTTTAGTGTCCTCAACGATGACTCCAAATTGTTGGCATTAAACTTACAACTGCTGTTCAACTCATACGCGATATGTTGTCTCAAAATCTGCTTATGACCAACACCAACCACCCAATCCAAATATTTCGGCAAAATTTTCCCCCATTTCGAGATGGCACTATTGTAAAACTTGCTAGCATTCGGAATCGTGTCGTTACTCGTCAACTCCTTGGTGAGCGAAGTTAACATCTCCATCCACGTTTTATCGTCCATCACCGTCTTCTGGATGTTCTTCAGATTTTGCTGGAGCTCAGCCAATATCATGAACGAGTAGAGTTTGTCCAGGCCCACGAGACCCGCTGGACCGATTGCCTCTCGAATTTTCACAAAAGTACGAGCCGTGGTGATTTCCTTGTGACTTTTGCGCTCGTACCAGGCCCCCTTCAGGTCGATATAGACGGTGGTTTTAGGATCTGTACAATTTTGCAGTTCACGGGCCAAACGGCCGATAAAGTTGTTGGACAGAGTGTCTCCGCCCGGAACGGGTGTCGAAATGGGTATGGGCACGGTTGCGCTTTGATATGTTGATTGCCAGTCTTGGATTTTGTTGCGTTGATAGCTGTTGCATTCACGTTCGACGTTTATGTTGATGATGCGAGAGAGCTGAAAGAGAAGAGAGGTTCTGACTCGGAAAGGAGTTGTAGGGGAAAAAAAGTAATACAGGTGCGGCATAGCGTCGTAAAGATCATGATCATTCAATTAAGAATGCTATTGATCAGATGATCCTTCATTGAAGAATCAGCCTGATCCAGGATCAAACACTAACTCAATAAGTTTCCGTTGGCAGGCCGATCTGAAGGTAATGGAACCCAAAAAATTTAATGGCTAAAGAGAGATAACACTCCTTCAAATATCCTGAAATACGGCTGGAAACTTCCTTTGCATTCCTACGGTATCAGTCCCCAACTTGGCAGAAGATGTTCCTCAACGCAAGGAAGTATTCTTGCGTATTCCACTGCAACAATATCAATGATCAAACAAAGGGCATAATCATCTCTAACAGAGCACTTTGGATGCCGGGCGCTTCTCAAGGTTGCTTACCTAATCGGAATAAAGCGGAGCAATACCGTCAGAAAATATTTTTACCCGGAAACTGGTGGAGTCAAAACAGAAAACCCAACTCGAAAAAAAGCAATACCGAAGCAATGATGGCCCCACCGCCCTGGACAACTCCACCAGGGAGAGAACGGAACAAGTAACAACGGCGACGTCTTTGCTGCTACTCCGTTACGCAAAAAACCGCCAACCCCATAAAGGGACTTAGAGTCGCCGGATAAGAGTTTTACATCAGCTACGGGCTCAAGGAATCGAAGCACTAAAAACTAGCGGCGAAACACCTTACTGGAAGGCAAAAAAAAACAACCAGTGGACGAAGGTCAAAATAACTCCAAACCGATTCTGCAGAAAATACGAAGGCACGCTTTACCGCTGCGATTGGATTTGGATCGTCTGATCAGCGTCTTGTGTTGGATGAGAGATCGACAATTCTACCTATCGGCTATGTCTCGTTTCCAAACTAGATAGTTCCTGTTGTTGTTCTAGTAGCGATTCAGGATTTTTTTACTCCTGCATCGAACGGAAGGGAGTTTTGGCAGCTCTTGGCTGTTGTAACAGCGGGAAGCTCCGGAACGATTTACATCGATTAACGATTGATTTTTTATAAAGACAACACAACCATCCATGGTGATAGTGGGATTCGAACCCACGCTCGGTTAATTCAGAGGTAGTGTCATCTCTGCCCACTGATTCACCGAATTTCCCCACTATACAGTTCCTCGTTCCACCAGGGGTTTCAACAAGATTAATTGATCCGCAGCAAACTCTATGTTGTCGAGGGGATTGAATTGAGGGGAGAATGTGATACTCCGTATGAACCGAATCATTGAAACGGGTCGAATATATTTTCCATGCTTTCTGGAGGAGTGAGCATTCTAGAAGGTGAAATTTAATGTGCCTGACAAGGTTTGTCAACTGGACCAATGAAAACTCGATACTCACCTCCTCTTGCCAAATCTTCAATCCTTTTATATTCAAATAGTCCTGAACGTATTCAAATGATCTTCGATATCCATCGATAGTTTTCGCCACACCATTTAATTTCACCTCCAAATCCGACTTGCCCTTGCCAACAAACACCAATCCATTGTTCAAATCTTTCGACAATTTATTGACCAGCTCCTTTCGTATACCGTCCTCTAGCAATTGTTTTGGATCCAACTCAATCACACCCACTAGCGTCTTCTTCATCATCAAAATGCCTTCGGTGAACACCGAAATTGAATATGTCAAACTAGCCACCCGATAGCGTTCATCCAACTGTGCATACTCCTTCAACTTGTCCTTTTCCAAACGAGTTGGCAATTCCTTAATAACGTCCGTTTGCAAATGAATGATTTGCGCGAGCAAATCAAACATTGTCTCGGGAATGATTTGAACCACCTTCCGTACATAATTGGCCAATTCGCTGCTGTAATACTGCGAGACTGAAATCAGATCTTCGCTATGCGCTTGATTTATTCGAAGCAATGGAATCTCTAGGGCACTTGCAAGTTTCAAGAAAGTGGCTCTCAACTTTGTGACAAGTGTCGGTTGTTGTTTGATGCTTTCCTGCATAATCTGCGTGTAGCCGACATCAATTAAATGCCATGCGTAACTCAAGTCGCCTATTAGTTGAATATTGATCAGAACATCTTCTTTGATGTTGATTGTCTGCACCATGCTGTGCAAAAACTTGCGAACTTCCAGCAGGTACTGCTTGATATGCATATTGGATTCCAAATTATGAAACTCTTCCACCTCCTCCAAGGCTTGGATAAGTTGAATTATCTTCCGTCCCGACACATTGGGACTCTCGTGATCCAGACTGGAAATTTCTTTGGCAATTTCCGTAAACCACATTTTCAAATGATCGTTCTTCTCGATTTTCGACAATGGTCGCGAACCGGAAAATGTTTCAGCCAACTCTTCGACACGATCCACTGTCTCCTTTCGGTGTGCATTCCAACGATTCACTTTCTCTGTCATAAGTTCACGCAAAATATTTCTCACTCTCAATTCAAGCTGACTCGTATTCAAAAGTAGCTCAAACACTTCAAATGGCTTCCATTCCGCATCCAATGTGATTTGATCCAAAACCTGTTTTGTCCTTTTCACTCCACCAAATTCCAGAATCGGTGAGCTGGTATGCAAGAAAAACCATCGTAATGTAACGTTACAATCACGAATTAAATTTATCACTCTTGTGATATTTTTGATAATAAAACTTTCGTTCAGTGTGCCTTCTTTCAGAATTTCTTTGGTCTTGGGAAGCACTTTTGTCAGCGAATCCCTGTGTTTGACGTACAGATCTTTGGCGAAACTGGTCTCAACGACTGCGCTCAACGAAGACTTGGCCGCTTTGTAGCTGTCCCAAGCGTCAATAAGATTTACCGTTATGCCCATATAAATCGAAACAACCCAATTGTCGTAGAAAAACTTGTCGGTAATTTCGCGCATCTGCGAGAGCTGATTGTGCAGAATATTTGGCGAAAAGTAAAGACACACGTACAACATTCCAGCCTGATTTGATAGTGCCGTGGAACGATGATTTGGATGTGGATAGATGGACATTTGATTATAGACATCATCTGAACGAAGACGACCAATCACCATGTCGATGAATGTTTGATCAAAGTCGAAACGACTGGAATGAAATTGAAAGTTCGTTATAGCCCTAATGATTATTGGGTTTTAATTAAAACTTACCTAAAATAGTTTTCCGGATAGTTGGGCAGTCGTTTTCCTCCGGGTGTTTTTGAAAACCCGGTGGAGCGAAGCAATTTGCAAACATCGTCAATATTACTATCGCCATGCGCCTTAGAGGCACTGTATCGGTAGTAGGATACCAGAAGACGTTCACGAATCACACCGGGAATATGGAGGTCCACAATGAGCAGCATCACGCCGAAAAGGTAGAGAGATTCACACTGAAAACAGTAAAAATGTTGATAGTTCCAAAGAACATCAAATTAAAAGATTTCATAAACGTTCACTGTTTATGAGTCACAGGTGTACACAGCGTTCGTATCCGATCACGTCTATGAGTCACATGTGACTTATGAAACAATGGGATAACAAAAGATTTTCAGAAGGCAGACGTAGTGGCAATGTCGATTAAAAAGGGTCAAACAGTAAACGTGTTAAAAATTAAATTCAAAGCAGTAAGCTTTTCTTACACGAAAATATTTCAGGTCACGCTACTCAAAGTCAAGGTCACTCAGAGACTCCTCACGCGGGGATAGTCCACTATCCTATATCAAGGTGGTCAGTTCGTGAGATGGCAGGTTGAAGGTGTCATCATCACGGGAAGTGCCCACAGTACCTCTCCGCGGTGGCCGCTAGAAACTTCACTCCGGTGAAGGCCAAACTGTGGGGGCCGGTGATCGAGGGACCTCCTCTCAGACAAGACTGGCCATGCAGGTAAATATATGTTTAGGTGCATTGTGAGTCGGCGAGTCGAGCTCCCAGTATCACTGTATACACCAGACGTTCTCAGGATCTGTAATCATACTGTTTCTGAGAACGTCCATGGTGTTAGATATGCCTAAATCCCCGGGGTGTCAGGCGACCCGTGCCCATCGGGGGAAGGTGATCAGGGCGTAAATGATCATCATTAACGGAGCTCCTTGGATACCGGGTCTATATCCAAGGGTAGCTAAGACCTTACCGGAGCAAGCGGAGCTCTGCTTCGGTGGACAGTTTATCCCTAGCTACTCGTGGGAACAAAACATGAATACAACAAAAAACAAAAACAAAACAACCAAAACAACCAGCACTCTCGGAGCAAAGGTGGTATCCACTGCTTCGAGTAGTTCCAATATGGAAAAAGGGAAGGCTAGCACTTCCGAAAAGCCACGGGATGGCAAAGATCAAGCCACCCAACGCGGTGTCCCAGAGGAGATCTACCTCTCGGACATAGACGAGCCCACACCAGGCCCATCGAACATTAGGAGGAAGAATCCTGACCTCTATGAACCAGGAGGCGTCAAAGATCCCCTGAGGAAGGGGCTAAGCGGCGCCGGATGCAAACGCTATATCAAGTTCCTGGCAGAGGGACATGAGCCCGCAAAAGCAAGAGAGCTAGCGGCTAAACCCTCTTGTAACTCCCCCCAGATGCTATCTCAAGCAAAGCGGCAACGCTCCACGGACGAGGTCTCACCTGCCATTACGCTAGACAGTAAGAGGCAACGGGTGGGCCAAGACCAAGGCAGCGTTGTCCATATTGTAGGCGGCATCGAAGGAGGCGAGATGAAAGACGCACCATCAACCAGCAAGGCGACGACAGGCACGGTCGAAAGAAGCCGGATTTCTGCCTCCAATGGAGGCAAAGGAAAACCGAAGGCCTCCTACGCAAAAGTGGCCTCTATCACAAATGTGGCCATAATCCCCACCAATCCGACTGAATTGCTCACGGCAGAGCAAAAGACGAAGGTCCAAAACGTGCTGTTGGCGGAGATTCTAACGGAAAGCGCAAAGCAGGTAAAGCCGAAATTTGCCGGGATACGTTTCAGGCCAGGCCATATTCTGTTTGAGTGCGAGAATGAAGCTACCGTGCAGTGGCTCTCTAAGCTAGCGGGCGGAATGGAACCGTGGCCGGGGCATCGCTCAAGGCAGTTTTGGGCAGCGACATTCCGCGCAACCAAATCGCGAACGTCTACTTTCCGCGCACCACGGAGTGCAATGTGGAGAAAGCGCTCAAGTATCTGGAGAATCAAAACGATGGGCTCCACATTCAGGACTGGAGGGTGCTCCGTGAGACACGCGAGGGCGAAGGTATTTCAGCCACGCTCTCGATAGACCCGATCTCCTTCGCGGCAATCGTCAAGGCTGAATTCAGCCTAAACTACAAGTTTAGCAGGGTCACTCTTCATCCTAAAACTTGGAAGCGCGAGACTAATGCTAAACCTCCCGCTGCTGTTGAGAGCTCAGTCGAATCGCGGAATCCACCGACAGCTCCCACCGAGCAGGAGATGGTCGAACTATCAGCGGACGAGGAGGTCGGGCCAACAACTGACGAGGACCTCGCAAGCACAGAGGAAGACGATGTCCAATCGCCTCTCTCTCTCATAATCCATATGGAGACTGAGGAAGGGGATTCGACGAAGCAAAAAGGACGGATCGTACCCGTGGACGACAGCCATGAACCTGATGACTAACGTATCCCTGGGCGTACTGCAGGCTAATCTGCACCACGCCATCACAGCCTCGGATACGGTAGTTGCCAGGTTCGCCAGGGATGGCCTGGTCGTAGCTCTTATTCAGGAACCCTGGCAAGTACGTGGAGACATAAAGGGACTCAAGGTAAGCGGGTCCTCAATTGTATATGATACTAGCTCGAGCAGACCTCGGGCTTGTATACTAATCAGAAACAGTATAAACTTTATATATGTTACAGAGTACAGTAACAGTGATCTGACTGCGGTCTGCATCACACTAGACGACGTCACCAAAACGAAGCTCATTGCGGTGTCAGCATACTTCCCTGGAGATGGGGAGATTCCAGCATCACAGCTTAAAAGTCTGGCGGACTTCTGCGGCAGAAACAAGGCGATTCTTATCGTCGGATGCGACGCCAACGCCCACCACACAGTATGGGGAAGTACAGACATTAACATAAGAGGTGAGTACTTGTTAGAGGTATTCTCCAGCCTAAATTTTAGCCTATTCAATACAGGTAGCAAGCCTACCTTTGTCACTAGATCGAGGCAGGAAGTACTCGATCTAACTTTTGGCAACCAACGGACCGAAAACTGGGTGGGAAACTGGCATGTATCTGACGAAACCTCAATGTCAGATCACAGGCATATCAGATTCCAGCTTACAGTGCCCATAACAATGTTGCGAGAAAGGCGTATACCACAGCTAAAAGAGTGGGACAACTACTAAATATCTCTGCGTGAGAGATTATTCATCATCGGCAGCACTGGCTCCAGCTGGCTATGTCTGGACAGCCTGGTCTCGAATGTCACAAGGGCCATAGTGACCTTTTTTTGAGGAAAACTGTCCTCTCAGAAGGACCAAGGATAATAAGGGAGTACCCTGGTGGACTCCAGAGCTCTCGAGATTAAGGAAACTCACAAGACGACTCTTTAACAGAGCCAAAAGGACAGGGGAGTGGGACACGTATCGCTCCCAACTTAATGTATACAACAAGAAAATCAGGTCTGCCAAACTGAATTCCTGGGGAAAATTCTGTGAAGGTGTTGAATGCACTAACACAGCTGCTAGACTCTATCGAGTTATGGCTAAAAAGGACACTGAACACATAAGCACCATAAAGCACCCTGATGGGCGCTACACGACTGACGCCCTCACGACGGGCGAATTACTCCTCAGTACCCATTTTCCGGGATGCCATATACTGAGGAATGAGGAACCACCAGTCTATACAGAGCTAATTCTTCGGACTGGAGTACAGCAAGACTAATCTTTACTCAAGATAAAGTAAAATGGGCCATAGGCTCGTTTAAGCCCTTTAAATCCGCCAGCACCGACGGGATTTTTCCAGCTCTCCTCCAAAGGGGTCTGGAGCTTTTAACTCCATACCTCCTGAGTATATTCAGAAGCAGCTTTACGCTGGGCTACATCCCGCGCTCATGGAGACTTGCGAGAGTAGTCTTCATTCCAAAAATGGGAAACCGTCCCAAGGAGGATCCCAAATCTTACAGACCAATCAGTCTTACTTCGTTCATGCTCAAATCAATGGAAAAAATCATTGACGAGCATATCAGGAAAACCACGCTGATTAATAACCCGCTACACAAAAGGCAGTTTGCTTATCAACCAGGTAAATCCACAGAATCCGCGTTACACAGCCTTGCAGGAGAGATTGAAAGGACCTTTGAGGCCAAAAATACCGCACTTGCTGCTTTCTTGGACATCGAAGGGGCATTCGATAATACCTCATTCGATGCAATTGAAAGAGCATTGAGAAACAAGATGGTAGGAAATACGACAATAGGATGGATTTGCAGCATGCTTTCCACCAGAAAAGTCGTCTGCCAAATCAACGAGCTATCTCTCCTTGCTGAGGTTACTAGAGGCTGCCCACAAGGGGGCGTATTCTCGCCTCTCCTGTGGTGCCTGGTTGCGGACGAACTATTGTGGAAGCTCACATCCAATGGCTTCTCCGTGCAAGGTTATGCCGACGATGTGGTTATAGTGGTAAAGGGTTTGTTTGAGGAAACACTACCTGACTTACTCGAACCAGCACTAAAAATAGTTCAAGAATGGTGTAATGTGAACGGGCTCCGAGTAAACCCATCCAAAGCGATAATTATACCATTCTCCAGGAATAGAAATCCGGCTGAACTCAGACGCCCGACAATGTACAACACCCATCTACCAATTGGGAATCAAGTCAAATACCTCGGGGTAATCCTCGACAGTAAACTTTACTGGCAAAAGCATGTCGAAGCGGCGGCTGAAAAAGCCACCAGAGCCCTGTGGACATGCAAAAAATTCGTAGGGAAAACCTGGGGTATGAAACCCGCCATTATGCTCTGGATTTACAGAGCAATAGTTAGACCCACTCTAGACTACGGTGCTGTGGTCTGGTGGAAGAGAGCCCTGACTACGAAAGGTAAGTCTGTGTAAGGCAAGGTACAGAGGCAAGCATGTCTCATTACCACCGGTGCACTCCGATCTTGCCCTAGCAGCGCTCTAGAGGTGTTACTTCACCTTCACCCAGTTGACATACACCTCGAAACTGAGGCAAAACAGGCATTGGCACGACTCATCGCGAGCGATGCCAATTTGGAGCTTACCAAGGGGCAGCTTAAATCTCTCAACAACGCAACTATTGCGAACATGCCTTCCGATCACCTTCCAAAGGAGATCTCATGTGGTCGCCGTTTCAAGGCTGAAACATGGAGCAGAGAGGAGTGGCAGTCTAATTTCGCTAAGCTGCACGCACAGACCATAAAGTGGTTTACTGACGGTTCCAAAACAACCGAAGGTTCAGGAACAGGTGTGGTGGGTCCAGCTCACACGGTTTCTATACCTATGGGACAACACACTACTGTCTTTCAAGCGGAAGTGCATGCAATTGCAACCTGCGCCGATCTATGTTTGCGTGCTAACTATGTAAATAAACGAATAGCGATCTTCTCAGGCAGCCAAGCGGCTATCAAGTCACTCACCAAGTACACCGTTACGTCAAGGCTGGTTCAGTGTTGTCTGAATGCACTCAACAAACTAGGCGCAAACAATAGATTAACTTCTGGGTCCCAGGTCACATAGGCATCACGGGGAACGAACAGGCGGATGAGCTAGCACGCACAGCCGCAGCAACCCATTTATGCGGCCCAGAACCCTTTAGTAGCATCTCTACATGCGTAGTAAAAAGACTAATCAAGGACCAGGAACAAATTAAAGCATCTGAGCGCTGGGATAATCTACCCGGGCTCAGGCAATCCAAACTGTTCATAGCAGGATACTCCCATAAAAGAACGGCTGAGCTACTTCAGCTAACCAGAAATAGAGTACGTATCATATGTGGAATTCTTACAGGCCACTCCTGCCTAAGATCACATCTGCGCACAATGAGGCTCGTACAAGACGCGAGCTGCCGATTCTGCGAAGAGGATGACGAGACCTCGACCCACCTCCTATGCGAATGTGATGCTCTGGCCCAACGCCGCTGGACACAATTTGGAGTGGCCTATCCAGACACGGACGACATAGCGTCGACGTCAATCAGCAAACTCAGCTCATTTCTTAGCACGATCAAGCTCGATCGTCAGGACTAGTCCTGCCCACAGATGACCAGGGCGATAGTACAATAGGCCCTTCGGCTTCAGTGCTACGAACCCCCATCGGGTTCGCGCCCCCCCCCCCATTCTAATCTAATCTAATCCTATATCAAACTCTGCTGAATGCCACGAGCATGTTTAGTCTTGAAGGCTGCAGTTTCGGTCAGTCTCTTTGTCTCCTAGTCTCAGAATGTTCGAGTCCCCGAGAGTAAAATGTCTGTGCGAGGTAAGCCTAAGAAACTCTTTGATTTTTATTTGGACTAGTTTGCTTCTTGCTCTTGTTGATTAAATCTTCGCTCTATAATTATTCACCGACTTCTACCGATTACGTCAGATTTCTTCACAGTTATATTTTGCATCAACCGAGAAGGCATAATCCGGAAAACTTTACGACTTACTTTTACGTATTCACACACAACTGTCATAAGAATGCAATTTAAAACTTACCATCAATTGTTTTCCCTCCTCATCCTGCAGTACTGATTCCAGAGTTTGTTGAATATAGTACCCGTCATTAAGTTCAGCAATAAAATTATTTAGATCCGTAGCATATTCATGCGTACTCTCAAAAGCACGATAAAATCGTGTCAATATATCGATGTAATTTTCACGGAACTCCTCATCTAAGTCTTGTAAATCCTAAAATTACAAAATGAATAGAGGCAAATATTATTATACGCAGGATGAACGTAAACTTACCGTGTTGTCTTCAATTTTCTTATCCAAAGCTTCGGATACTTGGAAGTAGCTAAAGTCAAAAATGATTTCGCCATATTTTTGTTGATCGGCTTTCGTCTCCAGGCTGAAAAAAGGGAAAAAGAGCTTGTTAAGTGATTTTGATGAACCATTAGAATAAATTAAACTGTTGGGACAGTTCTAGAGAAAATCATAAGCAACCTGGGTCGCTTTTTCTTCTACGTTTAGCGACGCAGAAAGGCGTGCAACCGCCCTCAATTGGGTTTTCCGACAATGGTAATCAGTTCGACTCAATCCGGAAGTTCTGGAATTCCTGCCAAGTAGATGATGAACAAGGTTGGAGGGAATGTATCAACGTACATATTCCTGAAGCCATGCTGGTCGGATTCTAGCTGAGCACATGCAAAAAAAGTGTCGTGGACTCAACAAGATCGTATAATTTCTAAGATAGGGGCCAATTTGCTCTATCTTTCGTATTTCTGGGAATGGCAAGCGTGGATATAGACAAGATAAAGGCTACCGTGATATAAACAACGGCTGGAAGGTCGAGGCCATTGGTATGATGCCTAAAGGTAAAATAAGTTGTATAGGATGGCCACAAAGCGTAGTCCTGCGACAAAGTGCCCCAATTGCATTTTGTGGAAAGAGGCAACTACAAGCACCAAACTGGATGCATCAAGTACGACGAGACATTAAAATTAATCTCCAAATGAGATTCTTGCGGCTGAATCTGAATCACTGCCAGGCAGCACAGCAGATCTTGCTATCACAGATTGGATTGGAGATAAGGACAACGATGTAGCAATTTGGGCTTGTGGACGTTATGCAGTGCATTGAAGTGTTAAACGGAGCTGCCACAGCGAAGATCAACACGTGTATACACACGTTCGAGGGTTCGCCAGTACTGCCCTTCCCGTGATAATTGTGGGAGACTTTCAACGCGTGAGCTCGGAAATGGGGCAGCGGCGAAACAAATAAGCGTCGACAGACGTTCCTGGATGCTTTCTCTCGGCTTGACATTGTTCTAATGCACTCTACTAATGAACTGGGCTGAGGCTGAGGAGATCGCGAGAAGGCGACGTCAGTGCTTCAGAATTCGGCGCCTTTGTCAACGTTCGACACGAACAAGAGCTTTCAATTAGTTGCTCAAGATTTATAAAGCAGCCCGTAGATCCCCAAAACTTGCAATTAAAAGGAGCAAATGAAATTACTTCAAACGGACACAAATCCATGGGAAACGGCGTAGAAATTGGACAGAGAGCCCCAACTCAAATGTCCGGTACTGTTCACAAATATTATCTCCACTTTGTTTCCTCTACATGAATTGGAACCTGCGAGACAAAGCCTTACACGTATTACACACCTCCGATTACAGAGTGCAAACTTTTAAAAGCAGTAAGTTTCAGAATGGTAAAGCACCTGTACCTGATGGCGTTCCTAATAGGGCGGTGACGGCGGCAATCCTGACGTTGCCCGGCAAGTTCATCGACGTCTTTGGAACTTGCCTAGAAGAACGGACTTTCCCACAATCATCGAAAAATCAATCAAATTGGTGCTTATTTGAAAACCTATATCTAGCAATTACAATTACCATGGAAACTGAGATAGCGACGGAATTGTTATGTAAAATTACTTGTTCTGCAGTTGTGACTCTAGACGTTCAAAATGCATTTAATTCTGAGGGGACTATAGTCACGACGCTCTACAAAAGGCTAATGTAACTGACTATCTAGCCACGATAGCCACGGCGAGGTACACGAGGTCACTGCAGGGGTACCACAAGGATCTGTTCTTGACCCACTTTTGTGGAATATCATGTACATTGCTATCTTGGAGCTCGCACTGCTGAAAGGAATGATGGTGTTAGGTTTTTCTGACGATAGGCGTCGTAGTTGTCGCAAGGGACCCGAAGTTGGTTACAACTATATCAAACTGTGGCTGGAAACCGTTGGATTAGAGCTCGCCGATCAGGAAACTGAAGCAGTCGTAATTGAATGCAAATGCAGAAAACAGTGTTCTCCCAAAATCAAAGTAGGGGGGTGTGTCATAACTTCCAAGCAAGTCGTTACGTATTCGGGGGTTAGGATTGACTCGAAACTAATGGTTGAAATACATTTCCCGCGTCAGCATCAGCATCGGCAGAGGCATCGGCATCAGCAGAAAAATTTCAATTTAGAACACACGCATTTGCCTTTGATGACCCACATTGACAGCAGAAGCAGAAAAATGCTTCTGCCGCTGCTGCTGCTGTCAATGTGGGTCATCAAAGGCAAATGCGTGTGTTCTAAATTGAAATTGCTGCTGATGCCGATGCCTCTGCTGACGCATCCAATCTATTTCAACTATAAGTTTTGGGGAGCACTTAAATTATGTAGGCGATAAGTTGGCGTCTGCTACGGCGCTCTAGCAGAGCGAGTGTGTGAGAGTGTGTTGTGCGTGCCGAACCACATCACATGAAGCGGCCCATATGCCAAACATAGAAAGGCTGGAGTCTATATGAGAAGGTGGCAGGTCCGATAGAGCTACAGAAGGAGAAGCGTAGACGGAAGTCCGCTTCGCGAGTTGATGGCTAATTAGCTGGAACTAACCCTGTGATACAATACTGAAAGGTAGTACCGCAGGTAAAAATCCTACATGACTGCATGCCGGTCGGTCTTTCCTACCCAGTATGCAGAAAAAAATGGTATGATGCCACTCCTCACTCTCCAGATCCAGTGCCTTAGCGGAGAAAACATACACTTCCATAAAATGTAGGTTTTGAACCCGTCACATGCACCTCAATGTAACAACTTCAAGTATATGATAAACATCTACCCCAATCTTCTCTTCCATTGCTTAGTCGTAAGGTGACCAGACTCCCGAGGGCCCAATGCTGTATACATACTTAGGGAACTCGGTTTTCAGGGAAATCCTCAGCCATACTTCAAAAATGTTGGCGAATTGCGTAATGCGCGACAGCAGAGCAAGGTCTAAGCCAAGCGAAGGACGAGCTACTGGATGTAAGTAATCATACGGAAAAGTCATAGGTCTAAATTCCACGAATTGCCTTCCATTGGCTCACCGCACACTTCGCTCGCACCTCGTCCTACCACTCTTCGCAGCAGCACTGCGTCGTAAAAATATTGGAAAATTCTAAAATGCGCGACAGGCAAAGTCTGAACGAAACGAAGAGCGAGTAAACGTATGGACGAACCAGGAGTCTAAATCTTACGAATTACCTTCCATCAACTCACCGCTCGCTTCGCTCCCACCTCGCCTTATTAGGGATGTTGGCGAGTTATGAAAAGCGTAACAGACAGAGCGAGTTATGAGTAGAGCGAAGGGCGAGCCACCGGATCGGTTTTGTGAATTCCCCAGCAGCGATGCGTTGTGTGGGCGGATTCTGAAAAGCGTGACAGACAAGATTTAAGTAAACCTACCAATTGCAAGGCTAGCTACAGGATTTAAGTTAACCTAAGGACAGCCAGAGGTCTAAATCTTACGAATTACCTTCCATCGACTCACCGCTGACTGGGACCGCACGTGGCCTTATCCGCTTTCCATTAGCGCTGGTCGGAAGGACATCGGCGAATTAGAAAAAGCGCATCAGACAGGGATCTGAGAGAAGCAAAGGGCGAACCACAGGATCTGAATACACGTGTGGACGAACCGGAGGTTTAAATCTGAGCTCGCACCTATTTCGCAACAGCACTGCGTCAAAAATGTTGGAGAATCCTCTAATGCGCGATAGATAGTGCGAGATATGAGTGGAGCGAAAAGCGAGCCACAGGATGAAAGTAAACCTAGGGAGGAGCCAGAGGTCTACATTTTACCTAAAACTGGTTGTATTATTCCTGGGGGAGAGTATGCATTTCTCCGTCGTTACATTGATGATGTCATCCCGGCCCCCTGGGCTCTTAACACCGTTTTAAATGGATTCTAAGGCAATGTTATGGGAAAAAAACATTATCTAAAACTAACTAATTTTTTCATCGTTTTGTGATAGTGAAAATTAATTTAAATCGCATCGTAACTTCTAAACCTTGGCAGCAGGTAGTACAGTGCCTAACATGTTTGGAAAATTTCAGAATTCCGCTCAAGAATTGCCAAGTTACGGACAATTTTTGATTAGAAAACACAGAATTCCGTTTTGGGCAGCTGTAACTTCCGAACGCGGATAGGTTTGCCGTGAAATTTGAAAAAAAAGGAGCGCCAAGTAGCTCTACAAGTGTATGTAAAATTTCAGGGAGATCGGGAAGGGTTCCCGAGGTATCGGAAATAAACGGTTGCCAAACATAAAAGTGCGATTCTCGCTAAATATCGATCGTAAGGGGTACAGCGGTCTGGCCTGGCCTGGCCTCACCATGGAGCTTATTCTGTAGTGAATTAGGTTTCATTGTGTGGCATTCGGAATGCTGTACGTTTTGCTGTACAACAGGTCGAAATGCTGTACGTCTGGTCAGCTTTGCTTAGTGCAGTAATCGGTAAAGTCTCCATCTGCATGTTCGAGTTTTTAATGTGTATTTACAATTGCATTATCAAAAGAGATTTGTTATCAACAATAATCCAACCAAGGTCTAAAGTGCAACGTTGTTTTTACTTGTAAGTGATCCAAGATTATTCTTACAGTTACAACTTACGAAAAAATGCCTCCACCATATAATAAAGTTTTAGTGGAAAAACGCGGAAAAATTCTAGTGATCAAATATAATAATTCACCGAAAAAGAATGCTCTCGACCTGGAAATGTATGGGAATATTACGGAAATTTTCAAAGAAGCTGCAACGGACGATTCCGTGACGGTAGTGGTCTTGACCGGCGTTGGTGATTTCTATAGTTCCGGCAATGATATAGCCGATGCTATGACGCGAAAAGGTGATTCGGCCGAGAAGCAAGCCAGCTTTGAAGAATCTCGTGAACGGATTACAAACTATATTTTGCAATTTGTACGATTTCCGAAATTGTTGATTGCTTTGATTAATGGACCGGCTATTGGAGTGGCTGTAACAACGGCAGCGTTATGTGATGTGGTCTATTGTTCGGAGAAGGTGAGGTGTATGATGTAGTTCATAGTTCAATTAATCTAACCCAGTCCCTTGGCTTCATAAATGTCAATGTTGGAAGTTAGTTTTTTAATTGAGTGTATGACCTCAATATTAAGCAAATCCAGTGGCGTGCAGTCCATAGATGCGGTGGATGCGCCACATCCCCTAAAATGTTATAGTTATAACTAGATATTTTATTGTTTAATTTATGAAAAGACAAATACAAATTAATATGTAACTGTATATGATAATAAAAATAAAATGCCATCCCATTATAATATATGGAACTGATCAAGCCTACTGGACGATATAAACATACCTAGCAGTCGTTTCAAGAGCAAACGCCAGTGAGTGGCTTTCAACAAACAACCGGCGTATGTACGAACATCTATCTATTTGCTCCATAGTGCCCTTGTCTGCATGTATGTATATTCAATATTAGGTACGTTTTATTGTGTTTATCCCGTGCAGGTTTGGGTAGAACTTCATATAAAAAAAATGACACTTACCCAGGTAGAGTTTACGCGTGTAACTACCCTACACGGGATAGAGCTCAAATGTAGATGGCGGACGCATAGGGGAAATTTGAGGGAATTTGTTTTTTCAAACCAAATGTGAGAGTTTTTCTCATCACGAGAAAAGATTTTGCAAATTAATAATCATCTTTTGTGATAAAATCCACCACATCTAAGAAATAAGCCGACGAAGGCGATTCGAAGATGCGCAAAAACTGTCAAATGTCAGCTGTTTGGTCTTAACCGGGATGTTACCCGCGATCGTTTTTTTCGAGTCAGACTTACACGCGATACGAAAAAAACGTCGCTAATATTGTCTACTGGATGCGGGGAAAAACCTTCCCTCAGACGTGAATCCATTTGTCCCGAATTTCCGTCAACAAAATACATGCTCACCGTACTTAAGTGGATGCATAGACCGGTTCACTACAAGAAATGCTTCTCAGCCAATTTGGTTTGAGCTGAATGAGAGAAGCAAAAAAAGAAGAGAATGTGCGTGAAGCTCTCACTGTTGGCATGAAGAATAAATGCAAGCAAGACGAGACGAATTCTGAGTGAAATGGAACTACTTGTAACGAAATTGGTTGAACGCATCTCTGCGTTATTATACCCTATACCCATAAGATGGTATAGGGTATATTGTTTTTGTTACGACGATTTATGTAACACCTCAAAGGAGCCACCGGAGGTATGGCAAAGTATATATATAAATGATCAGGGTCGGTCCCTGATTCGAATAAGCCATGTCCGTCTGTCTGTCTGTCTGTCTGTCTGTCCGTCCGTGTGTCTGTCAGTTCGCACGATAACTCCCGAAATAATGAAGCTAGCGTTTTGAAATTTTGGTCAGATGATTGTTTTGATAAAAGCTTGGATGGTATTGAAAATGGGCCAAATCGGACCAAGGGTTCCCCTACCTCCCATACAAATGACCCCTCCGTGATAGTTTAATTCGGTCATATTCTTCGACAGAATAACGCTTGCGACCTGAAATTTTCATCAATGCCTAATTGTGACATATGCTTGAAGTTGGTGGAAAGTGGGGAATGTCTGACTACCCCTACCCCTACATCCCCTACAAAGCAATATTCCGCCATATCTTTTGATAGAATGCCGCGAAAAACTTCAAACTAGTATCAAATGGTAGCCCTTGGATGCCTTGATAAGATAATAAAGATGTGCCAGGTCCGGCTCATCCACCCCTCCCTCCCCTACAAAAAATATGAAATTGAATATTTTGGGTTTTGCGCGCCTTCTAGGTCTGTACATGGGTATAGGGTATATACTCATCGTGCTATTCGCACGATTAGAACTCGGTCTCGTTTCTTAATCATTTGCTTCAGTAGAGTATTATTATGCGAACGTTCGAACAAGGTTGCATGAATTAACTTGAGTACTAAGACACTTCTTACAGCGAAAGATAGGCCGGTATCAATATTTTCCTAACTTCTATTTTATTTTAATTGCAAATTTTATTTGGTTTTAAATTTGACGTTTAGCTCATAAGAAAATGAACAAAACTGTAGTAATAGTATTAGAAATACAAATTTAAAGGATTTAATTTATTCAGCTATTTTTTCAATTTATATAATATAAGGGCAACTGCAGTTATTTTTTCTTGATTTTGCGCATTTCTCTCATGTGTTCAATATCGTTTAATCATTCCTTTTTAATGTATCCATATTTTAATTACTAACCGATTTTCCTAGGATGGCTATGGCATTTTAACGTGGGCTTTTTCGTATTAAATATTTGACATGTTTGATATGTAATATAAAAAGCTCATAAATTAACTTCTAAAAACGCGTTTAGATAATATTGGTAGCTTACTTTAAGCGTTTGTTAATGAAAATGTGGATACATTAGGCCGTATGAAAACAAACGATAAAACGATTAAAAGATATTAAACATTTATTGGAGAAAAGTGCAAAATTCAGAAAGAATATCCGTCTTAGATCTTACTTATATTATTTGAAAGTAAAAGCTGAATAAGTTGAATAGCTTTCAACTTTTATGACCGATACCATAAGAACAGTTTTGTCTATTCTCATAAGACTTTTAAGCCAAGTTTCAAATGTTATACCCCCAAATCATTTATCACATTTTGTATTTGTTATTTATGTACATACTTAGGTGGCGCCCATTAAAGCCAAACTGCTCCGAAAGTTGCCTTTTTTCTTCTTCTTCTTACATTACATACTTTCTTTCCGCTGCATCCCCAATTATAAATTTCACTGCACGCCACTGGCAAATCTGCCTCAATTCGACACTATTCCAATCTCACTCTTGCATTGTTTTATTAATATTTATTTCTTGGATAATATTATTGCAGTAACCTTGAAAAATCTATTTATAAAATTATAAATCAATCAATATTTATTAATTGACTGATTGTAATTATTATCTGAAATATCATTCTCCAATTAGTTCAATAAACTGGGTGTGAATCGAACGAAACAATTTTTTTAAAGAATGTTTTGTTACTATACCAGTTCTCTCTCTCTGGTTTCTTTCAACCACTAGTAGGGCATAGGGCATTGACTACGCCTCTTTTCCACCTCTGCCTATTAGCAGCCACCGCCTTTAGCTGGTCCCACGATTTGCCTATCGATTTTCCCTCTGCCTCAACAGATCTTCTCCATGTATTTTTGGGTCGTCCCACACGACGGCTAGCGTTGGTTCCCTGAGGATTCCAATCTAGAGCCTGTTTAGCAATGTTTTTTGGCTCTTTTCGAAGTGTGTGACCTATCCATTGCCACTTTCGCCTTTTGATGTCGATGCCTATCCTATTTTGGCGAGTAGTTTTGAGGAGGTCGTCGTTAGATATAACCTCAGGCCAGCGAATTTGTAGGATGCGTCGAAGGCACCGATTCACGAAAGTTTGTAGTTTGGTTGTAATATCACTTCCATAATTCCAAGTGGAACACCCATATCAAAGCACAGATTTTACATTGCTTTCGAAGATCCGGAGTTTGGTATTTCTGGAGATGTTGTGGTTTTGCCAGAGAGGAGTCAAACTGGAAAATACTGCTCGGGCTTTATTTATACGCGACTCTACATCGGCATCAGCCCCACCATCAGCAGTTACTATGCTTCCAAGGTAAGTAAAGTCCTCGACTTTTTCTATCGGTTGTTCGGAGATAGAAATGGTGTTTTGCCCTCCTGATGACAAGCTCATGTATTTAGTCTTAGCGGCATTAATTTTTAAGGCAGCACTTCGACTATACTATACCAGTTACTTTATTTTTAATGCACCTGACAATTTTTGCCGTTAGCTACTCTGTTCCCTAAGGGAAGTGCAAACTTTAATTTTATCTGTCCCGTTAAAAAATTATCTATTTTAGGCATACGTTCACTGAACAGAAATTTGTGTAAATATATGCCTGAATGCCGATAACGTTGATACACGTATAGTATGGAAACCTTCAAATTTTTGTATAGTCCCTAGTTACTAACCTTCTCTTATGGGCGATCAGTTATCACTTACAAAAGACGCCATCATATCAAAGCTTTGCTGGTACTCGTTTAGATCAAAGGCTACGGCTAATTTTGTTATTTTTAACAATATAATAAACGTGGACTTGCTAGGTATTGTCATCAACTTCCTTTAACGTTATCCAATAATATCAGCTCCATTATCTTGCCAGCGTTAGACAATACTAGGAAAATGGAAGTGACTGCCAGTCGAATTTGACATGCTTATTGATGTCCTTGCATCGAACCAGCTAGCGTGTCCTGCATCATCATCTCATTTTTGTACATAGAAACCCTGCTGCGGTATGTCTTCTTGCACAACAAAAAACGCCTCATAGCTTGAAAACATTTGGAGATTTCTTCATCCTGAGTTACAACCCCAGCTGGTTGACTTATGCAACAACCTATTGCCACCCCAAGTCCAAAGCCTTGATGGGTAGGGTCCGCTTATCCCCGAGGTTGACGTTTCGATATTGACTTCTCAATGGCAGGTGCGATCCTCCTTTCACTTAAAGCTTTAGTCTCACGAAGCCCGGGCTATTCGATCGACGCAGGGGTAGCTCTGCTTTTTACACCCGGAAGACTCCTTCACCTTACGGCCAGAAATGCATATCGGGTCGTGCCGACATCAAGCCACACGCTATAGAGGCATTGATCATTCTCTCTAACTACCCCCTTCGAGGCTCAATTCACGCGGAGCCACCAGCTCTTTTAATTGACTTATAATTAACAAGCTCACGGCTTCCTCCCCACGAAGGAAGCTACTACGAAACCTGTCCGGCTTAAATAACTACTTACGACCCGGAAACCCTTTGGGCATTCGGCGTGTCAGTGGTCGAGATGACACCCTTTCTCTGAATTGCCGGACCGTGGGTTCGAATCCCACTGTGACCATGAATTTCTGTGTTGTCTACGATAAAAGTACCCCGAAGCTATCCGTTGTTACTACAACGGCCAATAGCTACCAAGCTCCCTTCATTTGCAGAAAAAAAATTTTACAACGACAACAACAACTTACGATCCGTAGGGAAAAGTCATGCTAAAGCTACCCTGCATGACTAAGAGTGGATCGGGAGCGTCAACGCCCAAAGGCGGACCTGAGCAACACATAGACCCCAATGTGCTACTCTGCTGAGCATAGGTGCTTCAAAGACCATACCTGATTTTTTTTTAACCGGATCTATTGTTTTGTCAATTTGTTGAATAATATTAGGCCAAAGCAAATATAAATAATGTACTGCCGGGAGGACAGTAACAGGACGAATGTATATTCAAAAATCAAAAATGTACATTTCTTTGTTTACACTGATGGAGCGGCCCGGCAGATTTGTCATAAGCCCAGCGGACCGGCAACATCCTCTAGACCAGTCATTGCCGGGAGAGGCATGAGTAGGTGGTAACTCTACGCCAGTTGGTTGATAAAAATGTTGATAGAAGTTGTAGGCTTAGGATAAAACTAACCAGACGTACAGCATTTCGCTGTACAGTACAATATTTTGACCGTACAGCATTGGTAAATGTACAGCAAAATGTACAGCATTCCCCATGCCACACCCACTAGGTGTTACGAAACAAAACAGTTGCGTATGTTCCGCAAACAAGTTTGCCGTTCTGCTCCCCTAGATTGTAGATCGTAGAGGGCGTGAACCCGAAGGGTTTCGCAGCACTGAAGCCAGTGGGCCTATTGTGCTATCGCCCTAGTCGCAGATGGGCCGGACTACGCCTGACGATCAAGGTTGATCGTGATAAGAAACGAGTTGAGGTCGTTAATAGATGCCCAAGCTATGTCGTCCGTATCTGGGAAGGCCACTCCGAGGTGTGACCAGTGACGCTGGGCCAGTGCATCGCACTCGGATAAGACGTGGAAGGGGGTTTCGTCATCTTTTTCACAGAATCGACAGCTCGCGTCTTGCACAATTCTTATTGTGCCTAAATGTGATCTCAGGCAGGAGTGACCTGTGAGAATGCCACAGGTGATGCGTACTTTAGCTCTGCTTAACTGCAGCAGCTCAGCCGTTCTTCTGTGGGAATACCCTGCTATAAACATTTTCGATTGTCTGAGCCCCTAACTTCCGTTTTGCGGATCAGAAATAATCTCCGGTTCTTATCGTTAGCCTGTCTTTGTGGAACATGCAAATGAAAAGAACCGGAGATTATTTCTGATTCGCAAAATGCCAGTTAGGTAATCAGAATGGCAAACTTGTTTGCGGAACATACGCAACTATATTGTTTCGTAACCTCACCCAATGAAATCTAGTTCACTACATAATAAGCTCCTTGGTGTGGCCTGTGATCAGTCTTGTCTGCTCTTAAGGTGCGTAACATTTGACCCTGTACGATCGATATTTCGTGAGATAATCGAATTTTTATGTTTAACAATCGTTCATTTTCGATGGCTTGGGAACTCTTCCCGATCTTTCTGAAATTTTGTACACTCGTAGAGCTACTTACTTAGCTTACATTCCTCCAAATTACACGGTCCTACCTATCCGCGTTCCCGAATATGCGGTTACAATTTTATAATTGAAAATTGTCCATCTCTCGGAAATTTGTGAGTGAACAATTTTGGAATATAGGAAACTTGTAGAGCACCGTACTGTTCCCATTTTGTGAAAATTTCCAGGCTCGTAACTGTCAAGGTTCAGAAGCCGAAAGATGCGATTTAAGGTGTAAGGTTTGATTTATGTAGGCTCCATATTTAGCGAGATAAGCACACTTCAATACTTCATTTTCGGTAACTCGGGAACCGATATCTGAAACTTGGCATACTTGTAGAGCTACTTGGCGCCCATTTCCTCCAAGTTTCACGGTACTACCTATCCGCGTTCTGAAGTTACAGTTGCCCAAATTGCACTCTTGTGTTTTCTAATGGAAAATTGTCCATAACTTGAAAAGTCTTGAGCAGAATTGTCTAATTTGGCAGACCTTTAGAGCATCGCAAGGTCCTTGGTAAAGATTTTAAGGCACTAGCTACCAAGGATCTAAAATTACAGTTATTTTGTTTTTTCCTTATCACAAAACGTAGGAAAATCAGTCACTGTACTCCATCCGATCCCGCTGTCAACCTCTACAGGAAAATGCAAACTAAAGAAAGGACTCCGCATGGGTCTTTAGATAAAGTTTTTTTCCCCGAATATGTCCTTCGTCTTCGTCTATGCCCTGTGGCATGGGTCGCGAATAATGCCACCGCCTTTCCCGGCGTGTCGTAGAAGGCGACTAAAAAGGGACCTAATCCAAGGTGGATCAGCATGCGTCTAGGGATGCATGGTCCAGAGGGTGCTTGGCCGCTAGTATGCGAAGGTCGCAGGCAACCATGACATCTGAAGCCTGAGGCACATTTTAACATCAACAAGACCTCCCATAGGTAAGTGTGTGTGTGTGTATGGGTTGCCGTGCCTGGAGATAGCCGGCGGACGTAAAAAGAAAGTCCATAAATTTACTTCTTTCCACACACTAGTGCCAAAACACAACCTTTCTCCAAAAGGTGTAAAAGAATGGAAGGCCTTATGGAAATTGACGCAGATACAAGCACTACCCCGCTGGGCACTACTTCCGCTATGCGGTTGAGTGATCCCGGGGCGAACCTAGTTCGCGGCAGAGCTCGACGGTTTCCGGGGGCGAGCAATATAAGGCCGTCTAATTACATTGTGGAGAAGCTGAGGGTTGCAAGCTGGAATGTCGGTTCCATGACGTCAAAGAGCAAGGAGATTGAGGATATCATGGTGCGTAGAGGGATAGACATTATGTGCGTGCAAGAGACGAAGTGGCGAAATACCCATATCGACAGAGCCCGGTTTCTTACGAATTCAATGAAGTACAAATTGTACTGCTATGGAATTACAAACCAAAGAAACGGAGTTGGCATTATTCGGGCGTCGTCTTTACTTGGCAGCATAATAAGTGTCGCGAAGAGAAGTGATCGCTTGATCAACATCAAATTTGTTATCTGCGGAAGGGTATGGAACGTAATAAGTGCCTACGCTCCCCAAGTGGGACTGCCACCAGAAGAAAAAGAGGCATTTTGAAACGACATTGACACCCTGAATTAGACCAATCCAGATTCCGAATTGGTGTTCTTGGGAGGAGATTTAAATGGCCATGTGGGAGAATCAAATTATGATTACGATGATTGCCATGGTGGAAAGGGTAGCCCTTAAACGGTCAGAAATGACGAAGGTGAAGCTATTCTGACCATGTGCAGATCGCATGGCTTGGTCATCCTAAATACATGGTTTGTGAAAAACGAGAGACACCTGATCACCTACAGTAGTGGACACGGAGATAGGAAACACGAAACGCAGATCGATTACCAACTCTGTTTCGATTTTATGAGAAGGTGGGTAAAAGACTACAAGGTGATCTTGGGTGAATCTGTCGTCAGCCAACATCGTTTGCTCCTGTCAGAATTTATTTTGAAATCAGGAGGAGCAAGAAATAGAAGAGCTCCCAAGCCAGTCGAAAAAATCAAGTGGCACAATCTCACAAACGACAACTTTGAACGTGTTGTAACTCCATTCATTGATAAAATGACGGAGTGGTTTCAACACAAATGTGGAATAGTTTCGCTGAAAGGTCAGTAGGTGAGGCGGAAAAGGCACTTGGAGTTTCGAAAGCTCCACTACACACGAAGAAAAAAACATGGTGGTGGAACACCGAAACTAAGGAAGCAGTGCAAGCCAAATCGAACGCATTTAAGGCATGGACGAAATGTGAGTCAAGCAGTGAAGCCGAACGGGTTGAACTTCGCGAAAATTATATGCAATGCCGGAAGAACGTAAGGCGCTTGGTAGCCCAAGCAAAGGCGAAGGCAGCTGAGAAATTCTACCAAGAATTAGAGACTCAGACTGCGATCGAAGGACCGTCTTTGCGCGAGAGACCTAAGCACGACGCCAGGATATTTAGGGTCGCAGCCCAAAGGAGAAGGAACGCTCGGGAAATACAGGCGCCAAAGTACGTGGAGGACTCGCAAGGAATGTTGCTGATTGACGATACGGCAATTTTTAGCAGGATGCGAGAGTATTTTGACGAACTTCTAAACGAAGAATTTCCTCGAGCAGCTTTTCGAGATGTTGAGCCGAATACCACAAATATTGAAGATAGCTCAGAGGAAGAGGTGATGGATGCAATGCATCAGATGAAACGCGGAGAGGCAGTCGGACCGGACAAAATCCCCGCGGGATTTTGGTTGAAAATGGAAAATGTCGGCCTTAGTTGGCTAACAGTCCTCTTCAATAAAATCAAAGGTGGGCAACCGATGCCTGATGCTTTCAGGGAAAGTTTTCTTCTTCCTTTCTATAAGAACAAGGGAGACTCACGCAAACTCAACAACTATAGAGCTATAAAGTTAACACCTCATACACTGAAGATCTACGAGCGAGTTGTCTGCAACCGATTGAGAAAGATTGTGCGGTTGAATGACAATCAATGCGGCTTTGTTGAAGGTCGATCTACAGTCGATGCGATTCAGTGCATTCGTATTGCGATGGAAAAGTATAGAGCAGCACGAAAGGACTTGCACTTTGTATTCATCGATTTGGAAAAGGCATTCGATAGAGTACCTCGTGATCTGATATGGTTGGCCTTGAGAGCACTTAATGTCCCTGAGGCATACGTCAAGATTATACGAGACATGTATGATGGAGCTACCACTAAGGTTAGATGCACAGCCGGTGAATCAGAAGAATTTCCGGTGAATGTCGGATTACACCAGGGCAGTGTATTGAGTCCGTTGCTCTTCAACATCATCATGTGCTACTTATTAACACGTATCTCCGACGGCCTAGAAATATCTCTTCTTTTTGCCAATGATATAGTCCTCAGTGTCAGTAGCCCAAACATCGTTGCCTTGCAAGCTGCACTTACAAAATGGTGTGACATTCTGGAGGAGCATGGACTGAGGGTAAGTACAACAAAGACTGAGTTCTTATGCTGCCCATTCTCAGATTCAAATGCACCGATACCAGATATGTATATGTACGTCAAAGAAGAGCAGCTTAAGTCTTGTACCAAGTTCAAGTACCTTGGCTCGATGGTGAACAGCGGAGCTACATGCGATGATGACATCAAACATCGCACAAAGGTTGGGTGGATGAGGTGGCGAAAATGCCACTGAAGCTAAAGGGCAAGTTGTACAAAACGGTTGTACGTCCCGCACTCATGTATGGATCAGAATGCTGGACCATGTATGAAGCTTACGCGAAAGAAATTACAGCGACTGAAATGAAAATGTTGCGCATGTCAGTTGGTGTAACCAAAAGGGACCACATCAAGAGTAGACCATAGACCAACCAATCACCGAAAAGCTCGAAGACCGACGAATGGATTGGTATTGCCATGTTCAAAGGCGTCCGCCTGAGAACTCCGCAAAGAGAGCGATATCAATGGAAGTTCCACTTGATGGACCCAAGGCCAGAGGCAGACCGAAGAACACCTGGATATGTCAAATGAAAAAGCAACAACAACGCATTGGTCTCGGCAATGACACGATCCAAGATAGAGCTGCCTGTAGAAATATGCTGAGATACCGCCAAAACGGGCAATGTGCCTACAGCGCAGGTCGAGTAACGCGAAACCATGGAGCCGTATAAAGAACGAGGCCCAATGAGGTATCAGTTTATCTATTGCAATTAAGTAAGCGAAGTTTTTAAATAAGTAGGTACTTTGCGGGCATCATGAAAGGCCAGATGCCAGATCATACGCCTGTGTCCTTACAGCAATTTTATTAAGTATAATCTTATTTCAAGTACTCTTCGTTGCTTTAGCTTTTCGTGTTAAAACATACGTTTACGCTTCAAATGTTGATTTTTGTTGATTGAGAACTTTAAGGCTCCTGTTTATTATCAACAGAACCTTGCCTCCACCAAGGTTCATCACATATATTAACCAGAATATGGGCTACTAGTCTTTCTCAATTCTCTCAGATATCAAGAAATAAGAATGAGATCATTTTATGGCAAGCATCATTGTGGTAGGTTAGTGAGATACTATTATTTCTCCAAATAGGCGCGAAGGGGAGGGGGACTTAGTATAGCTGAGGATTTGCCTGAAAATCGAATTCCGCAAGTTGTACACAGTATTGGGCCTTCGGGAGTGTGGTCACCTTAGCTTAGGACTACATTCAACGCAGCCCTAGAACAATAATTATAAAAAGAAAAAAAACGTCCAATGTCGTTTCTGTGAGGATGAAGACGAATCATGCACTCACATCTTCTATCAGGCTGCCGCTGTATCTACCATGGACACGCCTTCCCTTGAAGCATGCCCCTGTAACTAGTGTGCTGTCGTGCCTCATAAATTTACATGCATACCTAGAAAACCATGAATCATTCCAAGGAGGTTGATTTGATTTTCAAGATGTACTGCTTGCTACTAATGCACTCTATTAGTTTATACCGCTTCAGGTTGATAAAATCAATTACAAAGCTGGCAACTTACCGAAATACATCTGGAATGTAATCTTTCAGTCTCAAAATTTCCGCAATAATGGCATTTCCCACAGACACAATTCGCAGCAAGTTCTGTCCGCAATTATTATTTTCGGCCAGAAACTCTGACATCCTCACATTTATATGAACAAAAGACACCAAGAACGAGACACTCTAGCCACTTTTAATTCATTCCGAAGTTAATGTTTTGACAGATCATGAACACTGTCCCACCCCCTGTTGCGACAAAACAGCTGATCAAGATTACACCAATCAAAGAACATTCCGCACTGACGCCCCTCCCCGTTCAAGTGGCAACAAACACTATGCCGGCTTGAAAAAGTCTCCACACAACTCCACACCAAAATAAACGTCAAATCCATTATCAACAGAAGATTAAAGTGCAAAGTTTGGTCAGCTTCCAGATTAAGATTCCATAAGAAGAAATTACCAAGTCATTTTCCAACTTGCTCTAGTAGGGTCAATTTCAAAATGCCGCCACCGTACAAAAAACTTCTGGTCGAGAAACGCGGAAAAATCCTTGTAGTGAAATTCAACAATCCCGCAAAGAAAAATGCTCAAGATCGAAAAATGTATGCTGATTTAGTGGAAATCTTTGATGCAGCTGCCCAAGATGATTCCATCACAGTTGTGGTGTTGACCGGTGTCGGTGACTATTACAGTTCGGGCAATGACATTACGGGTGCAATGCAGCGACAGGATTCAACGGACATTGAGGCTACACTGAAAGAGGCCAAGGAGAATTTGAAGCAATTCGTACTTTCGTTTGCACGATTTCCGAAGCTGTTGATTGCACTGGTGAATGGACCGGCTATTGGAATAGCTGCAACGACGGCTGCGCTGTGTGATGTGATTTATTGTTCGGAGACGGTAAGATGTGTTTTAGAGAACTTATTCACTACTCCTTTTACTATTCCCTACTTTAAGGTGAAAAGCTGACGGTAGATTTTGCAAAAGTCAAGTTCAAACTAAAAAACGCAATGGCAGGCGTAGGCTCTTAGCCGCTCTCCTATTTTTTGGCCGCAATCAAGGCATGGTAGCCTCTCTCAGAAATACATTAAAATCCTGTGTGCTAGGGCACACGAGGGTGATGGTAAGAAAAAACAGATAAGACAATGTCTAGTCTCTTGTCAGACAATGGTCAGTCTCTTCACTTACTGGTCTTGACCGCTTTTGTGGACTAAGCTGGATAGTTACCACTTACCAAGTCCTTGATCCAAAACTGGTCTTCGAACCTTGAGGTACTGGAATTTGTATCCAGATTTGCGACAACCTAAGGACCAATTTATTCCTTTGGCTAGTCGAACGCTAAGCTTTTGTGCGGATCAGGTTAGGTACAGGGGCCGCCAGATTTGCACCCAGCGCACTTAGACCAGAATTTGGTGTATTGTGATACCACCGAGAGAATCATATCTCTACTAACTGCCTAAGCTAGGAACCAGCCCATGATCACAATATATTTATTGAGCAGTATTGGGCTTACATCCCGAAGATCATCGGTGTCGTAGAAATATCTAGAGCCCAGAAAACGCATTCGTTTCTCAGCCAGGGCGGGGCAGTGACAAAGTAAGTGATACACACTCTCTTCCTTTTCTTCGTCATCACAGCTTCTGCAAAGGTCGTTGTGAGGAATTTGGAGTCTTCTCGCGTGCTCACCAATAGGACAGTGCCCTGTTATTACTCCCACCACACTGCGTATATGCTTTCTGTCTAAGGAAAGTAGCATGGTAGAGCGGACCTTGTCTAGTTTTGGCCAGATCATTCTCGTCGTTGCGCAAGTCAAGCCGTGGCACGATTTCAGTATCTGTGGCGCCAAATTTTGATGAAGCCATTTCATTAATATTGGCCTGAAACGACAGAATCTGCCATCCTTTTTCGCGAAATCGTAACGGTTCTCCAGATATTCAATGTCAAAGTTTGACATTTATATGGGGTAGTTCGGTTTCTAATGGGAAATTGGGGGGGATTTTTACAACATACTGATTTGAATCAATGGCATTGCACCAAATAAAACATTTTAAATTTCATTTGCCTTCCTGTCTAGCAAATTGTACAATTCTTGCTCTCAAATATATTTCGACTTTTCATATTATTAACATCTTTGCCAAATTGGTAAAACTTACTATTCTAGTGTGAATGATTAAAATTAAAACGTCAATTTGATGGCATGGAACACTTTCCCCAATGTGTAAAGCGGAAATCCACCCTTTTTCTTATCAAATTCCATAACTGGCTTCATAGAAAAGTCAAACTTTGACATTGAATATCTGGAGAACCGTTACGATTTGGCGAAAAAGGATTGCAGATTCGATCGTTTCAGACCAATATTAATGAAATGGCATCATCAAAATTTGGCGCCACAGATACTGAAATCTCCCCCAAGCCGTGAATCCATCTTGTGTTAGTTCTGCGTTCTGTAGCGGTGTCTAGTATCAATGCCCAAGCCGCAATAGGTGTTTTCAAGGTGGCGTAACCGTCTTCAACTCTACCTGCTGACGCATGCCGGGCCAAGTCATCTGCATTGCGATTACCTGCAAAGCCACTATGGCCCGGTATCCAGCATAGCGTAATGTTGAAGAAGCTACCCATTTCTCTAAGTGCTGAGCGACACTTCTCAATAGTGGTGATGTGGTCAGCACTGAATCAATTGATCGAATTGTGAATAAAAAGACGTCCCTACCAGTGACGACGTGACAGCCCAACCAAGTTAGGGCTTCCGAAATCGCGGAGATCTCCGCTTGGAGGACGCTACAATAACTAGGGAGGCCGAAAGACAAATTAATATTCAATTCATCCGAGTGTATTCCTATACCAACTCCTGCATCTGTTTTGGAACCATCAGTATAGATTGAAATGGATCCACTGACCAAGTACCTGTTACTATCCCAAGATTCCCTTGAGGAGATCAAGCTACAATGGTTCCTACCAAAGAAGTAATTTGGAACAGTGTAGTCAGTAGCTGGGGGCAGGTTAAACTTATGAAGTATCGCTGAATTCCCATAGTCCAGCGCTCGCCACACACCAGTTTCACGTAGGCGTAAGGCCACGTTAGCAGCTATTCGTTGGCCGAAAATGTCCAATGGGATCAGTCCCAGGACCATATCTAATCCGCATGTAGGAGTAGTTCGAAAAGCTCCTGTAATAAGAAGAGAAGCCAACCTTTGAACTTTAGTGAGTAATTTATAATAGGTAGCTGTTCTGAGTGCTATCCACCAGACACTAACTCCATACAGCAAAACTGGCCGCACAATAGCGGTATACATCCAATGCACAACTTTTGGCTGTAAGCCCCAGGTTTTTCCAATAGCTTTCCTACACGAATATAGTGTTACAGTAGCTTTATTCACCCTTTCTTCGATGTTGGGCTTCCATTTTAGTTTCTTATCAAATATAACGCCAAGAAATTTCGCGGTTTCAGAAAGCTCAAGCTGAAAGCCTCCTAGTCTGGGAAGGTTAATGTTAGGAATTGTACGCTTTCTTGTAAAGAGGACTTATTCCGTTTTAGATCGATTAATTCCAACTCCACTGAGATCTGCCCAATCCGTTAGGATATCTAAGGCGTTCTCTAATAGCCCGCTAAGAGTATCAGGAAATTTGCCTCTAACGGCAATAGCAACGTCATCAGCATAAGCAGTGACTTTGCATCCTATTCCTTCCAAGTTCAAAAGTAATTTATTTATCGCTAAATTCCAAAGTAGAGGGGATAGAACACCTCCCTGTGGGGTACCTCTAGTAACATATCTACAAACAGAGACAGCGCCCAAATTGCTTTGAATACGTCTAGAGGTAAGTAACATATCCACGAGGGTGCAGATTGGACCTACAACCTGTAGATCAAGAAGAGCACCCGTGATCGCTCTGGGTTCAATATTGTTAAAAGTTCCCTCAATATCGAGAAACACCACCATAGTGTATTCTTTATGATGAAGAGATTCTTCAATATAACTAACCAGCGAATGTAAAGCTGTGTCAACCGACCTCCCTTTCCAATATGCATGTTGTGACATAGAAATGGTCGTCCGTATATGAAGATCAATTAATCTCTCTAGCAGTTTCAGCATAGTCGATGAAAGGCTAATTGGCCGGAGGTCCTTTGGACTCGCATGTGAACTTCTACCCGTTTTGGGGATAAAAGTAACTCTCACTTCTCTCCAGATAAGAGGAATGTGTACTAAATCCAGGCATGCTGTAAGTATGCGCTCTATCCAAGGATACGCAATGTCTACATACTGTTGCAAGTCCGCTGGTATAATACCATCAGGTCCAGCTGATTTAAAGGGATCAAAGCTTGATATCGCCCACATTATCTTCTCGCGGTTAAGAATAGATGCCGTGTCGCATGACTGTATGCGACTTATGGGGAAGTCAGGTGAAGCGACGGCTGAGCTTCCAGGAAAGTGTGTATCAAGCAAACACTCGATAGTTTCGTTACATGAAGACGTCCATGATCCGCCCTCTTTTAAAAGAAAGCTAGGCATAGATGGGTTAGACGCCAAAACTTTCCTGAATCTAGATGTCTCAGAAGACCCCTCTATTTTCTCACAGAAACTTCTCCAAGCACTACGCTTGGCTCCTCTTACCTCTTTTTTTGAAAGAACTGAGATGTATGTTATAGGATTGCCGATCCGACTCGAGTCTTGAGGCCTTAGCTTTATTAAAGCTTCTCCTACACATGACTCTTAGTTCGGAAATCTTAGAACTCCACCAAGTTGGTTTTTTCTTACCTGAATGTGAGATACCAGGACATGATGCAGTAGTCGCAGTCCTCATAGCATCAGTGAAGTGGTTCACCATATCGTCCAATTGTTGTCCATTGCTTGGAGTATTTGGAAGCGATCAGACATCAGATTACTTGTAGGACCCGGCTATCATCTCAATTAGACGGACATGTCACGGGAGACTGTCTGTCGACTTTGAAGGAAGAAGAAACCTTCACACACCTATTGAGCAACTGCTAAGCGATGCTCAAATCCAGGAATTTTCGGACAAGAACTAGTGAATCCCATTTTCAATAAAAACACACGTTGGAAGGATGTTCTACTCCACAACAGACTGGTGTAGCGCCTTCCTAAGTAATGGGAACTACAGCTGTAACTGACCAGGGCAACTATTTTAGATACTTCGATAACTATGTACTGCCTTTAAATGTCTCCACATGTCTACCTCATAGTTATGATCGGCCATCTGTAATATAGCTGATTTATTATCAAACATTATATCAGCACAATAAGTGTAAAGTACAAAGTATGTTCACTGGACAGATTTTAGTTACTAGAAACTCGTCCAACTTACCGCAAGTAGTATAGCACGCTCGGTACACTTTTTGAATCCTTTTCTCTTCCAAAATGCCGCCACCGTACAAAAACCTTTTAATCGAGAAACGTGGAAAAATTCTTGTGGTTAAATTTAATAATCCACAAAAGAAAAATGCCTTTGATTCCGACATTTATGTGGATATGGCGGAGATTTTTGAAGGTGCCGCAAAGAATGATACGATTACGGTTGTAGTGCTGACGGGTGTCGGTGATTTTTATAGTTCTGGTAATGATATAACGGGTGCTATGAATCGACAAAGCTCCGGGTCGGATATAGAGGAAACGCTTAAAGAGGCCAAGGATATGATTACGAAATTTGTTTTACAATTTGCACGATTTCCCAAGTTGTTGATTGCTCTGGTTAATGGACCGGCAATTGGAATAGCTGCAACGACAGCTGCGCTATGTGATGTGATATATTGTTCGGAGACGGTAATTTCATTTTTTTTTAATTAATAAATTTAGGGTCCATTCCATTTACACATTACAGCCCCACTCACCTTTTTGCGCCATGCTCTGTCCTTAAATGTTTTTTTACATCAATCAAGAAAAATCATGCAATATGTGTGGGACACAATTCACAGGAATGATTCCAAGAGCTGACGAGGCAGTTTTAAACAGATCATGCCTCTTAGCTCTGGCTGTAAAGAAGGCCCGCTCGGAGGACACAGGACTCAGTTTCAGTCCGCATACTGAGTGGGTAAGAACGCAGCAAGCGTAAGGTCCAAATGTTCGTTCGGTTTCGTGCTAGTCGAGAAGTATGAAAATCAAAACATGTGTTCGATAGAGCGGAGGATTCTCCTCAATCTTCATTGCAGCCAGTAACACTGCAAATTTTATTCGGTTTATTTAGAGACTAGGTACGAATAGAGGTCTCTCAGTGCATCCGCCTGACGGTTAACATATTAGACTACCGACAACCGGCAAAATGACGACTATGGTTGGGTTTTTGCTCACGGCTAATTTCATATATGTCTCGTATAAACCCGAATATTGAAAAAATATGTTCAAACTCTGCTGGCGCGCCTCATGATATGAACCATTCGTTTCGATGTCCACCTCGATCCATGGACCTTACACCTATATCACCGTAGTGAAACCCTATGCACGGTTTTTGTCGCTAGACATTCGAATGATAACCACAACGAGCCCTCACCAAGTGGTCCTACTGGCAACCATTGCATATTGCATTTTGCAATTGCAATTCCAAGCCTCTCTGGGCGGACCACACCCGTTTGCTACAACAAACGGCCAAGAGTTGCTAAAACGCCTACTTGGTAAGAGCCTCGAAGGTCTCGATACAGGAAGGTTGTGTATGGCTCAATTCTTCTTCTACGCGCCGGCATTGAAGCAAATCCAGGCCCAGTTATGGTATGGATGTGTAGTGTCTGCAACCGACGTATCGGTTCAAGTGCCAGGTCACTTCAGTGTATAGTTGCTGTTCGGAGTGGGTGCATTTCAGATGCTCCTTTTTGAGAAGGATGGGTCATTACATAGAAGGTACATTTGTTGCACCAGGCTGTAGGTTTACTGGGCAGCCTCGGGTAATACCAGGCCCCTCCCCACCACCAATGCCCCCTACTCCCCCCAATAATGTTGCCTTGAATGTAAGACAAAGTTTAGCTCCTGCCCCTCCGCCAGCAACTTTTACACCGGTGTCCATACTGCAGTTCAACTGTAATGGCATCCTAGGGAAAATTTCCGAAATCACAAGCTTCTTGAGAAAGTACAGAATTCTGATTGCAGCCATCCAAGAGACGAAGCTCCACGCGAATTCACCATTCAACGCTGAAGGTGAATATATCATCATACGCAAGGACAGAGAAGGCGCCACGAATGATTTTCACCCTGGAGGTGGACTTGCCTTCCTAATACACAGGTCCGTACATTACAGTGTATTAGATGTAGTTTCAGACGGTACGGCGGAGTTGCAAGCCATCTCAGTTTCACCAGGGAGCACCAATATTGAAATTTTTAATATCTACATACCACCATATTCTAGCTGTACAGACTACCATTTTAATATTGGTCCTCTTCTTAATGGAGAGCACAGGATCATTCTTGGCGACTTCAATGCCCATCATGAACTCTAGCATTCCGCGCTTCACAACGATACCAGGGGTCAAGCTATCGCCGAATCTCTGGACGCATCAGATTTCTGTACCCTCAATGAAGACTCGCCAACCCTTTGATGCACACAATTGTATTAGCTCCCCAGACATTACAATTGTCAGCGCCAGCCTAATTAGTGAGACCTCCTGGGAAACACGTACTGGTCTTCCCTCTGATCACCTCCCAATCATAGTCAGAATTGACAAACCAGCTGACCTGACCAAGTCAGAGAAGCGAACCTTTGTCAATCACAAAAAAAAAACAGATTGGGAAGGTTTCAAAACATTCACGTCTTCAAAGTTCTTCGCGCTTCCCCCTCCCACCAATATATATAAGGCCGAACCGAACAATAGGAGCGTCATTACCATAGCTGCGGCACGGTTCATCCCTGCAGGACGCATTCCAAAGGTTCGTCCAAATTTTCCAACAAGTACCGCAAGGTTAGCCGATGAGCCAACCCTGGTGACCCCAGAATTCGGGAGCTTAATATCCAAATACAGCGACAAGTTAAAGACTACAAGAAGGCCAAATGGAACGAGCACCTCAATGACTGTAACCTTAATGAAGGTGCTAGTAAGTTATGGTCAACTGTCCGTGCCCTTTCGAACCCCACAAAAGATAAGGGCAATATAGCCATAACCTTCGGCAAAAAGAAACAAGCAATCCTCTTCAGTGCCATTTCAATAAGCAATTTATTGAACATCCCAAGTCCGATGGCCTCAAGCGCAAAATTGGAAGACGGATTCGCAGCCGAAATGTTGACTCCGTACCAATTTACACCACGGACCAGGTTAAAACAGTCATTGAGAATGCAAAAAACTCTAAGGCCCTTGGACCTGATGGGATTTCAATGGCCATACTCAAACATCTTGACCTTCCTGCCATTGAGTATCTCACGGCAGTCTTTAACTTGTCAATGTCTACGCTTGCCATCCCCGACATCTGGAAACAAGGTCGCATAGTCCCATGTCTTAAACCAGGAAAAAGTGCCAAACTAGAAACTTCCTACAGACCGATTACGATTCTGTCACCTGTAGCAAAGACGCTGGAAGCCCTCATCCACCCCACTCTCGTTTCACATGCGAAGCTAGAACCCCATCAGCACGGATTTAGACGCATGCACAGTACGACTACCACTCTGGACGCGATCACTACACATGTGAGAGATGGACTAAACCAGCGTTCACCATGCCATAGAACCATCATGGTGGCGATTGACCTATCAAATGCGTTTGATAAGGTCACTCCATGCTTCTGGCAAACCTCCTCAACATGCATGTTCGAACACAAGAGATAAGATGGATTGCCAACTATCTAGCTGGAAGGCAATCCTTCACCGAGTTTCGAGGCAGTCGTTCTAAACTCAGAAAGATCAAATTAGGTGTTCCCCAGGGTGGGGTTCTCTCTCCCACCTTGTTTAACATCTACATGGCAGGTCTCCCATGACCTCCGGAAGGCATTGAAGTTATCTCATATGCCGATGACTGCACTGTACTCGCCACGGGAGCGTATATATATGTGATTTGGGGATTTACCGAAGCAGACCACTACTATTTGGGTCCATTTTCGTCCCCTTACAGTCCCCAGTGTTTTCCAGAAGTCGACAGATAATTATCGATTTCTTCCTTCATCACTGAGTCCCGTGTGATGCGTAGCATATCTTTGAAGCTAAGTTCCCTCATGAATTCCACACTTATTGTGGATTTACCTAGTATCCTTAGCCTCCTACTACCTAGTGCTGGGCATTCACATACAATGTGTGCTGCCGTCTCAGCCTCTTGCAGACATAGTCTGCATACATCATCTTCCACGATTTTCATCTTAGATAGATGAGCTTTAAAATTCCCATGCCTTGTTACTAAGGCAGTTATCCAACTTAAGCTACTCTGTGTGTAACTGAGTACTTGTTTGGCTTTCCTCCCTAGTGGAATGGTAATTGCGTTACGAGCCTGTCTACAAGTAGATAGGCATCGCCATCGTTGCCGATGGATGGAATCAATCCAGCCAAGTATCCTGGCTTCAATCATGCCGTTTCCCAAAGCAATTTTGGGTTCCGGCCCTTGAAACTTTTCTGCTGATCCCTCTTTTGCTAAGGTATCGGCAATTTCGTTCCCCAATGTACCGACGTGTCCTTTAACCCACATTAGCGTAACTTCGTTGATTGAAGCACACTCATTGAGCTTCTGGACACACTCTAGTACCAATTTTGAATTGATGTTGGATTGCTGCATGCGCTTGATCACCGATTGGTTGTCGAGTGCTATCAGAATTTTCTTCTCCAGTATCCCGCCTTCCAGAATATGATCCAGCGCGTGCAGCAATCCAAGCATCTCCGCCTGATATACCGATACATACTCTCCTAGACGAAGTGAGCATGCAAGGTTTAGCTCCTCGGAATATATTCCAGCCCCCGCTCTTCCGTCCATGAGAGACCCATCAGTAAAAATAGCAACGCCACGTGGATACTCCTCGTGTATCCTGCCATCCTCTATGAGAGTGATGTGATGTCTTTCGACTACCCTACATCTTTTCATACCATCCAAAGGCATATGAGTCTCCCTGACATTATCACGAACAATATCAAGGATCCTCCTATGACCTCCGTTGCTACCAAAGTGATGCCATGTGCCATCTCTACCATTACCATTCTTATTGCTGTGAGCGCCGCACTTTGTTTTATAAAAATATCCAGTTGCGGTAATCCCAGTATAACCTCCATAGCGTGTGTTGGCGTAGTTCTCATTGCACCACATATGCTTATACATGCTATGCGTTGAATCCCATCCAGCCGTTTCCTAGTAGTTTTCTGGCTACCCTTAGGCCACCAGACCACTGCTGCATAGGATAGAACGGGCCTAACCATCATTGTATAGATCCAATGTGCCGCTTTTGGTGATATACCCCACTTACGTACACTGATGCAAAATCCTCGCTGCTTTTTGTGTCTTTTCGTTAACATGAGAGTTCCAAGTAAGTTTGGGATCTAAGGTTACCCCTAGGTACTTCACCTCCTTGGACTCTTTTATCTCCGAACCAAAAAGCAGCATGGGAGTGGTTTCTACATCTTTCCTTTTCAGAGTAAAGACTATAGTACTTGACTTGCTTGCGTTTATAGTTAGCTCTTGTTCATTACACCATTCTTCAGTTGCTTTGAGAGCTTGCCTCATGCAACCTTGAATAGTGTCCATGAATTTGCCGCTGATCATAATTGCTAAGTCATCAGCGTATCCTACTGTATGTACGCCCATCGAGTCCAGTTTCCAGAGAAGAGAGTCTACGGTGATGTTCCACAGTAGAGGTGAAAGTACCCCTCCTTGTGGACAGCCCCTGACTACCCTTCCCCTTATTCTGGCACATCCATTACTAAGATTTATTGCCCTCCCACTAAGCATCGAGTCGATCCATGTTATTATCAGAGGCTCGATCTCCCGCTCAGCTAGGGCATTTCTTAGTTTGCTGTATGAGATCTTATCAAAAGCACCCTCTATGTCCATAAAGGTTGACATAGCGATACCGCTGTTGTTAATCTCTCTTTCTGCTACCCGCACTACTTCATGCAGAGCGGACTCAGTAGATCTACCTGCTCTAGAAGCATGTTGACATCTACTCAGAGGTCTATACATCAGCGAGGTATTCTCTAGTCTAGATGGTCCACCAATACTCGCTCCATTGTCTTCAATAGAAAAGAGGTTAGGCTAACCGGCCTGAATGACTTCGCTTCCGTATAATCCTTTTTCCCGGTTTTGGTAGAAAGACAACTTTAGTCTCTCTCCAAGACATTGGGATATACCCTGTCGATAAACAGGCAACAAATATGTTCCGGATCTTCTCCAGCAGAGCTGCCATGCCCCATTGTAGCAGTGCCGGAAATATTCCGTCCATTCCAGCCGTCTTATATGGCTCAAAAGTATTTATAGCACTCCTGACACCATTTGAAGTTATTATCCTCTCAGCTTCTTGTCGTCCGGTCGCCCCTACCAATTTACAGGTTTGAGTCCACGGATTATTTGACTTGAAGCTTCCTGGAAAATGGACTTCCATAAGCGACTGCAATGTCTCCTCCATTGTTTCCGTCATAGTTCCATCCGCCTTTCGGATTAGTCCCATTTTGGAAACGCTGTCTTTCGAAATCATCTTCTGTAATCTGCATACATCGGATGTATTCCTCATATTCGAGCAAAATTCCCTCCACGAACTCCTTTTACGGATGTCATGCGCGTAGATATCAATAGATATTTAGCGCGACTAGAAGCTTTTTTTCTTAGCAGAAATTTAACCATCTCAGCGTCCAAATCGTCTGCGACCTTCCTTACCACCTGGTCAGGTGATTGTCGGTGGCCGCTTGGGGTACGTATTGGCAACAAACCAGCTCCTGCTGTTGCAAATCCAAAAATTCTCGGGCTTCACTTCGAGAAAATGATGACTTCAGCCCATCACGCGGAAGCAGTATGTGAAAAGATGCACAGTAGGAACAAAATTCTTAAAGCACTGGCTGGTAGCACCTGGGGCAAAGATAAAGAGACAATGCTAGCCACTTACAAAGCGGTGGGTCGAGCAGCGGCTGATTTTGCGGCGCCAGTTTGGTCGCAAGGTCTCTGTAACACAAGCTGGAACAAAATCCAAGTCTGCCAAAATGCTGCTCTACGCACAGCTACAGGATGCCTTCTGATGTCTGCCCAGGACCACCTACATCAGGAGACACATTTGATGCCAATACGTGACCACAATCGACTACTTACAAAACAATATTTAGTAGGTTGTTATCGAGAGGATCATCCTAATCGTAACCTCATGGACAAAATTCCCCCTCCACGCAACATCAAACGTGGCCCTCGTGACCTTGAGAGAGAAGTCCAGGGTTACAAAAGGGATCCTTTCGATGAAGATTCATACCGGGCTGCCATTGCAATGATTCACACTGAGGAAGTGAGTAGGTCTATTGCGAGTTTAGGTACGAACAGAGTCCTCTCAGCGCTCCCACCACCTATTTCGTCTGAGGAGATTAGGCTCCCGAGAGCCACTAGAGTGACTTTAGCCCAACTTCGGTCAGGCTTCTGCTCACGCCTCAATTCGTATCTATCTCGGATAGACCCAAATATACTAAACGTATGCCCTAACTGCGCTGGCACGCCACACGATGTGGCCCATTTATTTCAATGTCCAGCTGCACCCACTAATCTCACCCCCTCTCACTATGGGAAAATCCCATTGCAGCTGCCACGTTTTTGTCCCTGGAGATTACGGACGAAAACGATGACGAACTATAAATCGAATCCATATATACATAGATACACCGCGGTTCACACCTTTCTGTACCGTTAAAAGAAGAAGAAGAAGCCCTCACCAAGATCCATTAATATGTAATGTGGTTGCGCGCCTCTCTTATGATTGCATCGATGAATGATGAAGAATATAAAATAATAAAATCCTCTGAAACTATTTATTTTCCTTATATGTACCATATAAAAATTTACAATATTTTTTTACATTTAATCAGAAAAATCTTAATTTTATCACATGAAACAAAATGTTGCAATGAATTTGACTTTTGACTGCCTTTTCGCATGCAAATCGATACACTCCTGCGCACTCGACGCTACCATGTATCCAAACCTTTCACGTTCCTCTTCACATTGATCTCATCTTGATTGTAATGCCCAGTGCGAGTACTCTTCCCGAACTTCACAAATATGGTCAAGTTCTCATCAAATTTGTCCGCTTCTCCTGATGATGAGTTGTTGCCTGAAATGGTAACCAATTTTTTGACAAGTTAATTGTGAGCTCAACATTGGTCTATAGAACGAATTTAAAAAACAAATATTTGGACAGTGGGGTGTTGGTATCATAATTGGATCAGGCGGAGTGGTCAATAATGTGGCAATGTAAAGAGGAGGGAGAAGATTCTATTAGCATACTGATTTGAAAAACAAAAACACAATTTAAAAAAAACTGTGAGTGTGTGTGGTTATGTGGAAAAACCTAACAACCTATCTAACTATATTAGGTTACACTTACAAAATAAATTTTCAACTTTTTTCTATTTTCAAAAATTATTTTACTATTAATTCAAATTAATTATGTTACCAAAAATATAATTTTTTATCAATTTATTAATTTTTTCAACTATTTAAATAATTTTTTATATTTTTAATAACGTCACTTTTAATGCTCCTGAATGTCGAGTCAAACTTTCAATTCCGATTTCACTATTCTTTGTAGTTAAAGAATATGATATCAATTCCCAACAATTTCCATTAAAAACTGATATCATATTCTCCATCTTCAATAAATGCAAATATCTCATTGATAAAATGACTCGACAAATAAAAGCTTTAATTTAACATTACCAAAAATATACATTTTATAAACATTTTTAAAACTACAATTTTTTTTTAAATATATTTTTGGTAACATAATTTTTTTTTTTAATTACAATTTTAAATTAAATTCTTTAAGTTGAAAATTTACTTTATTTGTAAGTTAAATAACCCACTATAGTTAAGATTTATGTTTCCCAAAACAATTTACTCTTGCAAACTAACAAAATTCTAATTTCAACAAATTACAATTTCAATTATTTTAGGAAACATAAATCTTTCAATAGGTTGTTAGGAAAAAACCACATTTTCTACACTAACTACTTCAAATTTGCTTACTACCTAATTTTTAAACTACATACTAATAATTCTAACTAATTAAATAATAATAACAACAACAACAATATATTATTAATAAATTCTAATAATTAAACTAAATTAATCCATAACTCCTACCAAAAATATACAATATACTATAACATATTAAATATAAAACAAAAACTACCATCACTCCCACAAATACTATATAATATAACAACCATAACCCATACAAAAACTCAAAAATTATATAATTAAAAATATATCTAATTACTAAACTAAAAACTATACCAATTAATTCTAACAAATATTTAATTATATAATAAAAAAATCTAATATTTATATTAACGAAATATCCTAATTTTAAATTACTATAAATAATATATAATTCTTCAAAAATTCCTTTTAATGCTACCCCTAACAACAAAAATCTATGTAAATAATTTATATTATTAGCAAACCCACCTACCATCAATTCTATAAAAGTTATTAAGTTACGAAAATATCCCATAAAATAATATAAACAAACAGATCTTACTATTGAACTAAACACCCCAACTAACAAACTCTTGAGAGCTTGGCTCTTGGGAAGTGGAATAAGCTCTCATAAGACTCTAGTAAGGCTCTTACAACTCTTATAATGTAGATCTAGTAGCAAGTTTCAAATAAACTCTTTAAGTACATTTATTATAAGATTATTACTCTTGGAGAGTCGTATTCTTGTTACAAGTTCATATTTTGTTGCCTTGGACTCTCATAGAGTCTTTGTAGTGAGAGTTTAACTCTTCAGGACTTAAACTCTTATAAAAATGTTCTTACAAGAGGTTTATTCTTATGAGTCTTATAATGAGAGCTTTATAAATGCTTTAGTCTTTAACATCTTATTACAATACTATTGTAAGAACACCTATAAGAAGAGTGTTGTGAGTGCACGATTGATTTCATAGAAGCTAAGGAATCTGTCACTATAATCATACAAGAAATTTAACGCAGCATAACCGACCCGGATTATATATAGCAACTTTTTTTCGACGAAGAAAATGGACGGAATAATATAGTCGACTCAATGAGCGTAACAAAATTCACTGGAAAAACCATGGAAAAACACTAAAAATGCTATAAGAATTACCTGCCACCGAATCCTTCTCCGCTGGATATAGTAATTACCACTTTCTGTTAGTTTTGTTAAATATGGAACACACACTTATGCGACGCACAGAAATAATAAATAAACGTCAAATTTACGCTCATACTGAAACTTATGTTCTCTTATGGAGAATAGAATCCTTACTGTGAGACTTTAAGTTTCATAAGGAGAGTTTAATTTTATTGAATAGAGCTTAATTCTCATAGTGAGACTTTAGTTATTATAAAAAGAGCCATCCTCTTGAAATAAGAGATTTAGACTAATATGAAGAATTTAGTTATAGTAAAAAGAGCCGCCCTCCTGTTATCAGAGTTCTGGCTTTGTATGAAGATTTAATGGATAGATGCCATCTTTTTTTCAGACAAAATTGCATTAGGGGAAAATTAAATTTGAATTTATGAGTGATTATGTGTTATTGCATATACCAAATTGAAAGGATTGTGATTTTTTAAACTGACGAATGTTATTCAATTAAGTTTTATACAAGATATCATCGTTAGATAATAATTATATTTCCAGAAAAACTTATAAAAAAATTAAAAATAGATTATTTTCAGAGGGCTTTGTCATTTTTCGAAGCAAAATAGTTATATTCAACAATAAAATTTTGATCGCATTAAAATGTTGACTCATATTTGTGGGAAAATCATCGTTTGACAAGTTAATATATCCCTCATTCAAAAATGTTGTCTAAGTTGTTGTCGAAATAATAACACACGAAAACAGGAGTTCTCGTAAAGTCGTATATTTACATTTGACAAACAAAGACAGTGTATGTTTCAATATCACATTCACTCTTTCTAGCTTCACTTATAATGAGAGCTTGTAACCCTTTATGAGACTCTTACAAGAGTAGACTCTTACTCTGATAAGAAGCCTTAAAATCTTCTTATAAGACATGTGTAATTCTTATAAACAGAGTTGAAGTTTAGCTATAAGATCAATTTAACTCTTGTAAAGTGGTTCATTTAATACTTATAAGACTCTTATAAGAATCTTATAGTACTCTTCAAGAGTTAAATTTCAAGAGTTGATGTCTTGATGTTGGCTCTTATAAGAGTCTTGTAGACTGTTATAAGAACAAAATTGTTAGTTGGGACCACATTCAAAACATCTACATCTAAATCACTCATTTTCACTCTATTTAACACTAATTATATTTCAAAACCTTACTCTACTTTTTCTTCAATTTTTTCTTCTCCTTCCTTATTTATTACTCCTCCTCTGTTATTTTTCTTCTCTATTTTCTTCTTTTTCTTCCTAAAACAAAAGAAACACCAATATTATTAATCTTTTACAAAACACAATTATTTTTAAATTTCTTACCTTTTTTATCACTTTTTTTAACTTTTTCTTCACTTTTCTTTCACTATTCTTCTTCTTCTATCTTCTTTTCTTCTCTCTATCCAATTATATTCTAAAAATACAATTATATTAATAAATTATTAATATTTTCACAAAATAACTTACCATACGTCCAATTCCTGAAAATATTTTCACATACTGAAATTTATTGAAAGGGTATCTATGATTTATCCAATTCGTACATACAATCTCTATGAAACGCATCAAGGTATGAGTACTTGATTTTTTCATAGCTATAAAATTATGATTATAGTTTTGTCAAACTTTGAAGCAAAATTGAACTTTTCCGTGTCACGAACTGTACGATATGCTCCGAAGGATGCAAATATGAAGCCGGAATGCACGTTGCCAGATTGGTAAAATTGTTACGTCTTGTGGAGGTCGACTGAAGCGAAATGGAAGCCGACAAGTGTATTTTCAACTGACGTAGGACTAGACAACCGCCGTTCGATACGGAAAAATTGAAGATGCTCTATCTGGGACTCGGTTGATTGTCCGCCAATCAATGGTTCCGAGGGGTCCAAGCCGGATTAAAATTTTTTATTAACTTCAAGAATTGCTTAAGGGTTTTGGTGAAATAGCCATTACTTGTGATCGACTGAAGGGACCCGAAGGAACAAAGGAAACTATTAATAGTGACAGCAGAAGCTGCAGCAGCGCGAATTCACGAAACGCTGGTCAGGGCGTTGAAGCAAAAATGTTCTCCAATAAAATTATCTGCTCCAAATCCTTGTGTCGGGCAAATTTGGTAATCAATAAAACAAATTTCCCTAGGCAGTATTAAACCAGTTTAATTATTCAATAATTTCAAAATTTATCCATGATTGATGTCGCGAACGGACTTTTTTCAAAGTTGTTGATTCGTTCTTGGCTGATACTACTTCTTCAAAATCAGTTAAGTTGTTATTTAAATTGCTAAGTTTTGCTCTCACAAGTTCTTTAAAATGACCTTGGTGGAGTACTTTAATAAATACTGATTCAATACGTTTTTTGGGTGCTGGGACTAATTTCAACTTAACAAAAGCGAATTTATGATCAAGTTCTGCTTGATCGAATATGTAATCTGAAATTGAAATCGTAGATGGAGAGGCTTAATGAGGACAATGTGATCAATTAATGTCGAAGAAATGGCTGTGATTCTTGTTGGCTCCTTATCGTTAATAATTTTCATTTGATTCATTGTAAGGATCTCCAGGTATTCTTTCGTTAAACTTGAATTCTCATCTAAAATGTCTATGTTTGTGTCAGCCAACATAGTCAAGTTTGTGTACTGCTGATATAGATCATCAATGTGATCAAGAAATTCACTAGTACTTTGAAAGTCCTGGTTGAAATTGTTATTTCTAAGATAAGCGTATTATACAGGGTGTCCCGTTCATGGTGGAGAATCTTTTAATGGTAGATAGTGTGGCTCATTTGGGGAAAATTAATGTTCTACGAGACACCTCTATTTTGAACCGTTACAATGTAAAAGCACTTTTTGTAAATTGTGTCAAAATACCTGACTTGCCGAACTAAATCAAAATTTGCCAAACCACCAAACATGTCATCCGAGATATGACTTCACTTTCCGAAACTACATAAAACCTATAAAACGACACCTCGTCCGTTACGAAGTTGCTCGTATCTTCCGAGATACACCAGTTCAAACTTTGAAGAAATTTTAAAATCGGTTTTTCATGCAAAATTCAAATGATAAAATCGTAACGGTACTTTGAACTGACAAATCTGCAAAGTTGAAAAAAGTTGCCTCATTATGTTAGCTCTCGAACGACATATAAAAATTAAGGGCTCACGATTTGAAAATTTGCGAATTTAACGTTTCAAAGGTAAAAAAATGTGGTTTTCGTGTAATGCAAATCATCTGATATGATGAAGATAAATTTGTACGATCAACACAGTTCATTTTGTTGGGCGAAAAAACTTTACATTGAAAATGTTTCGGGCCAAAAATGTAACAGTTATTTTAACCGTAGATCTGATTTATATTAATTCTAAATAATAATTGCACTTATTCGCAAGTTCTTTCCCTCGTCAGTCAGTTTGTGAGCTATTATTACTACATAAATTAATTAGTGTTTGTACTAATATTTTACCAGGTAATATTATTTAAATTGTTATTAGTGTTATAATATTATAACAGTCTACAAGGAATCAAGACGAAATCCTTAGACACTTTGATACGCACCCCGGTACGAGCACGCGAAAGGCGTCGCTTCGCCTGAATGTCCCGCGTATGGCGATTCACCGGGTACTCCACGCCGACGGTCGGTATCCGTATCATTTATCACGCGTCCAGGATTTATTACCTGCAGACTTCGAAAGGACGACAACCTTTTGTAGATGGCTTTTGGATCAAACTTCAACAGATCGAAATTTTCCGAGAAAAGTGCTGTGGACAGATGAAGCAACGTTCACACGTAGTGGCGTGTTTAATTCGCGAAACACGCACGTTTGGGCCCATCGGAACCCCAACGCAACTAAAACTTCTTGTTACCAACATGAAATTAGGGTGAATGTATGGATAGGTGTTCTCGGAGATCGCCTTTCCGAGCCCATAATTCCGAACGGCTCAATTCAGTGGCGTTCCATAGCGTGCTGGAAACTAAAGTCGGACCAAGTTTACTTGATGCTGTTCCAGTTGCGGAACGATCAGAAATTTGGTGGCAGATGGACGGATGTCCTGCCCATAATGGAAGAGTTGTCACAGAGTTTTTAAATGATAAATACATACCAGCAGAAATGGATTGGATATGGGCCTATTCCATGGCCTGCAAGAAGTCCTGATTTAACTCCTCTTGATTTTTATGTTTGGGGAAATTTGAAAAATCGGGTTTATAACGAACCCATTACGTCGCGGCAACAACTGATTGAAAAAATTAAAACAGATTGCAACGATTTGAGAAGAAATAGGGAAGAAGTTCTCCGCGTTGTCGCATCAATTGCCAGAAGATGTTGACTTTGTATCCAACACGAAGGAGGACATTTCGAACAATATCTCTAATTTTCACTTCGAAATTATTTTAAAAATAAAATAGATTTGGGTTTCGCTTCTTTCTCCTATTTGGTAAGCATAAAACAAAAATACACATGAATAAAATTCATTTGAAAATAGCCTAAACGTCTTTTATATGAAAACCACATTTTTTTACCTTTGAAACGTTAAATTCGCAAATTTTCAAATCGTGAGCCCTTAATTTTTATATGTCGTTCGAGAGCTAACATAATGAGGCAACTTTTTTCAACTTTGCAGATTTGTCAGTTCAAAGTACCGTTACGATTTTATCATTTGAATTTTGCATGAAAAACCGATTTTAAAATTTCTTCAAAGTTTGAACTGGTGTATCTCGGAAGATACGAGCAACTTCGTAACGGACGAGGTGTCGTTTTATAGGAAATTTTATGTAGTTTCGGAAAATGAAGTCATATCTCGGATGCCATGTTTGGTGGTTTGGCAAATTTTGATTTAGTTCGGCAAGTCAGGTATTTTGACACAATTTACAAAAAGTGCTTTTACATTGTAACGGTCCAAAATAGAGGTGTCTCGTAGAACATTAATTTTCCCCAAATGAGCCACACTATCTACCATTAAAAGATTCTCCACCATGAATGGGACACCCTGTATAGAGGTATATTTACAATTTCCTTAAACTGAATGTCGTTATTAACATATATAGCAGTGCCCACTCCTAAAGAATCCCTGCAGTTAAACGTCGCTGTAAAGCCCTGAATATTGAAATAATCACATTCATTTTTATATAACCATGTCTCATTAACAATGATAATATCCGCTTTCTCCAGCTTACTTGCCATGACTTCTATTTCAGATAATTAATTTCTTAAGTTTCTAGAGTTCGCGTAGACAATTTTTAAGGGACATTGGATCATTGAGTGTTTTTGTTGTAACCAGGCCTAGATCTTCCGAGGCAGTTACAACATTTTTTTAATGCTGTCTGGCAATCTGATGCTCGGTGGTTCCCAGTACATTTGGGGCACACATCCATAGGGCCTCTACAATATTTACTTATATGTCCATATTTGTGACATTTGAAGCACATTTTCACCCTCATTGCAATAGTGACTAGAATAGCCGATGTTTACATACCTATTAACTAGTTTTGAGTAAACATACCCTGTCGTCTCAAAAACAGCCGTATATTTACCCTCATGTTTCTTGTACTTTAATAATTTAGAGTTGAAATTTCTTCTTTTAATTCTTCTGGCGAATATTATTTATTAAGCCCATATATGGCCAATTTTGGCAACCGCTCTTTTGTGGTTTCTACCAGATAACTTCTTCCCATTTTTTCTCTAAGTCCTTCCAACAACTTTTTACGGTTCTGTTCGCTATTAGTCTTGAACAGAACTCCCCCGTCTCTCAAAAGTTTGGAGAAAGTTATCGGGGTTTGAAATTAGATTGCACTGAAGCCATTGTGCTTTCACTACTCTGTACTACTTTGGGTTTGATAATCACCCCTCCATTGAAAACATTGGATCTTACTTCTGGATTTTTCAGTACTTTCGCGTAAGTCATTGAATCGGTACTTGCTTTGCTTTTGTTTTCAGTCGATACCCCGTTAACTTTTTTACTAAGGTCGGGAAGTTTATCCCTTTCAAGTGGACATGAATCATTGAATCAACTTTGCTTTCGACTTCGGTGGTAATGTCTCTTAGCAAGGCTACTTGTGATTCATTTTTCACATATTTTGTCCACTTGGTCAAATCACTGTCACATATCCACATGACACTTCGTTGAGAATCAAGGGACATCATAGCCGCATAATCGTCCTTTGAGAACTTTACACACTTTGTGTGGTGCCATTTCCCACAAAAATCCGCACAAAGAAGACCTTCATTAGAGTCGGTTACTTCTTTTTTGCATTTTGTCCTCCAGTTTCGGAAGCCCAATAGCTGGTGGGCGTCTTCACCTACGGAGTTCGCTGGTCGTCCACGCAACCTCGCTCCGTCAATTCGTTGTGCGTTCATAACTTTCCGGCCATCCGTTGTACATGCCCCGCCCATTGCAAACGTTGAAGCTTCACGATTTTCGATACTTCCAGCTGATCGTACAATTGATACAACTCATGGTTGTACCGGGTACGCCATTGATCTCGCTCGCGAACGGCCCCGAAAATTCGCCAAGGCACCTTTCGTTCGAATCGGTCTAGCGAAATTTCGGAGGCTTGGGTGAGGGTCCATGTTTCGCAGCCATAACATAGCACGGGTCGGATGATCGTTTTGTACACGCGGAGCTTCGTGCTTCTGTGCGCAAGTTTCGAATTAATTATAGGGAGGACCGAAAAATATGTCTTATTGGTTAGCTGTATCCGTCGCTTAATTTCGTCGGTTTCCTTGGCGTCCTTTGATAAGTTACAACCCAGATAGTTGAAGTTGTCTACGTACTCGATGTTAAGGTCCGCCATTGTGATGCTTGAATTTGCTGGCGTCCTTGTTTTCGATTGCATCATGGCCTTTGTTTTGTTTTGATTTCGTTGATATGTAGTCCAACTTCCTTTGCGGCGTTATTGAGGTTATGCAGAATGCTTTCTGCATCACCCAATCTTCGAGACTTGATGTTGATATCGTCGGCGTACGCTACTAATTGAGTCGACTTGATGAGTAGCGTTCCGCTGCTGTCCATATTCATGGCTTGAAGTACATACTCCAAAGCAAGGTTGAAGAGCGTCGGCGCCAGCCCGTCACCCTGCTTGAGTCCAGTACGAGTTTCAAATAGGTCAGTAAGTCGGTTCTGCACTCTGACCTGCGAGACGGTCATCCTTGTGAGTCGCACTAACTTTGCCGGTATGCCAAAATTTAGCAAAATGTTGTACAGTACACTTCGATCGATACTGTCGTATGCCTGCTTGAAGTCGACAATGATTTGGTATATGTCGATGTTATATTCCCAGCACTTTTCACTGTGAAAAGCTGATCGGTCGTTGAACGACCAGGTCTGAAGCCGCCTTGATACTCGCCAATGATTCGTTCAGCGTACGGATTAATTCTCTTTTCAAGAATTTGGATAAAATCTTATAGGCCGTACAAACCCCTGTAATTCTCACACTTGTCACCCTTTTTGTGGATTGGGCAGATTATGTTTTTGCGCCAATCTTCGGAGATTACCTCGTCGTTCCATATTTTTAGCAGTAGCACATGTATAGCGTTGGTCATGCACGTTCCACCTTGCTTCAGCAGTTCTGCTGGGATCTCGTCAGCGCCGGGCGCTTTATTATATTGAAGCGACTGCATGGCAAGACTCACCTCCTCTACTGTTGGGGGTAGAACGGGAGGGCCTGGTGCGGCTAACTGCTCAAGAGCTGGCTCCACGGGGGATGTTGCTGGCGCATTGAGGAGCTCTTCAAAATGCGAGGCCCATCGTTTGTTGACGCTTTCGATGTCGCTGATGATGTTACCATCCGTGTCCTTACATAGGCTTGTCCTGTGTTGATATCCGTTCTTGATATTATTTATAAATTTGTACGCCTGTCTAATGTTCTTACTGGCTAATCTTTGGTTTATTTGCTGTAACTACTCGTCAAAATGTTTGGATTTCTTACGTCTAATTAACCTATTAGATACTCGCCGAAGTTCGTTGTATCTTTCTTTCTTGGCTCGGGATTCGCGTTGTGTGTATAGGCGATAGGCTTCATTTTCGCCTCGATCAAGGCCCTGCATTCGTCGTCGAAACAGTCTGCTCGTCTGCGCCGGCCTTTATAGCCCACGACCTCTTCTGCGACTCCTTTGATGCTGTCTTTGAGCTCCTCCCAGAACTCATGGATGCCTAAATTATTGATGTTATCAAGCATGGGCGACAGTTTTTCCTCAAGTGCTGTAGTATACGCAGCCGCCGTGGCATCATCAATCAAATTGTCAACCTCGAAGATCTTGGCAGGGTTGATTCTCGTTTGGTGCACCGAAGAGATTCTGCACCTGTAGGTCGTCTTCACCAAATAGTGATCGGAGTCGCAGTTGGCTCCTCGATAGGATCGAACATCTAACACATTAGAAGCCCATCTCTTGCTGATCAGTACGTGGTCGATCTGGTTCACGGTGTATTCATCTGGAGACTTCCAGGTCTGCTTATGGATTCGTCGATGAAGGGGGAAGGATGTAGAGCTTATGACCAGGTTTCTGCCGCTCGCGAAGTCGATAAGTCGCTGACCGTTGTTGTTGTTTTCGTCATGGAGGCTATGACCTCCAGTAGTTCCCCTATGCCAGCTTTCGTTTCCGACTTTGGCGTTAAAATCGTTTGATGGAAGTGAGTCGAAGAGTGTTTCTAGGTCGTTGTAGAACTCGTCCGCGTCTTCATTTACTTCTGTAGGGGCATGCGCATTAATGAGCCAGATATTAGCGAAACGGGTCTTAATGCGGATCGCACATAGCCACTTGTTGATGGGTTTGAAGCCGATAACGTGGTCCTTGAGCTGCTTATTCACGATGAAAGCTACTCCAAACTCCTTGTTGCCCTCCTCTTTACCACTCGTAAAAATAGTGTGCGAATTGATGTCGTTAATCTCGCTTTCGAGCCATTTAGTTTCCTGGATTGCAACTATGCTCAGCTTGTATTGTTCTACCTGATCCAGGAGGGCCCTTAAGGCCCCCGGTCTATTCAGGGAGCGTACATTGCAGGATCCGAAAGAGTAATCAGTTGTTCGTTTGCGGGGTCGTCGTTGTTTTTTATCCGTCCAATCCGAGGCTTTTGTTTTAGGTTCCTTGACTTGAAGTTTTTCTTAGGATGAGTTGTCGGCACATCGCTAAACCATGATAGGGTTTAATCGTTGAGTAAAGGCCATCATGGGCATGCCTCGAAGATGCTGCTTTAGTGGTTGAATTAAATGTTTTCTGTCACCTATCACGTTAAGTAATCTGAGACGCTGCAGATGTTAATACAGCACTCAGGCGCAGCGGTTACTCGGATAATGCGGGAAAGTAACGCCCCGTAAAGAGACATAGGAATTGGCCGAAGCCGTTCACCCTATGAAACTCCTCCTGCAGTGCTAAGGGTCCGCAGTTATGCCACAACTGAAGAAGATATAGGAATTAGCCGGAGCCTTTCAACCTTTATCATGCCCCTTACGGGGATTTAATTATTAATTAGTTTAATTGTTGTTCTGCCTTTTTTTCAAACTTGTTCGGTCCCGGTGGTGGTTGGAGGATCCGAATAAATTTTTTTTTGTATCACACAGCATGATCGTTCAGTTCGCAACACGGGCTCTTCTGCTTAGGAGTCTATGTACTATCGACAAGAACGATGGAAGGCTCACGAGAATATACAGAATTATCCTTCAGTCAATATTGAGTCAGAGGGAGTCAACAGAACAACTGCCGATAGTTTGAAGAGCCCGTCAGCAATGTATCAACTGTGCATGAATATCTGAAACTTAGCACTGAATGGCTGCCAAGAAGATTTCGTGGTGGGCGTGTTTTTTTTCAGAAAGGAAACGTATCTGTCTGTCCGTTTCAAGTGCGTCTTCTTGGAGGCTATGTGCAACAGTCCAAGTGATCCAGTTTATGACATAAATTTCTTATTATGAACCATTTTTTTCATTTCAGGCCTACTTCCTAACACCATTCACCAAAATGGGACTACGTCCCGAAGGCTGTTCCACCTATACATTTCCGCGCATTATGGGCACCAGTAAGGCACATGAAATGCTATTGCTAAATCATAAAATGAGCGCCGAAGAAGCATATAAATTTAATTTTGTCTCGGAAGTATATAAACCGGATGAGGTGGAAACCAAAATTTGGCCAAAAATTGTTGAATTCTCCGAGATTATGCCCGATACGTTTAAAGGTAGCAAAGCGCTAGTGAAAAAATTCGACATTGCCAAACTTGAGGAAGCGGCCGAAGCCGAGGGGGATGCACTTAATGATGCGTGGCATTCGAATGATTTCTATACGGCTGCCATGCAGTTTATGTCGCGAAAGTCGAAAATGTAAAGTGGAAAGTGCATTAAATCCATGTATTAAATGTATATATCTTATTTTCCGGGGAAGTGTGCTATTGATGTATTTGTATAGAATGTGAATACGTTCAAATTTAATAAATAACTAAATAATGTGATTAAATTTGTAATTGAGTACACGTCTTTTTGTTTTGTTTTTTTTTTTACATATTCTATAGCTTGAGCCAATGCGAAGGCAGCTCAGAAATTGAGTATGAAAGAAAAACCCGCGGAAAGGTCTAAAACGCGGATCCTACGGAAACTGCCTCTACGGGCGGACTGCACCCGTTTTCTACGTGGAAACGGCCAAAAGTTTCCAATATACCTCCCTGGCAAGAGCCCTGAAGGTTCGATGCAGGAAGGTTGTGTGTGTATATGTGTGGATTCGAGTTATGTGTTTTTTCGTCATATTGGGAGCATTACATCTCGGCGCGGCTGCTCTCAATTTTATTAATTCGCGCCGGCATTGAAACAAATCCAGGCCCAGAGGTATGGTTTTGTAGTGTTTGCGGCCAACGAATTGGTACGAATGCCAGGTCAGTGCAGTGTAATTGCTGCTTGGAATGGGTACATCTCAGGTGTTCTGGCTTGAGAAGGGTTGGTCAGCACTCCGCATCATATGTTGCACCGGGATGCATAAACACAGGGCGACCACGGGCTGCCCTCCACCTCCTCCTCAGCCCCCAGCACCCCCAAACAATATGATCAGGAATGCTAGACCTAGCTTAACCCCTGCTCCTCCTCCAGCGGTTTTCACTCCACTGTCCTTATTGCAGTTTAACTGCAACGGCATTCACCAAAAAATCACCGAGATCACTCACTTCATGAGTGTAAACAGAATTCTGATTTCTTCCATCCAGGAGACTTTGCTCCATTCGAACTCGTCTCTTAGCGTCCATGGCAATTACGTTATACTGCGCAAAGATAGACCAGCCGCCAGGTATGATTCTCACCCTGGAGGTGGACTTGCCTTCCTAATACACAAGTCCGTACATTACTGTGTATTAGATGTAGATGTCGACGGTACGGCGGAAATGCAAGCCATCTCAGTTTCATCAGGGATTTTTTTTCGTCCACTTTGTGTTTTGGTTCGAATCTGTTTTTCTCTAGTTAATTTTTTTTTTAACATCATAAATCTAAATTTTTTGTTTTTATTTTCGTTTCAATTAAATCACATATGCCATTTTAAGACATGACACACTCACACACAAACACGCATACAGCACACAAACAGCATAAACCGTCGTGTGAGAAGGACGATCTCAATATTAAATTTCAAACATACCTGGGCATGCAGAAGGCATGCATAATTTTTCAATATTTACACACACATCAAAAATGTACATTGGGAGAGCTGGACATTTTGTAATGCTGAAATGACCTGAAACGGCTGCGTATCGTTGTGGCATTTCACGCACGCTCATTATATGCCCAAGGTAGCACAAATCAATATCAAAGTGACTATCATCTGATCTACTCTTAATGCCGGTTCCAGACTGATCGGAGGTTTGCCAAACCGCGCGCGGTACAAAAGATCACACGCCTGCGAGGGACAGAGGCAATATGGCAGTTCATTCATTGAAATACCCCATCGTGTCTCTGTCCATCCCTTGTAACGCGCGGCGGTTTGGCAAACCCCCGGACAGTATGGGGCCGGCATTAACGTACACTTTTCTGTGATGCCGCTCATGCTCGTGAAAGTGTCAAGACGACACGCAGCAATTTCACGTCCTTCATCTTGACGCGATTCAGAACAAATTATTAGGTGACTGTCGCCTGGATTGCCCTTACAAAACGCCACCAGCTCGTGCTAAATTACTTTTCGTCCGTGTTTTTGTGTGTGTGATAAAATTTCTTTAAGCTAATATTAATCTCAAATCGTTCATTAATTTACTTGTATAGATTGAGTTAGTATCACTAGAATCTAGACAATATAAGGCAGATGATGAGACAACAGACAAGTGAATTGCTTAATATGGCGACGAATTGTGTGTGTACACATACAACAGAATTGGAGACTCGAAAAAATTGTAAAATTAATTTCTATATGGCCGAAACAATAAAAAAAACTAATTTCAAAATGACTACATGCAAAAAATTGAGAGAAAGAGAGAATTTAAATTAGGACCGACTGGACACAGTTTTTCGGGCGGGAGGACAACGAAACGACAACACGACCAATCAACAGACGCGCGACTAAATCAAATATTTTAAATATATGTATATTCATATTCGGTATTTTGTATACAAATGACTAGGCTTTGGCACATGCGTGTTGTTCCATTCTATCTTAAAACAAAAACGAAAATATTACAAATAAACAAACAACGAAAACGAAAAAAAAAAGTTTTCCTTTTCTTCACTGGGATATAAACGCGGGATTTATACATACATATCACAAATTAATTCAATTACCCGTGGCCCCTACAAAAAAAATTACACGAGTAACTCTACGTAACAAAAACGAGAGAGAGTAAATCTAAAATAAAGTATAAAGAGTTAAAACTATCGAGTATCGTCGCAGGCAGGCAGACTACTTTTTCTTTTGCTTTAATGCTGGTTAGGTTAAAGGCGGGCGCCTAGTTCAAAGGAGACGGACGCGACAACAAAAATTGATTTCTTTTTGCGCCTGTTACTGCGTACGATTTTTTTGGATTTTATAAACGAACAAAACGTAACTGAGGGAAGGAGATTATCACAAATTCAAATGCGCGGTTTTCCTTTTCCGCTATCGCCCCCCTCTCTTTAAACATATTCAATTCTGAACACACTAATAGGAATAAACAGATGAGCATCGAAAGAAAAACATCGATGGTTACCATCGAAAAAACATCGAGACGAAACCATCGATGGTAAGAAAACATCGAACCAAAAACATCGATGTTTTGGGTTTTTTGAGTACTCAAAAAAATAATCACTTTAATATAAAAAAATTAAGCTGATTATGGTTTTCATTCAATGCCTCCCCCACCCACCAGAATATAACTCTTCTCCTTGAGTTTTTTTTTTGCATTCGTATCGTACCCAGAACCCACCGCATAGAGCAGACATATCAAACTCGCGGCCCGCAGCCAGGTCGAAGAACTTAATTAAAAAAAATGTGTGGCAGCACAAATTCGAGCTATTGAACTCATTTCAACAATTTACTAAAACTCGCCAAGAAGTCGGTGGCTTATGCACGCTTAAAAAAATCGCCGACGATTATTTGAATTACATTTGCTTAAGGCATCCTTTTTTGTGGAAAAAAACGTTAAGCCTTTCCGTGAAATTGTTTTGTTCCGAAATTCGGCCCATTTTTTTAGTATTAGCCGAACTTGCTAGCTATCTGATGGCACGTTGCACTATAACTGGCGTTCGCATCCTTCAGGTTATTGGACAAAATCATCTTGGGCTGATATTTATTTGAGGGACGAAATTCTAAAGCCCCGAAATCGTATATTTGATGAGGAAATCACATGAACTTGAAATATTGTAAATATGGTCATTTCAGCCCAAGTACAGAATTTTTCCCTTTTAGCTTATTTAGCTTTACTGGTACATGCGTTTGTTTCACACCTCATCCCAGAACTAATTTTTGTCTATTTTGAGCCTCAGTGGCGGATTTACACATTTGCCGCTAGTAGGCTGTTGACATTTTGCCGCCCCTACCAAGCTCTACGAGAGGGGCGTGAAGCTCAAAACCTGGCTTGGGCCAAAAAATATCACTGTCTTTCAGTTTGAGTGGGGCGCAGGATCAAAAATACGGAAACGTCTACAAAAATTTACGAGTATTATTAATTACAAATTTGATTACACAAATATTTCCTTTAAAATACTATGGCTATAAATCTGAGGCACTAATGTCATCGGAGTTATTGAAAAATGATTTTTTTTCGATAAAGTACTTCAATCGAATTAAAAAATTTTAAACAAGAAATTAAAAGGCAAAAATTTGTTTGATCCGTCAGTAACAACTTTTTTTTGTTAGGCAGAAAACATAAGTAAACTTCGGACAGAAAGGTGGTTTTAAATAAGCAAAAATTAGTTTGTGAGGTGGTGTGAAACAAACGCATGCACCAGTAAAACTTGGCAAAAAATCGGGTACTTGGAATGAAATTGCAATGTATACGACATTTACTATTTGCTTATCAAAGGATCGGGGTGTTTTTTTTTTTAAATAAATATTTGTCCAAGATACTCTTGTCCCATACTCTGAAAGGTTGCGAACAAATTATGTTGCAAACGTAGCAAATGAATATCGGTTTCGGCAGAGCCAATACCATTTTCTGAGCCGAGTCTCGGGACAAAACCACTTCACCAAGGAGATATTTTGCCTGCACAAAATGGCTGCCCTAAACAAATTATATATTTGTAAAATATATATTTTAATACGTGAATACCAAAATTAAGAATAATAATATAGCAATTACAATAATACAATAAATATGAATAGCAATTAAGTCAATCTAACTGGGCAGACGGCTATGCCATGCCACAACCGTGTTTTCTTTTATACATACTTGAATTTACAATAATTGTACAAATTTGGATTAATAAAACAATTTATCTATCTATCTATCTATATTTTAATCTTGCATAATAATATGTTCCCAGTGGTTGAAAACCGATTGATTTCGCCTCTCGATTTCAAAAATCACCGAAAATTGTTCAGAGTGCATACTATTCGTGATTTCATATCACAACCAACATTATTATTTTGCCTATAAATCGTTCTAAGTTATAAAAAAATGCGCTGGTAACTTCAAACTGACCGTCCAAATAAGATTTTGGGAAAATTAAGAAAAGTGGTAACACACCAAACTGAAAAATTTTTTTCGGGTGTGAGTTAAAATTTCGGAGTGAGCCAAAATGAGCTGAATAGGGGAATCAAGTTTGGGACCTGGGTTTTTACACATTTTCATTGGAAAAAAATCTTTTTTTGAATGTTGGCCTAAATCACATGTTTTCGTGCACTCTGAACATATTATTAGCCGCCTATTTTACAAGCTTTTGTAAATTTTTAGACTTGAGCTCAACATTTCTTTCATTTTGACGCTTTTTTGCTGATGATTTTGAATTTTTTTATTGGGCCGAGTACAGGACGGAACAGCTCACCTTCCATACAAATTTTACAAACATATTGACAAGAACAAATCCGGATTTGAAACTCTCTCTCTAGTTCCTGTCAACCCCTTGTGGGGCATAGGGCATTAACCACGCCTACTCTCCACCTCGTTCTGTTTTGCGCCAACGGCGCTAGCTGCGACCATGTAAGATTTAGCGTTTTCGCTTCGCTAGTTACCGATCTTCTCCATGTGTTCCTTGGCCGCCCAACACGGCGTCTTGCTCCGGAGTCCTGTGGATTCCAGTTTAGAGCCTTTTTTGCGACGTTTTTGGGCCCTCTTCGGAAAGTGTGACCTATCCATTGCCACTTAAGTCTTTTGATCGAAGTGCCTATCCTTTCCTGGCCAGTTATAGTAAGGAGATCCTCGTTCGAAATGATCTCCGGCCAACGAATATTTAGGATGCGCCGTAGACACTGATTAACAAAAGTTTGCAACTTATCAGTGATCTCTTTAGTCACCTTCCAGGTTGAACAGCCATATAGCAGAATGGATTTCACATTAGAATTGAAGACACGTATTTTGGTGCGTCTGGAAATATTGTTGTTTAGCCAGAAAGGAGTCAAATTGAAGAAAGCCGCCCTAGCCTTGTTTACCCGTGATTTTACATCAGCATCCGCTCCACCATCTGCTGTAACTACACTTCCGAGATAGCAAAATTCATCAACTTTTTCGACTGCCTGTCCTGAAATACAAATTTCGCTTTGCCCACCTGGATATGTGCTCAAGAACTTAGTCTTGGCAGCATTGATTTTCAGCCCCGCATTACGACTCGCGCAATTTAGAGCTTCTGTCATTTGAGCGACATCATCCGTGTTTGTTGATAGAAGGCAAATGTCGTCAGCGTAGTCAAGATGTTGAAGGTGATCGAAACTACAATTTCAAATACTTTTCTATCAACGTCAACAACAATTTCAAATACTTTTCTATCAACGTCACTTCTGAAATACAGTTTTAAATTTCATGTTTATTGTTTGATCCAGTCAAAAGATAATGCAGGGAACAAATGCTTAAGGTAATGCCCTATTGTGAAACGCCCTTACCAAATATTAGAATCGCTATTTTTCAAAAATTTACTGTTATTTTTTTCTTACCAAATGTAAACAGACTTAGTATTTAACGTATATCAGTTAATATTGACTTTATGTAAAGTTTCATATCGGTACCCCCATAACTGTTTAAAAAAACCGAGGTGATATCGTAAGCTTAACTTCAAACGCCCATAACTTCATTACCGTTACTTTAAACTGGAAAAAGTAACAGATAAAAATCAAATCAAAGGACTCGATGAGTGCGAATCCGTTGATTTGATTATCCATACGTCCATCTCCGATAAGAAATAAAAAAGTCACCTCTTTGGAACACCCTGTTATCTTTGTCCTACCAACTTCTAGGGTATTCGTGCCGAAGACTGTTACCATTCTACACATTCCTACCAGATTCTAAGTGAACTGGCGGAGGGACAGACGGACGGACCATATCGATTTCATAAGCGTTTTAAAAAAAATATCTTAAAACCCCTACAAAAGACCTTTGTTGTGAATTTTAGCCTTCAACCAAATTATAAGAGGTCTTTTCGCTTTTCGTCTTTAATAATAAATCGTTTCGTTGTCTAAAGCTCTGAGATAACGGTGACAAATTGTTCTTCACTTATCTGTCTCACTGAGGTACAAACACACTTTACGAGAAGAATAAGTGGTATATGGCATGGGTTGAAATTTGTTATATGCTCCAAATTTGCCGCCCCCACAAAATCTGCCGCCCTAGGCTCCAGCCTACTCAGCCTACTGGTAAATCCGCCACTGTTGAGCCATTCTTTCTGACTGGACTTGATGTACCTCAGACTAAGAATTTTCGCTCCCAAGGTTGTTTTGGGCTTCCTCTGGATGTTTATGACCGGTTCCACAATGTTCGGATCAGCTGTCCAAAATTTGACGGAAATCAATTCACAAATAATGTTGGCGTTTAAACTTCTTATCTAAGGTTCTCAATTTATTTGAAGAGCATTTTCAAAAGATGTAATTTCTATAGGACGTAATCCCTAGGAAGCTACTGACTTAGATTAATAGTCACATCTTAAATGAAACATCCTGAGATTAAATTACAAAAATACATAGGTTTCAATACGCGTACTCAATTTTTTTATTCTGCGGGCCGCTTAAACCTTAGGACACTGATATTTGGCCCAGACCAAATTTTGAAACTATTCCAGAGGCGAAACCACATTTGGAAATTGTTCCCTACCGGGCGTATAAAAAAAGACACTCCTTTTTGTGTGTACAGTGTTCACGATAGATGGATTGCAAGTTGTATGTCACGATAGATTCACATTTTTTCTGATTGGGCTGTTTGAAGGTATTTTCATACAATTATAAAGACAAAGTTGAGTTGTAAAAAAAAATATGTTGAGGAAAAAAACATCGATAGTTGAAAACCATCGATGGTGAAAACCATCGATGGTAAAAACATCGACCATCGGACCAAAAACATCGATGTTTTCGAAACATCGATGTTCGATGCTCATCCCTAATAAAGACTAAATCTAAGGAGTACAAGAACGAGATTAATGAGTAATACAAATCAAAAGAAAATAGTAACCCAAAGGGGGTTATCGTCCCCGCGTTCGTTTTAATCCTAAAGAGGTGTTTTTCTATTCGTTGGGCCTGGAGAAGTGTGAAAATGAAATGGAAACATTTCCCACTGCAAGTTTTTCAATGAACATGCTCCGCCGCATCGTGGAATAACGTCAGCAACGCTCTCGGGGAAATTCCATAGACCTGAATTCGAATCCGAAAATGATTTCGCGCAATTCATTTCTTTCTGTCTCGTTTTGGTGTATGGTGAATTGAATACACACGGCACACAAAATTCGAGAGAGAAAAAAAAAACCAATTGCACGGAATCTATTTCGGATTTTAGTTCAGAGGTCTATGCGATTCCCCGCCCGAGAGCGTTGCTGACGTAAGGCAAGATGCAGCGGCGCACCTTTGACATATTCACTCGGTGAAAAACCTGCAGCGGAGAAATACTTTTACATTTCATTTTCTCGTTCGAGGCCTTAACCATTTCGCTTTTTCATTTTTTTTTTTTAATATTTTACAAATGCACACAGGTGTGTATGCAGGCGCGCGTGCGTACGATAACAACTAAATTACAGAGCCTCATATGGACTGCGGACAACAAAACTGCTGGACAACAAAAACTTCTTACATTTCTAGCACGATAAGAAATTGTTTAACGACAAATGCTAGCAGGCGATACAAACCGATCAGCACGAGAATCACAAACCACGGTAGAAGCAAATAGAATCCGAAATAATCGAGCCGATGGAATGCAGGCAACCATTTGTCAACGCTTAAGTATATGAAGGGTATGAGGCACCAGCCCATAGCTACGTTCGTATAGAAGTATCGCAAAATAGTTAGAGTCCAACGTACGACATGCATATTGAAAAAGTAGCGTCCGATGCGTGTGCGACAGATCCTTTTATAAACGGACGCCACCGATGTCTCCAGGGTAATTGATAAATATTCCATCAGGAAGGACATGTAATAGCCTGAGTGAAATCCGTGCCAGACCGCCAAAAACAATAAGGCTAGAATATGGCTGAGATGCTTATTGCCTAGGAAGCGAAGCCGTTTATATACATACTGTGACACCCATGCATTCGTACAGACATTGAACGACAAGATATAATCGCCTAATTTGGTCGCCTTTTCGAAAGTCAGGACATGAATATTGGACAAAGCGGCCCAATCATCGGTTCCATCATACGAAATGCCCATAATTATGGCCGCGCCTTCTGCCAAAAGCCAGCATCCAACATATTTGTATAGCACCATACGTCCCCAGATGGCCAACAAAATGCACTGTCCCAGCAAATTGAATTCGGGAACCATTTCGGATTTGAGGAGAAATTCATCGCCGCCATATAACGGTTTTATCATTTCACGTACAGCCAAAAATAATATGCCTAGCCCGAAACGTTTAAAACCCGTCTTGATCGAGCCACGCATCTGGTGGAACTCCTTGAAGAGGAACCGACGATAGCGGCTGAAATTGAACTGGGGCCCGATAAGGCAACAGGCCGGGAAATATGTGAATCCGGCGATTTCCAGTAGGGATGGCGGTACTATGATCATGTTTTGCATCTGTTCCTAGGACAGGGTTCGATCATCCTCCTCCTGTCCGTCGCATATGTTGAAGACTAAACCGATTAGACGCAGCACGAGTACGCAGGGCGGCATCGTCCATATGATGTCGTATTCGCCGCTTTCAGTGAAGTAATAACCGCAAAATAAGTACCCCATGTGAAAGATGAAATTCACGGCGGCGAGTAGAGTGGGTCGCGTCAGGAAAAGGCGTATCAAGATGTGCGTGGCACCGATGGCAATTAGCGAGTGGATAACGTCTAGGCCATAGTTGAAAACAATCAACAGCAAACCGGTGATGACAAAGTACAGATGGTGTAGGCGTTCATTTGTCGATCGATAGAGGTATCGTCTATAAATTCCTGCTATCGGATATGTTGCCAATATCGATAGCAGCAATGATAGAGCCGCCACGGGTACACCCAACTCATATGCGAGCAAATTCAAGTGACCAGGAGAGTCGCTGGAAGGTGGCAAAATCCACGCATCAGGCATGATGATCATTATCCATACATTTACTTAGATTCTGTCGATCGCCCTTGGCGCTGTCGCGCTTTTTATAATTCACCAACATATACGTGACCACAATCTCCTACTCTCTAAACAGTATCTTGTTTGGTTGCTGCAGAAGTGAGTCGCCTCAATTCGTACCTTTCTCGCATAAGCCCGGAGATCCAAAACATTTGTCCAAACTGCGCTGGCGCTCCCGAGTTATCATTTGTTTCAATGCCCAGCTGCGCCCACTGACCTAACCCCTATCTCACCGTGGGAAAACCCTATCGCAGCAGCTATGTTTTTTTCCCTTGACATCACGGACGAAAACATCGACGAACCATAACTGGGGCTTTCGGTGGCTCAGTGGCAGAGATGTCACTCTATCTCTGAGTTGCCGGTGCATGGGCTCGAATCCCACTGTGGCCCATGGATGTTTGTGTTGTCCATAAAAATGCTCCTACGGCAGCCGGTTCTTCGATGTAAATCGTCCCGGAGCTACCCGTTGTTAAAACGGCCAAGAGCTGCCAAGACCCCCTTCGATTCAAGAGAAAAAAAATCTCTTGAATCGCTACAACAACAACGAACCATAACTCGAGTCCATATAGATACAAATCGGTTCCACACCCTTCTGCACCGCTAAAAAAAAGATGTCATAAGGCGATAGAAGAATAGAAGGCAATTTGTAAGTTTTAGACATTTGGCTAGTCCTTAGGATTACTTAGATTGTATAGCTCGACCTTCGCTCCGATCAGACCTCGCTATCTGTCGCGCTTTTTAAAATTCGCCAACATTTTTGATACGTAGCGCTGCAGGGAAATAGGATAAGGTCTCCAACAACCGCGTACTTGGCAGTAAACCACTAGCTATCTCCCCTGATGAATTGCAGTTACAAATTGTCACCACACACAGCATTACATTGGCTCAACGCTCCGAATGGTGCACACGATTAAATTATCTGTCTCGGGTTGATATTGAAATCGCCTAAACGTGCCCTGCTGTCGGTGTCAGTTCACACGATGTGGACGTGGACCATAATTTTGATTACCCAGTTGCTCGCACGCATCTAAAACTAACCGTAACAGTTGAGGAACTTGCATCCCAACTAAGCTGAAATCGAAATACGAAAAATTACAACTAGCCAGTTTTTATCTTGTTTCACTAAAAGCAAGTCTAAGCACGCCCCTTAAGTCAACTTCACCTTTATATTGTTCAGAATCGTCAACATTACATTACAACCAGTTGCGTTAACGATAACTGCCCGCAAAGACAAAATTTTTGGTGGGTCTTAAAAAGATTTGGCTGGTTTATTTTCATTATTCTCGGCTTTTGCCGCCACAACTTAATGTAATAAAACAACTGACAACCAGATATATTCATTTCAATTCTGTATTTTTTTGTTTTATTTTTTGAATTAAAACCGACCAAATAAATTGTTCTCAACTACAATATAATTAAAAACTAATACGTACAAATAATATTTTTATAATATGTATTCTTTCAGTATAATCCTCTTTTTTCCTTCTTTCTACATCTTTAAAATATTTCTTTGACAATTTGCCAACGAATTGCTCACAATTACGAATCGCTCATCATTCTAATTCTATCAAAAATATTTGTTTATTTCATGTATTTTTTCGTTAACCCATTTATATCCTTTTTTTCCGCACAATAGAATAGAATTTCGAGGAGGCAACTGATAAAGCACTGCAGTCCAAAGTCAAAATTGCAAATTACAGTAGAATCATGCACGATACATTGGCTTCGTTTCTTTGATTTGTGAACAGGACAGCAAGATACATACAATTTTGACAGTATGCCCTGTGTAAAACAACTTCTGTCAAATTTGTATGGAAGGAAGTCTATCTCCAGCCAAAGAAACGGCAGTCGTTTTTGAGACCAAAGACTCGAGCAGAAATGTATTGGAAAAATGTGTTAATTTACCAGTGCAATCGATTCTATATTTATGTAAAATTAAATTATATCCAATTCAAACGGCAACGTGTTGGTAGAACCTGTTGTTGGGGTGTATGTATTTCGACAACAACGCAAGCATAGACTTTCCTAGACTAGAATCTACGATCCGTCTATTCATATACCGATCGCCACCTCTCCTTCTCGACACTGTTTGAATCAAACACGATGCAGTTAAATTTATGAACTAAAAACTAATTAATTGTATTTCGTTTTGCACTGATTTCTATTGCAAACTTTCAACTACATATGTAAGTAATTTAAAAAAAAATCTTGTACTCATTTCGTAATTGATAATAAAAACTATTTTTGCATTTTTAACAGTAAAATGTTAGAACAATGAAAAACTTAAAGATAACAAAAAGTGTAAAATATAATTCTTTGTATTGCCAAATCATTTTTTTCTTGTTTCTAATTCAAACAATTCAGTAACCCTATATAAAATTCAACTAACTTCATAAATGTTTGTCCTGTTTCTTTGTGTACTCAATTCTGTTGTATTACAACGGTAATGTAGTAATTCTTAATTATTTTTAATAATGGATTGGTATGTACTACCAAATGCGTGAAATAATTATTATGATTGTAAAACTAAGTTTTTGAACGAATGTAATGAACTAAAATGCACTCGTTCTTGCGGATGACCGCGTATGCCGCCTTCCGAATTGGTGTGTAAACAATTCAACAAACGAGTGTGATGATGTCTGCATGCATGTCTGTGTGTGTCTTCGTTTACCAACTTTCTTTGGCAATATATTGCTTAAACTTTTCTTGACATTCGGACGTTTGCCAGTGATTCACTAAAAGTTTTTGTTCATCGTTCAATGTTGTCAGCAGGCGTTTGACGTCAGGCTTTTGGGATTTTATGGAGGTGAATGTCTGAAAAAGATAATTGGAGAAAATTTGTTACTACGTGGAAATGTGTTGAGATAACTGTATAACTGCCATTGCGGGAGAGTGCAAAAAGCTTCAACCGGTTTCGACTGCACTTCTCATCAGATGCCATCTCGGTAGAGCCGTGTACTATCACGAATGGTATGACCAGCAACGAACAGCCAGATGTAGGATATGTACTTATATAACTTGGCTCGATGGTGAACAGCGGAGCTACATGCGATGATGACATCAAACATCGCACAAAGGTTGGGTGGATGAGGTGGCGAGAAAACTCTGGAGTTTTCTGCGATAAGAAAATGCCACTGAAGCTAAAGGGCAAGTTGTACAAAACGGTTGTACGTCCCGCACTCATGTATGGATCAGAATGCTGGACCATGTATGAAGGTTACGCGAAAGAAATGACAGCGACTGAAATGAAAATGTTACGCATGTCAGTTGGTGTAACCAAAAGGGACCACATCAAGAGTAGCTACATCCGAGGCAGCTTGTCCATAGACCAACCAATCACCGAAAAGCTCGAAGACCGACAAATGGATTGGTATTGCCATGTTCAAAGGCGTCCGCCTGAGAACCCCGCAAAGAAAACGATATCAATGGAAGTTCCACTTGATGGACCCAAGCCCAGAGGCAGACCGAAGAACACCTGGATATGTCAAATGAAAAAGCAACAACAACGCATTGGTCTCGGCGATGACAAGATCCAAGATAGAGCTGCCTGTAGAAATATGCTGAGAAATTATCGCCAAAATGGGCGATGTGCCTACACCGCAGGTCGAGCAACGCGAAACCGTGGAGCGGTATAAAGAACGAGGCATGGAAGAAGAAGTGGGGTCTAACCACTCTGTAGGCGAACCAGAATCTATTGCACACGTGCTTGCATAACAACTTATGTGAAGTAAGCCCTCCCACATTCTCAAATATAAAAAACACGCAACGGTTTGTGTCTGGTCTTCTGTTTTTGCTTAATTACTCCTTGCGTTTCCAGGACGAACAAATGCACAAAACAACGAACCAACGTCTGGCTTTCGATTGATACCAAATTTATACCTATCCGACCATATTTACAGATGGCTGGCTAAGTTCACACTCCTTATTTTAAAGTTGCTATTGTAAAGAATGCGAGCGCGTGTTAGTGAGATTACCGCGAGAAGTGGGATTAGGGAGAAAGGGTAGGATAAGTCAACCAGTTATGTAATCTCCCTATTGACCGATTCACAACGGTTGTGTGAATATCTGCGATGGCTGCATGGTATGCTGTGTCATCAAATATATCGGGAGGTACCCGTTTGTATCCCTGGACGTCTCTCTCGAGGTCTCTGATTCCACTCCTGACATGTCGTGGAGGGGGAGTATTGTCCATGAGATTATGGTTTGGGTGATAGCAACCGACCAGATATTGTAAAGACAGGAGAAGATTATGATCACGTATTGGCAACATGCTGGTTTCTTGATGAAGATGATCCTGGGACGACATTAGGTGACAACCTGTAGCGATACGTATAGCAGCGTTTTGGCATGTCTGGATTTTGTTCCAGTTTGTTTCACAAACGGTTTGTGACCACACCGGTGCTGCGTAGCTGGGAATTGCTCTACTTATCGCTTTGTAGGTGACCAACATAGTTTCCTTGTCCTTGCCCCAGGAACTCCCGGCTAGTGCCTTTAGGACGTTGTTTCTACTGTGCATTTTGTCGACTACGTCTTCGACATGATTTTTCGACTTCATCATGGTGTCACGATAGACACCAAGGATTTTGGGGTTAGTAACAGTAGGAACAACGTCGTCAGCATGCTTGCCAGTACGGATCCAAAGCTCCTCCGAAAATTCCTGCGTCCAGGTGGTAAGAAGTGTTGCAGTGCATTTTGACGGTGAAATGACGAGGTTGCGGATACTGAAAAACTCCACCAGTTTCTCAATATAGTCATTTAATCGAGCACACATGCCATTTAAATCATTCCCCGTGGTGAGTACGGTGCAATCGTCCGCATAGGAAATTAGTTCGATACCTTCCGGGGGTGTTGGAAGGCTCGACAGGTAGATGTTGAATAATGTAGGAGAGAGTACGCTACCTCGTGGAACTCCCTGCTTAATTTTCCTATGCTTTGAACAACTGTCACGAAACTCAGTATAGGATTGCCTCCCAGCTAGATAGTTAGCAATCCATCTAAACACTTGAGCAGGAACATGCATATTAAGGAGGTCTGCCAACAGCGCAGAATGGATAACCGTGTCGAAGGCTTTCGACAGGTCAAGTGCCACTAGGACAGCTCTGTCACAGGGCGGTTTCTGGTTGAGGCCATTGTGGATGTGATGGGTGATCAGATCCAGAGCTGTTGTAGTACTATGCATCTTCCTGAAGCCATGCTGGTGAGAAGCTAGCTCAGCATGTGATACAAGGGTGGGGTGGATGAGTGCTTCGAGCGTCTTTACAACGGGTGATAAAATCGTGATTGGAAGGTAGGAATCGGCGAGTTTTGCGCTTTTACCGGGTTTTAGAAGAGGGGTAATTCGACCCTTTTTCCAAAATTCAGGGATGACAAGCGTGGATATCGACAAGTTGAAAGCCATCGTTAGGTATTCGATGGCCGGAAGATCTAGGTGTTTCAGCATGGCCATTGAAATGCCATCCGGTCCAATGGCCTTGAGAGTTTTTAGCGTTCTTGATCGCTGCTGAAACTTGGTCCGCAGTATAGGTGGGAATAATGTCAACTGTTCGGTTGCGTATCTTTCTTTTTATTTTGCAGTTGAGCGACTTGGTCTTGGGATGCTCAATGAATTGCTTACTGAACAAGCTCGCACAAAGTTTAGGATCTGCGGTGGTTTTCTTACCGAATCTGATGGCTACACTACCTTTGTCTTTGGTTGGATGTGACAGGGCGCGGACTGTAGCCCAAAGTTTGCTGACACCTTTCGAGAGATCGCAGCTTTCGAGATGCTCGTTCCATTTTTCTTTCTTGTGGGTGTTGACTTGTCAATTTATTTCGGAGTTTAGCTCCTGAATTCTGGGGTCTGCCGGATTTGTGCGTCTTAAGTTGTCCCGTTCGTCGGCTAACCTTGCGGCAGTAGTTGGGAAATATGGCCGAACTTTGGGGATACGTCCTGCCGGAATGAAGGGAGCTGCCGCTTTGACAATGACGTTCCTTATATTCTTTTCGGCTTCCCTGGTGTTTGTTGGAATAGGTAGAGCGGCGAACTTCGTCGTAATGAACGTAATGAAACCCTCCCAATTTGCCTTTTTGTGGTTGATAAACGTACGCTGTTCTGACGTCGTCAGTTCAGCTGGTTTATCAATTTTGATAAGTATGGGGAGGTGATCGGATTGGAGGGAAATAGTTGTCTCCCAGTGGGTTTCACTTATCAAACTGGCGCTTACAATAGTTATGTCAGGAGAACTATGGCAGGCACCAGCGACGCGTGTAGACGAAATTCCATTGAGTGCGCAGAAGTCTGATGGGTCTAATTTGGTCGCGATATCTATACCTCTGGCATCATTTGCGAGAAGAGAGTGCCAGAGTTCGTGATGGGCGTTAAAGTCGCCAAGTAGGATCCTATGCTGTCCTGTGAGGAGTGGACCAATATCGAACTTATAACCAGAGCCACAGCTGGATGCTGGCGGAACATAAATGTTTATAAGTTCGATATTGGTATTGTCGGATTTAACGGCAATAGCTTGCATTTCCGCCGTGCCGTCGTTAAAACGAAGATCTAATACACTGTATTGCACGGTTCTGTGTATTAGGAATACAAGCCCTCCTCCTGGATTAGGACCCTGCCTGCCGACTCTATCGCGCCTCAAAAGTATGTAATCGCCGCGGATATTGAATTCGGGAGTTGAAGGTTGGAGCTTTGTCTCCTGAAATGCCGCTATCAGAATTTTGCGTGTACTCATGAAACGGACGATTTTGCAGATCATCTTGCAAATGCCATTGCAGTTAAACTGCAATATAGTGAGTGGGGTGTACACTGCTGTGGGTGGTGCAGGTGTTAAACTTGAGCGAGTATGCCTTGTTGTATTGTTGACTACGGGTGGTGGTGGTGGAGAATTGGCTCTGGAGCTAGGGCCAGGAATGGCAGGAGATGGTGGTAAACCATTAGCTTGTGAGCTAGGGCCTGGGGAGGCTGGGGGCCGACCCATATTCAGACACCCAGGAGCAACAAAAGACAACTTGTTATACTGACTCATTTTTTTTAAGCCAGAGCAATAAAAATTACACCATTCTCTACAGCAGGTACATCTCAAAGACCTGGCATTGCCGAAGATACGTCGGTTGCATACACAACAAACAGATGTAAATTTCAGGACCTGGATTAGTTTCGATACCGGCGCGGATTAATAGAATTGAGAGCAACCGCGCTGAGATGAAATGCTCCCAATTTGACGAAAAACCACATAGAACACTTCCACACACATACACAGACATACACAACCCTCCTGCATCGAACCTTCACAGCTCTTGCCATGGAGGGGTTTTGTGGCAACTCTTGGCCGTTTCTCGTCGAAAAACGGGTGTGGTCCGCCCCGAAGAGGCTTGAAACTCCCGTATGGCAGCAAGGCTGCCATCGGAAATGGTCGCCAGTAGGACCACAGCGTAATTTGTAGATGTGGGCTGGCTAACTTCACTTAAGTTGCATAACAAACAACACCACGGATGAGTCATGTGCCCCTCTACGCTACCTGTTTGCACAGATGCATGTGGACCGACATTAAGCTGAAAGAAACATAAGTGACAAGCTACCTGTTGCGAAAGTGCTGCTATCCGCTTGGCACACTGAATTGCATCCTCACTGACTTTTGACGGAGCGGTGAGCTCGGTCACAAGTCCGGAAAGCGCGGCCTCTGTCGATGTTAGCTTTTGACTGAACCAAAGTAGTTTAGTTTTCTGAAATAGTCAAAACAATTTTTTTAGACATGGAGCCATTACGTCACAATTTTTGTTTTCAACTTACAAATGTGTGCCGAACATTATTCGTTGATGTTATCAAACAATTTCCTTCGGGAATTTGACCAATTTTTCCATAGGGAGTTTCAAATGTACTCTTATCGCTGGCAATCACTACATCGAATGCTGGCAACATGGTGACACCGATACCGGAACACGATCCCATTATGCCGGCAATTAGAGGTTTCGGGAAGGTGATGAGAGCCTTGAGGAAAGATCTGAAAGTAAAAACAGAATAAAATTTGTTGTCAGTGTTTGCGTACGATTTTTTTTAAAAGAGGACGAAGCAGAAGCTAAAGAGCAGGTTATACAGGTCATACGTTCTGCATTCATGTATGGATCCGAACGTTTTACAAGCTACGAAAATTTACAGGAGTACAATTACGTCGACCGATGACATCAAAAGCAACCACCTTCCACTAAAATACTCGAAATATGCCTATCGACCAACCAATTACCGAACGGCTCGATAACCGCAGAGAAGCAATATTTAAAAGGAAGGAGTCTAGGTTAGCCTCCTCAGCAGTGTGTACACGTTGTCGGTGTCGTAATTCATACGTCGCTGTTTCAATTCCTTGACATTGGTCAAGCTTTTCAATGGGTCGTATTTATAAAAATGAAGGATATCCTCCCAAGCATAAGGTAGAAGTATGTATAAGGTTATGCTCTGAAGTAAAAGGTAAGAGTATAAGCATTTCCTTTTTTTCGTATTCATAATCATTACCTTATACTTGCGAGGATTTCCTTCAAGTACGAGTAAAAGCTCAACTGAGATGTGAATGACATATCAAAACGTACTACTCGTATGTTTTGATGCCTTTGATCGTCATTCCATTTGTCATTTCGCTCACGCATATGCATTCAGTTTCATGTGGAGTTCAGTGCGGTAAAAATGCGTCCTGTGCGTGAAAGTGAGTAAGGAATCCTATAATTGGAAGAGTTAGAGGTGCTCTGCAGATTGGAACTCGTGAAGACAGATCTCCTCAGCAAAGGAGTGAAGTATCTACTGCGCAAACAGGTGAAACCTCAGTGCAATCAGCTAACAGTAGGGACTCGGCTGCTCAACCATTTGTTAAGCCACCAAAAAAAAAAAACTAACGACCGATTGTACGAAATAGATGAAACACTTGGCTTTCAGTATTCCAATTGTAGTACAATCAACAACACCAATAGCTGTTGGAAATTTATACTTTGTTTGCCATATCTATTTTGCCTCGGTTATTTCGTTGTTGGTAGTTGGAAACTTGATCCATTCATTTGACTGGGAAATAATGCGGTACTATTTCATTTACAGTCCGCGATACCGTAGGTTGACTAATGCCGAGTTCTTCGCCGATCCCTTTTTTATAGCCCGGATCACTGAGATAACGTAAACACACCTTCATTTTTTCAACAGATGATAATGCACCTCCGCGAGTTTCTTCATTCGCACCTAAAAATCTGTCCGCAAGCTGTACATTTTCTTCTTCAAAACGAAATAATGCTTTAAAGTCACTTTCAAGTTGGTAAGCGGAGCTTATATTGTTTAACACCTCTTAGATCCACAAAATCTCTTTTTTATGAATACGGCCCAATGCATCGCTATTACACCGGCTCACTCCTCCATTGATGATTACCACGTCATCCGCATTGGTAGCATAGCTCAGTGCGTAGAGACGACACTATGTATCTGAATTGCCGGGGCGTATATTCGAGTCCAACTATGACCAATGGAGGAAAGAATCCTGACAGCACGAGGAGTCGAATATTTGGAATAACTCATTCAAGCGTATCAAGCTACAAAGAGTAATGAAGGACATGGATGGATTGGTGCTTCGGCATACTTAACACTCAACACATTCTCTCATATCACTGAAGCATGAGAGCCAAATTGTTTCAAAACTATGTGGAACGATGTATAGTGTGATAAGAAAATTAGCAAAAAAAAAACCAAAACTTAAGCACCCGATGCGTCTACAAAAAAATATGATTCCGGACTTGATCCCTCAAAAACCCGAACAGCAGAATGTAAGGTGACGTCGGGCACAACAGATGTGGTCCTACTGGCAACCATTGTTTATTGCATTATTTTGCAGTTGCAATACGCCTCTTCGGGGCGGACCACACCCGTTTGCTACAACAAACGGCCAAGAGTTGCCAAAACGCCTACCTGGCAAGAGCCTCGAAGGTCTCGATGCAGGAAGGTTGTGTATGGCTGTGTATATGTATGGACTCGTTATATATGTTTTTTCGTCATATTGGGAGCATCACATCTCGGCGCGGCTGCTCTCAATTCTCCTCTTACGCGCCGGCATTGAAGCAAATCCAGGCCCTGTCTTGGTATGGATGTGTAGTGTCTGCAACCGACGTATCGGTTCTAATGCCAGGTCACTTCAGTGTAGTTGCTGTTCGGAGTGGGTGCATTACAGATGCTCCGGTTTGAGAAGGATGGGTCATTACATAGAAGGTACATCTGTTGCTCCAGGCTGTAGGAATACTGGGCAGCCTCGGGTAATACCAGGCCCCTCCCCTCCACCAACGCCCCCTACTCCCCCAATAATGTTGCCTTGAACGTAAGACACAGCCTAACTCCCGCCCCTCCGCCAGCAATTTTTACACCGGTGTCCATATTGCAGTTCAACTGCAATGGCATCCTAGGGAAATTTCCTGAAATCACAAGCTTCTTGAGAAAGTACAGAATCCTGATTGCAGCCATCCAAGAGACGAAACTCCACGCGAATTCACCATTCAACGCTGAAGGTGAATATATCATCATACGCAAGGACAGAGAAGGCGCCACGAATGATTCTCACCCTGGAGGTGGACTTGCCTTCCTAATACACAGGTACGGACATTACCGTGTATTAGATGTAGTTTCAGACGGTACGGCGGAATTGCAAGCCATCTCAGTTTCATCAGGGAGCACCAATATTGAAATTTTTAATATCTACATACCACCACATTCTAGCTGTACAAACTACCATTTCGATATTGGTCCTCTTCTTAATGGAGAGCACAGGATCATTCTTGGTGACTTCAATGCCCATCATGAACTCTGGCATTCCGCGCTTCACAACGATGCCAGGGGTCAAGCTATCGCCGAATCTCTGGACGCATCAGGTTTCTGTACCCTCAATGAAAACTCTCCAACCCGTGATGCAAACAATTGTATTAGCTCACCAGACATTACAATTGTCAGCGCTAGCCTAATTAGTGAGACCTCCTGGGAAACACTTACTGGTCTTCCCTCTGATCACCTCCCAATCATAGTCAGAATTGACAAACCAGCTGACCTGACCAAGTCAGAGAAGCGAACTTTTGTCAATCACAAAAAAGCTGATTGGGAAGGTTTCAAAACATTCACGTCATCGAAGTTCTTCGCGCTTCCCCCTCCCACCAATATACACAAGGCCGAACGGAACATTAGGAGCGTCATTGCCAAAGCTGCGGCACGGTTCATCCCTGCAGGGCGCATTCCAAAGGTTCGTCCAAACTTCCCAACAAGTGCCGCAAGGTTAGCTGATGAACGTGACAACATTAGGCGCGCTAACCCTGGTGACCCCAGAATTCGGGAGCTCAATATCCAAATACAGCGACAAGTTAAAGACTACAAGAAGGCCAAATGGAAGGAGCACCTCAATGACTGTAACCTTAATGAAGGTGCCAGTAAGTTATGGTTCACTGTCCGTGCCCTTTCGAATATGGCAATATAGCCATAACCTTCGGCAAAAAAGAAACAAGCAATCCTCTTCAGTGTGCGAGCCAGTTCAATAAACAATTTATTGAACATCCCAAGTCCGATGGCCTCAAGCGCAAAATTAGAAGACGGATTCGCAGCCGAATTGTTGACTCTGTACCAATTTACACCCCGGACCAGGTTAAAACAGTCATTGAGAATGCAAAAAAGTCAAAGGCCCTTGGACCTGATGGGATTTCAATGGCCATACTCAAACATCTTGACCTTCCTGCCATTGAGTATCTCACGGCAGTCTTTAACTTGTCAATGTCTACGCTTGCAATCCCCGACATCTGGAAACAAGGTCGCATAGTCCCATTCCTTAAACCAGGAAAAAGTGCCAAACTAGGAACTTCCTACAGACCGATTACGATTCTGTCACCTGTAGCAAAGACGCTGGAAGCCTCCATCCACCCCACTCTCGTTTCACATGCGAAGCTAGAACCCCATCAGCACGGATTCAGACGCATGCACAGTACGACCACCGCTCTGGACGCGATCACTACACGTGTAAGAGGCGGACTAAACCATAGTAGACCATGCCATAGAACCATCATGGTGGCGATTGACCTATCAAATGCGTTTGATAAGGTCAATCACTCCATACTTCTGGCAAACCTCCTTAACATGCATGTTCCGACACAAGAGATAAGATGGATTGCCAACTATCTAGCTGGAAGGCAATCCTTCACCGAGTTTCGAGGCAGTCGTTCCAAACTCAGAAAGATCAAATTAGGTGTACCTCAGGGTGGGGTTCTCTCTCCCACCTTGTTTAACATCTACATGGCAGGTCTCCCAACATCTCCGGAAGGCATTGAAGTCATCTCATATGCCGATGACTGCACTGTACTTGCCACGGGAGCTGATAGGGAAGTCATGCGCGCAGATATCAATAGATATTTAGCGCGACTAGAAGCTTTATTTCTTAGCAGAAACCTAACCATCTCAGCGTCCAAATCGTCTGCGACCTTCCTTACCACCTGGTCAGGTGATTGTCAGTAGCCGGTTGGGGTACGTATTGGCAACAAACCAGTTCCTGCTGTTGCAAATCCAAAAATTCTCGGGCTTCACTTTGAGAAAATGATGACTTCAGCTCAGCATCCCCGTAAGGGGGAGGATAAAGGTTGAAAGGCTCCGGCCGATTCCTATATCCTTTTCAGTTGTGGCATAACTGCGGACCCTTAGCTATGCAGGAGGAGTTTCATAGGGTGAACGGCTCCGGCCAATTCCTATGTTTCTCTACGGGGCGTTACTTTCCCGCATTATCCGAGTAACCGCTGCGCCTGAGTGCTGTATTAACAACTTCAGCGTCTCAGGTTACTAAACGTAATAGGGTGACAAAAACCGAACAGTCAATCACCGAAGGAGCACCTCCGAGGCCCCTCCATGATGGACCTCTTTCGTTTACGAATACTATCATGGTTAAGCGATGGGCCGACAACCCATCCTTGTAAAAAAAATTTCGACGTCAAGAAACCTGGAACGAAAGCCTCGGATTGGACGGATACAACTCAACGACGACCTCGCAAACGAACAACGGATTACTCTTTCGGAACCTGGAATGTACGCTCCCTGAATAGGGCAGGGGCCTTAAGGGCCCTCTTGGATCAGGTTGAAAAATATAAGCTGAGCATAGTTGCACCTCAGGAAACAAAATGGCTTAGTAGCGAGATAGACGACCGAAATTCGTACACAATTTTCACAAGTGGAAAACCTTCGGGCCACAGGGAGTTTGGAGTGGCGTTCATTGTAAACAATCAACTTAAGCCGCATGTTATCGACTTCAAACCCATAAACGAGCGGCTGTGTGCGATTCGCATTAAAACTCGGTTCTTCAATCTCTGGCTCATAAACGCGCATGCCCCCACCGAAGTCAGTGAAGACGCGGCCAAAGACGAGTTCTACCACCGCCTAGAAAATCTCTTCGACTCACTTCAATCAAACGATGTCAAATTGCTGCTGGGGGACTTCAACGCCAAAGTCGGAAACGAAAGTTGGCATAGGGGGATTACTGGAGGTTACAGCCTCCATGAAGAATGTAACGACAACGGCCAACGACTAATAGACTTCGCGACCAGCAGAAATATGGTCATTAGCTCAACGTGTTTTCCGCATCGTCGTATTCACAGACAGACCTGGAGATCTCCAGATCAACATACCGTCAACCAAATTGACCACGTCCTTGTCTGCAAGAGATGGGCATCGAGCATGATGGATGTTCGGTCCTATCGTGGAGCAAATATTGACTCTGACCACTATATGGTGAAGGCGACTTATAGGTGCAGAGTTTCTTCGGTGCATCATTCGAGATTCAACCCGGCAAACATTTTTGCGGTTGACAAATTGTTGGATGATGCCACGGTGGTCACGTATACGACTGCCCTTGAGGGGAAGCTGACGCCCTTGCTAAATAACATCAGCAACAAAGGCGCCCTTGAGATTTGGGATACACTCAAAGACACCATCAAAGGGGTCGCAGAGGAGGTTGTGGGATACAAAGCCCGGCGAGCCCGAAATGATTGGTTTGACGAGGAATGCCAAAATGCGGTAGATGCGAAAAACGAGGCAAATCGCCAATGGACCGAACGCGCAACTAGAGCCAAAAAAACAAATTATGACGAGCTTCGACGATTTTCGAATAGGTTAATTAGACGTAAGAAACGTAAGCATCTTGACGAGCAGTTGATGCAAATAAACCAAAGACTAGCTAGTAGGAACAGTAGACAAGCGTACAAGCTAATTAATTCAATTAAAAGCGGATACCAACCCAGGACCAGCCTCTGTAAGGATAAGGATGGCAATATAATTAGCGACACCGATAGCGTTGATAAACGCTGGGCCTCACATTTTGAAGAGCTCCTTAATGTTCAACCGAACAACCCCACACAAGAAGCGCTGGAGCTGACGGCTGAAACAGGCCCTCCCGTTCAACCCCCAACAATAGAAGAAGTTGATCTCGTCATGCAATCACTGAAACATAATAAAGCCCCGGGCGCTGACGAGATTCCAGCTGAACTGCTGAAGCATGGTGGGGAGAGCCTTGTTAAGGCTATACACACACTTATCGTTAAAATATGGAACGACGAAATAATCCCGGAAGATTGGCGCAAAAGTATAATTTGCCCAATCCACAAAAAAGGGGATAAGTTAAAATGTGAGAACTACAGAGGCATCTCATTAGTTTGTACGACTTATAAGATTTTATCTAAAATTCTAGAAAATAGAATTAATCCGTACGCAGAAGAAATCATTGGCGAGTACCAAGGCGGCTTTAGACCTGGTCGCTCGACGACAGATCAGCTTTTTACAGCGAAGCTTTTACTCCAGAAGTGCTGGGAATATAAAATCGACGTATACCAAATATTTGTCGACTTCAAGCAGGCATACGACAGTATCGATCGAAGTGTACTGTACAACATTCTGCTGCATTTTGGTATACCGGCTAAGCTAGTGCGACTCATAAGGATGACGATGACTAATACCGTCTCGCAGGTCAGAGTTCAGAACAAACTCACTGACCTATTTGAAACTCGTACTGGACTCAAGCAAGGCGACGGGCTGGCGCCGACGCTCTTCAACCTGGCTCTGGAGTATGTAATTCGAGCCATGAATTTAGACAGCAGCGGAACGCTACTCATTAAGTCGACTCAACTAGTAGCTTACGCCGACGACATCAACATCATGTCTCGAAGATTGGGTGATGCAGAAATCCTCCTGCATAATCTCACTAACGCCGCCAAAGAAGTTGGACTACATATCAACGAATCTAAAACCAAGGTCATGATGCAATCAAAAACTAGAACGCCAGTAAATTCAAGCATCACAGTGGGGGACCTCAATATAGGGTATGTAGACAACTTCACTTACCTGGGTTGCAATTTGTCAAAGGACGCCAACGAAACAGATGAGATAAAGCGACGGATACAACTAGCTAATAAGTGTTATTTTGCGGTCCTCCAAATTATGAATTCGAAGCTGGTGCACAGGAAGACGAAGCTCCACGTGTATAAAACCATAATCCGACCTGTGCTATGCTATGGCTGCGAGGCATGGACCCTAACCCAAAACTCTGAACACCTGTTGGACACATTCGAGCGAAAAGTTCTCCGAAGAATCTTCGGGGCCGTTCGTGAACGAGGTGAATGGCGCATCCGGTACAACCTTGAGTTGTATCAGCTGTATGATGAGCTACAGGTGTCGAAGATCGTGAAATTGCAGCGACTGCAATGGGCGGGACATGTACAAAGGATGAACGACGATCGCATGCCCAAAAAGGTGATGAACGCGCAATGAGTAGACCGAGCCAGATTGCGTGGACGACCGAGAGCCCGATGGGAGCATTCTGTATGTGAGGACGCCCACCAGATGCTAGGCTTTCGGAACTGGAGGACAAGGTCGCGTGACCGCGACAATTGGAGGTTTTCAATCCAGGCGGCCAAGGCCCGACGTCGGGCTATCGTGCCATAAAGAAGAAGAAGCTCATCACGCAAAAGCGGTATGTGAAAAGATGCGCAGTAGGAACAAAATTCTTAAAGCACTGGCTGGTAGCACCTGGGGCAAAGATAAAGAGACAATGCTAGCCACTTACAAAGCGGTGGGTCGAGCAGCGGCTGATTTTGCGGCGCCAGTTTGGTCGCAAGGTCTCTGTAACACAAGCTGGAACAAAATCCAAGTCTGCCAAAATGCTGCTCTACGCACAGCTACAGGATGCCTTCTGATGTCTGCCCAGGACCACCTACATCAGGAGACACATTTGATGCCAATACGTGACCACAATCGACTACTTACAAAACAATATTTTGTAGGTTGTTATCGAGAGGATCATCCTAATCGTAACCTCATGGACAAAATTCCCCCTCCACGCAACATCAAACGTGGCCCTCGTGACCTTGAGAGAGAAGTCCAGGGTTACAAAAGGGATCCTTTCGATGAAGATTCATACCGGGCTGCCATTGCAATGATTCACACTGAGGAAGTGAGTAGGTCTATTGCGAGTTTAGGTACGAACAGAGTCCTCTCAGCGCTCCCACCACCTATTTCGCCTGAGGAGATTAGGCTCCCGAGAGCCACCAGAGTGAATTTAGCCCAACTTCGGTCAGGCTTCTGCTCACGCCTCAATTCGTATCTATCTCGCATAGACCCAAATATACTAAACGTATGCCCTAACTGCGCTGGCACGCCACGCGATGTAGCCCATTTGTTTCAATGCCCAGCTGCACCCACTAATCTCACCCCCCTCTCACTATGGGAAAACCCCATTGCAGTTGCCACGTTTTTGTCCCTGGAGATTGCGGACGAAAACGATGACGAACTATGAAACGAGTCCATATAGATACACAGCGGTTCACACCTTTCTGTACCGCTAAAAGAAGAAGAACATGCTTCCCTCATCGACGAATCCATAAGCAGACCTGGAAGTCTCCAGATGAATACACCGTGAACCAGATCGACCACGTACTGATCAGCAAGAGATGGGCTTCTAATGTCTTAGATGTTCGATCCTATCGAGGAGCCAACTGCGACACCGATCACTATTTGGTGAAGACGACCTACAGGTGCAGAATCTCTTCGGTGCACCTAACGAGAATCAACCCTGCCAAGATCTTCGAGGTTGACAATTTGATTGATGATGCCACGGCGGCTGCGTATACTACAGCACTAGAGGAAAAACTGTCGCCCATGCTTGATGACATCAACAATTTAGGCATCCATGAGTTCTGGGAGGAGCTCAAAGACAGCATCAAGGGGGTCACAGAAGAGGTCGTGGGCTATAAAGGCCGGCGCAGACGAGCAGACTGGTTCGACGACGAATGCAGGGCCTCGATCGAGGCGAAAAATGAAGCCTATCGCCAATACACACAACGCGCATCCCGAGCCAAGAAAGAAAGATACAACGAACTTCGGCGAGTATCTAATAGGTTAATTAGACGTAAGAAACGCAAACATTTTGACGAGCAGTTACAGCAAATAAACCAAAGATTAGCCAGTAAGAACATTAGACAGGCGTACAAACTTATAAATAATGTTAAGAACGGATATCAACCCAGGACAAGCCTATGTAAGGACAAGGATGGTAACATCATCAGCGACATCGAAAGCGTCAACAAACGATGGGCCTCGCATTTTGAAGAGCTCCTCAATGCACCAGCAACATCCCCCGCGGAGCCAGCTCTTGAGCAGTTAGCCGAACCAGGCCCTCTCGTTCTACCCCCAACAGTAGAGGAGGTGAGTCTTGCCATACAGTCGCTTCAAAATAATAAAGCGCCCGGCGCTGAAGAGATCCCAGCAGAACTGCTGAAGCATGGTGGAACGTGCCTGACCAACGCTATACATGTGCTACTGCTGAAAATATGGAACGACGAGGAAATCCCCGAAGATTGGCGCAAAAGCATAATCTGCCCAATCCACAAAAAGGGTGACAAGCTGAAGTGTGAGAATCACAGGGGCATATCATTAGTTTGTACGGCCTATAAGATATTATCGAAAATTCTTGAAAAGAGAATTAATCCGTACGCAGAACGAATCATTGGCGAGTATCAAGGCGGCTTCAGACCTGGTCGTTCAACGACGGATCAGCTTTACACAGTGAAGCTACTACTCCAAAAGTGCTGGGAATACAACATCGACGTATACCAAATCTTTGTCGACTTCAAGCAGGCATACGACAGTATCGATCGAAGTGTACTGTACAACATTATGCTGAATTTTGGTATACCGGCAAAGTTAGTGCGACTCAGAAGGATGACGATGACTAATACCGTCTCGCAGGTCAGAGTGCAGAACCAACTCACTGACCTATTTGAAACTCGTACTGGACTCAAGCAGGGCGACGGGCTGGCTCCGACGCTCTTCAACCTTGCTTTGGAGTATGTAATTCGAGCCATGAATATGGACAGCAGCGGAACGCTACTCATCAAGTCGACTCAATTAGTAGCGTACGCCGACGATATCAACATCATGTCTCGAAGGTTGGGTGATGCAGAAAGCCTTCTGCATAACCTCAATAACGCCGCAAAGGAAGTTGGACTACATATCAACGAAAGCAAAACAAAGGCCATGATGCAATCGAAAACAAGGACGCCAGCAAATTCAAGCATCACAGTGGGGGACCTTAATATCGAGTATGTAGACAACTTCAACTATCTGGGTTGTAACTTATCAAAGGACGCCAACGAAACCGACGAAATTAAGCGACGGATACAACTAGCCCATAAGACATATTTCTCGGTCCTCCCTATAATTAATTCGAAACTTGCGCACAGGAGCACGAAGCTCCGCGTGTACAAAACGATTATCCGACCCGTGCTATGTTATGGCTGCGAAACATGTACCCTCACCCAAGCCTCCGAAAATTTGCTAGACCGATTCGAACGAAAGGTCCTTCGGCGAATTTTCGGGGCCGTTCGAGAGCGAGACCAGTGGCGTATCCGGTACAACCATGAGTTGTATCAATTGTACGATGAGCTGAAAGTATCGAAAATCGTGAAGCTTCTACGCTTGCAATGGGCGGGGCATGTACAACGAATGGGCGATAATCGCATGCCAAATAAAGTGATGAACGCACAACGAATTGACGGAGCGAGGTTGCGTGGACGACCGAGAGCTCGCTGGGAGAACTCCGTAGGTGAAGATGCCCACCAGCTGCTGGGCTTCCGAAACTGGAGGACAAGGTCACGTAACCGCGACAATTGGAGGTCAACAATTCAGGCGGCCAAGGCCCGACGTCGGGCTATCGTGCTACATTGATGATGATGATGTGAATCGTTTGGGAAAACATTTGCATTTCGTTGATTGCACTGAAAGCTTTGTGCGCCATCCTGCTTATCGCGATACCGAATTTCCCGGGTTTTGTCCTCGACCCCTCTATGGCACTGTTGTTGTTGTACCGATGTAGAAAGGCGTCAATCGATATATGTATTTTTGTTCTTGGCTATTGTCTCAAGTGACACGAATGCAGCAGCTGGAATAGGATTGCCTCACAATGTCCTAGGAGTGAAGTTGATAAGTGTAGCGATTCACGTCATCAGACGCAACTCGGACAAATGTTTTGGACGTCCGATTCTATTCGTGACAAGCAGGAATTGAGGCATGACCGAGCAGAAAATGTTTGACTTCTGGTGTTAGCTCTTTGTATAGGTGGCAATGTCTCAGATTATTTCTACAGCTCTATTTTGGTTCGCGTCAGATCGCAGAGGACAATGCCTTGCTTAACAAACTTACGTCACACTTCCAGCCAACTCCTGAGCAGCAAATTTACGCTTTTCAGCATTGCCTTGCGTCAGAGCCCAAAAGTCGACACCCTGGCAAAAACTCGGTCCAGACGTAATTACTAACACCTTGCATCCATCATCCGACTCCAGGATATCAAGTTGGCGCACGACTTCGTTCATTAGCTGAAAAAAAATACCGAAATTAATGTTGTCTGAAAAGAAACGTAGAAATTCCAAAAACCCACCTGAACGGTAAAAGTATTCCTGATTTTCTCTATCTTCGGTTTCAAAATCAGCTGCACAACACTGCCGTGACGTTTCACCGTCACTTCGAGTGTGTTTTTCACTTCCTGCGGACTTGTAACCACAGGCGTCAATTTGCCTGTTTTTGTGACGAAAACTTTAGTCTCGGTCGGGACGGGAGTGCGATTGGATTTTCGCATCATTTCCGGCGAGCGAGTTTTCTTAATATCTTCAGCAATAAGCGACTCAGTTGCAATATCGCTTGTGCGTTTTCCTGCCTTTTTCGTCTCGGGCTTGGCAAATTGAAAGCCACCGCTGGTTTTACCGCCCCTCCCAGTTCGCTCGGTTTTCAAGTCCAAACTGAGACGACGCGGACTCGTGCTCGAATACGAACTATTCGAACGTCGCCGAATTATCAGCGAATCGACATTCTGCTGATTGTACACATAGTCCCAGCTGCTGGCCGCCGACTTGGGTGTCCTACGTGGGGTGGCAGCATTCTTTGGCGTTTGCGGTCTTGGGGTTGGAGTTGGAGTGGCCGGTTTTCGGGCGCGTTTGGTTTGTTGTTTTTGTTCTGGTTTTGCAGATTTCTCGCCTTCTAGCGCGTTTAGCATATTTGCCGCGCCTTCGTCCTTGAGCAGACGATCGATTTCGGAAACGCGTTTACGTTTTCCCTCGGCCGTACCCGCAGAGGGTGATGTCGAGGGGCGTTTTGTAGCAAGTTTGCGAACATGCACAACCGCTTGCCGCTGGAGTGCTTTCGGTTTTGGTGGAAGCGGAGTTGTTTTGGCCTTTTCCGCAGCACTGTATTGGACCTTGGCGCGAATTTGTGTGGGTTGTGACAGTACTTTGGTCTTTTCGGCAGCCGTAGTGTGGGGGATGGTATGTTTCTTTGACGGGGCCGGTGATTCTGTCTCTTTGGGAGCCGGGGTCTCCACCTTACGTTTGGGAGTCGCCTGGATGGGGGTTGATCTGCCGCTGTTAGAAGCGCCTCGTTTACTTTGAACAGGCGATGCTTTTACGAGACTTGCGTATGAGACTTGAGTCTCGGGGGCGTCTGGATCCCAAATTACCTTTTTCTTGATAGTTCGAGCAGGTTTTCGGATAGCAACCGGTGGCACGACCGGCTTAACAGCCGGTGCCTTTTTAACAGGTTTCTTCTGCTGGGCTGGAGAAGATTTTTTGGGTGACGCAACTTTAGACGGTTGGTCTTTCGATGGACTCTTCGTCACGACTGGGGTGGTGCTCTCATTTGCCGAATCGGCGTCCTTTTCAGTATCACTCCAATCGGACACGAGTGCACTGATCAATGATCCGCCATCCTGTTTGCCTTTTTTCACAAAGGGTCGTCCTCTTTTCTGTACAATGTCCTGTATCTGATCCAAGGCAATTTTTTTCGCATCGGGTGACTCGAGGATTGCCTCTTTGTCGTCGTCACCTTCAATCACTTCAACAACAATCGCATGGGGCTGTTCTGCTCTGGCTGTCGTGCTGTCCGGATCACCTTCGAGAATGGCCAGTAAATCGTCATTGTTTTTCTCGTCCTCAGACGAAGATTTCTTGCTGTTTTCGGGCATGTCATCAATTTCAACGACTTGAAAATGTTCGTTTTCCAGCTCGTCTTTGACGTCCGTCTCCGCCTGGCTGACAAACGCTTCCTTGGTGACCACTTCGTTGGATGAGTCGGCGTTAGATATGCGGACAGTCTCCACTTTCTCGACAACCGAGGATTGCACTTGAACGACGCCGGAATCCGCTTCACGACGTGTCGTCGTCTCATACACTTCAATCAAAGTCGTTGCTGATCCATCGCTCTCAACTCGCGTGGACTTGGAATGTTGTTCGGCCTGCAACAGTTCACCTTCGGTGGGGAAATCTCCTAAAATCATTTCCACCGTGGATTCCCGACTGGATGTGATCAATTCACCACCGCCCGTATCGCCTGCATGCAAGTCGGTCTCCGCTTCGGACATTTTCTTTGAGAAATTCCTCTTGAAACGCCGATACCAAGCCGGGAAGATTTTTTCTTATTGGTTTAACCTCAACGCGCCGCCCGCAACACCGCGAACAAGTGATAGGAAATTTGAAGTTTGTTATCTAAAGCCGCCGCTGCGAACCAACACACACGCGCAACACTTTTCATAAGCGCACAGCAGCCATTAATGAAAATAGAGATTTTCTCTAACGGAATTTCACGTTATATTCGACGTCAATTTGCTTGGTTTAATGTTCAGAAGGTAGGTGAGATGTTGTGTACCAATTGGAAGTATTTTTAAATAGAGGAAAAAGCGATTTTAGGCGGAATTTTATAACGTAAACAAGCTCGGAACAAGCGCGGGTGGAAACTTCGCTCTGTCACCGTCTAATAGACGCCTCGAACTAGAATCAGATAAAATGGAACGGTTGTCAGCAGAATAGGTGAGCTGAACCGAACCGAACCAACAAAACCGCGAGAACAAAACCGGTGTTTATACGTAAATTGAATTTTTCCTTGACTTGCTCCTCACGAATCTCTTCTAAAAAAAACGGTTTTCATCTTGTTCTTGGTTCGAATGTAGACAGGCCCAACGAAACTATACATTTGGGTGGTATTCAAAGCCATCTATATTAAGGTGGCTTTGGTGGTATTATTGGAAGAAATGCTGCCGGCAGAAGCAGAAAAGACAGTTGGTCCCATGGAATAGAGAAATAAAAAGGAATGCTAAATCAGCTGTCACCCATACAAACTGCATGGCACGATTTTAAAAATCGGTTGTCCCCATCTGTCAAGTGTTATTGTGAAGTTTTTACGAAGTAAGTGGGGGGAAAGATTGTTGCTGGAGGAAGTCAGGAAGTGTATCTATAAAATGTAATAGTCATATCGCAGTTTCAGTGCGACACAAAGGTAAAAAAGACGAATTATCCCCATCTGTCAGATCCAGTCTGATATGAAAAATTCAATCATTTATCGTTTCTACGGGGCAATCCTCTTAGTTCTTAGGATCAGTTGGATTGTGCCAACGCCATCTAGATACATCAAGGCCGTAACTCAGCCGTTCCATACCGTCATAGTTTGCCTACTAAGTTTTGGATTTACACGAACAAATAGCAACAACAAGCATATGACGTCATTAAGAGTAACAACAAAACAGTGCAAACAGTAGGCGAATTATTTCTACATTGCGGCCTTAAAGTAGGTACTAACATCGTCAGTTCACGTGAAATCCATGCAAATACTGTCAAAATTTTGATGATCACTTCACATGAAAGTCTCCACTTTACTTCACAGTGAAAAGATGTCATCGACGATCAATCAGAACGCGAGTGAACGTTTATCTTACATTGAGCGAATAAAAAGCAAGTCTCCACGGCACCGTTTTCACGGGAGACTTATATGCACGTTTTTCACTCGGTGAACTCAGTACATACCTTTATGAAGAAATATTTTGTGGAAATAATATAACGCAGATTATGCTCATCTACATGTTTTTATGTGATTTTTGTCTTAATAATGAATATCGTTTGACATATGTGTTACATTGCATTCACACACCAACTTCGCCGCTAACTTGCGTGTGCCTTCTGGTGGTAAAAATACCCCGCATTTCCCATTAAAAACTAGACGACCCCATATAAATGTCAAATTTTGACCTGTCACAAACGGTGGGGACTTCTATAAGCTACAATCCGAGACCGGTTCCATAATTCTCCTCGGCCATTTTATGTACGAGTATTATTTTTCGATTCCCCGGTCATTGGACATTTCACGATGAAATAACCGGGGAATCGGAAAAAAATACATAAAATGGCCGATAACAATTATGGAACTGTTTTCGGATTGTAGCTTATGGAATTTCCCAGCATTCCCCACATATGACGAACCCACTTATAATAGATTATGTGAAACAATAACTCCTCTTTTTGCATCCTTAGACGAGTCAGACCAAGTTATTATCTTCGGTGATTTCAACCGTCCTAACATTAAGTTTATATTTGATGAAAATGACCATCAACTACGTCCACTTAATCTCCTTGACAATTCTGATTTTAACTTAATCGACTCATTTTACAGCAATGACCTACAGCAAATCATCCCGACCAGAATGGAAACTGGTGAGATCTAATTTTTACAAACTGTTATGACGAAGTAGTAGCTAGCCCAACTACTGATACTGAAAATTTATTTTGTAACACTTGTCATCATTCGGCTATTACAGTAATTATTACGTAATCAGGCGTAAGTGTGAAAACCTCCTTAGAGACTCATTTTACTTTCAAACAATCATATAATAATGAAATAGTGGACGACTTTTTAAATGCTGACTATTTAGTCGTCAATAATTATCTAAGTTCAATAGATTGGGAATCTCATTTTGACAATTCAGATATTGATGACAATGTATCAGCTTTCTACAGTATAATCTTCGGCGCCATTAATTTACATGTACCCAAAATCAAAAAGCGTAAAGCTCTTACTGAACCCTGGCTAGATAGGAATTTGAGACAACTAAGAAATCAGCAAAACAAACTGTACAAGGTGATTAAAAATGACCCCGATATTAGCGCTGACATAAAGAGAGAATATGAAGAGATAGCTAGTGAATTCCGCATAAAATCCCGAGAAGCGTACGATCTTTTTGTCAATTTAATGGGGGAAAGATTATCAACAATCCCAAAAAGTGTTTTGATTTTGTCAATATAAAACGTAAGAGATCAGGTTTTCCCACTTCTATGTCCAATGGTACTCTTACTTCATCTTCCCCGCAAAAAATTTGTGACTTCTTCGCTGACCATTTCCAGAATTGTTTCAGCACTTCGAAGACTCAAAGCTCCACAGTTTATTCAACCGATACCAGCCTACCGTCCATTTTAAATGAAATTATAATTACACAGGAAGAAATAGTTATAGCGATTCAACAGCTTAGTGTTAAAAAAGGACCTGGACCTGACCTAATAGCACCCTATTTTCTGAAGCAATGTTTAGATCAATTACTCGCTCCACTGCATATACTCTTCAACAATTCACTCCAAACTGGCGTCTCTCCTTTGTACTGGAAATATTCACATCTCACCCCTATCCATAAAAGCGGCGAAAAAAGATTGGTTGAAAATTATCGAGGCATCGCAATTCTATCATCTATCCCAAAACTTTTCGAAAAATTGGTTTGTGACAAGCATGACAAGCTCACCATTATCTTTGAACCTCGTCTCAATGAGCAACAACACGGTTTTCGAAAAGGCAGATCTACTTCAACCAATCTTATTATTCTAGTTTCTGATATCCTCCGCGAAATGGAAAAAGGCAATCAAATTGATGCTATTTATACTGATTTCAGCAAGGCCTTTGGTAGGGTGGATCACCAAATTTTAATTACAAAATTACATAATTTCGGAATAAGAGGATCGCTTCTCAGATGGCTTCAATCATACCTCCTTAATCGGACTCAATTTGTTAAATTTCAGGGTTGGATATCAAAAAGTGTATGTGTCCCTTCCGGGGTGCCACAAGGCAGCCACTTAGGCCCTCTCCTATTCAACATATTCATTTCGGATTTGTCACAACTCTTGTGGGATATTCCTCATCTTCTGTACGCCGACGATTTGAAGTTGTACTACACTATTAAAGTAAACTCTGATATTGATTTTCTTCAGCGAAAGCTCGAGTCCCTCGAAAATTGGTGAAATCAAAATAATCTGCACTTGAACGTTAGCAAGTGTCAGGTAATGAGTTTTTCGCGTAAGAGCACAGTCTTATCTAGTTCCTACCTACTTAATGACACCGAACTCAAGAAAGTGGACCATATCAAGGATTTCGGTGTTATACTTGACAATAAATTGCGCTTCAATCTGCATTACGATATGGTACTATCAACAGCCAATAAACAACTTGGCTTCATAAAAAGACGTGCAAAAGAATTTAGAAATATTTGGGTTACCAAATCCTTATATACCACACTTGTACGCCCTATACTTGAATACGCCGGTATAGTCTGGAATCCATTTTACGAGTCGCACTGTGATAGATTTGAATCTGTTCAAAAACAATTTCTTCTATTCGCACTGAGAGATTTATATGACCCCACTGTTTTTCTTTGCCTCCCATCCTATAAATATAGACTTTCTCTGTTGAACTTGACGACGCTTACCTCCAGAAGAACCTTGCTTTCTACATGTTTATACCCTATACCCATAAGATGGTATAGGGTATATTGTTTTTGTTACGCCGATATTATGTAACACTTCAAAGCAGCCACCGGAGGTATGGCAAAGTATATATATAAATGATCAGGGTCGGTCCCTGAATCAAATAAGCCATGTCTGTCTGTCTGTCCGTGTGTCTGTCTGTTAGCACGATAACTCCCGAAATAATAGATGTGTTTTTTTGGTTATCCCGTGCAGGTTTGGGTAACGAAACTTCATATAAAAAAAATGACAGCTGACGCACCTGTCATTTTTTTTATATGAAGTTTCGTTACCCAAACCTGCACGGGATAACCAAAAAAACACACCTCTAATGAAGCTAGCGGTTTGAAATTTTGGTCAAATGTTTGTTTTGCTAAAATCTTGGACGGTATTGAAAATGGGCCAAATCGGACCACGGGTTCCCCTACCTCCCATACAAATTACCCCTCCATGATATTTTAATTCGGTTTTGCGTGCCTTCAAGGTCTGTACATGGGTATAGGGTATACACTCATCGTGCTATTCGCACGATTAGAACTCGGTCTCGTTTACTTTTGACTTTGTTAGCGGGGCAACTAGTATCGATCGTATATCTAACAAAATCACGTTTAATGATCAAATTAGACGAACTAGACATACACCTCTTTTAAAAGAATATCAGCATTCAACCGTATATGGCTACAACGAGCCTGTAAATAGGTGCTGTAGAACTTTTAATTCCTTTAGCATCCACTACTCTCCCGATATTTCTAAGTTGGTTTTCAAACGAAATGTTATGAAGTCCTTTACAACATCCTAATCTTCTCATTTGTATTTCCTTCTTCACCTTTCCTTCCTATCTAATTAAGTATTTGTGAAATTAAGTGTTCAATGTAATCTACCTTGTTTCGTTAATAAATAAATAAATATTCCACGACAGTTAGGCTTCTTGCACACGACGCGAAAACGGCTCACAAGCTCGACACATCGAAATGCATTGGCTCTTATGGGAAGCTCACGACAGCGAGAGCCGTGCCGCTGTCAAATCACAACTAGCGAGACGTGTTTTCACATATCGTGCACCACAATCCGCAAATTCACGGAATTTGCGGATTGTGGTGCACGATATGTGACAGCGGCACGGCTCTCGCTGTCGTGAGCTTCCCATAAGAGCCAATGCATTTCGATGTGTCGAGCTTCCGAGCCGTTTTCGCGTCGTGTGCATACATGCATACATTTCAATAGTATTGAAAAAATCGCAGCCGAAAAAATTTCACTCTCGATGACAGTACTAGGCTTAGAGGGCTTTGAAGTCACTACCGGCCAAAACCATCTACATATACAGCCAGGAACCAGGGTTGTGTGATTGTGTGTGTGGACTCTCGGTACGTAGTTGGCTTTGACTTTCATGCACGTTTGACAATTCCACCATGGGATAGCGCAACCGCATAACTAACAGAATCGTGAGCATGTGAGAGAATTACGATGTCTCTCATCTGACTTTTTTTTTTTTTGGTATTTTCACTTTCGAATTGGCGGTAAAGTAAAAAGGTACGTTTAAAAATAGTTTCATTCTACATTTTTAATTAGATTTTGTGTTTTACAGATAATCTAGCATTTATCAATCTATTCGTTATTGATTGTGGATACGCAATACGACCGAAGAAAGTTGGCATTCGCTTGTGAGGTAAAAAGGTACCAATGCCGTGGACAATAAACTGAATTATTTGTAAATCAACGTGACTTGTGTATTTATTGCGAGATGAAAAAGCCAAATAAGCACATTGTTCTCGACGACAGTGCGATCTAGGAGAGCTGTGGTGTGATGTGTTGTGGAAATAACTCTTCAGAAGCGAGTTCGGCGATATAAATCGTGCAAAGCCGTTGTTGCAACGGTCAAGACAAGAGCTGCCTGCAGATATACACCAAGAAATTATCCCCAAAAATAAGTGACGTGCCAAAACCACTGACATGGTTTAAGTGGACAAGGAAGAAGTTTTTTTTCATTCAGTAAACGCGTGTTTTAAACAAGAATTTTGCTTCAACAATAATGTCCTTCAGAAGTGTAGTAAAAGAAGATATTTTTCGTACTCATTGTAAAAGAACATCTCGCGCATAACATATAATTCAAAACAATGATATTAAATTTGTAAACATATCTATTATTATTAATTGATTATTAAAGTGTTAAGTACATCTTTGAGATACAAAATGAGTAATATATATTGGCTTTCTAAAAACCATTCATTTGATTTAAATTTATAAATAAAAAAAATATAGAGCGTCACAGTAAGTACACATTGCTTTCTTTGATCCAGATACAACTTCTATCGCTATAGATACTAACTATCACTTTTCGTACTCTTCTGCATAACTTGACGTAATTGCGGAAATGCACTTTTCGTTTGAGGCGGATGCAAACGAGCCGTAAGATTTATAAAAGGCTCATAGAGCGATGCTCGCTCCATAGCATTGACGGTGTAATGTTTAATCCTTTCGCGTGCACACCAATTATTCGCCCGACTTAGTACGGCTTCCACGGGATCTAATTGATTCGATGCAACTGGAGACGCCGCTGGTGATTCGGATTTTTTCGAGACTGCTTTCGAGCGCATATTAGCCAATACAATGATGCATACTTCCTTTTTTTCCTTGTTCTTATCTATGTCGGCTTTGATGTCGGCCAACATGTCAAGGCTAGAGGTGTCGGTTGGATCGTAAACGAGAATGAATCCATCCGGAAAGAAGAGATAGTGACGCGGTAGTTGGGCCTTACCCTGGAAATAAATAAAGATATTTAAATGCAGATGATTTTCACTAGTTTAAAACTATTTTGACCGAATGGTTGTGTGAATTCAGCCAATACATTACACTCGGCCGCGAAAGGAACCACTTAAATATGGTCGAGCGTGATGGCAGAACCCCGGCAACGGGCGCCATGAATAATTGCACACAAAAACACAAAACACAAGTCAATAACCGGCAAACACTTATTTATCCAAATTTACATGAAACGAAAATTTAAATATTATCTTTCACTTTACACTCACTATTTTAATACCCGAACAATTGCATGATTTCTTTAAAATAAATAAAACACATTTCGATGCGGTGACATTCGCGCACTCTCAATTTTTCTCTCGCGCAGATGGATGTAAACAACGCGGATCCATCATCTTAAAAACTTAATTTTTCGGCGATAATTAACGATATCGATAAAATTTTTATTATATAACTTGGAAAACATGTTATGCCACAACATACTCGAATTTCACTCCCGAAAACACACATTATCCCGTATTTTTCGCGTAAAAAAGGACGACGACGCATTCCGTCCATACAATTCCGTGTAAATTTTCGACTGACTCTGGCCTCTCGTGCCCTATACGTGTATAAGTTTTCGTTGTACAGCCAGGCTGTATATGTAGATGGTTTTGCTACCGGCCCAACAGCGGAAAATTATTTTCATTTTTCTATTTGTAAATCGAAAATTTCAGATTCGGGAACCAGAGTCGGCTTATCAAACAACATTTACATACATACTTTCTAAAATTATGTTTCCTGATCTTGAATGGGAAGCGGGGTTAATGCTTCAATCAAATTAAAGCAAAAGGCATCAACTTTTTTGAGTAGTTTCTTTTGAGTGCTTTTAATGAATTGCTTTACCACTGCATCACGAGAATCTCACCCAAAATTGTCAGATTCTAGACAATTTTAGATATGTCATCTTGACGTGCATGTCACATGTATGGAGAGAAATCCACTGAAAGATTTTCCGAATTTTTGAAATGATAGGCATCTCCAGCTTTGTTCTTTCTCGTAATTTTCATGTTCCGATAACATTAAAATCAAATCTATCAGGTAAATTTTTTTCACCTACGTACTATATCCATTCGTTGAATATTTGCAAACCAAAACACATTGCCCAACCGGCTAGATTACTTCCAACCTTCATCCCCGCTTACGTCCCCATTGCCCATCAACTCTAAATGAATGAAATGTAACTGTTTTTATAGGCCGGACAAGGAGCACCATCTCTACACTCGTTTGCCGTCCTCTTCCGTCATACAGCACCACAAAATTTCGCACTTCCTCCAGCTGTACATCTGTCAGCTTTAGCATATTCGCGGGTATCACCACCGCACCACTCAAGCAAAATTCGTATCAGTCTGCGACTGGAGCTCGAACTCGAATCGTTTCATCATCAATTCTTGTGCGCCAGCCATCGTCTCCGTATCATTCGTTTGCCAGATTGATTGAATTGCAATCGAAATCGCTTCGTCGCTCTGCAGTGCTCGAGTCTCGTGCGTGCCGATTGAAAATTTCGCGTGCAAAATTTAGTGAATCCGCCGTGGTGTCTTCAGTGCAGTGCTATCGACCACCACATTTCGAACACGCAACAACCACGTCAAGGAAAACTGTCACCACCACGTTAGCTCGTCGTCATTGCAGCACCAACGTCGTCGTCGCGGTCGTGCCTAGTGAAAGTGTCGTCCGTAGTGCAGGATCAATTTCCAACGCGAGTGTATTGAGTGAACGGGATAGTAACGGTACAGCAACCGCCACAATGGGAAAAAGTGAATTTGCACGTTTGCCAACAAACGTTGTGCCCAGCCACTATTGTCTGGAATTGCGTCCCAATTTGGAGGCGTTCACCTTCGAAGGATCCACTTCGATTAAAATTCAGGTGAGTGACATGACGCGATGATGACTATTGAATTTGCAGAGCGCACTGTTTGACATAACAGGCCTTTCTTCGGTGCTACTTTCGCTCCGACGAAATTTCTTTTAGCTCACGCAATTGAATTGAATTGTTGAATGTGCAAGTCATTGAACTCCAGGTATTTAGCCAAATGAATGTGAATGTATATGCACAGCACAGACAGCCTCCTGAATCCCACTCGTGACACCTTTCATACGCATATAGCACACCCGCCGTGCCGCCACCTCCATGCTCCATTGAACAATATTTCATCGATCTTGTCTCGGTCGTCTTTATCAGATGTTTCACTCTCAAAAGTTGCAAATAATCCGCGCAAATATTAATCGGGTCCATTGTTTGTGCCGACGACTGCCTTCAATTTCAATGGCGCGCTCAACTTTTTTTTGCGACCATCGCACGATAAGTGCCCGCCTCAAGACCCGGTCACACTTAATCAGCTTCCAAAACAGTCGCTAAACTCTCACTTTCACGCGATTCCGTTTTCCGTTATTTCAGCTTGAACTCTGCATTTTAATTCGTACATACATAACTCGTAGTATGGCGTTCATACGTGGTACATGTGCATGGCGCTCTATTGATCGCGGCCCCGTAGCTGTTTAGCGTGTAAACTGATGGTAATGTACATTCGCAAGCTCTCCGCGTCTGCTTGGGAAGTGCCGAGTCTAACGATCGCACAGTCTTCGCCAAAAAATTGCTCTTTCAGCAATGGATTAGATTTAGGGGAACGAAGTAGATTTATAGGGGATTCAGACTATGCACAGGATTTACTAAAACTTGCATATTGTACTGCAATTTGAATAATGTAGCCTTCAACCTCACAATTCTGGGGATTTTAGGTAGAAAATAGCCACAGAGGCTGACCCATGACCAATGTAGCCATCTGTTCTTCCTTCTTCTTCTTCTTTTAGCGGTGCAGAAAGGTGTGAAACCTCTGTGCATCTATGTGGGTACGTTTTATGGTTCGTCAATGTTTGTGTCCGTGAGGTCTAAGGACAAAAACATAGCTGCTGCGATAGGGTTTTCCCACAGCGATATAGGGGTAAGATCAGTGGGCGCATTGAAACAAGTGACCCACATCATGAGGAGTACCATTGCAGTTTGGACAGATGTTTTGGATGTCCGGGTTTATGCGAGAAAGGTACGAATTAAGGCGTGAACAAAAGCCCGACCGAAGTTGAGCTAGTGTTACTCTGGTGGCTCTCGGGAGCCTAATCTCCTCAGGCGAAATTGGTGGTGGGCGCTCTGAGAGGACTCTATTCGCACCTAAACTCGCGATAGACCGATTCACTTCTTCAGTGTGGATCGCTGCGATGGCGGCTCGGTATGTAACTTCATCGTAAGGGTCCCGTTTGTATCCCTGAACCTCTCTCTAAAGGTCTCGTAAACCACGCCTGACATGTCGTGGTGGAGGAATTCGGTCCATGAGATGATTATTGTCTCCTGATGTAAGTGATCCTGGGCAGACATCATAAGGCAACCTGTCGCGATGCATAGAGCGGCATTTTGGCAGACCTGAACTTTGGACCAGTTTGTGTCACATAAACTATGTGTCCAAACTGGGCTGCATAAACAGCGGCCGCTCGACCCACCGCTTTATAAGTAGCTAGCATGGTTTCTTTATTTTTGCCCCAGGTGCTACCGGATTTTATTCCTACTGCGCATTTTTTCACAAAACTGAAGCTGCATGATTCGCAGACGTCATCATGTTCTCTAGGTGAAGCCCGAGAATTTTGGGGTTTTTAACAGTAGGAACAGAATTGTTGCCAATACGTATATCACTCTCCCATCTGATGTCCTCCCACCAAGTGGTTAGAAAAGTCGCAGAAGATTTGGACGCAGAGATGGTGAGGTTTCGGCTTTGGAAAAATGCCTGTAATCGTCCTAGATAGCGATTAATTCGGAGGCGCATTTCATCCTTATCGTTCCCTGTGGCGAGTACGGTGCAATCGTCAGCATAGGAAATCACCTCGATTCCTTCAGGTGGTGTGGGAAGGCCGGACATGTAGATGTTAAACAGAGTGGGGGAGAGTACCCCTCCCTGTGGAACACCTAATTTGATTTTCCTAAGCTTAGAACGTTTGCCTCGAAACTCGGTGAAGAAGTGCCGACCAGCTAGATAATTGGCAATCCAACGAATCTCTTGTGCAGGAAGATGCATATTCAACAAGTTTGCTAAGAGCATTGAATGATTGACCTTATCGAAAGCATTTGATAGGTCAATTGCCACCAGAATGGTTCTGTGACAACGACTGCGTTGATTTAGCCCATCACGAATGCGTGTAGTGATCACATCGAGGGCAGTAGTGGTACTATGCATCTTCCTGAAGCCAGATGCTGGTGAGGTTCTAGCTTCGCATGTGCAACAAGAGTGGTGTGAATAAGGGCTTCCAGCGTCTTTGCGACAGGAGAAAGTATCGTCATGTGGCGGTAGGATTCCCCGAGATTTGCGCTCTTCCCTGGCTTGAGACAGGGAACAATTCGACCTGTTTTCCAGATTTCAGGGATGGCAAGCGTAGACATCGACAAGTGAAAGGCGGCCGTGAGATACTCAATGGCTGGAAGGTCGAGATGTTTCAACATGGTCATCGAAATGCTATCTGGTCCGAGGGCATTGGAGTTTTTAGCATTCTCGATGACTTTTTTAACCTGGTCCGCGGTAAAGGATGGTATGGTGTCAACATTCCGGCTGCGAATCCGTCTTCTAATTTTGCGCTAGAGGCCGTCAGACTTGGGATGTTCAATAAATTGTTTATTGAACAGGCTAGCACACTGAAGAGGATCGCAGGTTTTAGTGTTGCCAAATTCAATGGCGTTGTTGCCCTTTTCTTTCCGAGGATCGGAAAGGGCGCGGACGGTAGACCATAATTTGCTGACACCTTCATTGAGGTTACATTCATCGAGGTGCTGATTCCATTTCGCCCTCCTATAGTCTTTAACTTGTTGGTCAATTTCGGAGTTAAGCTCCTGAATTCTGGGATCATCAGGGTGAGCGCTTCTGATCTGATCACGTTCATCGGCTAATCTGGCGGCACTAGTGGGAAAGTTAGGCCGAACTTTCGGGATACGTCCTGCCGGAATAAAACGTGTCGCGGCTGTGGTAATGACGTTCCTAATATTTTTCTCGGCCTTATGAATGTTGGTAGGTGATGGTAGCTCGATGAACTTCGCCGACGAGTAAGCTTTGAAACCATCCCAATCGGCTTTCTTGTGATTGACAAACGTTCGCTTCTCTGACTTAGTCATGTTCGCTGGTTTGTTAATCTTTATAATGATTGGGAGGTGATCTGATCTAAGGGTGGTACGTACTTCCCATCGGGAAGCAGCAATTAGGCTGGCACTGACAATAGTTATGTCAGGAGAACTACTGCAAGTGCCCACGACTCTAGTCGGCGAGTCTTCATTAAGTGAACAGAATTCTGAGGCGTCAAGTGATTCGGCGATAGTTATACCCCTGGCATTGTTGTTGAGGTCCGAATGCCAGAGCTCATGGTGCGCATTAAAGTCGCCAAGGATGACCCTGTGCTCTCCGGAAAGGAGAGGACCAATATCGAAACGTTAGCCTGAAGGGCAACTGGAATGAGGTGGTACATATATATTAAAAATTTCGATATTAGTACTCTCTGATGGAACTGAGATGGCTTGAATTTCCGCCGTGCCGTCAGCAACTACATCTAATACACAGTAATGTACGGACTTGTGTATTAGGAAGGCAAGTCCACCTCCAGGGTGAGAATCATCCGTGGCGGCCGGTCGATCTTTCCGCAGTATAACATATTCGCTATGGACGCTTAGAGACGAGTTTGCGTGAAGCAACGTCTCTTGGATGGCGGCGATGAGAATTCTGTTGGAACTCAAGAAGTGTGTGATCTCAGCGATTTTTCGGTGAATGCCATTACAGTTAAACTGTAATATAGATAGTGCAGTGAAAACTGCTGGAGGAGGAGGGCCAGGCGTAAGACTGGGTCTGGCATTCCTTATCATATTGTTTGGCGGTGTAGGGGGCAGTGGTGGAGAAGGTGGGCTGGGAGCATCCCTGGGTTGCCCGGAATTCATACAACCTGGCGCAACATATGCTAAGGAGTGTTGACCTTGTCTTCGTAACCCTGAACACCTAAAGTGAACCCATTCCCTGCAGCAATTACACTGCACTGATCTGGCATTCGAACCGATACGTTGGTTGCAGACACTACAAATCCATACCTCTGGGCCTGGATTTGTTTCAACACCGGCGCGAATTAGTAAAATTGAGAGCAGCCGCGCCGAGATGTAATGCTCCCAATATGACGAAAAAACACATATATCGTACCCACACATATACACAGACAAACACAACCTTCCTGCATCGAACCTTCAGGGCTCCTGCCGGGTGCCAGGAAGGCATATTGGCAGCTTTTGGCCGTTTTGGCAGTAACAAAACAGGTGTGGTCCGCCCGTAGAGGCAGTTGCCGTAAGACCACCACTGTTCTTCCTAATTGAAAATGCTTCCCAAAGCATGGACGTCCCGCCGCACAGTGGGGCGAAAAACCCGAATTTTGGAAACAATTATAAAAACATGTCAATTTTAATGTATTTGGCCATTCTAAATCGAATTATATGTTTCACGAAGATAGAATCAGCCGTTTTGAAGTTATTTTGATTTTAAGGAGGGGGGGGGGGGATCACTTTTCAGTTTTTCTTAATTAGTTCAAAAACTGCAAAAGTTACAGCAAAATGGTTCGAGGACACATGAAACTACACAAAATTACCTTACGAACGACATATAATACAATTGACTTATTTTGATAAATTATACCCTAGACCAAAAAATGAAATGGGATATTATCATTTTTTGACATTTACATTTGTTACTTTAACTCTGAAAGAAATGCTAGTTGAGCCAAAATAATTTAGGGAAATATTCTTAATAAAATGAAGTTGAGTTTTGCCAAAAATTGAGTTGCTCCGACCAAAGGCACGCCTGATTCGCCTATTAGAACTTTTCAAACCGACACGCCCATAGCTCCTCCCCGGGGGGAAGGGAGGGGGTAAATTTTGGCTGAACGCCAAGACAAGACAAGAGTCCCTTTATAGTCTATACTAAAAACTAGTTCAATAGAATAAAAACTACGGCTATCTCCGGTTCAAAGGGACCCAACATATTTTACAGTAGAATTAAAAAATCGTGCCTAAAACAGCCAACATGACATAACAAAATCGGCTATAAAAGTTGCCTGGGGTTCTATGGGGCTATGATTCTTACATATTAGTAATCTTGAGACTTTCGGGAATAATGTAGCATAAACAGACCCTTGGAGGCACGTGGAGGTAGTTGTTAAAACTCAATGTGAAAAATCCAGTTTGGGTCAATTTAAACTTCAATAATTAAAATTAAATAAAAAAAATTTCCAATTTTTTGTTTACTTTTTTTATGCTAACATATTAATTATAACCTAAATATTGAAAATAAAATCATAAAACAAAGTTTTATCCTAATTTATAGTCAGGGTTTTCATTGAAACTTGATTATGGAAAAATGTGCAAAAACTGCAAAACACACACACTTTGAGAGCCGCTGATTTCTTACTGTGACAGATATCGGTCCGAAATTTTTTGTAGAAAGAAACTTCAAAATGTTCACTATGCGATGAATCATTCACAGAAGCTCTCCAATAGGATACATTTTTTTTAATTTCTGCCTCTACCGCCCCACTGTGCGCCGGTGCGTGGGTTCGAATCCCACTGTGACCCGTGGATGTTTGTGTCGTCCATAAAATGCTCCTACGGCAGCCGGTTCTTCGATGTAAATCGTCCCGGAGCTACCCGTTGTTAAAACGGCCAAGAGCTGCCAAGACCTCCTTCGATTCAAGAGAAAAAAAATCTCTTGAATCGCTACAACAACAACAACATAGTATTTTTTCGTCAAGAACATCCCTCCTCTTGTTATCTTGAGTAGGCCTGTTCGGTACCGAGATTTCAGTACCGGGTTTCGGTTTTTTTCAATACCCGGTACCACATGCGGTTTCCCTGACTCAGGTTTTTTTTTCAGTACCGACGGTTTTTTTTAACCATAAGCCGGTTTTTTTGAGTACCGGGTTAAAACCGGTACCAAAAAACCTGAAAAAATCGGCTCATGGTTGAAATGAATCGTTCTTTTTAACTCGGTACCAAAAAACCGACTCGTCGGTCGGTTTTTTTTAACTCGGTACCAAAAAACCGGAATATCGGTACTTTAGAATATCGGGTCCGGCACCAAGTGAACACCGGTTTTGTACCGGGATCCCGGTTTTTGGAACAGGCCTAATCTTGAGCAGGTTTATATCGGAAAGGCATTTCAAGCTGTAACATTAAAATTTGTATCATTGATAGAAACAAATGTCAAGCAAGTTGTCGTCTAAATCTGCACTAAATCCGTAAGCGAAAAGCCAAAAAACCCGGTTGAAAACGATTTAATATTCACAGAAAACAGCGAAAGAAATTAAAACTGCGTTTTCACTTTTACACACGCTAAACGCTTTTTATGGCGGTAGTCTGGAAGTGTGCTACTGTGCGACATCTGATTATATTTATTAAAAGCTGACCTAAGAGTGTCATCTATGAACAAGATTGGATTACAATTCTGACAAAATGTTGCAGAGTAAATTGAGATGGTTTATGTCTCCCATATGGTCAACTCTCCCGGACTCCCCCTACTTGAATTTGGGACTTTTGGAAAGGGTTTTAATGTGAGTGAAGCGAAATCTCACAGCCTCTAAGTAAATAAATATTCGGCTGTGTGAAGTTAGCCAGTCATTTTTTTTAATTACGCCCTTTTGCTCGGTGAACCGTTTGTTCGACTGCGGCTACGTTTGTTCTTGATTGTTCGCCAATTAATATCGTTTGTTCTTCTCTAATTATTTAATTATAGCAACTTTAAAATTGTGAGTGTGAACTTAGCCAGTCATTTTTAAATATGGGTCGGAAAGGTATAGGTTTGGTATCAATCGAAAGCCAGACGTTTGTTCATTTTGTAGGGCGTTTGTTCATCTTGGAAACGGAAGGATACAGGAATTATTAAGGAAAAAGAGATTAGTTGTGACGTCATCTTCACTCAACCAACGCCATCTACTCAGCTCAGCTGTACGATGATGGTGTGGATCTTGCATAAATTGTTCGCGGGACACGGGTTGCCCGTACAGCTGAGCTGAGTAGATGGCGTTGGTTGAGTGAAGATGACGTCACAACTAATCTCTTTTTCCTTAATAATTCATGTATCCTTCCGTTTCCAAGATGAACAAACGCCCTACAAAATGAACAAACGTCTGGCTTTCGATTGATACCAAACCTATACCTTTCCGACCCATATTTAAAAATGACTGGCTAAGTTCACACTCACAATTTTAAAGTTGCTATGATTAAATAATTAGAGAAGAACAAACGATATTAATTGGCGAACAATCAAGAACAAACGTAGCCGCTGTAGAACAAACGGTTCACCGAGCAAAAGGACCTAATTTCAAAAAAATGACTGGCTAACTTCACACAGCCTAAATATTCTCATACTGAAATACTATTTTATGATCGTAATAAAATATTTCATATGAAATGAAGTTGCGAAAATTATATCATCTCGTAAAACTCTAGGCTATTAAGTTTTATGATAATACTCGTACATACTTGCCAAGATTTTCAGTGAATGCAAGTGTTGAGATAGGCTCATACAATTAACGGTTTGATTACCGTCATCTAAAAATTGACACATTTAACTTGAATGCCTAAGTATTCACTGCAAACTATAAGAAGTAAAATGTTAGTTAAACTATAATACCAGATTGAGTGCATTGTGTAAGAGAAGTCGTGCATGCAGTCTAGTCAGTCACAACAAGAAGTCGAGCTAATCTCATTTGAATGTTGAACACTTATCTTGATGTTCTTTTATTTGCTTGTCCATAATAATAATAATTAATATTCTGCAACTTGTAAATTTAAATACTAATTTGAGTGGGAACCAGTTAATCACACTATTGTCTTAAAGCAATGGTGTCAACACTGATATATGTACCATTACGAAGGATATTTATTTAAGACTTGAGATTTATATAAATTTCTGGTGAGGGTGAGATTGGAAGAAAGGCTTGAATTAATTCCTGCATTTATCTCAGGTCCAGAACAGGATAGGAATATTCTACAGGGTGGGCCAATTACAAGTTCGTTTTTAAAAATGCAATAAAATGAACAAAATTACATTTTTTTTCCATGTCTTTATGGCTTTATTAGAAAGTAAGTAAGCTCCCATTAATGATGGAACACAACTTCATTCAAGTGGCTGCCCCGGCTGGCGTCGCAGTAGCGCATTCTGTCACACCAATTTTCTAAGACCCTGTTGATGGTTTCAGGCTGTAGCTCACGGATTGCTTGGATAATATTGGCCTTAAGTGCTTGAATCGTTTCTGGATTGTTGGCATAACATCGGTCCTTCACGGTTCCCCACAAAAAAAAAAAAAGTCCAAAGGGGTCAAATCGCAGCTCCGAGGCGGCCAATTGACATCTCCAAGACGGCTGATAACACGATTTGGGAATTTGGTGCGTAAAAGATCGATTGTGGCATGGCGCGGCATCCTACATGAACCAGAGGTCGTCCAAATCCATGTCTTCAATTTCAGTAAAAAAAAGGTCGGATAACATGGCTCGGTAACGCGCACCGTTGACCGAAATGTTGTTACCAGCCTCATTTTGGAAAAAATGGTCCAATGATGCCACCACTCCACAATTTGCACCAAACTGTCACTCTCTGTGGATGCATTGGCTTCTCGGCAACAACGTACGGGTTTTCCGAGCCCCAGATGCGGCATTTTTGTTTATTAACTGAGCCGCCGAGATGAAAATGCGCCTCATCAGAAAAGATAATTTTTCGTCCAAAATCGTTGTCCAATTCAAGCTGCTCTAAGGTCCAAACTGCGAAGCGTTAACGAAGTGGATGATCGTCAGTGCCGTGCACAGCCTTTTCATACGGGGTAGGCAGTCATATCACTTTCAGTTAATGAGGCTTGAAATCATTTTCAGACAGGGTCCTAAAAAATATCTTGTACAAATTATTGAGCAAAAATCCTTCAAATTCTTTGCTCCGAAACCATACCAACCTATGGTCTTTAATGTAATACATGTTGAAAACGAATTACAGTAGACGCTGGTTATTAGAATTACTCCTTAATAGAATCAACCGTTTATTAGAATCAAATTATAAAGGCCGATTGAAATGTATGGGAATCGGATCTATGGTCATTATAGTCAACAAGTGGTTAGAAACGTTTTTGGTTTCTCATTTTAATCTAATTGGGCTGTTTCAACTAATTTTACGTAAATATTTTTAAAGGTTTAAAACAATGTCGTGCTCTGTGGCCGTGATCGTTCGGTCGTCACTCTGAGAAATGAGTTTCCAAACTCGGCACGACTCGTCGCAAGTTTATTATTCAGAAGAAGATGATAAGAAATATTCTTATCGTAGAATAATAAACTAACAATGCGACTAGGAAGTGGTATGGCTGACAACCGTATCACACTCCGAATTCAGTTGTCTTTGTAACGTTGATGACTACACACGGTAGTCATCAACCCACCATGCTCCACTAGGAGTTACGGTAATGAAGAGTAGAGAGAAAACAATTCTTCATTTGAACTCACATAAGCAGTAAAACCGTAAGCGAAACAACACCTTAAATGAGCAGACCTTATAATTATTATAGTTTTATAGAAAAAAGGAGAGAATTGAAGCATCTGTACAAATTTCATTGCTGTTTCAATGTCACTCACTGCATTATTTCCATCACTCACCATAATTTATAATTACAAATATGAGAGCAAAGCGGAATAGACAACACACTTTCGCCACGGTCGGATAAGTCGAGTTAAAATCAAGCGAAAAGCATGCCTACTTTTGTGTCTCCGTAACTTCTCAAATTCTAATTCGCCGCATTCACCTACGAGAAGTAGGTGTAATTTCGGTAATTTCTCAATAGGAAAAATAGCGCTTCAGAAGGGCAAAAGGAGCGCTTCTTGGGAAGCAGCTCCATTCCTCTTCATGTACTTTTTAACATTGCATGTCCGCAGAGGCAAGCAGTTCCTTCAGATGAAGAGAAGTGAGTGGTAAGCGCTTCTAGAGAAGTGAGTGGTAAGCACTTCTTGAGCAGTGTGCTATAAGCGCTCCAAAAGAATTTCGCATTTTACTCATTTAAGTGAATGAAATGCGCTTTAAGGATTGAATGCGAAAACCGAACGTGATGCATTGTATAAAAAATAATTTCATATCCGTATATAAGTGAAATTTGGAAATTGACTAGAAAAATATGTTCATCCGTTTCTTTTTCCAAATTCTGAGTACGAGTATGCTGCAAAAAATCACGACTTGAACACTTGAACACTTATTCAACAAGACGAATGGCGTACAGTTTTCACGTTATGAAATTATCTAGAACACTGTTTCCCAACAAGTGGTCCGCGGACCGGGGGTGGTCCGTGAGAGTCCCGTAGGTGGTCCGCGAGGTGATTCGAGAAACTTCTTACAAAAAAGTTATATTTTCTTGTGACTAATTACACATGCCAAACACGTGCTCTCATTCTCATTAGAGAGGTACGGAAATTTCGCAAATAAATTTCGCATAAACTAATTTTGAATATAAGAAATTTCGCTAAAATTTAAAAATGACTGTGACTGATGACTAAAAAGTGTGGACCGACCTTAATTCAGACACATTTAATAAAAATAAGCAAAAAATCGGCTAGGAAATAGTGTGGCTGACAACTGAATCATAATCCGAGTTCAGTTTTCGAGATATACTTTTGACAATACAAATAGTCGACAACGCCTTTCAAGAAGTTACTGTAAAAAGAGAAACTACAGGAGCAGAGGCGCGCCAATATTGTTACTATTTTCTATTTTTTTTCGTAAAGTTTATTTCAATTTTGTGGCCCGCCCAACCATGAAAAAAAATCTTCCTAGAAAAACCGCATCGCAGAAAACAATGTACATTCATGGAACCTCCGACTAAACCGCTTGCTTGGTGCTAAGCGTGATGCTGCGAACTCCTTGTTTTTAAAAATTCTCTATTCTCATCTAATCGGAATGTTCTGAAAAACAATCTGAGATGGAAAATTATCTTCCACAATTGAATTTTTGGAGAAAAATTTATTTTTTCCTGGAAAAAGTACAAATTAGAACATTTCGCATTTATTCGCAGAAATGAACAATTATCGATGATTATGGTTTGCTTAGGTTCGTTCCTTATAGCTCAGTTCCGAAATCATTCGAACTAACTAATCGAACTCGATTCCAAAACTTCAAATGATTTTTCGCGCTAAGCATTGTCACAAATCCGAGTGTAAAGACCAAGGTATATACCGTTTACTGGATAACTTTTACTCGAAGTAATAGCTCTTCCATACCAGAGGACGCCTATTCCTGTGCGAGAAAAATCTCAGCTGGTGAGGCAAGTGTTGACGCAAAGAAATCAGTTTTCCCCGTCTCTCAACCTCCCTACAAGATAGTGTTAGCATAAAAATCCAAGCCCAATGATAATCGGTTGTGTCGGGAATTTGTGAGCTGCGCCTTCAAAGAGATGGAAGCCGAACCTAATTTTCAATAAATCATTCCTCAGACTTTAATTCATTTCATTATTGAATGGTGGTCCGTCGAGATCCATTTTCAGGCTAAGTGGTCCGCAGACGTTTCTGAGTTGGGAACCACTGATCTAGAACAACGTTGTATGTATATTCGACGTGTGCGCAATCGTCGCAAATAGTCGATGCTTTTCTATTACGACGGTGCTTCCTCACCATTCGTAAATATGCTTCTGTGGAAGCGCTTCCTTCGAAGCACATTTGCAAATGGTGAGCAAGCGCTTCTACGTCGCTTCTATCGGAAGCGCTTCTATTTTTCCTATTGGGTTCTCATTGAAAAACCTTCTATCGGAAGCGCTTATATTTTTCCTATTGGGTTCTCATTGAAAAAAAAACGCATACAATGTCGTATCATGGTGTGCGTATCTGAAAGGCAGTCCGAATTGTGCCTGTTCTGGGTTGCTCGACGATGACTTGGATGAGAAGAAAATCGCCGTGTTTGATAAACAGAGTGTGTGTTTGTTCACCTTACAGCAGACGTGTCAAACTCGCGGCCCGCGGGCCACATGCGGCCCTCCTCACAGTTCTGTGCGGCCCGCGGCCATGTCGGAGCAGCACAATGTGTATCAACACAAAAATGGTGAAATTGGTATGGTGAACAAATTGAGCCGTTGAACTCAAGTCTACAAAAATTACTAAAACTCGTCAGTGGCTTATGCAAGATTATTTTAGGAATTTTTCTTAAATACAAACAATTTGCTGCTATGCTTATTTGGTTTTATAAGACAGCTATTTTTTTTTGTACCGGACAATTCTAAGCCTCTTCATGAAACTGTTCTGTCCCGAAATGCAGTTAATAAAAAATTGGTTGACTTTACCGAACATGAAATGAGATTTATTTGGAAGAATGGCAAAGCATTAAAAACTACGGAAATCTTAGAATTGGTGAATCACCTGGATATGAAATTCCAGCATAATAAATACAGCAGTGCCTGATTTTTAGATTTATACTTATTAAGCTGTAATGGTGCATGAGTTTTGTTTAAAACCATATCACAAACAACTGTTTTTCTCTTTTAGCTACCTTTCTGCTGAAATTAATTTAATCTGACTACTTTGCTTGACCGCTGCTACATTTTTTTTTATCATCTGCCCAAAATTTGTCGCCAGTCATGTAATTAACAAAAAGTTTTTCACGTTTTTGCTTCTTGTCTTAAGTTTTTAATGTTCTTCCCACGGATAGTCCCGCTATAGAGAGCCAGACTTTTTGCCATATTTTAAAAGTAATATTCTGTAATCAACTTTGCTCCTGCGGCCCACACAAACCTAAAGAGAGTCTTATTTGGCCCGGGCCATGGTTTGAGTTTGACACCCCTGCCTTACAGTGATGGAAATAATTTTTGTGTTATGTATCATACATGCAAAATGTTAGGCGCTTTAATAAGTGCTTTTATGCCTCTATGGGATGCACGCCACTGATGGTCGTGCGACTTTAATTGCTGAGTCAATTGGACCTTGTAAGGGAATAATCCGAGATCTTTGTGCTGAATTCTTCTCAGGCTAGCGGGTGAAATTTTTAACTGTTGAGATCGATGGCGTGTGGATAGTCTCACACTCTGGCATGCCAGTCTCACGAACTTTTTACACAAAACTTGCGTACGTGACGCTCGGTGGGTGCTTCATTTCGGCCAAAACTTCTTTTCAATAAACGCACTGTTTGGGCTAGACAGCACTCACTTTGAAAATAAGTTTTCAATATTTCCCAACGTTGTTCAAGCGTAAAGCGACTCATTTCGTTCCGCGGAGGTATGATACTGACTTTCTATCCAGATTTCGAGCGAAAAACAGCTGTCAGCAGTAAATTAACCTATGATTTAAAAACGAACTTGTAATTGGCTTACCCGTTATATAAAAATTACAGACATTCACCTAGGATAGAAACCTAGGTTTATTCATTAAAAAAAAAAAAAAGGATTTGATGTGTGGATGATCCTGGATATCTGAACATGAATATATCATTATTTTGGAACACTCTCCATATTCTCCCGTTCATTTATCCCATCGAACTTTTTTGAGAACTTTTTAGCCTCATCTGGAATGTGTAAGTGTGGAACTATTGTCAAGAAGTCTTGTATGGTTTTAAATGGTCGATAATTAAGATAGCAAGCTAGTACAAACTGCAGTGAAGTAAAATGTAAAACTTCATCATAAACATAATATATACATACCTGCAGCGTTGTAAACATATCCCTTGTACATGAATTATCAATTTAATCACATTTATCTCGCTACAGCTAGCAGATCGTTGTCGTGTCTTATTTATGACTACTTAAGTGAAACATTCTGTCAATTTTCAAGTCACGACAATCCACTGTACAATATGCAAATTTTACTAACGGTTTATACCTGTGCAGTGAAAGATTTAAGAATTGCATCAAGATTGCGCGTGCCCGTGTACATATATGTATGCACCTTAAATTTTATCCGCTCTCTTAAACAAATTTATTCAAAATACTTAATTATTTAATTGACATTCAATTGAAATATATCATATCTAATTATTCGTGAGTTAGGTAGATATCAAATCAACACATTCCGGTGATTCAGGTGTGCGTTTGATCCAGTTTTGCATCGAACCATAAATAAAAACGAGTATGTACGAGTAGTACCGTCATAAATCCATCTACCGTTCAAGCGACCTATTGTTATGCAACATCATATCGGCGTCATATCAAATGGTAAATGCATGATATGCCTCCTATACTCTGCACGATATACAATGCGCGGTCAATCTATCCAATCATGTATGCATGAATGCAAAAATTGGATAATATGCATTTCGATGCGCACAGAAAAAGACTGGGTCTGTAGGTAGAAGTACTGTTGCAGAAAAGTTGCGAGAAGGTAAACCTGAGTCATTCATGCTATTCAATAGACATCTGATCTGGAAATGTGTGTTGTACACTCATTTGCATTTATGTGCAGTTAGAGTGCGAATAGGTGGACCGTAGCAAAGATTTATTCGATATATAAAGAAGAAACGTGCTACGCTTGTAATCTTGACCTTGTCGGATAATAAATTTAAAAGTTATCCAAATCAACGCGGCACGTGTGGTAACAAAGGAGGAAATCATGTTTTTCAGTATGAATGAAAGAGCCTGAAGGATTAGCTGGAAATCAGGAAGTTGATGTTTCCAGGGTATGAACTCTGTTGGATAGCGTATATAGAGGTTCTTTACTTAAACTCTTACACGGAAGCGAAGTCATTCAGGCCGGTTAGCCTAACCCCTTTTCTATTGAGGACAATGGAGCGAGTATTGGTGGACCATCTAGAGCAGTACTTCCCAACCGGTGAGGCGCCCCCCCCCCTAGTGGGGCGTGACGATCGGCAAAGGGGGGGCGTGGGTTCAGATCGAGTGTTGATATATAGATTATATTACAACAAAATTCCACAAAAAAATTCAAAAAACCACAAAAAAATATAGTACCGAGGAGCCCCTGCACTGAAAGAAAACCATAAGTCTTATTGATAATTCTTTTTTTCCGAATTGACAAAATAATTTTTTTCCACGATGAAAGCATTTCTATCTATCTGACTGATTCTTTGTTGGTTTGCAATATACTTTTTTCAATTCGACTAAGTTTTTGTTAATGTGATTACCTGATAATGCTTTTGGTCGTGTTTACTAAATATTTAGTTCATTTTTATTCAAGTTTTGCATTTTGTCAATAAGAATAATTCTTGTACCTTTTTTGTTGACCAAAAATTGTTATGTTCACAAAAGTACAGTCGTATTCACAAATCAAAAATTTATCTTATTGAACAAATTTTTGTTATTTTGATTACATATTTAACAAAAACAAATGTCTGACTTACAAAAATGTTGTCTTTTTAACAAAATAGTTATACTTTAACAAACATTTTTGTTTGTTCAATAAAATGTTTGGTAGTTTCAGTAATGTAAATAAAATTCAATGCACAGTTGGATTGTGTTGTCCGTAATGGCAATTTGCGTTGTGAAATATATAGTGAAAAAGTGTGGTGATGTGTTGTGGTGGTGCCTTTTTGTCAAATGAGCATTCGGGACATAGGAGATACAATTCGTGGACTTAATCTATATCCAGTAATTTTGGAAAAATAGAAACTGGCTGATTACTTAGAAGGTAAAAATTTCTTTTGGGTTATATTAGTTTATAGAAATAAATTTTGAATTGCATTTTATCACTAGATAACGTAATCGATAAAGTCGCATGGAAGTATAAACGACCCATCATTTTTTAAAATTGGTTTTCAAATATAGAGCACCACAAAAATATTGTTTGAAAAGGAAAAAACTTCAGGTAAATAATTTTATTACTATTTTAAAAGGTTAATTTTATAAAAAATCCTAATGACTTTAATGTTGCAGGAATTTCGCGGGAGCAATCTAATCTTCCATTTTACGTTGTACGATCACTAACATATTTACATTTAATAATAGTAAATTTATAAAATAATCAAGGGAAAACAGATCAAAATAATTTTTACAAAAATTGAAAAAGAAACTTTTCTGCATATGTTTTTACGAGAAGAAACCGGTTTATGTTAACGTGCATAATTATTACATGAAAAATTTAAGTGTTTTGTGTGTTTTTTTTGCAATTAAAAAAATGAAAACATTAAAAAAATATATATTTTTTACAAGTTGCTAAGCTCATAAATATTCAAAATAAAATATAATAGAGAGCTTTTCCATAAAGATTAAAACTAATAGCAATGAATTTGTTCAATCAGATAATGGATTCATCGTTATGTTATTCATTTGCCTTATAATATTTTTTATATGTAATATACCGTTTCCATTGCTGGCTTATTAGTACATACATATGGATTAGTTATATTATTATTTATTAATTGGTATATGTGTAATATTCACATTATTTTATTTCACCACTTTAAACATAAAACTTTAAGATATGTATTACTTTTTTCTATACAGCAAATTAATATATCATAACATATAGAAAAAACAGAACTATAATAATACTTTAATATAAGAATCTAAATTTTGACAAGATGAATTTATATTTTTTGTAAAATGTAAATGTGTGTATTCAACAAGACGTTTTTATAAAATTATCTAAGAAATAAACCCAATAATTTGAAAAAATAAATATTTTTTATGATAAAACAAATTTGTGTATTTCACTACAGATTTTTTTCAGGCTAACAAACCCAATCATCTAGGTAACAAAAATACAATGTAATATCGATGAATTGTTTATCCATATAACAAACACTATTAATTTATTTAACAAAATGGCTTTGTTATTTCGAATAAAAACGGCTAACAAAAATTTAGTCGATTTGAATAACCCACATTGTCAAAATTGACAAAAATTGTCAACTTTTGTTACGATGATAATGCATTTTTGTTGACGCTATATTGACTACATTTTAGTCACCTTAAAAAATTTTTGGTCAAATAGACTTTAAGATTTCGTTCAGTGTGTCCAAAGTCGTATTTAATGATGATCGCTGAAATAGTTTTAAGAATAGAGACCGAGGGAAAAACCAGGAGTGCACCACCTGTTAAACTTGAATGAAATTGAAATGATGCTTCATCAAATACATGTAGTCACTCCAATGAATTAAATTTTGCTTGTTGATGCACCGCTAAGCCAAAAAAAATGGCTCCGCCAGGAAAAATTAGTTTTTGGTCTAAAACCGGCAACATTTTCAGCGCCCAATAACCATCTTATGATCAAGCGGGCCTCAATTCTTGACCTAATGTAGTAGGGATGTAGAGCCAAATCTCGCTCTCCGACAATGCCCAATTCAGTTCTACTGTCCTCTACGGCTGCTACGCTTTCTTCACTTCGTACCAGTCAAATCTGGCAAATCTAACATTGCCATGGTGCCACAAATTTTCTGCTCGCTGAAGCCATATTTCATAGTTTAAGTGTGAAATAAATTCAATATTAAAATGAGCTAAATGTAACCATTGAAGCTGCTTAAATTTAAATTGCAAAAATAGAATCCAATCAGATCGAATTGGTCCAAAATCTTTGTGAGATTGTTCCAAATGATGGCAGATTTTATCTCATTATTTGTCAACGTGACGAACAAAAGAAAAATTATTACCTAAAAAATGCCTTATTCCGTTCATAAGCGAAACTTTCTTTGTGGGCGCCAGATTCTGCGAATCTTGCAAGGGGGGGCATGCATTGAAAAAGGTTGGGAACCCCTGATCTAGAGAATACCTCGCTGATGTATAGACATTTGAGTAGATGTCAACATGCTTACAGAGCAGGTAGATCTACTGAGTCCGCTCTGCATGAAGTAGTGCGGGTAGCAGAAAGAGAGATTAACAACAGCGGTATCGCTATGTCAACCTTTATGGATATAGAGGGTGCTTTTGATAAGATCTCATACAGCAAACTAAGAAATGCCCTAGCTGAGCGGGAGATCGAGCCCTTGATAATAACATGGATCGATTCGATGCTTAGTGGGAGGGCAGTAAATCTTAGTAATGGATGTGCCAAAATAAGAGGAAGGGTAGTCAGGGCCTGCCCACAAGGAGGTGTACTTTCGCCTCTTCTGTGGAACATCACCGTAGACTCTCTTCTCTGGAAACTGGACTCGATGGGCGTACATACAGTAGGATACGCTGATGACATAGCAATTACGGTCAGTGGCAAATTCATGGACACTATTCAAGGTTGCATGAAGCAAGCTCTCAAAGCAACTGAAGAATGGTGTAATGAACAAGAGCTAACTATAAACGCAAGCAAGTCAAGCACTATAGTCTTTACTCTGAAAAGGAGTGTGTGCACGTAGGTGGGGTATATCACCAGAAGCAGCACATTGGGTCTATACAATGATGGTTAGGCCCGTTCTATCCTATGCAGCAGTGGTCTGGTGGCCCAAGGGTAGCCAGAAAACTACTACGCAACGGCTGGATGGGATTCAACGCATAGCATGTATAAGCATATGTGGTGCAATGAGAACTACGCCAACACTTGCTATGGAGGTTATACTGGGATTACCGCCACTGGATCTGTTTATAAAACAAAGTGCGGCGCTCACAGCAATAAGAATGGTACGAGATGGCACTTGGCATCACTTTGGTAGCAACGGAGGTCATAAGAGGATCCTTGATATTGTTCGTGATAATGTCAGGGAGACTCAAATGCCTTTGGATGGTATGAGAAGATGTAGGGTAGTCGAAAGACATGACATCACTCTCATAGAGGATGGTAGTATACACGAGGAGTATCCACGTGATGTTGCTATTTTTACTGATGGGTCTCTCATGGACGGAAGAGCGGGGGCTGGAATATACTCCGAACGGCTAAATCTTGCATGCTCACTTCGTCTAGGAGAGTATGTATCGGTATATCAGGCGGAGATGCTTGGACTGCTGCACGCTCTGGATCATATTCTGGAAGGCGGGATACTAGGGAAGAAAATTCTGATAGCACTCGACAACCAATCGGTGATCAAGCGCATGCAGCAATCCAAAGTTACGCTAATGTGGGTTAAAGGACACGTAACTTGCCGATACCTTAGCAAAAGAGGGATCAACAGAAAAGTTCCAAAGACCGGAACCCAAAATTGCTTTGGGAAACGGCATGATTGACGCCAGGATACATGGCTGGATTGATTCCATCCATCGGCAACGATGGCGAAGCCTATCCACTTGTAGACAGGCTCGTAACGCAATTACCAGTCCACTAGGGAGGAAAGCCAAACAAGTACTCAGTTACACACGGAGAAGCTTAAGTTGGATAACTGCCTTAGTAACACGACATGGTAATTTTAAAGCTCATCTATCTAAGATGAAAATCGTGGAAGATGATGTATGCAGACTACTATGTCTGGAAGAGGCTGAGACGGCAGCACACATTGTATGTGAATGCCCAGCACTAGGTAGTAGGAGGCTAAGGATACTAGGTAAATCCACAATAGGTGTGGAATCCATGAGGGAACTTAGCTTTAAAGATATGCTACTCATCACACGGGACTCAGTGATGAAGGAAGAAGTCGATAATTATCAGTTGACTTCTGGAAATCACTCATAACTGTAAGGGGACGAAAATGTACCCAAATAGTAGTGGTCTGCTTCGGGTAATCCCCAAATTACATATATATACAGGGTTATTGGTTAAGTCGACCTATTCCCTGCAACATGTTATAATAGGGTCAAAATGCGACAAAATGAGGCCATAAATGTTAGGCCGATTTTCAATGGCCACTGAGATATTTGAATTTTTAGGTTTTTTGAAATAACCTTGAATTTTACCATTTAAAGTAAGAATTAAAAAATAACTACTAAGGTAGAACTACTTTAGTAGTTCTTTTTTAATTCTTACTTTAAATGGTAAAATTCAAGGTTATTTCAAAAAACCTAAAAATTCAAATATCTCAGTGGCCATTGAAAATCGGCCTAACATTTATGGCCTCATTTTGTCGCATTTTGACCCTATTATAACATGTTGCAGGGAATAGGTCGACTTAACCAATAACCCTGTATACTTAAACTCTTCCAAGATAAAATAATCGTATTTCCTGGAATACTAGAGTAGACTGCTAGGCCTGCTTGCGTCGATCAGAGTAGTAGGGAAATACCAGGAAGATCTACTAGAAAACATTATGCATATTCCATGTGGAATTAGTAGTCTGGCTGGTCTAGCGGTTAGTGCGCACACCTTCGGTGCACAGGGTCATGAGTTCGAATCTCACCGTGAGCCATGATGTTTTTCGAACTCACGAGCTTGTGACGGACTATGATCTCACTCATATGTTAAACGAGTACCCATTTGGGGGGATAAATAACACTGCTAGGCGTGATGCCGATCTCATTACCTCAACAAAAAGCAGATAAGATTTTAGAAATAGGATGTCACTAACGCATCCTGCGGACTTAGTACAATGTTGGATTGTCGCGCCTGTTATTTTATGTGGACATATAGAAGATCTGCGAATAAACTTATTTTCAAAATCGGTACCCTCATACTCCAGCGAATTAAGATTAAAACCAATTAAAACTGGTGAAACACTAAATTACAATCAACGACTGGACAAAATTCTACCTAATAACTCGTCTCATTCCTCAAGCTGAACATTACATTGATTTACCACTAACACAAACCGTAATAAATTTCAATAAAACCACAAAATCAGATTCCATTGTTTGACAGCTAATAAACCATTTCAATATTTTGTTTCAACGTTCAACGCTCGCCGCATAGCACATTGACACTCGGCAATAATTCCACCGCCTTTTTAGTTTATAATTAACGCCGTACAGTCATATTGTGCGAAACGTGAGATAAATTAAATGTCTACCGCCTAATGTAAAAATTAAATAAATTCAAATATTGTACAATTGCAATTGTTCATTATCCGTAAATTTATAACTACAGCGCCCAACCTAGGAATACAATTAACGTACCTATATGTATGTAGGAATGCCAAGTAAAGTCGAACGTCAAATGATATTTGCATGCATGCAAATCACTTTCCATTTTCAGATTGCAAAAATAGTAAAATACTCAGTAGTAATATTATTTTATGCGAAAGATGTTGCATAAGTTTGGTTTGTGGTTGGTTGGTTGTGGAGCCGACACCCAACTCTTTATTAACGCCCAACGTTGTGACAAGTGTTTATAAAATTGAATACATATACACATTGTAATACATAATGGTTGATAGAATAATGGGCCACAGAGTAGCAGCTGTTGGATACATGAATGCCTGTCTGGAAGAAAATTGTCTCCTTGTCGTACAAGTGAAATTAGGTGTGTACTATATTATACTCGTATACATACTCGTGCTAAAATATTTTAATAGAAGTAACATTTTGGATACCACCCTCCTCACGTTTTGTCTATTTTACGTGCCCCGAGTTCCACGTCCTTTGGGGTTCAACATAACTGGAAAATTATAGGTAATCTGAATACAGTATGAGAATATCTACTAACCCTAGCCCAGGCTGGCAAAAGTGAGGTACGGGAACCCTTGGTCCGCTTTGTCCCAATTTCAATTCCTGTCTCTTCGTTGATGACAATGATGACGTTGGTCGGAATCTATTGCCTGGTCAACTTCACCAAGGCGACACCATGTGTCACGTTATGCCAGTTCCCACAACAGGATCTATACTATACACAGGACGTACAGAAGGCAAAAGAGACACTTTTCACTTCGAATTCCCCTTTTGTAATCTCGGGAGCCGCCATTGTAGATTGTTGCCATTACATTACGGACGAACCGAGAAATAATTTAGGAACTATGGATTAGTGTTCGGCTTTGCCGCGTACCGTATGTCGCCTCAATCTTCCACCATATTGGTTGCTGTCTTGAATATTGAGCATCTTCATACTCTAGTTGGATTCGCTTGGTGACTTACATATAGTGCATTATTGTTGTATACAATTGGTAATGACGAAATATCAACAGCGCAGTGGGGTCGGGTGACATTTTGTCCCCTTCTTCGATAAAGGCGCGTTGTGGCTTAAAACGCCACGAAATATTATCCCTATCAGAAATACCCCGGCAAAAGTTTCATGTGCAGTGATCTATGACATTCAATCTCCCAAATTCATACGCAAATCACTATATATTTCTATAATTCAATATACAACTACCAACAACTTCACCAAGAGTTTACTTAGTACATTTATCTTTAATTTTAAATCCAAATAAATTAGTAGTTAACTAATGCTTGAAATAGATTACGCGCATCAGCAGCAGCATCGGTAGTATTTCATAGCTGACAAATGTGCTGAATGCCAAGTCTTCTGCTCAACACTTTTGTCAGCAATGCAAAATTTGCATTGCGCTTGACGTTTCGCGATGCCGATGCTGCTGCTGATGCGCGTAATCTATTTCAAGCATAATTCATTTCAAATTAGAAATTCTAGAATACGTAACGTGAACGAATTACATGATATCTTCTTCTTCCTTGCCTCGTTCTTTATACCGCTTCATGGTTTCGCGTTGCTCGACCTGCAGTGTAGGCACATCGCCCGTTTTGGCGATAATATCTCAGCATATTTCTACAGGCAGCTCTATCTTGGATCGTGTCATCGCCGAGACCAATGCGTTGTTGTTGCTTTTTCATTTGACACATCCAGGTGTTCTTCGGTCTGCCTCTGGCCTTGGGTCCATCAAGTGGAACTTCCATTGATATCGCTTTCTTTGCTGGGTTCTCAGGCGGACGCCGTTGAACATGACAATACCAATCCATTTGTCGGTCTTCGAGCTTTTCGGTGATTGGTTGGTCTATGGACAAGCTGCCTCGGATGTAGCTACTCTTGATGTGGTCCCTTTTCGTTACACCAACTGACATGCGTAACATTTTCATTTCAGTCGCTGTCATTTGTTTCGCGTAACCTTCATACATGGTCCAGCATTCTGATCCATACATGAGTGCGGGACGTACAAATTACCCTTTAGCTTCAGTGGCATTTTCTTATCGCAGAAAACTCCAGAGTTTTCTCGCCACGTCATCCACCCAACCTTTGTGCGATGTTTGATGTCATCATCGCATGTAGCTCCGTTGTTCACCATCGAGCCAAGGTACTTGAACTTGGTACAAGACTTAAGCTGCTCTCCTTTGACGTACATTTCTGGTATCGGTGCATCTGGGTCTGAGAATGGGCAGCATAAGAACTCAGTCTTTGTTATACTTACCCTCAGTCCATGCTCCTCCAGAATGTCACACCATTTTGTAAGTGCAGCTTGCAAGGCAACGATGTTTGGGCTACTGAGGACTATATCATCGGCAAAAAGAAGAGATATTTCTAGGCCGTCGGATATACGTGTTAATAAGTAGCACATGATGATGTTGAAGAGCAACGGACTCAATACACTGCCCTGGTGTAATCCGACATTCACCGGAAATTCTTCTGATTCACCGGCTGTGCATCTAACCTTAGTCGTGGCTCCATCATACATGTCTCGTATCATCCTGACATATGCCTCAGGGACATTAAGTGCTCTCAAGGCCAACCATATCAGATCACGAGGTACTCTATCGAATGCCTTTTCCAAATCGATGAACACAAAATGCAAGTCCTTTCGTGCTGCTCTATACTTTTCCATTGCAATACGAATGCACTGAATCGCATCGACTGTAGATCGACCTTCAACAAAGCCGCATTGATTGTCATTCAACCGCACAATCTTTCTCAATCGGTTGCAGACAACTCGCTCGTAGATCTTCAGTGTATGAGGTGTTAACTTTATAGCCATATAGTTGTTGAGTTTGCGTGAGTCTCCCTTGTTCTTATAGAAAGGAAGAAGAAAACTTTCCCTGAAAGCATCAGGCATCGGTTGCCCACCTTTGATTTTATTGAAGAGGACTGTGAGCCAACTAAGCCCGACATTTTCCATTTTCAACCAAAATTCCGCGGGGATTTTGTCCGGTCCGACTGCCTTTCCGCGTTCCAGCTGATGCATTGCCTCCATCACCTCTTCCTCTGAGATATCTTCAATATTGGTGGTATTTGGCTCAACATCTTGAAAAGCTGCTCGAGGAAATTCTTCATTTAGAAGTTCGTCAAAATACTCTCGCATCCTGCTACAAATTGCCGTATCGTCAATCAGCAACATTCCTTGCGCGTCCTCCACGTACTTTGGCACCTGTATTTCCCGAGCGTTCCTTCTCCTTTGGGCTGCGACACTAAATATCCTGGCGTCGTGCTTAGGTCTCTCGCGCAAAGACGGTCCTTCGGTCGCAGTCTGAGTCTCTAATTCTTAGTAGAATTTCTCAGCTGCCTTCGCCTTTGCTTGGGCTACCTCGCGCTTTACGTTCTTCCGGCATTGCATATAATTTTCGCGAAGTTGAACCTGTTCGGTTTCACTGCCTGACTCACTTTTCGAGTGTTATTCATTATCGTGTACGCGAAAATCTATCGAACCCACTGGAACGTCTAGAAAAGACTAGAAATATATAGCAATATGTTACATTTGAATGTCACTCAGGACGAGTCACTGAATAAATAACGGAAACAAATAATCACTGAACTCTATAGATTTTAGTTTCAACGCGAAATTGCATATACATAGTTCCAAATTATGGGAAATATTTGAAAATAACTAACCTCGTTTCCGGCAATGATCCATATTGCTTCGCACTCCACAGACACAAGTGACAAACCGCAACAAAATACCGTTCAATTTTCAAGATTATTATTTTTTTGCGCAGCATTGCCATTCCGCTTCGTGGGTCCTGAGCATTCTTCAATGTTTATCATAGATCCCGACTCTCTAAATTGTAAGGCCTTTTTTATAATATTTTTGGGACTGACAATTTAAACTGGTGGTACACCTTAATTGTTGTTAGAGATTTCAATTTTATGGCCTCTACTCTTCACCGAAATCTTGGCTACGCCCATGGTATAAATTGGGTCAAAATTAAGGATACACCCGGTACAAAGGGATCCAGCATTTATTGTTTGTCGTCTTTTCAGCAGAACCAAAACAGATTGGGTCACGTTGTACAGTAGGTCTTCTAAACAGAACAAAATTAGAATAAGTCACGTTGTACGTTTTGTTCCGATTATAGTATGTATTAATTATTATTGAAGAATACAATGAGACTCTTCTCTTAGGAGGATAAGTTATAATAAGAGAGTCAGATGTTTCCACAATCGGAGCGAGTCCATTCTCGACAACAGTAAATTTAATTGAATTGAGAATATTTTCTTAAAATGTCCTGTCTGAACTTACATTTTTTTGTAGTAATGGCAGAAAATGTAGATGCAAAAACTGACAATATCATTTTTACAGTTTGGTTCTAGCATATAATTAGTGTAGTATACATCATTTGAAGAGTGTTTTCATGTAGTTCAGTTCTTGGTTCTTCAGATATTTTTTGTCTTAGTTCGATTAGATTAGATTAAATGAGGGCATCGGCATATTTGCCATAAGCACTGCGACCGGTGGTCTATTGTGCCATTGCCCACGCTACAGGTTAGATAAATTTATCTAACCAACATCTGTCGATAAATCGATTAATTTGTCCCATGCTAAGGGAGGCGATGTCCTCTGTGAGAGGGAAAGTTATGCCAAAGCATTCCTCCCGTCTCATCGCCAGTCTTTCACACTCGTAAAGTATGTGAGTGGATGTTTCGTCATCGGCCTCGCAGAAACGGCAGGTCGCGTCTGCGACTAAGCGCATGGTTCTTAAATGCCCGTTCAGGCGGGAGTGGCCTGTAAGGAGGCCACTTATGATTCTGACCCTGTTCCTGCTGAGCTTAACTAACTCCAGAGTGCGTTTCTTATGCCTTGATTACACAGTGCGAGCTATCGTGCGAGTTGGCCTAGACAGCTACTGCAGAGTAGCTATTTGCACCATGTGACCGCATCACGTATGATGCGGTCACATGGTGCATCATACGTGATGCGGTCACATGGTGCAAGTAGCTACTCTGCAGTAGCTGTCTAGGCCAACTCGCACGATAGCTCGCACTGTGTAATCAAGGCATTAGAGTAGGTTTGTACAAAAAACTTCGACTGCCTTAGTCCTGGAAAGGCCTCCCAGCATACGGTGGCTGTCGTCTTTTCCCACTCAGTGATTTCGTTTCTGCATAGACACAGTGGTATACCGCAGAAGGGTTCCGGGCCACAGAAGGGGCTAGCAGAGGCTACCCTAGCGAGTTCGTCCGCGAGCTCAATCCCTTCTATTCCAGAGTGTCCGGGAACCCATAGGAGTGTAAGATCATTGCGAGATCCTACAGATTGAAGTATTTCCTGACCTAGCCACACTAGTTTTGAAGTAAAGGTATGTTTTGTAAGAGCTTTGATAGCCGCCTGACTGTCGGTAAAGATCGCTATCTTTCTGTTGACATATCCTTTGTTCTGACATTCTCTGGCGCAAATTTCTATTGCATGTACTTCCGCCTGGAACACAGACGCTAATTTCCCCGTAGGTACTGAGTAGCTTACACCTGGACCACTGATGCCCGCTCCAGAGCCTGCGTGTCAGTTTTGGATCCATCTGTGTAAAAGCTGATAGTGTTGGGGTGAAGGGACCTGAACATATCCGTCCAACTTTCCCTCGCCCAGATTGCTGATTTAAAGGACGCGTTGAAGCGTAATGTCTTAACTAGGTTGTCCGAAGGTAAGTAGAGGGTATTGCTACCTTGTAACCATCCTAGTTGATCATGGCTAAAAGTGACTGTCGTGCTGGAGGCCCTGAGCCTACCAACAGCCAGCCTCGCCGACGCTTCAATTTGAATGTGTAGTGGAGTTAGGTCAAGAAGAACCTTTAGGGCAGCGGTGGGGCATGAAACAATAGCTCCAGTGATAATTAGACAGGCAAGCCTCTGGACATTACGTAGATCCGACTTACCAGTGCTAGTTGAAGCCCTTTTCCACCACACCACCGCCCCATACTCCACTATAGGTCTAACAACGGTCTTGTAAATCCACAGAATTAAATGTGGTTTAATTCCCCAGGTCTTACCTACATAACCTCTGCAGGTCCATAGTGCCTTGATCGCCTTCTCCGTGACCGATTTCAGATGGTCATCCCAGAGTAATTTGCTATCAAGAGTGACTCCCAAATATTTGACTTGGTTTGCCATTTTAATTTGGGAGTTGTACATAGTAGGACAACTCAGGGTTCTTGTTGTCCTGCTCCTACTGAAAGGAACCACCGTGGTCTTGGACGGGTTGACCCGTAGACCACTCTCCGTGCACCAATCTTGAACTATTCGCAGGGCGATGTGGAGCACATGGGGTAGGACTTCCTCAAATTTGCCCTTAACCATGATAACCAGATCGTCTGCGTATCCTTGGGTGGAGAACCTCTCTAAGGTTAGTTTCCACAACAGTCCATCAACAACTAAACACCACAGAAGGGGGGATAGTACCCCTCCTTGTGGGCAGCCACGAGTGGCTAAGGCGGAGAGGGTGGACCCTCCGATGCTGGTATAAATGTTCCTCGATGAAAGCATGCGTTGCACCTAGGTAATCATTGTCACATCTGCCCCTTTTATTCTTAGCGCCGTACCGATGGACTCGAAGGACGCATTGTCGAAGGCCCCTTCTATATCCAGGAATGCACAAAGTGTCATCTCCTTCTTTGATATGGCCACTTCGATTTCGTCCACTAGGGTGTGAAGTGCAGATTCAGTCGATCTGCCTGGTTGGTAGGCGAATTGTCTGGGGTGCAGCGGACTCGTCTTAAGAAGCGTGCTCCTTATGTGTGCGTCCAATATCTTCTCCATTGCTTTCATGAGGAACGAGGTTAGACTGATTGGTCGATACGATTTCGGATCGTCTGTCGACCTTTTTCTCCACTTTGGGAATGAAGACCACCCTGAAGCTGATCTCCAAGCTGTTGGGATATAACCCAACGCGTAACTACGTCTATATATATTTACTAGGAATGGGATCAACTCTTCTTGCGCCTTCTGTAATAGCGCTGGAAAGATGCCATCCATGCTAGGCGATTTGAAGGGATCAAAGGTCCCAATCGCCCATCTAACCTTATCATAAGTAAATATAGCCCGTGCTGCCCTCCAATCGGACTGGTTCGACCTATTGGAAGTACGGCAGTGTGGGAAAGCGGTCTGGTTTAATCTGCATCCTGGGAAATGAGTTTCCAGGAGCAGTATACCTGTGTCACTCGAGTTTACAGTGATTGTGCCATTCGGCCTTTTGAGTACACTGTAAAAACAAGGTTGAATTTTACATCGAAAACTCGTTGAATTTTACACCTTTTTTCTCGCAAAATTACACAAAACGTTTATTTTTCAACAAAATTTCTAGTATACCCACAAAATAGTGTAATATTACACAGATTTTTCAATATTACTCTATCTCAGTGTAATTTTACACCACATTTGGTGTCATTACTTTATTCTTGTGTAACTTCACATTTTCAGTGTATGTCTACCAATTTTGGTGTAAAAAATACACCTACATTTGTGTAAAACTGACTTTTGTGCATTATTGCATTTTCCTGTATCTCACAAGTGACTTGTTCTGCGTGCAGTTGTCTGTTCCGTCCGAAATGCGTTCGTGTGAGCATCATATTATTGTTGTGTTGTAGCGCTTTTTTGCTCTTGAACCGAAGGGGGTGTGGCAGCTCTTGGCCGTTGCAATAACGGGTAGCTCTAGGACGATTTACACCGAAGAACGGGCTGCCGTAAATATTATTATAAACCCGGATGTAAATTTACATATTTGCCGGTGTAAATTTACATTTTTTTCGTGCAAATTTGCTTATTTCTGATTTAAATTAAAATTTACACCAATTTTGTAGTAAATATTTACACCATAAATCGTAAAATTACTCTCGTTCATATAGTGGTGTAAATTTACTACTATAATAGAAGGAAAAAAAGTTTCCTCCTATTATTGGAGTAAATTTTTTTACAGTGTAGTTCGATGGAGCTACATGCGATGATGATATCAAACATGGCAATTATGAAAATGTTACGCTTGTCAATTGGTGTAACCAACAGGGGCGAAATGAAATCTTACGCATGTCAGTTGGTGTAAAAAAAAGGGACCATATGAATAGTGGCTACATCCTAGGCAGCTTGTTAGGTAACCAACTAATCACTGAAAAGCTCGAAGGCCGACAAAGGGACTGGTATTGCCATTGTTCAAAGGAGTTCGCCTGGGAACGCCAAAGCGGCGACGTGCCAAGGCCACAGACCGATCAACGCGACGCCATGAAGCAGTATAAGGAGCAAGGAAGAAGACTCCATAAATTCTCCTTGACAACGTTATTTGTTATTGCCGCGTAAGAAATTCACCATGAATCAAATAAGATACGATAATAATTAAATTACCCCACCATTTTGTGCAATTTAGCGGATTGAGGCTTACATTTTTGAACGGCTGAATCCCCTGAACGGAGACCGCTAGAACTTTGAGATTATCAACAAAATGTGCATCGCTACAGGCCGCCAGTTCATTTCAAACCTACTCAAAAATTTCGGAAAATTGGCCCTGTTTGCGCTTGGCCCTCCCCTCCCTTTGTAATTTTTTGTTCTTGGGTCCCATTTTTGAACGGAAGCAGCTATGACGTTTCAACGCTATGATTTTGAAAATGCGCACCGCAACATGCTCTATTAGCATATTCTGCACAGTTCACTTATCAAGTTTTGTAGTCTGCAAAATGGCAGATCGACATAGGCAAAAGTTGCGTGTGTTTCGTAAGCCTTTCTTATGATATCCATGCAAATGCTTGAAAACTAAAAATTACTTTATTAATTTGTTCGATTAGTCGCTAATTCCATCATGTCTATAAGACACGTTTTCGTCGTCGCAAAGAAAACCTGTCTTTCGCTGCTAAAAATAGTATTTTTGGTTTTACTTTCTACTGAAGGTTAATTTCCTCCAATTTGGCCTTCAACGAGAATGTCTGAACTTGCTTATTTTTCTAATGACATTTTACTCGTTAATTCTAATTTGGTTCATGCTTATCAGATGACTTTCACTATTTCTGGTATTTCCTTGTTTGATAATTTGGTTGATTTTTTATAATTCATGAAATTAGCAAATAAAACTTCGGAAAACGTTTTTTAAGAGTCTTTATGAATTAATTGTGAGCTATGCCATTGATCTGTTGCGAAAAATATATCTTAATATGCTTATGAGATGTTATTAATTAAGTTCAGTCCAGGTATTGATTGAATTATCATTTTCGTGATATGCTAATTAAAAATCAAACCGGATGATAATTTATTGTTGGATCGTTTGTTGTTTGGAACATAATGCCGGTGTAGTTTCTAATTCAGATTCCATGTTTGTCAATATGTAACCAATTGCAAGAAGCTGACTAACATTTGTAATTCTCCCTTTTCAGGTCCGCTCCGCAACCGACAGCATCGTATTGAACGCCCTCGACGTTGTCATCAAAAATGCCTCCGTTAAAACCAGTACAGGCGCCTCTCTTCAAGCCAAAGACATTACCTATTCGCCCGAGCAAGAGACAGCAACGTTAAAATTCGAAAACAGCTTGGACGTTGGCGATGCTCAGCTGACCCTCGAATTTAGCGGCGAGCTGAACGACAAAATGAAGGGTTTCTATCGTAGCAAGTATTTTACCAAAGACGGCGAAGAACGTTACGCGGGCGTGACTCAATTCGAAGCCACCGATGCAAGACGTTGTTTCCCATGCTGGGACGAGCCTGCCATTAAGGCGACGTTTGATATAACGCTTGTCGTGCCAAAGGATCGTGTTGCCCTGTCCAATATGCCGATCAAATCGGAACGAGAAGCAGATGCTGGAAATTTGCGAATCGTTGAGTTTGATACCACGCCAATTATGTCAACGTATTTGGTGGCCGTTGTGGTGGGTGAATACGACTACGTTGAGGACAAGTCCAGTGATGGAATTGTGGTGCGTGTTTACACGCCTGTTGGCAAAAAGGAGCAAGGATTGTTTGCACTTAAAGTCGCCACAAAAGTGCTGCCTTACTACAAGGATTACTTTAACATTGCATATCCGTTGCCGAAAATGGATTTAATTGCTATTGCCGATTTTTCGGCTGGTGCTATGGAAAATTGGGGTTTGGTGACATATCGCGAGACATTCGTTTTGGTGGATCCGGAAAATACGTCGTTGATACGGAAGCAATCGATTGCTTTGACTGTAGGGCATGAAATTGCACATCAGTGGTTTGGCAATTTGGTTACAATGGAATGGTGGACGCACTTGTGGCTGAACGAGGGTTATGCATCGTTTGTCGAGTTCTTGTGCGTAAATCATTTGTTCCCTGAATATGATATTTGGACACAATTCGTTACGGATATGTACACGAGAGCGTTGGAGTTGGATTGTTTGGAGAATTCGCATCCCATTGAAGTGCCCGTCGGGCATCCGTCGGAAATTGATGAAATTTTCGATGAGATCAGTTATAATAAGGGAGCAAGTGTAATTCGGATGTTGCATCATTATATTGGCGATGAAGATTTTCGTAAGGGAATGAATGTGTATTTGACGAGACATCAGTATAATAATACAATGACGGAGGATTTGTGGGCGGCGTTGCAGGTGAGTTGAAATATTGTTTGAATGTAAGAATATTGTATACGGCACTAGTTGTACATATCATCAGATGCCTTCAAGTTGCACTTTACACCACAAGGGGAGACCCCGAATGATCTATAGCTCTTGTGGACATCTCATCAACTCAATTCCATTTTTAGATTGTTGCGCCCCATTATCGAAGCTGCGTAGTCAGTGACTAATCCAATGGGAGTATTCGATACCTCAGTAGGTGGAAACGACAGTCTATCTCTAATTCGGCGGAGCGTCGGTTCAAATCCCCTCTTTCTCGTCTCACATCAACTCAATTCTACTTTTAGTTTGTTCCGTCCCACTGTGGAAACAGGATGTTGACATGCTAGACGTCATGTAAGCTGCGTAGTCACTGACGAATCTAACCTCAGCGGGTAGATATGAAGATCTATCTCTAAATTTCCGGAACGTCGGTCGGTCCCACTCATTCCCGTCCAACTGTAGGTAGAGGGTAGTGACATGCTAAGCGTCACGTAAGCTGCGTGGTCACCGACTAGTTCAAGGGGGACATTCCGTAGCTCAGTGAGCTATGTGGGTTCAAATCCCACTGGGACCATGAATGTTTTTTTGGGATCATACCGGAGAGAGTCCGTTACAATGGAATCATTTGATTCAAGGGAAAAAACATCTCTTGGATCGCTACTACTGCAACATTACCATTTCAAGGTTTTATAGTTTTATGTGGTCCCGTTTCGCCATCAAGTAGCTGATTCGACCGTAAAGGTTTCTTAGCCGGCTACACACTGGCCGAGCTGTATCACTGATTTTGTTGTTGTTGTTGTTGTAGCGATTCAAGAGTTTTTTTCTCTTGAATCGAAAGGGGTATTGGCAGCTCTTGGCCGTTTTAACAACGGGTAGATCCGTGACGATTTACATCGAAGAACCGTCTGCCGTAGGAGCATTTTATGGACAACACAAACATCCATGGGTCACAGTGGGATAGAGTGACATCTCTGCCACTGAGCCACCGAATGCCCCTAATATTTTGATTTTGTTCATCCAGTTGACCTTTTCCTGGTGCAAAAGTGTAACGTGAAGGCATCTCAAGAGATGCACATCAGGTCTGACGCTGCACCCCATGAGGAAGTCTCCCCAATATGATTCTGTTTTGATCCTCTACTGGAAGACATTTAACCTGAATCATATTTTTCATTTAATTTTTTCCAGGAAGCCAGCAGCAAACCGGTAGCCGACGTGATGTCAACATGGATCAAACAAATGGGCTTCCCGGTAGTGAGCGTATCATCCGAACAAAAAGACAACAATCGAATTTTGCATGTAAAACAATCCAAATTCACAGCCGATGGCTCAGAAACAGCTCAAAAATATGTCTGGATGATCCCGATCACAATATCGACACAATCCAATCCCACCGCGATAGCCCATCAATTTGTCTTGGACTCAAGCGAAACGACCATCACGTTGCCAAACGTGTCAGCCGACGAATGGGTTAAAATCAATCCCGGAACGGTTGGCTATTATCGAACGAAATATTCACCAGATATGCTGGAAAAATTCATTCCGGCTGTTAAAAATTTAAGTTTACCGCCATTGGATCGTTTGGGCCTATTGGATGATCTTTTTGCCATGGTTCAAGCCGGTCAGACGCCAACCGTTGACGTAAGTTTTCGTAACAATATTCTACCAATTCTCAACCTAAATTGGATTTTTAATTTTTCTAATTTTATAGGCCTTAAAACTGATCGATGCCTATCGCAATGAAACCAATTACACTGTGTGGTCTTCCATCACAAATTGCTTGACAAAATTGCAAATTTTGCTATCACATACGGAACTAGTCGAAAAATTCAATGCATACGGCGTGAATCTGTACAAACCGGTGGCCGAACGTTTAGGTTGGGATGCCAAGCCCGATGAGAATCATTTGGATACGTTGCTTCGCAGTTTGGTCATGAACCGTCTGGTGTCGTTCAATTGCGAGAAGACGTGTGCCGAGGCGAAAAAGAGGTTGGTAGTTGTCTTATTGGTCGCATGTTGAGTTGGTATTTTGCATCTATTGGCACCACGAAAATCGGGCAAATTTCGTAGCCTGATCGGTGTAGGAGCTACCACGCTCAATACGTTTCAGGTCTGAAGGATTGATGCCATTTATAGGCGAATACAGAACTGGCATTCTGTTGTTTATTGTGTTTGACGCCTAGCATCAACAATCTTTGAAGGTACGCAACTATTTTGGGACCATTGTCCTTTTTGTCACCCCGCAGGGGAGTCTGGGTCCCTGTGACATCAGCAAAAGGCTGTGTAGTGAGACATAGATCTTTGGTGGGTTGCGGCACCACGTACCTGAGCAGCGTAGAGAGGCCCCTGGTATGGTTGATACATCTGTACAAACCGGTGGCCGAACGTTTGGGTTGGGATGCCAATCCCGATGAGAATCATTTGGATACGTTGCTCCGAAGTTTAGTCATGAATCGTCTGGTGTCGTTCAATTGCGAGAAGACGTGTGCCGAAGCGAAAAAGAGGTTGGTAGTTGTCTTATTGGTCGCATGTTGAGTTGGAATTTGTGATCAATTACCACCACGAAAATTGGGTAAATTTGAGCAGCGCAGGGTGCCCCTGGTATGGTTGATACGCCATGGCGTGGAACTGTACAAAGTGGTTCAGGCGATGACGTTCCCGAGCTTCGAGCTGGCGCCTTCGCATAACCCGAGCCTCGAAGGGGCTAGTTAGGGAGAATGACCTTGATGGAAAATGCCTACGCGCCTATATCTAACTAGTTTGTGGATTGATGATCACACGGCCCGAATCGTATTGCTGACTAGTAAACTGAAGGGGCCGCCCGGATGTGAAAAGCAGTCTGTTTTAAGCAGACGAGTAGTCACAGGTCCAACGAGCCTGGAATGTGCACACCTGAATTTCTACGTGAGGCTTAGGGGGCCGAAGGAGGATCACACCTGCTAAAGAGAAGTCTTTAGCGAATAGTGTACCTCGGGGGGTGGGTGTGCCCAGGGGACCATGGCCCTTGCCCATCAAGGTATTGGCCTCGAGGTGGCTGTAGGTTGCTACCCGAAGTCAACCATCTAGTGTTGCAGCCCCGGTTTTCTGAAGGACCGGGAGAAAAGGCCGTAAAGGCTAGGTGCTCCCCTGACGGTATACCTGTAGATTGGACAATATTTATTTATTTATTTATTTAAAATTTGTTTTACAGAACGAGTGTCCCAATTACAAAACAAAAATTAGTTAGAAGTACAGAAAAAAAAATTAAAATCTAATTCAAGAAACAGCAAAGTTAATTAAAAAGAGGAGAAAAATAATTATTATAATAACATAAAAAGAATTAAAATTATTAAACGCTTTCAAAAAGAATACTTTTGACAGAGTGTTTGAAAACTGGAAATGATTGCGGAAAAGGCCCGAGCTGAAGGAAGTCATGTTTCCGCGGAAGTCGAAGCAAGGTAGAATGATAGCATATTTCTGTCCTAGCAAATGGAACGGAAAAAAGTGACAAGGAACGGGTTGCATGGTTGGGTACTCTTAGAGGAATTTCTTCCGATAAATCTGTAGAAAGAATTCCTTGGCAAATGCTGTACAGAAGACACTCATCCAGGCACACTCTGCGTAGTTCGAGTGAGAGAATTTTAAGGTGGGCAAGTCGTTGAGGATATTCGCAATATGGAAAGTGACTGTTGAAAAATAAAATTCGTGTAAACTTCCGTTGGATAGATTCATAGTGAGGCGACCAGATAGGAGCGCAGTATTCCAGCTTGCTACGTACTAGCGTGTTAAAGAGGGTGAGGCCAATCGAGGAGTCGGTAAACGCCTTAGAGCAGCGCAACACAAAACCAGTCAGACGGGATGCTTTCGCAGAAATTTCAAAAATGTGCTTGTCAAATTTTAATTTGTAATCAAACACCACACCCAGATCTTTAAACTGCTCGGCTTTTACGAGGGGAAAGTTATCGATAGTGTATACAAAGGAAATGGGATTAGGTTTAAGGGAAAAGGATATTGAAAAACATTTGCTAACATTAAGTTGAAGGGAGTTGGAGGAACACCAGCTATTCAGAGCAACAAGGTCAGCCTGAAGACAAACACAGTCATCAGGAGAACGGATTGCTCTGAATAGCTTCAGGTCATCAGCATACAGGAGGAAAGAAGAGGAAAAATTACAGGGAAGGTCGTTTATAAAAACATTGAAAAGGAGAGGACCTAAAATAGAACCCTGGGGAACACCGGAGGTGGGGCAGAAAGCAGACGAGACACAATTGTTGAAAATAACACGACATACACGTTGGGATAAGTAGGAGGAAAACCATGACAGCAAGGAACCGGAGACTCCATTTGCATGGAGTTTTCGAAGTAATACATGATGGCTGACGGAGTCAAAAGCCTTGGAGAAATCTGTGTAAACCGTGTCAACTTGTTCATGGTTATCCAAGGCTTTCGCGACCGTGTGCTGAAACTTAGCAAGGTTTGGCATTGTAGAGCAACCTTTGAGAAATCCATGCTGACTATTGGAGAACAGAGAGGATAAGGGAGGGTACAAAAACTTGTGACCGAGGCGCTCAAGGATCTTTGAAAAACAGGACAATAAGGCTATAGGACGATAATTCGTGACAGAAGAGGAACACGAGGATTTAGGAATAGGAAGAACGTTCGTAACTTTCCACGCAGAAGGGAATGAACCAGTGGCAAGGCTTAGATTAAAAAGGATAGATAAAGGAAGACTGATAGGGACTTGACAAAAAAGTTAGGAAGCCCATCCGGACCACAACTACCATTATCATCCAAAGCGTCAATGATTTCATAAACATCGGATGGAGAGGCAGAAATCAAGTTAAGTGAATCGAGGGCCTCGAAATTAAAGTCAGACGCATGAGGAACTGTCAAAGGAGAGAAAATTGACGAAAAATATCTAGCGAAGAGGTCGCATGCCTGTTGGGGAGTCTCTGCAATAGTATCATTTAGGCACACTTCATAGGATGAGTTAAAGGATGACTTTAAAGAGCGAACATATGACCAAAAAGGCTTGGTTTGATTGTTCAAAAGCGATAATTCAATACTACGTAGGTAGTTGTTCCTGGCAGCCTTCACGAGTCTCTTAGCATCAGCCCGCAGTGATGCATAATTGTTGTGATTAGAAGGTGAAGGCGATCTGATCCACAGCGCACGAGCATTTGCCTTTGCCGACAGTGCTTCTGAGACTCTTCTAGTCATCCAAGGGCAATCCTTTTTTTTTTTTTTAGGATAAGTTGGAGTATGAGACGAAATAATTTTGTTAAGAAACAAGTAGAATTTGTTTGTGGCTTCGTCGCAATCAAGGCCTGCAAAAAAATTCTAACCATGGGACAGAATCAAGCTCTACTGAAAAAAGATTATAGTTCGCCTTGCGGAAGTTATATCTATTAGGTGAGGTTTGTTTCTGTTTTGGAAATACAAGCGAAATATGCATGGATAACGCAGGATGATGTGGATCTAGAGGCACATAACCGCTAAGAGCAGCGGAAAGTTCTATATTTTGTGGGGGAGGTTAGACAGAACTAGATCCAGTAGTCGATCATTACAGTTAAGAACAGTATTTACTTGACGAAGGTCGCAGAATGAAATAAAAGATGATAAAGCAAGAGATGTGGGGGTTAATGGTAGAAATTGATAAACCGGATGGTGTCATCGTCCAGTCAACACCCGGAAGATTGAAATCGCCACATAAAAGAATCCGAGACGATGGAAAAAATGACAAAATGAAGGTTGTGAGCTCAGAGAAAAAAGTCTCATATACATTAGCCGAAGAGTTACATGGAATATATACGCATCCTATTACGAGTGAAGAGAAGGATATGGAAGTAGAGACAAGGATGCAGTCAACAGGATGGGAAGGGTTAAAAGTCACGCATGGTGTACAAGAAAGAGTTCTCTCGACAAAAGATAGGTCGCGATCACGGCGAAAGACATTATGCATAGGAAAAATTTCATTATCAAGTATACCATCATTCAACCAAGTCTCAGATAAGCATACAATATCGTCCATAGAAGAAAGATTAGCAAGTAAAAATTCATCCAGCTTAGACCTTGGCCCGCGGACGTTTTGATAGAAAACATTAAGATTTTGATTGGATGTGTGGGTTGCGGGAACCATTCCCAAATTTCCTTTTATGACCTTTTTGAAAACGTTTAACTAACGCGCCCTGTGGCCAGAAGTCAGCATTTAGCAAGAATTCAAAATTGGATGGGACACTTATTTTAATAGAAGCTATCATTCGATCCGGAACGTTGTCGGGTATCCTTGTCCTTTTTGTCAGATTTAGCAATAAGCGACACCAAAAAATTGATAATCAAGTGTCACCTATCGCCTTACAGAATGCCAGCTCAGTTTATGGTGATTTTAATGGGCCCATGTGACGAACTTGATGTAATTCAAATGGGGTCTGGGGTAAATATATCGGCAGAGTGTGCTGTTGATCACAGCACCTCCTAAACAAATAGCCGATCAGGATCAGGAAATTTGGATGTCGCTAATTTATTTGGGTCGTGCTCTGTGGCCGTGATCGTTCGGTCGCCACTCTGTGAAATAAACACTCATAGAGAAACGAGTTTCCAAACTCGGCACGGCTCGTCGCAAGTTTATTATTCAGAAGAAGATGATAAGAAAATTATCGTAGAATAATAAACTAACAATGCGACTAGGAAATGGTATGGCTGACAACCATATCACACTCTGAATTCTCAATTGTCTTTGTAACGTTGATGACTACACATGATAGTCATCAACGCACCATGCTCCACTAGGAGTTGCGGTAATCAAGAGAGAATTTATTCGGAACCCTTAATTCAATAAACTATGAACTGTTTCGCCATTGATTCCATTTTCTGGATCGTAGTTTGCGTATAATTGTCTGATTAAATCAGCACACCCAACCGAGTTTTTTCTCTATAATCATTTAGTAATTATGATCTTAATTTGACATTTTAAAAATTTATTCATTTCCACTTAGATTTGAACTGCATGCCAGCGGTGCTGCCATCTTACCCGCAGATTTACGAACAACATGCTACAAAGCCGTGTTGCAAGATGGCGATGCAAATACATTTGAGAAAATGCTGGAACTATATCGAGCGACTGATCTACACGAGGAGAAAGATCGAATTTCACGTGCTCTGGGCTCGATTCGTAATGTGGACGTGCTACGAAAGGTTATCGATTTTGCCATGTCCGAAGAGGTGCGTGCTCAAGATTCGGTTTTCGTGATTGTAGCTGTGGCAATGAATCCCAAAGGACGTGACATGACTTGGCAATTTTTCAAGGAGAACAATAAGAAATTGCTTGAGCAATATCAGGTGAGCGTTTTAGTGTCTTCTTTTTTGGGAAATTCTTATATGTTTGCGGCCTCTTTGATGAGTCGATTATGTAAGTTTTGTGACCTGAAAGAGATTGTTACAGAGCAGCAAAAGAAATTAATAAAACTTGCATCATTCCTATAAATTAGTTGTATATTTCTCATCCGTTTCCAGGGCGGCTTCCTCCTGGCTCGTCTCATCAAATATTTAACCGAGAATTTTGCATCCGAAGAGCGTGCAATTGAAGTTGAACAATTTTTCCGCGATAATGAATTCCCCGGCACGGAACGTACCGTATCGCAATCGGTAGAAACGATTCGATTAAATGCCGGCTGGCTATCGCGAGATCTTGAATCAACATCAAAATACCTTACAGAATCGTCAAATTAAATACAAAATGTATAATTTAATAATGATAATTAAAATTAGTTCAATACATACTAAATGCATAAAAAATTATATTATTTACCAACATTGTTCTTTCGCCAGTTTATGCATGAAATTTAATACAGTTACGGTTAATTTAAAAAAAAAATTACAGCAAGAGAACGAATATAGTAAGCGAGTTTCATAGAACACACATCATAGCGTTATCGTTGAAATAGAAAAAAAAAAACATTTTCTCAACATTTGCACAATAAATTTGGACTGAAGCTACAATTTGTCGGTTGTTACTAATTTAAATTTACTACACTACTATATTCAGTCAGCGATCAATCACGCAGGCATAAATGGATGTAAAAATGACACATTTGCGTGATTTTTTTTGGGAATGATTTACAACAGTGTCATTTACGATGCGCGTTGAGATATATGTAAGTGCGCCCACTGATATTACTATCTGGAGTTAAAAGAAAAAAGCAATCTTATTTATTTGTTTGAAACAAAAACTTTGTTATGTAAAACCAAAGCCATACGTTTGCTACTATATCGCCTGTCTCATAATATTAATTTAAACCGTAGATTTGAAGCAATATTTTTTTTTAAATAAAAGCGAATTGTTTAAAAATTTTGCTTGTATGTATTGTAATTCAGTTTATGGAAGACGAAATTGGTTGATATTTTTTGCCATGTTTGTTGGAACGAAAAATTTATACAAATATTAATATTAATTTATATTATGTACACAACATGTTAAAAAAAAGGAATTTTCTGTATGTATTCTTAAAAAGACCAGTATAAGTATTTAGACAATTTTTTCGGCTTTAATTTATATACTCTTTATAATATGTCTTGCATGCCTCCCCAATAATAAATTATTTTCTACATTATTCTATTATTATAATATATTGCAATTTAATTGCGTAGGGAGAAATAAAAATAAAAAGGAAAAACAATTATTGTTATAAAAATTTGATATAATAAAAATACAATGCCATTCTAATTTTGTTTTGTATAATTTTAAATAAAGAAATTGAGAAAATGCCACTGAGTATTTAAATAATTTTTGTAAAGTTTGTACTTTGAATATCACTGGCGCAACTTCGATTGGGCCAACCATAAGTAAATACACTATTTCATGCCTGTTTGTAACACATTGAGAGATTCACATGATGAGATTATTGTGAATGGCGGGCATTTTTTCTGACTGGAATTTTTGACGGAAATCGGGTGACAGCAGGGACGTAGCCAGGGGAGAAATTATTTCAATAAACATGGAATTTCAAATATTGCACTCTCATTATATTCGGCTGTTCTTTCATGTTCGATCGTATTTGAAATTATTAACGAGCGACTTGAAAAGTTATGTGTCTTAAATCGTAACAAGAATGATGCCTTAAGAGGCTAGGCTGATCAGTGTGTCGACTCATTTTTCGAGGACCGTGGTATTTCTGTCTTCAAACTAGTGGTAATTGTGGTGGATTTGGGCATATTTAATATTTATAGTGATAGAGTGGTAGATTGCCAAATTTTGTGAAAAAGTGGCAGATCAACCACTAAAGTCAATTCGAAAAACTGATATATAAATACATTTTTTTAGGTAGAAAAGATTCAGAAAAATCATGACTTAATTGGAAATCTCCCTTCAATTAAGTTCGTCAGCATTTTGCCGCGCTTATTGAAAAAATATATCCAAGGCTAGTTAATTTTCTTAAAAAAAAAACAGTTCATTACATATGTTGCAAAATTTATAGCTGGATCTGGGCATGTTCCTAACACCGGTGTTTAATCAACATGGTTATCAATATTTTGAAGTACCGATATCCCGTTTTTTTAACCATGGGTCGGTCCCGGTTTATATTTAAACACCTTTTTTTTCAGGTTTTTATGTGGCTGTTCAGTATCAGTCTTCTCAGGTTGTGTTAGCACCTGTTCAGTAGCGGTCTTTTTCAGGTTTTTTTTAGAATCGGTTGAGTATCGTTTTTTTAGGTTTTCTTTTGTACCGCATTTAGCAATATTTTTTTCTTTATTTAAGCCACGATTCGATTCGTTTTTTATCTGTTCGAAAACTTCATTCATTCAGAAAGGTACCCCGATGTTCTTAGGGAAATACTCTTCCAATGGCAAATTGGAATGAAGTCTTCAAACAGATGAAAGATGAATCGTGGCTTAAATGAAGAAAAAACCTGAAAAAAAATCCGGCGTACATAGGGCTGCGCCCACAATACGAGGGTTTGTTTTAGATTTTGGATACATACATAGTGAATAATTTTCCACATATATTTTATAGGTAATAAATAATAATTATTCACAATATTAATGAAATGCTTCTTGTAAATCTATTTTTGGATTGGTCTAAGTAAACGCTAAGGGGCGATTCAGACTATGGACAAGATTTACTAAATCCTAGATTTAGTTGAGAGTTGTACCATATTGTACGGCAATTTGAATAATGCAAGTACATCCTACGATTCATTTTGAATTTAATGACATTCGATTTAATCTAGTAGGCGGGTTTCGACTCGATTAATTTAGTGGTTTTAGTAAATCCTGTCCATAGTGCGAATCCCCTCTAACACTTTTAATTAGACCAATCCAAAAATAGATTTACTGTGTATCATGGCTACACATATTAACTGAATTTATTAGCTGTAACTCCGTTACCATTACTCCAATCTAGAAAAAAGCAACTGATATTAAATGTACCCATCGAGTTCTTTGATTTGAGTACCCATACGTCCATGTCCGATAAAAACTAAAAAAGTCGTCTTTTTCAGATCGTCGGGACACCCTGTTAGCTTTATCCTACCAACGTCTAAGTATTTCTGGCTAAAGACTGTTACTATTCTACGCATTCCTACCAAATTTCATTACGATCGATTAAGCCGTTCCCGAGTTATTTAGTAAACAAATTTTCAAAGGTCCGGGACACCCTTTTAATTTTGCCATACCAACTTTTAAGTATTTCCTGCCAAAGACTGTTACCATTCTACACATTCCTACCAAATTTCATGACGATTCGGTTAAGCCGGTCGCGAGTTATTTAGTGAACAATTTTTCAAATGTCCGGCACCCCCTGTTATTTTTGCCCTACCAACTTTTAAGTATTTCGTGCCAACGACTATTACCATTCTACATATTCCTACCAAATTTCATGAGGATCGGTTGAGCCGTTCGCGAGTTATTTAGTGACGGACAAAATCGATTTCATAAGGGTTTTTTGTGAAATCTAAATAACCCTAAAAAACTGGGTCGCAGTAGGGAAATTGAAATTATATTTTTGCATTTTATTTCTCCAACCGAAAAATATGGAAACTGCCAATTTAAAAAACGGTAACAATTGTGAAAAATTTGTTGAAACGAAGTTACGGGAAAAAAATGTTGGACCCCTCCCGAAACAAAATCCTGGCTACGTCCCTGGGTGACAGCCTGACAGCTGTCGATGAGGACGGAGCATAAGACGAAAGATCCCCTTTTCAAAATTAGAATTATAATTTGTACATGAACCAAGCGAATTGTCGATTTTTCTGCCAGGAGCGCACCATGCCTTGCAATTCTTCGCTTCAGTTATATAATCTCATCAAAGGCAAAGCTATTAGTATATATAGTATAGTTACACCTGTACTACCAAGTTTTTTTTCAAACTAGTGTTTCCCGAACCTTGCCTTCCGCGTTAATATTTTTACGTTGCTCATTTCGCGCACATTGAAAATGTCTCCTTGAAAAAAACAAATTGCGTGGATGGCATTTGTCGACCGAGGGTGGTAACTAGCTAACTAGGCTCGACGAACATCGTTTACGAAGATGGAGGTTGTATGACATCGCATGTTAACTAACACCACATTTTAATAACTAGCTTGTCTGCGCTAACACCTTGGTCGACAATAAAGGGAAAAATAGGATTCCTATTATAGAAAGACGGATTGCGGAACCGAACATCTATCCAAGGCGGGGAGGGCTTTTTGTTCAGTTAATGAAGTCTACCCGGAAAGCAGTCGAACTTGGTTAAGTGGGACCTGTATAATATCCTCTTTTAGTGGAACAAAAGTTCCGGTCTCGACACGCCTAAGTGGAACAACTCTACCCGTCTAAGTGGATCCGGAAATATCTCCATAGTACTTCTGTACGTGGAACTATAGACAACATTTACCTCTACACCTGGATTTGATAATAATTTTTTAACAACAATTCTGAAATTTCTCGAAAAAAAACGGTCAATCGTCTTTTCGAAAGTTTTTATTCAGAATTTTAATGTGTTTTGCATAGATATAGCCTGAGTTTAAGTGGTAAATCCTTCAAATTTGAGATACACAATTGAGGTAATTTTTCGTTGCTTCGGAGGACTTAATTAGTAATGAAGAATGGGAAGCTATTGTGAAATATGCCGACGGAGGTGTTAATCTGCCTACATTCAATGATTCTGTGAGTGCCGACAATGGCACCTTAACAACTGGTCTAATAACCGAAAAGGATGTTGTCCAGTCAATACAAGACATAGCAGATCGTGAGAATGAGGACGACGAAAGCGACGATGACAGGACGCCTGCTGCCATAATCTCAAAAAGGAAGTTAACAAAGATCAGGAAACACTTCAACGCTTCTTCCAAAACCACGAATGTGACAGGCAACTATTCGACAAAATTTATGATTTGCAGCAAGCTGCTGATGAGGTCAACATACAAAAATTACAGATTTCTTTATGATGTAAATGTAATAAACGATTTACGTGTACCACCTGTTTATTTTGTTTTAACCTCTTTAAGTGAAACTAGACCTTGCCGAAAACTGGGTTAGTGGAATTAAAAAGCTGGTCCCTGGAAGTTCCACTTATCCAAGTTCGGCGGCAACTGAACGTTTTATAGAAAAATATTTCCATTGAGCCAATATTTTGCACTAAATTTGTTGTTGTTGTGGATGAACTTCTCTTTTAGAACCTCTGGCATACCTAGCAACGCAACTATAGGTAAAAGGAATTCACAAACGATTCAGGAGGAAAATAAAGACATCTTATGAAGCATTTTAATATTAAGAAGACATTTACAGTTACAGCATCAGAATAGTCACAACAAGGCGTGCATTTTTTCGACTTTGCTTTGTGTCTAACTGTAAAAATAAATAAATGCCTTTTTTAAGTGTTTTTTTTTTTATCATGGTGGGCTTCATATGCGCTATGAAGCTTCCGGCTTGAAGTTGACTTTTAGGCCTCCTGTATATTAACTCAAGTTGTTTATCCATTGGTCGGCAGGCAGAGTTCTAATCCAGGAGGAGGGCTTCATTATTAATACATAGGTATGTTCAATACCGTGTATTAAATCTAAACATTAATGGCATCATGATGGAAAACCCAGCCACTGCTGTTTAATCGGGTAACCGTAACACCATGATCGAACTTATCAATGTTTATATCTATATCTATGTTAAAAGGCATCCCAAGCATTCGGTCAGAATGCCAATATAGCAGAACAAGAGTACAGAGCGACCATACGAATCTGAAGTGTATGGCCTATATTAATGTGCGTATAGTTGGTCAGGAACTATACGCTAGCTCTAGTGGCAGACTCAGTCGTGTTAGCGCAGCCGATAGAAGCGGCTCGTGGATGCGTCCAACATTGCAGTGGACGCTCCAGAAAGCTGGCAGGCAAATAGAATCGGCGTGTATTCATAATGGCAGAGAATACACTTACGAGCCCATTCTATAATTTGAGTATACCTTTTAGCTACATTAAGTGAGTGAGTTTTGGTTATACTAAACTATAATACATAATAATTGAGTGATCAATAAAGGCACATAAGCAGAACCAGTGAACGCGAGTTTTATTTATTGTTGTTTATTATGGAATTACAGCCGCTACTTTTAGGTTCGCCTGACACGAAACATGATCCGGCTCGACGGACCATGTGTCGTGTCAGTGCGCGAGTTTTATTTATTGTTGTTTATTATGGAATTACAGCCGCTACTTTTAGGTTCGCCTGACACGAAACATGGTCCGTCGAGCCGGATCATGTGTCGTGTCAGTGTAGCTGAAAAGAGCAGGTGGCATCCAATATTGCAGTGGATGCCACGTAGACTTAGAACTAAGATCGGGTGTGCAACATTCATAGCAGTGGATGCACTAGCAGACCATTACCTCATTGTGTTAGTGCTAGTGTTAAGTATAAAGTAAAATATGTGAACAGAGAACTGAGCTCAATAAAGACATGAAACCTAGTGACCGCGTTTTATTCATAGTAGTTCTAGTCGATTCCAGGTGCTTATTTTCAGATCTGCCTGGCACGAAACAATCTATATATCATCAGGATATGAGGAATGACATTCGCATGCCGAAGAAAAGCAACGGAGCCAGATTGCGTGCACGACAATTATCTGATGCCACCTTAGAAAAAATTGTTTAGTTTTCTGTATTTCGACTGAGAAGTTAGGATCACGAAATTCGGCTAAAACTCATTTTATTAGTTTTCCGAAGCTGGCAAGCAATGAGGAAGTCGAAGATTTTTTGCTATTTTGGAAGGGTAGTCTCATTTTAAGGGTTCTCTTGGATAAATAAATTTTGGGTTACATTTTTTGTCAAATCTATTTTGGTAAAATAACATCGCTCGAAACCCGGTACTCATCTTCATCGAAATCTTCACAATATTTTTGTGTAAAGAGGAAGGTAACCAGCAACAGAACGACCGAACTGCACATTTTCGTGAATCAGTTTGAATTTACGAATACCCTAGCTGGAAATAATTTACCAAATCCTTTTGGGCGGCAAAAGACTTCTAGCATGTGGTCCTCCACGCGGGCACCCCCTGGTAACGGAGTAAGTAAAACGTCTAATCAGGAAATCGCTCGGAGAGCTTCATTCTTAAAAACATTGTACGTATGTATGATAGAAAACGTTTAAATCAACCAAAGCAGCATCTGCGAGGCATCTCCATGATGGCTTTCCTTCAGCGGTTAAACCCTATCATGTTTTAGCGATGTGCCGACTACTTATCCTAATAAAAAAATTTCAAATCAAGAAACCTGAAACAAAAGCCTCGGATTGCAGGCGTGCCATATTGATGATGATAATTCCTTTCCAACTCTGCCAAAAATAGGATAGTCATCAACATAAAAAAAAGACAGAAGAGGCATTGAGGGTCTTAGCCTTCTTAAATGATCAACAACTATTGGAACCAGCGCTAGTCGTCGAGTGAGATCTATAAGCACGTGGAGAAAGTCAATCGACATTGACAGCAATTTTATAGGCAAACCGTAGATCAAGCTGATGGCGAAGCTTTGCTCAACCAGAGGGAAATACACAAATAATGAATAATTATTATTGACGGCCCTCATTCTGAACTCCAGCTCACGAACCGCTAATTCACAGATAGCTGGTGTTTTGCTTATTAAATTTCGCCTACATTGGTACTTATTTAATAATAGTATTTAATTAAGCCCGCGCCAGTTTGGTCAATAATTTAGAAGCAGGCCTCCAATTAATATACTGGCCACTTGAGAGACATCGTCATCTGATAATGCAAAATGCGCTCCCAAGGTGTAGATCAGGACCTCGAAGAAAATTGTTCGTTCCATCCCCGTTTTCGGTAACAAGCAGACACCCTTCTTCATCATAAATGTGGCACGATAGGCCGACGTCGTGCATTGGCCGCCGGAATCGTTGACTTTCAATTGTCGCGGTCTCTTGACCTTATCGTCAAAATTCAGAAGCCCAGAAGCTAGCGAGCGTCCACACCTGCTGAGTACTCCAGCGAGCTCTCGGTCGTCCACGCAATCTCGCTCCGACCACTCGTGCGTTCATCACCTTCTTCACTACAATCGATACTGTCGTATGTTTGCTTAAAGTCGACAACAAATTTGGTACGCGTCGATCTTGTATTCCCAGCACTTTTGAATTAACCGCTTCACACTAAAGAGCTGATCGGTTATTGATCGACCAGGTCTAAGCACGCCTTGATATTTGCCAATTATTTGTTCTGGGTACGGATTATTTTTTTCCTAAAATTTTTGATAAAATTTTCAAGGTTGTACAAACTAATGAGATGCCCCTGTAATTCTCACATTACAGCTTGTCACCACCCTTTTTGTGGATTGCGCTAATCTTCTGGGATTACCTCGTCGTTCCATATTTTAAGCAGCATAAGGCTTATAAGGGCTCATGAACGCCTAAATTGTTAATGTTATTTAACATGGGCGACTGTGTTTCTTATAGGGATCGGTCCCAAGCAATCGGATATCGCATGAGACTATCGTTTGTTATGTGCCGCAAAATGTGTGTGTCCTAATTTTCTCTTTAATCAAGATCCAATTTTATAAATTACACCAAAAGGATAGAGGCCGTTCAACCGAGGTCCAATAAGTCAGACAGTTAAAAAAATAATAATTTAAAAAGCGAAAGAACTAGGCCCGGCCCAGTCAGCAAAAAAATTAAAACTTCTGAGATGTCCAAAGACAGCCAGGTATAGTAGTGATTACCAAACTAAAGGGCTGCATTTAGATCGAGAGTGAAATTTTTCCCGCTGCGATTTTAAGCCCCGGATAGAGTTCGAGCGGAATGAAAATGAAACGGTAATGAACCGGCATAAAAACCGTGGTGACGGTAATGAACCGGCATAAAAACCGTGGTGAATTTAAAATTTTAGCTTCGAAAATTGCTGCAAAGGCGTTTTACGTCCTAAATCATCTTAAAAATAACTAAAAAAATAATTTCCCCTTTGTCCGAATGCATTTTCAACGTGAAAATGAGTCGACTCTGTAGCATATTCTCCGTCGGGCGTGGTGAGTTTTGCAAACGTCAAACTGATTCACTGGAATATTTCACAAACTGTGGGGAATTCTATAAGCTACAATCCGAGACCGGTTCCATAATTCTCCTCGGCCAATTTATGTATTTTCCGATTCCCCTGACATTTCACGATGAAAGAACCCGGGGATCGGAAAAAATACATAAATAAAATGGCCGAGAAAAATTATGAAGCTGTTTTCGAATTGTAGCTTATGGAATTCCCCAGCATTCCCCACATATTCCACGACAGTAAAAATACATTTTCATTGAACAAATCGCAGCGGACAAACATTTCACTCTCGATGTCAGTACTAGGCTTAAGCATGGAGGGAGTTTAGGAATTATAGCATCATTCAAAGTCCTTCACTTTACGGGAAATATTCTCACAAGGCGCTAAAGCGCGGACCATGTTGTGGTGCAGTTCACTAAAAAAACTCATTTATTTGACAAAATTTTAAATTTTATTATCATATCCTTTTTTAATGGAAATACAATATAATTGTTATTAAATAATATACACAAAATAAATCGACTAAATGTAAAATTAGAAAAAATAAAATAAAAAAAAGTATGGTTCGTCTTTTTATGATACTTATTTCATTTTCGGTCTTAAATTGCATGGAGTTCTTTGAATTCTAATAACAAAACAAATAATAAAAAAATATGTCAATACTTTCCCAGCAAACGAAACTATTACGTCTTTTTCATGCAAATGTCACAAGTGACACGAAGAATCTTTTTTTTATAACACAATGCTTCTCAAATTACTACTTAACTTTTCGTCTTTTTTTACGTTTTTTGGGTTTTACTTACACACTACATAATATTAAAGATAATAATAATAATAAAGTATCGAATACGAAAAAAAGTTATTAAATAAAATAATAAAAACAAAAAATTGGCTGCGTTTGTATATAATATTGTAACAAAAGTAGTAAAAAATATATAATGACAGGATTTTCGAAATAAAAACAGGATTTTATGGAAAATATGAAGAAATTGTCCGCCATGTCATTGACACATAAAAAAAAATGGATGCAGATCGTTGGTTGATTTTTTTTTTATGTTATTCATGAGCCATGACAATTTAGACAATTTCATCTTCTTCGTACGCAGTACACACGGACAACAAGTGCCAATTTTACACCCACGTTTTAAACGGACTATTGTGGTTGCTGACTGTTTCGTTTTTTCTTTCCAAACAACCGGAACATGCCACTTCGTCGGTCCTTATCCTTACTGCTACCGGTCGAGCCTTTGACATCCGATATTGATGATATGGATTGTGCCTCACTTTCGCTTGAACTTTCTGCCGACATACGGCTGACCATAGACGGATCGTTGGGGGGCATTGACATGGGTCGACCCGGGTCGTAGCGAGCACTACCCCAGCCTATGGAACCAGAGAAGAAAAAAGAGAGAAGCTAATTTAGTAAAAATATTTCAACAACGCAACACAAAAAACAAATGCAATCATTAACTAAGGTCCTTTCTCTGCCATTCTTCCGACAGTAAAAGGATGGAAAAATTAAAACTAAATGTTAGTATGTTGAAAGCTGAAATGTTAGACGATTTTGATCTGCTGAAAGTGCATGATCGGCGAATCGTGCTTTTTGTGCGATAATCTTAATGGTTACACTAGACTAGAAACATGCAAACGAATTTATATTATGTTCGAGAGTGTATCATGCAATTCGAAATTTAATGTTAAAAAATAAACAGCAGCAAATGTGAATGTGTTAAAAGTTCATACAGCAGCGCCTACATATCTCGTCTACAAAATAGTGTGATAAATATTTCTTGGTCGAAACTCAAGAGTATCTTTATCACCTCTGACAATATAGAAAAGGCTACAAAATAAAATCTAGAGAAAACATATTTCAAATCACAAATCGTTCAATACAATCAAAGAGATGGTGTGCGTGCAATCTATAAAAAAAAATAAAAACAATCAAACGAAATTTCTATCTGGATTAATGATTTGTTTCTTCAGCAGCAAAAGCGAAGCCTCCACACGGCATCAGTTTACCAGTAAGTATAGTAAGTTTAAATGCGAAATACTCGTGAGTTAGACAAAGTAAAACCAAAAAATAAGAAAACTCAAAAAATCTCTCTAAACTCTATTCGATTGGAATTCATTTTTTCATTTCTAACCCGCTGCAGATGGATCGTTATTGTTCGTTCCGTAGCCAGGATTGTTGACAGAATTGTTGTAATCGGTCGAGTAGTGTTGATGCCAAACGGTTGTGTTACGATTATTCGGGGATGCTGGTACAGATTTTCGTTGTAACGCTGCCAGGCCACCGCCGCCGCTGCTCATCGTCGTTGTACTATTGCCTTGATAGTCGAAATGATGCTGCGGAGTGGACGAATTTGATTGACCGAAGGCGTTCATTCGTTGCTGGAGTTGGTGAAAGTGTTGTTGATGTTGATGCGGTCCGCCCATCGGTGGCATGGTCGTTGGCAGTGGTGGTAGGTATTCTGATTGGTGTATAATATGAATTTTGTTTAAAATTTCGATTAATTATTCCAATTGAAATGAGTTAGGTGGTTGGGTGTTTATCTGCTAAACCCTCCAAATGAGTGATAATTAAAATTTTGCACAATTCATTTAGATGCAATCACATATGACAAATTATAAATATCTGTGTAGAAAGTAATTTCCTGAAAATCTATATAAAAAAAAAGTCTCCACTCAAAATATAAAAAAAAACTCTGGAGGCCAGTAAAGTTCAATTTTGAATGGGAATTGACGGTATTTGACTCATTCTGAACTTTACAGAGGTATTTTGATATTTTGAGTGTTGCATGTCTTTCAAAAAATATTATGACTCCAATCGGGGAATAATGAATCAAACATCATACCGTTATGAAAACTACAGACTATGCGCCAACTTTTTTTTTACAGTACAGTTATTTGTCGAAACGATGAATTTGATCTCTCGGTTCCACAAAGAAGATCACATTTCCCTCAAAACAAAACAGTTATTTTTTTCGAGTAGGATGTAGGTAATAGAGCATTTGTTGCTGTTGCAACGCCAAAAGAAAATTTGGGAAATATTAAGATTTGCAGTTACAGTGGATGAAAAATGACAGCAAGGTCTGCGTTTTTATTTTTTTAACTAAAAATAACGCGACTGATTTGTTTTTAAATATTTTTCCCGTAACGGACACTAATTGCTGGGAGAACTCCGTAGGTGAAGACGCCCACCAGCTGCTGGGCTTCCGAAACTGGAGGACAAGATCATGTCACCGCCACAATTGGAGGTCAACGATTCAGGCGGCCAAAGCTCGACGTCGGCCTATCGTGCCACATTGATGATGACACTAAATGCGCTATCACCATTTACCGGGTTATCGTTGGGGTTTGGGGCACCCTGTATATCCTGCCATTTAGCCTTTCCATTACAATTGATGTTTCCAATTATCTAGACCTATTCTAACGAAAGGTGTTGTCCCCCCAATGAAGGGACCTAAACTTATTTCGCCCGTGTCAGTCCCATTCTCCCGCTACCGTCCCGTTTTCATTCCCGGATCACCAAACCGAAATTACAGTTTCTGTAATACCTAGGGAAATTTATGTTAATCGAAATGTTTTGACTCACACACAAATCAAATCCTTGTTTTAAATGAAAAGAAGAAAGTGGCGATGCCACGTGTTCCGCGACTTCAAAATGATTGGGAACCGCTTATCTAGGTTGAGCAACGAACTTAGAAATCGTAATTGCACCTCCTACAGTGTATGAATACATACCGCCCATGAAGGATAAGAGGATCTATTAATGAGATTGATTGTTTGCTGTTAAAGTTAGAGAATTCAGAATATCAGAGGATAAAGAGCTTTTAAAGGTAACGATTTGATCTCTCATCAAGGACAGAGCATTATACAAGAGAACAGAAAACCAATTGTTGGTGCCTTGCTAATAATTTTGTCCAATTCAATTAATTTTTCATTTGTGCCCTGTGGCATGGGCCAAGAATAATGTAAAAATCGGTTGTGCGTCCCGCACTTATATATGGATCTGTCATGTATGAAAGTTACGCGAAAGAAATGACGGCGATCGAAATGAGAATGTTACGCATGTCAGTTGGTGTAACCAAAAGGAACCACGGCGATGACACCATTCAAGATAGAGCTGTCTGTAGAAATAGGCTGAGACAGTATCGCCAGAACGGGCGATGTGCGTATAACGCAGACCAAGCGACGCCATGGAGCGGTATAAAGGACAAGGCAAGGAAGAAGTAGGAAAAAATTATTTTTTCATATGGACTACTATCTCATGCAACTAGTAAGCTGTCAGCGTCTCTGTTTCATCTCAAGTTTAGTAGTGGTACGGAGGGCAATGTAACGATCCAGTGGCGTGCAGACCATCGAGGCAAAAAGGTATTGCATACCTTGGCAAGAAACGAAAATTTTATTCAAAAATCACAAATCTATTTATGGGTGGACGTGGGCATCGTTCCCTATGTACACATTTCATTATGACTTCTCAGCAATCTTACGTTGTATCAGGAAACGTTATAATGCTACAACGTCGATGTATTCAGAGGAGTGACCTTCCACCGACTAAAAAAAAGAATTAGACGAGAAGATCATTTATTTTAACACGAGCGGGGGTGACCGAAATTTGGACACCCTTCACTTTTTTTGGGCTAATCGTTTCTCGGGCAACCCCATTGAATTTCTAGTACATGGAATGCGCATACAATATGAAAATGTGATCAAAATGTGGCTCCAACATCTGGGTAAACTTTTTGAATATTTAGACCAGATTTTCAAATGTATACTAGTTAGCGAGTTGTTTAATGTCACTATCAGAAATTCGTCAGATTTAATGTCATTTGTCATATTAGCGTCATTTCTAGCATTCACTGTTAAAGTAGTGGTTTTATGGGCAATTTTACGGTGAAAAGTCGAGCAATTAGCGATGACGGTCGCGCGGTCTGACATTGTGTTGATATGTAAAATTTCGATAGTGAAAAAGTTTGATTCTGGATTCAGGCACGGGACTCGCAAATTCCCGAAGGAGATTACTCAACAGCAATTTTGGCATGTAGGGCAATCTGTTTTGGCGTGACGGAATTTGTTTCCGTCTTGTTTTACAACTCCCGAGAGCCACAAGAGCGACACTAGCCCGCAGCTTAGGTCGAAATTTTGTTCGTGTCTCAATTTCTACCTATCTCTAATAGACATGGACATTCAGAACATTTGTCCGGGCTACGGTGGTGCGCCTCGCGATGTGGACCACCTGTTCCGATGCCCCGCTGCACCCACTATCCACACTCCAAGGGCGTTATGGGACTATTGCAGCTGATACGTTCTTGTCGCTTGAGACTATAGGGATGAATAGGCCTAGCGAGTGAAATTTTTGTCCACTGCGATTTTCTCAATGAAAATCTATACTTACTGTCGTGGAATATGTGGCAAATTCTGGGGAATCGGAATTTCAGAAGCTACCATCCGAAAACGTTTCATCTCATCGTTGAAAATATCTTATGACCGGGGAATCGAAAACTAATACATAAATGGCCGTGAAAAAATACGGAACCGGTTTCGAATTGATGCTTATGGAGTTTCCCAGCAATTGATACATTTTCCACGACACTAACTATGCATTTTCATCGCGAAAATCGCAGCGGACAAAAATTTCACTCGCGAGGTCTATTCATCCCTTATAGGCGAGAACGACGACGAAACGCGAGCCGCGACTACGTCCAAAACCAAAACCATTTCAAAAATTTCACTGACAGTCCAGAATTGTCAATTTGAAAGCTCGGATATTTAGACTAGTAAATGACATAGTTCCATTGAACTTGCATTGATTAGACATTGCACTGTAGAATTTAGACCAAAAAAGTTTACCCAGATGTTGGGACCCTTTTTAATTGGTCTAAGCGTATTCCATGTTCTATAAATTCAATGGGCAACCCTATGATTTGTGTGCCTATTCTGACTTTCCTACACAAGTCTTGTAACATGCTTTTTGGGAGAGGATTTATGGCAGCACCATTACGATCACGCCATAGTCGTTTTTAAAGATGTTCTTCGATACAAAAGCATTAATGTGAGGTTCGGTGAAAATAGGACACCAAAACACAGTTTTTTTAAGAAACTTAATTTTGGCGGAAGGATTTACATGGCAGCCGCTTGATCCCAAGATCAAATTTCGATTATTCAAACATACAAACAAACAGTCTTCAACAGAAATAAGCATATGTGCAAAATTTCAGCTCTATAGCTTTTCTAACGGCCGAGAAAAATGCTTCGCAACAGACAGACAAACGAATATCACTCAACTGAATCCATTAGCCATACTGATCAGTTACATATTTTATCAGTGCTGCCAGATAGGTTTCATGTTTTCCGCCAAAATGAAACTTGTTTTCCCCCAAAATGGAATAAGGACAGAAAATTACCAAAAGGGCTCGACGCTGATGGCCACCAATTGTGATATGTGGACGAGGGTACGAAGTCTAATGGTACCGAAAGACTAATGACACAGCTATCGGAACGGCTTGCTTATAGGCGAAGCGACGACAGGTGCTTGCTGTAGCTCTTAGTCGGGCTAATCGAATTTGACGTGTGTAGCCCACCATCATTCAAGGAGACAAAAAACATCTGGTTGAGGCTAGCTTACTTATTGCTTCTAAAATACCATATATCGAGGAATTTTGTATAGTCTGAGCTTGTTGTTGTAGCGGTCTGAGTTGCTGGTTTGCGGTGAATTCATGCACTAACATCAGCCAGACCTGTGAATGCCCTGTGGCATGGGTTAAGAATTGTGCCACCGCTTTCCCCGGCGTGTCGTGCAAGGCGACTAAAGAGGCAGGGGAGAATAAAACTCTCCTGGGTCTCGTACAAATCTATACAATTGCGCGCGACATTGATTGCGTTCAATTGTATACATACATATGTACGAAGCTTAATAAAAATTGACCCCTGTGGTGTTGGGGTTAGAATTATGCCACAGCGTTCCCGGCTTGTCGTAGAAGGCGACTTGAGGGATAGGGTATGTAGGCTTGTAACTTGCATACCTGAAACTAAACTACACTCGAAACATTGAACGAGCCTCGGATACCACGGACTGATTTACCGGCAACGACCTTTGGCTACAAACAACGGACTACGATTGGTTTTTGCAACGTTCGAACAATGTGGGGCGAGTGCAGTAGTACAAGACTCACGGAAGTCGAACGGGAAATGACCGCATATAGAATTGCGATATTAGGACTGAGCGAAACAAGATGGACCGGATCGGGAACGACCTTATCACCTAGTTCCCAAACTGTGCTGCTTTACTCTGGTAGTGAGCTTGAAGCCACACCCAGAATGGCTGGAGTCGGCATCCTTTTGAACAAGGAAGCTCGCCAATCTCTTATAGATTGGAGAACTATTTCCGACTGAATAATAACTGCCAGATTCAAGTCCAGAGTAAGGAACATTACCATAATTCAGTGCTACGCCCCAACTGAGTCAGCCGACCAGCATGCTAAGGACGCCTTTTACCACCTGCTTGGCGACACCTTTTACAAGACTCCCAGAGGTGACATACAAATTATTATGGGGGATCTCAATGCTAAAATTGGGTCTGACAATGTTGGATTAAAACATCTAATGGGCAATCACGGGTTGTGTGTTAGGAACGACAATCGTGAGTTGTTCGCAAGATATGTAGCTCTCGTCAGCTTGCCATTGGCGGCACCCTGTTTAAACACAAACCTTGCCATTTAGCAACCTGGATATCTCCAGATGGCCGAACAGAGAACCAGATTGACCATATAGCCATCTCCAAAACATGGAGAAATTGTCTCATGGACGTCAGGGCTAAGCGTGGTGCTGATGTAGGCAGCGATCACCAACTTGCCATCGCGAAAATTCGCTTGCGGACCGCTGCTATTCGTCGCACACAAAACGAGCGTGTATCGCCACGATTCATTGTGCAAAAACTTAAAGATCCATCAACAATACGTGCAGTTTCTAGCGCATTGCACGAGATAGCTAATGCACAAACGCCAGATACTCCTTCATCAATTGATGATAGATGGAACATTGTGAAGGATGCTTTTATATCGTGTGGCGAAACATTTGTGGGCAGACTTCAGCGAGGTAGGAGACCATTTATCAGCGACGATACATGGTCTCTGATAACTGCACGGAAGAGAATTAAAGAGCAATTGAACTCGGCTACTGATACTACAGTCAAGCAACAACTAAGGACCGAGTACAATTCTCTTCAAAAAAGAGTGCAGAGAAGCGTAAGACGTGATAAACGCAACAACATCAACGCGTTAGCGGTGGAGGCAGAAGATGCGGCTTACCGTCGTGACAGTGAGACCCTTTACAAGCTCATTAAGCCATTGACTGGCAAATCTTTTACCCATAGCATCCTGTAAAAGATAAAGACGGGTCTCTGCTAGTCACAGACGAACAACAACTGCGCTGTTGGAATTATTTCAAGGAGGTACTTAACAACAACTTCAACCCTTCAAGCCCACCTCCACCGGAAGCAGCAAGTCTTCCGCAAATGGCCAAAATTAATACCGGTTTACCATCCAAGCTGGAAATAATTAAGGCCCTTAGATCATTGGAAGCTGGTAAAGCCCCGGGGGCAGACGGTATCCCCATGGAACTTTTGAAAGCGGATCACAACGCTACAGCGGATATTCTTCTACCCCTGATCCAAGAGTGTTGGACAACCGAGACTCTCCCTCAAGAATGGAAGAAGAGCGTCATTGTTAAAATCCCTAAGAAAGGAAATCTCAAGGATTGCAATAATAAGCGTGGAATCTGTCTCCTCCCTGTAGTCTCTAAACTGATGGCCAAAATAATCTTGGACCGGATCAAGACAACAATCGACCGCACTCTGAACAATGAACAAGCCGGTTTTCGTGAGGGTTTTTCATGTAGCGATCATATCAACACCCTCCGAATTATAATTGAACAATCCGCTGAATGGAGATCCCCGTTACATCTTATGTTCATTGACTTCGAGAAGGCGTTTGACAGCGTTGACCGGGCTTATATCTGGACAGCCTTTCGTAGGAGAGGAATACCAGAGAAACTTACTTCCATCATAAAGGGGAGTCCTATAATGGAGCCCAATGTCATGCCTTGCACAAGGGTGAATTGTCCAGTCCTTTTGAGGTAAATAATGGAGTCAGAAAATGCTGTATCTTATCACCAATGCTGTTCCTTATTACCATCAACGATGTAATCTGCGATTCTCTACGCGACCATAAAAGTAAGGGTATCAGGTGGAAGTTATTCGATTACCTTCAGCACCTGTACTACGCCGACGACATTTGCCTTCTCTCAAACACACCAGATCATCTGGCTCAAATGACGCATGCTTTGCATCGTGAAAGTCGAAGTGCTGCCTTAAAAATGAATGCCGCTAAGACTAAATACATGAGCTTGTCATCAGGAGGACAAAACACCATTTCTATCTCCGGTGAACCGATAGAAAAAGTCGAGGACTTTACTTACCTTGGAAGCGTAGTGACTGCGGATGGTGGGGTTGATGCCGATGTCGATTCGCGTATAAATAAAGCCCGAGAAGTATTTTTCAGTTTGACTCCTCACTGGCAAAACAACAACATCTCCAGAAATGCCAAACTCCGGATCTTCGAAAGCAATGTAAAATCTGTGCTTTTATATGGGTGTTCCACGTGGAAGGTGACCAGTAACATTACCACCAAACTGCAAACTTTCGTGAATCAGAGCCTACGGCGCATCCTACAAATTCGCTGGCCGGAGGTAATATCTAACGACGACCTCCTTAAAATTACTCGCCAAAATAGGATAGGCATCGACATCAAACGGCGAAAGTGGCAGTAGATAGGTCACACACTTCGAAAAGAGCCAAAAAACATTGCAAAACAGGCTCTAGATTGGAATCCTCAGGGAACCAACGCTAGCCGTCGTGTGGGACGACCCAAAAATACATGGAGAAGATCTGTTGAGGCAGAGGGAAAATCTATAGGCAAACCGTGGGACCAGCTAAAGGCGATGGCTGCCAATAGGCAGAGGTGGAAAAGAGGCGTAGTCAATGCCCTATGCCCCACTATGACAAATTAAAATCAGCCGAAATTAGCGAATACCTAATAAGGGGACTTCATTCAAACGACGCGAAAACGGCTCGCAAGCTCATGCCTTACAAATGCATTGGGTTATATGGGCAGCACTCGACAAGCGAGAGGCGTGAAACTTTCAAAGCACGGCTCCCGAGCCGAGCATTTGCGAATCGTGGTGCACGAGATGTGAAAATCCTTTCGCGAGCCGTGCATCACGACTCTCGTCATCGTGTGCTTCCCATATAACCCCATGCATTTATATGTCTCGAGCTTGCGAGCCGTTTTCGCGTCGTTTGAATGAAGCCTTATGGTTGCTGTTCTGATTGCCTCATTTGAGCTGAGACTGCAAAGCGCACCAACTCAAATGACCAGAAAGGAGGTGCCATACTATGTATGTGTACAAAGACCTTTGCGGAAATTTGCCGATAGGATCTTCACGGCCCATAACTGCACAAAGAGGCTCTTGGTATATCAACCATATCATGGCGGGAAGCTGTTAAAAGATTATTAGACGCAATCGAATATTGCAGTGCCTTCCCTTTCGGCAATTTATTCGCTATCAAGCCGCGCATGTTTCAGACTTTTTTTTTGCTGAGGGCAAATGAAGCCGCTTTAAATGAAATTGTAAAGCCTCGTAAGGGATAGCCAGACTAAAAGACCCAAGAACCGACTTCTACCTAGCTTGAGGTTTGACACTCACTCGACCCGATTCCAATACATAGTAGAAAGAAATTGATCCCCGCAAAAAAACACAAGACTGGAAGAAAAAGGGCAAAGATTAGGTGTTTGTGCGTTGATGTTTCTTCTCTCAAACAGAACTGAAGACTTCTTCTTCTGAACTGAAGACTTACGATAGTAAAATTCTCTTCTTTCTTCACCTGTATTTTGTCACCCAATTTATTGAATGAATGGGTCTCAAATGCCTGCTGATAAATTTCAAATGCGTGTTTATCCCGCGTGTGATCATATTGAGCGATCAATAAAAAATTATACATGTATACAGAATTAAAAATACATATATGTACGTGGTAGTGGTGATGTGCAGTGCATTTTTTATATATATATTATTTACATTGATTCTTTCAAAGAATCCACGATTGTAATCAAACAGTACTCGTATTAATCAATTAAAATTGCATTCATAATCGTGTGTATACACATGAACAAAAACGTGCCATCATATTGCAGTGCAAATGTGAAATTAATCCATTTATATAAAATATCTACAATTTAACTGAATGTTATCGTATTCAGCCGTATACCCATATCAAGATCCCACTTGAACTATTAGAAAAAATCTACTGACCTGATGATCGTTGTTCACCCAATCGTTTCCATTGATCATCACTCGATCCATTTGGTACACCGGCCGGCAATGTATTGGATTGCATTGAGTATGGGCGGGTCTGAACATTACTGTAATTGCTATTGGCATCAGGTGATTCTGAAAAAGACATGAAAAAATCCAATAAATAGTAATGTAATGTAAGTAATGAATGTCTTTATTTTGCATTACTCACCATCTCCGCTGTGCCTTCGACTGCGAAGGACTACCGTATTTTCAATACTTTGTCTTTGTGGTACTGGCGGTGGCATTCCACGTGGCGGGATTGGTGGTTTTTCGGCGAAGCCATAATTGCTGTTTGGTGACGGAGGTTGCTGTTGTTGTTGCTGCTGTAAGAGGGTAAGGTTTTGTTAGAATCGATAAATAGCTTAAAAACAACAGGGAACTCGTGTTGTGGCTTTTATATCTTTCACCAGTGATGATGCAGACACTTTGGAGTCATAGTTAAAATAGGACGAAATGGGCACATCCAAGCATTGATCCAACCCGTTTCACTCCCCAAATAGAAAACCATGATTCGCCTCGCTTAAACTAAGAAACAAAAAAAAAATGCAAATAACCTGATACTGCTGTTCACCGATCTCCTTTCGTCGCTGCAAGAAATTCATTTGTGGCGTATTCAAACTTCCGCCGGACATGCTACTATTAACCGAATCGTGGCGTGAACTACGTCTTTGCGAGTCTGGCGATGATGCACGTGAGCTTACGGGTGATGTTTCAACTTGATCGTGGCTAGCTTGACTTTTGATGTCGGGTGAACTATTCGATTGCTACATGAGTGTGTTTGTGGAAAATTTAAAAAAAAAAGAATGAGATGAGTATGAAATGAACAAAATTATGTCTAACGTGCAATTATAGTGCTTTTAATAGGCCAATCAGAGAAATGAACAGCGAAATGTAGTACAGAGATTGTTGAAGGATTTATTAAAACATGTTGAAACAAAAGTATTTCGCCTATCTGCTGTATTTTGCTCCATGAAAAAGTATTTTAGGACGCTTCAAGAATAAATGGAAATCTGTGATTCCCATTTGTAGGACACAGTACTCAGCCATACAAAAAAAAAGAGTTGCATCCTAAAACACTCATTCATACAGCCGGCTTTCAAAGAAGATGCACCTCGCAAATTCAGTCAATCAAAAATCAAAAACACATCACCCTTACCTTAACCGATTCATCATAGCTCAGTAACTGTAGATTTGGCGGCAGACTCGCATGGAACGAAATCTTATTGATCCAATCGTTCATCTTCTCCCACGACGGTGCCTCGAACAGATACATCGACGAGTCCGGCAACGTCAATCTAAACACATGCTTCTTCTTCGTATAATCCTCAGCGCGTTCACACTTAGCATTCAGAATATTTACAGGCGGATTTAGCGTACGTTGATTCATGAAATCATGCTCATCCTTAAAGAAGCACAACAGCTGACCGCACAAAACCGTATGGAATGTCTTCCACGATCGCATTGGTGCCTTCTTGCCGCCCGATTGCAACTCATGCTTACGCTCGAGTATACCTTGAATTTCCACCACAGGCAAATTGTTCTCCTGATTCTTGCGGAAACTCTGAGCGCGCCGTCGCGTCGTGAACGATGGCGTTCGTTTTGGCTGTTTCGGGGTAACCTTCATACTCTCGGCACGTTTCACGGTCGAGTCCGAACCGCGTCGCAAACGATCGCCGAAAATCGGACCGGATGGCGATTTCTGCAACAACACATGATCGTCAAATTGATAGGCGGGCGTGGCAGGTTGTTGTGTAATTTGAATCGAAGGCTGAACCATTGGCGACGAGTAGATCGGTGTCTTTTCGGCGGCATTTTCAGTGGCCTTCTCTAGCTGCTTTTCGGCACGTCGACGCTCCTCCGTCAGTCGTTGCATCTCCTTTTGTTTGATCGCCTCGACACGCTCCTTCTCCAAACGTTCCTTTTCCATCTTCTTGGCGAGCTTCTCCTCTTCCAATTGTTTTCTGAACATCTGTTCCAGCAGAGTGATTCGTTTGATGGCTTGGAATTTGTCATCTTGTGCCGACACGGTCTTTTCAAAGTCCTGATGGCGACGAATCAGATCCTCGACTTGTGCAATCGAGTCGCCCAGTTTTGGATCTTTGAGTTGAGGCTCGCGACTAGTAATCCAATTGTCCAGAATTTCGGCGTCCTTGAGGAACAATCTTGTGTCCAAATTCAATTCGTAGATCTCCTTGCGTTTCTCTAACGTCTTGGAGAGCAAATCGCGTCGTTGATTGAGGACTTGAATTTTCTCTTCGATCTCGTGCGCCATGAAGTGTTTCTCTTTGATCAACTTCTGACCGTTGGCTGTGAATCGATCGAAACCTTCGTCACGCGAACTGATCTCGGCCTTATGCTCCTTAACACTGGCGAGCAAAGCTTCGGCACCAGCCACGGTGGCGGCCAAATCAGGCGCCGTGATTTTCGCAAGCATTTCATTGATCCATGCAATGAGGTCCCGATACTCGTCAAAGTACGATTGAAGCTGTTCAGCTTGATGAAGTTTCTCCTTCCTGGTGGCGGCCTTGTCGTTGAGATCCGACCACGCGTCAATTGTTTCGTCTCGCTTCACCTCGATGTGCTCCTTCGCGTCCGGATAAATGTCTGAAAGTTTTCCAGCTTCCTCCAGCACCGACTCGACTTGATGCTTAACAGCAGCCAGTTCGGCGTCAAACACTTCATGCTTCCTGATCAGCGACTGGATCGTCTCGAGATCTTGCCCGTAGTCTTCAGACATCAGTAGCGCCTCCTTCTCATTTATTAAGGAAATAGTTTCATCAGCAGTTCTGTCATAAACATGAACTTGTTTCGCGCCGATCAAGGCCTCTTGCCGGGCGTTCACCAGTTCCTTCAACTCGATCCAATTACGAGTTGTCTCGTCACGTTTCGCCTTAATCGTGGACCGGTACGGATTGCTTTCATTGATCAGCTGTTCACCTTTGCTCAAGCATGCCTGCACTCGCTTCTCGTTTGCCGCCAAATTGGAGACGAACGACTCAAAGGCAAGAATAAGCTGCTCCACATGTTCTACATCTTCACCGTAATCCTCTGATGCAGTAACGGTAATTTGTTCACCGATCCATTCATGCAACTCCTCGGTTTCGCGCAAATAGTCGAAAAGTTTTCGACTCTCGGCCAGCCGACTTTCACGCTCCTTGCACAGTTTTTTCAAATCTTCGTAGTTCTGTGTGACACGCTTGTTTTTCTCCTGAATGTTGGCACTGTCAAAGTGATTGCGCTCGACCAGGCCCTTGGCGAGTTTGTCGACCTTCTCAACGGACGCACTGAACGAAACAAGTTCACGCGCCAGCACTTCCAATTTTCGCTGCAGCGACTGCACCGATGCTTCATCCTTGCCGTAGTCTTGCGAGGCCAGAACGGGTAGTTTCTCATTCATCCACGAATCGGCCTCATTAGCTTCGGCATAGAACATTTGACTTTCGACCGCATCGAGTAGTCGCAATCGTCGGATGCTGGCCAAATCGCGAAGGCTCACCAGTTTGCTCTGAATTGTATCACAATAATTCTTCACCTGATCGCTGGCAAAGTGCTGTTCCTGAATCATATGCTGACCGCGTTGCAAAAGTGCCAAAATTAGCGGCTCCTGTGACAGAATTTCACCTTCGAGCGCCTGGTGTTTCTTCTGTAATGACTGAACTGCTATGAGACTAGATCCTAAATCCTTGGAACGGGCCATAGCTTCCTTCTCGCTAAGCCATTGCAACTCGTCTTCGGCATCGCGCAGGAATTGTTGGAGCAGCAGGGAGTCTTCCAGATTTTCGCGACGTATCGCCAGCGGTTCGTGTAGCGAATGATACCGCTTGACGGTGTTCATGGCTCGTTCGTGAATCTCATCCTTGAGGAAGTGATCGGCCTGGAAGAACTCCTCATCCTTTTGCTTGATCTGATCGCAAACGTCACTATGATTGGTCACGTCGATTTCCAGTCGTTCGTGTTTCTTCACCAGATTATTGACCGTGGCCAAGTCCTTGCCGTAGTCTTCGGTCGACAAGTGAGTCTCCACCTCGTCCATCCAGTGATTGAATTCGTCCATCATACGATTGAACACGAGTGCTTCGTGTGCTTGTTCCAGTTTTTCTTTCTTCTCCCGGGAGGCCTCTTGCAGTTTGGCCCAACCATTCTCCAGCAATTCAAGATTCTGAAGAATCTCCTCCTTGGCAAAGTGACCGGCCTTGATGAGATTGTCGCCTTCGGTGATGACACTGTTTACACGATCCGTGTTGGCATTCAGCTCCGTATCGAAGGCCGTGTGCTTCTGGATCTTGTTCTGCAAATTGCTGGGCTCGCGATAGTTCTCGTCCAAAGCAATTTGCGTCTTTTGATGGATCCATCGCTCAATTTCATACAAGTTTCGGAGGAATTCTTGCAGTTGGCGAGATTGCAACAGTCTCTGCATGCGCTCGTTGGACGATTCAATAAGCTTGGCCTTTCGCTTGAGGATGTACCGAAGTCTGGCTTGAATGGAAGCCGCTTCTTCTGGGTCGCTTTCCAAAATTGAATTGGCAAACTTTTCCAACTGATCGACATTGTCTGAATCGAGAAGTTTCTCGAACGCTTCGTGCTTCTTCAGCAGACGTTCTACGGCGTTGAATGAATCACCAACGTCGTCGTTGTTCAGGAAGGCCTCCTTGTTGGCCAGCCAATTTTCAACTTGTTCGACTTGCGTTTTGAACAACTGAAGTTGGTGTGCTTCGCGCAATCGACGCGCCCGATCGTTCCAGGCTCCGTGAAGAATGTCGTGCAACTCCGTCAAGAGTGCCAACGTTTTGCCGACATCTTCTGATTTGGTTTCAGCGACCAAATTTTCGCCGTGAGATTTTAGTCGATTGAAGGCTTTGTCACGACCATCTATCTCGGCCTTGCGTTCTTGATGCAGCTCTAGTTGGGATTCGCATTCGGAAATGGTGTTTGGCGTTGGCGATGAGTTCATCTTCTTGATGATATCATTGACCCACAATTCGAGCTCCCTGACGTCCGAGGCGAATTTGTGAACCTTGTAGGCGTTGTCCAACACATCGCGTCGCTTTACGCTCAAGTCCTGCAGGTTGTTCCAGCTCTTCTTGAGCTCGTCCATCTTCTTGTCGATATCTTGCAAGCGGTCGGGATATTTCTTCTTCAATTGCATGGCATGCTGTTCGTGTTCGCCGATCTTCTGCTTCACAGCGATCATGTCGCGTTCCAAAGTGTCTTCTTTCCGGATTAGTGCTTCGACTGCCGACAAATCTCGTCCGGTGTCGTCTGAACTCATGGCCAAGGCCTTTTCGGCAATGCGATCCGATGTATCATCCACGTCGCGATTGAATACGTGAATTTCATAGGCTCCTGCCAAAAGAGCGCGGTAGACATTGAGAGCTCCTTGCAAGTTCTTCCACTTGCTGTTGAACACCTTTCGTCGCTCGTCCACGCCCTTCATTTCGGCTGCCTGGCGCTGATTGATGAGTTTATCAGCCAAATTGTTAATGTTCTTGATACGCTGATCGTCCACACGCATATCGGAGTCCACGTCATCCAGTTTGCGCATAAGCGCGTTGCAGTGCTCCAAATCACGTCCGGTATCACTTGCCTGGATCATCATTTCCTTGTCACGAATCCAAGCCTCGATCTTGTCCAGTTGGTTGTTGAATTCGAGAATATCCTGTGCCTCCTCGAGACCACGTCCGCGCTGGTTAAGCTCATGCTCGAGCAAGTTCCACGAGCTGACGACTCGGTCCATAGATTCTTTGATCTCGGGCGAAGAATCGTGCTTCTTGCCGACGAGGGCATATCCCAGATCTTGGATCTCCTTGATTCGGCCCCTGTTGGCTGCCACCTCGGCTTGGAACGCCTGGTGTTTCTGCAATTTTTTGATCTTCTCGTCCAGGTTGGAAACTTCGGAAAAGTTGTTGGCATCAGCCTCGAGTTTCTTCTGTTTCTCGGCTACCCACAGTTGAGCTTCGGCACAGTCACGTCCGAATTGGGCATAGAGCAGAGCATCCTCGAGTCTACGTCGTCTGAGCGCACACATATCCTTCACCTTCTGTCGTTTGGCCAGGACCTCTCGCAGACGTAGGTCAATATTCTGACTGTCGTAGTGATGCTGCTCAATCAGCTTCATGGCATGATCTTGCAGTACAGCCACCTTGTCCTCTTGCGTAAGAATCAGCCGCTCGAATTCATCGTGCTTCTTGATATAGTTCTGCACATCCTCAACCGTTTGTCCGAAGTCCGAGTTGGACAGCGTGGCCAACTGAGAGCTCGACAACGTGTCAATCTGTTTTGCATCTCGCAAGAAGCAGAACAAATCAATCTTCTGCTCAAGCATTATTTTCTTCTTATTCCACGCCATGTGCAGCTTCTGTCGTTCGTCCAACATCGCCGAGCATTTCTCCTCAACCTCGGCGGCGGCATAGTGACCTGTCTGCACCATTGAATCGCTCAATTCGTTCAACTCGCGGAATTTTTCATCACGCGCCTCGATCTCGCCGTAGAGGGCATCGTGTTGGATCTTAAGGGCTGTGGCACCGGCTGCATCGCTAACATGCTCCTCAGCCTGCAGCGTGGCACGCAGTCCTTGCGACCACGACATGATGTCCCGCACATCCGTGAGGAACGATTGCAAATCAATGCTGGCCGTCAGCTGATCGCTACGTAGAGTCGAGCGTTCTTTCAAATCATTCCAGGCCGTGACGACGATTTCCTGCTGGCTGGCTATCGCACTGGCGTTGGTAGGATAGGTGGCTTGAAGACGAACGGAATCGTCGACCAGAACTTGAAGTTGAACTTCCAAGGCGACCAAGTCGTTTTCAAAACCTTCGTGCTTGCGGTAGAGGGCCAATGCTGAGTTCAAATCTTTGCCAAGCTCGGATGATAGTTGAGCATTCTTGTCCTGAATGCGGAACAGGGCCTCGGCAGCGTCGCGATGGAAGCGGAGAATTTCGCCGGCGGCATGAAGTTTCTGTTCGCGTTGATTGAGCAGCGTGATGAGGTTTTGCCATGAATTTCTGTAAATAGACAAAAATTGTTGTAAAGAAACGAAAAATTATCGGGACAAATGGACGCTTACCGTAACTGTTCCTGGCGCTTTTCAATCTCCGAGTTGTACGGACTTTCAATGCTCAAAATCTTCTGGGCCATAGCTTCGCACTGATTGAAACGTTCACTGCCCACCTCGACGCGATGCTTCAGATCGTCAAACTTCGTTTGTAACAGCTGCAAATGCTCATAGTCCTGACCGTAGTCTTCGGACGAAGCAGCTTGCTCCTGCTCCCGGATCCACTGCTCCACTTCATCTGCCTCGAGCAAATATTCGTATCGATGCAGGCTCTCGATCAGTTGCAACTGTCGCTGCGACGCCAACTTGTGCAGCGACTTAAGCATTTTCTCGATCAAATTCTGTTTGGCCGAAATGATCTTGCTGTCCGGGTGTTTGGCCGCAACCATGGCTGCCGCATTGTGTCCCATCTCCGAGACAATTCCTGAGTAGGTGTCCAGCTCAAGTTCAATGACTTTGTGCTTTGTAAGCAGTTTAGTTGCTGAATCACGATCGCGTCCATAGTCCGTGGAACGGAGAACGTTATTTCGCTCGCCGAGCCATGTTTCAATTTCACCCGCTTCGGAGAGGTATTGTTGGGCTCGCAGAGACATATCCAGTTTTTTGCCTCGCTCGTTCACCTTGTCGTCCAGCTCTTGCCATGCTTCTTCTAGTTTATCACACAAAGCACGAACATTTTTCTTTTCCGGATGATTCAAGTCGATGAGGGCCTGACCAGATGTTAGAGCCTTCTTGATCATCGGCTGATGGCCGACAATTTCGGCCTCCAACTTTTTATGTTTCTTGTGTAAGTTTTGGGCTTGATGGAGGTTCGTGCCGATTTCTTGCGAACTTGCGGCCGGCATGTGTTCGTTAATCCACTGGAATTCGGTGTCCAGTTCAAACACAAATTTGTGGTAGTTGAGACTCTCCTCCAAGTCGGCGCGACGCTTCTTGATCGGATCGCGAAGTTCGCGGAAACGATTTTGGATCTCCTTCGTCTCGTCCTTGATGTTCTTGGCATTGAAGTGTCCCTCATGTGCCATTTCTTCGCCCGACGATACAAGCTCGTCGATTTTCTGCTCCCACAATGTGATTTCCGACTCCAGCAATTGATGTTTGTTAATCAGATCTTTGCAGCTACGCAGATCATTTCCAACGTCCTTGCTCTTGAGCGCGTTGGCCAATTCGCCAACCTTCTTTTTGGCATCTTCAATTGCGCGATTGTGTTCACGTTGTAGACTGGCCTGTTCGAGTCTTCGTCCTAATCAAAATTTAAAGACGAGGTCAGGCATTTAGGATCACTATTTTGCGATAAGCTAACTTACCCTTGTCTTCCGACAGAACCAACAACTTCTTGAACTTATCATTCAAGTCTAAAACCATCATTTCCACATCGGGCACACGATTTTTCGCGGCAATCAACACCTCTGCATCCTTATTGATATTTCGCAGTTGACCTTCATTGGCACGCACCTCACGCTCGAAAGCTTTGTGCTTTTGCAGCTTACGCGGCAAGTTCGACAGATCCCGATAGTTTTCATCGCTAGCAATTTTCATTTTATCATCTAGCCATGTGTTCAGGTCATTGACTTCAGCTGAGAATTTCTGTGAACGAAATGAATTGGATCAGATAAAAGTTTCAACAATGGCAAAGGATAGAACGTACCTGGAAATCTCTAGAAGCCTGCAAGGATCTTCGACGTTCAAGTGCCGCATCTTTGACAGCCTTACGTTTGGCGATAACTTGATTTTTGCGATCGCCAATACTGGAAAGAAAAACGAAACAAAATTAGCAACAAAATTAGCAGCGTACTAAATGTAAAAACTGTAAAAAGGAGACCGAAAATCAACTCCATAAACTTACTATTTCGAATCATAATGACCCTTTCCGATCAGCCGATCCGCATTGTCGGCAAAATTCTTCACAATTTTATCCTGCGCCATCACTGTGTTCTCAAAGTCACTGTGTCGCTTGATAATCGCCTCAACTTCGTCCAAGGAATTCTGTAAAAAAAAATCGAAATAATCGTCAGCACATCCACGTAAATCCATTTTTGCAGTCTTACTCCCAAATTTGTATATTCCAGGAAATTTTCGTGTCCTTTCGTCGTCGCATCAATCTTGTCCGCCTCGCGATTCAATATTTGCAGTTCGACACATTGCTGGAGCCACTTGTTCTTCTCGGCCCAACCGCGACTGATGGCATCTTTTTCGGCACCCAATCGATCGATTACCTTTTGAACTTCGGCCGGATCGGAATTGCTCTGTGTCAATTGCTTGCCAAGATCGATGATTTCGTCAAACTCTTTTTCGCGGGTTTTGATTTCGTCGCCCAATTCTCCGTGCTTTTTGAGGAGATTGTTTGCCGTTTCGACGTCGCGAGCCGTTTCGTCGGCGTTCAGTTGGTCCTTGACCGAATCGATCCATACGAGAAGGGCCTTGGCACTGTAACGAATCGACAGAAATGTTAAACCCAAAATGAAAACTGAATTCGGGGGCTCTTAAGTACCTGTTATCAAAGATCTGCTGACCGACAGCATTTTCGATACGTCCTCTCTGCTCCTCAGCCTTTGTCTGGATTTGCTTCCACATGTCGTCGACCTCCTTCTGCCGGGCATTGACATTCGCTCGTTCCGAGGGATATGCATTTTTCACACTGCAAAACAGATCGATTCGAGATCAAAGCTCTCCGACAAATTTGGTAGAAATACTCACGAATTTCCAAGATACTTGACGCGATTGACCTTATCCTCGACAGGAGCCAATTCACGTTCCAAGTTCTGATGACGACGCTGTAAGGCCTTGACAGTTTTCAGGTCAGGCGTAATCACGGCCGTGTCCAGCTGCAACATTTTCTCGCTCATCCAAACCTTCGCTTCGTCGCATGTCCTATTGAAGAGTTCCACACTCGAGGCACCCTCCAAACTCTTTTCCTTCTGAGCTTTGGCATGGTTGAGTCGATCCCACATATTGTGAATCTGCCGTTGACGAGCCTTGATTTTGTCCAGCTGTGAATGCCCCTCGCGAGTGAACACCTCAACGGATGCATCGATCGATTCAACACGTTTCGATGCGGCCGACAAGTCGGTAAGGAATTTCTGCAAACAAATTCACGAAAATTCAGCATTTTTGCTAAGCCAATTGCATTCACACTCTTACCTCAAACTTCCGCTTGGCACTGTCCACCGAATCGACTTCATCGGCCTTGATCAATTTCTCCTTATCCTTCATCCATCGCTCGAAATCGTCACACTCGCGATAGAAACCGAACAGACAAATCGAATCCTCGAGCAGGACATGTCGGTTTTGGGCCATCTCTTGCAACTGATCGTAGGTTGTGTTGATACGTTTCTGGCGCTTTTCAACGCTGTCGGCGTTATCGTTTATGTCTGTGGTCGAGGTCTTCCTTTTGACGAGCGGACGCACTTGGCTAACTTTCGTCGGCTTTATACGCTTCACTGGCACAACTTGACGCACGAGAATTGTCTTACGAACTTTCTGCATTGTCTTGACCTTTTCAGTTTTTGGGACGAGACATGTAACGGGACGTGGTTCGATTTCACGAACGTAGTTCGCTGGAACGAAACCTTCGGAGCCATTCTCTTTGCGGACACACCACCAATCTTCGTTGGTTTTGCCCTTGAGCAGCATAATCTGAAAGAGAATGGGCTTTAGAATATCCTTGTGATTTAAGCTGATTTTCGTATACCTCTCCCTTTTCCATTTTCATGCCTTGGCCATCGAAAGGATACATGGATTTCACATGAGGAAGATATTTGGTTTCCGTGACCTTTTTGTGTTCGAGTCGCTCGACTGGCTCCTCCTCCCACACTTCTTTGGGCACCAAGCGTGTCTCGTTGACCCACTCCTCCTGTTCGACTTCTGTGATTTGTTCAGGTTCCGCCGTGAGCTGCAAGGAAATTCAACAATTTAGTTTGCCCCTAAAATGCAACGGTTAATGCCTAATCTCACCTCTAGCGTACATATTCCCGCCTTAATCAACTTCTCAGCCTGTTGATTCAAATTGACAATATCACCAGCATAGGCATTCAACTCGCCCTGCAAGTCACGATGTCGCTGCAGAAGGGCTTGCGCTGAAGGCTCATCAGCTCCGTAATCGTTCGACGCCACCAATGCCATTTTTTCATTGAGCCACGATTCAGCCTCGTTGGCATCTGTGTAGAACTGATAGGCCTCGGAAGCATCTTCCAGTTGTCGCTTCCGCAGCTCCACCAGATCCTCGAGTGCCTTCCAGTGATCTTCAAGCGACTCAATACGTGACTTCACCTCTTGAGCGCGTGGATGCTTTTCGCCAATCAATCGGCGTCCAGCCTCCACCATTTGTGCGCACTTGGGTTTGCGCACATTGATTTCATCTTCCAAGGCCTTGTGTTTCTGCTGAAGCGACAGCACGGCACGCAAGTCCTTCGCGGAGATACCGGTCTTACAGATTCTCTGTTTGTCAATTAGCCAACTCTCCTCGTTGTCGTGATCTTCCATAAAGTGATAGAAGTGCCGGGCTTCTTCAAGTCGTGCACGACGTTTGGCGCACAGTTCCTGTAGCCTGTAACGAAATTGTAAGAATTGACAACACAAATTTCCCTATTCAGTTTCTTACAGTCCGTAAGCTTTGTCCAGCTCGTCCAATTTCTCCATAAGCACGGGGAAGTCCTTCTGACCACTCGCCTTACACGCTTGTCCCTGCCGAATAAATCGTTTCTGCGTCTCGCCCAAAGCATTAACCTGGAGCTCTTGCAACGAATGAGCCTGCAACAGCTCTTCAACGCCCAACAAATGTGGTCCACAATCTTCCGATGCAAACTGCGTTTGCAGGTCTTTGATTGTCTCGAGCGTTGTGTCGATTTCGCGCAGCAAATTCATCATACTGCTCATCTGTGATAGGTTGTTCTTGTGATTTTCCAGAAGTTCGAGCAGCTTACGCCACTTTTCGAGAACTTCCTCTTCGCGTCGTTTCACTCGTTCCTTGCCGTGATAGTTTTCGCGTTCCAATTCATTGGCCATTGCCGTCAAGTCATTAAATCTTTCGACACGAGCCAGAATATCGGCCGATATTGCTTCGTGTTTTTTGACGGTTGCATCGACTTGTCGTAAGTAGCGTGGATCGGAAAGGACTTGGATCATTTCTTTTAGGTAGCCTTCGCGAAGAACGGACTAGGGAGAGAAGGGAAGAATGGGAAATTATGGTTTTAGTTTAGTAGTGATTTGGAGTCATAATGTTCAATGTCGAAAGAGGCTTTTTTGAGGCTAGGCGCAAAATTACAGCGTGGGCTGCATACTTTTGAATATATGTACATTTAAAGACGCATGCCGTAAGCTGATTGCCATTTTGCCAACTGCCCAAAGTCGCAACTTTCGAACGAAATTAGGCAAAGCCAGGCTACGATTGGCTGCACAAAACTCACCTTCTTTTCAAACTTATAGTTGAGCTGTTCCAATTTTTCCTGTCGCAACAGTTCCTCGCGAAGTGCCACCTCACGATTATGTTCCGCATTCTCCAATCCTTGCCAAGCCTTTTCGATATCGTTAACCAATTTTCCGTCTTGTGGTGTGAATTGTGGTTGATTCAATGATTTAAGTAGTGTATTGATGTTGAAATAGAGCACTTCAATTTCGCTCCGTTCCTTGTACCTATTAATTGAAACGACATGCATCAAAATGGCTCGAATCACGGAAAACCCACGGTATACTCACTTTGGTGGTTTCTCAATTGTCCGATATTCTTTGAATGCCAACAGTTGTTGTTGAATGCCTTCCAAAGAATTTGGGAAACTTCGCTTTTCCAATTCAACGGTTTTCCCTCGAATCCAGCTGAGTAGATCTGTGGTTAGTCTTTCGTATTGAGCTTTCTTGCGATCTGCATCCATTAATTGACCAACAATCTGACGAGGACAGAATATCAATTAAAACTATAAAAAAACAACTTTCAGTGGTTCTTACATTTGCAATACGTTTTCCACTCTTCTGTTCATTTTTCATCCGTGCAAAGGTATGGTAGTATGAGGCAACGTAGGTGAGAATGGATTTTTCGTCAGGGCGGGCTGTGTCGACATCCTCAGCGTCCAACAATCTGAGAGAAATTGGTAATTATTAAAAAAAAGGACCAGCAGAGAAAAGAAATGAACAACATACCTTGGTATACCCAAATCATCATTGGCCACATCGAATGCATGATTCAAATTATCAATATTCTTCCCGTACGTAAGTGACGAATAGTCAAACAAATCGGGACGATGTGAATGAATGAGAGCGTTAAAGCCCAAACCTGATCGCCATGATGATGTGAAATCTTGAATGTTGACTCCTTGATAACCTTGCGTCTTTCTTTGACACCACAAGAGTAGAGCATCTTTGGCTGAACGTTTTTCGGACGATTCGTTTTCTTCGTCCTGAAATACGAAATGAATATCGAAAAATATAGAACAGTGTAGTTTCGATTAAAATGTTAATAAACGAAACGATTTAACTTACCACGTCAATTTCGATTTCTTGAATTTGAAATCGTAAGATAATTGTCCAAATAAGACCTAATATAAGTCGAGGATTGCCATCGACAATATCTTCAGCTCCGATGGATTCTAAACGAACCTGGAAAATAAAAAAAGGTAAAAATCCGTTTAACGAGTTGCCTTAAAAATACACGTGCACAAAAATCGAAAACATTTTTCAACTGCATTTAGGATCCATTAAGTTTTTCATAGAAGTACTTTTGGGTGTGGCGTTTCTATGGCAGGGTATTGACCCCATTCTTGGATGCGTGATGTAAGTACGAGTAGGGTTATTTATTTAATTTGCTCCTTTCCTAATTTTATTAGAGATGCTAACTTTCAGCGTCTTCTAGATGCTTACAGATTACTTCACCTACATAACTCATTCACTATCAAGCCAGGAGAAAGAAGCTTTTTAGTATGCAGGTTACTCTCTCTAGTTTGTCCAACCGAAGAAAATTTCGAAAATTTAGAAACAAAATCCATGAGCAGAGGAAAAAATCAAAAAAATGCCTCGTAAGAGTGAATTTTCTATCAGAAATGTGCACAGCTATTGAGATCCTGAAATCCTGATCATGGAACGTCCGGTAAAGCTCACTGTAGTAAGCCCAAGGGAAGCGTCCCTAATTTAAGGTGACAAACCGTCCCGGATCCTGAGGAACAGTACCGCATTTTACAAGTCTGCCTCGCATTGAAAATCCCCCGAAATTGTCCCACATTTTAGCCAAAGTGACCCCATTTGCGCTTGCATTGTTTTGTCCTGCTTCTTCTTTTTTAGCAATACATAAAGATGGGAATAGCTGTGCATCTATATCGATATGGATTCGACTGATGGTTCGTCATCGTTCTCTTGCGTGGTCTCCAGGGACCGGAACATGGCCTCTGCGATAGGGTCCGTGCCCGCCTACCATGAAGGTTTACCAGACGGCCTCGAATAGGCGAACGGATTGATAACCTCAATCAGCGTCCCATAAAGGTAGCAGTTTTTCTTACCAAGTGATAATGCTTGACGTTTCCATACTGCTAGATGCGAGGCCTTTCTACTACCTCTGCCGTTCTATGGGTCTTGGCACCCGGTTGTAGCGCACCTCCACGCCGTTGTCAAACCACAGCCCGCACGATACTCCCCTCATGGGGGCCTACCTTCTATGTGTCGGATAGGGGAATTGCCGCCCATCGGTGCCCCTTGTCTGATATCTCGACACCCCAAGCTAACAGATGTCGGACCTCTGCTCCGGACTCGCAGTGGCCTTACGCCACTGCTGCAGTGTGGGCGACTTGCACACCCACGTAGGACTGGTGGCCTAACTATTCGGATAGAGCGGGGTAGTCATTTCCCGTAGGTCCCTACTGATATCGACGTATAGTCTTTCTCCCCCCTGCTCATGACGGCGTAAAGCTGAAGTAAAGCTACTAAGCAACGACATTGCTAAGAGCAATGCCAGACAGACGACAGACCAGAGTTGAAACCGGCGCCTGTAGCGGCGACTAAATGCCTCCTTAACGAAGGCATTTAGAGCCAGGAAATATCCTCGTCTAAAGAGACTACGACAGACATTCAGAGAACCATCCTCGATAGTGACGCCAAATGCGTCAAGATTTCAGATATCCGCGTACGCCGGGCAGTAGTACATGCGTGCAATCTTCGCCGATTCGCAGCATCATCCGCTAAATTACGCGAATGAAGCCATGCACTGAGTGATACGTGACCAGTGATGAGGAATCCTAGACTTAAATTGAAGTGTAAGTCAGCATTTCCTCTCACTTCACTAACCTGCTAACGTGCAACACTGTTTCCCATCTAGATTGCCATCTAGACAGGACACACTCCTCCAGGAGGCCGGCGATTTCTCGCTGACCTCTACCAGCGACACTCTCAGGGGATAACAAACTACTAGGAGGTAATGTATGTAAAACGCCGTTCCACGACGCAAGATCTCCAAGTCAAGTGGGGGTGCACCCATCAGGACTGCAGAACCACGGTAGAAACCGTCTTACATACTTCGGAGACATTTAGCCAGCGGGACACGTTGATACGTTTCACACAAATCCCTACCACCAACGGTAGAGGCGTAATCCATAAGAGCTGCGGATCCATACGCTACACAGCCAACGAACAAGGATTCGTAGATCCTCTGGATTGCGCCTCTACCGATACCCCTATCCTTCCTAACAACGTGTGTCAACCACTAACGTATATCCACAAACTTATCGGTTACAGCTGTGAAGTGGGACCTGAAGCTGATCATCTCCCCAATTGTTATACCCAAAACTGCCCTTGAGCAGCATTGTGACCGTCTTAAAGGATGAAAATTCAACTCCCATCTGAGATCCCATTGATGGACAACGTCCATGTATGACGATCCCAGACGCTCTAGCGCACGCCAGTTACCTTCAACAAGAAGAAGTAAATCGTCGGCATAAGCGCAGCACTTGCACAGCCACAGCCGGTCGAGATACTTCAGCAGGTCATCCATGACTAGGTTCCATACACGTCATAGGCCCCGTAGACATAGGACTCTTTGTCGGAGAAGTAGCTCCTCCAAAGAGACAACTCCGGACAGACAACTGGCTCGTGCTTTCGCAGGATAGCATCCCACAGCAAGTTTTCAAAAGCACCTTTGAAATCAATGAAGATTCCAAGGACATATTGAGACGAACTGCGTGATACTGACTCCCTGATGAAGAGCATCGTCAGTCACGATAACCGCGTACTAACTGTAGGACATCTGACCGACAAGCCTCGCCTCCATTCTCCGAACAAGAATCCCTTCCAGCACTTTGCCAAGTACTGGAAGAAGACTAATGCCCCGATATGACTGAGGTTTGGACTTGTCTTTGTCAGTGTCCTTCAGAAGTACTACCATGCGGGCAGACTTCCAACTTGTCGGAAAAGGACGCATTCGGAAGCAATCTTTGAACAAGCACTCCAGATATTCCGGGACGGCAGCGGCATGCCAGATGTGCTTGCACATCCCGCATGTCATCCCATCTAATCCAGGTGACTTCCTGCTTGTTAGCCTAGCAATGCAAGTAGCTATCTCCCCAGTTTCAAGAGCAGGAATCCCTTCCTGTTCAGGAGCCTGATCCAGCGGTGCATCACTAGGGGGAGCAGCAGGAAAAAAGTTATCGAATAGCACACTCACAGATTCCTTCCAGGACCGCCTACGTCTTTTTTCCCCGACAGACCCTATAGGCATTACCCCAAGGATCGTTGGAAGACGCACCGACGAAACGCTGCCAATGATCAGTTTTATACTTAGCCATCATATCGCGATGCTCGAAGATAGCCTGCCGGTGGGCGGTGCTATAGTCGTGCAGATCAATATGATGACGCGCTCTGGCTCGTTGTAAGCGCCTTCGAAGGCGAGTTACCTCACGCTTCTTGACGCTTAAGTCCCTAGTCCACCGTACGGTGGACCCCAAGCTCCTCATCATTTACGGCAGCTATAGGCTCAACTACGAAATTACAAACCACCACCTGAAACTCTCGACCCAGCACCGCTTCCACCCGAGCGATTCTCAGCATCATTGAAGGTCACTGGAACTTCAATGATGCTGTGATCGCTCATATTTCCATTCAAACTGGAAGATTCTAGCCGAACTGTTAACACACGTAACATCAACAATATCGGAACAACCCCGGGATGACTGGAACGTATGTATATATGTACATCAGACGGCACTTTTGGACGAACATGCTATTAGATAGCAGGCGGTCAGTCCAGTTAGCACCTCTCTGGTTCCGCGGCTACGCAGCTCTGTATCTACGTACGTGGGTTCTCCCACAATGACAAAGGGATAAAATTCTTTTATCTTTAGGTCGCAACAACAATGCATTGGTCTTGGCGATTACACGATCCAGATAGAGCTGTAAACGGGCGATGTACCTACACCGCAGGCCGAGCGATGCGACGGCATTGAGTGCTATAAATAACGAGGCAAGGGAAAAGAAAGGTTGCATCTTTGAACGGAAACAGCTGAGACATTTTTGGAAACCCCAATTGCGGTTTATACCCCCTTTACAATTTTTTTGCAGGAACTTTTGAACGCAGAGAGCTAGGACTCTGAAATTTTCAGCAACAAGCAATTTTCCTGACGATTCGATTCGATTCAAGCTAAACATATTTAATTTTTGGGGGACTTACATCGTTTAGAATATGTTCAATTAGTTCGGAATGTACTGTATCTACCCATGAATACAGCTTTCCTGTAACAATGGAGGAAAAGAAGCAGCTTAGCTGGCAGAAGGCCACCTAATACTGTCCACCTGAATCGAACGCATCTACGAATTTCTCACTGAACGATCCTCAATATAGAAAACGAATTTCTTCATCTTTCTTTGCACGTAGCGAGTCCATATTTTTCAAGCAAAACGAACGACATGCCTAGTTTCAAGTTACCTTGACTTTATTCATCCGATATAATGTATGAATGCATTCCAAACACTTTCTATACATATCTATATAAATTCAATGGAATATTAAGCACGTCTTCTAATTTAAATCTATGAATCTGTATCTGTAGCAATAACGACTCTTTTGCACCTGCACTGCATGCCAGACCATGGATAGCCGAGTGCAGTCAATAGATATTTCCACTTCATGAACCACCACGATTTCACGCAATCTAGTTGCAACCATCTCTGTATTTCTAGACTCCATAATTCTTCGATTGTTGGCGATTGAGAGAGTTCATCAAAATCTCGTCGATTGATACGATACCTCATGTTTTTTTTCTATTATAGAACGTGTCGGAATGTGATTCATTTGCAATTGATTTTTGCATATTTTTAGACCAGACAGACAGAAATTGTATATATGTATGTATGTATTTGTATCCGTGCACGCTAAAAAATTCGGCGGCTAGAGGAATTATGGTTCTAGCAAAGTTTAATTTTTAAACCCTTGGGAATAAATGGGTTAATTATAGGTAGAGTATCCTTTTGTGAGTTTCCCCATTTTATTACGAAATCGTCGCCTAACTTTTGGGTGCAACGAAGACTCACATCTCTACGTATGAGGATACCCTAAGGCTATTTATTCCAAATACATAATTACATATTAGCAAAATTTTGTACAAATGTTTGTTCAGAAAAAAACTTTATACAAGTCTTGGGAAGCATTTAAATTTTCTTACGAAATTCAGCTAATGTGAGGCTTAGCAAATAAGTAACGCATTTTTAAAAAACGAACAGAAAAAAAGTCTTTGTTGCACTGAGGACCACCAGAGCTTGAAAAATTCTGTTATATCTACACCATAAGAAATTGGCCACCAATATAGCATATAGTCAATAGGTTCCTTCATCTCTGGATTAGTTCGCTAATAAATCTACAATGAGGTAACATACTCGTATGTACCTAATGACCGAATCTACATGAATTTTTCAAATGCTTTAAACACTTTAGATACATTTTATATGGCACACTAAAAATTCTACTACAGTAAATACTTATAACTTTTTTTTAGTCCACACCAAAATGCGCTTTTGTTACTCCAACCATAACTGAACAAACACACAAAAAAAAACTTAAGCAGAAAACTTGAATTCATCGAACCATACGAAAATCTGAATATCGAATGAGAACAACAGTACAATAGCGAAAATAGATGATTATTAGAAAAACAGTATGCTCCTGTGCCTGGGTGAATCGAAAACTGAATGACTGTGAAATTTTCAAAGAAGTGATTTATTTGCTTGTCGTCATGGACGAAACGTAGAGAATGAGGTCGTAAAACTTCTAAAAAAAGTCAATTTTTTGTTTGGTTTCAGATTTATGTATGTATGTATTTTTTTTCTTAAGGCGTGTTCAGACTATATGGCAACCTACCATATATTTGCTGCCATACGATTGCCATACCCGTGTGAACACTCTCCATATGCTCTGCCATACGAAAAAAATATCGTATGGTAACTGCAAGCCATATCGTGCCATATAGATGTTACCATACAGTGTGAACACCTGTTACCAGATATCTGGCACCACTCTGCCATATGATTTCATATGATAAGCATGTCCATCATATGAAAAGCATCTGGCAGTTTTCGTGGGTTTATCACATTGTGCTCAGAACTTACAGTACTTTATGCCAATTTATTAATTTTCATTGTTCAGTCAATCAGTTTTGAATTGACTGTAAAATCGCAATTCAATAAATTGTGGTTGTATGTACACAGTCTGGTTGGTCTAGCGGTTAGTGCGCGCACCTTCGGTGCACAGGGTCATGAGTTCGAATCCCACCGTGGATCATGGTGTTTTTCGAACTCACGAGCTTGTGACGGACTATGATCTCACTCAGATGTTAAACGAGTACCCATTTATGGGGATAAATAACACTGCTGAGCGTGATGCTGATCTCATTACCTCAACAAAAAGCAGATAAGATCTTGGAAATAGGGTGTCACTAACACATCCTGCGGCTTTAGTCCAATGCTGGATTGTCGCGCCTGTTATTTATTTATGTACACCCAGAAGAATTCGTAAATATGTATATTATAATAAAATAATGCGTGGGAATATACATTGCATACGTGACTGAGTGAATTCGTTCGTATTTGTATACACTTAATCTCTACTATGCATTGCACGCAAAATGGCTGACGAAGGGTAAGTTCACTTTTTCTGTCTGTTGCAACGCAAAATAGTCCCTCAGTTTTCAAGCTATCGGGCTGAAATTTTGTATACAAGTTTCTTTTTAGTGTACGATGTATATATGTCGGAACGAATGGAATCGGGCCATAGGCTATGACCCCATGGCTGCTATACAAACCAACCCTTGAGAATTAGGTTCTTCTAAGAAAAACTTTTCTCTACCAATCTCAACCAAACTTCACCCAAATGTGTTCCTAGTAAAACGTCAAACCATTTTTAGGAACGGATGGAATCGGAACTTTACCTCATAGTTCTCATAAGTTCTGCTAAGAAAAACTTTTCCTTTTCAATCCTACCTTAACCAAACTTCACCCAAATGTGTTCCTAGGAATGTATGGAAATGGAACATCATGTAATAGGGCTGTCATACAAAGCAACAAAAAGAAACTTTTTTTTTCTTTTTGAATCTTAACCAAAATTCATCCAATTCATCCTGGACTAGCCTCAACACATCTAGGAACAGATGGAATCGGAACAGACGGAATCGGGCTGCGGTAGAAATTGTTAACACAAAAGAAGCTTAAGTTTCATTCAAATGTGACGGGTATTCAAATTACGGCCGCGCCCGAAATTATCCTCGGTCTCGTTCTAAGCTAATTTTACTATTTATTTAGATTGCAAGCGAAGAAAGGTGGTCGAAAACCGAGAAAAGTGGAGAAAGAATGGGATGACTCCGATACGAATCTACTGATTCACTCTGTTGAAGGAGGCCACATCTGTGGGATCCATCAAGCGAATATTATGAGAATACTCGGAAACGAGAGTCGACATTCGAAGATATTGGCATCAATTTAAACAGATCAAAGCCAAATGGGATAACCTTCGAGTTCAATTCAGAACTTATTCTGCGAAAGAGAGATCCCATAAAAGCGGCCAAGGCACATCAGAAAGTTATTCTGTCAAGTGGAAATATTATGGTGCGATGAAATTCCTCGGTGTAGTTTACAAACCATCTCAAACAACAAGTAGTGAGTGTACTTTTTTTTGCTGCTTCTTTCTTCTTTTCTCTCTTAATTTTAACATCACCATCACCACAACAGCATCGGTAATGACGGCTTGCATTCGGTGGCTCAGTGGTAGAGATGTCTATCTCTGAGTTGCCGGTGCGTGGGTTCGAATCCCACTGTGACCCAGTGTTTGTGTTGTGTTGTCCATAAAATGCTCCTAGGGCAGCCGGTTCTTCGATGTAAATCGTCCCGGAGCTACTCGTTGCTAAAACGGCCAAGAGCTGCCAAGACCCCGATTCAAGAGAAAAACAATCTCTTGAATCGCAACAACAACGGCTTGCATCGACATTTTAGAAGTGACTAACGTTTGACGTTCGTATGGCACCATACAAAAAGTTCCATACAACTCGCCATATAGTGTGAACGGCCGCCATATTTGCTACCATATATATGTTACATTTGCAACTGGTAACGAAGCTGCCATACCAAAAACTGCCATATGTGGCAGTCAGTGTGAAAACCCTGCCATACGTATGGCAGCAAATACATATATGGTAGGTTGCCATATAGTCTGAACACCCCTTTAGAGTCAAACTGTAACTCTGGCAGAACAAACAAAAGCATCGGAGTTTGTCGACGGAAAAAGAAAACAAATCGGGAAGTATTTTTCTGTATTATTTATTACAGTTTTATGTGTGACTTGATTTGCATATGATTGGAACTTGATCAAGGAATATTATATAGATAAATGTTATCTTTTTATGAAATGATTATGATTTTAGTGTAGATTGAATTTAATAGGTTGATAAATATTAAGATTCCGTAGACCGTAGCAGAGTATATTTGGCACATCATGATATTCATGACAAGTAGTTTTCAACAGCGGGAGTTGACAATTAAAATGTAACTTGAGACGAATTATGTTTGTTTTTAATGTGTGACGATATGTCAATTGGGACAATTTTGTGTTATAATTCTGTGTCACTTGTGAATAGTGGGTTAATTCGAAATTTTGACTTTTTGGGTAGTCGAAGTTGAACGTTTGCACTGTTTTCCAAAATCTGCAAGTATGTAAAAAGCCAATTTTTGGTAATGGAAATGTTGGAAATTTTCTGGACCTTATGATGGCGATTTATTTTTTTTTTAAATATGGTCTTAGACCCTTCGCATTCGGTGGTAAAGGGCAATAAACCTCGACCATAAAAATCAATGCGTAGAAGAAATCATGTGAGGCTATACAATGTTATACAATGTAGTGTAAATACAGTGAAAGCTCCGTTCGCGGACAGCTCCCGCAGACGGACATCTCCTTTAGCCTGACAATTTTCTTGGTCCAAACTTTTTTGTTTATATTTTAGAACAAAATCCATTCCACTAACCGGACGCGGACACTATGCCTATATACATTTCTCATGAATCATCTCCCGTAACCGGACAGAAATTTTCAGTAGACTTTCTGAAAATAATTAAAACAGAATATGCTCAGAAAAATGCGTTTGTGTGCATTAGGGCTTAATTTGGTGGAGTTTTTACTCGTAATTCCATATCGATACTACGCATTTATGTATTGAATAAGGGATGTCAAAAACGGTGCTTTCGCATCGGACTACGGGTTACATTTAGTTTTTTTTTCTTCAAATTTATAACCGGCTGTCTTTTTGATTTTAACCGCAGTTTGAATTTTCTTTCATATTTGTGGATAAATTCTTAACTGTTCACTAGGAAAGATTCATGTGTATGTATGTGAAACAAGGAAATACGAATCGGCCAATCATTATTGCACCGTATGGAGATTACACAAATATAATTAGATTCGATTCGGGTCGCTCCTCGTTGATATTGTAGTCCTATCAAATATTACATAATTTCCGTCCTCAGATTGGTAATCATATGGGAGGGTAGTTTTGCATATACTGAAAGAATTGCTTCTGGGGCAGAGCACATTCGGCCGAAAAAAATATGGTTAAAATTCAAAGTCCTAGCTATTTCCGTTCCGAAGTTACAGCCGTTCAAATGCGACGCAAGATAAAAAATCCATAGGGTTCCCCAAGGAGAATAGGGGTATATTTTTCGATTTTTTTTATTGAGTGGGAATGGATAGACCTTTATAGAGCAATCGGGCGGACATTTAGCTGGAAATTTCGGAGTCCTAGCTGTCTCCGTTCGGAAGTTACAGCCGTGCGAGTACGATTGAAAAGCATTAAAAGCCAAGAGGTGCAACTCACGCTTGGCTCCAAATAAATTTTGTTCGGGCTAGACGAAAACTACACTTTTGCTATTTTAATGTTCCTTAAGTTATTGTCTTAATTCTCACACAGAGAAGCAGCATTTTTTACCCTCTCCCGTAAGCGAACATCTCCCGTGGCCGGACAAAAAAGCTAGAACCGTTAGTGTCCACGGGAGCTTTTACTGTATTTTCTTAATCAGCCAGACAACTAAAGTCGATTGAGCGATATTTGGCCGTCTGTCGGGACATACCCTAACATTTAAAATTGTGCATAGCATTTTTGTATTTTCAATTGAAAGGAAAACGAGAATTTATTCAAAATAACGGTCTCTCGCTTCGCCGAAGCAGACGAAGAAGGGAGTCAAACTGTACATTTAGGAGTTTAAATGTTGACATCTTCACAATACATATAATAAAATGTATAAATAAAATTTGTCAATTGTGAGATTAAGTGGTGTTATTTTGATAATTTTTGAAATTGTACACCCAAAAAAAAATTAAATTTCTTTATTTTTTTTTTTATTTTTTTATTGTGATTTAATTTAATTTAAAATTTTTATATTTTTTTATTCATAAAAAAACCTTATGCCGAAACTTGGATTCGAACCCGGTCCGTGCCAGTCCGTTCACATTGCCATGAGACCAAATATGGAATGTTGTCAACGTTTCTAAAATCTTAACTACTTGATACGCGCTACAATACAAAATTAAAATGTTTATACATAGAGGCTATGCAAAATAATCATAGTTCCCATGAATTTGACTTACTTCATCCTCAAGTCATTTGTTGCATTTGTTGTATGTGGGCATGTTTTAGTTCTATTACTACTGAAGTTTTAGATTCTATGAAAGTGTATTTGACCCAATGACATTTTTAATTAATTATATTCAAACTTCATTCGTTTAAAGAAATTTTATGTATACAACAAGTAAAGTAAAAACTTAATTGGTTTTAATACACGTTTTTTTCTGGGTGTAGTTTTTAAGAAAGTTTAGTTTTGCTTTTTGTTTTTGTCTCAGATTTGTTACATTGCGCATTTAATTCATGTATCACTATTCTTTGTGATGAAATAGCATACTGTAAAATTCAAGATTATTTGAGGAGCTCCGTAAAATTATCAGAAATCTCTAAGAAATATGATTTATTCAAAGATATAATTCTATAGATAAAACGTATGAATATTTTTTACAGCTTGAAATATCTTCTTCATCAGATTTAAATTACTTTAGATGCTGCAATTAAATCTCCAGAAGTAAACTGAATCTTTAAACAGTTTATCGAAATTTATTTTATTAATTGTCCAAGAATAGGTCAATAAAAATATTTAATCAATGCTAAAGTGTTATTTTCCAAAAGAAATTATGTACTAAATTTTGAATTTGTTTTTTAAGTATCAATACATCAATCAAACTTGTACGATTTTTTGCATTAAAGTTAAAAAATAAACCAACCCGTTTAAGGGTTGATTTGCATCAGTTTCCAACATTGCAACCACAAGTCCTGCGGAAACATAGAAACCACACCCCCAAAAGTACATACTATCATTTTTTACGAACAACTTTTTTATGATCCAACCTTGAACAAACTTTACACAGCCCTAGCAAAAAGAAAACCCCTTTCTGTAAACATATGAAATCAAAATAATAGAATCGCCTTGGATGTGGAAGTTTTTTGTAAGTTGATTTTCTTAGGCATTAAAATAAATCTTTACACTTTCGTGCACTTTAAGCGCACAATCTAAGTTACAACGGAAACTGATGAAAATTGAAGAAGTCTTCACACGCTTTAGAAATCTATATAAACTGTTACAAAATATTTAGCACTTAGAATGTCATTGTAACTAGTAAGTTAAGTTTTGTGAATGTATCTTCAAATGTTCGTAAAGTTTATCGATTAAACCGCCATACCGGACAAGCGTCAAACAAATAGGTAAAAAAAATTCGAACACAGTTGCATAACTATCAAAATAAAAACAAATACATCTGCCTAGTATGTTTGTACTCTTAAAAAAACAAATAATAAAAATATCAAAACACTCACCTTAGTATGCAAAAATGCTAAACTTTTATTAACATTTTCTATTTTATGCACTCGCATCAAACCCTTATTGGGCTTTCCCAACTTTTCACCGGAAATAATTTCCAGAAGTTTCAATAATTTCTTGCCATCCGCCAAATCTACAAAAAGGTCCTCGACTTCCATTTTGGCCTGAAAAAAAAAGTACAAAAATATTTAAAATTATACCGTTTATTGATAATGCATCAATCTATCTCCATATAAGATCATTTTAAATATTATGCAAAGTGTTAGGAAAAATTTGCTTATATGTATTCATTTATATCGTAATGCAAAAAAATGTGTGGGTCGGACGAGAAGACAACATGTTAATCAGATAGTGGGAAAATATTTGAAAAGTGACGCTATAAGCAACTTATAAATTAGAGAAGTAAACATTGGTCTGAGGTGAATGATCATCATAGAACAGCTCTCGCTAGCTAATTTGTTCTGATGGATTTTAGTTTATAATACAAGTTTCTGAAAGTTATGAAATGTCATACTGGACTTTTGAGTGTGAATATGTAATTAAAATGAAGTTCAAGTATTTCTGAATTCTCGCTTTGATGGCAACTCCTGGTAGTACAGTGCAAGTGGTCAAAAAGATAACACGGGAGAACAATTTTGACACTTTTTTCTGTTTTTTTGAATCTTGCACCTAATTTATAGTAAAACGGCCTCGCTGATTCCAAAAATGCAGTCCGTTTTTCCCCTATACGTCAGGTTTTTGAGATAACGGGGTTTTTTGAATTTTACGGAAAATTACAATAGGCCCCCTTAAATAACAACTTCTTTTAAAAGCTACGGGGTTGCATCCTTGTGCAGGACCTTCTAGTACTTGTATACAATAAAATTAAATAAATAAATGAAAGTAATTTGTCGCGACCTGGATTTTTTGTTACAAGTTGTGAAATTCTTCGGCCATTTTTAAGTCTTTTTTAATCAAAAAAATGTATTTAAAAGCCTCCGTTCGAGTATATAACCCTATTTTTGTGCTCTTAACTTGTGGAATGGAAGTCTCTACTATCCCTTGTCGAAAGTGTCTCAACGCCCGGAGTCAGTTTGCTATATATGTGGCAGTTATACATTTCTAAGTCAAAGGGCAAAAAATAGGCCCCTTTGTCCACCAGGCATATTATATGTGTAGACCTCAAGATGGTTCTTCCTTCTCGGTTAGCAACGTGGATATACAAAATATCCGTGCTTTTTGTGTATGTGGGATAGTAGAACTCGCGATAAACATTGGATACAAAGGCATTGGCCCCCGAGATCTGATCTGAAGGCTGGTGATCAAAATATTGTTCATGAACCGCTTGTGGATCGACAAAAAACATTTTCCCGCTGTTGCATATAAAACTAGGCCTGGCGAAACAATTTGTAAAAGCCTTACCAACAGAAGGAAATTATTTTAAATATATGCTGTCGGCCCTTCCTGCGCTATCATACGAGAAAATAAAGGCTGGAGTATTTGACGGTCCACAAATTCGGCAGCTTCTCAGCGATACAAATTTTATGGAATCAATGAAAGAAAATGAAAAGACAGCATGGCTGGCATTTGAGAATATAGTCAACAACTTTCTAGGCAATATAAGTGCATCGAATTATGCGATAGTAGTCGAGCAACTATTGGACAGTTTTCAAAGGCTTAGCTGCAATATGAGCATCAAAGTTCACTTTTTACAGTTATTTAGATGAATTTCCGGAAAATCTTGGAGCTGTAAGTAATGAGCAAGGAGAGCGATTTCATCAAGATTTCAAAATCATGGAAAGTCGATATCAAGGCAGATGGGATGCGAATATAATGGCGGACTATTGATGGGGCATAAAACGGGACTGTCCGGAAATTGAACACCCCAGGAAAAGCTACAAACGAAAATTTTTGCCATAATTTTTTTTTTTAATTCTTAGGTAATGTTGTTAAGATATAAAATCAATATTTACAAACAAAATTTTTTTTAGCGAGTTCCGTTTGTTTTGATTTCAATGAAAGGAAGGTTTGTATGGGGGCCAAAATTTGAGCCCCCTGTATCTCAAAAACTGGACGTATAGGAGAAAAACGGTTAGCATTTCCGGATTCTACGACCAAAAATTAGCTAGAAATGAATGTCAAATCTAAATAAACAAAATGCTGTTCCCCTGTGTAATCTGACAAATATTATTTACTGTGATAGTGCTTCAAAAATCACGACAGTGGACATTTTTTTACTCCCTGCAGCAGTTTCGACATAGCTTCAAGTAATTTATATTTATTTACCCCAATATTTTTTGGAGTTGTCTTGATTTCTTTTGGAACTCTCTTTCAATCTACATTAAACTAGAGAAAATAGAGATCTGCGTCCGAAAACAAGCCGTCAAAATCAGTACTTAGAAATTACTTTTAAAAGCAAAATAAAATTTGCAAACAAAGATGAATAGCTTGAAAATGAATCACTATGGGCCACAATTTTATAATGAAAATTAGAATTTAGGCTTTTTTTCGACAAGGGAGCGATTTTTAGTGCTTACGACTCTCTCTCTCAACCACATGAGAAAACAGGGATTATTCCATCATTAACCTCCAATTCCAATGTGATACCAACGATATTGGAATACAAAGATCAGGCACTCCGCACTCCTTATAAGTGACTCCGTAGCTAATCTTTATGAATGTGTTTAATTTCTTCTATCCGTCACATTAAATTTGTGATAAATTGTGAAACAGATATTAACCGTCCACAATGACCATGAAAATCTGAAAGAGAAGAACAACTGAACCTTTTCGCAAAGTGCTAATTTTACTCTAGATTTTTCGTTTGGCAACCCGAAAATTCTTCTATTTCGCGATGTGGGCAGCCCTAAATTTTGCAAATGTCACACCAATACATCTATGAAAGCAAGCTAAGCTACCAATACATACCTAAAGATGCATGCAGCTTATATTAAATTGGTTCCGTCAAATTCTGTTCAATGGAATTTTGAATTTAACATCTTTTAAATACAGGTTGGACCAATTACAAGTTCGTTTTTAAATCATAGATTAGTTTGACACTGACAGCTGTTTTTCGCTCGAAATCTTGATGAAGCCATTATCATACCTCCGCGGAACGAAATGAGTCGCTGTACGCTTGAACAACGTTGGGAAACATTGAAAACTTATTTTCAAAGTGCGTGCTCTCTAGCCCAGATCCAGTTACAGAGCCATGTTATTCGACTTTTTTTTTACTGAAAGTGAAGACATGGATTTGGACGACCTCTGGTTCATGCAGGATGGCGCGTCATGCCACACAGCCCATGCCACAATCGATCTTTTACGGACCAAATTCCCAAATCGTGTTGTCAGCCGTCTTGGCGATGTCAATTGGCCGCCTCGGAGCTGCGATTTGACGACTTTTTTTTGTGGGGAACCGTGAAGGACCGATGTTATGCCAACAATCCAGAAACGATTCAAGCACTTAGGGCCAATATCATCTAAGCAAACCGTGAGCTACAGCCCGAAACCATCAACAGGGTCTTGGAAAATTGGTGTGACAGAATGCGCTATTGCGACGCCAGCCGGGACAGCCACTTGAATGAAGTTGTGTTCCATCATTAATGGGAGCTTACTTACTTTCTAATAAAGCCATAAGACATGGAAACAAAATTTAATTTTGTTCATTTTATTGCATTTTTAAAAACGAACTTGTAACTGGCCCACCCGTTATGTGTGCAACTGTGAATCATGTATCCCATTTAAAAAAATTTTGTACTGAGTGCCACCCCCTTGGTGATACATCACCAAAATGGTTATAACTTATACTACATATTAACGAGGTTTTTTTAACACCTTGGTTGCCATTGTGTCACCGGTGAACACACATAAACGATTCACCACAGGCCATGTGTCACCGCTGACACATTTGTAGTCTTCTTTCTGATTTACAATTCACTCAATAATAATTTTATTCTTAGGGCCGAATTCATAGTCCCCACATAAAAAATAGGGATTCCCTTAAGACATAAGCGTTTTCTCTTTATAAGGGCTCCAATACACAGTCATATTTCTATTATCATATCATTAAGCCTACTCGATTCATTCGGTTTAAATTTTTGCACTAAACGAAATCGGGTAGGCTTACGGATATGATAATATCTATTATCATATATATGACTGTGTAATGTAGCCCTAAGTGAGCCCTTAAGGGAGTTGCGTATTTATGGACATCACTTATTAGGGCGTTGCCTCATTTAATAAAACGATTTACTTATTGAACATATCTATTGAAAGTGAAAAAAAAATATATCAAAAAATATTAAGTAGTTGAAAATTCGAAATTCTTCCATCTACCAAGGTCCAGTCCGAAAATACAGATGCAGCCGAATGTCATTCGCGCTCGAGTTATTAGGGTTATTAGGACAAGACCATCTTGCAGGGGTGTAGATGCAAATCAATACGCAAAATACGTTAGATTCGCCAGTTCGACAGAACGGTGAAAAGGGATAAAATTTTGTTCGCTTTGACACTTTCTTCCATATACAAGTGTTGGTGACCAGCAGCAAAAATTTTCTGGTTGTGGAGAGTAAAGTCCCATTGCAATATTCTCCACTAAACAGCCTTTACCTCTGTCGTTAGGTGTGAAATAAAGACACAATACAAATATTGTGTGATATACAAAATATCCGTGCTTTTTGTGTATGTGGGATAGCAGAACTCGCGGTAAACATTGGATACAAAGGAATTGGCCCCCGAGATCTGATCTGAAGGCTGGTGATCAAAATATTGTTCATGAACCGCTTGTGGATCGACAAAAAACATTTTCCCGCTGTTGCATATAAAACTAGGCCTGGCGAAACAATTTGTAAAAACCTTACCAACAGAAGGAAATTATTTTAAATATATGCTGTCGGCCCTTCCTGCGCTATCATACGAGAAAATAAAGGCTGGAGTATTTGACGGTCCACAAATTCGGCAGCTTCTCAGCGATACAGCATGGCTGGCATTTGAGAATATAGTCAACAACTTTCTAGGCAATATAAGTGCATCGAATTATGCGATAGTAGTCGAGCAACTATTGGACAGTTTTCAAAGCCTTAGCTGCAACAAGAGCATCAAAGTTCACTTTTTACACAGTCATTTAGATGAATTTCCGGAAAATCTTGGAGCTGTGAGTAATGAGCAAGGAGAGCGATTTCATCAAGATTTCAAAATCATGGAAAGTCGATATCAAGGCAGATGGGATGCGAATATGATGGCGGACTATTGATGGGGCATAAAACGGGACTGTCCGGAAATTGAACACTCCAGAAAAAGCTGCAAACGAAAATTTTAGCCATAATTTTTTTTTTATTCTTAGGTAATGTTGTTAAGATATAAAATCAATATTTACAAACAAAAATTTTTTAGCGAGTTTCGTTTGTTTTGATTTCCATGAAGGGAAGGTTTGTATGGGATGGGGGCCAAAATTTGAGCCCCCTGTATCTCAAAAACTGGACGTATAGGAGAAAAACGGTTAGCATTTCCGGATTCAACGACCAAAAATTAGCTAGAAATGAATATCAAATCTAAATAAACAAAATGCTGTTCCCCTGTGATAATCATTCTTATTCCACGTACATGTGTCCTTGAAAGTAAGACGCAGGCTCTGTCAGTGTAACACGGTGCGCTTGCAGTAATTTCAATAAAATTTCACACAAATATATTTCTATTGTTAACACAAAACATATGTAAGAATGAATCAAATCGGACCATTGGGTCATGGGGCTGCCATACAAACCTACCCCCCCCCAAATTAGGTTCTTCTAAGAATAACTTTTTTATTTGTGCACCAATTTCAACCAAATTTCACACGAATGTGTTTCTCTTGATGACACAAAACATATCTAAGAATGGATAAAATCGGATAATGGGGTCATGGGGCTGCCATACAAACCTAACCCCCCAAATTAGGTTCTTCTAAGAAAAACTTTTTTATTTGTGCACTAATTTCAACAAAATTACACACAAACGTGTTTCTCTTGATGACACAAAATATATCTAAGAATTGATCAAATCTGACCATGGCGTCATGGGGTGGCCATACAAACCCAACCCCATTTTGGTTCTTCTAAGAAACATTTTTTGCACCAATTTCACAAAACCTTGAATTAATGTGTCTTTTCCAAAGCAACAAAAAAGTTAAAAACGAATGGAATCGTACTGTGGGGTCATGCTCCCGCAACCCCAATAAAATTTTCCGAGTAAATATTTTTATTTGCCCACTTATTTCAACCAAGCCCAAAACTTTTGTCAAGACGGAAGAAAGAGAATAAGGAGGGGTCATAGGTACGCCCGAAAAAACTTTTAGCCCAAGGAGAGCGAAGGGTATCCAAATTTCGGCCGCGCCCGAAATTAGCCTCGGCCCCCGGGGGTTGGCGAGCGTAGCGAGCAGGGGGCGAGGCCCCCTAGTTTTTTATTAGTTGCAAGGTGGGGAAACTTTTCAAAAAGATATTGCTTCTGATTTTCCGATTTTTACAGATTTAAACGCCGCGGGACCACCTCTCGCAGGCGTGGTTGATTTAGCTTTTTATTATTTGGCCATCATCCCTATTTGCAGACGGCTTGTTTTTCCCGCACTATCCTTCAGCGAATTTCGCCCCGCTTCTTCTTCTATTCCCTTGCAACACGGACACTCTGTTGGAGAGTCTTCCGAACCTTGAACTAAAGCAATTACTGGCAATATCAACTATGGGCTATAACCAACCTTAGAAACGGTTAGCAGTTCATTCGCCATGTTTACGGTTGATTACTTAGCTATATCAGGGATGTGTTGATGATGCTCCTCCAGAATTTGTTTTTATGGTTTGGTTTGCTTTTGCGGCTTGTATGATTGTTGTTGGTAACTTTAAGTAATAACATACCCGGTGCTTCTAAGCCCCGAAGCCAAGAGGCACAATATGCAAGCTCCGTCTAGGGCGCAACTGAGGCTCCCGCCGCCGGCTCTATTTTAATCCTTGTGTGTGCCTAATTGACACTTCCAACCGCCCTCTAGAACACAATAGCCAATAGGACTTCCGCAATCTTTGCAATACAAAAATTCGTTTCTTATTTTCGAAATCCCCAAAAGTTTCGTCCGATTATTTAGAAAAACTATATGCAAAAATCTCAGTAAAAAGTAACAACTTACCTTCACCAAAAATGAATTCATCCATTTTGTGAAGGTCTTCTTTTGTATGTGAAGACGTTCCTCCTGTAATGTTTTAATACGTTCATTTTCGAACTTTATAATACCGTCGCGTTGCGTCATGTTGGATCGTTGTTGTAGCTGACTAGAATAACCACCAGGCTCATACTGTGATCCTGTAATGAAAAAAAAAGAAATAAAAATAAATTATTATAAAATTAGGCACGATATACAATTTTATTTAATTACTACATATTTAAATTCTAGACTATAATGAAGACGTCTGTAAGAATCAACTGTTCAAAGGCATTTTTTGCCACTACCTAGTACGTATAATTCAATTAATTAAGAACAGCAGTTATGATTTACAAAACATTGTTCAGTTTGTTGCCTGATCTCAATTCATAATATTTAATTTAATTTATTTTAATTGCAGCATCTGCCAAGTGAAGTTGCTGTGATCATTCACAATGAAAACTTCATACCGAATTCGGTTAAAATCACACCAAAAAGAATGCATACGAAAGCTTGTTCAACTTTCCACATTTCAATAAACATTTTTCTGTATTTTCCCTCGTTCGGCACCATAATGCACCACCATCAGCCAACCATCCAACCATTATATACTTTCAATATGACCACACCATAATCTCTTACGTGTTGTGCGCTTTTCTGCAACAGTATGTCTTTCCAGTTGGTTGCCTTCAATAGTGAACCTCTTTGTAAACCACTTTTTTTTTGCAATCCATCATTTTCATTCATAAATATGCAGTTTCTCTCACGCAAATTTGCATCCCAATCAATCTCAAGTGGCTTTAATCTGTCATGTTTGCGAAGTTCGATACACTGTGTGACGTCAATAATGATTTTGAAACCAAACCTGATACATCACCTCAAGCATATAGGCTTATGATGTAGTGCTATGGAAAAAGCTGACAGCACTATCAAATGTGAAAACTATGCTAGACTCTAGTATAGTCCCACAGTCATCGACACCGGCCAGACAATGAACTTTGTTGCATACAATAGAGTGCTGTGTTGGCGTGGCATTTGTCCACATTTTTCATCAGCACTATCTTAAGATAGTTTCTTGCAACATGCCAAGAAGTTTATGTGTCAAAGAAGCATGGTACGGTTTTTGAGATTTGAACAAGTCAACCGGCGAAAATTTATATTGACCACTTTCGGTCTTCTATCTTGGACTGTCTGTCTATATCGCCCGCTACGTCTGTCTACTATAGGTTGATCCAATGTCGCGCTCCGTACCTGTCATCATTATTTTGTTGCGATGACCTAATTTAATTCTTTTCTTATCCGCCGCCAATCGCTTTAAAAAACGCGGCTTTCGGTTCGGAGACTCAAGAGGCTCAGGTGTAGTGTATGTAATCTCGGTATGTAGAAAGAGTGAAAGCCTCTTAAATTGCATCAGTCGCACTATGCATGTTATGGTGTACAATCCATCTTCGTGTACGTTGCTTTGCTGCATTTCTTGAGTGTTTATATATTTTACAAACGGATGATGGGATTCGGATGGAATCATCTGCTCATCACTATGTTATGTTGGTATAGTGCCACACCACCCAGATCTGCACCAAAACATCATAAGAGGCTCTGGCCACCGATAAAAGAGGAGGGAAATCATTAAACCAAACTCTGCAATTATAGATGTCTATAAAAAGATAAATATGTACCTACTATACGGAGGAAGCCGGACTGCTGAAGTGACAATGATTCTTCTTTAGTATAGTAGTGCAGCTCCGATGAAATTAATTGGAAAAACTTTTTTTTTCTCGCAACGTTGTTGCAGTGAAAAATGCTTCCTTAAGCAATTTGCAAAATGGAAGATTTCACAGACGACCAAAAAGACGAGGGTAATTAATAATGTTGGAAGAGAGGAGATTGTGTTGAGATTGGGTAATGTCGTTATTGTTTTTTTGTGTTTATACAATTTATTTATTTAAAGAAAAAAATCTTTCTTCATTCATTGTATCCAATGGTTGAGGTTCTGTTGGTCGTTTTTTTGATACGATTGAGTACTCGCAAATTTCCGCATAAAATTAGGAAGTTGTATTTGGTTTTTTAAGGTACTGTTTATTTTTGTTGGCATATATACTGCTCAAAACAAAATAAGGGCCACTAATAATTTTCTGATTATTTTTCCGTGGAAAAGGAAAATCATAGTTTTGTTGGTCTAATTTAATAAAACAATATGTTTTTCATTAAATATAATGAATTTCATTGAATTTTGACCACAAGTTACACTTTTTTTTAGCAATTTTCCAGATTGCTTACTTTTTGCAGTCATGTAATTGTAACAATAACAATTAATTTGTATGTCTAATCTGTAAAAAAATTGATTCTTTGTTTTTTTTTTAGTATCGAGTATGGCCTCCACTTTTTGATATGCAGTCGCGAAGCCTGGACGGAACGCTTTTAGTAAGCCTATCGACGCTTTCTTTTGATATCTCGTCCCAACACATTTTTAGCAATAGAATCAGCTGTTGCTGATTGTGTATGTCCTCTTCAGCAGTCCGCATCCGGCATTTTAATTGATCCCATAGATGTTCTATCGGATTTAGGTCCGGACTGTTGACAGGCCACTCCATGACTTCAATACTGGCCTCCTAGAAAACAGACATTGTCGGCGGGCAGTATGTGGTCGTGCATTATCCTGCATGAGGATAAAACCATCCAACGCCTGTTGTGAAAAAGGAATGATATGTGGCCCAACAATCCTTTCAATATAACTTTCGGACGTAATTGTCCCGTTATTTAGGATAACAAGGTCAGTTTTGCCTTGCAAGCTAATTCCGGAACAGACCATTACACTGGGACCGCCTTGCCTCTCAATTTGATTAATGCAAGGATCCAAAAATGCTTCTCCGACTCTCCGTCAGACTCTTATGCGTCGGTCGTCACTAAAAAATTTTACTTTGCACTCATCCGAGCGTGGTTGTAGCCAGGGGGGGGGGGGGGGGGGGCAGGGAGTTGCGGTCGTCCCCCCCCTGGTCGATGAAGATGGTAAAGAAATCCTTATCGATGTAGTAAAAAAATCGCTGCACTATATAACATTTTCGAAAATTTTCTGCTGCTGGCAGAAAACCTTGCCGAGATTCGATCTCCGGACCTCTAGATTACTAGCTTCGTAGAGTGTGACTCATCCAAGTGAGCCATGATTCTAGCTGAATCATATCAGCAATAAAATTTAGCCACTGTTAATACTTTGATAAATTTAGAGACGATGCTACTTTCCTAAGATGAAAGTGACAGACAGTGGCGCAACCACGGGAGGGGTTAAGGCCCCTCCCAGGCCCAGAAATTGTGAAATGAAAAATTGTAAAATTAAATATGAAGAAATGATTTTAACTGCAGATTTTATAAAAAAAAAAGAATTACTGTTCTCAGAGCATAGATTATTACCTGTTTCGATGGTCTATGCAAGTAGCAACATCCTTACCACTTGAAAAAAAAAAATACAACATACAAAATTCGTGTTTCTGTGAATTTTTACAGGTTTATTTGGCACGGCCTCTGATAGGCGATAGGCGGTCCGCAACTCAGTGAAAAAGAAGGAAACCCAGACAGCTGATCCTGTGGGTTTAACCATGGCACAAATATGGAATTCATGTTCTCAAAATATAGTCTTGAAGACTACAATATTCGTAATTTTCAGGACTTATCTGGGACGGAGAACTCACGTGGGATTGTCGTTAATCAATAACATAATCAGATCCTGCAATCTCTCGTTTCTTTAGTCTTTGGAATATTTTAAAGCCACTGCCAGCGTATTAATTAGTCAAATAAAATTGAATGAAAACATTTTCATGATGACTTTGAACCACGTTTTCCTGGCCTAGATTTTTCCCAATCCTTGAAACTCTTTAGCAATAAGTACAGACCTAGTGGTTTCAAAAACATTTAGGCGAGTTGCATGTAACCAGAAGTAAAAGTCAAAACACGAGCAAGTGCAACTTATCATTAAAAGGCGAACAAGGTTATTCTCAATGGTATTTTCTTAAAATTTGAATCTAAAATTGAAATGCTTGAAGAGTGATTTAAAATTGGCTTTTCATGAAAACAACAGAAAGAACGAGCCGATTACGAGTATGACATTTGACTCGCGTTTTCAAGGCCATATAAGTTGCGAAAAAATATACATCGTAAGGTTGAAACAGCATCATCAAACTTAGCACCCTCCAGGACAAGATTCTGGTTGCGCCACTGGTGACAGACGAAACAAACTGATTTCGCAAGTGGAATTTGCAGTCCGAGATACAAAAAATGCACTGAAAATAGACAAACTACTCTCTAAAAGGCAGATATTGGCGGCCAGTTAGATGTAATCAGAATGCAGAAGAAAATCATTCTCATCTCCATTTTAAAAATTTGACTCTAAAATTAGCAAAAAAAAAGAAATAACATGCGTGGCAGTCTACCAGTAAACTAGGGCCGCAGATGTGTAAGTATGACATCCAATTTCCAAGATCTGAACTGCTGTTTGTTGAGCTGTTGAAATCAACAGCACGCCCAGCAATGTTATTTATCCCCATAAATGGATACTTGCTTACAATCTGAGCGACCCGTCACCATAAAATGAATTCGTTCACGGTGAGTCTGGAATCCAGGACCCTGTGCACCAATCCAACCACAAGCCAAGCTACTCTTAAATTTGCTAACAATATTTCTGCGACCGGAAATTTCAACTCCTAAGAAAATCATGATGTTGAAAAAATGTTTGGCTTGCCACCCCCCCCCCCCCCTGGCCAAAATCCTGGCTACGCCCATGCATCCGAGAAAATCACCTTGCGCCATTGTTGCATGTACCATTGGATATGTCGACGAGCAAATCTTAAACGATTCGTACGATGCGTCCTGGTCAGTTATTTTCTGGTAACACGTCTCCTTGACCGTTGTTGGTCTTCGTGCAAACGATTTCTGATTGTTTGAGGGCTAACAACGGTCCCAGTTGTCATTAATAGCCTACTTTGTAGTCTACGAGCACTAATGGTACGATCTCGTCGCGCACAAAGTGTCACATATCGGTCCTCTGCGGGGGTGGTTATTCGAACTCGGCCTGAACCATGACGACGAAGACACTTCCTGTCTCCTGGTAACGGTTCCAAAGATTTTGAATCGCTCTTCGCGAATACCCTAATTGCAATGCCACAGAACGTTGCGAACGACCTTCCTCCAACATTTCTAAGGCTCTGGACGAAGCATTTAAATTTAAATGGCACCGAATTGCTGGCATTTTGTATTTTACAGATTCTCCTTATCATTAAAAGTGTAACAACTAATGTTGCAGTTAAAGAACTTGGCGAAAACTAATTCTAAATCAAAATGAGAAATAAACAAAACTACCAAATGTATGACTCGTAGCCCCAGAAGTACTGTTTAAGCCAGTTCCGATAAAGCTAATGTTGACGAATCATACTGTGATAACTCACATCACATTAAGGTACAGAATGGCATTTTTGAAAATAATTATCACACTAAAAATTCATCGAAAGACGTTGTTAAAGTTAACGGACATTATTGGCCCTTATTTTGTTTTGAGCAGTATACATATATGAAAGCAAAGCTGTTTTAAATTTGTAAATGTTAAAGTTATAGTTGCATAGGTCGGATAGGACAGCAACGTAAGTTATTCTCATCGAACTTCTAGACTATGGAATACGCTTAGACCAATTAAAAAGTGTCCCAACGTCTGGGTAAACTTTTTTGGTCTAAAATCTATAAATCATAGCATTCACTGCAAAACCATCGTTACTGACAGCCCGGAACTAGAATTTATTTATGTGTTAGTTGGCCTCTCGGCACATTGCCTCTCATTCTAACTAATGCAAAATAATAGCCATAACGAACAATTGCCGCTATATTCTTGCTAATGCCAGCATTGTCACTAATACATACACAATGTACTCTTCTCAACTACACTCTACGCACTCATGGAAAATTGTATGTCACGAGAGTCCAAATAGCGCATAAACAAATTCTAGCTCCGGGCTCTGAATTACGGTGGTTTTGATTCACTGGTCTAAATATCCGAACCGTCAAATTTGGCAGTTTCAGCCATTGAATTTATAGTATGTACTTGGAATGCGCATACAATAAGAAAATGTCATCAAAATGTGGCTCCAACATCTGGGTAAATTTTTTGAATATTTAGACCAGATTTTTAAATGTTACTAGTAGACGAGGTGTTTAATGTTGGAGCGATTACTGCTTACAATTGTCTTCGCGAGCTACCATAATTGGCAACCCGTAGGGATGCTACAGCTTAATCTGTCAAATATGACGGTTCGGACCAGTTAATCGTATAATTTATGAAATGTTTTTAGACCGAAAAAGTTTAACCAGATGTTGGGACACTTTTTAATTTGTGTAAGCGTATTCCATACTCGCTCGATGGTTTCAGCTGTGTGTGGTATCCACACGGGCTGCCAAATGGTAGCTCGTGAAGTCAATTGGAATCAGTCATCGCTTCAACACCAGCAACAATCTCAATCGCTGCCAAATTTAGATATCCAATTTATTTATACAGTGGCGTATCATTCAGTTGTCAATTGCACAGCGGTGCACCATTTAGCGAATACATAGTGACAATTTTGCAACTTTCGTTCGTTTTTTGAATGACCTAACATTAACACAAGCACAGTGTCCGATTTTAATAAATAAATGTATGAAAACTTTCAAAATGAAATTTTGATTGCATTATTTTCCAGCGGGCATTTGGCAGTGACATTAAACACCTCGTCTACTAGTATACATTTGAAAATCTGCTCTAAATATTCAAAAAATTTACCCAGATGTTGGAGCCACTTTTCGATGACATTTTCATATTGTATGCGCGCATTCCGTGTACTAGAAATTCAATGGTTATCCTTAATTTGGGACCTTCTAAAAATAGAGAGTTTTGGCATGACGTACAAAATAGTACGAATATGCTTTGACATTCTAAAGGAAAAATTGGCTTTTTTACCGTACACAAAACAGTATATCATAATTTTGCAATGTTGCAAGTAGGCATGAATGTATAATCACGACAAATAAAAACAATCACGACCCGACAATTTCGACTGTTTAAAGAACGTCAAATATATTGAGACATGCAGAATTCTGGTATACTGTTTTGTGTACGGCAGGTAATTATTGCACGACATGCTAAAGCTCTCTAATAAGTCATCAGTTTTCAGTTCACGCACCAGAAAAGACCCACAATCATTTAGGGACGTAAAAAACTCGGTTGAGCTTGTCATTTATCATGCACATACAGAAGATGTTGTCCTAAAAAAAACACATGAATACCCCGTAAAATATAAAGGAAGGCTCTTTAATTCATCAGTCAAAAACAATTATTTTGCCATGAGGAGAGCATTTCGTGAAGCACCTTAACAACAACTGATGCTTCAAATTCACATCTACCGGAAACAGTAGTCTTACTTCTGCAGCTCTGCAAATGGTCACAGTGATAGTGATTAACGGAGCTTCACCCAAGCTGAAATTAATAATTGCTTCTAAAAAATTGGAAAGCTGGTAAAACCCCGGGGCACTCAAATTCCTATGAAATTCTTAGAAGAAGATATAGCGCGCGCTACAGCGCAAAAATTCTAACTAATATTGATGAGTAAAAATTTCAATAAAAAGTAAGTGAATTGTGCAATGGAGCCAAGGCTGCATTCTATGACCGATGCTTCTTTAAGCAAAAAAAAAAAAAATAATGCCAAACACCGTACAGTTGGCTTTACACAATGCACCAGCTAAGTCATTGAATGCATCACGGCCAAAAGCGGAACAATAACCAATTTCGATAGCTTCTAATTTGAAGACGACCTCAACTCACACGCTGTTAGGTATTTAAAGTAGGGGCCGGGAAAACTATACTGACTATACCTACCCAAAATCCTAACAACCGATAAATTCAGAACTTAGTTGATTAGTTCATATATGCGCAGTTCAAACAACCTTTTCACTCGGTGGTCCTTTTTGTATGTGCAGTAGAACGCCGATAATCCGGACCCCGGATTCAGATGAAGGCCCAAGTTTTCTTTGATTGTGAAAAATCTGAAAAATTTGATGAAGGCTTTTTTTCATCGTAGTGCACCCTAGATTCAAAGAAGCAGCTATTTCGACCATAAAATTAATCATTTCGTTTACAAACAATTGAATTTTGAGCCATACTACCGTCTATCGGGGTATTAATAGGTGCATTTCGAAAATCCAAATAATTCGATTATCCGAATGGGGTCCAGTCCCAATCAATCCGGGGCTCTACTGAACTAGGAAAAAATTGGATCGTGGGCCTGATAATCCACAGAGAGGGAGAGAGAGGGCACGACTAATTTATCACTTTTTCAGAGAGCGTATGCTATTCCTACAGCATTCAAATAGTGGTTCGTAGGGATTCATTTAAGGGCTAAGTTAAGTAGTTCGGAAGCATTTCCTAGGTCCGAACCACTGTTCTATATGAACACAACCGTCGGCGTGTACATACAATGCGATGCAAAAAAGATTCTCCATCGCAAAAAAAAAAAAAATCACGATGCGATGGCGACTTTTGCGATGCATTTTCCAGTGGATGATCGGCGCTGATAAGCGCTTACAGGTCGGCCTGGCATAGGATTTTCCCTACGTGCCGGATGTATATTTATAGGAATTGTTGTATGACTGGGTACAACTCGATGTGTCGTACCCAAAAAAAAAAAGACTGGCGGGAGGCATTTGTGTTTGGAATGAATTAAAGGGTATCAATGGGTGTTTGACAAAGGTAACATCCATGGTAACATACAGTAACCCGTTTGTGCCCCAACCGAGGGAAAAGTGGATTTATGAATCGTGTAAACAAGGGAAGAAAATATGTCTCAAAATTGTTGGTGAGTTTTGAAGATCTTGCTAGAGCAAGGAATTACCTTTTTTGACGGTCGTGAAAACGGGTGTTTCCCATGAAAAATAGGCGATCAGAATTAACTTAACATTCAGTCCTGCCAATTGACTGGGGTACCATTCTGGGACAGGAGCCCCAACATTTTTTTTTTTTGGTTTTGACCTCAGACCTTTTAGCGTATCTGACACGGCTTTAGATACGAGTTATCGACCGAAAATTGACTTAGGGCCAAGCCGATTGGGCGAGAAAGTCCCGAAAAAAAAAACGCAAAAGAAAAATATTGCAAAGAATATACACTAGCCGGCATATGTATTTTGACATCTGGTACTCTCGAGCCAAGATACTGATTTTGTTTAACTAGAGCGAATAACGGTAAATTTCTTATAAGGAAATCAAAAAATATCAACAGCAATAAATATGATCAATATTTTTCCTGTCCGTGCTATAAAGAAGAGAACAGATTGGTGCGAAATTTTGGTGCGACATAAGTATTTTGACAATATTTCAATCATTGATGGAACACCAATTTCTCTGGAAAAAAAATGGATAAAACATAATTTTGTTATTGATTTTGTTTATATTCTGAATTCCAAGCAGAAAATGTGTCCAGTGGCTTGAAACATTGGAGAGAAATCAGAAATTCGAAGTTTGTTTTAAGCCTCCGTAGAAGCAAACTTCAACCCTGGTTTAAAGGTTAGAAACGCTGCAATTGAATTTAATTTCATAAGGTAGACTGTTCATTATTAAACACCAAAATCGAATAAGAGAAAACCTTAGAGAAAGCATGCGTTAGTCCAGAGTGGGCATCAGAAAATAAAAATGGCACCGTTCTCACACTATTGCAGTTCATAGTATGCGTGAAAATTGTATTCAAACGTCAATTTTTTGTTTACAATGGAGAATATAAAATCCGCGTAATATTCATTACTCTCTTAAAATGCCGACGTGATATTTAACCCTTCTGTTGGCGTATAGATCCAGACAGACCATTGGTACTATATCTTGATGAATAATATCGTTCAATAATATTTTCCACCGTTTTCCATATAAATTTCAAAAGAACCAACGGCCACAAATGCGATCAAACGTTCGGCGAAATGTAGACTGTCTAAAGAATCGAAAAAACGGCGCATCATCGTAAGACACACTATGGAAACTGTTTCTAGAACCAAAATTAGACCTCTTCAAAAAATAAGATTGATTTCACAGAAGATTCAGAAGGGTTAATAATTGCATCGACAATATTTTGACATTTGAATTATTTCGTGGAGTGTAGTGTAATAAATTTGGAGTCAAACACATATGGGTTGTGTGATCACATAGCCACTCTGGACTAACGCATGGCATGGGTTGCTATGTTTTCTCTAAGGAGAAAACAAATAGAAAACTATTCCATGCATCACAGAAATGGAATGTGTAATCGAATAATTACCGAAAAATCTTCCAAATATTTATGGAAAATGTCCTAATTGAACCAAAGGATATTATGAATATGAAGAATGTGCCATCGGAGGCAGAGATAATAACGATGACGTTCAGCCTAGAACTAAAAAAGGCAAATTGCATGCATACGCAGATAAAGTGAAACCAAAGAAAGATTTAAAAACCATACCAAAAGCAAACCTTTGTTACTAAGGAAAAAGTTCAAGCTACTGCAACTTTCGGAAAAAGTTTTTTCGGCTAATATTCGTTATTTTATTACATTTCTACAAAAAAAAATCAATATTTAAAGAAAATGCCCAGTTTATGTGGAAAAACGGATACCTGGTTATCAAAATGAATACCACAGTGAAGGCTCTCTCATAATTCAGGGATATATTGCTTACAATGGCCTAGGCTGATTAAGGTCAAATCACTGTTTCCATGGCCAAAGCTTCTTTTGGTCGTCATTGAATCGTCGGAAGTTATATTCGTTTTTTTGCGGCACAATTTGCTTTAAATTTCACTTCTTTCGTAGAGTTCTTCATCGTGGCTCATTCATCACTCGGGGTTCACATTGGCTTCATTCAAATTGTAAGAAAACGACCGGACGGGTAAACTTGGACGATAAGAACCATCGTATGATCATTTCACACTATCCGATCAAAACACGGACCGGCGAACAATAATCACACAGCAAGTATGTATAAATGTTGCCATGCACGCTCCAAAGTTAGTGTACAATGAAGTGACGAGTCGACAAGATTAAAATGCAAGTAAAACACGCGCTAATTGTCTTTGCAGAACGCCTGAACTATTGGTAGATGGAATCGTCTTATCGATCGTACGAAAGAAAAACAATCGTGTCACGATTTTTTTCTTTCGTAAGACGCATTCTTACAATGTGAAATGCACAATGCTTGTCTACTGGCCACTACAAAAGCTCTCTTGTCTTGCAAGTTTACCCGTCCGGTTTCGTCTTACAATCTGAATTCAGCCATTCGCTTTCTTTCAGAGAGCGCCAAGATTTGTTTTTATTTTGTTTTAAAACATTTTTTTGTTTGGTAATAAACAGTTTACCGTATAACATAAAATTCAATAGTAGCGTATTCAATGTGTAAACCAGGACTAAGGCTTGCATCAATCGATGCTCAAACCAATCTTCGAAATTCTGATTTTTGTTTATGTTTCGAGTCACTGGTGATATTTTTTATTTGAAAATTAATAAAAATATGTTTTGTGCATCAATTCTTGCAAAAAAAAAATGGGTGCAATCACAGAGTTAAATGTTGTCAAAATACTTATGCCACACCAGAGTTACGCCTCCATCTTTTCTCTTTTCTATAGCACGAGAGTCCGAAAGAGGACAGGAAAAATATTAAGCATATTTATTGCTGTCGATATGTGCTTTAATTTTGATAAAAGAAATTCACCGTTGTTGGCTTTAGTTAAACAAAACCAGTGTCGGGGCTCGAAGGTATGAGATGTCAAAATACATATGCCGACCAGTGTACATGCGGAATTGATTATACCCGTCTGTTTCAATAGAAACTAGTCCCTCAGTGTTGAAGCTATCGGGCTGAAATTTTGTATGCAAGTTTCTTTTTAGTGTACGCTGTATATATGTCGGAACGAATGGAATCGGGCCATGGCGTCATGGGGCTGCCATAGAAACCCAAAATACAACATTAGGCTCTTCTAAGAAGATGTTTTTTTCTTTATGAAACAATCATAACCAAACTCCATCCAAGTGTGTTCCTAGTAAAGACTCAAACCATATCCAGGAACGAATGGAATCGGAACACTACGTCATAGGGCTGTCATACAAACCAACGACCAAACATTAGGTTGTTCTAACAAAAACTTTTTTATTTTTAAACCAATCTTAACTTGACGTCACCCAAGTGTGTTCCCAGTAAAGCCTCAAAACGTTCCTGCCACACAAACCAACCACCAAAAATTAGGTTCTTCTAAGAAAATTTTTTTTCTTTTTAAACCAATAGTAGCCAAACTTCACCCAAATGTGTTCCTAGTACAGCCTCAAATCATATCTAGGAACGGATGAAATCGGAATACTACGGAATACTAGTGCTGCCACACAAACCAACCATCAACAATTAGGTTCTTCTTAGAAAAACTTTTTTCTTTTTAAATAATCTTAACCAAACTTCATCCAAGTGTGTAAATCTTCAAAACATATCCAGGAACGAATGGAATCAGAACACTACATCATAGGGCTGTGTTACAAACCAACTCTTGAAAATTGGGTTCTTCTAAGAAAAAATTTTTCTTTTAGCCAAACTTCATCCAAGTGTGTTCCTAATTAAACCTCAAAACGTCATAGGACTGTCATACAAACCAACCCCCAGAAAATTAAATTCTTGTAAGGAAAACTTTTTTCTTTAAAACCAATCTTAACCGAACTTCACCCAAGTGTGTTCCTAGTAAAGCCTCAAAATATATCCAGGAACAGTATAAATTATTAACACAAAAGAACCTTAAGTTTCATTCAAATGTGACGGGAATTCAAATTTCGGCCGCGCTCGAAATTAGCCTCGGTCTCGTTTTTTTAATTCTTTCCTTTAAGTGTTGACCGTGAGAAAGGAATCTTGGAATCTCGTCTCCGTATTTCGTGTCACTCGGCGTAGAAGTGATGTCGGATTGTCCTTAGCCTCGCGAACGATGTGTTTGTTTCACCGACTTTACTTTTGATACAATCCTGTAGAAAAAAGCTCATAAGGATCGCGACGATTCCTTGGGCGTGAGCTGTTTGCAGCTGAACTTGTTGCCCGGAACATTTAAACCTATGAGCGAATGAAATTTTTACGTAAACGTCGAATTTTTTAACGCGTAAAAATCAGCGCGCATGAATTTATTGGCTTTGAAATGTGCCTCCATTGCGAACGCGCGTTGTTCCTTCGGCCACTGGGACATTGTGAGTAAATAACCCGCAAGAATCACGGAGCGGTCACCTCCCCCTGTTCATACTGCTAGCGGCTACGAAGAAAAGTCAAATTTAAATCTGAATCCTACCACCATAGGTACATAGGCTTGTTCGGTACCGAGATTTCAGTACCGGGTTTCGTTTTTTTTCAATACCCGGTACCACAAGCGGTTTCCCTGACTCAAGTTTTTTTTCAGTACCGACGGTTTTTTTTAACCATAAGCCGGTTTTTTTTGAGTACCGGGTTAAAAACCGACTCAGGTTTTTTTTCAGTACTGACGGTTTTTTTTAACCATAAGCCGGTTTTTTTTTAGTACCGGGTTAAAAACCGGTACCAAAAAACCTGAAAAAACCGGCTCATGGTTGAAATGAATCGTTCTTTTTAACTCGGTGCCAAAAAACCGACCCGTCGGTCGGTTTTTTTTAACTCGGTACCAATAAAACCGGGATATCGGTACTTTAGAATATCGGGTCCGGTACCAAGTGAACACCGGTTTTGTACCGGGATCCCGGTTTTTGGAACAGGCCCACATACAACAATACATTCCAAATCAGCTCCAAACAGCGCGAATCACCGCCGAACATTCATATAAAATTCTCTTTAAAAAGCATTTTCTACCAGCGCAATAATTCAGATGGCCTCGCATGGACCTGCTTGTCATCGACCATCATGTGAACATATCGCATCGTTCGGCTGGGAGAAGTTCGGCATCGCCTTATACGAGTATATATTGCCGGACAATTGGTAGAAGAAGTAGAAAGACGGAAGTGGATAGGTCATACATTTCGAAAAGAGCTAGTTAATGCCTCCAGAGATTGAAAAATGTAATGCCTTTAAGTAAGCCAGCTTTTCGACAACTGTTATGGTGATCCGACAAGTTTCTATAAGCTATCTATAGCAGTGGTTCCCAACTCAGAAACGTCTACGGACCACTTGGCCTGAAAATGTATTTCGACGGACCAATCATAATAAAACAAATTAGGGTATCCATTTTTGTCGAGCTATTCTATTCAAAAGCTCACGCTTTATTTCCTTTGCATAAACCGACTTTTATTGGGCTTGAATTTGTATACTAACACCACTTCGTAGGAAGTATGATTTAAGATTTGCCATGTTTGCCAGGTTGATAGAAGGGAGAAGCAGATTGCTTTGCGGTTGGATTAACTAGGAGGATAAATATCAAAATGTCTACTCAATTCATAAGAAATTTCATAATAATTTATCGAAAAAAATCACAAAAATAGAATGTCGCTAACTCATCTCAAGGCCTACGCTCAGCTCAGTCATTATTTACGAGAAAAACCAAAAACTGCGGGTTCACGAATTGAATCGCAGACGCACGGAAAATCTAGCCGTAATTTGTACTTGCCGAGCATTGGCCGTCCGAAAAGGAATTCCAGGGGCTTAAGCGGAGTGAAAAAAGCTATACATTTTCACCTGCCATGCAAAAAATACAATAGAATTAAGTCCGAATTCGATATGAGTTTAGTGCAAGCGTGTCCAACATACGGCCGCCGTGTGTCACAGTCCGGCCCGCGAGGAATTTTGAAAGAATTATAGTTACCTCACTTTAGAAAAAATTTGTACTAATTTGTTGTATGTTAAAAAAAGAAAAACCACAAATTCTGTACACTAATTTGAAAGTCAAAACCTAAAAGGGCTCGTTTCCAATTTTTTCGCCGAACAAAATTGCAGCTGCGTAGATCAGCCGAGCAACTCCTGAAAATCACTAAATGAAAGGATTAAAATTGAACAGAATAACGCGGCCTTCTAGCCAACTTTGCTAAAACGACAAAACGTTCTCCCCGCTCCGGACAGATGTTGTGGTTTCCAATCCGTTTTGCTATTATGCGCGCACTTCTCGGGACACTTCTCTGGGCTTGCTAGGCAAGAAACACCCTTTCGGGATAACGGTAAAACTCATTTATAAGGGTCCTTCATTTTTTTCACTATCCAAAACAGACAAATCTGTTCCCATCTTCACTCCACAAGACACTTTCATTAACAGAAAATGCCAAGTATTTTCCTCCATGGCCGACAGCACTTGACTCCCTCCATAAACGCTAGTCACCAACAATGGCCACCACCCACCATTCACAATAAAATAATTCATAATGAGATTTTGGTAGCTTTGTGAGTAGAGACACTCTTCAGTTAGATTTGCCGGAGGTCCCACTGTGAGCCTAATATTTTTGTGTTGTCTTTGGAAAAATGCTCCTACGAGAGCCTGCCAATTTTTTAATTCGGGCGGGGCTGTTATGAAAATCAATGGTTTAAAATTAATCAAATTAATTTGCGAAGCTGAAACTTTACACACAAAGTGATCATCAGGAATATGTCGATCCCTGGCAAGATCTGATCATTAGTTGGTTGGCTAGATATTGCGCTCGATAGCTGAGATTTCTCGCATAGGAATAGGTACCTTCTGGTCTGGAAGCGCTAACTTCGATTAAAAGCTATGTGTATCCAGTAAACGGTGTAGCTCCGTCTCAGATTTAAAACAATGTTTAGCGCGAAAAACCTTTTGAATTTTTGTAATCGAGTTCGAATTTTGATAATTGCAATAATTTCGGAATTGAGCTATAGGCAACAAACCTAAGCATCCAATCGCCTTCCCATAATCACAGACCTAGTAGCAAAGTATAATGAATAATCTGTTATGATAATGAGTTGCGTGTTTGGCATGCGATTTAAATTAATCACAAGGAAATATAACTTTGTTGTAAGAAGTATCCAGAGTCTCCCCGCAGACCACCTACGGGTCTCTCACGGACCACCCCCGGTCCGCGGACCACCTGTTGGAAAAACAGTGATCTATAGTGATTGTCGATTACCACAATCACAGACGTCCGTATTTTGACTTCTAAAAACAAATGGCTATCGATAAAATTAACTATCGATAAAATTAAGTCCCACTATGCTGAGACTTGTTCAAAACTCTTGCGGCATAATCTGGCGAAACAGAGCATGTGTAAGGCTAAATAAGAAATGTTTCTTTAAAATCCAACGTACAGTGTTGTTATCAGTAATTTTTCCAATTTCACGCACAAGAAATTTATCTGTTGTTGCACAATTTACAGATTAATAAGATTGTTTGTTTATCAAAAGACAACGATAAAATTATTAAAATAAGTGAGTGTATTGTTTAATTTGATCCCTGAACAAATTGGAGCAGCCTCATAGTACACATTTTTCGTGCAATTTTATTTTTAATCTTTGCACTTCACGTGTAAAAATAAATAAGCTCAACTATAGATAATACTTTTTTTAAATGTTATATACAGTATACAGATAAAAATATTTAAACAGAATTTCGACCAATTGAGTTACGCACTTAACTGACGTTGTCGGTGGAGATTCGAAGAAAAATAACATACATATATGACACATTGTATTGTACGAACACTGTACCCAGCCTGTTTTTAAAATACTGCCACATTTTTGGCACATGATGACTATACTCTACCCAGAAACACCGTCTGAGTTTTGTTCAAAGCAAATATCAATTTTGTTCAATTTTAATCGATATTTCGTTTGGCTATTTTATCGCATTGCGACTACGTCAAGTCATCGGTTTGGTTAAATATACTTTACGTAAGACTCTCACTTATCATTTGCTAATTTATTTCATTGTCCCCATGATTTTCGACAGCCCATATATGTTGCTAGCGTAAGGTGACCAGACTCCCAAAAGCCCAATGCTGTACTCTGTACACATACTTGCGCAATTTGGTTCTCAAACAAATCCAGAGCCATACGTTCAGGTTCCAGGTCCGAGGTCTATGTCACAAAATTTTTTGGCTGATTCTCTAATGCACGACAGACAGAGAGAGGTCTGAGTGCAGAGAATTGCGAGGTACAGGATCTAAGTAATCATACGGACGTGTCCTAGGATTAAATTTTACGAAATGGCAGGAATTGGCTTATCGATCGCTTCGCTCGCACCTCGCCTTATCATTCTTTTCACCAGCACTGCGTCGCAAATGTAGGCGAATTCTGAAAAGCCCAATAGACATGGCGAGATCTGGAGGAAGCGAACTGCAAGGTACAGGATTTAAGTATACTTAAGGACGATCCAGAGGTCTAAATTTCACGAATTGCCATCCATTGGCTCACCGCTCGCTGGACTCGCACCTCGCCTTATCCTGTTCCGCAACAGCACTACGTCGCACAACTGTTGGCGAATACTGAATAGCGCGACAGACAAAGCGAGGTCTGAGCGGTGTGAAGGGTGAAGTACAGGGTCTGAGTATTGACGAGTCAGAGATCTAAATCCTACGAATTGCTTTACATTAAGTCACCGCTCGCTGCGCTCGTCTCATCCTATTTCCCAGCAGCGCTACGTATCAACTTTTTGGCGAATTATGAAAAGGGCGAGCTATAGGATCTGAGTAATCCTAAGGACGAGCCAAAGGTCTATATTTTACCAATTGCCTTCTATTGGCTCACCACTCGCTGCGATTTTACCTCGCCTTATCTACTTTCTACCAGCGCTAGTCGCAAGGATGTTGGCGAATTATTAAAAGCGCGACAGACAGATTGAGTTCTGAGCGAAGCCAAGGGCCAGGATCTGATCTGAGTAAATGTATGGACGAGCCAGAGATCTAAATCCAACGAATTGTCTTCCATTCCACTTCGCCTTATCCTATTTCGCAACAGCACTGCGGCGCAAAAATGTTGGCGACTAACAGTGCGAGATCTAAGGGTGAGCCACCGAATTAAAGTAAACCAAAGGACGAGCTAGAGGTCTAAATCTTATTTAAACCTGGTTGCAATATTTCTCGATGAGAATATGCATTTCTCCATGGTTACGTTGGTAATGCCATACCGTTCCCCAGGGCTTTTAACGCCGTTTTAAATGGATTCTAAGGAAATTTTAGAAAAAATTTTATCTAAAACCCATGCTGAGTCTTTTCTTCAGTATTTTCCTTTTTCCTATAAAGGTTAATAAAGGAATCGGATGGAGTACAATGAATGATTTTTCCATCTTTTGATGGCTGAACATTTGAACCTTGGCAGCTAGAGCCTTGAAATGTTCACCAAATGTGGGCAGTGCGGTGCCCTACAAGTTTGCCAAATTTCAAAATTCAGCCCAATTTGCAAAGGTATTGTCAATTTTTGATTAGAAAACACAGAAGTGCGATTTGGACAGCTAAAGCTTCCGAATGCGGATAGGTGGACCGTGAAATTTGAAAATACGAGGGGCAAGTAAAAAATAAGATTCCCACATTTTGTTCAGGTGCAAGGCATTTTTTATTGCAATAAATAAGTATAACATCTGAAAGCTTGTACTTTAAACTATTTTTGTACATAGTTGTCAAATTTTTCTACGCATTTTCCCTGACGAGTTATCCACTTCTGAAAACCCGCTTCGAAGAACTCCGCCGCAAGGCCGCCGATCCGGGATGGCGCCGTTTGTTTCGACTGTTCTTTTCTTTCCAGAGTGACGTACTGACACCACGTTTCATCTCCCGTAATAATGGAGTTCAAGAATTCTTCGGTATTCTCGGCGCATTCTCGAATAAACCCTACGGCATCCTTTACGTGATTGGCTTTGTGGGTTTCAGAAAGCATGTGCATGAACCCACCGCGCACACACCTTGCGATAACCAAGCTTTTCGGTCAAAATGTTGTCGATGGTTTTTTCACAAACCTCAGGAACCTGGTCAGCCAGCTCCCGAAGAGTTACTCTCCGATCTCGGATTTCACACTTGGCGGTGACGGGCTCCATCGCGGATGGCTGTTAGGCCGGCACTGAGCGTCGCAGCGATCGCTCCCGGTAGTGGGAATGGAGTGGGGGACCAACAATCAAGGCTGTGCGGTGTTGCCGGATTCTACCTAGCATCTCGCGCAACGAGTGTACAGCGTTGGGAACCTTATTTTTTACTTGCCCTCCGTATAAGCGCCAAGTAGCTCCACAAGTGTCCAAATTTCAGTGAGATCGGGAAGGGTTCCCGAGTTATCGAAAATGGAGCATTGTCAAAAGTGCGATTATCTCGCTAAATATCGACAGCACAGGGGTCAAACTGTACACCTTAAAAGCAGATATGCCTGATCACAGGCCTCATCGAGGAGCTTATTATGTAGTGAATTAAGTTTCATTTTGTTGCTTGGGGAATGCTGTACATTTTGCTGGACATTTCTAAATGCTGTACGACAGGTCAAAATGCTGTACTGTACAGCAAAATGCTGTACGTCTGGTCAGCTTATGCTAGCGCAGGGAATGGGAGGGACACCAGCCGGCATTGATAACGAATTTTGCATTTCCAGATTTTTCTTCAGTTTTGCGGAACAATGTGATTACGGATTTCAGCGATTTAATGGGAACTTACCCGTATAGTATTCTACACCGTATCTCCGATTGAATCTTCGCTCCATTTTTAATCACGTACTCCTATTTTGAAAAATCGTATAACTTTATGACCTCACACAAAACACTACACTAAAATAGCTTTCTTAATTAAGTATACTATTATTTAATTAGACTATTTTGTTTGCTCAACACACACATTTCACACAAATCATTTAGCACATACGATTTGCATACACTATTCGAATAGGTAAGACTTCACACTCGATTCTCTTTCGGATGATCTACTATCTTTATTTCCAGTAGATTTATGATGGGCTGTAAAAAATTTTCTGGATTTCTATTTGTATTGGAACGCGACTACACAGGGATTCGAATCATAGTTTTGACGACGTTCAAAGCTCGGCACTTACTAACTTTTTTAAAAAATAAGTGTGAATTTCTATTGCGAAAAAATATTGGGTGATGACGACCAACGACCGCGAGTTATGATCGCGACGACGACGATCAGAAACGGCGCAAAAGCTGTTATCGTTATCAGTATGCGAGCGAAACACTTTTATTTGCTGCTGCTGGTTTGGTTTGTTCATTTGCTCATTCGGGAATCTTACTCGTACCTATGAAGAATTTTATCTGAGAATTGCGCGAGTTAATGATAAGATTAGACAACAATATGAGTTTTATTTTTGTTCGCGGTATATATGTGCAATTGTTTGTTGTGATAAAGGTGTTGTAGAATAATTGGTGAAATCGGGGCAGGAGACTGGCAAAAATGTGAGGGCGGGTGGCAACGTCGAAGCATAGGTATAGGTTAACTTTGAGTAGTTTTGCGATTGAGACGTTAATGTATACTATAAGTACACAGACTGTATATCTAATGGAATTCAGAAGGAACTATTCGGCAGACATACATATATGTAGTGATAGGCCGAGCTGATGTTTAAATAAAGATTTAGTCGGATTTTAGGGACTCAGTGTTGGCATTGGAATCAATTGGTATTATAACTGGACAGTTGACATTTTTTATTCAACTTTTTTTTGAGGATTGATGATGGAAGTATAAATTTATATAAACGAGCTCGCATTCATGAATGAATCACATTATTTTTAAGCCTTTCATGGTCATATATATATGGATGATTCCATGATCTGATTTCATCGGTTTTTACGTATGTTTTGTGCGGAATTATTAGAAATGTGGACATTATTTGTCTAAGATTTGGTTGATTGTGTACAAGTAAAAACATTTTTCTTAGAAGAAGCCATTTATTTTGCTGACAGCTGTGAAGACCGTGTGGAAAAGCGAATCGAATCTATTATATTAGGTAAAATTATCCAAAAATTTTCTAAAGTCTGCGCTTCGGCAGGAAGTTTGCCATTCACATCCCGCAGGGACGTAGCCAGGATTTTGTTTCGGGAGGGGTCCAATGTAATTTTCAGCCGCGCGACAGATTTAGTGTCGTATAATTGAATGCCCTGAATATTACACTGATCTGTTATGAAACGTTGAGAACAACTGGAACCGCGTAACCTCACTTTTTAGTGTAATTACATATAACCATCATGAGTGAACAGAATGTAACATTGCCTCTTGCGCAACGCATCATTATTCGTTTTTAGTTAAAGCTAATGTAAAACCCGCGAACACTTATCGAAAATTACTAGAGAAGTTCCAGGATGAACCCATGTGTATAAATGTTTTGAAAAGACCGAAAAGTTGAGGCAAAGTTGCCTTTGTTACCGATGAAACGTGAGCGCCGTCGCCGTTGAAAAACTCATTTTGGATGACCGACGAAGTATAGTGTACGCGACATGACTGATGAATTGGGCACCACCGTAAGTAGTATTGAGTAATGAGCGGCTATAGGTTACTCCAATCTCAGGCAGATGGGTGCTAAAACTTCTGAATATTGAGTATAAATTGAAGCACTCTTAGAATCTTATAAGGCCACCCTTATAATGCGCTTTTCAATAGAAAATTTGTTGATTCTAGAAAAATTATAGGCTTACAACACAAAGGCTTACCTACATAACCATTATTTTCACAGCCTATCAAAGCAGATGAATACCTCGCGTTTTTCAATAAGAGTAACAGATGCAAACTCTCTCTTTATGCTTTGTATACGGGTTTCAAGTACCCTCTCCCGAATCAGTCGAATCAGCTCCGCAATTAGCTCAGGCGAGAATTAAGTTTCCGTTTAATCCTGATGTATATTGATATATGTATAAGAAAAGCCCTTCTCTAGTTCATATATTCCAAAGCCTAATCTAGTACATAATCACTAGATTGTAATAGGTATTAAGTTAATGTCAATCAGCCAGTTGTCATTTAGCACCGGCCCAATAAAGACACTTGTCTAACAAGCATAACTGTTTCGTTTCCCGTATCACACAATCCGCACAGAATACTACAAATCCAACTATCGCTATACACAAAGTATTTGCGAGCTTATCCTTCACTGGACCCAAAAAATGACAAGTCTTGATTCACACGATTGATATTAATCAAAATTTTCAAAGAAATTATTTCCTTGAAAGATGCTCTGTTTAAAGAAAATTTTTAATCGCATTCTCTATTTTTGTAGAAATATTCAGAGCCTGCGCAGCGGAAAGTTTAAAGCTCCAAGCTCACATGAAAACACGCCCATACATCCTATAAATCAAATCAGAGTCAATAATAATTTTCGACACCAGATATTCCATAGGTTTTTGCATAGATTCCGCGCAATTTATTTTGAAAGGTGTGGGTTCAGAGAATTGTGTGTTGATATTCGGATGTATCCAGTTTGAAAAAAAAAACCTTGCTTAAACCAATTGCCATATGGTATATTTTTTATACAGCTACACAGAATCTACAGAAAAATATGGCAAATGATTTTTTAAATATTTTATACTGTAATCACCAAAAATTCGGGTATTATTGAAAATATTTCGGGAGGGGTCCGGACCCCATGGACCCCTCCCCTGGCTACGTCCCTGATCATCCCGGATTGGATGGAATGGGCTAATGTCATTGATCCTAGAAGCATCCTCAACTACCCTAGACCGGAGAGCAAAAAACTTCTGTCTGCGCACCACAGAATTAAGACTACTTGTAGACTTTCTTATGTGGCATTTTAGGCTTCGCTTTTATCTTCATAAAATTGGTCTATCAAGGGAGAACGTATGCCGCCGTTGCATGGAGGAAGACCTCCATTCATCTGTTTTGTTAATGCCCGGCGACCGCCAGGTCCAGATCACTCCTTGGACCAAATAAGCTCTACAATGATTAGGAGCTCCCCTCTGAAGGAACTTCTGTCCTTTATCAAGCATTCTGAATCAGTGGTCCCCAACCTTTTTCGGTCCGTGTCCCCTTTGCGAGGTCTGAAGATTCTGACGCCCCCAGAATTTTTTAAATTTCATGTTTAAAATGTTGCAAGAATAGTCTTGGATAAATAAATTAACAGTTCGCATTTTACGAAAACGCTGGTCGGAAATAATATCCCACGACCACCTCCTTTCGAACGCTGGTGAAAATAGTATTATCACCAACATTAATAGATAGAAGAGGCATATTAAGTGCAATGAAATTTTAGAACCGACGATAGTCGTCGAGTGAGATCTAATAATTCGCGAAGTAGGTCTGTCGATATTGAGAACAATTTTATAGGCAAAACATGCATCAAGCTGAATGTGATCCTATAATAGAGTTAGGTGGGGAAGCTTTTTTTCTGGAGGTTAAAACAAACCAGGAAGAATATAACTGATGAAAAATTATTTACCATAATTAATCTACAAACTATGGAAGTTTTAATATATCAGATTTACCTCGTTATCAGCAGTGGACCGTACATCAAGGAAATTTATTTGAATGCCACTTCATTTCCTTACAAAAAAGGAAGAATATAAACTGGAATATATAACAAATGACATACACGTCAGTGTGGAATCGGTTTGTATAATTTTATAATTTTTTAAATTTCAAATGAAAAGATCGATCTGACCAAACAGAACAAAGTTGTAAAAGTTACCCCGCCAAAGAAAAATTCATCTGCCGCAAAAAGAATACATATCACTGCAATCAGCCGCTCATATGTAATTTTGTTTTAGGTGTAGTAAATGCTGGATGTAATTTTGTTTTAGGTGTAAATGCTGGAGAAGTTTAAATCTACAGGACTACTTCTTCATAAGTAATTTGGTGGGAGCTTTAACATTTTATTCAGTGCCACTTTGACGGCTCCCACCAAATTACTTTATGAAGTAGTCCTGTACATTTAAACTTCTCCAGCATTTACACCTAAAACAAAATTACATATGAGCGGATTGGAGTGATATGTATTCTTTTTGCGGTAGATTATTTTTTCTTTGGCGGGTAACTTTTACAACTTTGTTGTTTTTGCATACTTAAATAGCCAACTAATAATTTTGTTTTGGGAAAAGTGTCAACAGGTTTTTGTTCAACATATTCCATAAATGAGATCTCATCATTTTAATCCCAATATCCCAATGGTCAGTGTCCCAATGTCGCAATATACCAAGTGTCCCAATAGCCTAATATCCGAATGTCCCACTGACCCAATTTCCCCAGTGTACCTAATGTCCCAGTATCCAAATGTCCCAGCGTCACAATGTCCTAATGTCCCAATGTCCCAATTTCCGAATATCCCTATGTCCCAATGTCGCAATATTCCAATATCCCAATGTTCCAATGTCCTAATATCGCAGTTCCCCAATGTTCCAATGTCCCATTGGCCCAATATCCCGATGTCCCAATGCCACAATGCCCCAATAGCCGGATGCCCCAACACCCCAATATCCCGCTGTCCCAGTTTCCCCAGTGTGCCTAATGACCCAATGTCTTAATGTCCTAATGTCCCAAGACTCTAATGTCCCAATTTCCGAATCTCCCACTGCTCCAAGATCCTAGTCTCCCAGTGTTCCAATATCCTAATGTGCCAATATCCCAGTGTCCCAATGTCGCAGTGTGTTTTTAAAAATTGTCAATGCGATGAGTCGAAAGACGCAATTGTTGGAAATCTTTTGTTAACTTTACCTATTAATTTACCGTTATTTCATCCACTTAGCTAAATGGAAAACCTTGCTTCTTTAGAAGGACCACCAGAGGATCATTCATTTCATAATTTCAAAAAAACCCCATCACGGACAGAGACAGTGGAAGCAAGTATTTCTGCAACTGTAGACTCCAGTCTGAAATTGGGTTACTCGCTTAAGTCTGTCAGGGTGAAAATGTCACCGTTTATTGTATACATATATCTTACCCGTTGTTTGAGATCGCCGCAATTCGTCCTTTGGCCATTGCCGGCGCTTCTGCCACCTCGCGAGCTATGGGAGCAGGCCGGCGCTTCATCAGATAAGTATCTGAATGAATAAAGTTCCGATGCTTTGTGATTATTTTTGTGTTTACAGGTCGAGTATGATGAGGTCGAGGAAGCGCCGGCAATGGCCAAAGGACGAATTTTTTTTTTCCTTTGGTGGGGGATACGCTCTCGCGTCTCTTGATTTTCAAAAAGGGTACACGAGGTGTTTGGAATTTGCTCCGTTTTATTGAATGGCCGAGAATAAGAAGGTCTACATGTTTTAACGTCTATGAGCCACAAACAAACAAAATTTGTATAATAATGAATAGTGAGCTTCCGGAATGATATCTACATAAATTGACGGCTACCATTTTTAAAACTATTAATTTAGAGATAGCATAAATACAAATTGTCATATAACTAGTATGTTTTGTTTTCTTAATTTCATCTACGAATTGATATTGTCACATTTTTCAACTCAAAGTATTATTTCACGCTCCTTAACGGAGGCGCGCCCCCACCAACTCATCACTGTTGAAAATTAAAGGACTATGGCAGAAAACTTAAAATAAAACAATTCTACAGCATCACATTGACATCATGATTAATGCATCTCATCCAATCAATACCTGGTATTGAACTGAATAAAAATAATGAATAGAAATCATTCAATTGGGGAGCACTATATAAATCAATGAAATTCCAATGGACGTATTCTTCATCAATATTGCTTATTATTAAGTGTATTATCAATCTGTGTTGAATACCAGTCATACACCATTGATCATACATTCCTCTGAGCACATATTCTCAATATATTGAACACCTATTGTGTATTTTTATTCTCTTGTATAGTATTAAATTCTACCGTATTCACCTATATATTTCTAGCAACAAACATGTTGTTTTTGTCCATTTTACAGCCATATGTGAGTTATACACAAAAAAATTATAATAAAAAAAAAAAACAAAAACATGCCTCAAGAAATAAATAGTTTACGGTTGATTATTATTTCTCAAGGTGAACAACTGGCATTCTAAATTCTTTTCGTACGTGTAAATAAAAATGGTGTCACCATACCGGCACTGTGCGGTGCAAAACAACACAAGTAAATTGCAAAAAGAAAAATTAGATACAACATTTTTATATACAAAAATAAAAAGTTGAAAAATATTAATGGACATACACATATGTACCTATACGTATAAAAATAAAGTCAAACTATGGTCCGGACTGCAATCAGTTCATTACTGTCTGTTAAAAACGGAATGGTGTTTATTTGCGTTGTAAATCTTTTAAAGAAAATTTATGCAAATTCATAGAAGGATAAACATAATGAATGAATGATGTGTGATGTCGTGATGATGATGATGTGAGATGCATTAGTAAAATGTCTTTTTATGGTATTTATTCAATGGTGATGATAGATGACAAAAACTCTATTAGAACTCAATGGTTTATGGACACATTCAATGGCGATTGTATTCGGTTTCTACCAAAAAAGGAAGATGTTGACACACAAAATGATTCGTCCAAGGACTTTTTAATTTTTTTTTATTTTTGTATTGTGCGTAGGTTTGCTGTTTTCTTCATGAGTTGTAGCTGTGTATACTGTTAATGTTCGTAAGAGTATATGGAATTGGAATCCCATAAAAAAACAACAAGTCAGAAAGGTTTCCACCAAAGAAAGGTACAATTCAATCCGCCACTCAAATCCTATCTCGCATTTTACATCTCTGTAAGTCTTTTTTTCCAATAAAATTTTACTAGGCTGATTCTAGTACATAAAATCACTATCTTTCTAGCGATTCTGAAAAAGTAGAGCTGGTATCCACTTTAACTAGAATAAATGTAATATCGAGCGAGTCTCGAAGAAGACCTAGATATCCAGTTCAATTTTACTAGTTTCTCAGAAAATAGGTGATATATTTCTAGAAAAGCAGTATATTTTACTGATAGACTGTTCATTTTTGGTAGAAAACAGTTCTAAATAGTTTTCTCTCATCTATTCGATTTGGCCAGTTCATTATAGTTGCCAGTCTGTTGCTGAGCTATTGAGTTACTGTCTGTGAATTAGAGGTAAGTATGTAGTCAAAATCGACAATGAAAATTTCCTCTGTATGTTCTGGTATGAGAATCAAATTAGAAGGGTATTTGTTAAGGTTTTTTCTTATTCCCGTGGAATATCTAGTTAAGTCAAACAACAAATAGTAAAATTCACTAGATAACAAATTGGACTGAACTATCAAATTAACTAGATTATCTAGTTAAGTCTAATGAAATCTAGTAAAATTCACTAGATAATCATAGAAATACAGCTAACTGGTTCACTAGAATTCTACACTCTAAAAAATCTCATCACTTAAATTTATAGTGAAACATTAAAAATAAAATTGGAAGTAATCAATTAATCATTTTAAAAACAAATAGTTTTATATTAAATTTAATAGGATTCAGTTTAATGAACTGTTCAAAATTAACTGAAACATCGATCAAAATATGTTCAATTTTGTTTTAAAATAAATAAATAACAGGCGCGACAATCCAGCATTGGACTAAGGCCGCAGGATGTGTTAGTGACATCCTATTTCCAAGATCTTATCTGCTTTTTGTTGAGGTAATGAGATCAGCATCACGCTCAGCAGTGTTATTTATCCCCATAGATGGGTACTCGTTTAACATCTGAGTGAGATCATAGTCCGTCACAAGCTCGTGAGTTCGAAAAACAACATGATCCACGGTGAGATTCGAACTCATGACCCTGTGCACCGAAGGTGCGCGCACTAACCGCTAGACCAGTTAAAGTTGTTTCATTTTGAAGGCTGTGCAGTAGAAGGAAAGTGAAAAAATAAAGTTTTTAAAATATGGTAAAAAAGTTAAGTACATATAAAACAAATATAAAAAAAGGGGAACAAAATATATTTTTTAACTTTTTTAATATTACTATTAATCTATAAAAGAAATTCGTGTTAGTTACACCATTTATAACTCGAGAACGGCTGGACAGATTTTCATGATTTTGGGTTTGTTGGATTAGGCTCTGGCCAGAATAGCATAATAACAATTGAAACATGCAAAAAATTCACAATGAGCTAAAATTCGGAATGGGTTCTTTTTCACTTCTTTATGCGTGTATGTATTTCTTTAACATATGAGCGGATTTCAGTAAATTTCTTCCACAGGATTGGTCTCTACCCAAAGTAACAGGACAACCATCGAGACATATGAAAAATTCACAATGAAGACAATTCTTTTTCTTATACTTCTTTCTATCTTCCTTGAACGAATTACAGGACTTTAGTCAGTTGACCCCTTCTTATGGGTGTACACAAGGCTCCGACCGGAATAGCTATACTGCTATTGAAGTAAGCACAATGAGCAACAATTCACACTGAGTTTTTCACACATTTTTTTTTATATTTCTTGAACTTCTTAGAAACTTCGGAAAAATTGGGAAGAGCGTTTTGATCAAAGTGATTTTCCACATTTCTTTAAAAAAAACTACATAATTCGATTTGAAAGGGAATATTAGTGCGAGCGCAGTGAGCTCTCACAGTTTGTATATTTTAAATTTAAAGTGAAATCACTTTTAAAATAAAGTGAAATCACTTTTAAAATAAACTGATGTTCCCTTTTGATTTCACATGCAGCATTTTAAAAGTACAAGAATTACTTTAATGTTTCCACTATTGATTCAAAATGAAACATTTTTGAATTAAACGTAACCGTATATGGAGCCAAATCATATTTGAAAAATTTTGAATCATAGCTAGTACTTTTGATTTTATGTATAACGATTATTTTCTGAGTGTAGTTATTGAGTCCTTATCAATTTATTTAACTACACTCGGCGTCAAAAGTATTGGGCCACCCGCAACTTTCGAACTGTAACCCAATTTTCTCAAAAAGTATGAAACTCACAACTATGAAAGTTATATCTATAGAAAGTGCGTTTAATGGCAATTTAAATGACTATAAATTTTATTTTAAGTACCGTACACTCACATAGCAATCAAACAACAAACACAATGCTAACGATTTGCTATTTTTTGACTAGATTTCGCCCCTACCTTTTTTTCCTTCTACAGTGAGGGTATAGGATATTTTTTATAATTTCTTTAGTTGTTATTCATTGCTTTTTTAGACGCGTTGTTTTCGCTACTTTTGTCAACCAATAATGAATAGGACAGCGGACAAAGCAGCTCAAGTTGTAGCACTACTTCAAGCAGGCTTTGCACAACGTGACGCGCCGCTCAGAGACTTCGAATCAGCAGATGATATCCATTTAAATGTATGTACTGCGAAATCGCCGCCTCAACACAGTTCAAGTCCAACAAAAGCTGCGTGACTAACCTCAAGTGGTTACAAGTTCTTCTACCGTTAGAAGGAGACTTGCTGAGCGGAATCTGACTCCAAGAGAGCTGCAGCAGGTCCAAAATTAACGACAACCCACCGTCGAGCACGACTTGAATTCGCTCGAGAGCATAAGGATTGGACGTTAGAAGAGTGGGGTAATGTACTCATCACTGATGAGACCAGGGTGAGTTTATATCAAAGTGATCGACGTCAGACAGTATATCGTCGCCTTGGAGACCGTTATTCTCATCGCGGAATCTGTTGCTTTTGGAGGAGGATTTGTGGAGTGGAATGCAATTTCCCAAGACTTCATCATCAGCCTCGTGAGGTCTATGAATACAAGGATGCTAGCAGTTATTCGGACAAGGGGAGGGAACACTGAATAATGGACAAACAATAATTTTAAATTTTTACATTGTTTTCAGTTTAAATTTGAGTTTTTCACTTGATGATTACAAGACCGGAAAACGACTCTTAATTGTTAAATTTTTTAATAAACGCTTAATAAATTCATAAATCACAATGTGTTTCCATTCATTTTAATTGTCATAAAATGCACTTCCTGTATATATAACTTTCATAGTTGTAACTTTTATACTTTTTGAGAAAATTGGGTTAGAGTTCGTGGCCCGATACTTTTGACGTCGAGTTTAAGATTTCTATAAAAAAAAAAAAATGCTGGAGTTCTAGTAAATTTTTTTTTCACTAGATTCGCAACTAGAAAATCTAGGAGCTCACATCTAGTTGCGTTTTACTGTATGTTTACCGATTAAAATGTCCTGAACATTATATCCCCGAGGAATGAAAATACCTTAATAGTTTTCAGGGGAACCTTCCCACACCCCCTGCACTTCGAAATAACAGCGTAAGTGTGGCCTTACGGGGACAAAAAAAGAAACATTTGGTCCTTACTATAATATGCGACAGCACTGAAAAAAATCATTTGCTAAAAATAATAAAAACGAGACCGAGTTCTAATCGTGCGAATAGCACGATGAGTGTATACTCTATACCCATTTACAAACTTAGAAGGCACGCAAAACCCAAAATATTCAATTTCATATTTTTTGTGGGGGAGGGAGGGGTACATGGGTCGGACCTGACACATCTTTATGACCTTGTCAAGGCATCGAACGGCTACCATTTGATACTAATTTGAAGTTTTTCGTTACATTCTATCAAAAGATATGGCTGAATATAACTTTGTAGGGGAAGTAGGTGTAAGTCGGACCTACTCCACTTTCCATAAACTCAAAGCATATGTCACAATGAGACATGGATCAAAATTTCAAGTCGATAGCGATATTCTACCGAAAGTTATGGCCGAATTAAAATATCAAGGAGGGGTAGTTTGTATGGGAGGTAGGGGAACCCGTGGTCCGATTTGGCCCATTTTCAATACCATCCAAGATTTTAGCAAAACAAACATTTGACTAAAATTTCAAACCGCTAGCTTCATTATTTCGGGAGTTATCGTGCTAACAGACAGACACACGGACAGACAGACAGGCAGACATGGCTTATTCGATTCAGGGATCGACCCTGATCATTTATATATATACTTTGCCATACATCCGGTGGCTCCTTTGAGGTGTTACATAATATCGGCGTAACAAAAACAATATACCCTATACCATCTTATGGGTATAGGGTATAAAAATACAACAAAAAACAGTCAAGGAATAATTTTTCCTGATTTAAGATGTATTTTCTTGTTCCAGGAAAAGTTTTTGCTTGATATAATGCTTATTTAGTTATTTTAAGCAAATACTTTTCTTGAAACAAGAAAATACATCAAAATATATTTTTACCGCAAAAACGAAGATGAGAATTTGGACGGTGTTTTGAACATATTCTTCCACATTTCGTCTTTTCTGAACAGATATGTGTGTATGTAAACATATGCAAATAAAAAAATACAAATTGCCAAAGTCAAAGAGACAACTAGCTCAGGAATTCCGTATCTCTCTAAATACCATTCTTTATTTATCCAATTCGAAATTCAAGTTCCAAGTGTACATCTTACATGTTCCTATACCCAACATGCTAACTCTAAAAAGATATTTCAGCATGACATGAAGTACGCATGCTTAAGAAGATCAAACTCAAGTACAGGTGGGTCTCATTTCTATAGTAAGAGGTTCACTTTATAATATCAGCTCTAGAGATACATATTCCCCGGCTAAATGCAAACCATAAGGTAAAAGTGCCATACTGTTCCGACAACAAAAATCCACCTCTTTCCATTCATATAACTATGTAATAACCTGCTGAGTGAAATGAATATGTGGCAATAACTGCAAATTGGTATAATCTCAACATACTTGCCAAAGACCATATATCTCTACTACGGTATCTTAACGTCACCTGTAATTTTTAAAGTTTTCTTTACATTTCTTCCAGAGTTGTTGGTGAGGTTTCGGCAAAAAAGGCAAAAAAATTGAAAATATAGTTTACGGCACTCTTGAACTCATGTTGTGCGATTAAAATGTTTTAAAGAGCTCTTGAATCTACGTACATAGTATCTTAAAGATCATGTCCAGGTTAAGGTATTCCACCAACAACCGACACTATGTACTTCTTTTCAGTCTTCAGATCAATATGGAAATGGTTATGTTGGATTTTTTTGGTTATTTTATGGTTTATGGTTTAAAAATATGCGAAACATTTTCAGCCAAAAAAAAATCTGTATTTTCCTTCACTTAAATCTGAAGCGTATAATCAAACATGATTTTTGTATCTTGCAGACAAAATTGGTTAAGAACAATAGAAGAGCATTCTTTGTTGTGTTTATGGTATAGAGAGTAATTGGTTCGAATGCAACGAATGTGAAGAGCCATTTAACGGATTTAAAAATCATTGGTGAATTATTCAAGAACGGTTTATTAATAGAAAAAAATTAGAGTTTAATGAACGGCGCAAAGGAAGTTGTGATGTTTACTACAGACCATTTCGAATTTTTAGCAAATTATTATGTAGGTACAGTAGAGCGTCGATTATCCGAACTATGTTGACAAGAGTGGTTCGGATAAACGAAAGTTCGGTTAATCGAGCTTCCATAGAAAAAGTAACAAATAGCCCAAAGGTGAAATTACGCGACAAACTGAAAAAATGTAAAAGTACATATACGCCAGGAAATTTGAACAAAAATTTGGCCAAACTTCGGAAAAATTAAGGGAAAGCTGGATTTTTGCATGAGCCTTCCTTTCAAGGTCCTAAACAAGATCCTAAAAGTCCGCGTCTCTACGAGTGCCGCTAGCTGTGCTACAGAGGGTCAAAGACCCTCGAAAACGGGTTTTTCTGAATATCTCGATAACGGTAGTATACACAAAAATGTGTATAGCAAATTTGAAGTTCTTGTGCTTTTTCAATAAACGATGGAAATACTCATATCAATACGTGCAGCCTTAAGGGCGCTATGGGGGTTCCAACCGTAAAAAAAAGTGTTTTTTGGGTTTTTCGTGAATGGCGCTAAGACGGGGGAGTGTGCTCTCTGGTATTCTGGGAGAAGTTTGTAGCTTATGTGGTTGTTAGTAAGACGCCCCCTAACGAAGTTATGAGGGTCCAAAGATTCAATTAAGCAGTTTTTGGGGAATATCTCTATAACGGTAACGTCCACGGAAAACTGTTATATGGCAAATTTGTAGCTTTGTAAATATCCGAATTTCAGATCGATGCGTGTAATGCTAAGGGCGGTATGAGGGTTTTAACCTTACAATAACGGTATCTTTCGGTTTTTCGTGAATTTCTTCAAAACGGGAACGCATTCTGGAGGGAGGCCTATAACAATTTGTTACTTCTGTAACCTCAACTTAAAATACCAGAACAACTTATCTATGCGAGCACCCCCAACGAAGCTATGAGGGGTCAAAGTTAAACAAAAAACCGCTTCTCGGATTTTTTTAATAACGGTAACCTCTTGAGAGAACCAATCTTATATAGATTTGTAGCGCATGTGGCTGTTAGTAAGGGGCCAAAAGTCCTCAACGATGGAAACCCCCGTAGGGAAGTTATGAGGGTCCAAACATCCAAAAATGAAGTTTTTTGGGAATATCTCTATAACGGTCATGTGCACCGAAAACTGCTATATGGCGAATTTGTAGCTTATACAATGCTTAATTAAATATTCGAATTTCAGATTGATGCGCGCAATTCTAAGGGCGCTATGAGGGTCGAAACCATACAATTTCGGTATTTTTGGTTATTTTCCTGAAATTCTCTGTAACGGTAACGTCTAACAGAGGCCGTCAGTAAAAATTTGTTGTTTGTATGGTTCCAAATAAAATGCTCCACCGATTTGAATGCGCCTGAGGCAACCATACGTGCATTACAACGTTTAAACTAACTAATTTTTGAGGAAGGTATGTGTAGTATGTAGTGTATGTGTGCACGTATGGTTGCCTCGGGGTCATACATATCGCTGGAGCATATTATTACATAACCATACAAACAACAAATTTTTACAGACTGCCTCCGGTATACGTTACCGTTAAGGAGATTTTCACGAAAATAACCAAAAATACCGAAATTGTAAGGTTTGGAGTCTCATAGCGCCCTTAGTACTGCACGTATTGATCTGAAATTTGAACATTTACTTAAGAGTTGTAAAAACTTCTAATTCGCCATATAACAGTTTTCGGTGCACTTTACCGTTATAGATATATTTCCAAAAAACTGCTTATTTGGATGTTTGGCCCCTCATAACTTTGCTAGGGGGGCTCCCATCGTTGGGGACTTTTGACGTCATACTAACAGCCACACGAGCTACAAATTTGCCTCAGATGATTTCCCTCTAGAGGTTACCGATATTAAAAATTTTCCGAGAAGCGGCTTTTTGTTTAACTTTGACCCCTCATAACTTCCTTGGCGGTTTACGGGTAAATGAGTTGTTTTGGCATATTAATTTGAAGTTACAGAAGCAACAAATTATTACAGGCTTCCATTCCGAATGCGTTGCCGTTATCAAGCAATTCACGAAAATAACGAAAAATACCGTTATTGTGCGTTTGGGACCGTCATAGCGCCCTTAGTATTGCAGGCATCAATCAGAAATTCGGATATTTAATTAAGCGTTGTATAGGCTACAAACTCGCCATATAGCAGTTTTCGGTGCACATGACCGTTATAGAGAACTACCCAAAAAACTGCATTTTTGGATGTTTGGACCCTCATAACTTCCCTAGGGGGGCTTCCATCGTTGGGGACTGTTGGCCCGTTACTAACAGCCACATGAGCTACAAATTTATTTCAGATTGGTTCTCTCAAGAGGTTACCGTTATTAAAAAATTTCCGAGAAGCGGTTTTTTGTTATCTCTTTGACCCCTCATAGCTTCGTTGGGGGTTAAGTTGAGGTTACAAAAGCAACGAATTGGTACAGGCCTCCCTCCCGAACGCGGTCCCGTTATGAAGATATTCACGAAAAACCGAGAAGTACCGTTATTGTACGGTTCAGACCCTCATAGCGCCCTTAGCATTGCACGCATCAACCTGAAATTCGGATATTTAGTTAAGCGTTGTATAAGCTACAAATTTGCCATATAACAGTTTTCCGTGGACGTTACCGTTATAGAGATATTCCCCAAAAACTGATTAATTGAACCTTTGGACCCTCATAACTTCGTTAGGGGGGGGGGCCCCATCCTTGGGGACTTTTGGCGTCTTACTTACAGCCACAGAAGCTACAAATTTCTTTGAGAAGAACATAGAGTACACTTAGCGCCATTCACGAAAAACCCCAAAAAACACCTTTTTTAAGGTTTGAACCCCCATAGCGCCCTTAAGGCTGCACGTATTGACATGAAATTTGACCGCTTTATTCAAAACTACATAGACTACAAATTTTCCATACAAAAGCTTTTAGTACGAGTTACCGTTATAGAGATTTTTGTGAAACATTGTTAAAAATACCGTTAGACCTCCTGGCACCGTTAGAAGTACCCGAACGTATTCGGTATTTCCATTGTTTATTAGAAAAGCACAAGAGCTTTAAATTTGCCGTACACGACTTTTCTGTATATGCTACCGTTATCGAGTTATTCAGAAAAACCTGTTTTCGAGACCCTCTGTAGCACCGCTAGCGGCACTCGTAGAGACGGGGACTTTTAGGGTCTTGTTTAGGACCTCGAAAGGAAGGCTCATTCAAAAATCCAGCTTTCCCTTAATTTTTCCGAAGTGAAATGCCAATTTTCCTGGGGTAATATATGAAGAACTGAACAAAAATAAAGAATCGAGGTAATTGAGCGATGCAGATGAGAGGTTGCTTCCGTCAGGCCCTTAATGACAAGAAAAGAAGCTGAGTGCCCGGTTCGATTAATCGAGTGTTCGGATAATCGGCGTTCGGATAATCGACGCTCTGCTGTATTAGATTTTTACATTTTGTGTGAAATTGCATCTGAAGAAAGAAATTTTAATTTAAATACATTTTTTTTTCGGTAAGACGATCTATGCCTATTTATAAAAATAAAAATAGAAAAATGTAAATTAGGTATGGACTTTAATAGTTGTCCATAAAATGGGACTACCAGTTCTTTCCTCATTACCACAATCTGATGCGTAAGCATAGTGCTGAAAATAAAATCTTTATGTTAATGAGTCTTGAAAAGAACTCATCCAGAAAAAATGCCTAAAAAGAACCCTGTTTTTTCTTGTATTTTTATTATTCCAGATTTGGTTTTTATGATCTTTCGTCGTTTTCAATATTCATTTAAAGTTATTTTTATCACTATTTATGTACTACATTTCTTTTACTATGCTCTCATGTAGATACAAAATACCTACCAAATATACCGCACTTATAAGGTCATTTCAAAACACAAAACATACTGTTTGTGCGTGTTGGGGTCATTGCTTCCAAATATTATGTTTCACATGGCGTTTGCAACAAAAGCCAAAAAGTACAATGAACTTGATCGTATCGGTCGCCTGTTACAAAAAATGTTACGTGCCGAAATCAATGCAACACACAGATATGTACGAAAGAAAAATTACAACTTTCACCGAATTTGGTTGTTATTATAAAAGAGAAAAGATTCGGTAACGTGCTTTGCGCGTGCATTGTGAAGTACCGATACCTTATTTTTGTGTGGAGTGTTTAACACACAAGAGTGTGTCTTTTTTCTGACGGTTATTGAATATGATGGGTGATAAATTTTGAAAAAGAGTTGAGTGTTGATGAGTCAGTCGTACGATGGGAGCGGATCTATGGTATGGTTCCGGAACTGTTTGAGTTTTGGTAATCATTTTGGGTATGTTAGGAATCTACACCAGTTCATGGAAGGAAATTAAATGAACATATGTACATACATCATCTTGGTTTTGAGAAAGAATTATATTATTATTTGAGACAGAATTATTTGCTGCAAGTGACAAACATTTTAACATTTTTCAAATTAAAAAAAAAGCATATAATTTTTAAATTATAAAATTTGTTGAGCTGTAAATTTTCCCATAAAAACTCATAAAAATCACATTCGAATGAATGACAATTCAACTTCCGCAGGAAATATGAGTCTTTAATTTTCTCCATGAAAATTATGTTGTCATCATTAGCACTTCATAAAATTATTGATAAATAAATATTGCCGCATACTAAAGGTGTAACAGATAAATGTGAACATAATTCGTAATCATTAAAACGAACTATGTACTCGTACAGTTGAGTTTTTCAAACTCGCAAAATGAGTAATTCGTTGAAATTTGGAATTTACACACGTCATCGTGTCGTTGCTATCAGAAATCACAGAATTTAATCAAAATATGTAATGGAATTTAATCACATTTCAATATTGATAGATAGCTGAAAGATTTAATTGACTTTTTTTTTTAATTTTTATACCCGTCACTATGTGAATTATATAATTAGGTATATTAACTTTGTCATGAAGTTTGCAACGCACAGAAGGAAGCACCTCCGACTATATCAACTAAATACATATATTATTTGAAAGTAAAAAGGCTCAATATTGACTAACTATGTTAGTACAACATTGAACCTATCAAAATGTTCACCTTTTAGACCTTCACCTTCAGACTATATAAAAGACTATATATATTATTGATCAGTGTGACGAGAGAAATCGATTGAGCGATGTCCGTCTGTCTGTCTCTCCGTCTGTTGCAACGCAAACTAATCGTTCAGTTTTGAAGCTAACATTTTCTGTACAAGTTTCTTTTTAGTGTACGCTGTATATATGTCGGAACGAATGGAATCGGACCATGGGGCTGCCCCTGAAAATAAGGTTCTTCGAAGAAAAACTTTTTTCTTTATGTACCAATCTTAACCAAACTTCACCCATGTGTGTTTCTAGTAGAGCCTCAAAACATATCTAAGAACGGATGAAATCGGAACATTACGTCATAGGGCTGCCATACAAACAACCCGTGAAAATTAAATTCTTCTAAGAATTTTTTTTTCTATTTTAATCCGACTTTAACCAAACTTTACCCAAATGTGTTCCTAATGAAGCCTCAAAAGATATCTAGGAACGGATGAAATCGGAACAGTACGTCATGGGGCTTTCATACAAACCAACCCTTGCAAATTAGGTTTGCCTAAGAAAAACTTTTTTCTTTATGAACGAATCTTAACCAAACTTCACCCAAATGTGTTCATAGTAAAGCTTCAAAACATAGCTAGGAATGAATGGAATCGGAACATTACGTCTTAGGGATGTTATACAAACCAACCCTCAAATATTAGGTTCATGTAAGAAAGATTTTTTTCATATTCCTGCATTATATTTGCATATTTTCATGATTCTACGAAAAAATATTCCAGCATGTAATGCACGGCACCCAATTAAATTTCCTGTGTAAGGTAAACAGAAAGTCATACAAAAAAAATAATCATTTCATATGCAACCTTAACCCTTCTGTCGGCACAAAGGTCTGGCCAGACCTTTGGCACTATATTTTGGTCATAAAAGTATAGAAGATGAAATCGTAGCGACTTCATATTTCATGATACCCTAGAATAATATGTTTAGAAGCATTTTGCAAAAATTTGAAGTTTTGAGTAAGTTTTTGATGATTTTCAATTTATAGTGCTTTTTGATACCCCATAGGTCTGGCCAGACCTACAGTTTTCCCCCCATTCTTCTCTTGAGGTAAAAGGTGCAAATATGAAATTCTCCTATTTATGATGTAAGAATGTTATTAAAATTAAATTTGATAAAAATTTCTCAGATTTTTCTTTGAAAAGCCGTGAAGCTCGGGAAATAAGTATGCTTAATTTCATCACGCTTTATAACATCACCTAATCAACTGAGATTTGATTCAAGGAAATTCAAACCAGTTTTTTTCCTTTGTAATAGTTAGGACTAAGTATGAGAGACTTACGAACGTCTTTCTAAATAGATTTGATCAAGAAATTTACGAAAAATTTAGAATGAAATGATTTTTGCGCTTGAAAATTCCCTATTTCTTTCCACATACTTCCCTAAATCTGCAGACTAATATCGAGGTAAAATCTACTAACAAAGCGCCAAATATTTGCCCAAAGTTATTGGTATTGAAAAATGCGAACAAACTTTCTACTAGATATATGCCATGAAAATAGAGAAGCAAAAAGAGATGAAAATAAGAGAAAAAATGTTTATAATAATACCACCTCAAAATAATGTCCACTTAAAAACGTTACTAGTGTATCTACAAAAATGATTTTAATACTTTTATTGCTTAAAAATGGCAGTAAGGAATTGATAGAATGATTCTACCGATAAAAGTTTCACCTTTTCTAAAAAATAAACATTTTTTCTCAGTAGGTCCAGCCAGACCTATTGGGTAGGTATAGAATATGAATATTGTAGTAGGTGCCGACAGAAGGGTTAAGATCTGGATAGAAGTCGGCCGGATTTTTGTCCGCTGCGATTCTTTCAATGAAAATGGATACTTGCTGTCGTGAAACATGTCGCAAATGCTGTGGAGAAAGAACATTTTCTGTGGAGTTTGGAGTGTCTATTGCGAGTGTAAAGCGCTGTTTTCACGATGGATTTGTCGTCCAACTTTTGAGCATTCAAACAAGTTGGACACCAAATCCATCATGTAAACAGAAGTTGGACAACAAGTTTGAAGTGGAACGAGCATTCAAACAAATCCACCGTGAAAACAGAAGTTGGACAACTTGTTTGAGATGCATTGATTATAATCCAATCGAAATATAAATATACTTTCTAATAATAAAGAATTAATGCGCCTGATTACCAATATCGGTGCGCTATCATCCAATTCTGGCGTTCCGTTGACTTTTGGACCACGCTGTATACTCATTCGGGCATGTTTCCTTCAATGTTTAAAATATTCACGAAAAAATAAAAGAAAAAGCAAATATATTTTTCCTGAACTAATACGTATTGCAAAAACTGATAACGTTTTACGACCGCTCCAACTTTCAACTACTGTTTACACGGCCAACAAGTTGGATAGGATTTGTTTGATAGGATTTGTTTGAGAGAATATCGTACGTGTAAACAGCCTTCCAACTTGGATTAGTTTGAGGGAAAAGTTGGATGCAAACAAGTTTGATGCCATCTAAACGCGCCTTAAGTATGCATTTTCATTGAAAAAATTCCATTTTCGAGGTCTATCCAGGCATTACATTACATATGTCTACGATTCAGATTTAGATGACGATTGTTTACCAGTAAAATGCATTGCATTGAATAGGTACATTATATGCATTTTCTAGAACCAGGAATTTAGTGGTTCTTGAGCTTAAGTTGAAAAGAGTCATTGGCATCGCGGAGCCCATACAGGGAAAGACAAAAAATTTTTCGTTGAAATTTGCACCAATAACACCGGTTGACGCGGAGCGGTCATTTAGCATGCATAAAGCCTTATTACGATCAAACCGGCTGGGATTTAGCTCCACAAATTTAAATAAATTTTTCGTAGTTTAATAATAATAAAACATTTTAGTTTGTTTATTTGACTAGTTATGGTCAACGATTCTGTTAATAAAAAAAATATTTCTTATTGAAAAATATGTTATTTATAAGACCATGGGTTTAAATTTTAATGTCATATTTTTCGATTTTAAGGGCATATTTTAGGCGCCTAATGATGTTTTTAGGGCATATTTTGCTTGCCCTAATAATTTATCAACCGAAAGAACAATACAAATTCGAAAGTTCGCACGGAATTCTTCTACTGTGCGCACAAATTCGTTGTGCTCCTACGGCAGCGAGTTTATTGGATTGACACATAATTATAACAGTATAACGCAAGGCATCGCATGGGAGCGTACGGCTGATACAAATATGTAACTTGATTCGCACGTGCGATTCGAATTTTAGTCGCTTGTTATGTTTATCTGTTACACCTTAGTATGACTTATGACTTGTGTTGATAATTTCGATTATTCGAATGCAAGATCTATTAATGCGGTGGCGAGAATTGGCATTTGATTTAAACGCACAATCGTTACCAATGTGCATCTATTCCAAATAAATGGAAATTCTATTGTTTTAAGTAAATTAAAAAAAACGTACGTTTCCATTTTGGGAATATTTTTTTTGTGTACCCTAACCGGTAATCTCTTGACATGATAGGTTGACTGTCAACATCATCCTTGTGATTCCTATCCGAAATTATTTTTTTTTAACGTCTTTCTATTGCAAACTTCATAGAGTGGCGACTGGCGATTCTATCATCTGAGCCACCGAGCATAATGTAAATGCAACATTTGAAACTGCGTTTTAGCTTAACTGGAGCGGCAATCAGATCAAATGAATACACATTTTCACATTCCTTCTTTATTAAAGTACAAGTTGCGGATTGTGTTAATCGAATCGATTTGAGCTTGGCCAAACGCATTTCTTTTATTTCAATATGCAAGTCATTTGATTTTAATAGTATCCGTTTGATATGGAGCAGTTCTTATAAAGGGTGTTTTTTTTTAAGAATGATAGAACTTCAAATTGAAAAAAAAAAAACAAAATATTACATTCGAATCAATTTTTTTTTTTATTTATTTCAGTATATGTACTCTGACAAATCATAATGTTTAGACTCACGCCTGAAGCCATCCGTCGAATTGTGAATAAGAAACCATAAAAAAAATCATTAAAATTTGATCATAGGTTGATTTCAAGAAATGGGCCTGTCAATTGGCCTTCAAGGTCGTGCGATTTGACACCTCTCGATTATTTCCTGTGGCGTTCCGTTAAATCACACGTTTATTCTGATAAACCAGCAACAATTGACGCCTTAGAGGCCAACATTGTTCGCGTTATTGGTGACATACGGCCAGAAGTACTCGAAAAAGTGGTCCAGAATTGGACGTCAAGAATGCGCTTCGTCAAGAACAGCTGCTGTGGCCATATGCCTGAAATCGTTTTCAAATGTTAATGTCATTCATTTATCATTCCAATAAAAAAAATTGACTTAAAGTTAATATTTTGTGTCTTTTTTTCAATTTGAAGTTCTATCATTCTTAAAAAAAAAACATTTGTAACGAAATGACGACTTGACAGTTCGTTACATTCAAATGATATCTTTTTAACGTATAATTCGTTTAAATTAAATGAGTGGTTTTTGTTAATAATTAATTGTTGGTTATTTTTCTGAGCGCAGGTGTAAGATAATTGATATCTGATTTGATGATTTATGCATTTTTCGTAAATGTTTTATGATCGGAAATTTTACAATTTTAAGGTCTGGATAGACCTCGGGCGGAATGAAAATGAAATTTTTGTCCGCTGCGATTTTCTCAATGAAAATGCATGCCTACAGTCGTGGAACATGTCGGAAATGAAGGGGAATTCCATAAGCCACAATCTGAAAATGGTTTTAAAATTTTTCTCGGCCATTTTATGTTTTATTTTTCGATTCCCCGGTCATTTCACCGTGGAAAATATCTAATGACCGGGGACAGGAAAAATAATACCTAAAAAAACCGAGGAAAATTATGGAACCGTTTTTGGATTGTAGCTTATGGAATTCCCCACAGTAAGTATGCATTTTCATTGAGAAAATCGCAGCATATTTCATTTTCATTCCGCCCGAGGTCTATCCAGGCCTTTAGGCGTAGACGTATAGTCTGGTTGGTGTAGTAGGTAGGGTGTAGGTCTTGAAATCATAGGGTCCCGGGATCGATTCCCATTGCAGCTAGGTAGGTTCAATTTATGATGCTTTATGCTTTATGATGCGTTTATAGGCAAAAGAAATGTGTGCAAAACTTGTACCGGCCTAAATTCAATGCTGAACTCCAGAAGCTTTTTTTTTTATTTGAAAAGAAATGAAAAACAAAACTATGAAACCATCATACATAGGTAAAGTGAATATTTTTCATTAGATCAATGAAATTTTTCATTAAATCAATGTAATTTTTCATTACATATTAAAATAATGTAAAATCAATGAACTGAATTCATAGTAACCATGAAAGTATTCTTTGGCTGAAAATGAATGAAAAATTCATTGCATACACGAAAAATTGCATTACTATTATGCAAAAATTTGGTTCAGTGGACGGTTATGATGAGTGTAGGGGATTCAGGTGCTCATGTGCTCGTAAGGACAAACCGTCAACTGGGTGTATATGATATATATTTGTATAAGTATTTTTATAAAGTACAATTAGTCCTCTCATTCGCGCAGAATCAACATTGTGGGACATGCGGTAGGTATCACTGCAAAGATATCCGAACCAAAATATGGGCTAGTAGCTGTTTCAAAACTGGCGATAATTTGTCACTCGGATCTGCAATAGGAAGTTTATATTTGTTTACCAAAAACAATTTCTTTAGGAAAATTTAATTATTTAACACAACACAAAATACGTAATGGGCTCGAAATAATTGAAAGAATTACTGTGCTTTAATTAGATTGGCGGCAAATCGATTAACCCACTATTGCTATCTGTCAATTTTATGAGTTTTGTCGCAAATCTTTACCCAATCAACATGCTCGAAAATATCGCAATAATTAACAAATAAACCTTGTGTGGTGCATTCATTATATACAACAAAGTTAGGCATTTAAATATGTAATAGAAACACATTTGTATGTAAGTATGTACATACATACGCTGCTGATCATAGGCATATTCGCTTAACGTTATTATCGTTTGTTATACGTTAATGAGAATAAATTAGCCAAAAAGGCAAAAACATAATTTACATTGAGCATTTCCGTTGATATGAAAGCAATGATAAAACTACTAGTAGTAGTATTTGGCAATTGAAATATATACATAGTTTTATCAGAAGGTGGGTGGTTCTATTTTTTAAGACAACATCACAATAGTTTTACTAAACAAGCAAGTATACGTATAAAAATCCCTTTCGGGAATTTTCCACCACAAAACTAAAATTCCCCTGAATAAAACTTGAGAAAAAATGAACTCTGATGAGTTTGGCTATTCAATATTCTTTAAGGAAAAATAGATATGATAGAAATGCCTGTGCACGCACATACGAGTATTTTAATGCTATGAAAACTTTAAAAATAATTAATGCGATCTATATTTTGACATTTACGAGATTTAATATTATGTGTATACAATAATCGTTATCAACTACAAAATATATTATCCGCTCGCACGACGTTCATGTGTGTGAACTCAATCAATTTATGGTTATCTCTCTATGCGGATTTATTGGCATTGCACTTTTAACCTTCACCACAAATATGTATTCCATAAAAGTAAATTCAAAACGAAATTACATTACAATATGCAATGATAAGTGAAAGTATTATCAGTTCAATGCTTTAATGGGAGATAAATCAAGAAGGGTAGATCGAATCTTTAAAATTTGTACATACATACTATGGTTGGTAAAAGTGGTGGCCTAGGCAGAGGCTATAGCCAAAAGCCCAATTAGCGCATAGAGCACCGCTTTAAAACCACGAACTCCGTGAAGTTGAACTAGTGTATATGATCAAGGTTAGGTGATGAATTTAGGTTAGGAGTGGAGAGTTGACTTGAACCAGCCAGTGTTATTTAGGAAGTACAGCAGCTCCCCCAATTTCACATTTGCTGCATCTTCCAAACTTTCCAGAATCAGAATCTCAGACGTTCTTTTCCAGTCAAGTACTCAGATTTAGCCATTTGGAATTAGCAGCCCTTATATAGTGTGTTGAGATATTACTCCTAACAGCTGCCATCGGGACGCAAACAGGCTCCGCATGAGAGCTGTCAAGAGTGGCACCCATTTTGGCTAGTTCGTCAGCCATCTCGTTACCCTCTGTGTTCCTGTTTCCGGGTACCCAGAGTAGGGTGATTCTTTGTCGTGTGCCAAGCCTGGTTAATGCTTCCTCACATACTTCAACAGCTTTGGAGGTCTACTATACTATGCTACTACTATAGTTGCGTTTTACTCATCGCGTGTAGTTTTGTGTAACGAACTCCACATAAAAAAATTACACCCAGATCATGTTCATCCGTGTTCATTGTTTGGTATAGTCACAAGATATGCAGTAAACAAATGCTTAAGACGCTGCCCTGGTATAGTGAAACTCCTTTGCTAAATACAGTAAAACATAACGCTATTGAAGGGACCAGCCAAAATGCGCGTTATATACGTGAAAGCGCTATAAAAATATTTAGAATGAAACATATGCTTCGCCGATAGTTTTGCTTAAAAACTTTAATAATCCCTTGGTCAAGGGGTTCCAGGCGACTAGTGCAATTCGGTGACAGAAATATCACTTTGACGTTGCTTAAATAATCGACGTTAGGAGGATGAGCAGGGCAGTAATCAATGAAAAGAGCTATGTGTCAATTTTGTCTTGCCATTTTCCGGACTTACTTACCCAGCCATTCTACGAATAAGCCACTTGTCATCCACGCCCGGTTTAGATTTTTGTATTCACAGGGAAAATACTGAATACCCTTAAAGCAGCGAGGCTTTTGCGACTTCCCGATCACAAGGGGTTCCAACTTGTCACTTCCATCTGCATTTGTGCATAGGAGAACAGTCAACCTCTCCTTGCTACGCTTACCACTATGACAATTATCCCCCTTAAAAACCAAACACTTGTCTTGCAAGAGGTTGAAAAAAAGTCCGAGCTCATCCGCATTATAGACTTCTCGAGGATGATAATATTTCACAATGGTTGGAAGGACACTTCCTGTCCAGATAGTCACAACATTTTCGTTGACATCTACAGTTTCACCACTGATTTGTTTGTATTTGTTTGTATGACGTTTTTTAAATCTCTCGATCCATCCTGTATTCGTTGCAAAATTGTTTAGCTCTAAAGACGCCGCAATTTCGCAAGCATTTTCCATCAAAATTGGACCATTGACCGGCAAATTAGACGCCCGAATTTGGCGAAACTATGTATTCTAATAGGACCTTTTCCAGCTCTTCGTATTTAGCCGGGCAATTTTTTTTTAAATTTATTCGAAGGCGTTAAAAAAGTGTAAATGAATGTCTGGGGACTGACAATTTGGAGCGATATAGCCGTGAGAGCGTTATAAGACTTGCGCTATAACCGTGAAATATTTGCACTTAATGCATAGCTAAATTATTGGGACTAGGAAAAATTGCGCTACACGCGTGAAATCGTTATATGCGTGAGCGTTATAACCGTGTTATACTGTATTTGATTCGCTATATTTCCGGTTAAGATAAAGTTATTCGAATTAACATATTCAGGCATATTCCTTACGTAATTTTCTAAAAACACTCATCATAATTTTCAAATCTGCAGACCTGGGCTACACACGCACAAATAGAAAATTTGCAAATTTACTGCTACATATTTACTTTTTCTAAACAAATATCAACAGTCTTAGTATTTAGCGCATATAAGCTCTTGCTAACCTATTTTTGTGCAAAGTTTCATATCGAAACTTATAACGGTTTAGAAAAAAAGGAAGTGAAAACGAGAGCTTAGCTTCAAACGCCCATAACTCCGTTACCGTTACTTTAAACTGAAAAGAAGCAACTGAAATGAAATGTACTCGAGTTCTTTGATTAGACTATCCATGCGTCCATGTCCGATAAAAATTAAAAAAGTCGACTTCAAATATTCGGGGCACCCTGTTATCTTTGCCCTACCAACTTCTAAGTATTTCGTTCCGAAAACTGTTACCATTCTACACATTCCTACCAAATTTCATGATGATCGGTTGAGCCGTTCGCGAGTTATTTAGTGAACAAATTTTCTAATCTCCGGGACACCCTGTTATCTTTGTCCTACCAACTTCTAAGTATTTCGTACCAAAGACTGCTACCATTCTACATATTCCTTACAAATTTCATGACGATCGGTTGGGCCGTTCGCGAGTTTTTTAGTGAACAAATTTTCTGATACCCGGGACACCCTGTTATCTTTGTCGTACCAACTTCTAAGTATTTCGTGCCAAAGACTGTTACCATTCTACATTCCTACCAAATTTGATGACGATCGGTATGCGTATGTGATGAATATCAAAAGCCAGCCACACACAAGGAGGTTTACGTACGAGTAGAAAATTGCATAAATATCCAACCACGGCAATTGCATTAGCCAACCCCACGAAGCCGATCCTATTCATATCCTCAATAAATTCAACCACACCTCATAATGCAAGAAACAACTTAAAACACCCGTAAATTCATTTTATTTTAACTAACACACAAGGATTTTTCATTTGGGATACGGATGTTTTCAATTGGGAAATACTATATATAAATGGGTACTCGTTTAACATCTGAGTGAGATCATAGTCCGTCACAAGCTCGTGAGTTCGGAAAACGATGGAACACGGTGAGATTCGAACTCATGACCCTGTGCACCGAAGGTGTGCGCACTAACCGCTAGACCGCCGGGACTGAGAAAATAGGGCCATCTTCATTTTCGATTCCCTTGGAATTGTTTGTTTTAGTTGTTATATCGAGTATTACAATATAAATAAATGAAAATTGAGAATAAAATGGTACACGGGGAGTGTACTTATTTTTTTTTGTCCATACACTGAAAAAAAGTAATTTGCTTTAAACAAGAAAAAATACAATAAAAAACAGTCAAGGTTTAATTTTTCCTGATTTGATGTATTTTCTTGCTCCAAGAAAAGTTTTTCTGATTTATGATGTATTTTCTTGTTCCAAGAAAAGTTTTTGCTTAAAATAATGCTTTTATTTATTTTAAGCAAAGACGTTTCTTGGAACAAGAAAATACATCTTAAATCAGGATCTTCCATGGCTGTTTTTTTTGTATTTTTTTCTTGTTTTTAGCAAAAGTTTTTTTTTAGTGTATGTGTATCTGTAATAAGTAATAAGTATTGCGCATATTATCAGTTTTCCACACACATATATTTCTGTTATTAATAAATTATTGTTATTGACTAAATGTATCTTTCTTAATTTATTCTAAAAGACTCCTCATTACTCTTGTCCAGTATCTTTTTTTTTGGGAAAATGTTCCATTAATCAAAAGTTCTAAATTTGAAACAAGAATATACAATGACCGCGTTTAATGGCAATATTTCCGTTAAAAAAAAAGGCTGAAAAAAGCTAAGCCGCGGATAAACCTAAATTCAACTTCTGTTACAACATTTCGTATGTGGACTTCGATACGGTGTCAGACGAATGTCATCAATGTGTCAGCAAAAAGAACTGCACGATTCTATATGGTTTCTGCAATATGGTAAGCGATATAGTACGATGTTGACGATATAACTGTTGAAAATCTATAGTACGCAGAAAATGGAATGTGTGTATATGTATTAAATTTATAATAAATTTATTAATGCTTAAGTATGTACGTATAAAGCCGGCTCCACACCGACCGGAGTGTGGCAAACACCGCACCAAAGATTGATATGAAAAATCGTGCAGCAGCAGTGCCAGCAGTGTGGTTGGGCGGTGTGGGCCACACTCCGGTCGGTGTGGGGTTGGCTTAAGGTATACATATTCCTCCCATTTACATTTTATGATGATGCATGACCTCAAAAGGAATGCCTAAAGCTTAAGATTTGATTTAAAGACATAAAAAGCTTGCACAACATTTCGAGCTTAAGAAGTTGTGTTGTTCTGTCCTGTACTGGACCCAATAAAACGGCCCTAATATGTTCAATTCCAACTATCTTAAATTGTCACCAAATGAGTAGCTAATAAATTAAATGAACAAAACACAGTAAATACATACAACTCGCTAATCAAGAAAGTCCAAAATTGGCACATATCAAATGATTAAGAACCCCAAGAACAAGTTTATTTTAATTTACATTTAACTAGATTTTTTTTTCTTACCCATTTCTTTCACCGCGAAACTCATATCAACATATCGGAGGAATTGATGCAAATCAATTAAGTGGGCCAAGGCAGTTACGAGAGGCAAAAGAAAACCGGTGTTATTATAATTAGCAATGTGTGTAGACAAGAACATACATTCACGGAAGACTCTTGTGTATAAACACTCAATAACATTTAGCACGAAAATGGGTTAATGATATTTAATCGAATTCACTAAAGTGTGTTCTGAGTGTATACGTAACGTATGAGAGTATACTCGAAGCATTCAGCGAAAAGATCATTTTAAGATTCCTTTCACAAAGAATTGGGACGTTTTTTTTTTCTTGGATTTGGAGACAAAAAAAAAAGAAAGAGCTTAGCTAATAGCTTTTGGTAAATGGTTGTTTAAATTGTGGTAAATGCAGTTTGTTTCATTAGTATTTTGATGATGTAAATTTCAGTTTATCCGAGCTCAAAACTGGCAATATTTAAAATAAAAAAAAATTAAAATTAAAAGGCGTGACAGTCCAACATTGGACTAAGGCGGCAAATGTGCTAGTGGCATCCAATTTACAAGATCTTAACTGCTTTTTTTTGTTGAGGTGTTGAGATTAACATCACGCTCAGCAGTGTTATTGATCGTTTAATATCTGAGTGAGGTAAGAGTCCGTCACATGGGTCGTGAACTCGAAAAACACCATAAAATGAATTCGTTCACGGCGAATCTCGAACCCATGACCCTATGCACCGATGGTGCGCACCTTAACTACTACACCAGCCAGACTACAGCGCAAATTAAGTTATAGTACCGTAAATAAAGACACGAAACGGCCGTTTACTTATAAAAAAACACGTAATGGCTGAAATTTGCTGGAGATGTTAGGGGACATGTATTTTATCTAAAACTGAGTTTTCGTACTCGTGGGGGTGGGGGAAGTTGGAATATATTGCCTACGTATAGGCAAAATTTTCATTTTTCGTTAATATCATTCTTACTGTTGACCCTACAGTAAAGTGAAGTATAGGAGTTTTGTTTCTAATCAAATTATCTATCCTACAGTACCTACATTAATTTCATCGGTCAAGTAGTTCCGTTATATTGACCAGTTAAAGGTAAAAATAGTACCAATAATGGGAATATTTTGCTTATAAAACATGTAATAACAATGACTCAAATTCGGTGGAATCCTTAAGGGATGCGTTATAAATCTATATCTGAAGTTGCGTATATATCAGGGAGTTGTTATAGTAAATTGCATACTTATAGGCTAAATTTGCGTTTTTGCTTAATATCATTCTTATTGTTGATCCTACAGTAAAATGGTGTATATAAGTTTAATTTCTTATCAAATAATCTATGAAACGGTACTTAAATCAATGTCATACGTCAAGTAGGCCAATGAAAATGGGTTTTGCATTTTTTTAATACCAGAAAAGCAGGAGATTTTTTTTTGCAAACTAACTGCATACCTACCCCCACAAAAGCATCTTTCAAATGTTGTCTCAACTACCTCGCTATGGCTTTGGCCTCACTACCACCTACTGAAGATGCCGGCCGCCTTCATGCGTTCAGAGTGTATCATCAGGTTCAAGAATGGATTGGTAATTACATGGACCCAGAGGACTGGGGTTGGACAAAAACTACAAATATGTACCGGCCCATTCCCTGCGAAAAGGAACCAGCCCCGCCAAATTGATTGAAAGTTATTTCGTGTGCCTGTAAAACTGGTTGTGGTGAGTGTGTCATGTGAGTGTCGGAAAGAGCAGGATTAAAGTGCTCTTCAATTTGTGTGGTTTGTTGTGGAAACGCGTGTAGCAACATACCTGACTAAATAAGGGCGGTTCAATAAGTACCCGTGTTGGAAATGAAAACACAATTTTTTTTCTAATTTTTATCTTTATTTTTCAACATAGTCCTCTTTTAGTAAGATACACTTTTCCTAACGCTCCTGCCATTTTTTTAACCCCTCCAAAAATTGGATTTGTTGAATTCGCCAAAATACGCCTCTGTCTCGGCGATGACTTCCTCGTTTGAGCTGAATTTTTTCCCGCGAGCCATTTCTTCATGTTAGGGAACAAGAAGAAGTCGCAGGGAGCCAGATCGGGTGAATACGGAGGATGCGGCAGCAATTCATTACGCAATTCATGCAGTTTGGCGGCGCCGACTCCGGATGAATGCACTGATGCCTTATCGTGGTGAAACAACACTTTCTTTTTCGCCAAATGCGGTCGTGTATCCTTAAATTTTTTGTCAAAGTGGTCCAATAACTCACTGTAGAATTTTCCAGTGATCGTTCTTCCTTTTTCTAAAAAATCCATAAGGATGACGCCCTTCGCATCCCAAAAAATCGTCGCCATGACCTTTCCGGCCGATGGAACCGTTTTGGCCTTCTTTAGAGCAGATCCACCATTGTTTTGATTGTTGCGTAGTTTCTGGTGTGTAGTGATGAATGAAGGTTTCGTCAACGGTGACAACTCTACGCAAAAAATTGTTCGGATTTCGCTAAAATTGCTCCAAACACTGCTTCGAAGTTAAGAGCCGCATCCGCTTGTTGTCCACCGTGAGATACGATACGATACGATTTCTTCTTCGTGCATCCGTCGTTCTTTAGGAATACCCTTTACTCATGGTTGAAGGTGTGTTGAAGGTCTTTCGCGCATGTATGCATGACAGCGATTTATCTGAAAGTGACGTGCGTTTGCAATTCGGATGTGTTTGTTGGTTCGTTTCGCATAAATTCGTTTCGCAATTCATAGTCTACTTTATGCACTGCGGTCCAAGCCACGACCCCGATTCAAGAATTTATACGAAACGTACCAACAAACACATCCGAATTGCAAGCGCACGTCACGTTCAGATAAATTGCTGTCATGCATACATGCGCGAAAGACCTTCAACACACCTTCAGCCATGAGCAAGGGAATATTCCAAAACAACGACGTATGCACGAAGAAGAAATCGTAACTTTTCGTGTGCGAAGTGGGATGTTACACAGTCAACTTTTATCTTCTCAACTCTTCTGGCACATGGTGAACATAGGGTCCGAAGTTCATCCCCATGCTACACGATGAGTAAAAACTACACGCTCAACACGTATGGTAATGCCGCTTACCGAAACATGGGTAAGCGGCATTACCATACGTGTTGAGCGTGTAGTTTTTACTCATCGTGTAGCATCACCCAAATAGGCAACTTCCACCATGCCCACTAATACGAAAACTCAGTTTTAGACAAAAGATTCGTCTCTTAACATCTAACATGAAATTTGAGCCATTACGTTTTTGAAAGAAAATATCCATTTATTGTACTGTTTTGACCCTTGACTGTAACTACTTGACCTATGATATTGATTAAGGTACCGGTGAAAAGGTTATTTGATTGGAAAGATAACCTCTACCATTTTACTGTAGGGTCACCCATAAAAATGATATTAAGCAAAAACGCAGATTTAACCTATAAGTAGGCAATTTACTATAACAACCCCCTCCCATAAATACGAAAACTCAGATATATCGTAGATTTAGGACGTATCCCTTAACATCTCCACCAAATTTCAGTCGTTACGTGTTTTACTTACGGAAAATATTCTCAATATTAGTGCTACTTTGCCCTTTAACCGGTCATTATAACGGCACTATTTGGCCTACGATATTGACTTAGGTACCGTTGAATAGACAATTCGATTAGATACATCACTTTACTGTAGGAATACCAGTAAGAATGATATTAAGGAAAAACGAAAAATTCGCCCATAAGTAGGCAAATTACTAATAACTTCCCCCACTCCCACAAATACGAAAACTCAGATTTAGACTTAGGGCACGTTGCTTAACATCTCCACCAAATTTCAGACATTACGTATGTAACGAACCGTTTTCGACACATAGGTGTCTATTTTTGGAAAATGAGCATTTTCACAAATATTGATGATTTAAGTAATTTAAAATCATTAATATTTTTGAAAATCCCGCCAGATCCAAAAATGGACATCTATGTGTCGGAATCACTGAGCGGTCGGAACAGCTGGTCCGAAAAATGGTGGCCGGAGACGCGACCAACTTCGGGGAGTTGAGCGACAGCCGTCAGTAGGACAGCACGCGTTTTTGGGTGTCTTTTTTTTAGGGTCGGATGTGAAATGTCGCCCGGGGGACACGCGTTTTTGGCCGGAGTCTCGTTTTTTTGGCTTATGAAGGGGGGTGATGAAGAAGGTTTTTGTTTTCGGGAGTGCGTGACATGGATGGAATAAGGGATCCGAACCACCGTCTACATGTGACAGATAAGTTTTTGTGTTTGGCCTTGTGTTTTCATTTGCCCTCATGTGACTCGCTTCGCCATGTAACCATTTGCGCTAATAGATCATAGAGCCAAGCTCTTGGTGCCTCGAATTGTGACCATGTAACGTGCACCACCGCACGCCCCCCCCCCCCCATTCCAGGGGCGAATAATGGGGTGAAGCCCTAAACTTCACCCCCGGTTTTTGTGTAAAGGGAGGCGCCCTACAATTTTTGATTCGGCCGCGGGCGCCTGAGGACGGGTATTTTTTTTTATAAATTATAGTGGGTTTAGTTTGGCCGGGACCCGTCGCCATCCGGGTCCACGGAGCTAAATAAGATGGCATCTGTGCGCGTCGGTTACTTTACGTTTTCTCCCCATTTTAACCCCCTTGTGTGTATCGTGCACCCAGGCATGCGATATCCTTTTTTTTTTGTATTCGGCCGCGGGCGCCTGAGGACGGGTATTTTTTTTTATAAATTATAGTGGGTTTAGTTTGGCCGGGACCCGTCGCCAGCCGGGTCCACGGAGCTAAATAAGATGGCACCTGTGCGCGTCGGGTACTTTACGTTTTCTCCCCATTTTAACCCCCTTGTGTGTATCGTGCACCCAGGCATGCGATATCCTTTTTTTTTTGTAGAAGGACAGGGGCAACGAGTGGCACAAACCCCACCTGTAACTCCCGAACTGAGCTACAGCAAGCGCATGCCGCTGCTCGCTCGTTGAGGAGCCCTATCGTCGTTGCCTAACCTGCACGGTTTTAGAGGCATTGGCTCCGTCCCCTGGGCATCTTCGGATGGCCAAGTACTTCCATTACACGTATTTTTTTTTAAGTAAAATATACTCGTTTACTGTACAATTTTTGATTGGTTTCAAATTGAATCGAACATTATAACGGGTACTTAACATTTTTACGATTTTTGTTTAAACTAGGGGGCTTCGCCCCCTACTCGCTACGTTCGTCAACCCCCCCGCTTCTGCCCATGCCACCAGCCAACGCCTGCTCCCCGCTCTGTATATTCAAGGTTACATTCTCTACTTTTGGTGAATCAACTTTACGACTTGAAATATAGAGATTTTCATCAATTTTCATTCCAAACTATACATTCAAACGAACCGTGTTCATTTCCCAATTCATTTAAATTAAACATTCATCGTTCATCATTTGCTGAAACTCCCTGACCCTTAAACGTTTGCCGAAATGGCTAAAGTTTGACGTCGATAACATTTTTAACGACTTTATCTAAATCTTTTTAATATATTTACCATTATAGTTCGTGATAATAAAAGAACTTTATTTACACTCAATCACAATATACTAAACGCGCTATAATGTACAGTACTTGCCTGGTCACGGAAAAGAATTAAAACCGCATCTTTCACTCATTCAACCGAGATTCGTGTGTGATTGATGATCAACATACCATTTACGTAATATGTAATAGATGTAGTGAGTGTACTTAGTACATACCTGGAAAAACAGAAAAAATGAAAAACGTATTATTAACATGGCCATGCCGAATAAGACTGATTTGGTATTGCTATGCAACAATAATTACTTAACTGGAAATAAATAACAAATAAAAAGCTACAACTATCTTCATATGTAGGTACTTTTTCAAATAAATGCATCCCGTTGTCGATGTAATGAGTTTATCTTAACGACTTTTTAATAAGCCAACATGGATTCAACTGTGTGTGTGGATTTGGAATTGTGTTTTTTCTTCGTATGAATGTTATTTGAATTGATGAATAGGACAATATCGTGTGTAAATATTACGTTGTTACCGCAAAGGTTTTCAGCTATACCTAAGTATGTGCTCGGATATTGAAGATTATACTCAAATAGCCAAAGGTTTGATATGTTTGTTAAGAATTTGTTGTTTGCTATTAGATTTCACACCTAGTGCTAGGCAAATATTGGACTCAATTCATATAGCGGTACTTAAAATATATTTTTTTTTGTAAATTTCAATTAGAAGATTTTTTTTTATTGATTAGGATATTTGAAAGTGGTGTAGTGTTTAAATTCAAACAACTCTAAGGCTGCGGATATTGATTTGCGCTTAAGATTCCGAGAGCTTGTAAAAGCACACGATCGTTCTTATTGCGCCATCAAACCTGATGACGAGCTTTTGATGTTCGAGTCAGTTTTATATATGCATAAATAAACTACATTAATATACCATAGAACATTTTTTATTAGAGATATGCTTCCATCTGAAATTCCTTTTAGCTCCCCTGGAAAGTCAGACAAATTCTATAAATGAAAAAATATCGTAAATTCTTGAAATTTTCCTTTAAGTGATTATTACTCATCTAAAATATGTATTAGCAACATGTGTTCGAACATAAAGAATATCTGCAAAAATATTTCAATCAAACTCCAGTTTTGACAAAGTCATGATCACTTGACTTTCGTGTTTTTTTTATTTGAGAACACCATAAAAGTCTTCAAAAGCTATAGAACCGTTAAATCAAATATGTATACAAAGCCGAAGAATTCAACTGACTTCTCGAAAACGATCCGTTGGTGCTGTCTTTATACACATACGAGTAAACATATGTATATATGAATCTAAGCTACTTAGAAAAAACGTGCTAAATTCATGACATCATCACAAATTTCAGTAATATAAGAAGAAAATAAGACGATTACATCACCCGCACATTTTCGCGCGAATGCCGCACGACACATTTGCATGAGAGATACATAGAAAATGAATATTGTATCTAAGTACAGGCGTCCCCCGGTTATTCGCCGGGTTAGGGACCGGAGAAATGGCGAAAGGCGGGTTTTGGCGAAAGGCGGGTTTAGGCGAAAGGCGAAGCGGAGACTTTTCAGTGCATATGATGCCCTAAGAGCTATAATTAAAATTCGTATTTTATATCCAAAAACTTCACAAATCCAAAGTAAACAATAATAAAAACAAAATTGCACAAAAATTGATTTCAATCACTTCATTTATATACTAAATCGACAAGTTCATTCCATGTGGTTAGATGTGGTTGATAATGGCTGAGTTTTTGGTTTAAAATACGATTCAAAAAATCCTAGGGCACTGAAGAATTATCTAAAAGCAAGTTTACCACTGCACTACCGGTGGAACTCAAAGGCATGGATGGCGGCCGAATTATTCCAAGCATGGTTTAAGGAGTCATTCATACCGAGTGTGGAAACTTTTTGTAGGGAGCAAAAAATCCCGTTCACAGTCTTACTATTTATGGATAATGCTCCCTGTCATCCGAAACAATTAAGTGATTTATATGAAGAGATTTTCCTTCCGCCAAACACGTCATCCATTTGCGGCCAATGGACCAGACGTAATTGTCACCATCAAATCTTATTATCTACGGCGCACTTTTTCAAAAGCGATAGCGGCGGTAGACCTCGATAGTTCTGATCTAATGTGACAAAACACAACAAGCTGAAATCTTTTTGGAAAAACTTTACAATTTTGGATGTAATCAAAACAATTAGAGATGCATGGAAGGAAATCAATGAACCAATTTTGAAATGTGAACTAATTTATTAATCACTTAACTCATACAATAATAAATTATATATGTTAAACAAGCGCCACAGACCCTCCGATCGATTGGCGAGATTTTTTGATTGCGTTCTCAGTTGCTGGCTTTTTGACATAACCCTGTGGTCGTTCTTCATGCTGTGGTTGTGGCGGTCATTCTCCATCAAAAGTAGCAACATATGTCCATCTTCCATCGCCAAAATCGGTATAATTTTCGCTATTTCGTGTTGTGTCTTGTGGACCGTGAGACTGTCAATTTCAGATTGCCCGATAAGTTGCCTAGTGTGTGTGCTGTACGGGCGGCAGATCGATTGTGCGCAATCGATTGACCAATAAATCGCTAGGTATGTGGCGCCCAAAAGGCGCATGGAAAAAACTACAGTGGATATCAGCCGACATTGAAGCTAGTGGGAATTTTGTGAACTATGCAACATCTGATGTTGTAGTGATGGCGAGACAGTTGGATTTAGATGTTTATCCGGAAGATGCGGAGGAGTTGCTTTCTTGACAAAATACAGAGTTAACTGACGAAGATCTTATGTCAATAGAAGAGCAGCGAAGATTCAATGAGGAAGAAAGCAACAACACCGAGCTACGAATCTTAACAATCAAGCAACTGGAGGAAGATATTTTAAAGGTTGAAGACGCTATAGCATTTTGAGAAATGGTGGACCCAAATTTTGAAAGGAGCTCAAAAGTCAACAGTGGCCCCCAAACCAGATAAGCTGTTATCGTGATCTTCTGAGGGAGAGAAAAAACAAAGCGACGCAGCAAGTTTCCACACTCGGTTTGAACGACTCCTTAAACCATGCTCGGAATAATTCGGCCGTCATCCATGCCTTTGAGTTCCACCGATAGTGCAGTGGTCAACTTGCTTTTAGATAATTTTTCAGTGCCCTAGGATTTTCTGAATGGTAAATCATCGGTTTTAAATCCATATTGCCAACTGTGTTGGCACCCAGCAAAAGGGTCAACCGGCTTTAAATCCTGGCATCGTTTTTTCTTCCTTTCAAATGAAGGTTCTGGATGGCATTTTTTTCCAAAATAATGCCGTCTCGTCCATATTAAAAATTTGTATTGGCAAATATCCCCATTCATCCATAATTTGTTTTAGTTCCGCGGAATATGCCTCGGCTGCCACTGTATCGGCACTATCTGCTTCCCCATCAATTTTAATGTTATGTAGATTGGAACGCCCCTTAAATCTATTAAACCACACCTTACTAGCAACGGATGTTTCTTCCGTCTCTCCTCTTTCATTCCTTGGTGTTAAAAAGACTTAAAGCCTTGGTCTGTATAACTGAGGTATTCAGAGGAATATTGTAATGAGTCTGGTCCTGAATCCAGATGCTTAAAAGCATTTCTATTTCGGCAATTATACTGTCTGTCTGTAGCTGGTCTGGTCTACCGGTTAGTGCGCGCACCTTCGGTCTACAGGCTCATGAGTTCTAACCTCACCGTGTTCCATGGTGTTTTTCGAACTCACGAGCTTGTGACGGACTATGATCTCACTCAGATGTTAAACGAGTACCCATTTATGGGGATAAATAACACTGCTGAGCGTGATGCTGATCTCATTACCTCAACAAAAAGCAGATAAGATCTTGGAAATAGGATGTCACTAACACATCCTGCGGCCTTAGTCCAATGCTGGATTGTCGCGCCTGTTATTTTAATTATACTGTCGTTTATTCCTATTATTTTTGAATGGACAGGCGTGGAATTTTTTATCTCGTCCAACACTTTAGTTTTACTTTTTTTTATAATTGTGCCCACTGTTCTTCGAGGAATATTTAATTTACGGCTGACAGACATTCCTCCTTCGGCGAGCTTTATCAAATCCGATTTCTCCTGCAACGTTAGCACTTTATGAATTCTTTTGACTCTTTCTTTACCACGATGCACCTAGTAAAGAAAAAAAAACCGCGAGTTGTCGATTCTAAACAAAAACAAAGCGACTCGCGACGTAAATTTGTCTAAAACAAAATTCCTTCACAACTAAACAAGAACAATTTCGCAACGCGATTCGAAGAAGAACACACAGTTCTAAAAGAAACTTAACAGTGTTGGCTACAGACTCTAACATTAACCGCTTACTATAACCCAAAAGTGCCACCAAGGCGATTTCTAAACCGATTTGAATTCCCAGAATTCTCAGGAATACTCGTAAATACGAAAAAAAAACCGGCATTCACAATGCAACTCATCATCTGGAGATGGATTCTGTTTAACCCTGCATAACCAATGTTAGTTGTTTCGACTACCATTGACGTTTCCTTTGGCTACTGCTTTTTGCTCTTCCACTCAATAGTTGTGTCCTTTCACATCCTAGGAGGTGAATCAGTTAAGTATCGATATCATCAACAATTGACATATTTGCAGCTTGAGTGACGAGGTGTGTATCGTTAAATCAAAGTACTGCAGGTCGAAACGACCAAATTTTGTACTGTGCAACTTATTTTGCTACAGTGATAAGGTCAAATGCCTTTAATAAGTAGGCAGTTAGTTTTCTTTAAAATAAAATAAAAAATCAAACACTGATACTTTTTGGTTTAACATTTAGTAAAAATAATGATGGTACTTCTAATTTGAGCCGCTTTTATTATATTTTATGCATCCCTGGGTTCAAAAAACGAGTCTTAATATGGTGTTAGTCGAATTGACTAACATTGGTTACAATGTAGAAAAAATAACGTTGGTTATCTAGGGTTAAAAACCGATAATGTTAACCACCAAAATTTATTTAAACGGAATTTATCTCCAGATGATGAGTTGCATTGGGAACAACGATTTAAAAGTTTTTGGTATTCATTCCTCAAAATTGGCAATTTTTAATTATGGCGAAAGAGTGGAACTTGTGGCGAATAGACGAATTGTGGTGAATTTTGAAAAGCGGCGAAAGACCGAATCGGCGAAAAGCGGAACGACGAAAAGCGGGGGACGCCTGTATATACATAATAGACTCATATCAATCAAGTGAATAATAAATGTGGTCTCCCCTTAGGCACTTTTTTTCGGTAGAAGTATACGTTAAGCGCTGTTTTCACGATGGATTTGTCGTCCAACTTTTGAGCATTCAAACAAGTTGGACACCAAATCCATCGTGTAAACAGAAGTTGGACAACAAGTTTGAAGTGGAACGAGCATTCAAACAAATCCACCGTGAAAACAGAAGTTGGACAACTTGTTTGAGATGCATTGATTATAGTCCAATCGAAATATAAATATACTTTCTAATAATAAAGAATTAATGCGCCTGATTACCAATATCTGTGCGCTATCATCCAATTCTGGCGTTCCGTTGACTTTTGGAGCACGCTGTATACTCATTCGGGCATGTTTCCTTCAATATTTAAAATATTCACGAAAAAATAAAAGAAAACGCAAATATATTTTTCCTGTACTAATACGTATTGCAAAAACTGATAACGTTTTACGACCGCTCCAACTTTCAACTACTGTTTACACGGCCAACAAGTTGGATAGGATTTGTTTGATAGGATTTGTTTGAGAGAATATCGTACGTGTAAACAGCCTTCCAACTTGGATAAGTTTGAGGGAAAAGTTGGATGCAAACAAGTTTGATGCCATCTAAACGCGCCTTTACATACCAATATTGTATGAACAACTCAATTAGAATTTATTAGTAGATTGTTTATAGATGAATAGTCTTTTGTTAAGAATTTGCTGGTTAAAACTGCTCAAATTAGTGCTTGTCGCTCGTAGCCTAGAGTTTACGAATATGATAGATTTGTTGGTGTCGAATAAAAGGTTTTTTTTTCGCCAAATATGCGCAACGTGTCCCGCATTAAGTGGGCAATATTGGTAGGATCGATATAAATTGTCTCAGCAAACTGCCATAAATATACCCAGCGAACATTCTGAATTCATACTGAAATCATAGTAAACTCATTTCATGAAGTGAATTCACTTGAGCTTCATTTATGCTTCAGTTTGATATCACATCGGATTCACCTACGTATGAAAATTTTTACGCCGAAATGAAATCATTAGATGGATTCAGAATGAATTCAGTAGATGAAGCCCAAATGAAACCATAAGTTGGCTTCAAAACGACTTCAGAATATGAGTCCCAAATGAGCAGCATTCTACCCAGCCAACATTTTAGTGAACATTCACTAGGTGAAACCGATCTGAAATCACATACTGAATGTACACATAAGTACATGTTTCTTTTGCCGTTAAATAGTCTCATTCCTAAATTATGAAATTTCAATGGGAAGAAATACCGTGAAAAAACCAAGCCATCGACAAGATTGTTGCCAATTTTGCAAATTTGAGAGTTTAAAGTACTGCTATGAAATTCAAGTTTAAATTTTCAATGAAAAATTAATCTTGACATCCATCTAAATTCTAAACAATGATTCTTGGGAATCCGTAAGTGCAATTTTAGTTGAAACTGATGTCACTTTTTTGATTACATAATTTATTAGAGGATAAATTTTAGTTTAATACTCCAGACGTGATTTTCAATGACTTCCATAAAAATAGCGATAGCCCGATAGTGTTGGGCAACCAATTTGGGGCATCTTGTATTACACATATCTATACTTTTTATGAGGGAGGTTGGACATCGATTACCAAAGTATATATGTCATAAAAAATATACTCTGAGTCATTTTTGTGAGTTTTTCTGATATACGAGTATACACTTAGTCACAATGATTAAGATTGAGATGGTTCGAATTCCTCCCACCTTTTCAAACCTCATTTCAGATTATAAACTACGACGCCACTAGTAAAAGGAATAAAGATTGGATAATATTTCATCCATGCGATTCTTTTCTGAAATTCGACTCCATGGAAGTAGACTCCGTTGACCGCCCACATTCCCAACTGACTTCCTGATGGCTGATATAACTCCTGTAGAACATGTTCTTTGTGAATAGGTGGGGATTTACCAATGATAACTTCCATCACTATAAATGAGTAATTTTTGTAATGTTTTGTTTGAATAATTTGTGCTATTATGGGCTAATTGATTATACCCTTGATTTTTTTTCAGGTTGATATCTGAAAAATTCTTTCCCGTTGAATTCAACATAATTCTAAATTGTCCCTTATTTGCAGATTTGCGGCCACTCAAACCTGCGGCGTATAGGATGACCGTAATGTTTGTCCAGTCTGTCAGGCCTTCTCATGAGTTTCTTCGAGGAGTGTTGAACGTTTGAGCGTATTATTTTTCCAATTGAAGTTGCTTTATGATAAATCGCAATATTCCATGGTCATTTATTTTTAATTCCAATTCAATTGATAAAGGATACGTCTAACAATTGCTGTATATTCAAGGTTTTCATATGGGCATTGAAAGTTTTGACCGATTTAAGGTATTAACGAAGTTTATTGTAAACCGGAGATTCAGATTCCTTTAACCTGATTTATTTCACTTCTAATTGCATGCACTATTTGACTAATTTAAAATCGCTAGCCTCATAATATTTATTCTAATCCTAAAAAAAAAAACGAAACCGAGGTTAATTTCGGGCACGGCCGAAGTTTGGATACCCGTCACTTTCTTTCGGGCTAATGATTTCTTCAGCCACCCTATGACTTGTGTTCCGATTCCGTCCGTTTCTAAACAAATATTGTAACTCCTTAAACCTGCCATCTGATTCCTTCCATTTTACATAAGTTACGCGACGTCGGTGTCAAATGTAGTAAGATGCATCTACAGAAACACATTTGTGTGAACTTTGGTTGAAATTGGTGCATAAATAAAATTTTTTTTGGCAGAACAACCTAATTTGGGCGGCTGTGTTTATATGGCTGCCCCATGACCCTACATGGTCCGATTCCATCCATTGTTACATATGTTTTATGTCGTCAATAGAAAAACATTTGTCCCAAGTTTGGTTGAATTTGGTGCACAAGTAAAAAAGTTTTTCTTAGAAGAACTTAATTTGGGTGGGTTTGGTTTTATGGCAGCCCCATGACCCTATTGTTCGATTTCAGCGATTCAAACATACATACTGCATGCAATAAAAAGAACGTGTGCAAAATTTTAGCTCCATAGCTTTTAAACTGGCCGAGTAAAACACGTCGCAACCGACATCTTCCAAACGACTCCACTCGTCATGGTGATCATATACAGGGTGTCCGGAAACTACCGCATAAACGTACCGGAATATCATTCCTCATGTGTTTCCAGCAAAAAAGTTGTACGGAACATACCCCTAATTCTTAACCCTTTAGCTGCCACATGCATTTGAAGATTTTTGAAAAAAAAAAAACATGTTGCACGTCTTAAACCTCAATATCTGCAAAGCTAGACTATAGTTACAATAGCGAAATAAGATGATTATTACAGCGAACAAATTTACCTAAATAATAAAACTATACATATGTACATATTTTATAAGGTCGTAGATGCTTCCTTCAATTCGTTACAAATTTCATAACAAAAATAATTAATGTCAGAAGAGAGACACAAGTCTAGTAAACTGGTATACTGCCATATAGACTCTTTCGTCTGATATTTTTGAAGATATTTTCTTCTCTGTACCGTAACCCCTTGTGGGGCATGGTGCGTTCACTCAGTCGTTTATAGGCTATTTCGAGTGAACGTTACATTGCATATAATTTTTCGGAATGTATATAATGTTACAAGCACTATGTATATATTTCCTATCCGCACATGTACGGAAATTTTGGACCACGCCGAGATTCGATCTCCAGACCTCTAGATTACTAGCATCGTAGAGTGCGATTCAACCAAGTGAGCCACAGAGCGTCATCTGATATTTTTGAAGATATGGTATAAAATGTTGTCTATAGAAACTTTAGCGCGAACGGAGTGAAAATATTTTAGTCGAGGCGAGAGCGGAGCAAAGAAAATTGCGCCGCTCCGGATCTCTGGTCTTTAATACAATGTACATCAATATTTTTGTGAGTTTGGGGGGGGGGGGATGACGAGCGTAGCGACTTTTTAATGATCGGTCGTTTTTTCAGTGTAGCGTTGTAGAAAGCATTTCATTCAACTACTTTTTATTTGAGTAAAAGGAGATAAGGAATGAGGAAAAGTTAGGGATAACATTCGTTGCTTCCTCATATGATCGGAAAAATTATAAAATTTTCTTCCTCTACCTATACCAGTCCGACTCAATGGCATCATACATACATATATAGTTGGGCCTTGTGTTTAAATTTGTTGGATTAGGCTCTGGCCAGAATAGCATAATAGCTATTGAAATATGCCAAAAATTCACAATGAGCTAAATTTCCCAATGGGTTCTTTTCACCTATTTCTGCGTGTATTTCTTTAACAGATTTCAGTACATTTCTTCCACAGGATTGGTCTCTACCCAAAGTAACAGGACAACTATCGAGACATATGAAAAATTCCCAATGGGGCACAATTATGAAGACAATTCTTTTTCTTATACATACTTCTTTCTGTCTTTCTTGAGCGAATTACAGGATTTCAGTAAGTTGACCCCACCTTATGGGTCTACACAAGGCTCCGACAGGAATGGCAGTATAACCATTGAAATAAGCAGAAAATTCACAATGAGCAACAATTCACAATGAGTTTTTTTTTTCGAATATTTTTGTTTCTATTTCTTGACCGTTTTTGCGGATTTTTGGAAAATTTTCCTGTCGAATTTATAGGTCCTCTCCCTGAATATCAGAATAACATTGAAACACGCGAAAAAATTTATAATGAGCAAAATTATAAAGATTTGTTTTTCGCATATTTCTTTCTGTATTCCTTGAACGAATTGCCAGATTTCAGTCAACCGATTCCAGCGGATTGGTCTACACCTCCTTCCTCTTTGAACATCGAATTAAGTATGTATCTTTCAAATTTACAGTTAGTTTTGTAAATTTGCGAGCGGAGCGAGTTCAAGATGGGAGAGCGAGCGAAGCGAGCTATCACAGCTTGTTTATAATAGATATTATCATATCCTTAAGCCTACTCGATTTCGTTTAGTGCACGTGTAAAAATTGAATCCGAATGAATCGAGTAGGCTTGATGATATGACTAAAAAAATATGAATATAAATATAACTGTGTCATGGAGCCCTTATGGAGAAAATCAAATCCCCAGCATATAATTCTACAAGCCAAGTCAATTTAATTCAATTTCATATAAAAATAATGACATCACTATACATATATCACTTCAATCTAAACAATAAATCGTTAAAATATCTTCATTTGCAACTATGTACATATCTATATATGATTTCCCCAAAAGATAAAGACACACTTCTCATTTTAACAAAAGCGTGGCGCCATTCACAAAATAACCTCTCATAACCTTCCGATTCAATCAAAGTTGGATGCTTTGCTTTTTAAGTTACAACTCAATAATAAATAATAAGTTTAATCTTTATCCAATCATAAATATTAAAAGGTTAATCTAAAAACCCGGAACATTGTATATAAAAATTTTTTTTAAATATGATGGACTACAACTATAACTATCTGTGTATAAGTTTATGTGTCACTAATTGCGTAGGTGGCTTAATGAATCAAATAGTCGATGAATCATCATCATCCATCACAGTTTTCATTTATAAGAAGCAAAGTCACGGACGGCTACTGTTGTATTTGCGAAATCAAAAGTTTGCATTATTTTATACAATTTTGACAAGTTAGTCTGTGTATGACTGTACAATACGATTATGAGTACATAACGACTAAATAAAAATCTGAATATGTACTTCCAGTAATTATAGATAGAGTGACGAAAGAATTAAGTATTACCGGCAACATTTTCAAAGATAATTGCAAGTAAACAATAAGCAGGTGTCTCAAATCGTTTTATGATGATATGCGAAGTTTCAATCTTTTTATGGAAAATGATTAATCATGCCATGCACGAATAAATAAATTAAAAGTCAGGGAAAAAGCATGGAGAATTTTTTTTTTTCAAAGAGATAAGGTTGTGAATCTGTTCTGTCTTATTACAACTCATTTCTGCATTTTATTGTCAATTTAGCAATGATGGGACACTTAAGGGTGCTGCTCAAAGAAAGCTTATAATTTAATTTAGTTTTTTTCCATATAACTCTTTTGCATTCTGAGATAAGAGACCAAGTAGCATCACTGATAAAAGGTATCCTACCTCGATCCAATCGTCCCACAGGCGCTTCGCCACACCAAATGGAAGAATCCTTTGAAAAATGCCATCTATCTTCAATTGTAGGATTCTCACGAGTGCTGCACTAGCTTTTTCGTGCAAAGCGGTAGAATATGCGCGTTTAATTGATGGATTTTTTAGTTTTTGCACATTAAAACGTGGCACGATTCGTGCGTTAGTAGATCGGTGAATCGCTGCTGTTCGTAAACGAAATTTCGCGATAACAAGATTATGGTCGCTGCGAATATCAGCCCCACGCTTCGACCTGATGTCCAAGAGGCAGTTTCTCCATGTCTTTGAAACAGCAAAATGGTCAATTTGTTTGGTTTTCTGTTCTGCCATCAGGAGAAACCCAAGTTGTTAGGTGGCAGGGTTTATGCTTGAGTAAGGTTCCGCCAGTGACTAGTTGTCGAGAGTTACAGAACTCCACGAACATTTCACCATTGTTGTTCCTGTCGCCAAGCCCGTGATTGCCCATAAGGTGTTCCAAGCCTAAGTTATCAGTAGCGACTTTGGCATTGAGATCCCCCATAATAATTTTGATGTCACCCCTGGGAGCCTTATAAAAGGTGTCGCCTAGTCGCTGATAAAAAACGTCCTTTGCTGATTGATCTGCAGGTTCAGTCGGTGCGTAGCACTGAATAATTGTAATGTTTCGTACTCTGGATTTGAATCTGACTGTGATGATACGATCCGAAATAGGTTTCCAGTCGATTAGGGATCGGCGTGCATTCCTACTCAACAGTATTCCGACGCCTGGTTGCCGAGGTGTATTATCGTCTTCATTTCCAGAGTAGAGCAATACAGTAGGAGAGCTTGGTGATAAAGTCGCCCCCGATCCGAGCCATCGCGTTTCGCTCAGTCCTAGTACAGCGATGTTGTATGCGGTAATTTCCTGTTCGATTTCTGTGAGCCTTGTTTTATTACACTCCCCCACATAGTCCGAACGTTCCAAAAACCTATCTTAGTCCGTTGTTTATAGCCAAAAGTCGTTGCCGTTGAATCATTCGGAGGTATCCGAGGCTCGTTTAATGTTTCGAGTTTAAAGTAAATTTCAGGTGCGCGGGATACAAGCCTACATACCCTCAATAGTTAACTTCACGTTCACGAAATTGCAATTTGATTGAACAACAACTCATTTAACAGTGACTTATCTAATCAATTTCACCATGAATGCATGCGAAACAACCGCTTACATAGACATTGGCCGTGTTTTTTTTACATCTGGGGCAGGTTTGCTAACCCAGACGCGCAAAAAAACTATCGAGGGTAGCATCCAGGTTAAATTTCAAATTGTCACGTAGGCATTGCCATTAATTTCAAAACATTGCTCAAAAATATTAAAGCCCCGTTTTCACTCTACAAACGCAAAAGTTAAAATGTAATTTTTTTTTTAATGAAAACATATTTTTATGTAGGAATCTTAATTTTGTTAAAATAAGAATTTGACGAACAACATTTTTAACATGAATTTACAAACGAAAGCTACATTTTTTGCACACATGTGTGTGTTGCATGTAAACTATACCTTAGAGCTTTTCATTTCAAAATTTAATTTTTGCTAGTCATTGGAAAACGTACTAGAAAATAATTGGGATTGCATACATTTAGGCGAGTTTTGGAAAGCTCATTAAATCTGGATAGCAATATAATTTCTAACCTGAATAAAGTTACAGGTTAGCGTTTGTATGAAAATTACCCTGGATAGTGTAACAGGACTTTCCGTAAATCTGATAAGGAATAAACGCTAAAGCCATATAAGAGCTCTCTACGGAAAGAAAATCATTTGGAATAAGAACTTAACTCAAGATGAGAAAGACTGAATTTGTTTTGGACTTAAGGAAAAAACGCTTATGTCGATTTAGGCTGTTTCGAAATTCAGTGGTAAAAGAGTCATTTGAGTTAATTTCATATTTGGAAAAGTAACTTAAGTTAATTTAAGCCAATTTTCAACAATATATATATATTTTAGTAAGAAATATGTTAAGTCACTTTTCCTTATGTCGGTGAGGGTCTACTTGAGATAGGCGGAAAAACCAATCGCTGTAGCTCGCTCAAAAATAATCCGAAATTAACCAAATTTTGTGTAGAGGTGGAGTCGAATACGGCGAATCCAGTGAACACATTAACTCGATTTTGTCTTAAGTCGACTTAAGCTGTTTTTCATAATGACCACAGAAATTATTCAAAATTGTTTGCAATTATTTTCTTGTATTGTTTCCCTTCATTTCAGAGACCACATTTTGAATTGTTTTCTACATATTCTTCTCAGTACCGTATAGCCCCATGTGGGGCCATGGTGCGTAAACTCAGCCGTTTATAGGCAATTTCGAGTCAACGTTACATTGCTCATTTCGGAGTGTATATAATGTTGCAAGCACTATATATTTCCTATCCGCACATGTACGGACATTTTGGACCACGCCGAGATTCGATCTCCGGACCTCTAGATTACTAGCATCGTAGAGTGCGACTCAACCAAGTGAGCTACAGAGCGTGACATATTACTGTACTGTTATAGCCGATTCGGACCATAAGCAATTCGTTGATTTGATATAAAATCCAGTCAAACCCCACTCTGATTGGATCTATGTATGCCTAGGTCGTCTATGTCACAAAATTCCTAGAATGAACTTGCAGTATTCTCCATTTCCATGCCGTGCAAAGAAAGCACTGTTATTCAAATGAAAAAAAAAAACACAAAACAACACATTAATAGGCGTGTTTTATTGTGCTCGGGTGTAGGGTAATTTAGGGTATTTAGTGAAATAGTTTTTTACATTTTGACCGTTCAGGAATGGCTGCAAAAAATGAATAATAAAATACGTCCTTATTTGTTTAATGCTCGTTAGGAATTGCTCCTACTCGTTTATTATATTTTCCTTTTATACATTTTTGTACATTTGCTCGCCTACTAGTTTATTATATTTTCCTTTTACATTTTAGTACATTTAGGCCGGGTTTCTGATAGCTCTTATTCAGTACCTGTCGGCTGATTAGTCTTATCGCGTAGAGAAGACACACACCATATTTAGAAAGCTTTTCCATTGTATTGAATTGAATTTTTGTTTATTTTGCATATACGCCATATTTTGCTTGTTTAAGCCATCATCTTAGATTGAGAAAATCATTGCGCACTTTCATCCAACAGCGTAAATAAGCAAAAGATAACATAACTATGCAAAATTAACAAAAAATCAATTCAATATAATGGAGAAGCTTTTTGAATATTGTGTGTATCTTCTCTAGGCGATAAGACTAACCATTCTATAAGATCTACGAGAGAATGGGCCTTAGTGTTACAAGTGCTTGGCACTACAGGTAACTACATGGGGTTACAATAACAACATAACCCAGATAAACTCAGTAATGTATCCGGGGTACGTACTCTGACCAAAGTTAACCCGGAAGAATTGTTACAGATGTGACAACCAGAGGCGCTCTAGCACGAAAAAGCATGAGCTAATACCAAAACCATTGGTTAAAGTTTTCTGTGGGAGGTTGAGTGTTGCGATAAACCGACCGCAATGTTCATTGTTGTTTTTGTAAGACATGTTAATTTAGTGGCTATTTATTTATCACAACTTTGAAACTTCAGCCTACAAAGTTCGTGGTTGGTGCAATAGATATAAACAGCTTTTAACCCAAATCGTTTTTTTGTGCTTATATACCCCAACCTGCACCTTTTTTACAAAAAAAAACACGCTTAATAATTAAGCGTTGATTCAAAATTAAATTATCTGATGGTAATTTATGTAGAAAAGACATTCAAAATGTCTACATATGAATCAATGCTTTCAGTATCGGCTTAATTCCTATGCGTTTAGTTTATTTAATTTAGGTACATACCTACACACAAACGTTTATTACTAATATGCCACCAAGAAAGAGTTGAAGTCGACTATTTGTTGTCGTTAATTTACGCTTTATTTTGACATTTTGGAATTTCCGTGTATATTCTAAAACTGAACTCCCTATCTTTCAGTTAGTACTCGTATATTCGATCCTATATCGTCCGAAAGAGTTCATATGCTTCAACTATACGACTCGTGCAGGATTTTAATGACTCTGTTTATCCGCGTCACATTACTCTCTCTCCCTATACAATTTCGCTGCAAGGAACAAACAGATGCTAGACACTTGGGCGCGTGAGTCCAAACATCTTTAATCTTTTTCCATAGCGTACTGGTACTAGTCGAACAAATCGTCTAGGTTTGTACTTGAATATGCGTTTTCGTTTGAGTTTCCGTTGCAACTATGCTAATGGCTTGAAGCATATTCAAGCTGCACGTTTTCAGCGTAACGCTTTCTAATTTTAGACATCGCGAGACGCGACGGTTACTATCCGGACTGATCGTTCAATGCATGGTTTTCATGACAGTTCTGCGCTTCCTTGCTATAATAAAATCTGTTTATGGGATATTTTTTTTCACCAGTTCACAGCCATGAAGAGGTTGTTGGAAACGTACTTAGAACATAATGTATTGAAGCGTAAATATAGCATATATAGCGGCTGTTTATATATAGATCATAAACATTATGCAGATGGCAGACACGTCCCTTGACGTTAATTAGTTCCTTTCCATATACTATCCACTATCCAGATATTTCTAGTCAAGCGTATCTATGGTCGTTTTCACTTAAAAGCACAACGATATGGCAAAAGATCATATGAATTGGATCATAGGTTAAAGGATACGGATTGGAAGTGTAAAACAAACGATTTGATGGAATGCAAATGTTTGAAGTGATGACAGTAATGAAATGCAGGATATTTTTCAAGTGGTTCGTGAATTGGGACCGGAAGAAATCTTTCAAATTGGAACGATATGTCGTTTTTTTTTCAAATTAAAAGAAGTCATTGGAATTAACATGAGTTCAGGCACGCGTCTTATTGTGAACAATGGTTGAGGTGCATAATAGTTATTGAGAGTTTAAGCATGTCGTAGAAAATATTACGATAGAATTGGCTTTGACATTCTCTATATGAAAAATTCGCTTGCCTACCGTACGCAAAACAGTATAATACAATTTTGAATGTCCCAAGTAGGCATAAGAGTATTTCCGTGAATTTGACTGTCTTTAAACAGTCAAATTTGTGGGGTCATGATTTTGTATTTGTCGTTATTATCCGCCTATGTCTGCTAACCTTGTGGTATACTGTTTTGCGTACGGAGCCAAGCGAATTTTTCATAGAGAATGTCTAGGCCTATTCATACTATCGTAATAATTTCTACGACATGCTAAAATTCTCCATTTTCAAATAAAATCGAACATTGTTTGTATGAAAGACTTTTTGATAGTCTCTAAAATTTGCCATTCAATTAAACGCACTCAATTTACAAGGCAATACACCTGCTGATTTATATTCTATTTAAAATGCCAATGCCCTTCTTCCATATGTAAAAGCATTCATCGAATTCCATTTCCTCTTGAAAGATTCTAATTAGCTACGCACATAATAGATCTGTCGGCATCGTTGATTCTACACAGAACTGACGTTATGATTGTTACTTACATTATGTTCGAACATCAAATCATGATCATTTCGTGTAATTATCTTTGAAATAGAAATTTTTTTCGGCATTTCCGATTTTACAAGACCAAATACCAGCATATTTCTGAGTAATCCATAAATGTACGAGTAAGTGCAAGCTTGCTTCTAATCGTAGATTGTGTTTTTCATTTTTGTCTAATTCAGACAACGATGAGAAATGAAAGATAGATCTTTCTCGCGGTAGCGAGAATCTTGAGGAATCTTTATACGCTGCAGACTCATCATTTTTCTAATTATGCTAGAAATAAGTGCTAAGATGCTTGAATGTTCAATGATAAGATACAGATGTTCGTTTAGCTACATACATATATGCCTAAAAATTTCTCGATAAATAATACATTAAGACCTCATATGAGAAAGTTCGTATTGTTCAAAATGTCGAGTGTAAATGCCATTGAAAAGGGGTCAAAAAGAAAGTGCAACTAATTTAATTAAGGCAAATTGAAAGAATGCTTCGCACTTGATGACTATGTAGAACAGAAGACATATGTCATGGCTAATATGGATACTATACACATTCATTTATGTACAATGGTGACAAAGACCAAAGTGCAAGTGTACAGATTTATGGCACACATATTTCTGCATTGTATGTAGCAGATGATGTTGTAGTTTTACATATATGCTGATTTGTGACACATGGTTGACGTTGTTAAATATGAGCAGCTTCATTTTTTAATTGGTAATGTAGTTACATTGATTTTGACGATTTTGACATTTAAAAGTTTGCAGGCATATATTATTATGTGTTTTATGGAGTATTTGACCCTATACAGGGTGTCCGGAAACTGCCGCATAAACGCACCGGATTATCATTCCTCAGTTCATTTCCAGCAAAAAAGTTGTACGGAACATACCCCCTATTCTTAACAATTTAGCTGCCATAGGCATTTGAAGATTTATGAAAAAATCATTTTCTTGCGAGACTTAAAGCTCAATATCAGCAAGTTAGACCAGCTAGAATAGTGAAACAAGATGATTATTACAGCCAACAAATTTACCTAAAAAATAAAACTAACCACACAAAAATCGGATAAGACGGTTGGTTTTTACAGAGCTTCAAAGACAAATTTGTGTGATTTGAACCAAAACAGTCTATTTTTCCATCTCAAGTTTCTCCAACTTCTGCCAAGGAGATACAAGGGCTTGTACGATTCTTTCGAAAATTGGCGCATAGTCTTACGATCATATCTTTCTTAGGCCTCCATTACACAGTCATATTTCTATTATAATATGTATGTCATACGCCTAAGCCTACTCGATTCATTCAGTATAAATTTGTAGACGTGCACTAAACGAAATCGAGTAGGCTTCAGGATATGATAATATCTATTATAATATATATTACCAATATATGACTGTGTAATAGCGCCCTTACATCATTTTATTCTAGCTCTATTGTTTCTAACAGTTTTTATAGGTTAAGTGTAGAAAACTAGGGTTAATTTTAGTTCGAATTCAACACAATTCAATTCAGACTGCCCCTAAAGATCTGCAATTTGGTAAAATATATTCAAATTATATGTCGAAATCGTGTATGTACTCAGACTCAGTATGACTGAGGAACCGCTTTTTTATAATGTTAGGATAATCTCACACGGATATACCATAGTCCAGGAGAGTAAAACTTAATAGCTGAAGCTTCAGGCATAAGCAGACTGCAGAATGCAAATTTCAAATATTCTATAAAAAAAAACTATTTTAGAACTTCAAATATTTTCACACCTAATAAAGAGTATTTTGAAGTAAAATTTCATTGACAAATAATGCAAAAGGTCAATCAAGCTCTTAAAAAAAATTGTCAAATCTGTCGTTATTTTGTTAAGATGTAAAAGAAGGATTTTCAGAAGTTTCTTTTTTTTTGAAAATTAAGTGCGGCAAAATGAGGGAAATGCTCATACAGCAGTCGATTCTACAATATAAATAGTTTGACATGCGCCCATCTCTGCCCCTCCTTGCGTTACCTACACAAGTTACTACAATTATTTAAGTCTTTTGACTTTTGAAAGCAACTACTTTGTTCAATGGTATATCTGGAAAGAGGACTTCTTTCATTTCTTAACCAGGCATCTTTGCAATGTTTTTCAATACATTAATTTTTTCTGCCGCGAATTTGACACGTCTGACATTGCGGTCTGAAGGGCAGATAGGATTTGCCCTATCAGGGACCCTAAGCATTTTAGCCATATACAGTGGCGCAAACAAGATCCATACTAGACATTTGTAATGGAAATAATTACACTTTGTCATATTCCTAGTTCTCATGGACTTTCAGAAATCTGTCAAAAAAACTAAATGCGGAAAGGAAGGATGCGACTCAATCGTTACAATGTTTCCTTAATCGTCGCTCCGTAGAATACCGTTAGGTGTATTGATTTGAATAGTTTCAGCTTAGATTTTCGTTGACCATGGTTATTTTGATAACACGCTCTGTGGCTTACTTGGTTGAGTCGCACTCTACGATGCTAGTAATCCAGAGGTCTGGAGATTGAATCTCGGCGTGGTCAAGGAAAAATATAGTGCTTGCAACATTATTTACACTCCTCTATATGAAATGTAACGTTGACTCGAAGTAGCCTATAAACATCTGAGTGAATGCACCATGCCCCACATGGGGTTACGGTACAGAGAATGGCCATTTTGATATTTTTACAAGGCAATTACAATTATGTATATGGATTTGCCTAAGGATTGTTGTATTTAACACTCTTGGTGTTCAGGAGTCAAAATATGGGAATCGGTTCAGCGGGGTTTTATAACAAATGATTCACCGCAATTAGAGCGGAATTTGTGAATGTTCGGTACCGTACGGTACTACACGAGAGAAATGGTAGTACCTGACCAACACCGAATGAACTGAATGCCCGGTTGTTCTGTACCGCGATTTACCACGGAGTTTTTTTTGCCGGTATTTATTTAGACCACGAATTGGTTTTCGTCTGTTTAGAGCAGTGGTTCGCAACCCACAGATATGTGCGAACCACTTAGCCCCGAAGGGAATTAATTTAATTAATTAAAACGTTTCCAGAATGCTTTCCTTACCTATTCAGTTGTGGTCAGATTTTTGTTGTTATTTTTCAGCCCTTTCGGTTCGATGCACACTTCCAGTGGTACTCTAGAGTTTTTAGGCTTTGTAATAATACGATGTTTGACCTCAGCAGCAGTCGCACGAGGTGTACAAAGTACAGCGATTCTGTACCATTCAACAGTGAGCGTTGTTGTTTAGGATGAATAGACTGAAGCGTTGACGATATGGTGGAGCATTTTCTTGCCACCGTAGGCATGGTTACCCTTATAGCGCACCGAATTTACCCAATAATTCCCGTATTATCGGTCATCGGTCATCACTTTTCAAAAAAAAAAAAAAATTATGCGTCACCTGAAATAGATATAGCTTTCTTCTTAGAAGATGATTCGATTGAAATTTTACTGTTGTGGCTACTTTTTGAAGCCGTCAACAGAAAAAAAAACATATGCTCGCTGCCTCTTCTATCTCGTCGAACATCATTCGGTACTACAGCTATTTGGCGATCACGTTCTTATTAATAACCCTTTTTGACGCCCACTGCGTATATGGTGAATTCTTGATACTCTCGCTTCACAAAACTTTGCCAACTGTTTATTTCTAGTTTTTCCTAGTTTAACCAAATCCAGGATAGTAATCAATTAAATATTTTCAATTGATCTTTTTAAGACTTAAATCAGAGCTTCACCTTGGTAAATTTTGTTGTTTGTTTTCAAACTATGTATATGTATGTATTTGGAAAATATACCCTAAGCTACTCGTCGAATATTTACGAAAAGCCTACTTAATAATGGAAAAATTTAAATAGCTAAGGAAAAACCAGGACGCCACTGCGAAGAAGACGAAGCAACTGCAAATTTTCGGATGTGAGAATTGAAAAATGCTTACAAACCAAACAATTGCTTTGGTAAATGTAAGTGAAAAGTCGTTGGTGCAATGGGGACAAGGCTCGGTAATTTGCAAATTCGGTTCGCGATCGATTTTTTCGACTTTGGCTATCTAGAGATCAATTTATTACCGTCAGAGACTTTGCTTAATGAAAATCAAAAAGTTGATTTAGTCACAGAGGAATATTCCGTTTTTACAAGAATATGCACTAGTTTCTTCCGCGGACCACCTCTAAGGCTCTCACGGACCACCTCCGATCCGCGGACCACCAGTTGGGAAACAGTGGTTTTGAGACATCATTCAGAATTGTACCCAATTTTTTCGGGGAAATACTCGTCTAATCGGCGTAATAACGCCAAGGTAATTTTTAGATCACTGATTCGGAATTTGAGGCTAACACTAAAAAACTTTTTCACGGGCACGACCCAGAATGATACCTCTGTTTCCTCGGGAAATTGTTGAATTAGTGCGACCGAAACAATAACGCAATTTATTAAAAAAAAAAAAGAAAAAAAATCTGTTACGTTGGCAGTTTCGAATTTGAAAAATATTCGTTTGTGGGCTTCAAATTATGTTCGATGATGTTGTTTTATTATAGATCCTATCTGTTCTTTAGACAGTTTAATATTTTTTCAATAATTCATCCGATTTTTTCCCATGTTTTTGCCTTTAAAACTGTTATTATAAAAGTACATACAGGGATACCCCGATTAAAGTCGCTTCGCACTTAAGTCGTTGAATAACTCCCACCTTACAACTCGATTTACGGCAATTTTGCTTCGCACTTACGTTACGTCGTTTCGTGATTTTTTTTTTTAAATCAAAAATGGGAAATTTTTGGCATTATAGAAAATATCTTGGTAATACAATCACATCCTTTCGGAAAAAATGTATTACATTACAAATCAGACCTTTCGATAGTCGTTTTTCGACAAATTAGTGAGCGCCCGCTCTAGGGAAGGGTAAGCCGGGCAGTCACCCGGGATGCCAAATTTCGGCTAAAATTTTATAGAAAGAAGATGTCAAAAAGCTGGAGTTCATGTTCGGTAAAAAATAAAACACTAATAAATTAATGGTAACAAACTTGAAGCTGAATCAATTGTTACTGAGAAAGGACAGCAACTCTATAAAATCCAACAAAGAAAACTGACATCAACGTAAACGTAAGAAAAGTTTTTCTTGATGAATCTGTAAAAAAAAAAACAAAAAAATAGAGAGGCATTAGCGTAATTACGTTTTTTGTGTTAAATCTTTCTGGCGCAGTTCTTAGATTGTGGGGGGCGCGAACCCGATGGGGGTTCGTAGCACTGAAGCCGAAGGGCCTATTGTACTATCACGGCACAGTTCTTAACTATTCCATCACCAAGGTTTCACAAAGGTTTTTATGTTTTAATCCCCTCCGTTATTTCTTACAGAATAACTAATTCAAAATTTTATCAATCAGCACACGATGACCACAAAAGAAAGAGTCGCTGAGTTGGAATATGGCTGTTTTTGGTCTTTCCTTTATTTTTGTATCGAATCTTTGGAACGGAGTACTAATTTCTGGGTGGGATCCAAATTTTAAATAATTCAAATAAACATTCTGTCCGTATACTGAAATCAGTGCATTCCAAGAAGCGAAAAAAAATCCAAAAGCTTAGGGGATGCATTTTGTCGTCTTGCCCGGGGTGGCGTAAGTGCTAGAGCGGGCACTGAGTGCATGTAATTGATTTTAGTGGAAACGCGAAAATCTTATGTATCGGTCTGGAAATATATCGATCAGATGATTTATACATGCCAAATTACCAATTGATATCCCGAAGACGATGGAAATTATTTGCTTTATTCGAGGCTCAAAGGAAGGATCAATGTCCTGATTTTATTTCATGTTAGAACGAAGAATTTTAATTCTTGCTTTGTGGAGGAGCATACAACGTTATATTTTGTTGTCTAATTCCTTTAAAGGTGAAAATCATCATTTTCCACCTCCACTGTTCTGTTGTCTATGTCAAAGTTGTAATCTACGTTTCATTTTTTCGGTACCACATTTTTTTTTCACTCATACCTAAATTTGATTCGATTTAAGTCGTTTCGACTTAAGTCGCTTTTTTCTGGAACGTAACCCCGACGTAAATCGGGGTATTCCTGTATAATGCCAAAATTCACTTCAGCGGAAATTGTGCATTATATTGAATCACTTTACACGCATCCAAAGTGAAAACTTTCACTTAATAATACGTCTTTTAGCAGCGTAGCAGCCGAGCCGCGAGCAATGCAATGCACATAGAAATTATAAATGAATTTATCATCAGAGTTAATCCGAGGCGGACGAACGAGAATTTTTTGTCTATGCATATTTATATGTTATTGTTAACGTTTTCTTCCGTTCTGTTGCTTCCGTTAATTTACAAACTTTTGTTTTTGTGTACGAAAGTTGTAAAAATGAACATTTTTTTTTTTTGGGTTGTTGATCTTGCTTTCATTAATTTGGTCGATTTTCACCTCAATATGTTGAAAATATTGTTGAATTGTATCCGATTTGGAATGAACATGTGTGTTTGACTAATAAAGTTCACTTTCTATCGGATACGGCAATACGAGTAGCATATAGTGTTTGAAATTTTATGTTCGATGTTGTCATCTTGAAAAGTTGTCAAGTTGTATCTTAATTGCTGGTATAAAATTGATTGTCGAAATTACATTTTTGCGATAAACTAATCGTGATTTAATTCCCTTGCACAATTGAATACATATGACTACTGTCAAAATTTCTTACGTAGCAACTTAAGGTTCTTTAGTAGAGATAAAAAAATATTGTAAGCGTAAAAAGATTCTAGATATTCAATTTTACACTTAAATGATATTTATAGTACATGATGTATTTGTTTACGATGTATGTATCTATCCACGAAGATTGAGGATCAAGCATGACAATCATGGCCAAACATATAATTTCAATCAAACATAATATTCGCATATAAATTGTGTATTGTCCTGTCACTTTTCATACTCTTTTAAAAGCTCAACCATTATAAAAATCGTGCAAACTTGTAGACACATTCATGCGATATACATATTTGGGGAACGCGATTTTACCTGCGGGATCTTCACCTATTTAATATTCATGTTGCGTTCGTTCGTCACACAACAAGCGAATAATTTTCAGTCGAAACATTTCGGGAACGTCTATTGAATTTATATTTTAAAGTAAAAATTAGCATTCAAATTACCAAACATTTTAACATTGTGCAGAATAAATCAAGAGAAGTGAAACAAAATAGAAAAATAAATGAAAACAATAAAAACCTCTAAGGTATACACACAGTAGTCTATTAATACTACTGTGTGTATACCTTAGAGGTTTTTTTAGCGTGCCAATGAGAAAGTTTTTTAAAGAAAAAAAAAAATTGTCAAAAGATATACGATTTGTTGTTAGTTAGGCGGAGCATACATGGTGGAAAAAATATTTTCAATTGCATGTATGTATGTATTTTAATTGGCTTTTTTAGAGAATTTTTAATTGTTCGGTTTATAATTGAATATCTCTACAACAAATTTAAATGTATGTTGTTCAATTGTACATATGTACATAATCTGTTAGTCCAGTGATTCTCGAACTCCCCCACTATAGAGGCGTGAGCGTGACAGTTGGAGAAGAAACTGTTTTTTTTTTTTAATTTATTTCATCGCCTTTCGAAGATAAAAGGTATTAATAAATTTGTCCATGTTAATTCCATATTAAGAGGAACCATTAAACATAATGTTTACATTTAACAACCTCACGACAAAACATTTTCCAGTGTATGATCCTCCTAATTCCGAACGGGAAGTCAACGTCACCGCGCAGAATATTAGACAATAGTATAGTCATTATGATTTTTATCTGATTTTGGAAAGACAATAAATTTTATAGAATAATAAATGAACATTTTAGTTTAAAAGAAACATAAATATTTTTCGCATAAAAAAAGCAGAGTCCGTTACAATCACGTTATATGCCATGGTTTTTAATAGGTTCCCCAGTTTATTAGTGTATGATAGTCTATTGGGTGTCGATGTTTGTACGTTTTAAGGTGATTGATAAATTGATGAAAGAGGTGAATATGACCATTTGATATAGATACTGTCTTTCATTTTCAGAATAAAGTTTAAGAGTTTTAATTTTAATTCATTAAATCAATTCCAAATGTAAGTTCTATAGGAGCCTTATGAGCATGAAATGGACAATTTTCAATACTTATAAATTTTTCAAATTGCACTAAAAATGTTTCATTGGCAACACGTACTTTAGAACACAGACCGGTCCACAGTTTTGTGTTAATATCCAGTGAATCGAATTATCCAATCATTTGATCGTGTTCCTCACTGATCATGGAATAAATTTTAGTACATACATATATTTATTTCTCTACTGTTGTACATTATGTATGGTTATTTAAGTTTTGCCTTGACATTCCATTTGCGTGAATATTTTTGCATGTTCTGCATGTATATGTACATACAAGTGCTGTAAAATGAAACACTTGTCGAGAATATCAATGAGCCGTACGGCATCTTAAATAACCCAAAGATTATCTAATGGAATCGGATAAGAGAGGCGATAGGGAATGGAATACAAGCAGAACAGAAGTCTGGCGACACAATGACATCATCATAAATGGCTCATAGATATTAGCAGATGTTTGCGATTTGGATAATGTCTATATTACTGATAAATTTATGAATGTATTACCAGACACTGCTATTGTTTTTAACTTGTAGCATTATTTCCACCACAATTCACAATTTTCCTAAACCAAAAATACAAAAAAAAAAAAAAAATCCAAATCGAGTTATTTCCCATTTTAGAATTGTAGTGGGAAATTCTAAACATATTTTGGAAAAGTGTTAATTTGAATTGAATTTTTTTTATTTCAGAAAATGTCAACTTGCTTTGGACAAATGTCAATCCGAAACGGAAAGTCCCTATAATGCGTCAACGTACACATTGACTCGACTTTTCACTTCAATACGTCTTTTCGTAGTGAATGGTTATCTAGTCCAGTTTCAAAATTGAGAGAAATATCTAAGGCAGTGGTTGCCAACCTTTTTCAGTCCGTGCCCACTTTGTGAAGCCTGAAGAGTCCGACAAAAGACACTTTGGGGTCATATACACTTCTGAAAGGGCCAACAACTATTGAAATCAATGCTAATAATAATTGAGTGAGAACTAAAAGCACGTGGAGAAGGTCTGTCGAGATTGGGAGCAATTTTATAGAAAAACCGTAGATCAAGCTGAAGGGGAAGCTAGTTCGATCAGGTGTTAAAGCAAACCAAAGGGAAAGAAACAAATACAGTAAAACCCTGACTTACGTCGTTAATTGGTCCCAAAATATGCGATGTAAGTCGAAACGACGTATATCGAAGCAATGAAAAGTCGAACTCCTGTTGTCTACAATAATGAATTGCCAAAACAGGCATACGAATAAGCAGTAATTATGAAGCTTTATTGTATTCAAGTAATGTGTATGTGGGACCATTTACATAAAACGCTTTTAACATCAACAATTTTAATTTGATAGTTAAAAAAACTCTTCCATGGTCCTTTGTCAAACATTTTTTCCCTATACAATTCTTTGCGAGGCATTATTGCTTGGTTGACCATTTCACTTCGTTTAACGTCTAGCATGAGCATGAGCTTAAGAGCCTCGGCGAGTCGAGCTTTTGTAAATGAATTATCCGCGTCTCCGGGATCTTACTCGGAAGCAGACTCTTCAAGGACTTCCCCAGTGTCAGCTCATTTCCGATGATTCCGAGCAGTTGTAGCGCCACTCACACACCGAGAATCCGAATCCACTTTTTTTTGGATTTTCGTTCTGTCAAACTGATACATTTTCTTGGATTTTGTTGAAACGAAAATCTAAAAAAATGTGCGGCATGGCTCCGCACTCGATATTTCGGCGTCATGCGATGACTTGCGATTACTAAGAAACCAACTTGCTTTGCTAATTGCACGATTTCCTCTTCGACGTTTTCTCCTACATCGTTGTTGTTCCTCGTAATAATGCAATCAGGTCATAGATTCATTGTGGTTTGTTGCACTTCATGCAAAGCAGTCTATGTTTATTGCTATAATGATATCAAAGACTCGCCAGTAATCTCGGACTGAAGTCTCACTTGATACATTTTCATCGATAGTTTCGACTAGTTGGCGAAATGTGCATCGTGGATAATACGCCTTGAACGTTGATATTACGTCATAATCTATGGGTTGCAGGCAGGTTTTTTATTCGGAGGTAAAAAAAAATACCTTTACATGGGATTCATGTCGTTCATAGAAACGTTTGTGATAAATTTCTCTGCTGGCAGAAATTCCCTACAGTGGGAAAAAATAAGATTGGAACCATTCCACAAATAAACTGGAAGTCGTCCATCCGTTTTCATTTGATAAAAAAAAACTGGCAGAGACGATTTTGGAACCCCTTTTATTGCACGCGGGTTTTCAGAATGAAATTTATTGTTTCGTCTAATTTGGAATTTCTGTGGCAAAATGCAGCGACGTAAAAGCGGGGAACAATAGACGCAATGTGAAACATGGTATAAATTTGATAACGACGTAAAAGCGAAACGACTTATAACGAGGTGACGTATAACGGAGTTTTCCTGTAATTAAGAATTATTATTATTTACTAAAGGCATCAATATAAACTCAAGCTCACTAACGATTAATTCAGAGCTCAGCCATAACTTTCTGAATTTCACCTGCAAAAATGAGGCAGCACCAAGTCATATTTTTCAAATCATTAGGAGGTATTATACTATCAATACAGTTTGACCAATGGCACAAAAAGTTTGTCACACTCACTAGTGAAGTAGTAAAATAAATGACCCAAAATGTGTTTGACCAAAAATGAATGACAATCGTAGTCACTTCATTTCTGGCCAAAACAATGACCTTAGTGTAATAACAAAACACAGCTGTGGTCAAATTTATTTTGCAGTTTTTGGTCATACGGTCATACAAAAATTACCAATTTTGTGTGTGGCCCATGGTGGTCAAACGAAATGGGTGCATTTAACGATCTATATATAAAAATAACGACATTTTTATACTTTTTGCGAACTGTGGAATATTGGAAAATTAAATTAGCCTCGGTCTCGTTTTAAATAGCGAGAGTCAAAATAGGGGCTTTAAGCGAAATAATACTGATTTTCTATATAACAAAAATTTATTCAACTTAACTTCGCAAATTCGACAAAGCTGTGAAACAATGCCAAATTACTACTAAATACATATTGTAGTTAAGTTAACTATGGTCAATTTTTTCTGAAACGATCATACTAGTGAAGTGGTTCCCAACTCAGAAACATTTACGGAGCACTTAGCCTGAAAATCGAACTCGACGGACCACAATTCTATAATAATGAAACCAATTAAGGTCTCGATTTTTTGTCGAGGCATTATATGTATTTAGAAGCTCAAGCTCTATCTTACTTGGCCAATTGCTCTTATCAGTTTTTTGTTTATTATTTTTTACATAAAAAAGAAGTGAAAAACCACTGATCATACAAAGGTGAAGATCCTTCGCATGACACATACATATGATTGATGATTTGTTGAAAATTAGGTTCGGCTCCCAAAGGCGCACTCCCGACGCAAACGATTGTCATTAGGCTTGAATTTTTATACTAAAACTATCTTGTAGGAAGCATAATTTAAGATTTACCACGTGGAGAGAAGGGAGAAAAACTGTTTTGTTCGCGTCAACACTTGCCTCATCAGCTGAGATTTTTTTCGCACAGAAGACACCTTCTGGTCTCGAAGAATTAACTTCGATTAAAAGTTATCCAGTAAACGGATTTGTGCAGATGTTTACCGCGAAAAACCTTTTGAATTTTTGCAATAGATTTCGAATTTTGATAAATATAAATAATTTCGGGACTGGGCTATAGCCTTCCCATAATCACGGACTGCTGCAAGTAATACTATGGATAATCTGTTAAGGTGTGTTCGTAGAGACGACTCATGGGATCATCGCTTAGCGATCGAAGTGAAACCAGTGGTTTTGAGCACTATATGGGTATATTTTCTATCCAGACATGTTCCTTTAGTCCAGTGGTTCTTAACCTTTTGTACGTGAGGGACCACTTGATAAAACTCGTTATTTGTCGCGGACCACTAACATTCCAAATCTGTGAAGAGCCATACAAATCATGAAATTTTGTACCGAGCATTGTGGTGATAGTATTATTCCTCGTTATTTTCAACGAATGAAAATATTGGCAGTGAAAGTCAGTGATTTCCAGTGATTCCAAATATCTCAACGGCTGGCGGTAGAACTCCCAAATATTTAAGATATCCTAAAAAATATTGACACTGACGCTTCCATTCAACTCCTTCATTCGTCAGCTGACCGACTGACCCTATGCCTTCATCCATCTATCTATAGAACTGCACACACACGGCGAATCCAAAGTCAATAAAATGGATTGAAATCCACGGATTCACGAATTAAACGTGTGTGTTCGGCTAATTTGACGAAAATATGTGCATTTTTTTAAAATACATCATGAACATGCTCTCTCTGGTTGACCTCCCTCGTTGAACATGCTTAAACAGTGTTGCCAGTAGGCGGCGTGACTTCCCTTCCTTCCTAAAATTTAATTAGATTTGCACCTAAAATGAGTGTTTTCCCCCGAAATGTGTATAAGTACAGCAAATGATCCAGGGCCCTACGCTGGACGCTAACTGTGATGTGCGGACGAGATATGGATGTACTTACATAGGGCGAACCCCAAGAGTACCGGTAAGGTGAATATGCACAACTATCGACACGGCTTCTCTACAGGCGTAGACGTAATTCTGCTACCTGCGCTGAAGGCTGATTAGTTGGAAATCCATGCTAGCGATATCAGCTACACGCGGCGTATATAATCTATGCAATATTCCCAATCTATATAAAAAAAGACAGGCGGAGCCTCGAAAGCACTCGCTTTACCTCTAAGTTGGGCTAATCGAAGGTAGAAGGTGTCACCCGTATTCCACTGACATAAGAAAATGCGAAACACATGCGTAAGCTAAAAGGGTTCGCACAAAAAGGTTCGAAAAATTGGGAAATTTAAATAGCATGGCAGCAATCAGTTCCAACGTTCCCAGAAATGCTCTTGGGGCCCTATAGTGATCAAATCCGGTCTTCTAAGACCCCAGAATCTAAGCCCAAAATATAGTAGATTTTGATGGCGTCCTCCGGTGTTGGAATCCTATAGTACCTTTTCTGCATAAACGCAGCATTTCCAACAAGCTCGCGGTCCTCCTGACATTATCCCTTCATGCCTTTTGCTCGTATTCATTTCATTTTGGGTGTTCTCCATCAACAGCGATACATCTCAATGAAAACAGTCCCCATCAATTGTCTACCGCTTCTGGGGTTTGTGTTTCAGAAGCGCACAACTTTGAAGTTTTTTTGAAAATACAGTCTGTGCTAATTGAGAATATTCACATCGAACTATGTGGTAAAGGCTTCACGGACCACCTAATGTCATCTCAGGGACTACCAGTGGTCCGCGGACCACTGGTTGAGAACCGTTGCTTTAGTCCATAGTCGATACTAGGAAAGTATGTATAACCATTCGAAAAATATTCAAATATGCATAAACGCAGCATTTCCAACAAGCTCGCGGTCCTCCTGACATTCTCCCTTCATGCCCTTTGCTCGTATTCATTTTCTTTTGGGTGTTCTCCATCAACAGCGATACATCTCAATGAAAACAGTCCCCATCAATTGTCTACCGCTTCTGGGGTTTGTGTTTGAGAAGCGCAAAACTTTGTTTTTTTTGAAAATATAATTTGTGTTAATTGAGAATATTCACATCGAACATCACGGACTACCTAATGTCATCTCAGGGACCACCAGTGGTTCGCGGACCACTGGTTAAGAACCGTTGCTTTAGTCCATAGTCAATACTAGGAAAGTAGAACCATTCGAAAAATATTTAAATACGGCTCGAAATTGGATGCAACACTACGATCGCTGAGCGATCATCACATTAATTGTCTCTACGAACACGTACCTTTACATTAGATGAGAGCGTGTTTATGGCATGTGACTTCAATGAGTCACAAGAAAAATAACTTTTTTATAAGTAGTCTCCAGAATCTCCCCGCGAACCACCTACGAGTCTTTCGCGGAGCACCCCCGATCCGCGGACCACCTGTTGGGGAAACTGCGTACTATTGTGATAAGTTAATTGGTCAAACAAATACCCCAGCCCGACTGACTACGTCATTGACCAAACAAATTGGTTATTTGTTTGTCCCATAGTGCAATAGGTCTTGAACAAATTTTGTGGACTCGCTTGACAAACTTTATTTGATAGTGTAATACCATATAGCCTTGAATTCGCCACTCTTTTAGAATCGTAATCCATGTTCTGTAGTATTAAATTTATTCTATGGCTTCAAAATTAAATCTGCGCCCGCGTCCTTCTTAGTCAATCTTCACTCCTCCATAGGGAGCGCGCCCCACAGGTTGGGAATCACTAATCTTAAGTGCGTCATGGGGCTATAAGAAATTGTGTTCAATAGTAATACCTTCTCCATTTCATGTACAGTGAAACCTGTCTAAAGAGACCACTATCGGTTCTCGGAAAAAATGGTCGCTATTAGAGGTGGTCGCTTAATAAGGGTAATGTACTTAGGGAACTAATTCATCAATTTAGAGGCAATGTACAACTTTTTTCCTAAATTAAAGCTAACGTGAGAGATTTTAAAGCTACTATCTTTCTCAAGAAATCCACGACCTAAATTTCCATCCAGAATTGGACAGAGTAACTTAACTTCCTTGACAGGAGGTGTCCTGAATAATTTTTTTACTGGTGAATTTAGTAAAGATAGGTGGCTCTGGACCACAGAGTAAATAGCGCAAATCTGTTGTTCATACCTGTGCTTTGTGGAATGCAAGAGCTGTCGACGGTTTAAATAGAAACATTTTGAAAGGCTTGCATACTTCAACGTAGCTTAATGAAATTGACAGAATTACGCCGAATTGGCCGATGCTTTGCAAAACAACCACTCATGTTAAAAAGGAGAACATTTGAACATGTGAAGATGCATCTGTTGCATATTTCATTCAAGAATTCGATTCTGCTCACGCGCGATAAAAACTAAATTAAGTTCTTTTATAAAATAATATTTTGAGTTCTACCAATGGTAATAGGAACGCGTTTTAGCGTTTTCAATTGCTAGTTTTTCTTAACAAGAAAACGCAACAACCTTTAAATGAATTCGAAAACGACGAAATCTTCTCCACGAAAACTGAACATTTTTCAAAGGTTCGAATGAGGACGAATCCGGAGTTTCCCACCAAAATTTCGTTGCGAAAAACCCCAAAATTTTTCGTTGTTTTTCCGTTGTTTTGGCTCCTAACTCCTAAACATTTCATTTCTGCGAAAAACTGTCCAGAAGTATATTAGAGAGAACATGATTACGCTTCCAAAAAGATATAAATATTAAAAATCTGTTGAGCGGTATTACTACTATTGATAATTTATATTTTCCATTTTTAGCATAGTTCCATATTATGAATTAAATTTTGAGATTGAACGGTTTTTCATTTTTGGTCGCAAAAGTTGCATTTTTCTTGTTCTTTCTGTATGTTGGGGTGCTGAGCCCGAATCCGTAGCTTCCCACCTACATTTCGTTTCGAAGCAGGGTCAAAATCGCCAAAAAATTACTATCAAAGCAATACCGCTTAAGGCATTATAAAGATTAATATCTGATTGGACCCACAATGGTGTTTTCTCTAAAATGTTTATGAAATGGTTTTTGGAGAAATGTACTGTTTTGAAGTTATACGCCAAAAACGGAAAAACTCCGAAAATGTACGGGTTTTTTTTCGGTTTTGGCCGTGTTCCGCAACGAAATTTTTGTGGGAAGCTCCGGATTCAAACTCAGGAAAAAAAAACATAAGAAACAAAAACAAAATGTTCTCCATCACATTTTGCAATCTGAAATTTTCTAATGGCTACACTATTGGTATTTGATGAACAACAATGAAATCATCAGCTGTATCACAACCGAATGATGGCTACAAAAACTAAATCTGATTGGATTTTTGCTGTTACTGCTTACTGCCTATAATCTATTGTTCGCGTAACGTAACGACTTACATTTTCTGCGGCCTTATGCTTTTTTATGATTTAATACCGTTAATTGTTGAATTTATTCAGAAAACTTGCAAAAAAAGCATACAAAACCCAAAAGATAAGCACATGTTTACTTGCCTATGGTCGCTTTATACGGGCACATCGCATTTTTTATGGTCGCTAATAGAGGTGGTCGTTTAAGAAGGGTAAAATTTGTATGGACAAATGAGTGATGTAGTGGTCGTTGGTTCGACAAGCAGGTGGTCGCTTAATACGGGGAACAAATGTATGGAGTTGTATGGAAACGAATTCCGTTCCCGACAAAATCGGTCGTTATGAGAGGTGGTCGCTTAATACAGGTGGTCTTTTAGACAGGTTTCACTGTATCAGGTATAAAGAGTGTGTTCATCTCTCGATAGCAGTCCACTCTCCCATATTTAAAACACGTTCTCGATCTATAGTTAATACGGAGCACTTAAGAACTTCTTTGGATCTTGTCGACAGTTCGTCCTTTACCTCCTTTCAGGATTTGGTTGATTTTATCTGAGTTTTTTAGTGTAGTTCGGTGACTATTCTTTTATGCTTTAAGAACAATCCATAAAAATTGTCCAAATCCATAAGCGATTCGATTATTTCTAGCATGCAAATCAGCACTCTGAACCATCAACCATCCATTACACAAAAATATTATTACAATCACTGCCGTGAAAGGTGTTAGATCAGCTCACTATATGTATACCTTCAATTTTTTTCTCTACATTAGCAATTTCTGGTATTTACTGCAGGCGCAAAAAAGTACGCAAATTCAACACATTCTAGGCGGTCTTGGTCGACTGGGGTGTCTTGTTAAATCAAATGCCACTACCTATACGGTTTTAGGCTGCATCATGCCAACAAGCTCCAAAGATTCTAATAGAACCAGCAAACATAACTCCACACAATATACTTATATCTATCCATACGATGATAATGATGATGATCACGACCGAGGATGGTGCCAAATAGGTAAAACCTATACATTTTTCCGGTGTACCTACCTAATTAATCATTTGATGGCCTCGACCAGTTTAGCATTAGTAGACCCCATCATTTGAAAGAACCTTGAACTTGATACCGCCCGGCCGGTTACGCCAGCAACCATGTTTATCTATATGTATATATGCGATCGAATTGGAGACCCACAAAAAAACCAGAGATGTTTTTATGTAGTAATACGATCGGCAACGAGCTCGTCGTCATCTATGGCCCCCCTTGTTACGCTCGAGGGAATCACCTACGACTACGAAGCTATATGTGTGATATCAGCTCGTCGACGCGGGTATCATCATTACGTGCGACAATCACGTCGCGCTGTTTTATAGAATGTTGTCAGATTTCTAGCTTTATCTTCATCTCGTTGCGCGGATGCTGACCGGATCACTTAGATCATACTAATGGAAACACCAACTGCCCACTTTACTATGGGTACAAGATGAGATGGGATGGAATTATTGCGGAGGTCGTTGTTGCATCTTCTTCTAAATCTAAAGAGTTATTTAATTTATTTGATGATAAGTGTAGAGATGGGGTTCAGAGATTACTTCTTTCCCGAGACCAATTTTTGAATAAAAATTTCGGGAGGGATAGATGAAGTTCATATCAAAAAGTCACGAATGAGGGTGTAACGCATGCATGGGGTCCATATATGGTGGACAGATTATAGACCCGGCTTATTGAGTTGATAATAATGGACGTTGGTCACTTTATGTTAAATTTATAGCCAGACATTATAGGGATTGCGTGATATTTGGTTGGTTATTGTACTCAAAGCCGTACTTAAGTAAATTGTTTGAAAGTATCCGTAGATAGAAATATGGTAAGCACGCAGCTGAAATAAAGTCATTTTTGCAATGATGGTTAATTTTGTGTCTTGTAGCCGATAATGGCGTGACCTTAATGTAAGGGTATGGTACCATAAGGCAGGACGCAAAATCATACTCAAACGGCACGACACGCGTCAGCTTCTTAGGCTGGGCACAAAATGACATTTATAGTATACACGACTTGATAAGGCAGTGAGATTTACGCTCAGTTATGAGTTTTTGGCTACTTCTAAGGAAGTTATTAATTTGATTGGCGAGAAATGATATTTATTTATTTCGAAAATACTGAACAGATAAAATATCCAATTACAACAGTAAGTTATAGAGATTAACATAAGACTACAAGAACAAATTCAAGTGTCTGTTATTTTTTTCAAAACTAAAAACACTACGTTAGAAATTCAAATTAAGCAGCAAAATCAAAGTTTTTGCAAAAGAATATTTTGAAAGATTGAAATAGAAGAGGGTAGAGGTCCAATCTCCATAGAGTCATACGTTCTCATCATTCTAATTAAAGGCGAATTCGCAAAGAGGGCAAGATCGGTAAATGGAGGATTGAAAATGGCATTTGATCGTGTGTGATATGATGGAACTCTGTAATTAATTCTATCTGCCAAACTAGAATGCAGAAATCCGCGGCAAATCTTGTATAAAAAACATTGTTCAAGAAAAGTTCTTCGTAAGAATCGTAAGGTAATTAAGTCTTTCTGGGTAAGGAAGGTAAGGAAGATTAAACTTAAAAAATAATGATTTTGTAAATCTTCGTTGAACCCGCTCTAAGGTGTTAGTGGACCCACCAGCAGTCGGGGACCAAACAATTGAAGCGTATTCTAAAACGCTACGAACAAAGGAAACAAATAATCTTACAGCACTGTTTACAGAACGAAACTCACTAGTACAACGAAGAACAAAGCCTGAGAGCTTCGAGCCCCTTTTTTACTATATTTTCATAGTGATCGTTGAAATGAAGCTTAGAATTAAAGGCAACTCCTTACACTGTAAAAACAAGGTTGAATTTTACATCGAAAACTCGTTGAATTTTACACCTTTTTTCTCGCAAAATTACAGTAAACGTTTATTTTTAAACAAAATTTATAGAAAACCCACAAAATAGTGTAATATTACACAGATTTTTTAATATTACTCTATTTTGGTGTAATTTTACACCACATTTGGTGTAAAGATGTATCTCTACTTTATTTTTGTGTAATTTTACATTTTCAGTGTATGTTTACCAATTGGAAGTTGTAATTTGTTACAATACTTTTGTGCATTTTGCATTTTCCTGTATCTCACAAGTGACCGGCTGCCGTAAATATAATCAATTAATTACATAAACCCGGATGTAAATTTACGTATTTGCCGGTGTAAATTTATATTTTTTCCAGTGTAAATTTGCTTATTACCGTTTGTAGATTTACACCAATTCTGTAGTAAATATTTACACCGTAAAGCGTAAAATCACTCTCGTTTATATCGTGGTGTAAATTTACTACTATAATAGAAGGAAAAAAAGTTTCCTCCTATTATTGGAGTAAAATTTTTTAGAGTGTAGTCTGTGATCGAGTCAACATTTTTTAAAGCCAGATTGTTGACTGAATATGAATATGATGTTGGAGAAATCTTCAATAAGTAGACCATTACCGAACACTTTGATGCATTAAGAAAAATATCATTGGAGGTACACCAGGAAGATAATAAATCCAGATCGGCCTGCAACGAAAGGCAGTCTTCTAGGCGTGAAACAGTGGTGAAAATTTTGCAGTCATCTGCGTACAAAAGACATCGGTTTCTAAGAACAGCCGGTAGGTCATTCACAAAAAATGAAAAAATGAGAGGTCCCAGGATAGGGACCTTGAGGTACCTTGAGGTACTCCCGATGTTGCTGAAAATTCAGAAGAAGTAACGTTATTAAAAATTACTTTAGAGGTTCTGTTGACGAGGTATGATGACACCCAGGAAATAAGCCAAGGAGGAAAGCTAAGTCCACGAAGTTTGTTTAGTAGCAGAACATGGTTAACCGCATCGAAGGCCTTAGAAAAATCCGTATATATTGTATGGACCTCTAGACGCTTGTGAAAAGTGTTTGCGACGAAATCGACAAATTCAGTCAGATTTGTGGCCGTGGTATTTTTCTTACGGAAACCATGTTGACAAGAGCATATTATTGAACCAAAATTGTCATCAATATAATTGTACACAATACGTTCTAACAGTTTTGAGCAAGATGATAACAGCGCAACCGGTCTATAGTTTGATGCAAGATTAAGGTCCCCAGTTTTTCGAATTGGTACTATAAAGGAAGTCTTTCATTGACTTGGGAAGATACACTCTCGAATGCTTTTATTGAATATTATTGAAAGCGGACTAGAAATCCCAATCCTAACCTTCTTCAAAAAAGTGTTCGAAAGACCATCAGGTCCACAGGACGATTTATTGCCCAAAGACATAATTAATTGACTGACCGAATCAGGAGTAATTAGTGGTAGGGAAGGAAGTGTTATGAATTGGTTTGCTCGATTGGAAAAGTTTGCTAATGTACCTACTAGAAGATCGGTGGAAAGTACTAGCAAAATACGTTGAAAACAGTTCACAAATCTCCTCAGTGGAGCTGGCAGACCGATTATCTAAAGATATAGTGGAGGGTATCGAAGAAGATGATCGCATATTTTTAACATACGACCAGAAAAGTGTGCAATTATTGTTCTCGATACTATTTTCAACGCTGTCAATGTATGCAGTCCTGGAAGTTTCAATAGCTTTTTTTGTTTCAGACCGAAGTCTCCTAAAAAGGAGAAGATCGGATGAGCGTTTGAACCGTTTATAACGAATACGCACTCGGTTCTTCCTCTGTATCAATCTATGGATTGATCTTGTTATCCAAACAGGACCCTTGTGAGGTTTTTTAGTGTAAATTGGAACACATTCCGATAATACATTGAAAAGAATATCATAAAAAACAGACAGTGCAGAGTCACAGCTCAAACTCCCCAGTACTAGCGACCAATCCACGTCAGACATCCTGGCAATAATTCCTTCATAGTCGGCTTTATGAAAATTGAACCTTGTAGTAGGATTATGAAATGAAAATGAATTTTTATATCCTGTAAGAGTGCTGGATGGTAAGGGTCACATGAAACAATCACTTCAGAAGCCTTGGACGAGGTCAAGCATGATGGCGGAAGATTGCTAAAAACAAGGTCAAGATTACGATCCATGAAATTCTTAGTAGTACTGAATTGGAGTAAACTACAAAACTCCACGAACGAAGAAACTGACGAAAACATAGAAGAAGATGAAGACAAAGGTAGCCCTGGAAAATCAGGCCAACTTAAATTAGGCAAGTTAAAGTCCCCGCACATGATTACCCTGCAGTTAGGGTGGAACACATTAACAATGTCTGAAAGATGAGAAAAGAGGTTTTCATAATCAGTCAGAACAGAAGTAGGAGGTACGTAAACACAGGATAGCAGAAGCGAAGAACTCTTCGATTGAACTTTAACAGTTACACAATCAAAAGAAAAAGCGTTAGTGGTAGCTACAAGTTGGCAGTTAAAGATACAACGAACAGCAATTAGTGAACCGTCACCGCGAGATTTACCCATCAGATCAAAGTTACGGTCACAACGAAAAACATTGTAGTCCTCCAAAACCTCCGCGCTGTTTATAGAATCACATAACCACGTTTCGGTAAAGCATATAAAATCAAAATTGGAAGCTAAAGATAATATTCTTGTGTTATGGAGTTTAGACCTTAACCCTCGTACATTTTGATAGTACAGAGAAAGATTCATTATTTTAGGATCTTGTTTGGTTGTTGACGACGAAAATTTCGCTTAGTGAATTTCTTTATTAGGATACCCTCGGGCCAAAATGTTCGATTTGAAATCTCATCGATGTTTTCCGTAAATGTCAACTTAAATGATGACACAATTGTGGTGTTTGTGGGCCGAGGTAACCCATTGAAACAACATCCAAGAAAAAAGGAGTTTTAAGGATGCAGAGAACGGTTTAAGTCTTTTTCCGTGTCAAACTCGCGGCCCGCGGCCAGGTCGAAGAAACACAATGTGTATCAGCGCAAATGCGTAAATATGTGTGTTGAACTCAAGTCTGAAAAAAATTGAAAACTCATTAAGATCGGTGGCTCATGCAGGCTTAAACTATGTATTTTTAGAAATCCTCGTCTATGTACTACAGATAATTGGCCGATGATAATTTGAGGTACCCTCGGGCCAAAATGTTCGATTTGAAATCTCATCGATGTCTTCCGTAAATGTCAACTTAAATGATGACACAATTCTATTTGGAATGTTGTCCTTCGTGAGTTTTCTGCAAGTCAACAACAACGCAGGTTCCAAGCCCAATTTATCAACAACATAATGTTTGATATCGGCCTCCGAAGTATCATAGGCTAGCCTCGAAACGAACAATTCTTATACATATTGTGATCATGATTTATTGAAGGGAGGTCAGTCATGATCTCAAGGTCGATCCGCTCTTTTCAGTCCTCAGTCACATTCATTTTCCATACAAGTTGACAGATCGTCAGTCAATCAATTAACTGACGATCTGTCAACTTGTATGGAAAATGACTGTGACGGATGACTGAAAAAAGTGGATCAACCTTACATGCTGGAACCGGCATTCCCTGCGTTCAGAAAATCCGCAACGTTGCAACAAATTTGATTAGCAACACAACAAGTTGAACCGCCTGAGCGAATTGTTTTCAAAGACGATTAGAGTAAACTTTTCAGGGAAAAACAGAACTGAGTCAATCCACGTTTAAATGTCCCCTTCCATATTTAATGTCCGCGAATGTAAATCTAGACAGGTTATGACAGTTGCCAGCTGATTGTAAACAAATTGTTCGCATTATTAGTGAAAACATGTGAAATTTCAGAAACTTCACAGTAAGTCAATATCGTAGGCCAAATAGTGCCGTTATAATGACCGGTTAAAGGGCAAAGTAGCACTAATATTGAGAATATTTTCCGTAAGTAAAACACGTAACGACTGAAATTTGGTGGAGATGTTAAGGGATACGTCCTAAATCTACGTATATATCTGAGTTTTCGTATTTATGGGAGGGGGTTGTTATAGTAAATTGCCTACTTATAGGTTAAATCTGCGTTTTTGCTTAATATCATTTTTATGGGTGACCCTACAGTAAAATGGTAGAGGTTATCTTTCCAATCAAATAACCTTTTCACCGGTACCTTAATCAATATCATAGGTCAAGTAGTTACAGTCAAGGGTCAAAACAGTACAATAAATGGATATTTTCTCATGTTAGATGTTAAGAGACGAATTCCTTAACTCAAGGAGACGTTGAGTCAACGATACCGAAATTCAATAAATTAAATGTCATTTTCCATACTTTTTCATAGAAATCACTTATGTATATTCACGAGTCAATGCATCCTTGATTTAAGGAGAAACTCAAGGAGACCTTGAAATTTTCTATAGTCAACCTCACTTGAAGTCAAGGTAGCGACCCACCTCCCTTGAAATATAATATTTCAAGTCTATTGAAAACTTAAGGTCTCCTTGAGTTTCGCCTTAAATCAAGGATGCATTGACTCCTGAATATACATTAAATGATTTCTATGAAAAAGTATGGGAAATTACAAGGTCTCCTTGAGTTAAGGAATGTTCATAAATACGGGCCTTAGTTTTTATTGGGTGATTAATAAAAATTAGGGATGTGTGTAGCTGTATAAGGTTTTCGAGATTCTTTTTTGGCAGGAAACGAAAACATGTCGTTCACGCACCCCAATGGTTTCATTTACATATATTAAACAGTTGAGAAACATTCCGTTTAGAGATAAAACGTAAAACGTAAGGTCTCGGTTTAAACTTTTTGCAACTTTGCAGATTTTGTGAACTAACTAATTTTTGTCTAACTCTTATCCCAACTTTGTCAGTCTTCTGTTAAATAAAAAACTCAAGCAAGAAACTTGATAATTCTTAGTTCTTAAGCGGCACTTGTTAAGCGAATGAAAATCACAATTAATAAGGAATTACCTATAGCAAAATTGCATGCATAGCTCATTTTGGTCAACTACGTTGATCTGCATAATGAATGACCCCGCCATCAATCTCAGTTCAAAAATTACATATTTGCGTACGATATACTCCACAAAAGACTCTCCCCATTAATGTGTACACGATTATTCAGAAGCTCAATATTAAAATTCACTTAAGAAGCAATCATGCCTATTGCCGCTGAAACGGACTCGTCCTACCCTATTATGCCCATATAATGCCCAAGAATCTCAATTAAAGATTAATTTCTTTTTCCGCTATCTGAGTCGGCGACCTGCAATATCTCATTTCGATCGGCAATATTAGATGGAAATTCTTCGTTCTGGTTCAGCCAACCAAAACAACAATATACGCGGCGTACGAATATGTAGAAGTACTCCGTCTTTATTTTGCATCCATGAGCGCGAGCGATCCCATGCCTATCCGATCCTATTCGATACGATTCACCAAATACAAAATATGTATGTGCGTATTCATGTTGCAATCGAAGCCACTATGGCTATAAATGAAAAAGGGCTCGGCCGTGACTCGCGTGGTTATGATATGATGCGGTTCGGTTCAATTACCATATTTTCCAATTTCTTGCAATTATTACATTTCTGTCTTCAATCAATTTCATCTATACGGGGGCATAGACATTTACCACAAATGGAATGAAAAACGCCGTATGGGCACGCATGTTGTAAAAAGATTAAGACTGGCTAGAATCTTCGTATGACATCCAATATGAATCCAAATCGAGATCGAGTTCTAATCGTGCGAATAGCACGATGAGTATACAGGGTGTCCGGAAACTGCCGCATAAATGCACCGGATTATGATTCCTCAGTTGATTTCCAGCAAAAAAGTTGTACGGAACATACCCCCTCAGCTTAACCCTTTAGCTGCCACAGGCATTTAAAGATTTTTGAAAAAATCAGTTTCTTGCGCGACTTAAAGCCTAATATCTCCAAAGCTAGACCAGCAAGAATAGTGAAATAAAATGATTATTACAGCCAACAAATTTACCTGTAAAATAAAACTAACCACACTAAAATCGGATAAGAGGTTTGGTTTTTACAGAGCTTCAAAGTCAAATTTGCGTGATTTGACCCAAAAACAATCTTTTTTTCCATCTCAATTTTCTCCAACTTCTGCCAAGGTGAGGTGCTTGTACGATTGCTTTAAAAATTGGCGCATAGTCTTACGATCATATCTTTTTTACATTATTTTATTCTATCTCCATTATTTCTAACAGTTTTAGTACCTTAAGTGCAGAAAACTAGGGTTAATTTTGGCTCGATTTCGACATACTTTGAATAGATTTTACCAATTGCAGATCTTTAGGGGCAGTGTAAATTGAATTGTATTGCATTCGAGCTAAAATTAACCCTAGTTTTCTACACTTAACGCATAAAAACTGTTAGAAATAATGGAGCTAGAATAAAATGATGTAAGAAAAATATGATCGTAAGACTATGCGCCAATTTTTAAAAGAATCGTACAAGCACCTCACCTTGGCAGAAGTTGGAGAAAATTGAGATGGAAAAAAAGATAGTTTTTGGGAAAAATCACGCAAATTTGACTTTGAAGCTCTGTAAAAACCAAACCTCTTATCCGATTTTAGTGTGGTTAGTTTTATTTTACAGGTAAATTTGTTGGCTGTAATAATATTTTTATTTCACGATTCTAGCTGGTCTAGCTTTGGAGATATTAGGCTTTAAGCCGTCCAAGAAAATGATTTTTTCAAAAATCTTTAAATGCCTGTGGCAGCTAAAGGGTTAAGCTGAGGGGGTATGTTCCGTACAACTTTTTTGCTGAAAGTCAACTGAGGAATCATAATCCGATGCGTTTATGCGGCAGTTTCCGGACACCCTGTATACAGATCTAGAAGGCACGCAAAACTGAAAATATTAAATTTCAAGTTTTTGTTGTAGGCGTGGAAGGGGTAGATGGGGATAATCTGGCGATTGTAAGGACATCCAACATATGACACAAATTTAAAGTTTTTTCGCGACGTTCTATCAAAAGATATAGTTGAATATGGCATTTTAGGGGAGGTGGCAGTAGGGGTAGTCAGGCTTACTCTACTTTATTTCAATTCAAAGTATATTTCATAATTGGGCATTGATCAAAATTCAAGGTAACTAGCAGATACTCTGTCCAAAATTAAAGCCGAATTAAACTATCATGGAGGGGTCATTTGTATTGGAAGTAGGAGAACCCTTGGTCCGATTTGACCATTGTCAATACCGTCATACAAACATCTGGGAGTTATCGTGCAAACGGATAGACACACGAACGGACAGACAGGCGGACATGGCTTATTCGAATCAGGGAGCGATTCTGACAATTTCTACATATGTACTAGTTGGGCCAAAAGTAATCACTCAATTGGAAATCGCTGTAACTTTTTTTTCCTTCTTTTTTTCTTTCATTTTTCCTAATTTCTGAAGTAAACAAACGTAGAATACGAACTGTCAAGCCATGAATCGGTTTACTCCTAAGGAACGCGGGCATATTCTGAAGGAAACATTTCCGGGCCGGTTAATCTCTCGTTTTGGTGATTTGCACTGGCCGGCCAGATCACCCTATTTAACTGTTCCAGACTTCTTTTTATGGGGTTTCTTGAAGTCGCGGGTTTACGTCAACAAGCCTTAGACTCTTGAAGCCCTTAAGGAGAAGATTCGCCTGGAATGCGAAAATCTGTCGCTCTATATTCTGGGAAGAGTGATGGAAAATGCTATAAAACGGGTAATGGTAATGGTAATCAACTGTGGCGGCGCCACTTGGCCGATATTATTTTCGCGACTTGATACAATAAATTCTAAGGGATTAAATAAACGTATTTCGGCATGATCTGCTATCCGCTCTCATAGGGGGAACTTTTGTGTTTCCGATATTTTCCGCTATATGTCCGCTATATGGCGGACGGTAAGATAAGTGTCGCTAGTGTCGATAACAAGAACAAGAAAATTCTTCTTGCGAAGCTGATAGCGTAATGTTCCCCATACCTCCGGTGGCTCCTTTGAAGTGTTACATACACGTGATACATGTTATTAATAACTTGTACAACAAGTGCCGTGTAAAGCTCAGTGATTACAGACCTTGTGTCAATCATTGAATTGTCGATGCATAAGTCTGAATTCCACTTATGTTACGGACCAGGGGTGTTTATAGGCCGATTTTAGAAACTACTATTTAAGCTATCCCATTGCTACAACAGCCAAGAGCTCCTGAATCCACTTCCAGAAGAAATCTACAGCCGGGCAAGAAAACACAAATTTTCAGGATGCGGAGGACGGTCTAATAAAAAAATTAAGATTCACATGACGAAATAAGATCTCGGTTGTGCGTGCTGACGATCATACATATCCCGATACCAGCTGCCTCGACTTACAACCCGTTCACATTGCGGTCGATGCGATGCGATAAAAAAAAAGAAAAAAACAATCTTAGAATTTAAATGGGGACCAGCACGAACTTGCTTGTACCATTCAGACTACTTGCGATGCGACGTGGGGTTGTGCGATGAGGAACTTTTGCATGACGAAAAAGCGTGCTTTTTCAGCAGCTGGAATGCGCATTGCTGCCGATGAAATCATCTACCAGCGACATGGTTTGGATCGGCTTCGTAGTGGCATGGTGTAATGTATGTATGTCCATATACGAGGGCGGTTCAATAAGTACCCGTGTTTGAAGACATAGGATGGTACTGAGGAAAGTTGATGTCATCATCGTGTGATGCCATCTATCAAACGACGCCAAAACAAATTCCAGACTAATTTATATTTATAGGTTAGTTTTGATTTAACAGCCATTCGAGTAACGCGTGTTTCGTAATTTTCGATAAGATGGAAAGGGAGCAGTATTGTTCGGTAATTCGATTTTTGTTTTTGGATCAGAAAAAATGCGATGAGATAAAAGCGAAGGTGGATGCTATTTATGGGGACACTTCGCCGTCTATGACCACCGTTAGATATTGGTTCAACGTTGAATCTGCTCCAAAGAAGGCCAAAACGGTTCCATCGGCCGGAAAGGTGATGGCGACGGTTTATTGGGATGCGAAGGGTGTCATCCTTATGGATTTTTTAGAAAAAGGAAGAACGATGACTGGACAGTGAGTTATTGCTTCGACAAAAAATTGAAGGAGACACGATCGCATTTGGCGACAAAGAAAGTGCTGTTTCACCACGATAACGCACCAGCGCATTCAACCGGAGTCGTCGCCGCCAAACTGCATGAATTGCGTTATGAATTGCTGCCGCATCCTCCGTATTCACTCGATCTGGCTCCCTGCGACTTCTTCTTGTTCCCTAACATGAAGAAATGGCTCGCGGGAAAAAAATTTAGCTCAAACGAGGTAGTCATCGCCGAGAAAGAGGCATATTTTGGCGAATTCGACAAATCCAATTTTTTGGAGGGGTTAAAAAAATGGCAGCAACTTTGGGAAAAGTGTGTCTTACTAAAAGGGGACTATGTTGAAAAATAAAAATAAAAATTAGAAAAAAAAAATCGTGTTTTCATTTCCAACACGGGTACTTATTGAACCGCTCTCGTATGTAGATGGAGAGGTTTGTTTCGTGTTGTTTGGCGCTGTTTGGTGATGCTGATAGGGAGATATCGGCATGAGAGGCATGATTTGTGTTCAGATCGGCTGTGATTGGGAATTTTTATATTAAAGGTACATAAATACGTGTCGGCTGTTCATTTATAGTGTTATAGATTTATAGATATTAAATTAATGGATAGTCGTAGGAAATGTAATAATGGGATTGGTCTACTAAATACCCTTCGTATAAATTTACAGTGATGTCCAACCCAGTTCGTAGCGTACGCGTACCCAAAAAAGGGCGGCATTACGATTTGACAAGAATAATTGTTGTTATACAAATCTATGAATGGGTAAAAAAAGTAACATTTGTGGAAAGAAGCAGTGCAGCACAACCTGGCTTGTAGAAAATTTCGGACGGCGCATGTATTCGCAATGAATTATTGAAGGTAGCGGTGAATAGGTCAGTTGTGGGAACATACGGTGCATTGAACAGAGTATTATTCCGAAAAAAACAGGGGTATCTTCTGGAATCAGCGCCCCAAATATACCTTTGTTTTTTTGCCACGCCGATTGGGCGCTATTTTCCCCGAGAAAAGAGGGATAATATTTTGGGGCCGGCAGCCTCAAAACAGTGCGCGTACGCTACAAACTGGGTTTCATTGCACTGTTTCCATAAATTACCTATTTCACCCTTTCAAATACATATATGTATGTTAACAACAATTTATACCATTTCCAAATGCCGCTCGAATATTGTTTTGAAACGCGTAAGCGAACACTGCAAATTTCCATACCTACATCTTTCACCCATTCATCATTACCTACGACAATCCATTCATTCAAACCCACAATTATCTTCAACATTCCTTAATCCCATCGCATCGCTCGACATCGCATTGAGTGTACACACATCGCATCGCATCGCCCGACCCATGTGTACGGGCCTTTAGGAATATGGCTGGCGTTGATGCTAACTCAACTCGATGCCCATATTATTTTCAAATTAAATAAAGTAAAGTAAATTTCGATTTGAAAACGTAAAAATGTAAAATTTTCGATTAAAAAAAAATAAATATACGAATTATACGATAAATACGAAATATAAGAAAACATTTTTTTTATTGCTTCACTTTCTTTTTCTTTTAGAAAACGACACTAAAAATGTATCACCATATGGCATACCTCCTGGCCTACTTTTCTGGACAGGAGCTAATATTAACCAGTCGGGGAGGTAGCTAGACAAGGGAGTGTGTGTGTTCAGGTGTCCGGTGTACTGTGGTCAATTCCTCAATGTAATTATTCACTGAGAAGAAACCAACATGGATACGAATTGTAATCCTACAGAACATTGTTCACGTAAAAACACAATACAAGAAGTGTCGTTTTCAAAAATAAATAAAAAAAAATAAAAAGAAACAGAACAATTTTTTCTGTTTTCTTGTATAGCCATTTTATATAAACAATGTTCTGTACGATTATAATTCGTATCCATGTAGGTTTTTCCCAATATATAAACACATTGGTCGACTGATCAAATTGTGTGATGACTGTCACCAGAACACACATTCCCTTGTCGAGTTACTTCCTTGACTAGTTAATGTTAGCACCTGAAGAGTAGGCGAGTCGCTGGACGAAACAAGGTGAGCAGGATTGTCTTTTTTTTATTTTTAGTATCGTTTTATAAATATGCGAAGTTTTCGAAAGTATCGAAAATTTCAATTTAAAAACATAAAAATCTAAAATACGAACGTTTCGAAAATTAAAAAAAAAAACGAAATGTGGAAATATACAAATGCGAAATTTTCGAAAACGTTGATTTGAAAACATAAAAATCCGATTATCTCGCTTATTATTGCACCTGAGGGGGTTAAAATTTGAACCTTCTGTGGGAGTTTTGGGCTACTCTTACTTCTAAACGGTCATAGCTAGGACGGTCAATTTTGTAGAGAAAGGTGTGCCGGAATATGCTCTACATTGGCTATTAAAACCACCAATTTTCGATTTAAAAATGATTTAAAGACAATTCTCCTATCCCAAGACGCCATAAAACCAGTGCAGTCTTAACTTCAGCTACATAAAGCGCTCAAATGCAATTTAACGAGTTCAAATGTAAAATTCAATTCCGTAGGATTGGCACTGACTGCTGTCTCCTAAATTACATATACCGATTGCACAAGATATACACAGAATTGAAATAATCCAACAGTATGCCGCGATGATGTAGATAATCCGTTGCCTTTAAATGTGCCCTATCTTATGACGTGAACGCGTCTCAATATCTTTCATATGGCTTCATAAACACCGCGTCCTCGTCCGCAATCGAGCAAATGGTTAGTACATACACTACTTACGCGGCGCGACTCTGACTTGTGTATTATGTCGAAAGTATATCGCACATATCGCGTACTTTTTGCATATTGCATATTTATGCACTTTTCCCAGTGCCATGTGATGTGATGGCCTATGCAAGACCGACGAAGCCTGTACCGACCATTATTTTTCTTCTTCTTCTTCTTCAGCTTCACCACCTCGCATAGAGCTCCGAGAGATCATCACGGAGCAAGGCTGATTCAGGAAAAAAAAACCTCAGGCTAATTGATGGTACTTTCGCGTTCATATCCAGAGACACGAAGGGCCTCGGGATAGTCGGCAGACGTACTACTGAAAAATGTTGTGTATATCATGGTTAAAAGAAGAAAACACCTCATGATGGCCCCTTGGGGTCGTCAATTTATAATTAGATTTTAGCTTTGTTGCAATCCGGTCAAGTCATTGAAATTTGATACTTTTGCGAAGTATAAACACGACCGTATGCATACATACTCGAGAAAACAAAACGTCAATTTTGCTTCATATGGGTTGGTTTTGTCAACGTCTATACGTCGTCGTATCCGTTGTCGACTTTGGCTCTCTGTTGCACTCTTAACGTGTGTACTGTTCTTGGTTTTCCTTTCGGTTTGGTTGAAAGAGGAAGGAAGGAAAACCAATATAAGCAAATGAATGGGAAATTTGATATTTTTACCAATAAAAGAGAAAAAGGTGGTTTTGTTCGTGAGCTTGACGTTTTCCGGACAAATGAATTGGTTTGAAGTCATTCATCACAATGTCTTGGGTGCCCGGAAAGAGGTACCTTTAGTGTTTTGAAAAAAAAAGAGAACAAATTCAGCTACCAGTATGAGAGCCTCGAAGAAAATCCATAAGAATCATTAATGCCCTACATTGCATACTACAATATTTCCCTCGTCACTTTTTCCTCCAAAACAAATAACCAAACAAGATCGTCATTAAAAATGATTTCAATAAACTGGTTTCCATCGAAACCAGTTAACAACACTCCAAGTTTCGTCATTTATTGGCCTGAATGGGAAAAGGATTTAAATGGGATCAATTTGTATGTGAAGAACTCCGTATTCATTCCCTCCGTTCGACACACCTGCATGATGTAAGTGTACAAGCGTACAATCAACTAATACAAAATTCCTACAAATACCATGACCGGTAACCAAGAAGAAGTGAAACGGAAAGAGATCCCAATTAAATATAATGTACAGCAAAATACCGTCGAATGAGCACTATAAGCACTTTGCTTCCTATTTTGTGGACGTTGGGCAAATTAAGGAATCGTAGCATGGTTCGGATGGGAAAATGCGTGGTTTTATGAAGTCTCACAACGTTTACGTGAAGATTTACTCGATATTTAACGTTCAGAGACTCTTTTTTTTTTGCGTTTGGGTATATTAACGTTTTGCATACTGTACTGTACACACAAGAGTATACTTATCTACATGAGTCGCGAACATTTCGCGTAATTCAAACACATGACGACCGACCTATATTTGCACTTGAAGGGATTCGACGTTTGTTGCTTGCCAGTTCAACCATTTTATTTTCTTTGGATTTCATCTTATGCATAAATGACTCGAGTGTTGTGTTGTTTTTTCATAACTGTTGCACGCCGTATGAAACGCGGTTGGACGCGATTTGCATATACTATAAGCGTACAGATGAGCCGCCTTTGCGGTAATATGCCTACAGAAGTATGAGCATTTCTGTGCAGAGTTTTTACACCACCAATTGGGTGGCCTGTTCTAGTCGATTAAAAAGTATAAACGGTCGCGGCTGACTTGCAATGTTGTAAATACTGTATATGATTCCGTGGACCCCCCCAAAGCTGGGACTGTTTTACAAGTAGAAAGTCATGCATGAGATGTATAATTTCTAAGTACTGTCCTTATGCGTTAATGTAAAGAAGTTTGTTTCAAATAGTTTCGTTAAGTTTCAATAAATTTATAGATCTGCTTGTAATAAACAAAAAAGTTTGCATGTTTTGTCTATTGCATCTACTGTTGATTAGATGAACTCATCTTACCTACTTCTCTCTCGATAAAAGGATTAAGCTGACCTATTTTAAGGCCGCGTACACATACAGAGCGACGCCGAGCTTTCCGGGCCGGGCGATGCGATGCGATTTGTTGCGAGTCGACGCGATTTCTTTCTATGGCAAGAAAACCGGATTTTTCAAGGGGATTTCCTACGACGCTGGTTCGTACGATTTGCTGCTGATATGGCTATGATTTCAGATCGACTTCGTGACATAGGGCTTCGAGTGTTCTACCATTGATATTTTCAATTTACATACAAACGTGTCGGTATATTTATGTAGTGTTGTAGGTAATTGTGGGTATTAATGAATGGATTGTCGTAGGTAATAATAATGTAATGTAGTACCATTGGTATTTTCTATATACATACGTACTTGTCGGTATGGCTATGTAGTGTTGTAGATAAATTGTAGGTAGGTCATGTAATGATGAATGACTGAAAGGTAGGTAACCTTTCTGGAAATTTGCGGTGTTAGCTTACGCGTTTCAAAACAATTTTCGGGCCGCATTTGGATTTGGTGTTAATTGTTGTTAAAATATGTATGAATGGGTGAAATAGGTAATTTTTGGAAACATGCAGTGCAATAAAACCAAGTTTCTAGCGTACGCGCACTTTTATGGTTTTATGAGCCTGCGGGCCAAAAAATTACATTCCCCATTTCTCGTGGAAATACACGTCCAATCGGCGTGGCAGAAACACTAAGGTAAATTTGGGTCGCTGATTCCGGATTTGAGGTCAAAACAAGAATTTTTTTTTGGGGTTGCCCGCCCCGAAATTGTACACCTGTTTTCTCGGGGAAATACTCGTCCAATCGGCGTGGCAGAAACACTAAGGTAAATTTGGGTCGCTGATTCCGAATTTGAGGTCAAAAACAAAAAATATTTTTTGGGGTTGCCCGCCTCAAAATTGTGCCCCTGTTTTCTCGGGGAAATACTCGTCCAATCGGCGTGGCAGAAACACTAAGGTAAATTTGGGTCGCTGATTCCGAATTTGAGGTCAAAAACAAAAAATATTTTTTGGAGTTGCCCGCCCCCAAAATTGTACCCCTGTTTTCTCATCGGGGAAATACTCGTCCAATCGGCGTGGCAGAAACACTAAGGTAAATTTGGGTCGCTGATTCCAAATTTGAGGTAAAAAAAAAAAAAAACAAAAAATATTTTTTGGGGTTGCCCGCCCCCAAATTGTACCTCTGTTTTCTCGGGGAAATACTCGTCCAATCGGCGTGGCAGAAACACTAAGGTAAATTTGGGTCGCTGATTCCAAATACGATGTCAAAACCAACAAAAAATTTCTGGGTTGCCCGCCCCAAAATGGTACCCCGGTTTTCTCACCACCGTAGGTTCCCACAACTGACCTATCTACCGCTACCTTCAATAATTCATTGCAAATACATGTGCTGTACGAAATTTTCTTATAAGTAAGCGTACGCCACAAACCGGGTTGTGCTGCACTGCATATTACCACAAATCTTACTTCTTTGACCCATTCATAGATACAACCACAACTGTCAAATCCGAATACCTCCCTTTTTTGGGAATACGGGTACGCTACGATCTGGGTTGGACAGCACTGTAAATTTCCACAAAGGCTATTTAGTAGACCAATCCATTATTACATCACCTACACACGGCTATCACTTCATTTAATATCTACAAATCTATAACACTATACAACACGACACGTATGTGTATATATATAAATATTCCCAATGGTAATGCAACCCGTTCTGCACAAGGCATGCCTCTCATGTCGATATTTCCCTATCAGCATCAAACAGCACGAAACCAGCCTCTCTATGTACGATTCCATACATACAATACACCATGCCACTACGAAACCGATCCAAACACAAATCGTATCCTCCATGTCGCTCCCATCAGCGACAAGGCACCTTGCAGCACGTGCTGAAAGCACGATGATTCGACATGGAAAAGTTCTCCATCTTACAACCACATGCCACTACAAACCCGATCCAAACACAAATCGCATCGTCCATGTCGCTCACATCGGCGCAAAGGCACCTTGCAGCAGCTGTTGAAAGCACGATGATTCGACATGGAAAAGTTCTCCATCGTACAACCCGACGTCGCATCGCAAGCAGTCTGAATGGTACAAGCAGGTTCGTGCTGGTTCCTATTTAAATGCTAAGAAATTTTTTTTCTTGCGATGGGAAGCTTATCGCATCGCATCGCGTCGCCCGGAGTGTGAATGGGCTGTAAGAGAGGTGATGAGCTCATCTAGATGGTACGCAATGCCTGAACATTGTAGACGGGGCATAGCTAGCCCCTCATATTCACAAAGAATGGGCGAAGCCGTTTCATCGGCGGCCTCAAAGCGCGCGTCGTTGACATTGAACATTGGTTTTCGATGGCCATTCAAACGGCTGTACCTCGTGAGGAGCCTGCAAATTATCCTGACCCTGTTGAACTTGAGTATGGTCAAGTTCATTAAACTTAAGAGTGCGTTTGGGCGAGTAGTACCCCAGGAATAGCTTGACCTGCCGAAGTCCTGGAAGTATATCCCAGTGATAGATGGCTTTGGCTCTTTTCCACTCATCGCGGTTTTGCGTGTGTTGGGTCAAGGAAGGGGCAGGTCGACGGGAACACTTCGATTTGGTGTATTTCTGCCTGAAACACGAATGCATACCCATTGGAACCAATAGACTAATACCTGGATCACTGATTCCTGCGTCAGAACCTGTATCGATCTTTCAGCCATCCATGTACAATATAATCGTGCTATGGTAGAGTGCCCTGATCTGATCAGTCCATTTTTCCCTCGCCCAGATCAACGTAACAAAAGGGGATCGTATCGTAAATTCTTTACCAAATAGTTCGATGACATACTAACGTTCCTACTGCGACCGGGTCTACGTCCCGGAACGACCCATGCCCCAGGCATGGCCAAGAGTCGCAAAGACCCCCTTCGACGCAAGAAGGGGTCGGATACTTTGTATCATCATTCATTCACCGTTTTTTCTTTTGTGGAGCAGTTCTGGCCGGCCCAGCTGCTCCTCATTCTGCTAATACGTGCCGGCATCGAGACGAATCCTGGTCCATGGATGTGCTCGGTTTGCGCCAAAAGAATTTGGTCCAATTGCCAATCGTCAGTTCAGTGCACATGCTGCGGACAATGGGTCCACCTCAAGAACTGCTCGGGACTCACCAACACCAATCAATGGTCAACATCTTACAGAGCGATCCGGTGTGGAAACAGAAGGCAAAGCTCATCCAATCACCAGCTGCCTAACCAAGGTTCCCATTTCCCAACCATCATCACCTTCCACCCCTGCAAATGCTGTGAGGCCCGCTCCACCCAATTTGACCCCAGCTCCACGTATCGTCGATGCAAATTACACCAGCACGAGGAAAGTCTAACTAAACTGTAATGGACTCCAGCACAAAATCGCTGAACTAACAGCACTCATGGACAGACACCACATTCAAATAGCGGCAGTACAGGAAACCAAACTCAACTCTAGTCACTCACTCAGGTCATATGGGAACTACAACGTCATCAGACAAGACCGTGATAGGAACGCAGGAGGAGGTTTGGCTTTCCTCATCCACAATAATTTGCCATATAGCGTCGTTGATATCACTTCCGCCGATGACACCTTGGAGCAGCAAGCGATAATCGTCAAATCAGGAAATATTGACTTTGAAATCTACAACATATATATTCCACCTGTCTCCACCTGTCCCACAGGTTACAAAGTCAATATCAGCCCTCTATTAAACGGACAATATCGCCTCCTACTTGGTGATTTCAACGCCCACCACGATTTATGGCATTCCAACCTTCAAAACGACACCAGACGTAACATCATCGCCGACCAACTGGATGATTCGGATTTCTGCCCTTTAAATGACGAAAAACCGACCCGTATCACTGGATCCTGCAAAAGTTCACCTGACATTTCCATCGCCAGCCCTGGACTTATTAATGACATCTCATGAGAACCAATCCTCACAACATCATCTGATCACCTGCCAATTATTCTGACTCTGGATATGCCGTCGAAATTCCTCCATCCCGATAAGAAGACGTACACCAACTTCAACAAAGCTGACTGGGACAGCTTTAAAAGGTTCACCAACGAGGCTTTTGCTAGTCGCACCGCCCCAAGTGATGTAGGTATGGCTGAAAAACAAATTAGACGAATTATTCTCACTGCAGCTAAGAGATACATTCCAGCAGGCCGCATTCCCAGCCTAAAACCCAACTTCCCAACATCTGCGGCTAAATTGGCAAAAACTAGGGATCAACTCAGAAGTGCAGACCCAAGTGACCCACGGATAAACGACCTTAATGACATCATAGTCAAACAGGTCAACGACCACAGGAGAGGCATATGGCAATCACATCTCAGAAAACTAAATTCAAACACTGGTGTGAGCAAACTCTGGAGAACGGTTAGAAACCTATCCAACCCCACTAAAACTCAAGGGAGGGTTTCTATCAAGTTTAGTAACTCAACCGTGAGCGACGATAATAAATGCGCAAACCTATTCAACAAACAATTCGTCGAACACCCAACTAAGGATAAACTCAAGCGCAAAATCACACGAGACATCCGAAACACTAAAGTTGATGAACATCTCCGAATCACCTCTACAGAAGTTGCAATGGCCATAAAGAATGCCAAAAACTCAAAAGCACTTGGTCCAGACGGTATAGCAATGATCATGCTCAAACACCTCGACACACCGGCCATAGAGTATATCACTGCCACGATCCACGACCTGGTAAACAACACTCCTTAGGAGAATCCTACCGACAAATCACGCTTTTATCCCCTGTGGCGAAAATATTGGAATCGCTGATACACAAGACTCTTGCGACGCACATACAACTCGCTAATCACTAACACGGCTTCCGAAAAATGCACAGCACCACCACTGCACTAGACCGAATCATGTCTAAGGTCTTCAATGGGATCAACCAGCCCCCGCCGTTTAAGCGTACCATTCTTGTAGCTTTAGATCTGTCGAAAGCGTTTGATACGGTGAACCACTCGCTCCTACTGACGGATCTCCGCAATTCATCCACACCGCCGCATATAGTCAAATGGATCGCAAACTACCTTGCCGGACGTCAATCCAGCACCGAGTTTAGAAATGGGAAATCTAAACTAAGAAGGATAAAACAAGGCGTACCACAAGGCGGGGTACTTTCCCCCACCTTGTTCAACCTATACATGTCAGGGCTTCCCACCCCACCTGAAGGAATCGACATTGTATCCTATGCTGACGACTGCACCATAATGACATCTGGCAACGACATTCCCGACATGTGCGATCTCATCAACGGTTACTTAGAAGAGCTCAACCTTTTCTTCAACAACAAGAACCTAATGCTATCAGCGCCCAAATCTTCGGCCACCCTCTTTACCACATACAACAAAGAATTCAACCAACGGCTTAACATCAGAGTTAATGACACTGAAGTTCCCACTATCCGTCACCCCAAAATTCTTGGCGTCACAATTGATAATCACGGCCTATTCAACAGCCATGCCGACAACATTAGTGACAAAATGAAGGGCAGAAACAAGATTTTGAAGTCCCTTGCTGGCAGCAAATGGGGCACTGATAAGGAGACTTTACTCACCACCTACAAAGCCGTCAGTCGTTCTGTGATAAATTATGCAGCACCGATATGGACAAATACCCTATGCAAAACCAACTGGAAACGAATTCAAACATGCCAAAATGCAGCCATGCGTACCATTACTGGTTGCGTTCGCATGTCATCTCAAGACCACCTGCACCAAGAAACTAAGCTGCTAGACCTCAAGGCACACAATGATCTCCTGGCTAAGCAATATCTTGTTGGTTGTCATCGAAGCCTACACCCAAATCATGACCTCATGGACAAAACCCCACCACCACGTCATGTAAGACGTTCGTCAAGGAACATGGAAAGGGAATTCCAAAGGTTTCAACGAGCTCCTCTCGACAACTCCAACATATACAAGGCGGCCCTAAATCAACTGCACACCAGCGAGGTAACCAAAGCCACAAATAGGCTATCCGTAAACCGCGTCCTTCGCGCTCGACCACCCGACATCTCAGCCGACGAACAACAACTACCGAGAGCCACACGTACCACCTTGGCTCAGCTTCGTTCTGGATTTTGCTCTAGACTAAATTCGTTTTGGTCACGCATTGACAACAGCATTGGAAATATTTGTCCAGCATGTGGAGCCAGCCCACACGACGTGGATCATATATTCGACTGCACTGCCGCACCTACGCATCTAACACCTATCGCACTACGGGAGAACCCCATCGAAGTTGCGATCTTCTTAGGTCTTGACCTTGAGGAGAGGATGCCTACGATTTATGAATGATGATACAAGTTTCCCCCCCCCCTCTCTTGCGCCGCTACAACAACAACAACAACATGGCATACTAAGTAGGCTGCTGCTACTTATACATCCTAGCAGTACTGAGTTCAATGAACATACCATATCACTGCCTCAATATGTATGTGGAACGGTGAAAGATTAAGCAGAACTTCCATGGCGGCTTTGGGGCTTGAAATAAATGCCCCAAGAACGACTAGAAAGGCCATCCTCTGAATTTTATGCAGAGGCAACTTGCCGTCCGTGATGGAAGCTCTTTTCCACCACACCACCATCCCATCCCGTATTCCACAGCAGGTCTGACAATTGATGCAGAGGATTATGCATATAGGGTTTCATACCTAATGCTTTTCCGGCATAGTTTTTTTCAGATCCATAAAACTTTAATTGCTTTGTCTGGGACCATACTTAGGTGATCTTTCCATGGAGTAATTTCTTATCAAGAGTGACCCCCAGATACTTGACACTCTCTAATATGGTCAATTGTGAGTTGTACATTGAGGGACACTTGATTGGCCTAAGCGCCCTCTTCCTACTGAATGGCATCACCGCAGCTTCAGTTGGGTTTACGCACCATTCTTTGTACTACTTGCAATGCTAAATGCAAAACATCAGGCAAGATTTCTTCATATTTGCCTTTAATCGTGATTTGATTACCAAATCATCCGCGTACCCCCGGGTAAAACACATAGCTGAAGTAAGTCTCCACATCAATCCGTCAACAACAGAGCACCACAGGAGGGGATATAGTACCAGGGGCGTACACAGAAAAGTATTTCGGGAGTGGTTTTAGAAAAAAGTCAAATTGATATTTTAAAGCTGATAAGCGCGATCAAATCACTGTGGAAGTATGGAAGTTATTTCAATCCGTTTTCGTTTACTTAATATGAAGTACAGCTTCAAACCTGTTGCAAACCGCCTCCAAGCCTCATATTAACCACTATTGTTGATGTATGCAGCTTAAATCCAGTACAGAATGTTAATTATGCTAATGCACCGAAGGACATAATTCCAAATTAACTGTAGCTCCTAAAGTCGATATCAATATGTTAGTGGAAATATGGTGCGGCATTGATTTTGATTGTACCAGTTCAGTTGTCCTACTTCCGAGAGACACTTCATTGGCTTCTCAACTGCAAAAATAATTTTGCCAGCACATCATTTTCATGATGCTGATTTCCTTTCTCATTGTTAGTTGACTTGAGAGATTTCTTGTACGATGGGTGCAAAATCTCTGTCCGTGTGTTGCAGGGACGTAGCCAGAAATTGGTTTCGAAATGGGCGTTCAAAAAATTGTCCATGCTGTACAATTTTGATTTTAGTTTTATTGAATTTAGTCTATGAAAATAGGCGTAATTTCTATTTTACAATTGTCGACGAGTAGATCTGATTTCTCTTTTTAGTTAGTTAATTTCACTTTACACTGACCAATTTTATCAGATTATACACCAGGAAATACTTCAAAATAAAGTTCCTTGGGAAAATGAAAAAAAGTCAAAGTTCAACAATAATTTATCGCATTTCGCCATTTGCTATAGTAATGCTCAAGATCGTCAAACGGATTGCAACTAAGGAACTCTTCATCATATTTCACAAAAATTCATCAAGAACGCCCAGGACCGTTGCAGAGGAAAGTTAAAAGCTCAAAGCTCAAAGGACGTATTGTCTACTATCTATCTGGGAGGGGAAAATTTGCAGAATGTTTCTCTCAAATTCGTGTTGGTTGGATCTGATTGTCTGTTCTGTTTTTTTGTATATCCGTATAACGATATTTCGATCATACATACGTGAAATGGGATCGCAGTCACCACCTCTAATGAAGCCAATATATACATGTTCACTATATATTATTTCTTATTATTATAATTAAAATTTAAATGACTTTCTGAATCTCTTCGGGAGGGGTCCGGACCGTTGGACCTCTCCACTGGCTCTGGTCTGTCGGTTAAAATGATTGTCTTGAAAATTGTCTTGTTTTTCAATTACCCGAATTTATTAACCAAATGATTCAAACACTATTACAAACATAAAAAAAATTTCGGAGGGGGTTTGAACCCCCAAAACCCCTACGTAGGATCGCCACAGGATAGTACCCCTCCTTGCGGGGACAGCCCCGACTCGCTTGATACTTGTAAAGATAATTCGAAGGAGGGCGTTAGTTGCACCCAGGCCTTTGGCTTTTAATGCCACTTCAATGGACTTGAAGGACGTATTGTCAAAGGCATCCTAAATGTCAAGAAATGCACACAGTGTCATTTCTTTGGTAGACATGGTCTCTCAAATTTCTACCTAAAGGGTCAAAAGTCCCAAGTGCCCACCTTATCTTGTCATACCTCTTACTGCTGCTCAGTCAGACCTATTAACTCTGCTGGGCGGATAGGGGCAGCCCAGGTCATCAGTCACGTCATACTCTAGTCTGCAGCCGGGAAAATGGGCAACTGGGAGCAGTATTCCAGTGCTTTCTATGTCCCTTGTGATGGGACTGTCTTCCGCTTTAAGAGTGTTGATCGAACTGCAACCATTTTTGACCAGTACTTTATGCAGCCTAGCTGCTTCGGTGGTACAGTTAACGGTTTTAAAGAAGTTTTCCCAGTTTTGCCTCTTCTAGCGTCTCTGATCCTTCTGTTAAATTCCATGAGAGAGCAGCGATACAGGTCTCATTCCCCGTGGCACTTGGTCCTGGTAAAAAGCTGTCGCACTCACTCACACTGCTCCACTACGGAACACATTTGTTTTCTTCTATTGCCTATAGAGGGCAGTTATCTTCGTAAGAGGACACAATTGCCATGGGGATATCATTGACAAGTCTTTCAAGACTAAAGCCAGTGACTTTCCTGTTTTGCTGTACCTCAGAATAGCCGATCCGAGTTTGTATTTTCCGGTACCCTACGCTCAGTGGTAGCTGAACATACAAAAATATACAAAAATAAGATCGATTCGTATGTAGACATCATCGGAAATGGAGGGCTCATCCGAAATATGCCACAGAGTTAAATCAAGGACTGCCTGCCTTGCTCTTGTTACAAAAGTGGGCTTACATTCCCTATTGAGGACCTCTAGGTCAAGTGAGAAAAAATATGTGTAACATTATACAAAACGAAAATTTTGGTTTGGGCAGCAGCCATCGGCATCGACATTCATGCAACCAACTTACGTGGCGGTTTAAATTGGAGCTCCACGAATACAAAATGAATGGTCCTTCAGACTCCCTAATGATGCACAAGCCGCCATTTTTGGCTGATTTTCTTAAGTTGCATCATTAGAGATATTCCTTCGATTGCCAACTTTTAAGAGTTTTGTAATTTTGATGATTTAAAAAGGAATGGCGGGCACGAAAAAAAAAATCTGGATTTTTTGTATTTATTCTGAGATTGTATCAGAAACAAATTATTTTTGGAAACGTCTTTTTTTTTTGTGTCAATATTCCCACCCATTTCATGGAGTTTATTTGACTTTCTGAAAAACTAAGACAAGCCACAATCAACAAATTGAAATTATGCCATGTCACGACATCGACTACGATCTGCTTCGTGCTATATTAGTTTCGTTCAATTCAGATCAATTAATCAAAAACGTTCCAATATCAATTAATACTTGTAGAGTGTAACTGATATCTATCAATCAACAAAATTTCCATGAAAATTAAAAAGGCTGTTCTGTTTAAGTTTAGTTTTTTTCTGATGGTCGTGTTTTCAATGGATGCCCATCCATTACATGCGACAGCAATATCGTAACCAATAGCACCAGAAACAGAAAGCATTACGTCAAAACATTATAAAAATCAAAGTAAACATTCGGGAAGATTCAAGCCGAAATTCCTTATCTTCTGTTGGATAAAAAGTGTTGATATGAAATTGCATGTCTGAGCATTCTTTCGCTATTGTTTGGTTTCTTTTTTTTTTTAAATAGTCGGCATATTGTATGGATGAGTTGTGTTTATTCGTCTGTATCCGCGAAATAAATAACCACGTCTATACTCCTATAGAATCATACTTAATGAAGCCTCTTAAATTTTGGGAATTTTCGATGAAAACAACAATTGTCATAATTACATTCAGTTGTTTAAATATTTTATGTAAACAATTAATTAGTGTTTACTTGAATATTGACAGTTTTTATTAAGCATCTGCTCGTATTGTATTGTCAATATGTACACATTTTCAAGGATTATGTCCGATCGCCACTAGTTAACACAATATGCACTCTTCCAAAGCTTAATCCATATTAGTTTGAAGTCATGCACATTTTGGATGAAAGAAACATGTTTATAGACAATCGGAAAAGAAAAACATCACCCACAAAATACTGCAACAATAGGTGTTAAGGTCATAGAAAACGGGTAGAAATTGTTGATTTATGCCATAAAACTTAGTTTATCCAACTGTTCCAACACAAAAACGAGTTGAGCAGATAATAATCGTGACCTGTGCAAGTTTAACCAATCGTTCTAAATGTTTGGAAGAATTTAGACCATTTAACGCTCAAATTTGAGAATTGTTGCAATTTGTCAGATCGCATGTAAATTAGCAAGTAATGCCAACTAAGAAGTGGTAGAATGTCATTGACGAAGAATAGAAAAAGCAGTGGAGCCAGGCAGTGGCGTATTTAGAAAATTCTCAAAGGGGGGGCACAGAGTACGGGCTAATTCGTTACATAAAGTTTTGGTGTGGGGATACCCGAGAGCAGCTACATAAGAAAAACTTGGGCAAGAGGGATCGTTGATCCTTGATTTAAGCCGAAACTCAAGGAGACATTAAGTTTTCAATAGACTTGAAATATAATATTTCAAGGTAGGTTGACTTCAAGTGAGGTTTACTATAGAAAATTTCAAGGTCTCCTTGAGTTTCTTTTTAAATCAAGGATGCATTGACTCGTGAATATAAGTGATTTCTATGAAAAAGTATAGAAAATAACATTTAAGTTTTTTAATTTCGGCATCCTTGACTCAAGGTCTCCTTGAGTTAAGGTATGTTTATAAATACGGGCCTGCGAGTCCTTTGCATTTCAGGTTTATTACACCAAAAGTTTAGTTTTCCTGACAGATCTTAGAGTAACACTCATTAACTGCTTTTGGTTTTTCCTGAACCAAAATACGGAGGGCCTTAAAAAAGTTTGAGTAGTGTAGTTCGAAGGAGCCTGAAGCCGAAAAGGAATTTTACGAATATGTACTTAATTGGCTATGGAAATAATGCAATGACCAAAGAGAATGTTTCCATATGACAAAACGGATTCCAGAGGGAACACTTTTCTTTGGAAGAGAAATTTCATACATCGTCCGAAATTCAGCCAAATTTCGACAAAAAGTGGTTCTGCTTATTTTTGAAAAAAAAAACACAGATGAAAAGCTGATACAACAAATTTTGGCTGACATTGTGGTCTTGAATTCCATGGCGAGTTTAAGCGAATTTGAATGCAAAATTAGGATTTACTGAAAAAGAGGCCTTTGTATGTTTTGTTAAAAATCTAGTAACAGATTCCGTAAAATCGTAACAAATGCCGAATAATTTTTTACAAGTACAATCCAGAATACTACACGGCTGTAAATTTTGGTGTAAGCCGGGAGTAAATTTTATAAATAAAATAGTATAACTCCTATCTCTTCCAAAACTTGAATCAAATTTGACCCTTTTCAACTTATAATTTTAGTTTATTCAAAAATTATATTAATTATAACCGCTACAGAATAAAACTATCCAAATACCCTTTTAATATTATACATCTTACACCGTTCGATAGATAGAATAAATTGCATTGAATGTTGTTATAACATAAAAGGGTAGAATCAATCCTACTATGTTATCAAATCTACACTATCAACGCAAGAAACCCATTCAACCTAGAAATTTATTGATTTGTAGTCTGTCTGGTTCAGTGAACAGCGCGCTTGCCTACGAATCACAGAATTGTGGATTCGAAGCCGACTGCACTCGTATTACAATTTTTATTTTTTCTAGCGGTTTGTATAAATTTCCTTAACAATTTTATACTATTGAAAAGTAAAATTTTTATCAAGAATACTTATATGTACTTTTAATATAGTTTACACCAAAATTTTCAGCCGTGTAGGAACTATCCGTGGCATAGAGCCGGGAAGTGATCAATCGATTAATTAAAATGAAGCAACCAAAGTAAGCAGGAAGGTATGATTGTTTGTTATTTCCATATGTACTACACTAGCTTCAAATCTATAGTATCTGCTATACCTTTTAAAACGAGTCCTAGTTGGTAAGCTGAAGCAACATGCTTTAACAAATCAGTTGCAAAATAGAAATGAGAAGGAATGGCTATACGATGATGTTTACTTTGTGAAAATTGAAGCATTGGAGAAAGTACCCCAGGCAGGGCACCGCAGACACCGAACCGTAGGAATTCGAAAATGTATGCTAAAAATGCTTTCCCACCAAAACACTTCATTTGTTAACATTTTAACAGAAAGAGAAGCATCTGGTTTAAAGACCTTAACAACACGAATTTACAGTCAAATTAAAATACACAAGCCCGATTGAAAAATCAGACCGATTGTTTCAAATATTTATCAATTCAGCGGCTTCCAAGACATCGATACCGCAACAACATCTCCTCAACTTATATCAACATAAGATGGGGTCACTTCACACATGACGAGACTTTCAATAGCAGTCCTTATTTCCGAACAGATTCATGTCGAGATTGGGCAACGTTTCATGACCACCTCGTTACCTCGAGATAATCATAGCTTGTACTTATTCTCTGAGAGTTATTGTTCTTGAAACCACGCGTCTATGAAAATAAACTCAACCCGTTGGAAAAACGGAAAGGATTTATCAACGAGGAGACCTGGCGAATTGAAAAGATGATGTGATGATGATGTTTCGAAAAAAATTTACAAAGTTTAGTAATAGAAACGCTCAAAATAAAAAGGGAACATTTGGTACTGCAATTTTTAGTATGGTGTGAAAAAAGTTTGATGTGCTCACAGGGGGGGCACGTGCCCCCTGTGCCCCCCCCCCCCTGTAAATACGCCACTGGAGCCAGGATTGATCCCTGAGGAACTCCTGATGTAGAGCAAAACGCAAACTAGCTTAGTTTAAAAAAAATGCTACATGGGAAAGACATGGTTTAGGAGATATGTGGAGAGTCACTATACAAGATGGTTAGGAAATTCATAGACCCCCAGAAATTTATTAGGTAACATGGAGTGATTTATTGAGTCGAACGCCTTTATGAAGTCAGATGTTTTGGACACCAATTGTACAAATTCGATTAAGTTGTTGATAAGGGATTTGTACTATCTGCGAAATCCGTGTGGTTAAAACAGACTATAATCTCCAAAAGATTAGTTTTTATAGTTAACAATCTGTTCAAAGACTTTAGAATACGCCGATAATGGAGAAATGGGACGGTACCACATTACGAGGATTTTCACTCTGCTATGTGAAAACATTTTAAATAATTATTATACTAACGCTCGTATATTTTTTAACGTAAAACACAGGACAAATTCACCAAAAATATCGTCCTTTGACAGGATAATGCCAGTAAAAAAGCAAAACACAAAGAAGGACAACCAGAAACACAAATGCCTCTGCAATATTTGCGTCGTAGGTACCTTTCGAATTTGTCAGCAATAAGCGTGGAACGCTTGTTTTAGTGTTTCAGAGGAGAATTTTATTTAATGTCTTCACTTCTTTGAGAATCACTTGGGCATCAACCTTAGGCCTGTGCATGCCCTAAATAGGGTCTTCAACATGCCTTCAAGTTGAACTGCTTACCGTGGGTGAGTTTACGAAACAAAAAACAGTTGTGTATGTTTCGCAAACATGTTTACCGTTCTGATGCCCTAACTGCCATTTTGTGGATCAGAAATAATATCCGGTTCTTCTCGTTAGTCTGTCTTTGTGGAACACGTAAACGAAAAACCGGAGATTACCATCCTAATTCTGCAAACCTTTTTTATACGGATGACGTCGATGAAACGGCAGTGTGGTTGCGCTTTTTAAAAATTCTTTTAACTCCCGATGCAGCGTATTTTATTTTAGTTTCTACAGGGTGACAAACGCGAACCTAACGGTTTTTAAAACGTCATAAGCAATCCTAAATACATAGCACAACATTTAATTTGCACTAAAACACTCAGCACAATAGAGCATTTTAGACACTCGCACGGTCTCTTCACAGAAGAGTTGTCGTTTGAGCGTGTGCGGTTTATTTTCACAATTAAATAACAGACGCGACAATCCAACATTGGACTAAGGCCGCAGGATGTGTTAGTGACATCCTATTTCCAAGATCTTATCTGCTTTTTGTTGAGGTAATGAGATCAGCATCACGCTCAGCAGTGTTATTTATCCCCATAAATGGGTACTCGTTTAACATCTGAGTGAGATCATAGTCCGTCACAAGCTCGTGAGTTCGAAAAACACCATGGGTCACGGTGAGATTCGAACTCATGACCCTGTGCACCGAAGGTGTGCACACTAACCACAGATTTTCATGGGCTCAATCGCCCATGCCTCCATGTTACCAACTTAAACACTTTCAACAAAGGAACGAAATGCTAACTCCTCTCTATTATCCTACCTGGTAGTCCGTCTGTATCCAATTGAAGTTGATCTAATGCAAAGAGTTTTGATTTCTACAAAATTGAAATTTTTCACAGGGGAAAGATGTCTAAGATCCAAATATTATGCTAAGTTTTCTAGCGAAAAAAATAATTTTTGTGGCATGAATTTTCTATCTTTTACGATGTTTTAAAAGCCATCAGGTTGCCGCTTGCTACCCTGTACAAAGCCTCGTCATAGGCAAAGCTTTATCAGCAAAATCGGAATGCTAGAAAAAATGTGAATGCAATATGGGACGCCCGGAACCCTTGTGACTTTTTTTGCAGATGAGGTATTTTGTGCATTTTAAATTCTATTTACACTCCACCTTTGCACGGAAAACGTATCATTACACATATACGGCCTATTCGGCCGTAAAAACTCTGTCGTTATAACCGATCGGTCGCTATATCCATCAAAAATTACACTGCAGAGGCTTCATAAATCTTCAGACCCGGGAACTCCGCCGTTCTAGCCGATACATCGTTATAACCGATGTCGTTATAAGCGATATCCACTGTATTTACCAAGAATACTTAGTAGAGAGCAATCAATTGGCGATCGTGGTCGCGTCCGGGTATATGAATCAGCACTGAACATTATGTCCAAAATTTTTACATAGCTGTGCTGTTTGAAGCTGTAATATTTGAATGACGGATTTATTGACAAAATGTGTACAAATAATGTCTTAGCACGCGTTAGGAGCAATAATTCCTTGCGATGCCCTTCTCTTGCCGGACTTAGAGAATATAAAAAACCGACTTGGTCGCCTATCACCTTGCGGAATGAAGGCTCATTCATGCTCATTTACATTTATTTGTAAATTTCTATAAAATTTACTGTGGACTTTTCAATAAAATTTACTCGTCCTTTGGTGAGATGCCAATACGCTGTTCAAAAACAGGACAAAGCCGGACAATAGCAGGACTTTCGACGTTTTGGCAGGACGGCAGGTTATGTTCGAAAAAGCAGGACTGTCCTGCCAAAAACAGGACGGATTCGACCATTTAATATACCGGATGACAAGAGAGATTGATACGATTCATTTATATCTTCAGTAAAATTTGGAACTCCATCTGGTCCGACGGAAAAGTCGACGTCAAGTGAAGAGAGCGTCATATAATGAAGGAATAAATGAGGGTCATCTCAAGCTTGCCCTTGAATATCTGGAGATGTTTAGTTGTTTTCGGCATAAGACTAACAAAGTTATTGACACGACATCATTTAAATTAGCAGTACTGGCAGTTCCAATAGGCTACGAAAAGCAATCAAATCCGAGTGACGAGATAAATGCCTGAATCGGAAGAAAGCGAGTGCCTATTTGCCTGTTTCGTGTCTTTGAGTACCCTGACTGGAATCTAAAATATTGTCTAGGTAGTCTCACAGTAGGCAAAACAGAATATTATCCCAAACAATTGCTGACAACGGTGTAATAAGCTTTTCTATAGTCGAACCGATAAAACTGATAGGAAGTTGGAGGCAGAGTAGAAGGAAAGCTCAAGTAAGTACCTAAAGAGAGGTAGGTGGAACAGTTCAGAAGTAAGATTAGCGCTCCGGCTGATTGTAACCAGGACTGAGAAAGGTTATTTAGGACAAGGTTTATGTCATTGTTGTTGCAGCGATTCAAGAAATATTTTTTCTCTCTTGAATCGAGGGGGGTTTTGGCAGCTCTTGGCCGTTGTGACAACGGGTAGCTCTGGGACGATTTACATCGAAGAACCGGCTGCCGTAGGACCTTTTTTTTTATAGACAATACAAACATCCATGGTCACAGTGGAATTCGAACCCACGCTCCGGCAACTCAGAGATACAGTGTCATATTTACCACTGAGCCACCGAATGCCCAACAAGGACAAGGTTTATCGTAACGATTAGAGGAATTTTAAGTTACGACTTGAATTGAGTAGCAGTGTTTGTGTTTGTTATAAAAGACGAATTCAGAGAATTATTGTGATCCGCTATAGTTACACCACTCTTCCAACATGCGACTTTGCAACGATGTGAAAATTTCGGTCACAACTGTAAATTATAGAGGCGAGACGTGGAAAATTTTACCACAGGCAATTGAAGAGATCAACCGAGTCTCTTTAAAGCGCCGTTCACACGATTCAACTTGTCGTCCAACTTTTGAGCATTCAAACAAGTTGAAAGAATTATCGTACGTGTGAACAGAGATTGGACAACAAGTTTTAAGTTGAAAGAGCATTCAAACAAGTTGGACCGTCTGAACAGAAGTTGGACAACTTGTGTGAGTTCGAACACCTGCAATCTGCTGACATTGACTATAGTCCGATCGAAATATTAACATAAACTGTTTATTAATAAAAAGTTAATTAGCAAAACTTTTGTTTCATTTGTTTTGTAAAATAAATTGCAAGGGTTATTGCCCCGGTAATCAAATCATGAAATATGTACTTCTCATATACAGGGTGTCCGGAAACTGCCGCATAAACGCACCGGATTATGATTCCTCATTTGATTTCCGGCAAAAAAGTTGTACGGAACATACCCCCTTAGCTTAATCCTTTAGCTGCCACAGGCATTTGAAGATTTTTGAAAAAATCATTTTCTTGTACGACTAAAATATCTCAAAAGTTAGACTAGCTAGAATAGCAAAATAAGGGGCGATTCAGACTATCGGCAAGATTTACTAAATCCTAGATTTCGATACAGTTGTACCATATTGTACTGCAATTTGAATAATGCAAGTACATTCTACGATGCATTTTGAATTTAATGACATACGATTTAATTTAGTAGGCGGGTTTCGACTCGATTAATTTAGTGGTTTTCGTAAATCCTGTCCATAGTATGAATCTCTCTCTAAGATGATTATTACATCCAACAAATTTACCTAAAAAATAAAACTAACCACACTAAAATCCGATAAGAGGTTTGGTTTTTACAGAACTTCAAAGTCAAATTGTTGTGATTTGACCCAAAAACAAAATATTTTTCAATCTCAATTTTCTCCAACTTCTGCCAAGGTGAGGTGCTTGCACGATTCTTTAAAAAATTAGCGCATAGTCTAACGATCATTTCTTTCTTACATCATTTTATTCTAGCTTCGTTATTTCCAACAGTTTTAATGCCTTAAGTGCATAGAACTAGGGTTAATTTTGGATCGATTTTGATTAAATTTTACCAAATTGCAGATCTTTAGGGGCAGTTTGAATTGAATTGAAATCGAGCTAAAATTAACCCTATAGTTTTATGGATTTAAGGCATTAAAACTGTTAGAAATAATTTAATTGCCTGACGGATACGCAATATTTTAATGGTCTTATTGCGTATCGATATCGAGTAAGATTTAATGATGAAATGAAAAGGCAGACTAGACTTGGTCGGACAACGGGCGCGTCATCAAGTTGACGCGCTTAGCATGGATCTAAGAGATTGATCCTAATAATTCACGTGTGGGGTTTAATCCCAAATCCCGTGTGTTGTGTTAATTAATTTCCCATGATAGAAAAATATATCGCGAAAGTTAGTTTGTAATTGTGATGTGCACCGATTGAAATTTGATGAATGGAGGATTGTGAAGTTGTGTATTTCACGATGGAAGTGGATTGACGCGGATAGGAAATTTCAAAATGGCCTTTTCACTTTGGTCGTATGACATTGTCCAAAGGATGAGTGAGTGACCTACAGGGGAAAAAAAGACGGCTGATCTGTTGTAAGTATGCACTCAACAAAATTCAAGTGGAGAAATGCATGGTGAGTAAAATTGCATACATTCTTTGTGGTTTGATCCGAATCCATAGGAAGAATGGAACAACTGTGAATTCAGATATTGGGATGATCAAGTAAACTGAGGATTCCCATATTTGCGGGTTTGTGGTCCTCCAGATGTTGTCTGATGTCCCAGAATTTTAAAATGTTGTTTTGATGTGTGAATTCTTAAAGATGCTGTTGATACGGTGGTGTCGCCGGAATGATTTTGAGTGTGAGGCCAGAAGGAAAATAAAATAACAACGAGGTGTCTCGCACTTGTGTATGCACTTTTATTTTTGAGATTTTAAAATACATATAAATGAGTGCTGGGAGTAAGTAGATGAGCAAAGTTCTCAAAGTAGTGGTTCAATTAACTATTGGTTATTGTTGTGATTTGATTTTGAACGTTAAGGGTTTAGTCATACAGAAAAATCATGTTAACGAGGATTATTATGATGAATTAGAAATTGAGGTGACACATATGTTTTCGTCGTTGAAGTTCTTTATTTACTTTTGGCGTTTGTGTAAGAGGTAAAAGTGCAATATTTTCAAGAAAATGTAGAAATATTTAAAAACACATTTGTCTTCAAGAATTTAAAAAGACATGTGTGAAGGTTGACGATAAATTAAAATTTTCTGTAAAACTTCTTCTTCTCTCATATCAGAGGGTGTCTCCGGACATTATTGATGGTTAATTTATGTAATGATTAAGCATTTTCGTCATTCGAAAATCGGTGTGTCAAGCCCATTATTTTTGCAGTTAGAGTAATGTGCTTGTTGGCCCACTCAGCGCATTTGTTTCTTAATTTCTTTAGCAGTGTCTGCGCGGTTTAGCGGTAATGATTTGATTCAGAATTCTTAAAATTTGCCTGTTGAATGTTTATGTTTTCAAAGATATTGCTGTGATAACAGATGAGATGCTTCAGTTGATTGGTTGCTGCTGAAATCATTGATGTTGCATTTCATCTTTACTGTTTTAATTGTGATTATCGGCATAATTGTTACTGCTGTAGTTGGCATAGTTTTTGTTGCTTTTTCAAAGTGAAATATGTGTTTCCTAACATGAATTTGTTGACTCAATAAAAACTTGTGAGTTTTCGTATTCAATGCTATACGATAAAGTGGAAACGAATCAGTGCTTGGTTGTTAAATCGCAGTTGACTGCTTGTTTTCGATCTGGACGAGGTGAGCGGCAGGCTCGTGATTGAAGTGTAATGTGATGATCCGGGAGCACGATTGGCTCGTAACTGGACGAGGTGAGCGGAAGGCTCATGATTGGAGTGTAAAGAGATAGTCCAGGAGCAGGAAAGGCTCGGAAGTGGACGTGTTGGACGCTATGCTCGAAAGTGTTGACTGGATGGTCCAGGAGCAGGTGAGGCTCGGAACTGGACGTGTTGGGGGCTATGCTCGAAAGTGTTGACTGGATGGCCCAGGAGGCAGGTGAGGCTCGGAACTGGACGTGTTGAGCGCTATGCTCGAAAGTGTTGACTGGATGGTCCAGGAGCAGGTGAGGCTCGGAACTGGACGTGTAGAGCGCTATGCTCGAAAGTGTTGACTGAATGGTCCAGGAGCTGGTGCTCGAAAGTGTTGACTGGATGGTCCAGGAGCAGGTGAGGCTCGGAACTGGATGTGTTAGGCGTTATGCTCGGAATTGTTGGATTGTAGTCCAGGAGCAGGAGAGGCTCGGAACTGGACGTGTTGAGCGTTACGTTCGGAATGGATTGTGGTCCAGGAGTTGGCGAGGCTCGGAACTGGACGTGTTGAGCGTTATGCTTGGAATTGTTGACTATTTAGTTCAGGAGCAGGTGTGGCTCGGAACCGGACATGTTGCTGGATCCAGGAGCAGGTGAGGCTCGGAACTGGATATTAAGCGAAACGCTCAGAATTTTTGATGAGTTGTGTCCAGGAGAGTTTAGGTACGAGACTGAACGATTCGTTCTCCGAAGGGAATAGTTTGTAACTGGATGAAGCGATGGTTGCGCTGTGAATTGATGATTGATGTTCAAGTGCAAATGTTGCACATAACTCGATAAAGAAATGGTGTGCTAGGAATTGTATGATTTTAATTGATTTCAGGCTGCTAACTGGATTAAGTTGATATACAGGAAGCAGATGAGTCTCGCTACTGTATATGGTATTCAGTGTAGTCTGTGTCATTCACTAAGGACAGTGAAATCGTAGGTTGGCCGAATGTTAAATGACCGAAATCCCGGGTCGAAAAGTATAACATTGAAGCACCTTTGCACTATATGCTAAGACTAAGTCTAATTGGTGGCGTGTTCCGACATGCCTAGATAGCATTGAATAATTGTTTACACAAGTGGCTGATACTGTTTAAGTGCTTGGCCAGTACCAATATGTTTTGCTTAGGTTCTAATAAAAATGCATTGGTACGCAATAATTTAATTGCCTGACGGATACGCAATATTTTAATGGTCTTATTGCGTATCGATATCGAGTAAGATTTAATGATGACTAAGTGAAGAGCCCTTTTGTAAACAATTGACCAAAATCAACTAGGCATGGGTGATTTAAAAAATCAAAAAAGCAGACTAGACTTGGTCGGACAACGGGCGCGTCACCAAGTTGACGCGCTTAGCATGGATCTAAGAGATTGATGCTAATATAAATTAAAAAAAAACCTGTAGACGAAAGGAATTGGTCGCAAAGCTCGTAATTTTCGACTGCATTGGATGTTGGCGCGGGTCACAGGCAACTGAATGTGGAATTGGGAAAAATTTCAAGCCGGGAAAATTTGCTGGGATCTATGATGTAGGAACATCACTTTTTTTTGGTAGTCCCTATATATCTATTACAATTGATACCAGTCGACTTGGCAGACTTTCTAGCAGGCTTCAAATTCTAATACATACTCATCTCATCTCTATCTTAAAGAAATCAGCTTGTATCTATCTGAGACCTCAATATTCAATTCAACCATTCCGCCTTTCCATACCAACTGAACAAAATCATCGATCTCTCGTGTTAACTGATACCTTAAATACAGTCAAACTTCTCTATAACGAACTTCCGTATAACGAATTTCTCTATATAACGAATTTACTTTGTAAACGCTGCATTTTTGCGAAGTTTCCTGAAGAATTTTATCTCCATATAACGAATTTCTTTATAACGAATTTTTCTCTATAACGAATGTTCTCCCAATTCCAACTTGCTATTTTCAGGTATTTTCAACTTCTATATAACGATTTTTTTCCTAATTAATTCCCCCAATGATTTTGTAACTAAGGGGAATACCCGTGTAATACAGAAATCGAACAGAGTGGAATAAAACTAAAGACACCTTAGGGACTCCCCGACTATGCGTGTCAATTGTCCGACAATTTTACGTTGTAGCAACGCAATTTTGAATGGGAATGGACTGTATTTGACTCATTCTGAACTTTACAGGCCTCCTGAGGACTTTTGATATTTTGAGTGTTCCAATTTTTAGGTGAAAAATGCCATGGTTTCAGGTGTTTGAAAAAATATTCTGACTCCAATCGAGAATAATGAAACAAACGTTACACCGTTATATAAACTAGAGACTATGCGCCAAAATAAAAATTTAAAATTACTTGCCGGAAGGTGTCGGTGCATTTTTTTTACTGTTATTTGAACTAAGACGAAACGATGAATTTGCTCTCTCGGTTTTTGGAGTCACATTTCTCTCAAAACAAAAGTTATTTTTTCGACTGATTTTTGCTAATGTGCTTCCTCTAACGGACACTAAATGCGCTATCATCGGCTACCGGGTTATGGGGCTAGAGAGACCCTATATACAAATGAACAAAAAAATAAAATTTTTCTCTATAGCGAATTTTCTCTATAACGAAGAAATTAGTCGGTCCCTTGCTGATTCGTTATAGAGAAGTTTG